>CP110840.1:33043947-35443947 GCA_028411795.1 Euphorbia peplus
GTAAGATTTAGATTGCTTTTCTAAATCACTAAAAGTAAATTTTTATGTTATTCTCAATCAACCATTGAATCGAAGATTCCTGAAATTTAGATTTAATGTGCAATATTGCGCTGCGCAATATGTTAAATTCCGTGATAATTTCCATCAAGGGTTACCTTTAGCAACAAGATGGGCCTTGTATTGTTCAATGGACCCGTCAGGATTCATTTTGACTTTGAAAAACCAATGATACTCAACTATATTCGTATCGGGGGTTTGAGGAACCATGATCCAAGTGTCATTTTTAACAAGTGCATCATATTCAACACACGTACGTCGCTTGTCGCAATTCGGGACTTTTGGAGGTTTAGGGCGGTGGCAATCGATTCTAGAACGGGTAACTATCGAGTGGGTGTTTGTGGTAGGATTCGACAATGAATCGTAGGTGGATAGGTCAATAATGAGGTCGGGGCAGTAAGGTGGGATGGGGAGGGTCGGGTGATGAGGTAGTTTGGTTAGGGTTAGTTGGGGGGGGGGGGGGGGGGGGAGGGCTGTTTATAGCGAGCTGGGAGGGGGAATATGATGTGGCAAGCTGGTTGGGGAAGGTGGGGGTAGAAGGTATGATCAGTGAAAGGTGAGAGGTATGGCACTTAGTAGAAGAGTTTGAGGGTGGGGAATTGTTGTGCATAGATGTAGTATGACCATGCAACATAGGGGATTGGGTAGTGGGGGAATGCAGTGACAAATACAAGATTGGTTTGTCGGGGGGGGGGGGGGGGGGGGGGGGGGAATGACTTTAGACCTAGATATATAAAAAAAATTCACAAAAATTTAACATATTTAAGACACTATTTTATTGATTTTCGACGAGTTTCAAATGAAAAATTACGTTTTTTCAGTAAATTTCTAAAATCGGAGGGGGGGGGGGGGTCAGTGCATGGAAAGACCAAAAGTACTCATGATAGGTGCGGTTCCGGGGGTCAGGGGGGCGGAGCACCTCCATATATACCTCCCATGAATACGCCATTGGGCGAATGTGATTGAGTGTTGGATGCCATAAAGATCGTGAGGCAACTTAGAGAGATATCATTGATAATAGGGTTGAGTGTGGATCTCCGAGATACTTAAACCGAACCGAATACTCGAAAAAAAGATCCAAAATTGTATAGAACCGTTGAATTTTTCTTTAGAACCGAACCGAATTGTACCGTCGACTTTTATAGATACAATTTTGGAGATTATCAATTATCTTAAATTACTGAGTAAATGTGACAGAGATTCTAGAACCGAACCGAATACCCGAATAAAAAGATTCAGAAACCAGATTGAACCGTTGACTTTTTCCTTAGAACCGAACCGTATTGTACCATTAACTTTTACCAATACAATTCTAGAGATTTTTAAATACCCCGATTGAAAGAACCGTATTTAGAGGAGTTTGAGATCTTGCTCGGAGTGTCAACCTAATTAAGATGTTGAGTAGCTTTTGCTGAAAAAAGAAAAGACATATGATACAAACATATATTCCTTTATGGGTTTTTCTATGGTTACTTTGTTTTTACAAAGTAACCATTACTTTGTCCACTATCACCATTGGATTAGTGGATAAAATTTAATCTAATGGTGATAAAAACAAAGTAAACGTTACTTCAAGTAACCATAGAAAGCACATTCCTTTATAGATTATCCAAAACAAATTTAATTCTGCTACATTTTTTATTCATCATACTTAAATAAACTTTCATAATTATATTCCTCTAATGAGACTTTTTCTATTGTTTGAACTTTGTACGGTTGTAAGTTGTTAACAAGCAGAAAAAAGAGCACACAAAGAGACTAATATTATTATAACGGATAGAAAAAGAGAAGATGATGGAAATAAACTATGCTGGCACTTTCAATAAAATGTTAAAAAAGTCATAGAAAATTAAAATAACACTAGTTGCTAAACAATTAATCATAATTACATAAATTAAAGCATTTTCGATTTAATTGTTAATATATGAGTTATTATTTTAGTTACTTATGTTTTATTTTAGTAACAAAAAAAAGTGCTATCTAATTGGAAGTATTTCTTTTCGAGGAGAAAGTAAACATAGTTTATTCTTCGGGAACATTGAAAGAGTCTTGCATGCTATTCTTAGATTTTTATTATTTTATTATTTCATTTTTTTAATTAGACATTATTCACCTTTTTTTTCTCTTTTGATGGGTGAATAGACATTATTCACTTAAATTATTGATTAACACGTTATATTTAATCTTGAAGAGCGTAAGAGCGTATTAGGCTCCAAAGACAACACAGCCTATCATGTGCTTATATTCTAAATTGTGAACATTATAATAGTCAATTTTTGCCACCTGATTTTATTTGTTTTTATAAATAAAAAGGAGAAATGACATTCCTAAAAAAGAAGAAGGATAAATGACATGTATTAGTGATATATTTATTTGTATTTATTTAAAACATATATTACAGGGTCAGAATTGACTTCCATTACAAGACCTTAACGGACATATTGTTTTAAGTATTTTCTAGGGGTGGTAACAGGGTGAGGGAAATCTGAAAACTGCTCGTATCAGAACTAATGGGAAATTTAAGTGTGGAGGTGGACACATGGCAAATTTTACCACCGAAAGTTAAATTTAGGCGAGGGTGAGAATTACTATCCCAAACCGCCACCGAAAGAAAACCCACAGAGATCTCAAGAAAATACCGAAAAATAACTGAAGCCATATAATGAAGTTATATAAATTTATATTTGTATATATTACAAAATTTATTATAATTAAATTTTACTGTTTTTACTAAATACCTAAATAAATTTCGGTAACCTAATATTATAAACATGATTTTAAGTTTTCGAATTGGTTGATCTTTTAAGTTTTCGCCACAATCATCTTATATATATTTGCTCGCTATTTAATTGGTGTGAAATTGACAATTTTAGTTTTCGAATTGGCTGATCTTTTAAGATTCTTCTTTTGGATTTATTTAACAAAGATTGTGTTAATTGTGATCACTTATAAACGGGTCATTTTATTGATTAAATTTGAGTATTTGAACTTCGAATTATTTTGCGTGTTGGGGATTTCCTGAAAACCGTGGGTAATCGCACGGGCAGGTGTGAGGATAAAAAAATTACCGAACCTCTTTTTGGGGATTAACCGAAACCACTCTCGAAAAGATTGGGTGCAGAATGAGAAACTCATTTCCGCTCTCAAACCGTACCATTGTCACCCTTAGTACTATCTATTCTTTACTTTTCCTTATTGTCATTATGAGATTTTAGTTCACAAAATTTAACTTGAGTTCTGCCCTAACTCCCCAAAAAACGCAAATTTCCTAAATAGATTTTAGGCTTAATATATTCTTAGTTGCTACAGTTCATTTTTTTTTTTCACTTGGCTATCAATTTAGGGGACAATATATTAACGATTTGAACTTGTAAATTTTTTCCACTTAGCCCTTTCAACCCGTCAAATGTGACATAATATGCTCCTTTTATGTTGACATGACATAAATTTGTTGCTCCCACTTATATGACATGAAATTATGCCACGTTAGTAAAAAGCGGCAAAATGTGTTACATTTATCGAGTTGAGGGGGTTAAGTGGAAATGACTAAAAGTAGTCCCTACTATTCATTGCATATAATTTTAAATCGAGGTATTTTCGTAATCTCTTTTCTTTCATCTCAACTCTATCCCTTCTACCAAACAAGTTTCAGCAAATCTAACATTTCCAATTTCATTTTAAGCAAAAAGCACTACTTGACCATTGATTTATCTCAAATTTGTGTATTTGGTCACTGACATGTTATTTGATCACATTTAGCCACTCACCTTTGTAAATTTGGTGAAATCTCACCCTTATTATGTTAATTGACATTCCTACATTTGTATTATTTAGCAAATTTTTAGTTTTAGTTGCAATTTCTTATTTGAAATAGAAGAATTTTAATGTTTAACATTTTAATCTCCTTTTAATTTTGATTTAATAAGAGTGAAATTTCGCTAAATTGATAGATCAATAACCAAATATAACCAAATTTACAAAAGTGAGTAGACAAATGTAACAAATAAAAGGTCGCCAAATGCACAAATTTAAAATAGATTAATGGCCAAATAGTGTATTTTTACTTCATTTTACCCCGCAACTTTTAAACTCATCTCCATCTCAATCTCCACATCATCTCAACCCCTATAAATCTCAATCTCCACATCATCTCAACCCCTATGAATACCAAACGCCCCGCTAATATTCTTAGCTCGTAATCTAAAAATTCGAATTAGGCATGCAGTGCATTTCATGAAATATATGGGCTTTTATCATGGGCCGGTTTGTCTGGTACAAAAAGGCTGCGTCAGGCCTGTCCTTTTTATAGTATCATGAGATAAAAATTAAAAAGGTCTACAACCAAGTATAGTACTAGTTTAAAAATAACATTTCCATTTAATTTTATTAAGGAAAATAAGTTTGATTGATTAATGTTTATTTACTTCATTTGTAATTATTGATTGATAGATACCCTAGCTCCCTTCTCTCTCAAAACCCTAATTCTAAAAATCTCTTGTTTTGAGCTTGAAATCGAGGAGGAAGAAGGAAGTTTTGCTTCCTTCTTCCTCCTTCCAACCCCGAATCTGATTTAGTTTTCTCCTTCTTCTCATCGCTCTTTTTGTTTAGCATCATATATCTCAACAGTATTCTTTAGTCATCAGATCTGCATCCGATAGCTATATTTTCTTCATTTATAGCTCGTTCAAATTTAGCACGGGCGGAAAAGGTTGACTTAATCCATAGATCTGTAGATCTACGGGAGTGCAATTTCAGAAAGGACATAGATCCGATTTTCTGGCGAAGCATAGGTGTTGAAGAATGGTTTTTGATTGCTTTTCTGCAGATCCGGAATCTCAAGAAATATATGATGTATTATGTCGTTTTTTAGTACCTTTATGGTGTATTAGGCTCTTTGTAGCGTTTCTTTGCCTTATATGCGGTTTATACTGGCTTTTGCCTGTATCTTTGTGAGGTTTAGTTCCTCCTTTTTCTTTGATTATCATGGTGCTGTAATTTTTTATATTATTCAATGATATGATAACTATAAAGGGCTTAATAACATAGGTAACACAAAAATTTAAGACAATGGAGTGATTATAAATCATTTACAATTCTCACAAACTTTCAATGTGAGATTTGACCAACTAACTCACACTTGCATTCTTAGTTCAATATTATTTATTACTCTTATTATTCTATATTTACTTTAGTAAACTATCATGGATATATGTTGTTACATTTTGTGCTATAACTATTAGAATTTTAACTAATATAATTTAACTTTTCACTCATTTTAATTACAGATCATGAACTTCAAAATTGAACATTATAACCTCTAAACTTAGCACTTTACCAATATGATAAATCCTTTTATTGTTGATCTAATCAAAATGAAAATCTCACCATATAAAAGTCCAAGAATTTATAAAATATATTGAACAAGAATACAAAGAATCCAAATAAAAAGCAAAATGTAATATGCCTATATGTATCTCATAAAATGAATGAGGAATAACATCGGATACAATCTAAGATATAAAATGAGAAAAATCAAAATGGTAAACTAATACAACAAAAAAGAACCAAATGGGGGAGATTAAATAAAAATGCTAGAAATATTAACTCTAAACCAAAGCCAAGGCCATAGTAATTAAAAGGGTAATAGAGAAACCAGCTGCAAGATGATGAAGAGATGAAGCAGAGCTAAAAGGGCCAGGTGCAGCATTAGGACCGTCCGTGACGGAGCCGCTGCTAGAAGGAGGAGTGGCCGGAGCTCCACCATCTTTCGTGGCGGCCACCACCGTGATAGCCAGCTGTTGGCCCAAAATGCAGTGGCGGGGATATGTGGATGTGAAGAAGTAATCACCGGTGGCATTTAGCAACACTTTAGCTGGACTTGTTGACCATGTTTGGATTGTGCTACTTGTGTTGCACCTCTCGTAGCCTTGTTTCGTCACCTGGGCTACATCTTGTACTCCATTCACAAAATTGAAAACTGCATGACAATTTCAAAATTGGAAACCACTATTAGTAACAAAAACTTTTACAGTAGATCGAGTGCAATGGTCCGACCAATGATAACAAAAAAAAGTCTATGATTTTATTGGGATATAATTGGTGTAACGAAAATTATTGTGCAATTGTCACATTTCTATTAGTAAAGTACAATAATTCAGGATTACAGTACACATTTTTTTTTTTTTTTGAAAGTAACATTCTTAGTTAGTGTTAACATTTATCTATTTTCTCTTTTACGAAAATAAAAGAAAAAATAGAAAAAAAAGTCTTAGAAATAGGAGAGGATTTACTATACGCCGGGTATATCCATGATGTGGTATGCCAAATCAATAGATAATTGTTACGTACCATCTCAATCAATAGGATTTTAACGTTGCTTAATTAATTAAAATTCATTTTTTAGGTAATTAATTAGATATTATATTAGGTATTAAAATAAAAAAGCTAGACCCTAAATTTTAACCTATATAATATGTCATTGAATCATTGTTTCGGAGTATAGATGACGTTGTACGCCGGATGTATTCTAAATTTTTTCCGGGAGGAGACCAACTGAAGGGCCTGATACCCAGTTAGCCCGCAGTATATAATAGAACTAAGCTTGGATATAAAGGAATAGCATTAACCCCAGCCCAGACCCATATAGGGTCATATATTTTTTACCAGGCTTATCCTTGATAAAAGTAGGACGGATCTGGGCCTGGGTTTGTGTAAATTTTCTATGACAAATTTACACACTGGGTAAAGGAAAAGAATAAGGATAGATTTGAGTAATTTACCTAGAGTATCTCCAACAATGAAAGTCTTGTTATAGGCCCAAGCCATGTAAGCCAGTGAACCACCGGGAGGCACAACCCAACCCAACCCATCACCGACGATGTAGGTGATCGGGTAATCAGGGCGTTGCACACGTGGATGGTCATCATAACGATGATGTGGAGCTGGAGCGGGATTGGGTCCATCCGAAATTACATAGATAGTTATCCTTTGTCCTAATAAGCAATGTCTACCCATTGTAGATATAAAGAAGTACTCTCCAGTCGTATTCAAAGTGATATTTGTCGGACCGATTGTTGTAACAGATATAAAATCTTTTGAATTGCACATTAAAAATGCTTCTTTTGATACTCTTGCTACATCTTGCTCTCCACTTGTGAAATTGAACACTGCAATTTGAAAAAAAAATAAGTACACCAGAAAAATAATTGAACTCAATTCTATACTAAGAAATGGAAATGAACATGAAACACAAAAACATTATAGTGAAGAGGAGTTAGTGCAAGTTTATACATACAAAGGACATCACCGACGACAAACGTATGAGTCGAAGCCCATGTAGCATAAAAAAGGTCACCACCAGGAGGCACTAACCATCCTAAGTCGCCACCGACGACGATTGTTTTTCCTTCACTCGGATGAACAAGTGAAGCAAAAACAACTGAAATTGCTAAAATGACTATGCTTGTTAATTTAATCATTTTCTCTTAACTTGTTTGGCAGTTGATGTTGCTGGATATATATAGTAGTTGGAGCTAATTAAAAAATCATTTAAAGAGGTATATGTCCAAGATGGTATATGTTTATTAATTAAAATAAAGAGGCATTGGAATGCATGTTTTGATTTTTTTAAATAGAGAAAGCATGAACTAGAAGAATTTTTGGTCTTTTGACGAATTCTCACAAAAGACTTTACTAAATGTGATACCACTTACTTTTAATTGTTAGTCTCTCCTTGTCTTGAATTCATTGGCTGCTAAAATAAGTCAGAAAATTTGATAAATCAAGAAAGGTAAGGGTCAATTAAATAAAAAATGAAAAATTGGATGATAAAGATGTAAACTAATATAATTACTTGAAGACTTTTTGTTTGATTTGTTCTAGAACGAGTGAAAGCATAATTGCCGATGTTCAATCTCCGCGTTTCTGACAATTCCTACCTTACATTATAATTTATAAATTTATCTCTCCCTTATATTGCATACAAATTAATTTGAGGAATATTTTTCAAAAACAAAAACAATTTGAGGAATCATTGTCTTATGCAACTATAGTTGTAATTACACCAAAAATTGGATAATAATGGGCAAAGGTCCGCCATTTAGTAATTTGTCTCATATTAATTATGTTTTAACACATCTTTTTTTCTTATTCAAATTATTTTGTGCATGATCAATGCGTACGTATCAAAAGATAATTGACAGAGACTAGTTTCCATATGATGGAATTAGCCAACACTATATAGAATTTCTTTTCATCAACAGCTTTGTGAATTTGGTCCAAAGCTGATCGGTTAGGGTTCAAAAATTTAATGGTATCATAAATTTAATTAAACTCATCCATTCGGGTCATGAACTTGTTTGAATAAATATGTTGAAACATTTCTAGTTGTCGTGTGAACTTGGGAAAATGATGTTAATTTAAATAATGACGAAATAATAACAATAATAATAATCTGCATAATGGACTAGGAAGAATGCGTTGATTTAGGTAGTTTTACTTATTTATTTCAAATGGTCATGCTTCTTATAGAATGAAAATAAGAGAGCATTTTCCAAGCTTCCAGAACATGTCTTTCAAAAAAATAAAAATAAAAAATCGTATATTGTATACTCCCTTCGAAAAAAGATTCATTTCATGTACTACTATATATAATGATCTAGAAGCATAGACGTTTTCTCTGTCACGTATTTCGCAAGAAATCTTTGCATCCAAGCAGATATTTAAGCCATGGAAGCTTTAACATACTGATTTATTTCTTAATTATTTGACACATTGTCGTGATGCCTTAAACTTGTTTTCTATTTGAATTATGACTGTCTTTCTGTTTTTCTACTCGGATTAAGATGTTTTGAACTATTTAGGGAGAATTTCTATGGTGGACTAGGCTCACCACATAACACTGGTCCCTAGTCAATATTACTTTAACACTTATTATTACACGAGAAATTTTATTACAGTTCTAGTACAATGGACCTGATTAATGGATACATGACAAATATACACATATTTTCTTTACATCAATCGTTCTCAGGTGAGGTGGTATGCTTCCCAATTTTTATTGGTCGGGTCTCGGTCCATATATAGTAGAACTTACTAAAGTAATTAACAAAATATGTGTCAAAATTTAAGTGGGTGGAAAGAGAAGAAGGAAGGTGAATGAGGTTAGAGGATGAAGCTAAAGCTAAATTATCTGCTATGAGTTATCGGATATTCTTTCAGTATTCCTTTATCTTATAACCTATATATTTCTAAACTTTCATGTTGTATCCAAAGTTTCATTAACTTGATTCAGACGGAGTTAAGTGATTCTTGAATTTGATCAAAAAGCTTAACTGATCTCTTGAACTTCTCATCTTGACTGCTTAACAATTTTCTCAATTTGCTTAAAGTGTAGTAGTCAATCGGTACTTCAGTATAATATAACATGCAAGGTGCAACATATTAGCAATTGCGGTTAGGATAAATAAATGTTTTAAGAAGAGAAGAAAGAAACAATTTTAGAAGAGAATAAGCCTTTGTTCATTTTTTGCTTAAATCCAATAAAGTTTAGTTAAGTTTAGTTTGACAGCATTCAGTGATCAGTTTAGTTTGGGAAATTTACTTCCGTAAATTCACTTCAATTGAGTTCAGTTTAGTAGCATTAAAAAAAAAAATCAGTTCAGTCAAAAAGAACACGACCTAACAAACAATCCATTAGAGCGGGTGCAAGATAAGAAGAAATGCAATAAATTGTTACCAGTTTGGACTTTCTATATTTCAGAAAACATTAGGGACATCAGAATTTTGGATGTTAATTATATTAGAGAATTCCTTTCAAAAAATAAATAAATTATATTAAGGAATTCAATGGTTGACAATTTCTTATGGTTCTTCTCTTTCGTTCGTCAACGTTACTTCTCATAGTTTCTAAACCATTAATTTACTTAATTAAACGATGCATGTTTGTTTCCTGTTGCATGCTTCATACCATATAACATACCGAGGGATCAATAATAGATTACATTGTAAGCAGCTTGAAGGGGTTTTCAGAAAGATATGAAAGTTCAGGTGACAAATCAAGCTTGTTGGACAATTTCAAGCATGAATTACTCACATTCTAAACAAGCTGAATGGACTATTAAACAATACGAAAGTTAAGGATTTAGCTAATCAAGTTTTTTCAAACAAGTTTCAAGGTTTTATTAATTTTAGGTCCTATTCTTTATCACTGAAAAAACTGAACTGAAAAATTACCAAAGCGAACTGAATTGAAGTGCATTTACTGAAGTGAAATTTATTGAAATTAAGTACTGATAGGTCCAAAAGAACATAGCCTTAATTTTATGTTACATAGTGATAAAACCCATGGTCACACACAAAAACATGAAAGAAGAAACAACAACACTAGAGGCCGAAGAATTGGTAGGTGGTGGTGGTGCAGTAGTAACAGGCGGCGTGGAGGCGGAGCCAACAACGGTAACGGCTAGTTTTTGATCAATGGAGCAATGGTTTGAAAAGGTACAAAAGTAGTAGAAAGTGCCGGTCGAATTCAGAGTAACATTAGCTGGTCCGTTGTTTTGAATATTGAGGAGATTGGCTTTGTTGCAATTGTTATATGCATCTGCTGTCACGGTAGCCACATCGTGTACTCCTGTCACAAAGTTGAACACTGCAATTCCATATAATTCTTCAATTATATTTCGAGGTTAATGAAAATTATAGAATACTCATGTTACATCAATGAGGATTTACAAATAATTACCTGCTATAATAAGAATTAAATTTTGATGAAAAAGAGACTCAAATCTCAAACATTTCAAGTAGAATACGTATTTCGTAACATTTGAAATACTCTTATTGGCTTAAAATTGTTAAGAATGACCATTCTAATTAAACATAAAGTTTTGAAGGTTAAAAACTACTTTAATTGTGACAATCAAAGAACTGGTGAATTTGTTACCAAAAAAGAACTGGTGAATTTTTAGGTTAAGCTTCTTCAAAGTTAAAGCCAAATAACATCTTGTTAATATTATGACCTTAATTTTACTATCTAATTATGATGGTTAAGGAACCCATTAACTTAAGTTTTATGAGTTGATAGTTAAAGTTCAACAATATTTTATAGTAATCTCGGGTGCACATTTTCACCCGAATGTCTCTTTTGAAGTATGCACAACACAAACTAATTCTACCATGTGTTTTCAATTTCACAAAGGTTCTCTAATACCATGTCAAAAACCGATTGAACTAAAAATTTGAACTGACAGTAATATTTGTTAAATTAATTTTTGACAACAGCTTATAATTAAAAACTACTCTTGGATTGTATTCATATAACTAACAGTGTAGTAATGCGCTAGACGCTAGTCGGAAAACCGAAGAGCTTTAACGACTAATTGGGAATTAGTTTAGACACTAGTTGGGAATAAGTTGAATTTTCAGCGTGTAGACAGACCTAGGCGATTAAATTGGCCAAAATAAAATATTTAATTTTGAACGTCTAAGTGGAACACTTTGACTACCAGATGCCTACAATGTTAGGAGACATAAATGAAAGAAAAGGAAAACTTACAAAGGGAGTCGCCGACCAAAAAAGTATGAGAAGAAGCCCACGAGGAATAGAAAGAAGAATTAGGAGGGTTTTGCCACCCCCATGATTCTCCCACTATATGATCTGTTGCCTTTGTCATTTGCAATAATCCTAATATCATACTTATAATCACATTGTTCATCACTAATTTCCCCATAATGATCCTAAAATTCTGTGTTCTTCAGGTTGCCCCCACTTAATTACTCTCTAATTTATGTTTATTGGTCGTTTTTAGGCTACTAATTAACATTGCACTTAAATATATAGAGGAGGAGGTGTTTTAAAATGATGGATTTGGTAATGATGACGAGTTATTTAATCTTGAATCTTGCATCTATTTAGGCAGGTTAATTACATGGCTTGACTTGTAATTTTTTACTCTCCATGGGCAGTTGATGGATTACATCACTATTTCATATATTCAAATATTTCACTCTATTAACTCTCTTTTCTAATTGCCATCCACATGATATACTATAGATAGTATTTTTTTATATAATCATTGTGTTCTTGATAACTCCAACCATAGAAAACATCTTCGAAGAGCGCAAGATATCTAAACTAAACTTTTTTTTTCACCCGGAGAATCCTAATAAGATATTAAAATGTTGATATCGTGCTTTCTCCATTAACCTCAATTTTGGTGTTGTGACTAGATTAGGCAAATAATAATAATAATAATAATAATAATAATAATAATAATAATAATAATAGTGTCATTGCAACATATATGTAAGCTTTTTGTGACGAATGTGCAAAGGTCACAATTGGTATATATGTGTGATAAATTATTTTTCTAGCTGATGGTCGGCTCAAATATAATTTAATACTTTTTTAATAATTTAAGTATTTAATAAATTCTTAGAAACAAAAAGCTATGTTTAATTTCACTTCTTGACAACGAGCACTGTAAAAATTTGAGTGATATTCTGACAAGAGGACCAAATTAATCTAGAACAACTACAATTGTTGTATCCACATAAAAATGAGATCTAATATATATACTTACTTAACAACATATTGATCCCAAGTAAAGTAATAATCTTTAGAGGAAATTAAACTAATTAATTCTCATAAACAACAAAAAGAGTAAATTAAAGTGATAGATCTAAGTTTTCAACAAGCAAAAACGAGTAAAGTAAGGAACTTGATACAAATGGATGAAAAACTGACTAAAGTGTAACCAGAAGTGAATGAAGTTAAAGCATTGTTTTTAAACACAAGTCAATGAAGTTTCATGTATTTGTTGCATTTTCCATCAACTAATTAACCCAATTAAAGCTAATCAAATGAAATAAAGGCTAGTTACTCCTATAATGCATTAAAACCCATAAAAAAAAGAGAGAGAAATCAATTACTTCTCCTAACTTGCAAAATATTGAAGACGAGAATGAGCAGTAGCATTAATGCCTAAAAAAGTGAGTTTCCACAACTTTGTTCTTACAAAGCTCGCAAAAAGATTGTTGTAACATTCTTGAAAAAAACTTCTCCATTTATTTAATTAAGCTTCATTTGTAAAGCTAGTAAATTATATAAGTCACTTTTATTTAATTTATATAAGATACTGAACTGATTTTTTTATATATAAATTGAATTCAACTGAATTGAAGTGTATTTTACTGGGTTGAACCGAACTTTATTGAATTTAAGCCAAAAAGAAGACGGCCTTAGATTCCAACACCTATATACCCTCATATATATATATATATTCTCATTTTATTTTTCGAATTCCATTTTTTCTTCCATATATAAGAAAAAAAAACCTTAAGTAACAGAAAAGTGTTTTTTTTTTATATATACTTGAGCTTTAGAAATCATGCAGGTGTCCACTTCACTGGTTTAAAGTTTTTCTTACCGTAGAGAACTCGAATCTCCCCGAAGAAAGTGAGATATATGATTCAGTTGGGCTCTTGTATTGATCAAGTCTTTTCAAAAACCCTAAACTACGAAAAACTCTAAGCTGCGACGTGTTATGAACCAAGATTTCAATGGCGGTGGGAATGGATACAAGATAATACAGTAAGGTGTTGGAAATGAATTATTTGATGGTGGGGATGGGTGGTACTCATGAACATGTGGATTTGCAAGGCAAGGGACTTGTTGGTGTGTCTTGTGAACCCGTTGAAGCCAAATTTTACTACTATTCCTAAATTGATGGAAGAATGGGCAAACCCTGAAAGTATCTGTTTGTTGTAAAAGTCTTTAGCAAGAATGTTGGATATGTTGAGCTTCATAAACGTTTTATGGAGGTGTGAAAACCGATGGGGAATATGGATATCATGGATGTTGGCCATAGTTTCCATATCGTCTGTTTTGAGAAAGCAAGTGATAGAAATAAGGTTGTTGAAAGGGGTCCTTGTCCTTGGACTGTATATGTTCATTACGTAACAATGAGGACTTGTTGTTGATTTCAGAGCGGCAGCGGCGTCAATTAATTTTACCATGGTGTGGGTTCGTTTCCCACTCTCCTGGTTAAGATTTATAATGAGAATTTCCTTATGATTGTTGCTTCGTTTGGGAGAGGTTATAAAAGTCGATCTTAACACTGTCAAAGCTTCGAGGGGTAAGTTTTCCTGGGTATGTGTTGAGATTGACCTATCCAAGCCTTTGATTGTTGAGTTTGAAGTTAATGACATTTCTTATCATATTGAATACAAGGGCCTTCAGGTGGCATGCACCAAGTACGGAAAGTATGGGCATCAAAAAACTTCTTGTACCTTGAACAGTTTACTAGAAAAGAAAAATACGGAAACTATTTCAGAAAACTATCCCTTCTAAAACAGTTGTGCCACATTCGAAAGTTGTTGGGAGCCAAGGTAATCAAAGTTAAGAAATAGGATACCGGTGGAGAGCAATGAAGAATGTGGTCCTTGGCGAACAAAAATCAAACGGGCCTATGAGGAAAGGGTCAAAACTTGTCTTTGGTGGATTTGGAGGAGTGAATGTTCCGAAACCTTTCTTAATCCTTATCAGCCAAATAATTTGGTTAAGAGCGATGAAGGAATGCGTTTTACTGGGCTGATGTGTGTACATCGAAGCAATTAGGTGGTCTTGGAATTAGGGGTACCAGGAATTTCAATCTTGCTATGTTGGCAAATTTAGTTTGGAAAGCGCTTACGGGTCCTGTTGTTTTATTGGTGAAAGCATTAGTTGCTAAGTATGGGCGAAATAGACATGGCATGGATATTTTCCATTATTGTAGTCCATAATCTGTTATCTATTGTGGGATTGTTGTTGGTTCTCAAATCATTCCTGACAGTGCCAAATGGATTATCCATGATGGAGATTCCACTCTCTTCTGGAAGGATACGTAGTGTGGGATTAAAACGCTAATTAAGGATGATGGACACGATTTTTGGGTTGAGGATAGAGGATGGAATTGGGCTTTTCTATCTAATTATTTATCAAATGGTGTCTTGTTTGAACTTACGTTGATAGTTCTATTTTCGAGAAACAAGCTGTAGGACATCTGGTTTTGGTCGGGGTCTAAGTCTGGAATCTATACGGTAGTGATATGATATGCTTTGAGGCGTGGTGATGCTGATCTAACAGATTTAAAGAAGTGGATGGCGGTCTAGAGTCAGCATGTTATAGAGAGGGTTCGGTGCTTCCTTTGGATGGTCAAGCATGATATTATCTTCTGTAATGCTAATGATTCTCTTGGCCCGAAATGTTTTTCTGACTTTTGACCTTAACTCTAACTTGACCGTTTAAAGATCAAAAAAACTTTTCAGACTAAAAATGTCTTCTTTTACATCAATAAAATCGATAATTTCCTTAGTTCTGTAACAATGCAAATCACAGTCTTTTTTGCTCAAAGGCAAATTACAGTTCTTTATTTGTAAAATTACAAAAATATAAGGAAAAATTCACTGTTATCTTCCTTAGCTTTTAAAACTTTAGTAATGAGCATCGCCTTAAACCCTTCCTTAAACCCTTGGAAAAATATCTGCGCCTTTGTTCCCTGTTCTGTTGATGAATCATCTTCTTCGACGATCGACTTCACTTCTATGGCGAAACCACCATGCCGCCAATCCATTATTAAGCGTCCAATTACTCTCCAAAAACACTGCAACAACAACAACAACAACAACAACTTGTTCCTTCTCCTCGGCCTTCCCGACTCAAATGGATTCTCTGGAGCGTAGAATCTGGACTTCCGGAGACCCTTCTGTCTCGATGACATCAATTCTCGATCAATGGCACGAACAAGGAAACACTGTTAAGTTATGGGAGCTACGCGTATTCATCAAGCAGCTCCGCAACTTCCGCCGCTGCAACCAAGCCCTCCAGGTAACTCCCTCTGTTACATAATGTTTGTCGTTTAAGGTTTCTACACAAATATTAAGAATGCACCCTTCATTATCATTTTTGTGTTATCAATTATCATTTTAGTGGTGAATTATCATGTTTATGTTAGATATCGGACTGGATGTTGGATCAAGGCGGCTTTGACTTGTTAGCTTCAGATGCTGCAGTCCGACTGGATTTGATTGCGAAAGTTCACAGTCTACAGAAAGCTGAGGCGTATTTGAACACCATCCCGGAGAGTTTAAGAGACTACCATTTGTATGGTTCTCTTTTAAACTGTTATGCACAAGCTAATCAACTGGAAAATGCAGAGGCCATTATGGAGAATTTAAAGGATATGGGTGTTAAAAGCGCTTTATCTTACAATGTAATGATGGGTCTCTATTCCCGGATGCGTAGATATGAAAAGATAGATGTTCTGATGCAGGAGATGGAAGAAAAGGGTATCACGTGTAATGCGTATACCTACAACATTCGGTTGCAAGCTTATGTAGCGTGTTCTGACATTGATAGTATGGAGAAACCTGTAACAGAAATGGAAGCAAATCCTCAGATCAAAATGGGATTTCACTCTTATTTAGTTGCAGGGAATGGCTATGTAAAAGCCGGCCTTATTGATAAAAGTCTAAAGTCACTTAGGAAATCTGAGCAATTAATCACTGACGAATTAAGAAAGCATGCTTACGAATGTCTACTTACTTCGTACGCTGCTACTGGGAGTAAAGATGAGGTTTATCGTGTTTGGAGTCTATATAAGCAACAGGGGAAGTTTTTCAATTCGGGCTATATAAGCATGATAAGTTCATTAGTGAAACTTGATGATTTGGATGGTGCTGAGAAGATCTGGGAGGAATGGGAGTCAGGGATGAAACTGTTCGACCTTCGCATTCCAAACTTAATGATTAATGCTTATTCGAGAAAGGGCGATTGGGAAAAGGCTGAGGCATATCTACAAAAAATAATAGAGAAAGGGAAGGAGCCTTATGCTGTGTCATGGGATCATTTGGCTCTTGGATATCTGCTTGGTCGTCATTTAAAGAAAGGAGTGGAATTGATAAAAAAAGCAATTTCACAATGTATACCGGGACGTAATCCCAGGCTTAGTAATTTTGCCACATGTTTAAAGCATTTGAAAGATCAAGGTGACAAGGACTCAGCAATAGAGCTTTTGGAGATGATAAACAAGCGAGGTTGTTTGTCGACATTTGCTTATGATAGATTGTCCAGTTGTATTGACGATGAAGACCTTGCAAGCAATGTGTTTGATGAGATTGAAGATCAATCACCTGTAGAAGCTGCCTTGCTGGCAAATGGAACAGTCTGAAAACTGATTAGTTATGCTCCATTCATGGTTGATTCTGCTCAGAAAACTCCTTTTGGACTGTAATAGTTATTAGTTAAGAGTAGTTACCACTTACATTGGTCTTTTAAAAGTGTTGCCTCATAAATGAATGGTATATTTGGTCTTCAGAGTTATAGAATGTCTCACTAATTTTCTAACTTGATTAACATAGTTCGATATCAAAGAGGGTACCAAACAAAAATCTTTCCTTTAAATGTTGAAAACGCTTTGCCGTTGTCTGGCAAGCTCTTCTAGTTTTTTTTATTGTTTATGCTAATGTTGAATCTGTTCAAACCTCTTGGTAATAAATTATAAGCAGAGATTGTGAATATGAAGTGCACATAAATCATACCAAACTTTTTTACTCTGAAATTGTTTAATCTTTATAGTTTCTACTCTTTGAAGTCTCAAAGCCGGATTTCAAGTCTATTACTATCTCCATCCATCAGTTTTTCAATACTGATATCTAGATTGTACTAAGTAAAGCCGTTCACAAATGCATAAATTTCATTGAGGTTGAAGAACAAGCATATCAATCAAACTTGAACCTTCTAGCTCACCTCAGGCGTCTATAATCTCTATGCTGAAACTTGCACAGACTAGATACACGAGTTAAACAAGTTATCAAATGGGTCCGGATACGGATCCTAACAGGGGAATTTCCATTTGAAAAAAAAAAAAAGTACATAGTCCTTTATACATGAATATATATCTATCAACTGATCATCCTAGACAACCAAATTATCTACCCTAAAAATATAAAAATAATTCCTTGCACTTCCATTTTCTTCATATCAGGATTTTAGATGCTAATCGAACTTTCTCCAAATATATAGGTTCCGAATTCGGTCTCAAAATGTATCAAAATGGCGTATTTCAGAACTTCATACCTTCAAAGAAAGTCGTGTTGAGACTGCAGATGAAGATTTAAGTCCGTTAAACCCTATATCATATGAAATGGTTCCATCAGCCTTGAACAGCCCAAAATTTCTCTCAGAAGTTGGCCCAGGCTTCAAATCTTCATTAAATATAGCAAAAATGTATACCTTTAGTACACTTTTCGGCCTAAGAGGTGTACCTTTCTTCTTCGCAAGCCTTTTACGGAGGTTATAATTATACGTTCTAGCATTCTCAAATGTGGCAGCAGCTTCATTTTCATCTCCATTTGAAGCCCAACCTGTTTCGGTTACTATAACTTCCATCTTATTGAATCCAGCATCTTCCAAAGCCGAATAAGCTGCATCAATCTGAGCATCAAGCATGTTATCGTAATGCAAATCAGTCTTCGGATCATAAATTCCTTGAGTTTTCTGAAAAAGAGCATAATTTATATCAATATTCTCCGGATCACTCATGTAGGCCAAGAACGGATAAGCATTCAAGCAGAATGGAGAACCAATTTGTGCGAAGAATTGCAAGAGTGGCTTCATGAATTGGGCGACATTTTCTCGGAATATACACGATGAAGGAGGGAAGGAATTTGAAAAAACCGCCTGCGAATGTGCTGTAGAAACTTGTACTACGTCAGCTAAATGAAGCTTATTTAGAGCATTGTACACATTTTTACAAGCACCCAAAAGTGCTTCCCAAAGTTCATAATCACCTCCTCCTAAAATTTCATTCCCTATAGCAACGCCACGAATTCTCGTCTTGGGAAGGAAAGCCTGCACATTCTCTTTCACCCAAGTCATGGCTTCGCTCGCGTTAGCACTCATTTCTTTAACCAACCCATTCGGAAGACCAACCACAAGTTCTAACCCAGTCCCACTAAATGCCTTGAGGACGCTATGATCAGCGTCATAAATCCGAACATTCCTTATCTTTGCTGCCCTAAGAAGGGTAACCACTTCATCTGGGGAAGGAATGTTATCAGCAATTCTTCCATAATTTATACCATACGTTCCGGTGAATGCTTGCACTGCTAGAGGAGCTGCAGAAAACACAGAACAAAACCGAAAAACAATAGCTCCATTACCCAAAATTTTAACTTGTGCACCTAAACATAAACAGAGAACATTCTAATGGTCCAACACACAACGAAACAGAAAAACACAGCTCAATGAACCGAAAAACACACAACCAAATCGAAAAACAACTGCTCAATAACAAATCAAACAAAAAATCTGCGACAATTTAGTCAAACACAGACAATTAAATGTAGAAAAGGAATAACATGGTAAGCATAAACAAAAAATTTACAGCCATCCAGTTGACTTACAGTCAACAAAATTTCAAATTAACCACAAAAAATGAGAGTTCCAAGAAATTTCCCCAAATTCAAAGATGTGGGTTATGTCAAAAACATCATCAATTAACACAATTGAAAAAGTACCTGATCCAAATTCAATTGAACAAAACAAGAACCATGCAATTCAACCACTAGAAGATTAACAAGGACATCAATGATTCGGGGTCGACTAACATAAACCATCATAAAACACAGTAAGATCAATCAATAGATTAAAATTTCAAGAAAGGACAAAAGTATCAAAAAAGTAAAGTACCAGTTCTGCAAAAGAAGAAGAAGATAATCAAGAACTGCCGGAAAGTTTTCTTCATCGGAAAATCAAGAAATGAAATCTTGATGGGGAAAAAGAAAGATGGTATTAAATGCTTCTTCTTCTTGATCTTGATCTTGTTCTTGTTTGCTCTGCTCCAGTGCTGACATTCCACGAGGCATAGAAAAAGATACCCTTTTTCAAGTTGTACATGATGGTGATGTTTAAAGCTCTAAACTTTACTAATCCCCATCAAAATTACACTGATTAACCACTAATATATTCCAAAATCTTTGTGCCCTCTGCAAGAATCAGTCACAATAATTTGTGGGTATCACCAGAAAAGAGAAAAGTTGTGGGTTTTGGCGGTCGTTTTCCGGGGAAGTTGAAGAGAGAGGGAGGGGGTTTTATGGGAAGAAAATATTGAATTTAAATTTAAATGCTCTTTTTGTTGGTACATAATTTAGGTTTTATATAATTTTAAAATTGATATGGTGAATGAGCTGAATGGGAAGTATTTGGTCGGTTGTTAACTTTTAAAAGCATAAAATAAAATAATGTATCAAAACTTATATTTGACACTTAGAACTTTCTTAGTTTTAAAGATTACGTCCCTGTCATCTATTTATTCACATTTGAGTGTTTTTTTTTTTAAACAGAAGGCTCAGAGTTTCAAATAAAGAAAAAAGAACAAGCCAGCAGCACGCTAATCTACTAAAAATAGAGTCGTTTCATTATCAGATAAAATACTCTAAAGACTTGCAAGAGGCACATCAAACTTTTGATGATTCAATAAACAAGAACCTACGAAGTTCGCCAATCAATCCAGAGTTCTATTACCTTTCCTATAAACGTGTAATATTCCAATCTTTATTCATGTAGGCTATGCAATTTGAAAAGGAGAAAAAAACATAAGCACTAAAATAGATTTTATCCACAATGTATTCTCCTTCTTTAATCACATACTAATTCCAAATTCACTTCTTATAACTTAGAAAAATTTACCAGAATCTAAAGTCACCGAACATAATTATACTATTAACTTTTTAGTTCCTTACATGGAAGCAAAAATTTCACAATCCAATTTCACTTATCCTTACATCTGAACTTTATTTCTGTTTTGGTCCTTTGTGTTTCTATTTCTCTTTTATCTGCTTCAAATTGGATGAAAATGTTTAAAAAGAACTAAATCAATTAGAAATATAATGATTCAGTGCTTAATATATATATAAAAATTGATCAGAACCTAATCTTTAAAATTATGAAAGTTTAGGGCTCAAATATGAGTTATGTTTAAAATAAATACACAATAAGTTATGTTGTCTATTTGGTGACTGCTATTTTATTTTGGTGGCAATGACACGGTCTTTAGATTCCTTAACTCGCTTACATTTTACTGCTACTTCTTTAAGCCAATCACACTCCCACACTCTATTTACTTCTCCCTCCACGCTCTTTCATTTGGCCACCTGTACTCCATCAAATTATTCTTATTCAAAAAGAAAACATACAAATCAAAATACTCTTTATGTTGCTCGAGTAATACTAGAAATTACTATTATTGTCAACTAGTTAGTGACTCTCTCATATCCATTGGGGATCCATTCTGTTAGGGATGGGGAATTTCCGATTACAATCTCTATCGGCCAGATGGTGATAACAGTGAGAATTGTAATTAAGCTATTAGCGGTTGTAGTATTCAAAAAGTCCATGGATGAGAAACGGCAAGACCTCGCCTATTATCCCTAAGCTCATTTGCGTTTTAGGCGTGATCTGCCCTACATGGCTTTCTGTTGAGGAAGATATTATTTACATGGATGGATATCTTGTAATTAAATGGATTAGAATTTTACTGTAATTTTATTGTTTAAGAGCAACTCCAAGACTAGCTAAACGACTATTAAGTCATTTTTAGCTAGTTGGATAGCTAAGATGCAACTCTAACAAAATGACAGGCTTTCCAAATTTTTTGACTAGCAAATTTTCTTAGCTAAATTTCGCTATTCAATTTGGTTAGCTATTTTTTTTTAATAATTTTTTCTCTTTCTTCTTTGTTTCTTTTCTTTACACTTTTCTTTTTTTTTTATTTTTTTTCATTTATTTTAGTTAAAAAATTAATCAAATGAAGAGTCAGATAGCTAGCATTGTTACGGCCAAGAATAACAAATTTATAGCTAGTTAATATTTTATATAAATTTAGAGAGCCAAATAGCTAGTAGTGTTGAAAATGCTCTAAATAATCACAATAAGGACTAAAGAGGAATAAGGCTCATATTAAGGCGTAAATCCCTCTACACCTATATGTATTCAATGATGATCACCAAATGAGGTACACAATCACAAATGCATTCTATTTATTTGTGTTCTTCCTTTACTGACTTGGGCGTCAGAGAGTTCTCGATGATCTCATCGCCAGCTCTGTTTTGTAGTCCTGAGTCACACGAATGAGAAGATTTTTTTTACCAAGATATCATTGTTGCAGTGAGCTTGAAGCTTTAATCTCAGTAATACCAATTTTGTTGCAGACTGAAAGTTTCCACCATGAACACATCTCAGCCATAGAAAACGACCCCAGTGGACACTGAGATGATGCCAACAACCTCAGTTGGTGCCGCCACAACTTTTACTAGGTTGTCACTGTTTCAACCTATATTTTTACCAATACAGGTCCCATACTCAACCAACGTGTCCAAGACATAACTGATCTGCCATAGGCAGAATTCCTAGAGGAGACGCGACAGTCCTTGCCCATCATATGAGCTAGAATGAGATTGTGTAACGACTCGGTCTGGAGTGAGTGCTACCAAGGTAGGAAGATATGTACAAGGAGTGACTGTAAGGGATGACGATGAAAACATGAATGAATTGAATCCCACATCGAAAACATATAGATGTTTGGGGCTTATAAGTGATATACAGATCAATACATACATGACGTATTCTTTAAAGTCGTGCGGCCCAATACTGACGAACTTAGGCCAGAGTGGATAATATCTGCACAACAGTATCTGGTGTGCTTGTAACAACTTGGTTCGGAGCGGGTGGCTATCGGGATAGGAAGACATGTACGAAGAGCGGCTCTAAGAGATGACGATGGTGAACTAAATCGCACATTGAGAAAAAAAGAGATATATGTCTGAGGCTTATACGTGATATGTGAATGCAATACATGTATGACATTTTAAAGTCGTGCGGATTAATGTTGACAGATTTGCGCTAGAGTTGAAGATATGTATGCATGGTATTCGACATGGTATTGGACATGAGTGTTACAGGCCGAGATATCAAACAAGGGAGAGACGCTTTCTTAACTAAAGAAGGGAATAACCTTTAAGAAGGAAAAAGGTACTACATTTGAGAGAGTAGGAGTAACGTTTGAGAATACCATTAGGCGAAAAGGAGAAAAGAGTATTTTTGTCCAAAAGACACGAAATTATCTAAATACCCCATTGTATAAAGATACTATATATAATTGAGATCTCTTTATATACATATATTATTAGTACATGGTGAGTCATAAAATGCAATGCTAGGTTGGGAATATTGATGGAAAAATTAAAAAGAATACGAGATATATATTTTTTTCGAAATGAAAGAATATAGGAGATATATAGTAAAGTAAAAAAGGGTTCTTTAAATAAATATATGAAAGCTACTTTTTCCTGTCCAAAAGAAAATTAAGCCAATTCTTTTTTTTTTTTCTTTCTTTTTGGATTCATTTCCCACAGCTCAATTCTCATACGTGTCATGATATATGCAATTAATTAAAATTAAAAGTGAAAGAGATTGGAAAGAATAGAATAAACGAATGACTCCATTTTGTCTAATGCTGAGAGGATCTACTATTTGCATACAGAAAATAGGTCGCTCAATCTTATAATTAAAAAGAGTTAAAATTCAAATCATATATTTACACGTTAATTGAATTTGCTTGCATATGTAGAACAGAATCGTGACAGATTATGGATACAACAATTTGCACTGTTCCAATAATAATTAGTAGTCCGATTAGTGTCCTGAAATTTACGCCGCAGGTAGCTGGTGTTGGAATTTGCATCTGTTTTAGTCCGAATCCGTTGGTTGACGGATTTGGAAAAGAAAGAATATTATATTTTTAAATTAAATAACTAGAAAATATTTTTCGGTGTTTCTTATTTGTCTTTCAAACACAAAAATTTGGCAAACGGACCTAAATTAAGTAATTACTACTTATTATAGAAGACAAGGCTCGAATAGTAAATAGGATAAGAAATTAATGTCATTATTATATAGATAAGCTAGCAAAATAAGGCCCCGTTCTTTTGAACTTAAAAAATCTGAACTGAACTGAACGATGCTGAACTGAACTGAATGTCGCTGAACTGAACTGAACTGAACTTTGCTAAAACTGAAAAATAAATATTAAAACTGAATTGAATAAATAATAATAATATTAATTTTTAATAATAACTATAGTAAAAAATTTAAAAATATAATAATAATAAGATTGTGCACGCTTGAGATACCGATTATACATCATGGTCTGAATGTTAATGAAATGGTAGATTCATATATGTTTAATACAGATCGTAAAAACGTCATGTTTGCAGTGCGGAATGCTATATCACACCAAATTTGGGAATTGCGGGGAGAGGAGGATGACAATAATGATGATGAAGCTGAACAAAATGATGAGATCATGGATCATATGGAAGAAGATGATTAGAAAAATAAAATGAGATGATGGTATTAGTGAATGTTTGAATTGATGCTAATTTGCTCCTAATATTATATAACTGACTATTATAAGATTTTTAACACAACACTGTTACAAGATTTTTGAATTTCTTATTACAATACATAAGCAAAATCGGAAATTTTTGCATATTAAATCCAAATTTATATAGTAGATTTTATTAAGTTGGTAGAACATTGTAACGTATATTGGTAATAATATTTACTTACATTAAAATTATAATAAATATTATTATATTTAAATAAAATAATTATTTATTTGTAATTTATTAATTTGAACCGTTGTTGAATTGAACTGAACTGAACTGAATATCACTGAAATGAATTAAATTAAATGCTACTGAAAATTGAACTAAATGTTGCTGAACTGAACTGAATGTTGCTGAACTGAACTGAACTGAATTGAAAATAAGTTCTAATAAGTCCAAAAGAACAGGGCTTAAGTCTAAGATTTTTCGGTAACGTATCAATTTAAGTCTAACATGTATAATGATACAAACTTAAGTTTAATGTGTAGAAATGACACCAATCTGAATTTGATGAATGATATCAGTTTAAAGCTTACGTTTACAAAATAGTACAAGTATAAACATCAATAATAAAATTTGTCTTGTCATATATAAACAGTGTTTATAGTTGATTTGTTTTTACAAAGTAACCAGTAAAAGTAACCATATATGTTGAATCCTAATTTCGTGTCATTTTATAAACAAACATAAGTGTGTAAATTCACAACATTTTATATGTTAAATTTTGATAAAGTACAATAGGGACTAGGGAACTACCCTTGAGAAAATGGGTGGATGAGATTACAGACAGAAATCTAGCAACCTTATCCTCTTCAAACACTTGCAACTATCAACTACCTCAAAATTTCCCACCAAAAAAATACCAGAAAAAAACATCAAGCATCAATGGCAGCTGCAGCAGCAATAATCTCAACTGCAAATTCCTTCCTCACGTCATCATCATTATCATCATCATCTTCTTCATCATCATCATCTTGTTTATGTTCTGTAATATTCAATCCACAAAAGTACAATGCCAAGAGACTGCTGATATGTTGCAGTTCTTCAAGTTCAAATGATTCACAGCCAATTATGAGCAAAAGAAGCTTATCTATTTCCTTCGTCTCCGGATTAGCCTTTTCGCTGGTGAATTCGGGTGCTAATGCAGCTATTTTAGAAGCTGATGAAAATGATGAATTAATGGAGAAAGTGAAGAGGGATAGAAAGAAGAGGATTGATAGACAAGGTGTCATCAATTCTTCTAACAAGGAAAAAGGTTTGCTTCCATTTCATACTGCTAGGAATAGTTTTATTTTGTTTCTTGAAAACGAATGTGTTTCAATTTCTAGGGGAAAGGACTTTAAAGTAGGGACTATAATCAAGATCAGCCAATCTTTCTGGCCGAGCTTTGGCGTGCTTGAGCTCGGCTCGTTTATAAATCAAGACTCTTATAAGTGTTCTACTCATTTAAACCCCTACTTGGAAGCCGTGACTTGCAATGCTGTTGATTTTAGGTAGCACAGTTTGACGTTGTCTGCTTTCCGAAAAGCTACAAAAAATTTTGTAATTTTTCCAAAAATCATCTTTTACAGCTAAGATCTTATAAGGACAACATTGTAATTATCAAACACTGGTTTTGACTTTCTCAACTTTCGCAGCTTGAAAGCAAGTTTACATTTATCAAAAGCTGCTTTTAAATGAGAAAACTATTTTTAGGGTATGAGACAACAACATGACATTTAACAAACATTGCTTTCAACTTTCCCAAGTTTCACCGCTTCTAAAGCAAGCAACTTCACATTTACCAAACGCTCGTTTTAGGATCAGGGAAAGTAATCGTTTGGCCCTTAAGATGCCTAGTTGGATTGACATTTGTTTGATGATGCAGGATATTTACAGGATCTAATTTACAAGCTAAGCAAAGTAGGAGAAGCCATAGAAAAGAATGATTTATCAGCAGCAAACTCAGTTCTTGGAGGGAACACTGATGCAGATTGGGTCCAGAAGGCTAATCTTGCTTTTTCTAAGGTTTTATATTTCATAACTTATAAATTCATTTTCTCTAGAGATGTTGCATTTAAATTGGTAAAATTTTTGTTTCCTCAGCTGAGTTTGGGTCCTGAAGAGAAGACTGAGGTGGATGCATTCAATTCATCATTAGCTTCATTGATTTCCTCAGGTTGGTTATCTTCAATATAACCTGATCAGTCGCGATATTAGATTCCATTTCCGATATGAGATTCGGATACTTGTTATTAGTTTGATAGTGTTCTCTTTTCGCTTTGCAGTTACTAAGAACGACATAGAGTCCTCCAAAATCTCGTTTGTATCATCAGCTACTGCATTTGAGAAGTGGACTAACTTGACTGGATTGGTAGCACAACTCAAAGGGCTTTAAACTCTTAGTTTCTTCATTTTTTTGCAGCATATCAAACAGGAGTGTTCTTTGATCGACATTGTTGAGCTTCGGCTACCAGTAACAAATTTTCTTATTGTCATTTACTTTCTCAGTGTCATTTATTTTGGATTTCTCGTTGTAATGATTCTTTCTACCTCAAAGTTGGATCGATGTGAAGTAGCTTATAGCTATACAGACTTGTTTCAGTGAATAATATGAAGCTACAGGATACATTTTAAGTTGGGAACAAGCTTGCTACAACAGGCATTCTAGACATGATTTTCTCACTGAAGTACTGAAGCATTACAGATTTTGAACCAATACTGCCTGTATAGAACTACGAATAAGAGGTAAGAGTCGCCAAATTGTACAAAAAAATCATTTCTATTACCTTCTCACGAGTTGAAAACCACGAGACGAGTAAAGTGAATTAGTTGAATAAAATTTCATTATTAATTCTTGAGTACCCGAATGTATGCCTTCTCATTTTCAGGTACCCGAGAATCATTTGATATCCCTTTTGAATTCCCAGGCTCAATTTCACCTTTCTCCTCTACAGTTTCATTAGATTTATCGACAAACATGTTCACCAACTTTAACTTCTTAAGTAGAAGCTACTTGAGTATTTATCATCAGTATCTTGTTATCTTCTTCTCTTCCTCGTTTGCTTTTTCCATCGTCCTATCCTGCTTCTACTTCTGCAGCATTGACTCTGGTTTTTTCAGCTCCCTGCATATCACATTCTTTCATATCCTCAGCTCCTCCTGGTGCATTTTCTGTTTTCCAATCTCTCTTTTAGAATTTGATAAGTTTTAGATTCTTGTTGAATATATAATATATTTAACTTGAAATTATATTCCATAAATATTTATCTCTACTTTCTTCCTCAAATTTTGTTTGGCCAAGACAAGAAGAGAAACTTCTCTACATGCATTCCCAACAACATAAATATCCTACGTTCTTACTTTTAGACCCTGTACCAGTACCTCCTTCAAGCGGCTATTTTTACGAAGCCAAAGCTTATCTAAAGATGGATAGCCTATCAAGACGGAAAAACTAAGGTCATCTTCAGACAATCATAAGATCATATATGGAGAGAAAATTTAATTTAACCACAGAACTTTGAAAGATGATTGAACCATGGACCTTTGCAAATATGTGGAGAGAACAAGGTTTTTATCGAATAAATAACACCATTAAAATGTAAAAGCTAACACATATTTGAATGTATAAGCTAATTAGACTGCAAAACAAGGAATGTACAGAAAATGATAGGTCAACTCCAAGCTAGATTGCATCTACCGAAGATCTACAGACCGAACAAATGTATTAGTTACAAACTCTGTCCATACAAGAAACACTTATGTCATGTACCATAATGAACAAAAAAGAAAAAGAAAAAAAAAAGAAGGGAAAAACCAGAATACTGTTGATAATCAATGCCATGCCCGGATCACAAAAATAGTAACAGGAAATTTTGCTCAGCAAGATTAACATCCTTTTATGGATGGTGCAAATCTGGAAAATCCTTAATATATGTCTACGATTGTAGCAGCGCGAAAATCTCTTAAAACTATGGAAGTTCCTAGTTTAGTTCTTCATGTGGTATGTTAACTAAAACAGTGACCTTTCTCCCCTTTGCAATCAAACCTATGATTGCTCTACCTGCACAAATATGAGGCAGTAGCAAGGAAAAATGAAGCATAGACTTGAGAGTAACAGACTAGCAAAACGAATATATACATGCTAAAAAAAATAAAAAAATTCAAGAAAAGCTGAAAAAACAATATATACATGTTAACACACTGAGCTTTGATGAAGTATTCATCGATTAAAATTCAACATAAGCCCTACTGAATGATGTCAGTTCGAGCTCAAGTTAAGGTGTGAGAAAAACTGAATTTATACTTCTCAAAGTTCTAATTCATAATTCAGAGACTTAACTTTGTCCTACATAACTATTCTGAAATAATCTACGAATATGTCCATGAATGTCTGCACGAAATCAGTTGCCATCCGTACACACGGTCAACAAGCAACCTGCACTTTAAACAGCTGACAAAGGAACGAGTCAGGATACCTCCCATTTGCTTAGTAATGTTTTATTTTCACTCTGCAGTTACTTTTAGCAGTATCTTAATCAGGAGTATTCTTTCATCGACATTCGACTAAACAAAATTTCAGTCTTTTAGGTTGGATCAATCTGAAGTAGCTTATAGCTTATACAACCTTGTTTTGGTGAATGAAATGCAGTTTCAGGAAACAATGCAGTTTTAGGCAACCGTTTACGCTGAATTAAGAGGAATAACGAACCTATACTGCCTGTACAAATAACCCCTAATAACGGATAAGAGTCGCCTAACTGTACGAAAATAACATTTCTGCTAGCTTATCACAAGAAGTTGAACTTTTGTCACCACAATACAAGCACGTGAATTAGTTATACAGAAGTCAATTATTCTCGCTCAGCCCTATTGCAGAACAAGGCGATTATTACATAAAATTTGGAAAAGCAACTTATTACAAAACCCGAAATTTGATATTACAACACTGGTGGTCTAAAAACAATATAGGAACTGCTGCTACTATGCTCCAAGTTTGGCAATTAGAGTGAGTTGCTACATTATACATCTAACCCATTACCCTATTCATGTAATGTCTGAATGAAAAATCACATGGCTTAACTATCATTCACAGCTTTATCCTTCATTTCTCCTTCAGAATCTGGAAAACTTTTGTTAAGTCCCTCCGCTACACATTTCTCCTCACTCATGGTTGTATCTGCATCATCTTGTTTCCCAGAACCATGCTCTTTAAATTCCTCAACCTCTGGTTTCTGCTCAATATTTGCCTTTTCATTTTCAGGTACCCGAGAATCATTTGATATCTCCATTGAATTTGCAGGCTCAATTTCACCTTTCTCTTCTATGGTTTCATTAGATTTATCAACATATTCACCAACTTTAACTTCTTCAGTAGAAGCTACTTCAGTATTAGCATCAGTATCTTGTGGATCGTCTTTCTTCTCTTCCTCGTTTACTTTTCCATTGTCCTTTTTAGCTTCTACTTCTGCAGCATCAGTATCATTGTCTTTCTTCTCTTCCTCGTTTACTTTTCCATCCTCCTCTTTAGCTTCTACTTCTGCAGCATCATCTGTGGTTTTTTCAGCTTCCTGCATCTCAAATTCTTTCGTCTCCTCAGCTTCTCCTGGTGCAGTTTCTGTTTTCTCAATCTCTTTTTGCTTCTTGCTTCTTTTCCTTGGAGGTCCAGTTTCCTTGGGAGGCGCTGCTTTTGCCTTCTCCGTAATCCTTGTTGATCGCCTAGGGGTCTCACCAGTGCCCCAATCAAACTCAGATACTGCTGGGCCTCCAGGGTGTGCTTTCAGGTACTGATCCAGTTGTCTCCTGCTAGTGATTTCCTCTCCCGTCGGGGCAGTGAATATGATCTCATTTTTCTTAGAAATTCCGCTCTTTCTGGGCGTGAACTGAATATTAACATAAACACCATCAAGTTGACTAAAATTGGCCGGAACAGAGAACCAAAGTGAAGTTTTAAATCTAGAAATTTCTAACTGAAGATTCTACTTTCTTGGAATGCAATAATGTAAATACAGCCAACAAAAGGTAACCATAGTAAGAAAATCAATCAATGGACAAGAACTTCATTCTTTACTCACACATATCCAAGCAGGTTTGTAGATGTTCCATGAAGTAGATGCAACCCTTCCAAATGCATGAAATGAGGTAACCGTTGGAACTTTCAGATTTTAAGAAATGGAGAAACAAAAGCACATATACACTGTGAAACAGAGCTATATTTATTTCAAACATTTAAGAGTATTACTGTTATGAATCAAGCAATCTTGTTCAATCACTAAAATGAGACGCATCAATTTGGCAATCTGCTTCTTTTTTAGACCTGACAACTGGAAGTGTGAACTTGTGTGATCTCAAATAACGTTCCTCGATCTTTTATTCTCAGCCATGACGGAACTTGACACCTTTCTTTATTATATATACACATATTGTGCACATAACAGTTGCACCTGAATGAAGTAATCTGTTGTTGTAGAATGCACCAAAAATAATAGAAAGGTAGAGACAGCAGATCTTGAAAACGCGAGTGACAGATTTAACAGATAAACTTGGCCGAAAGGATCATCAATTTGATTTGCTAGGATATTAAGTTCAAATTCCAAGAATTACCAAATCTTAGATGCCACAATTAAGGAAAGCAAAGTCCTTTGAGATGGTTCAAAAATTACAGTCGCAAGTTAAAGTGAGATAAGGTAAATGAAATTATTCGGACAGTGGATAGCACTCAAAACTCAATAATTCCAAATCCAAAATAATAGCGTTTCAGTCTCAAACTCAAGAATTCGAACTCAAAAATAATAGCATATCAGCACTCAAATTCAAGAATTCCAGCTCAAAATAATAGCACATGATTTGGCCAACCGCAAAACAACTCCAGTAACTTCAAGAAAATGCTCAGTCAAAATAATGATAAAAACAACACACATAGTTCATACAACTTACTACATGCTAAAAATGTCAGCATAAGATGTATCTCTAGTATACTCAAGGCATGAACTAACCCAAAAACTGTATTCTTCTCTTATCAATGAAAACAGAACACTTAAATAAACAAGAATATCAATGAAAACAGAACACTGAAATAAACAAGATTAACAACGAAAGACAAAAGAAAGAAATCCGTATCAGAGAGAGAAGCAATCCCCGTTCCCAACTTAGAAGCCTTTTGCCTCCATTTCTGAATAGACACAAAAACTGACCTCTCCGAATAGACACAAAAACTGACCTCTCCATGCTTGTATTATGGAAGAATCACTGCCAGCCAACCCTTGGACCTGGGTCCTTTTCTTTTTTCTGGAATGGACATCCCAGATTTTTGACCCACATTTTAATTGGCCAGCACTTTTCCTTTCACACTTGTATCGAACTCTAACTTACTCCCCCATCCATGGCAAACAAACCTTAGGATATTGAGGTTAATTTCTTTAGTTAAATATGTCTAATATTCTGGACTGATTTAAGCCATAGTCAGAGAGAATATCTCGACAGTTACACAAAAAATAATAATGAAGTAGCTGAGTTTGCTGGTCGTAAACTAGGATGTTAGAAGAAAATAATTTAAATTTCATAATCTACTGATCCAAGTATCCATTTTCTATTTGCCACAAGAAAACAACAGTTGAGGAAACTGCAAGCCCGGGAAAAGACTTCCGTACATCAGTAGGACTAGGAGGAGTAGGAACTTAGACTAGGTCATGACAGGGCTGATTTAGAAAATGAAATTGACAAAATCCACAATCCAGTAAAGAAATCCATTCTCACCCAAGTGCACTTACATGGCATTATATTCTCCTTTTCCTTTTAGTAACTATTTTTTTGGAAAAACAAGAAAGCAAATTAATTCCTCCTATTTCCCGTCCTGAGTTGTTTTGGCTTCACAATCCTCAATTAACTAGAGTATATAGAGCTAATGTGCTTTTGAAAGCATAGGCATACTGATAACTGATTGTCAATTATCTAGTGCAACAATCTGGCAAAAGATTGTCAAAAGAACTTGAAACTATGAACTGAATAACTTAAACAAGCCAGGAAAACAAAGGTCATCATCATAGGTCAAATAAACTGAGCCCTTCAGAGTTTAAGAATGGAAACACCTAGCACCTGTTTGGCATTTCAACAAACAAAATTCGGTTTAACCATGGAGCTTTGCAAATACATGAAGAAAAAATCGTTTTCTTTAGAGAATACATTACATAGTGGTATGTATAAGCTAATTAGAACGATGAAATCAAGAGAAATTGATGTGGTAGTCTACTCCAAGCTAGAAAGCATCTTCTGAAGATTGTGATACAAGAAGTCGTTTATGAATCACATGTTCGAGCACAGGAAAAATATTTAGGTGTAATTAGCAGATTAGAAAGACAGGACAACAAATTCAAACACCAACAGAGTGCTATCAAATTGGAATAAGAACATAAAGGAGATCTTCTTTAAAAGAAACATTTGCATCGTAATTTCATGCAAACAAAATGAAATCATGTGTTTTATTTGACAAACAGAAACAAAAATACAAACTTGGGCATTTGTGAATAGAATGACTATAATTGGTATTATAAGATTTAAAAAAAAGAGACTGCAAATTGTGCTTTGACTCAGCAGAAGAATGAATGCAGCATCAACTACTTTATGAAAACATAGTCCTTTGCTAGTTTTTACATGGATTTTCAGTAATATCAAGCATAAATCAGCTTGCAGAATACCACATTAAAAAAGAAAAAAAAAACAACCACCTAGCTCAGCAGATCTATCATCTATATTACACGTTGAAATAAAAACATCCCTGAAAGGCCTAACGTTAAGCTCGATAAAGTCTTCATGACACTTATTTGTGCCATTGAGCATACGCCCTACACAGGCATGCCCAGTTAAGTAGTGAGAAAAACTCGATTCCCTGCCAAAGGTGCTAATTTTGATCCTATCTATTATAAGTTCTTAACCACTATTCTAAATTTATGGAGAAATATGTTGATAAAATATGCACATCAAAACAATTTCCTCCTAAATCTTAGGTCTTGAACAAAGTATGTACACTTGAAATTGATGTATTTGTGTTAAACCCCATTATTGGAACATAAAAATGATTGGAAGCAAACCCTAAAAAGAAGTAACATTGAAGTAGAGAGAGAAAAGAAGAATAAATCCAGAAATGAATTGAGCAAAAGAAAAATGAATATGAAGAATAAAGAATGCACAAAGAGAGAGAGAGAGAGAGAGAGAGACCTTCTTTATCCAGCCAGAAGGAGCAGGAAGCTCCATGGAGAAATCTTCCTCTTTTCTCGAACTGTCCTCTTCTACAATCGTCATTTCTTCTCAGGAACACCAAAACAACAATGCAATTTAGGGAAGAAGAAAGCTATTTCAAGAACAAGTAGAAACTTTTATTATTATCCGCGAGCAAGAAGAGAAGAGAAGACAAGACAAGAGAAGACCTTCTCCTCTCCTCTGTCTGGGTTCTTCATAACCGTTTGATTTGTCTTTTTTCGATTACTAACTGATGCTGCTTTTTTAGCTTGACACCTGTCTCTTTTCTAATCGGTTTACGGTTTGGATCAGATCATCCTCCCACTCTTTTTTTATTTTTTCCCGAAAATAATAATTATTTTACTGTATTAAATAAAAAACTGTTGAATTGGGCTTGGGCCTGAGGCCTGTTGTCTCCCCCCTTATTTGTATCAGGCCTGTTTAATTAGAGTTAGTTAAACGGGGCGTTTTGATTTTATCGTAACAGCTGTGCAGCCCTTGCCTGTATTCTTTTTGTTTTTGTGCTCTGTATTCTTTTTTTTTTTTTTTAATAATATTTGCAACCGACGTGGATTTTGTTTTTTTAAATCCATCAGTCGGTCTTAGACATTGCTTCTAAAGAAGAGAGTTGTTATACTATAATATTATCGGCTGTTGAATATTTGGAAAAATAAAATATATGTTGGTAGAATAGATTACTACAAATTGCAGTTGACCATTCAATGATTGCATGGATAAAGAAAATGACAATATAAAGAGAGGGTTAAACACCTATTTGAATAACGTGTATCTAATAATATGATATTACATTTGCCTCTTTTAATAATAATTTCATCATATTTGGTTTTTGTCATATAATAATTTTCCATTTTGATTAAAATTAAATGTTGTGTTATTTCTTGTTACACTTCACTATTTTGACATGAAAATATATTATGCACAATCTCAATTTAGAGCAAATTGATTATTTTAAACATATTGATCCATTATGTGGCATATCAATGCATTAAAATAGTCACTCGTGCTTATGGGAGTAGCCACTTGTTTTGGTTTGATGGGATCCAGCCTTCTCGGTCGTCAAACCACCTCTTACTAGGAATAGTTCAAATATCTCCTACATATTGGAAGGTTCAGTTCACCAATTCTGTAAAGTTCGTGATTTTGTTTATAGGTTTGAAAGTGACATAGTCAATCGATGTTGGAGTTATGTATTCGCCACTTCACATGATATCATTACTTTTTTGTTAGTTAATGGTTAGATGTGAAGAATGAAGATACCACAAGAAATTGTCAAAGGAATTACCACATAAGAAACACTAATATTATTTTGGACACTACAATAACCAAATAACTGTTAATCATTGTTGTAACACACACTACAAGAAATTTGGTTGTTCGTGACAACAATTTTCGTCACAAACTCAATGAGAGTCGTCACATAAAAGCTAATGTGACAATAAATAGTTGTCACATTGATTGTCACATATAACTCCGTTGCTAATACTTTTTGTTAAATGTGATAATAAAATATTGTCACAAAAATCATTATTTTTTGTGATGGTAATTTGTAGTCACACTATTTTTATTTGTTACAACTTTTATTGTAAGTGAAAAGTAAAATATTATCACAAAAATATTACATTGTCACGTATTATCTTGTACTTTATGTTTACAACTTTAGTTAGTTGTCACAAAATCAAATTTGTTGTGACAATAATTATTGTCACGTACAAAAATTTGTAGCTTTTATATATTAATTATAATATTTTAGATTATCACAATAATTAATATATTCATTTTTTAAAGGATATATTCATTTTTATTAATTCTTTTTAATATAATAATTAATATATATTAAATATTGCTCAACGTACAAGTAGGAAACTGTTAAAAAAATAAAAAAATAAAATAAAAAAATAAAATAAAATAAGAAATATATGAAATTCAATGTATTTTATTAATTGATTTGTAATTACTACACCAATTCTGTTCTTGAACAAATGGTAGAACAATTCAATTGAATCACAAATTTAATATACAAGACAATTAGAAAAAAAAAAGTCTCTAATGAAAAATGTGGTCTCATGAACTTTAATCTTATTAATGAATGATCTTCTCAATCTCATCTTCTTCAACTCTACCGTTTTCTTCCCCCTATCGCCTGTAATATTCACCCTCGCGACCCTGAAACTGCTTTTGATATTGTTGCTTCTAATAAATCAATGAGCTGGTAAAACTACATCAAATAGAAAAAAATTTCAATTAGTTAGAGTTTCCAACTTTTGATTCATGAACTTATCACCGCTAAGTAAAAAAATGGTGTCAAATCAAATAAGCAACAATAAAAAAAACAAAGAAGCAAAAAAACCATAAAGTACCTTGAACGAAATCCATAGTGCCTATAAAAAAGAGAGAAAAGAAGAGAAATCTAATGAACAAAACAATTTTGAAAGATAAAGCATGAAATTCACAATGCCTAATTTAACTTAACCATTTTTTATAACAATTTAATTTAATCATTTAGATATACATAATTTGTTTCTAAAAGCATTTAGATATACATAGTTAAATAATAAATATTCCAGACTTAAAAAGAATAACATATATTGAGCAAACATTATCTTTAATAACCATATTTTTAAAACAATTTAAGTTAACCATTTAAATATGCTTAATAAAATAACTATTTAATAATAAAATACTCTATTATCCTTTCAAATAATAAAATAACTTAGCAGTATTATCCTTTTAAATGTGGCGTAGTGGAATTTGGCTTGGATTCAAAGTTTTAACAAATGTATTTTACGTCCAAAAATTCAAATATCCTTTTTATATTTTTTATTTTAAATATTTTATAGCTAACATTTGTTATTTTGTTAAATGTTTAAACTAATATATCTAAAATATTTTCAAAAAAGTATAAAAAAAGTACATAGTATGAAAATGGAGATATATGTAGTTTAACAATTTACAAATAGCGATATAATATGAGAATGTTTACGATTTAAATAACTTGTGACAATTTAACTTGTCACAAGATTAAATTATGTGACAACAATGGATAATATCATCACATAACATTAAATTTTATTGTCACGATCTCAATTGTAACAAAAACCTGTTAGTTACAAGTGAAAATATAGTCACAAATGTATTGATGATTCGTGACGTTTTATTTTAACTTGTCACACGATTAAATTTTGTTACAACTATAAATATATTATCACATATATCAAATTTATTGTAACAACTATTTACTGTAACAAAAATATTTTAGTTACAAGTAAAAGTTATTGTCACACAATAAATGTATTATCTACAACAATTATTTTAACTTGTGACACAATTAAGTTTTGCTACAACTATAAGTATATCGTTATGTATATTAAATTTTTTGTTACAACTTTTAATTATAACAAAAATATTTTAGTTACGAGTGAAACTAATTGTCATATAATAAATATACTTTTAATGACAATTTATTTCAAATTGTTACATGAATAAGTTATGTTACAACTTTTAATATATTGTCACATACATTAAACGTTTAGTTACAATTTGAGCTGTCACATAAAAAGTTTTGTTACAACGTAGAATAATTGTAACAAAATCATTTATATATTTGTGATAACTTTGAAATAACTATCACCAAATTAACTTTTGTGATAACTATAAACATTGGTATAACAAATAATAGATTTTTTGTTACAATAAGTTTAATGACAATCGAATTGTTGTCACATAAACCATGATTTCTTGTAGTGACAAAAGCCGCACTAGGTCCATTATAGGTACTCAAAATCAAGAACCAATTTGATCTTGATGATTGGTGTGATTTTGCTTGATGACTTGGGTTGGATGTTACCCGTAAACAAGAGCAAATTTGAGCTCAATGGGGCAAGTGACCGGTATCCCTACTCTAACACTCAAATTATTTATAAACTTTGGAAAATGCGGCAAATTAATGAAGAAGAAAGGTGAATTGTGAACATACCCTTTTGAGAGATTATTTCTTACCTTTTACAGGATTGAGGTATGCACTATTTCCACTACTTACTTTTTACATTGGATTGAGATATATGCGCTACAAACGTGTTGACAAGTGATTGGATGAGAGGTGGTGACCGCCTTAGGTGAAATATGTTGGAATCTTCAGTTCACGTGCTTAGCACGCAACGCATGATCGCGCGTCCAAGTTGATGTTGCCAATGTTACGAAACGCCACATGTACGGGCGCAGAGGCTCTAGGCTAGGATGACTTCATCACGACCTCGGGAATGATTGTACCTTGACATAGGTTTGATTAGACTGTCTAGGCGGTCAAAATCCCACTCATCCCAGACCAGTTTTCCAGGTAATCATCGAGTAGTCATTGAAATCGGTCTGCCGACCATAGTTTATAGAAATCCTTATTGTGCAATTAATTAGTCAGAACATGGAATTAATTAATCAAATGCAACTGTGTTCAGATGTTGATACTCGACCAAACAATGAAAGCTGAAAGCTGGAATGGCTAATTGATTTTTATAACATAATGAAAATCTATAAACTGAACAAAGATTAACACAAAATCCCAAATATATATTCATCAAGTAATCATCCTCTCCATACAACAGCTATGTCGACTAAAGTTATTAACATCGTACGAAAACAAACTATTCGACCATCTTCTCCAACTCCTCATAACCTCAAAATTCACAAACTCTCCCTGATTGATCAGTTAATGTCGGACACTTACACACCTATAATACTCTTTTATTCCCCCAAAGAAGACGATACAGATCAGATCCAAAAGTCCGAGAAGCTACAGGCATCTCTAGCACAAACTTTAACTCATTTTTACTCGTTTACGGGAAAACTCAAAGACAATTCCTTAATCGAATGTGAAGATCAAGGAGCTGAGTATATCGAAGCCCGATTCAGTTGCTATTTAGCTGACATTCTACGAAAACCTGAACCCGAATCTATAGCCCAATTACTCCCAACAGCTATGGAATCCTCTCAAGAAGATACTGGTAATCTATTGCTTGTGCAGGTTACTTTCTTCGACTGTGGCGGATTAGCTATCGGGGTTTGCATTTCGCATAAAATTGCGGATGCATCCACATTGGTCCAGTTTATCAAGTTTTGGTCCAGTATTGCGCTCGGGTCTGAGGCTGTAAGTCCTGTTTTCATGGCTGATTCTATGTTTCCTCCGAGAGAATTTTCGACCCCCGAGAAATCTATAAAGATACGGGTCACGAAATGCATAACGAAAAGGTTTGTGTTTGATGGGCCAAAGATTGATGCTCTCAAGGAAAAAGCTGCCAGTGCAAATTCGCCGAAGCCAACGAGGGTGGAAGCTGTTTCCGGACTAATATGGAGAGGTGTCATTAAAGCGTCAAACAAATCAAACCCCAATATGATTAGGCCATCTGTGTGGACGTTTGCTATGAACTTGCGTCCAAGGTTCACTCCTCCTATACCGGATAACTACGCGGGGAACTTGGTGGTGGTAATGACACCGGAAGTTGAGGAGGAAATAGAATTGAAAGAGCTTGTGGATATGATAAAAAGAGGGAGACAAGAGTTTGTTGAAAACTATATAAAGAAGGTTGAAGGGAAAAATGTTATAGAAGCCATATGTGAGCTTAGTAAGAAATTTCGAGAGATGGCTTTGAGCGATAAAGTAGACTTGTTTATATCCAGTGCGTGGTGTAGATTTCGATTCTATGATGCTGATTTCGGATGGGGGAGACCGACATGGCTGAGTACTTTGAGTACAAACATAAGAAATTTTTGTATCTTGTTGGATACTAAAGATGGAGAAGGGATTGAAACATGGATAACATTGAGTGAAGAAGATATGTTTTGGTTTGAATCTGATGAACAAATTCTTCAGTTTGCTCAACTCAATCCCAGTGTCACATTTTAGTTTTATTTTCTCAAATACCAATATGATGCAATTCATTACTTGTCCACTAAAAAAAACTTTTCCTACCTTGAGATTTCTTTTTCCCTTTTTATTTTCGTCTACCAAATACAATATCATCTTAGTTACTTTTTTTTCCTTGCAAAGAAAAACTCATATGAAGTGTGGTTTTCTTTTAACAAAAAGAAGAATTGATGTTTTACATTTTTTTTAAAAAATGACATTTTATTTTGACCTTAGAAAACTCATTGTTAACAACCTTAAACGGAAAAATTTTAAAAATTAGAGTTGTTTAATACCTATCTTAATTAACGTAATACATATCTTATCTAAGATGTTTAAAATTTCATTATCTTTACGCTAGCAACACGAATAATGAATAAGGTTGGGAGTTACGTTCTTTTGTTTAGCTTGGTAGTAAAGAAGCCTCAAAAAATTCATAGAAAAGATGAAGAGAAAAATTTGATTAGATGGTTATGTTATAGTATAAATTAAAAACATTTTCAAACCAAATATTTTAAAATAAATCGAAAGAGCCCATACGCTCAAGTCATAAAAAGGTATATATGTGTACATAGAAATGGGGCCCTTTTGTTTTGGAGGCCCTAGGCACCAGCATATGTCGATTAGACCAAGAGCCGCATGTGTATCAAGTAATGGCCTAATCTTTATTAGGCTTCGAAAGGAACTGTAGTATTCTGAGTTCGAATTTTAAAATTGACAAATTTAAAATTAGAATAACAAATAGATTCTTTTTATTTCACTTAAAATAATGCAAATCTGATTGAACTAAAAGCTCGAGCTAATAGTTAAGGCTAACAACAGCTCTTATATTAATATATGACACACTACCTCACATGAATGCTCATTGGGCTTTCAAGCATGCATAACACATGCTCGACCCACTATGTGTTTTTAATTGGCAAAAAGCATCTTGAGGCCCCTGATATTTCATCGTTCGGTGCATTAAATCCTTGATCTTTCATTTGAACACATTAAGCCCTTGATCTTTTATTTTTGGTTCTATCAAGTGTTGGCCCTAACAAGAACAGAATCACCTAGAGGGGGGGGTGAATAGGTGTCTAAGTTGTAAACTGAAGTTTTCTAAGTTTTTTAAGAAACTTAAAATTCAGAGTCAAATTTCCTCAGAGTCAGAAGCTATCTTAAGGAAGTTGCTTCTGAGGGAAATTCTGCCTAAACACAGTTAGACTGTTTTCAGCAACAGAAGTTCTGATTTGAGAACTTCTGGACAGTCTTCTGAACAAAGACAATGATATTTTTAGAGAAAATCTGTTTCAGCACTAAATATGAACAAGTACACAGAAGCAAAAATAACAAGTATAAGAGGGAGAAAGAAGTTCAGGAGATCCTGAGTGAACAATTCGATTTATCCAAGTTCGCCACAGAAGTCCTGTGACTACGTCTTGTCCCCTGAGGTCGCAGCCTACAGAGATTTTATAAATCCACTATTCAGAACTTTTATGGCAAGTTCAGAAGCTCCTTTACATCAACAGAACTTAAGCTAATTTCTCACTTAGTTCTGACTAGCCTAAAAAGAGTTAAAGGATTTCCACCAGAACAAACAATACTCTGTTTTCTGGATTTCTCACCCAACTCTAATCTCAACTAGATTTCTCTCTTTAAATCTAACTGAGGATCACAAACGATCTCAGTTTACAAGATTCCTATTATGAACTTGTTTTTCTTCACTCTCTCACTTTACTAAGACTATGCTAAGAAAGATTGAGAATGGAAAAATTGCTCTGTTTTCTTGTTTAAAACAGTGCGTTAAGATTTTGCTCGATGATCATGCGTGTGTTGATGCATTGGAGCTTGGCTTCTATTTATAGTGATTGTTGATGACCGTTGTGGAGTTTGAAACTTCAAAGAAGATGACATCAGTTGTTGTAGCCGTTAATTTGTCAAGTCTTCAAACGGTCTTCAAACACTTTGATTCCGTTATCCTTGTTCTTTAACTAAATCCGGTAAGTGATTTGAAATCAAGGATGAGGATGACAGAATCATTCTTCAATTGGATCAACAAAGGGTAGACAAGGAATTTCTGGTTTCTTTTGAACAGACAAGCGCGCTCCATTAAAACAGCTTTTGAACTTTTGGCGCCTTGCATTGAATGCAAGTGTCAGAGCATTAAATGCTCAAACAGAACCCGTGACTTAGCTTTCAGAAGCTAACTTCCAGATGTCTAGACTTCTGATCACAATTGGCAAAGCTTCTGAATGCAAAGAACTTCTGAGGAGAGCTTTAGCAGACTTCGGCTTCAGAGCGGAATATCCAGCTTCTGAGTTATTGAAACTCTGACTTCAGCAAACTGATCTTCTGAGTTCTTTAGGCAATCCAGAAATGATTCATTCAGCACCTGCTGAGCAGCTTACACAAAGACTAAGAATAAAAATTATTAGTCAATAGAAAACTATATGTAAGGTACTGTTGAGTTTTCATCTTCTGAAACGTTTGAACATAATCAAAATACTTAGGGTTCATCATTCTCCCCCATTTTGGTTATGGACAAACCGTGGTCAGAAGGTAAAAAGAAAACATGAGGTTTAGAAAAAGAACTTCCTGATGCAGATGTTTCATAACTTCTGAGTAAATTAACTCCCCCATTTTAGTGTAAATGGTGAACTTCAGCAATCTGTAGAGACTTAAAAGGACTTAAGATCAAGTTGTTAGATTTAATGAAGTGTAATTTACTAAGTCAAAACAGAAACAAAAGCAAGAAGTAAGAAGTCAGATATGCAAGAGAATATAGAAAAGGTTCAGTGTATATAAAATCAATCAGGAGACAACAAAAGAAACAAAGTAATCAGAAGAGCAAGTCCTAAGACAAAGACTACCCAACCCAGAACCTAGCTAAGAAGCTTGAGTCCTATAGATTACATGTTCCTAGGTTTCTTCTGAGGAGGAACAACACTGGAACCTTCAGCACCACTGGCTCTTTTCTGACCAGACTTCTCCCCCGTTTGACCAGAACCAAGAGCAACACCAAGAGCACCCTGAGACTTCAACTTTTGCTGAACATTCAGAGCAGTCTGATATTGCACAGGAGTTGGTCGCACAGTATTGATCATATCCATTCGTCTTCTGAAGTCATCATCAATGGTCTTCATATGATCAAAGGTCTGACCAGACATAGGTCGCTGTCTCTGAACATCATCCAGAAGGAGCTTGATCAACCTGTTGTTAGCATACACAGCAACAGTGAGATGCTCATTCTGAATATAAGTCTGTCCTCGAACAAACCTATAGCAATTGTGAAGAGTCTTTTCTTGTTCACGTGCTTGAGTGTGCATAACCTTCAGAAGTTCAGTAAGCTCAGCAATCTGTGCATTCTGAGCAGATACAGCAGACTCAATGTTGGAGAGTCGGTTGTTGAGATCAGGAGTGATGTCATATACAATCTTTGCAGCTCCTGAAGATGAAGAACCTTGAGCAGAAGATTTCACTTCTCTCAGAATGTGATTTGCAGTACTTTGCAGGTCCTCAATCTTACTAGGGAGCATCTTCTCATGAGCCTCATAATGCTCGTTTGCTTCCTTGACTTCTTCTGTCAATATCTCCAAATTCTCATTGACCTTCAGAGAAGAAGCAAGAGCAATGTTATCCAGAGAGGGAAGAGTCAGAGCTAATTCTCTCAATTTGTACAGCTCTTCATACGTAGCTAGATGAAGTGTAGAAAGATTGCGTATGTAGACAGAGGGGTCCTGCATTTGGAGCATAGTCATGAGCTGCAGGTTCTGAGCTTTCAAAGAATGTAATTCTTGCAGCACAATGCCCTGAGCATACATGTCAGCAGCAGAAGTCCTTTGCCCCATACCAGCAAATCTATTCAGCAGTTCATCAGAGCCACTCTGACTCATTCGTCTCAACTCCTCAACACTAGGAGCACCACCAGCTTCGGATACACCAGAAGCTCTGCCTATGAATCCAAAACTTCCAAACCTGTTATCCAAATCTTCTCGATTCAAGTGTTTGCACAGAAAGTCATAGTTGGAAGACAACCCAGCAAAACCTGAAGGAGTGGAGGAGGTAGTTAAGGGATCACACACAGGAGGTGTATGTCCAGAGGTTGAGAGAGGAGGAATTTGAGTGTTTGAGGAAGGGATGGTATTGGTGGTAGAGGAGGAAATGGTAGGAGAAATGGAAGGTAAAGTAGATGGCAGTGAGAAAGATGGAGCAGTAAATCCAATTGATGGATTTACAGAGGAAGTAGGTAAGGAGGAGGTAATGGATGTGGCTATGGAATCAGTGAAGATGGGAGCAGAGTTTAGATTCACTTCTGAATAGGATCCAGAAGGAGGAATAATTGGAGGAGATACAACCTCAGAAGTTGAAGTTGTAGGAGGAATGGAAGTCTGAGATTCACTAACTTCTGTGACAGAAGGTAGTGAGGGAGATGGATGAGGAGAATGAGGAGGAGATGGAATAACCTGTTCAGAGGCATTAGGATCAAAAGTTGAAATCGGCTCAGCATATAAATGAGCCATTCTGAACAGCGTTTCAGAGGCATCCCTTTCACCAGGGTTTCTTCCTTGATTCAGAAGAACATTGTCAATGAAGTGTTCATTGTCAACATTCTCAACAAACTGTTTAGCACCTTCAAGAACCTCTTCATCATCTGGTTCACTCTCTTCTGACAGCTCTTCAATCGTAGGAGCGTCAACATCCTCTTCATCAGAAATTTCTGACAGCTCTTTATCAGCAGCTTCCGGTTCCTGAGTAATAGGATCCTCCAATTCAGCACTTGAGGCAACAACGAAGTCCTTCTTCTTCAGAACCCTTCGTCTTGCCACAGCCTTCTTCCCAATTCTGGTAGTGAGAGTGACATTCTCAATAATTCGAGAGGACAGAGAGACATTCTCAAGATTCTCTTCTTCCTCTGAAGTCTCAACTACCTTTGAGAACTCAGCATTCTCAAGATTAGCAGCACATTCTAAAAGTTTGGCATCGGCCTTAGCCTTTGCAGCAATTTCACGCTCAGCAGCTAACTTGTCTTCAGCTTCTTTCTTCCTTCTTTTCTCTTCAGCAAGAGCCAGAACTCTTGCAACCTTTTCAACTTCAGCAGCCTTCTCTTTCTCAGCAAGGCGTGCTTCCTCAGCATCCTGAGCTTCCTTTTCAGGAACATCCTTAGGTTTCTCAGCAACGATCTTGCCAGAGGGTTCAACACTGATTGTTGTTTGAACCATCGTGGGAAGAGGTTCTGAGACAACCACCTTCTCAACATTCAGGACCAACTTACTTGATCCCTTCTTTCCCTTGCCCTTCTTGGCAGCAATCTTTCCTTTCTGAACAGATGCATCCACAATTTCCTTCTGAGCAATACTCACAGAGGAGCCCTTCTCATTCTTCTTCGGAGTAACAGCAAAACTCAGGTTCCTGAAGGTATGCATCTTCAGAACCGTACTCCTACTAGTAACACCTTCTCCTGAAATAACCACAGAGGCTGCCTCAAACAACCTTGTCAGGAGTGAGCCATATGCTAATGCACTCACGGTCGTTACATTCTTCATCTGCCTTATCAGCATGGCAGGCAAATTAATCTTCTTCTGGTTGACCAGATGCCACATAAAAACTCTTTCTCTGTTGGAAACACAATTGACTCCTCCAGCCTTTGGAAGAAAAACATTCGTAGTCAAATAGTGTGCCCACCTCTGGTGCTGAATCAACCAGGTGGCATAAGTTTCCTTGGCACTCAGATCTGGCCTAGCCCAGTTGGCTTCTGAAAAACCTTCTGCTGAACCATCATCTCCAATGATGATTCCTTCATCATCAATCCCTATCACTTGAGAAATGGAAGCCCTGCTGACTTCGATTTCAACTTCCCCAACCACAGAGTGAAGAACATCCTCCTCATTAGAAAAGAAATGGAGGTGCTTATAGAATTCTGTAACTAACTTAGGATAAATGAATTCTTCGAGAGAAACGAAAGAATTCCAGTTTTGAGCGCTAAGCCAGTGAGAGATTGGTTCAGTCGATTTAACTTCATCATCTAAGAACCTAGAGGTGAAAACCCTAGATTCACTAACTTTCTTTCGTGACTCATCAGAGAAGATGTGTGTGACAGTGATTTCTTGAGCCATTTTGAAGATTTAGGAAATTAGGTTAGGATTTTTAGAGAGAAGAGAACACAGAAAAATCTATGGAAGTTCTAATGGCAAAGAAAATGAGAGTAAAAAGTTCTAAGTATGGAAATCCCTTATTTATACCCAAACACAGAAACCGTTCCAATTCAAAAAGCAAATACACACCGTTTAAAAGGGAACAGATAACCGTTAACCACAGAACAGCGCCGTAATAAGCAGTAAATAACGCATGCTTTCAAGTCAAATCATGATTAGAATTTATTATAACTAAATTATCTTAAACGATCAAACACTTAAGATACTCAGAGACAATAATTCTAAGTTATTGAAGGGGATAAGTCATACCAATGCCTTCTCGTAAGTTGCTGAAAGACATACCAGCCAGAGGCTTAGTGAACATGTCAGCAAGATTCTCTTCAGAGGGAACATGAGTAATGATAATATCCTTCTTCAGAACATGATCTCTTAAGAAGTGATGCCTAATATGAACATGCTTCATCCTGCTGTGCTGAATAGGATTCTTTGACAGATCAATTGCACTTTTGTTATCACAGTAGATTGTAATTGTTCCAGGGATGACTCCATAGTCAGCAATTTGTTGCTTGATCCAGAGCATCTGAGAAACACAACTTCCAGCAGCAACATACTCAGCTTCAGCAGTTGAGAGAGCCACAGAGGTTTGCTTCTTGCTATGCCAGGAGACTAGGCACTCCCCCAGAAAATGACAACCACCAGAAGTGCTGACCCTTTTCAATTTATCTCTACCATAGTCAGAGTCTGTGTATCCTATAGGAGTGAAATCAGAACTACAGGGATACCACAAACCAGCTTCTGGTGTGCCTTTAAGATATCTGAGAATTCTTTTGACAGCAACATCATGAATTTCTCTTGGCTTTGACTGATATCTAGCACAAAAACACACAGCAAAATGTATATCTGGCCTGCTGGCGGTTAGGTATAAAAGAGAACCAATCATACCTCTGTAGGTTTTTATATCTACAGGTTTACCAGCTTTCTCTTCATCATCAATGTCTTTGCTGACATCCATTGGAATATCAACAGCATTAGAGTCCATCATGCCAAATTTCTTCAGCACTTCTCTAGTGTACTTGGCTTGATTGATAAACACACCATCATTACTTTGCTTGATCTGAAGTCCTAAGAAGAAGGTTAATTCTCCCATCATAGACATTTCAAACTCAGCCTTCATGTGGTCACTGAACTCTCTGCACAAAGATTCATTAGTAGCACCAAATATAATATCATCAACATATACCTGAGCTATAAGGATATCCTTGTTCTTCTTCAGAGTGAACAGAGTTGTATCAACACAGCCTCTGACAAAACCCTTAGACAGAAGGAACTTTGTCAGTCTCTCATACCAAGCTCTGGGAGCTTGTTTCAGTCCATACAAAGCTTTCTTCAGCTTGTACACATGATCAGGAAACTTAGGATCTTCAAAACCAGGAGGTTGAGACACATAGACTTCCTCATCAATGTAACCATTCAAGAATGCACTTTTCACATCCATTTGAAAGAGCTTAAAACCTTTGTATGATGCAAAAGCACATAAGATTCTGATGGCTTCTAATCTTGCAACAGGAGAAAAAGTTTCACCATAATCTATGCCTTCTTGCTGACTGTAACCTTGAGCAACAAGTCTTGCCTTGTTCCTCACAACATTTCCAAATTCATCAAGCTTGTTCTTCAGAACCCATCTAGTTCCAACAACCTTTATGTTGTTAGGTCTGGGAACCAAAGTCCAAACTTCTGACCTTTTGAACTGGTCAAGTTCTTCTTGCATTGCCATTAACCAGGAGTCATCGTCAGCAGCTTCATAGAAGTCCTTGGGTTCCAGAAGTGACACAAAAGCCACATTCCCCATGTATCTTCTGAGCTGAGCTCTGGTCATGACAGGATTATGAACAGAGTCAATGATGTTCTCTAAGGAATGATTCCTATGAGCTCTAACTTCTCTTGGTACATCCAATGAGTCTTCTGAAACCTGTTCATCATTTGTTGAATCATAAATAGGAGCATCTTCTGGAAGGAAGTTGACTTCTGGAGTAGGATTCACTTCTTGAGCTTGTTCAGCAACAGGAGGAACCACTTCAGCAGCTCTGGGAGAAACATCTTCTTCTTCAACAGGAGATGTAACTTCAGGAGCTTGAACTACATCTTCATTAGGAGCTCTACTATCTACAGGGTTAGTCTCATCAAACTGTACATGAACAGATTCATCTAAAGTTTGAGTCCTCTTATTAAAAACCCTATATGCTTTACTATGTGTTGAGTAACCAAGAAAAATGGCCTCATCTGCCTTTGAATCAAACTTTGAAAGATATTCTTTTGTATTCAAAACATAACACTTACAACCAAAGGTTCTGAAATAACCTATTTTAGGCTTTCGACCTTTCCAGAGTTCATAAGGGGTCTTGTTCAGAATGCTTCTGATTAGCACTCTATTCAGAACATAGCAAGCTGTGTTCACAGCTTCTCCCCAAAAGTACTTAGGAAGCCTTCTTTCATTGATCATAGTTCTGGCTATCTCAACCAGAGTTCTATTCTTCCTTTCAACTACCCCATTTTGTTGAGGAGTTCTGGGAGCAGAAAAGTTATGATCAATTCCCTTGGTTTCACAGAATTCTTCAAACCTGAAGTTTCTGAATTCTCCACCATTATCACTTCTGATATGGACAACCTTATCATTCCTTTCATTCTCAAGTTTCTTTATCAGAACTGAGAAACATCCAAGTGACTCATCTTTGCTAGACAGCAAAATGACCCAAGTGAATCTTGAATAGTCATCTACAATGACAAAGGCATACTTCTTTCCACCCATGCTCATTGGTTGAACAGGACCAAAAAGATCCATATGAAGTAATTCCAAAGGTCTTTTAGTTGAAATGACTTTCTTAGTTTTAAAAGAGCTTCTGGATTGTTTACCAGATTGGCAAGCATTGCATAAATGGTTCTTTTTAAAACTAATTTCAGGCAGACCCTCAACCAATTGATTTCTAGCTACTTTGGCCAGAAGATCCATGCTCACATGAGCAAGTCTTCTATGCCAGAGCCAGGAGGTATCCTCTTTGGACATCAAGCATATATTTTTGCAAAGATTCTCAAGGTTCAGCATGAAAACATTTTCAACTCTAGGAGCAGTTAGAATAACTTCCCTTGACTTACTGTCCAAGATTTTACATCCAGAGGAGCTGAAGACAACATCTCTACCTTTATCACACAGTTGTGCAACACTCAGGAGATTGAACTTCAGGCCTCTGACTAGGGAGACATCTTCGATCGGAGGGTTAGTTCCTATGGATCCAGAACCAAGTATCCTTCCTTTCTGAGCATCTCCAAAGCTGACTTTTCCACCTCTTTTAGGATCAAATGTGATGAATGCTTTTTCATCACCTGTCATATGCCTTGAGCACCCACTGTCAATGTACCACAGCTTTGACATTGATGGAGCACTCAGAGCCACCTGCAACACAATCAATTAGTGACAGGTACCCAATCCTTATTGGGTCCTTCAGAGTTAGATTTTTCTTCAGCAGGTTTTAATGATATCTTAGATTGCAAGAGGTTTTTGATGTGGTACTTGCAATCCTTTAACCAGTGACCATCACTCTTGCAGAGCTTGCAAAAGGGAGGGTTCTTGGATCTTTCCCTTTGCTTCCTGGGAGATTTCTTCTTCTTCTGAGAAGGTCCAACATCTTCAGAGGCTATACCAGCACTCTCAGAGGTTCCAACATCAGGAGGAGAAGCTATCTCTTTCAGAAGAGAGGGAGTGACAGGTTTCTTCTTCTTCTGGGGTTTATCACTTCCCAGAGGCAGCTTTTCTTTGCCTTTGACCTTAGAGTCATTAGCAGAAGTGCTGAACTGTTTACACAGTTTTTCTTCTAACACTTTCATGTCAGAATAAACTTGAGTAAACCTAAGAAACTTGTCAGCCTCACTCTTGTCCAATTTCCTTTTCAGGTACTTGAACATACTATAGAGTTCTTCAAGAGAATCAAAGATATTTTGTTCAGAAGATATGTTTACCTCAGAATCATAGGTAGCTTCAGGAGGTGCGGAAGTTTCTCCTGTGATATCTTCAGAGGTTGGCTCATCAATAGCCATAAAACAGATCTGAGCTTGCTCTTCCTTTTCTTCAGGATCACTGCTGGTCTCAGAGTCTGACCAAGCAGCCAGCATAGCTTTCTTGAACTTCTTCTTATCTTTCTTCAGCTCCGGACAGTTAGGCTTAATGTGCCCCGGTTGCTGACATCCATAGCACACAATTGGCTTGTTTGGATCTCTCTTGAACTTTTCACCAGAATCAGGAGTTTTCTTATCAAAGCTCCTGAAAGGCTTCTTGTAGTTTCCACCTCTGCCTTTTCTAAAGGCCTTCTTGAACTTCCTGGTCAGCATAGCCAGTTCCTCATCTTCAGAGGATTCTTCAGAAGATTCTGCTTTAAGGACTACTCTTTTTCCTTCTGACCTTTCTCTCAGGTCATGATTCTTGATTGTCATCTCATGAGTAATCAATGAGCCAATGAGTTCATCATACTCATAGAAGCTTAAGTCCTGAACTTCTTCGATAGCAGTCTTCTTGGCTTGCCACGACCTTGGTAAGCTTCTGAGAATCTTCCTTACTTTTTCAGATTCTTCAATATCCTTTCCCAAACTCTTCAAGTCATTGACAATCTTGGTGAACCTAGAATTCATACTTGAGATGGATTCTTTGTCAAGCATTTCAAATAACTCGTAGTCTCTCATCAACTGATTGACTTTAGATTGCTTCACTTTTCCTGTTCCTTCGTAAGTGACTTCTAGCTTGTTCCAAATATCCTTTGCTGTTTCACAAGAAGACACTTTGTTATACTCAGTAGCAGAAAGTGCACAATGCAGCATATTTATTGCTGAAGCATTCGTTTGGAGTTTTTTAAGGATTTCATCTGTATATTCCACTTGAGGGATAACAACATGTCCTAAACCAGCTTCCATCCTAGTTGGGATGAAATCACCATTAGTGATAACTATCCATGCACTCATATTCTGAGCTTGGATGAAATACATCATTCTCTTTTTCCAGTAAGAGTAGTTATCACCATTAAATAGTGGAGGTCTAGTTGTGGAGGAACCCTCTGGAACAATGAAATGAGAGGAATTCTCAGGTTGGTGTCTACTAGCCTTCTCTATTGATTCTGATAGGATCTTACACTTAGATTGTTAGATCTTTAGTAAATATACGAAGTGACCTTCGCTCTGATACCACTTGTTGGCCCTAACAAGAACAGAATCACCTAGAGGGGGGGGGGGGGGGGGGGGGGGGTGAATAGGTGTCTAAGTTGTAAACTGAAGTTTTCTAAGTTTTTTAAGAAACTTAAAATTCAGAGTCAAATTTCCTCAGAGTCAGAAGCTATCTTAAGGAAGTTGCTTCTGAGGGAAATTCTGCCTAAACACAGTTAGACTGTTTTCATCAACAGAAGTTCTGATTTGAGAACTTCTGGACAGTCTTCTGAACAAAGACAATGATATTTTTAGAGAAAATCTGTTTCAGCACTAAATATGAACAAGTACACAGAAGCAAAAATAACAAGTATAAGAGGGAGAAAGAAGTTCAGGAGATCCTGAGTGAACAATTCGATTTATCCAAGTTCGCCACAGAAGTCCTGTGACTACGTCTTGTCCCCTGAGGTCGCAGCCTACAGAGATTTTATAAATCCACTATTCAGAACTTTTATGGCAAGTTCAGAAGCTCCTTTACATCAACAGAACTTAAGCTAATTTCTCACTTAGTTCTGACTAGCCTAAAAAGAGTTAAAGGATTTCCACCAGAACAAACAATACTCTGTTTTCTGGATTTCTCACCCAACTCTAATCTCAACTAGATTTCTCTCTTTAAATCTAACTGAGGATCACAAACGATCTCAGTTTACAAGATTCCTATTATGAACTTGTTTTTCTTCACTCTCTCACTTTACTAAGACTATGCTAAGAAAGATTGAGAATGGAAAAATTGCTCTGTTTTCTTGTTTAAAACAGTGCGTTAAGATTTTGCTCGATGATCATGCGTGTGTTGATGCATTGGAGCTTGGCTTCTATTTATAGTGATTGTTGATGACCGTTGTGGAGTTTGAAACTTCAAAGAAGATGACATCAGTTGTTGTAGCCGTTAATTTGTCAAGTCTTCAAACGGTCTTCAAACACTTTGATTCCGTTATCCTTGTTCTTTAACTAAATCCGGTAAGTGATTTGAAATCAAGGATGAGGATGACAGAATCATTCTTCAATTGGATCAACAAAGGGTAGACAAGGAATTTCTGGTTTCTTTTGAACAGACAAGCGCGCTCCATTAAAACAGCTTTTGAACTTTTGGCGCCTTGCATTGAATGCAAGTGTCAGAGCATTAAATGCTCAAACAGAACCCGTGACTTAGCTTTCAGAAGCTAACTTCCAGATGTCTAGACTTCTGATCACAATTGGCAAAGCTTCTGAATGCAAAGAACTTCTGAGGAGAGCTTTAGCAGACTTCGGCTTCAGAGCGGAATATCCAGCTTCTGAGTTATTGAAACTCTGACTTCAGCAAACTGATCTTCTGAGTTCTTTAGGCAATCCAGAAATGATTCATTCAGCACCTGCTGAGCAGCTTACACAAAGACTAAGAATAAAAATTATTAGTCAATAGAAAACTATATGTAAGGTACTGTTGAGTTTTCATCTTCTGAAACGTTTGAACATAATCAAAATACTTAGGGTTCATCATCAAGCCCCTATCTAATAAAATTAGATGATTTGTTAATTTTGACAAATTAATAAGATCGAAATATTGTGGCATAATTACAAATCTAGCCCCTTTAGGAGGGTTCATTAATATATGTGATTCACTTTGCTTTTTACTTACATTTCCAGACAATATTGTCTTTTTCAAATTGACAATTATTTTTCCCGCCTATTCGAATGTAGTAACGCCGCACCTTCTTTCTCAAACGTTTCTCTTTGTCTCTCTCCAATTAAGTCTCTCAAGTTCATTTCTGTAATCGTTTCTTCTTCTTCATCTTTACTCTTCTTTTCTTTTTCATCTTAGCTTTTCTCTTTGATTCCGGCCCCACAAATTAAGGCCAAATTTTTGATGACTGAAATTTACTAAAGCACATTTACCGAAAAGAAATTAATGAATTGAAATGAAGAACCGATAAGTACTAATAAGGCATAAAGAACATGGTCAAACATCATTCATTAAATTTCATCTATGTTTTCATTCTCTTCAATTTCACTTTCGAAATGACTAGAAAAGGAGCAAAACAACTACAATAAATACTGATTTTTTGTTCATTTTTTAAAAAATTATTGAATAATTTATTGAAAATTCAATCAATTGTAATTAATTAGGTATCACAATATTTCAATTGGTCTTATTAATTTGTGAAAGTTAACAAATCATCCAATTTTGTTAGATGAGGACTTGATAGAACCAAATATAAATGATCAAGGGCCTCATGTATCCAAATAAAAGATCAAGGACCTAATGCACCGAAAAGGGAAAGATCAGGGGCCTCAAGATGCTTTCTGCCTTTTTAATTTAACAAATACTGAGATTCCAGGAATCAAACTCATGACCTTCTAAGCCGCTCTATTATCATGTTACTTACCTAATTGAACCAAAAACTCGAGCTGATAGTTAAGGCTAATAAAAAAAAATATACTAAACTCTGACTCATCCTCTTACGTGAATGCCCCTTCCCAAACAAGCATGTGCTTTTTAATTCAACAAATATTGGGGATGGTAGGATCGAACTCAGAACCTTGCGATTACATAGGCTTTGATATCTTATGTTAATTAACGTATTGAACTCAAAACTCGAGTTTGTAATTAATGCTCAGTTATTGTTTATATATTAATTAATCACTGACGCAACCCCTCACGTGAATGCCTCATAGGCTTGAAGCGTGCACAATACAACCCCAACTTATCATGTGTTTTTAATTCAACAAATATTGAGGTTGACCAATTGAATTAAAAGCTCAAGCTGATGATTAAACTACAACAACATGTTTTATATTAATATATGTGACACAACACACGAGATTTCGACTAGCTTACATCTTATATAAGCCATCGATCACATGCACACCCACGCAAATTTTTCAAACATATGTGTCTCATGATTGCTCTTTTTTACCGTGAGATCCGAACGTCCATGCATCCGACCGAAACAACCCATCGAGGCCCCCCAATAGATAACGTTCATATCCATGGCCGTATCTAGAGGGTGGCTTGGGAGGCCTTGAAACAACTCCTACCAAGTGTAATTTCGGTGTCCTCATTTGTTGGAACTACCCTTACAATGACTAGTTTCAGCTTCCTGATTTAGAAGTTTTATTAGTAAACATTATTTTCAGGCGCTATAAATTTGTCGAGAATTATTGTGTAGGAATTCTAAAAAAATTGCCAAAAATCTGTAGTTTTTGTCAAAAGTTCATATTTTCCTCTTTTCGACACATTGCAGAATTACATGCATTGTCGCTCCGGAAAAAAATTCATGTAGAATTTTTTATATATACCCGAGTGTAAAATCGAACCACAATATTCCAACCCCGAATTTCCCACGTCCATATCCCATCCATTTTCATTTATTTTTCCACTTTCCCCAAAACAATCCCTATTAAATGAAGCACAACTTTTATCTCCTCTTTCACAGTCCTAGCATTTTATGTTGCTGCGTTATGCACCACTAACCCTATCTATTGGCTGTACTTTGTGTCTCAATAAATATGGGCCGTAGGTTCCTTTTTTTTACTGTTGTGATACAATAGCCCTGAGCCTGCACCTATTAAACCAAGGCAAAGACATTGTTGTTTTGCTTTAGACACAACACTAGAGAATATCAACAAAAAAAAAAAACACTTTTGCTTTCTCATATTTGTGTTTCTTTGCAACTTGCTGCTGCTAACCTAAGCTTCTCCTTTCTTTTCTATAATAATTTGGCCTTTTCTTGAATTCTTTCTTTGTTAACCTCATTCTTGGGCTTTTATTATAAATACAGACATATATTTGTGGCAGTGAACACTTAAAAATCAAAATCAAATCTTATTAACTCTGAAAATGTCAAGCTGCATAGATGGTGTGCCTGAGCAACTCTGCTATATCCCTTGCAACTTTTGCAATATTGTTCTTGCGGTATCTCTTCTTTTTTCTTGATTGATTTTGGGATCTTCACTTGATCTTTTCTTGTTTTTATTATATTATTTTTCATTCAAATGGTTTGGTTTTGTTTTGTTTTGTTTATTATTATATTTTTGTAAAGAAGTTAGATCCTGATAAAAGCTGCTGATCAGACTCTCGTGCTCTAATTTCATCAGAATTCTTGTCACTTTTTATGTTTTTTTTTTAGTGTTTTTGTTTTCTGGGTATTCTTGTTTTTCTTCACAGTCATGAGGTCTCCATCGTTGGACTTTTCTTTCTTTTTTTACTCTTTAACAGTCAAAGGAAAGTCATACCTAAATCAAGGCTCTTTATTTTCATTTTCTTGTGTTGTTTCAATCAGTAAAAGATCAAACGTTCTTGATGATAATCTGATTAAGATAAGTCTTTCACAACTTGTCTTAATTACTCCTTCTTTCTCTCTTTTTTTATGCCTTTCCTCATTGTTAAACAACTGCACCAACAACAACAAAGCCTTAGTCCCTAAATCATTCGGGTTTGCCTGCTTAATCTCTGCACCAATAAACAAAAATTAAGATCTCATTTCCTGGAGTATATTTAGCTCCCATTTTTGTTTTTTTTTTCTTTCTCTCTCGTTTGGTTTGGATTTTTTTCTTTACCTAGATTTAAATGACTGCACCACTGATCAGAAAAACCTCTTTCTTTAGCTCTTGAAGTCAAAGAAAATAAAGATCTCAATTCATGATTGAAAACCAGTTCAATAAAATTAGAAACACACAATCTCGAACTATAGATTCATTTTTTTTATTGTGGTTTAGTTCTTTTAGGATTCATGGATTTGGAAAACATAAAAAAAAGTTCAATTTTGTTTATAAAATCTAAATAAATTATTCAATTTTGCGGTTGGAATTCCATTGTGGTAATTTTGGAGGGTTAAACTTAAATGCAGGTAAGTGTACCATGCAGTAGCTTATTCGACATGGTGACCGTCCGATGTGGGCACTGCACAAATCTATGGTCCGTCAACATGGCTGCTGCCTTTCAGTCCTTTTCATGGCAAGATCATGTTCAGGTTTTATTTTCTTTTCTTTTCTTTTTTTTCTCTCTTAAATATTTAGATTCAGCTTAATTTTAGGGGGTTGTGTTTTTTTTTGGCTATTATCTACTTCTAGTAGCATCTCAAATCTAGGGTTTCTGGTTTTCTTCACCTTTTTTCCTCAGAAAACCCTTGACTAATAAATTTTGCTAATTAATTTCCCGAAAGCTCTTTTTTTATTAATTTTTCTGATTTCTGTGTTGAGCTCACAAATTAAAGTAGTGCAGAAATGCTAGGAGCCGCCATAAGAAAGACCTATGAAAATGGTCTTTTAGTAGATCTAGCTGCTGACTGATAATGGCGGCTCAAACAGCTGTCGTATTGATGTCTAGGGTTTTGCTTTTTGGTTCTTGATTTGACGGCTGGTCTGTGTACATCGGTTAAGCTTCATTTTACCGATTTGTTTTCACTATATTTCTCCTCTTCTTACCCTCTGGCTTTTCATAATTTATTACTCTTTTCTTTTATTTACTGCTTTCAATTTAACACCACTTAAATCTGGGTTGAGTTTTCTTAACTTCCATACCATGCAATTTTTCTTTTAGCTGAACTAACTGAAACTACCATACTAAATTGAAATGAAATCTGAATTTTAATGAATTTAAGTTGAAAAGAACACGGCTTAACTCATACAATTTTTTTAGTGGCTCAAAGAGCTAAAATGGATTTAGCTTGTTTTTTTCGTTTAGGGCAAGCCATAAATTTAGCCTTGGAAAAAAGCGGATGAGAATAGAAAAGGGTGCAGTCTCAAACCTAATTTCTATAACCCAGTGCAATTCTCAAGTTTTATTAACATTAAAATGCACATGAAAGAATAATTATTCATTTCCTGTTAATAAAGATTGAAATTACATCGCTTGATAAACATTAGATTCAAGGTTTCGTCGTGAAACGTGAAATTGTACCTTAATTTTCAGATTTTGTGAAATTAATAATTGTCAGTACTCGAACTCGGAACTTTTTTGTCACAAAATCAAACACAACTTGAAGTAAGCTAACTTTGAATTAAATGATTAATTCAGGCACCGAATAATTATGGAATGGGAGATTACAGAATTGATATGGGATCATCATCAAAGTACAATAACAGGATCTCAATGCGACCACCAATTACTGAGGAAAGAGTTGTCAATCGTCGTAAGTTGCAATAAAAAACATTCTTGTTTTCTCTTCTTTTTTTTATTCTTTCTCTTTATCTTTAATGGTATATTAATTATAATTAATTAATGTGGTGTTATTATCTGATGCAGCTCCCGAGAAGAGGCAGCGAGTACCTTCTGCATATAACCAGTTCATAAAGTACTGTGAATGAAACATTCCATTCAATTTCAATTTTTCTTGTCCTATCCGTTGATACTAGATTATTTATGACAACTTTATTCATACCCTAATAAAAATTTCTTAATTAATTATGGTTAGAGAGGAGATTCAAAGGATCAAAGCAAATAATCCTGATATCAGTCACCGAGAAGCATTTAGCACTGCTGCTAAAAATGTAAACATTTTTCAACACTTTTTCTTGGATTTCTATAAAATATAATATCAAAATCTTATGGATACTGACCAATTATGTTATTTTGGATTGTAGTGGGCACATTATCCTCATATTCATTTTGGCTTGATGTTGGAGTCTTCTAATCAACCTAAGCTCGATAATGTAAGTACCTACTTTCGTTTTTACATAACTTCAATTTTTTGGGGTATAAAATTATGTGGAATTATTCTTCAAATCTCGATTTTTTAACTTTTGGAATCGAAGTTATGGTGTGCGATGTTGAAAAGTACTCCAATTGTGGTTGTGGCTAGTTCTTATGGCCACGCATATTGATATCAAATTATAGAAACTTGCTCCTTAATAAATTTCGAGTCATTCCATGGAAGCGTGGTGATAAGTATGGTGAGAGGTTAAATATGCTATTGAGTTAATGTAATTTTTTTTAAAAGTATTTTCTTAAGACCTCAAAAATTTAATTTCTTTCTAATCAAAACTATCATGTTTACCGAGTCCATTTTCGATCTTGAATTCAATGGAGTTATTCTATATATTAAGAGAAAAATCAAACCGATAACTATATTAAGATAAATTGAAGTTCAATAACAATTTTGAGAAACCTCAAAGTTCAGTAACACCAATTGAATATTTAATCTGATTATTAAGTATACATAAAATCGTATTGTTAAATATTTTAATTACTATAATTTAATTTAATTTTTTCAGGCCTCGGGGAAGCACCTAATGTCAAGGGCTGCACTTTATAACAAATGATGATTTTGAAATTTAATGATGATGAGTTGGAGCAAGTTTATGTCTTCTTCAACTAAACTGCTTGAATATTTATTACATATGTATTCCATCTTCTTCAATGTATTTGTTTGTTAACAATCAAGCTGTTTAGCTTATTCTGTTATTTTTACTACTTGAGTGGATTTTTTAACTACTTTTCAAACATCGTTGTTTGTATAAATAAATCCTATCTTGGTTTTCAGTTAATTAAGATTTTGTTTCTCCTAGTCAAAATGGATTATCTACTTAACATTTCAAAAAAGAGTGTGAAGTTGTGAGTTAAAATCTCACAATTGACAAAAGTTAATTTCTAAACAAAAAAAACATTTACAAATTTTTTTGGAAAAAGTACAAATAAAACCCTTGTGGCTTCAATGTCTTGCAAATAGAGAATGTGGTTTCATTTTTTGCAAAAGGATGTATGTAGTTTACATAGTTGACAAATAAAGGAAAATTGACTAATAACATTTACCACATCATCAAGTCAACATGACATGTCATTAATAAATTAATATTTTATTGTGTCATCAAAGTCAACAAGTCAACATGACACATCATCAAAGTCAATATGATTATCAAATACTAGCACCTTAAGTCAAATTATTTTAATTGTCAATTTTGTAAATCACATGCATCATTTAGCAAAAAAATGAAACTACATTCCTTTATTTGCAAATCCATAAAACCAAGAGAATTTTATTTGTATTTTCCCAATTTATTTTGATAAATTTTCTAAACTTTTGGTCTCTAAAGAGTTTTTATTTGAATTTCATATTAGTTTTTTTTTGGTAAATCGGAGGGGTCAAGACCCCAGACAGGAAAGGAAAAGACAAAAAAGAAAAAAGAACAAAACTACACACGGATCCGACGTAACGAACTCGAACCACTGGTGTCATCTAAGAGGAGATCCTGGAGGCATGCAGGAGGCACATCACACTCGTGGTGTCCCAAGGAATAAGTTCCTGCGAAATTTGCCATCCAATCAGCAACTCTATTACCTTCCCGAAAGGTATGCACAACTTTAATCACCCAATTCTGCTGCAATAATGCCTTGCACCCGTCAAGAACCCAAGCATACCGATGACAGCTTCTACTCCGATCTGACAAAAGATTAACAACAACTTGCGAGTCAACTTCCATCACAACCTTCTTAAAACCTTTCTTCCAAGCAAGATCAAGGCCATAATAAACCCCCCATAATTCAGCAAGAGTAGCCGAGCAGATTCCCAAATTACAAAGAAAACCACCCTGCCAGGTTCCATTAGCATCACGAATTAACCCTCCAGCCGAAGCTATCCCGGGGTTGCCTTTGCTAGCACCATCACTATTAACTTTAACCCAACCCATTTCCGGAGCTTTCCACGAGATCTCAACCAAATGATAATTCACTATGCCCATACACTTAGCCTCATCGTAAGCTTTCTTCAGTTCTTGAGCCTTAGAAATTAAAAACTCTATTTTCTCCATACAAGGAGACCCCGAGGAGAAAATACCATCGTTCCGCCATTTCCAAAGCCACCAACAAACTACTGGAAAGAGGGTCAGCCAAGGAATTGTATTCCAAGAAAAATTCAGCTTCAGATTACCATCCAACCACTTATTCAAATTAGTCCCATAGAATAATTGAGACCAATGCATCGGAACAAAAAAATCCCAGATTCGCCTAGCCATATGGCAATCACGAAGGATATGGAGGGAACTCTCAGAAGAAACACAAGAAGGACATTGATCCGTCACACTTAAATGCCTCCTCTTACGATTCACATTGGAAAGAATAGCATCATGTCTCACCGTCCACAAGAAGAATTTAATTCTCTCTGTTACTTGTAAACTCCAAATCATCATCCAATCGTTACTCACAGGACCCCCATTAATAGCGTTCATCTTACACAGAAGAGTATAAGCTGAGCTCACGCTGAAATCGCCTGAAGTAGTTGCATTCCAATACCAGCTATCTATCTCATTCTCATCCGGCCACAAAACACACGAAGAGAGTTTCAAGAGGGTTAAAGAGGGAAGGCAATCCTTAAGACAATTCCAATCCCAACCAGGTTGACCATGCCAATAGCTTCGAACAGATCTCATTAGGTCCAACTCCGAAACTTGAGTAGTAGCAACATCACACAGCCGAGTATCATCAACCCACTTGTGAGTCCAAAAAAGAGTATTACTCCCCGATCGAACCGTGTGAATCAGACCGTGACGTAAAAGATTAGCGCCACCTACAATACACTTCCAGATTTGACTTTGATTCGCTTTACGGATAAACATATAAGTACCACTAAGGTTCCTCGCATATTTACTCTTTAAAACTTTAACCCAGAGAGTATTTGGTTCCATGATCATACGCCAACTCAACTTCGCAGCCAAAGCAATATTGAAATTACGAGCAGTGCGAATCCCAAGACCACCACTAGCTTTGTTCTTACAAACAATATCCCATCTTACCAAGCTGAGTTTCCTTTCCCCCGATTTTGCTCCCCAAAGAAAGCTCCTACTCAGTTGATCCAATTTCTCACAAACACTCACAGGCAGCAAAACAGTTTGCATGGTGTACATTGGCAAAGCCGTCAAAACTGAGCGGATAAGAGTAGTTCGTCCTGCAATGGAAAGACAATTAGCTTTCCACCCCGATAAACGATTCTGAACTCGATCAATCACATGATGATAAGTGTTCTTATTCACCCTGGCATGAATAATAGGAACTCCAAGGTAGGTACCCAAATTCTTAGTACTCGTAATACCAAGCTCGACACATATATCTCTTTGCACATTATCCCGAGTATTTGGAGAGAAGAAAACTCGAGACTTGTTAAGACTGACTTTTTGGCCCGAGCTATTGCAAAAAGAAGATAAAATATGCTTGATAACAGTAGCTTGGGAACTAGAAGCTTCAGCTAAAAGAATAATGTCATCTGCGAAAAAAATATGCGAAAGGTTCGGGCCCGGAGTCGAAGCACGCACAGGTTTCCAACTACGATCAGAACAAGCATCCAGAATAAGATGACTCAGTCTTTCCAAACAAAGAACGAAAAGGTACGGGGATAAAGGGTCACCCTGGCGCAGACCCCGAGAAGGATTAAACCCTTGACTTTTACCACCATTCCACAGAATATTCATATGAGAAGAAGAAACACATCGCATAATGATAGTAATTAAATTCACTGGTAAACCCAAAAGCATTAGGGTATCTTGAAGAAAAGCCCAACTAACCCGATCATAAGCCTTCTCAAGATCAAGTTTTATCACCATACTACCCTTTAAACCATGCTTAAGCTGAAACGAAGAAACAATTTCTTGAAGCAAAATGATATTATCTGTGATTTGTCTCCCTGGGACAAAGCTGCTTTGCATAGGGCCAACAACTCTTCGAAGATGAGGTTTCAAACGATCAACAATACACTTCGTTATGGTCTTGTAGGTCACATTACAAAGGCTAATCGGACGAAACTGAGTAAAATTCTCCGGATTACTAATTTTCGGAATTAACGTCAATAAAGTATCATTAATATGGGGATCAAAGATACCGTCATTAAGAGCACGGAGAGTACTAGCTGAGAAATCTTTCCCCACAATACTCCAAAACCTTTGATAAAAAACAGCTTGGAACCCATCCGGACCAGGAGCCTTGAAAGCAGCCATACCAAACAAAGCCTTCCGAACATCATCATTAGTAAAGTTATCCCCCAACTCCATTAAATCATCATTCATAATACCAGGGTCTGTTGAAGCTGGAATTTCATATTAGTTAGGTATGCTTTTCTTCAACATAAAATTTATTAGTGTATACAATAAACTTTAAGTCAGAGACTGATAATAAAAGATCATTTCCATAGTTTTTGTTGAATCTGAAAATCTCACAAGATCGTTGTCAAAGGTTGTTTCCTTATTTATATGCATTAAGCCTTTAATTATTGGTAATCCACATTATCAAGGCTGGTTAGTAAGAACGTGCAATTTGAGCCCGAGTTTGTATGAGAGAGTTTTTACAAAAAAATTCCCAAGTATAAAATTGCTCATCCTTTTGTTGTTTCCAATTGAACATTTGTTGCATCATGGCATGATTATGTTGGAGGGTTTCATTCATGGAAGTAATGAGGCCTTGTTGGTTCCACCCTCCTTGTGGTGCTCCCCATGCCATATCATGTTGCTCGGGTTCAGTCGGATGGCTTCTCTCGACTTGTTCCACATGAATATTAGGGGGCTCGGAAGTCCCAAAAAATTTCAAGAAACTAAGTCCAATGGTTTTAGGTAAAATTCCTCGAAACAATTGGGAGAAATTTAACTCCCGAGCAATTAAAGTTACAAACTGAGGCCAAAAGCATCTTGTTTCCTCTTGTTCAAGCTCAAAAGTGTTGAATGCAAAAACGAAAGTAATTCTGATATACTTAATTAATTGATGTCTAACGAAATAAACCATAACATGTGGCAACATCCTAGAGCTTCAGCTATACCACAGTCTTTTGGACTTTTCACTTAGTCACTAGGAACATTCCTAATATCAAAGTTCTTCTCTAAATAGGAGTAAGAATCCGTATTGGATTCGATTATGCTAAACACATCTAATATTATGCTTCCATCAGGCTGTCCTTATACTACTCGAATTCCGGAGTAAGAGGACTCCTTGTTAGTCTCATATTACATTAATAGTAGAATCCTATTCAGGCGCGGTGACCTCCTTCTTTTCCTATATATATATATATCAAGATTCAACAACACTTAAGGTGTGATTTAATACAAGTATTACTGCTTCCTTTCATTATTCTTTATTTGAGGATCATTGATTGATTTAGGCATCAGAGAGAGGTCGTTAATCAACAGCCTCGAGTCTAACTCATTTTGTTTTACAAGTGATCAAGGGCATCTCAACCATTCGATAGCTTGGACTCATTCACAAGCTATCATTAATTTCAATGAAAATGTTAACTCTTACACTCAGAATTGATATTGAATTATTATGATACTCACTGTTTATTTTGTCTAATTAAAAAGTCACTAAGTATCAGTAGCTAAGTAGCCAGAAGTGCTTCTGAAGGAATGAAATCATCTCAGAAGCCATATTGTATTTAGCAGATGTCCTTAGCCAAAGCCAGAAGCAACGACTACTTCATTCAAACTCGGAAAGACAATTGGAAAACATAAATACAAGACAAACTCACAAGACTTCAAATATTTCCCAATATGGTAATATTTATAGGACAGTCAACACTATGACGATGAATTCATTCCCTACTCTTTTACCAAAATAGCAAAGTTTCAACTGCATCAAGTTCACTCTCGTGTGTTCATCAAAGTAGAAAGTTCTTGGTTAAATCAAGTTTCAAGCCGAAGATTTTGCCTTAAATGTTCAATGATCATATGTCAAGTCTTACGGAAGATTTAAATTTGAAGTTTTGCTTGACATCTATCTAAAGAACTCATATATAAGGCGTTTGATTTGAACATACAACAAGCACAACACATATATAAACAAGCAATCAAAGTGCAAAAAATCAAGAAAAGAATACAATTCAATTGTAATCATCTGTGTAACAGAAATTAGAAGAGAGATAGTTCATAGAAATTCACATTTGAAATTTATGTATTCTTATATTAAGTTGTAAGGTAATTGACTTGTAAATTGTATAAAAAATTAATTGTCAGCTTAATTTTTTAGTTCAATTGGATTTGTGGCATTTTTGTTGCTACAAAAAGCTAAGAAGGATATAGCTTTGCATGAGATATAAGTAATGTTATTTCTTAAGAATGAATAGTATGATAAAAGGGGTTTTAATTCTCATTTGAAAAGAAGATATCTAAGAAAAGACTTTGTATATATGCCTGCCACTCATAATCCATATGTGACCTCTTTGAAAAGGAATTACATGGACCACCATTTTGGCTCCTTGCATTTGCAAAGCTTCAACATCATATATAAATATATATAAAGGGGAAAAAAGAAAGAGAAAAAAAAAATCCAACACAATAGCACTAACTAATATTTAAAGATGGACAAAACACTTTTGCAGATTAATGGTGTGGGGGTTGGTTCAACATTTCATCCGATTAAAGGGTTAAATGGTCAAATTTTCCTGTTACATCCTTTACAGAGAATAATCAATAGGTCAGGACAAACAAAGATAAAAGGTTAAATATTTTAATTCGAGCAATTTTCTTATATTTATCATTGTTTTGGGCTGTCATCTAATTAGTATTTTCTATCTAGACCAACATTTAACTTTTTCCTTAGTGATAGTGATGTTGATCTGAAAGGAATTGATTGCAAGTGATTTCATTTATATGGTGCACAAAAATGCGAAATAAAAATAATATAAATTTAAGTGTTTATTAATATTTACTAGACACATGTAAAGACATAAAGGTGTTGCCCAGCATAGAAATTTAAATTCATAGAGTCATTTCGAAAGAAAAAAGATATTATGAATCCATCATGGTGGAAGTGTAATTTTAGCTATTGGGTCAAAACAAGGGTAAATTACACCAATGGTATACCAACTTTGACCTTAATTACACATTAGTATATGAACTTTAGTTTTGCACATAAAAGTGTACCAACTTCAAGACGACGTCTCATCAAAGTACACGGCGGGAAAAACATGCCGGTCAACATGCCACGTCATTAACTTTTAATCCACCTCTTTAAAAAATGGAACCCACTACGTTTATAATTACCTTATTACTCTTATTAATTTTTCCAACTAAATACCACTTTCCATATAAATAATCTTTCTCCTCTCCCACCACGTATTCATCTCTCTTCTCCCTTGCTTTTTTCTTTTCTCCATTTTTGTACATGTCTTTCTCTCTCTTCCATTTGTATTTTCTAAAGAGGTGGATTAAAAGTTGATGACGTGGCATGTTGACCGGCGTTGACCGGCATGTTTTTTCCGCCGTGTACTTTGATGAGACGTGCTCTTAAAGTTGGTACACTTTTATGTGCAAAACTGAAGTTCATGTACTAATGTGTGATTAGGGTCAAAGTTGGTCAACCATTGGTGTAATTTACTCGTCAAAACAAGGTTTTAACATTATGTACTATTCTCTCTGTATAGGAGCAATATTCTTGGAAACTGATTAAAGGTGACATAAATATTTTTAGTCTATATTAATTGTGATTCTTACTTTTATAAAACGAAAAAGCTAACTTGTGCTTTTACGGAGTATTTGACAAATATTGAGGATGAGATAGGATGAGCTTAGTCTATATTCCCCATTCATCTTCTTCCTTATCGTGATTCTTCCACAATCGAATGAGTTTCCGACATCACTCCATCATCTCTGACGTCCTCCATTATCGTCGGTGTCCTCCATCATCTCTGGCGAACTCCAATTTCTCCGGCGTCCTCTATTTCCTCAAGCATCCTCTATTTTCTCCGGCGTTCCCCCATTATCTCCAGCGGTCTTCCATTTTTTCTGGCGTCATCCATTTTCAAAATACAATTGAATGCGATTGCATGCATTTTTGGAGACAGAATTGTATTCATCGCACTGATCGCATTTCAGAAAAACGATTGGGTTCTTTAATTGAAACAAAATTACATTTTGATCGCACCGAACGCATTTCAGAAAAATGATTGGGTTCCTTAACTGGAATAGAATTGCATTTTGATCGCATTGATCGCATTTCAGAAAAAACGATTAGTTCCTTAACTGGAACAGAATTGCATTTTGATCGCTCTGATCGAATTTCAAAAAAAAAACAATTGGGTTCCTTAACTAGAACAAAATTGTATTGGATCACACTGATTGCATTTCAGAAAAGCAATTGGGTTCCCCTAAGTATAATTTCTGTGGTGCATACTATCAAACAAAACATATGAAATTAAAAAACACAGTGGAGGAGGGTATATGCAATCCATACACAAAACTAAAAATAAACGACAACTCATTAAAGATCTCACCTTCCTGCAAAAAGGAACTACAGAGACCAAACTTACACCAACAAATTCAATCTAATAAAAATCAATTGTCCTCCGCGTAAGGGCGGAGGAGGACGAGGATTGAACGGAGATGGAGGGCAGAGGATCGGCGATGGAGATAGAGGGCGAAGGAGGAGTACTGAACGGAGATGGAGGGCTGAGGACCGGCGAGGAGTGAACGGAGAGGGAGGGGCGGAGTAGGAGGACTAAACGGAGATGGAGGGCGGAGGACCGGCGGCGACCGAACGGAGATGGAGGGCGGAGGAGAAGGATTGTGAATGAAGATGGAGGAGAAGTTGAGAGGGAGGGGATATGGCTAGAATTTTGAAAAATGATCAAGGACTACTTAGTCTTTTCCACATTTAAATGATATAATCCCATCCCTAAAAATTAATACCCCTAATTAGTTTTTGAGCTTGGTTGAGATTAGCTCTCCAAGCTCACCTCTCAATCCCTCTAAACAAACTAGGTATTAGATGAGATTAGCTTTTAATTTAGTCTCACACCACCCAATCTCACTCAATCCCTCCAACCAAACGCCCCGTTAAAGCACTAGTTTAGATTTGAAAAGATACAATCATCCCTAGACAAATTTAGGGTATTAATTAGTGTTTTATGAAATTTTAACAAATGCATCATTAAATGTATTTGTTACAAATGGCAGCTTTATTAGATTTGCCGATGTATAATAAGGCATATGAATTTAAACTTTATAAATGAATGAAATTAATTTTAGATTTATAATGTATTTAGAAAATTTAGATCGATTTTGGAGTACGATACTTTCTGAAAAATATTAAAGACAATGGGTAAATATGAGGACTGTTAGGTTATAATAAAAAATATGAAACTTTATTTATACCTAAATGAGAATTCTACTTCGGGAGCGCTAAAATCTCTCGGTTTAAGTTGTAAAAGACGACGAGTTTATACGGGGTTGTTAAGGTATAATAAAGAATATGAAACTCTGTTTATATTTAAATGAGTATCGTACTTCAGGAGGTGCTAATTATAATTAAACCTCTCGGTTTAGGAAGTTATGGGTGGATTCATGTTTATGATTTATGGTTCGGGTTAGGATTAAGGTTTGGGGTCTTCTTTAAAAAGATAAAAGACATTTATTGAAGTTTATAATTTCTAAACAAGCACTAAAAAAACATATGATATTAAGAGAAAATTTTAAAATACTCCTGAAGTATGGATGACGTCGTACTCCGGACTAATAATTCGATGACACGTCACATATATTAGTATCTAGGTCGATGAATTAAGGTCTAGGGTTTAGTTTTTAGAGTCTAGGGTTTTTATTTTAGGGTCTAAAATTTTATATAAATTATGAACTAAAAAATAGATTTTTAATTAATTACACATTGTCAAAATTTTATTAATTGATGTAAATGTCAATCATTTATTAGTTTAGAGTACCAAATCATCGTGTTCAGAAGTATACTAAAATCTCGCTCATCATAATATTAATGTTTCTTATCCTATAGCTGAGTGCATAGGGTATATAAAATAATACAATGGATTTTTTAGAGTTCAATTTGGATATAATCTCTTAAAATTGAACTTAAAAACCCATTATGAATCCTTGGTGTTGTATACACACAGATTGGGAAATGTAAAGAATAAAAATGAAAGAGGAAATGGGAAATGATTGAAAGACCTCGAGATGAGCAAGTGGATGGAAGAGTAGTAGATTACAATCTGGCTCAAATGGAAGAGATTGATTGACCCATTTTCTGACACTTAGAATCTGAAACGTCAAATTCATGTCTGCCTTTGCATTCATTTCATTAATTTCCTTGTCTTTTCACCTCTCACTTCCCCATTCTTCCATTCACATTTCTTTTCTCATTTCCTTGTTTTACTTTATATATGCTTACATAATTGAAGTTTGGGCGGGTACGGATCCATTCAATCCGGATATTTGAAAATACGTAAATTGGATCTATATGTAATAGTTGTATAATTTGGTTCGGTTTTAAGAAAAAAAAGTCAAAGATTCTATATCGTTATGAATCTTATTATTTGGATTTCGATCCAGTTCTAAAATTTCCAACAACATATTCACTTGCTAAGAAGATCTTCAGACTGTAATTATAGTAGTCAATGGTACAATTTGGTTTGATCCTAAAGATAAAGACAATGTTCAACTAGATCTTTTTTATCCGGATGATATTGCCTTTAGCTAGGATTTTCGATATTAAATGCTTATGGGTTTAACCAAATTGACATATTCATTTCTTTAAGAGTGTTTAGTATTGATTTATATTGTATTTCTGACGTTGTATGTTGATATCTTGGTTCGTACATGTTCACGGGGTGTAGTTTGAATTTCATGGTTCATTGGTTAGTTTAGGAGTTGAAATTAGTAACTCAAACAAACCAACCTATTATTTGCTTAATTATAACGACTCAAGATCGAGTAGTCTGATACATGCAGTGAAAATTCTGTGGATTCGATACGTGGACTTAAGATCCACAATTTATTACTTGATAATTACTGAGCACACTTGTCCTATAGTTGTAGTTTGTAGAAGTGTTGGCTCGAGGCGCATCTGGTATATCCGCTCCTGTGTGCACAATTAGAAAAAATTTAGAATGAACTTCAGGATGCTTTCCCTGATCCTACCTTATATAGAAGTATTGTTGGGATACTTCAGTATCTATCTTTTAAACGTCTTGATATATCTTTTGTTAACAAACTAGCTCAGTTTATGCATGCTCTTACTGTTCCTCATTGGCAGGGTGTCAAACGCATATTGCGTTATCTGCAACATTCCAAAGATCTTGGTATCTTCTTTGATCACCATTCTCCTCTCGAGTTACATGGTTTCACTGATGCAAATATGGCATGTAATTTAGATGATCAAACCAACACGACGGGTTACACTATCTATCTTGGTCGAAACTTAGTTTCTTGGAGCTCTAAGAAACAACATTTTGTTGTTCGATCATACTGAAGCTGAATATCGCGCTTTAGCCACAAGTTCCTTGGAAATTGGATGGCTCCAAATTGTTCTAAAAGAACTTGAATTCTCTATGTCTCGCTCTCCTCAATTATTATGTGATAATCTCTCTACCACATATCTCACACTCAATCCGATTTTCACCAACGAAGTAAACACATCAAAGTCGATTTCTTCTTTGTTCGCAAACGTGTTTCTAAGAAACTACTTCAAGTTCAATTCATTCCAACAGTTGAAACTAGTCGCAGATGCTCTCACAAGCCTCTTGGTAAAGGCCATTTCGTTATTGTTCCTCGTCGACTCAAATTGTGGAAGGGTGATAAAATAGCTATACATATGTTGTACATGTAATATTTATGTAAATAAATATCAATTTAACACTGTGTATGATTAATTAATAATGTATCTTTTAGTTAATTATTTATATAGAATTATAAATCCTATTGCTGATAAAAGTCAGTCTCGTTTCTTTGATGAGTCACCCATCCAAGGGTTTAAAATGCTTTAAAAATGAGCATTTTAAACCCTTAGATGGGTGACTGATCAAGTATAACTTGATCGATCACTCACCATGCAGGAGAACGGGACTGTGATAAAAGTTCTCCCTATTAAAATTATACTTTTTCTCTAATAATCATTTTCTTGTTTAATGAAAAAGAAAGAATGATATTCACTCATAAGAACAAAATAATGCATGTAGTTAAAAAGTTTTGCATATATAAATACTTCAATCTAATAGAGATATTTCGCCTTTTAAGTAAAGGTTTTACAAGAGTATCATCTTACCATTTAACCCTTATACACTAAATGACAAAATGCTTACTATACATATCTTACATTTATTCGTTCTTCCCTTACATTATTTTAAGTAAAGAAAGAACAAGTTAGATATTTTTTGAGCATAATTGAGAATATTACCCAAGTATGAAGTTCAAGTACGTAGTGGACACAAGCAAAGGGGTTCAGCATCCTATGATCGTCCGAAAATATATAGAAAAAATCATAAAAGTGTATCCACATAGTTTCTAACTGTGTACTGATAAGTCCAAAATGTACTTATTATTCAAGGCAATTAATCGATATTTTCACACGAAACTGATCCATTTAGCTTAGATTTACATAGGTTAGGGGCAACTTTACCTTTGTATTTGTGTTTTCATGTGTATGGATCAAGTTTGGTGAAATCGTGTTGATTTGGTGCTTAAATTGGGTTCTACTCGAGCAAACGAGGCAGTTTTGACTCCTTGCAGTATTTCGGCCATAACTCCCTCATACGAACGTATTTTTGGGCGTTTCAAGTTGCGTTGGAAAGCTAACACATAAACAAACAACTTTCATGTTTTACGTTTTTCCAAATTCGGAGCACAAAATGGTTAAAACAGGGTTCAAAGTCTCACTCGATCGAGGTACTCATCAAACTCGATCGAGTGGCCTTTTCTTTACGGCTCACTCGATCGAGCCAATATTCCACTCGATCGAGTGGCCAATTCTTGACAAAACAAAATGGCTCACTCGATCGAGTGGATCTTTCACTCGATCGAGTGAGGCGTTCTGTTTGCCATGAATGTTCTCACTCGATCGAGTGAAAAGCTCACTCGATCGAGTGACACTTCGACCATCATATTCCTTCGTCCGAAAGTTGTATTTTATCACCCAATCGACGCCCCAAATCACCCAATGGCTTTGTCCTTCCGTCAAGCTATGTAATCCTTGAGTTTTTGGCTATAAATATGTCATTCTCCAGCGAAAAAAAAGATATATCCGAATAGAGAATATCAACCAAGAAATAATTGTATTTTAATTGAAGTTCGAAGTTCTACATCCATACTTACGTCCTTCGTTCCGATTTCCATTGCATTGAAGTACTAATCGAGAGATAGACTATTTCATCGATTCATCGAGGAGAAGACGAGCAAGAACGCCCCGAGGATTGACAAACCTCACGATCAAGAGTAAAAAGGATTGACAACCCTCTTTCCCTTTATCGATTAATGTTCTTTCAAATTCTCAGAATTTCCGTTGTAATTTCTATGAATGTTTGACAATTGGAATACTTATAATAAAGGTTATATTCATATATGTTCATGTGTTTGAATGTTCAAATCTTATTGCTTGGTAAATTTACTTTGTTTCTATCAAGTAAAATCAATAGAGTATTCATCACTTACGCCTTGTTAATCTAGGATAGGTCCAGTTAATAAGACGTAATCAATCTAACTTAAGTGATATTCATTAATCTAATTAAGATTATCTAGGATAGGTCCAGTAGTCTTGTTAAGTTATTTCGCTTAAGGACAATTAAACATAAGTATCGAAAGATCGTGTTTAATTGTGTTCTAGAATTGGTTGAATTGTATGAAAAGATTGTTATAATGTTCATTGTGCTTAAATGAATTGTTGACTTTGCGTGGATAAAGAACATTGGTAAAAGTATCGGATTAGGATTTCAGTTAGTTTAGTTTATGTTTAAAGTGTTAGGTTTAACAATCAAAATCTCATATATCGCATTAACTACTTTTCAAGAGAAAACGAACAAAGTATTACAAAGATTTAATAGTTTATACATTTACCGTTCTCTGTGGGTTCGATCTTAATATTACTACTTGAGTGATTCCGTACACTTGCGGAAAATACCCAACAAGTTTTTGGCGCCGTTGCCGGGGAACGGCATAAGTGTTATAAATTTTTTTTACTTTATTATATTTTTGTTCCGAATTTTGAATTGTAGATTGATTTCTTTTCATCTTTGTGTCTTGCAGGCGTGGGAGTTCATGCGTGATACTAGAAGTTCAAACAGTAATCCTACCCCGTACGATCCCGACTTTGAGAAGAAATTAAAGAAGAAGAAGAAGAAAGATAAGAAGAATAAAGGATCACCTTCAAAAATTGACTTTGTTATTGATTTAGAAATTGAAAATATGGCTGCACAAAGGCTTATGGATTATGCTGCACCGGGGTATGATGGACTAACAGATGGTGTGCGTAGACCACAAATCAACGCAGATCATTTTGAAATCAAACCCGCTTTGTTGCAAATGATTCAAAATAATGTTCAATTTTTTGGAATGCCTAGTGAAAATCCAACCACACACTTGAGTACTTTTCTTGAGTTGTGTGATACTTTTAAAATACATAATGTCTCACTAGAAGCAATAAGGCTTCGTCTTTTTCCGTTTACGTTAAAAGACAAAGCGAAAGCATGGTTGAATTCGCTTCCAGCAAATTCAATCACTACATGGGATGCTTTGGCCCGCGCATTTTTATCAAAATACTTTCCTTTGGCCAAAACCGCTAAAATTATTAAAGAAATGACATCTTTTACGCAACATGAGACTGAGACTGTTTATGAGGCATGGGAGAGGTACAAAGAACTTCAAAGAGCGTGCCCTCATCACAATTTGGCTAATGAACTTTTAATGCAAACTTTTTATAATGGAGTTAGTCATAATACTAGGAGTCAAATTGATGCTATGTCGGGTGGATGTTTTATGAAGAAAACTTCAGCCGAGGCTTTTGAATTATTGGAAGAAATGGCGGCAAATAGTTGCATGTGGCCTGTAGAAAGGGCACAAGTTACTATGAGAAATGCTAATAGTTCGCCACAATCTTCTTCTGCATCTTGTAAGGGTATTATAGAGTTGGATCCCTTGACTAAAATTGAGGCACAATTCTCTAAGTTGTCTAACAAAATTGACCAATTGCAGGAAGAAATTCGAACACCTCGCCCAGAAGATTGTGAACGCCCGAACGTGGAGGATGTGAGTTATGTTCAAGGACAAACTCGAAACAACCCATATTCGAGCACTTACAATCCCGGATGGCGAAATCATCCAAATTTTGGTTGGAAAGATAATGTAAACTCTAACCAAGACCGCCCTACTTCTAGTAATGCTCATTACCAGTCTAATAATCAATCTCAACCTAGAAGTCAACATAGTCCTTTGAGTGAATTGTCATCAAAGATTGATAAATTCATTGATGGAATTGGTGGCAAGATGTCCAACCAAGACGAAAATTTCAAAAGGATCGAAACAAAATTCGATCAATTACTTAAGAATCACTCATCGTCTATTCATAATCTAGAAGTACAAATAGGCCAACTAGCCAAGTCTATTCCGTCCCGTCAATTAGGAGACCTTCCAAGTAATACGGAAAGTAATCCTAAAGAACAAGTAAAGACTATTACCCTTAGATCAGGAACGAGATATGATGGTCCTAGTATGCCTAGTATTGTTTCTAATATTTTGCAGGATGAAAACGTGATCAAGGAAGTTGCTCGTGCTCGTGATGAAGTTGTTTCTGCTACAAATTCTGACTCTAAGAAGAAAGAGAACTCCCCAGAAGCAAATCTTCCAAATGAATCCGTTTCGAAAGAGTATCAACCGAAAGCTCCTTTTCCTCCACGAAATCGCATTAAGAACTATGATAAGCAACTCTCCTCTTCTATTGATAAGCTGAAAAATTTGCATATAAATTTAACTTTCTTTGATGCTATGACTCAAATCCCTAACTATAATAAATTTCTTAAGGACTTGCTCTCTAAGAAAATTAGTTGGGATGGGATTTCATCCGTTGTATTAACAGAAGATTGTAGTTCTATCATTACAAGTCAAATGCCTACTAAATTGAAGGATCCTGGCTGTTTCACTATACCTTGTAAATTGGGAGATGTTACGTTTCCAAATTGTTTATGTGATTTAGGAGCTAGCATTAATTTGATGCCTTTGTCTATTTTCAAGAAATTGAGTCTAGAAGAGGATATTAAGCGTACTAGTATGGTTTTACAACTTGCGGACCAAACTATTAAGAAGCCTTACGGAATTATTGAAGATGTGCTTGTTAAAGTGGATAAGTTTATTTTTCCTACTGATTTTGTTATTCTTGATTTCGTTTATGATGTAAATTGCCCTTTAATATTAGGGAGACCTTTTATGAATACGGGTCGTGCTTTAGTAGACGTTTCAGAGGGAAAAATTATGTTGAGAATTGGTGGGGATAAAATCGAATTTGATATGAATAGAGCAATGAAGTATCCTATGGAAGAAGATAAATGCATGCGCATTGACTTAATTGATGAGTGTATAGTTAACATGATAAGTGAAGCTAATGACGAATATCCTATTATTGAAGAGGAGTCCGAAGAAGTCCTACCCGAACCACTTAATCGTGAGGATGGACCTATTCCGCCTTCCATTGAGAAACCACCAACTGTGGAATTAAAAGAACTACCCGATCATTTACGATATGCTTTCCTAGGTGAAGGAGATGTCCTTCCAATTATTATCTCGAACAAGCTTACCATAGACCAAGAAGAGAAATTACTTGTTGTTGTAAAAAATAGAATTAGGAGCATAGGATGGCAAATTTCAGACCTTAAGGGAATAAACCCTAGTGTAGTTATGCACCGTATTCACTTAGAGGAGGGGCACCAACCTAAAGCGGATAGGCAAAGAAGGTTAAACCCGAATATGAAAGAAGTGGTAAAGAAGGAAATTACTAAGTTGCTAGATGCCGGTATTATTTACCCTATATCTGTTAGTGAATGGGTTAGTCCTATTCATTGTGTACCTAAAAAGGGTGGTATAACCGTAGTCCAAAATGACCAAGGAGAGTTAATACCAACTCGAACTACCACTGGTTGGAGAGTTTGTATTGACTATAGGAAGTTAAATACGGCAACTAGGAAGGACCATTTCCCTATACCTTTCATTGATCAGATGATCGAACGTATCGCTGGACATGCTTTTTATTGTTTTCTAGACGGATATTCTGGATTTTTCCAAATCTATATATATCCGGAAGACCAAGACAAGACCACATTTACATGTCCTTACGGTACCTTTGCTTATAGGCGTATGCCATTTGGGTTGTGTAATGCTCCGGCCACTTTTCAAAGATGCATGACCGCTATTTTTAATGATTTCATTGAAGATATCATGGAAGTCTTTATGGATGATTTTTCCGTTTATGGAGATACCTTTGATGCATGTTTAAATAATCTAGATAAGGTTTTAACTAGATGTGAAGAGACTAACTTAGTCCTAAATTGGGAAAAATGTCACTTCATGGTAGATGAAGGTATTGTGTTAGGTCACAAGATTTCCAATATAGGGATTGAGGTCGATAGAGCAAAAACTTCGGTTATTGAAAATTTACCTCCACCGACCACCGTTAAAGGAGTTAGGTCCTTCTTAGGACATGCTGGTTTTTATAGAAGATTTATAAAGGATTTTTCCATTATTGCTAAACCGCTAACCAATTTGCTTGCAAAAGATTGTGTCTTTGAATTTTCTGATGAATGTGTTGATGCTTTTAATACACTTAAATCCGCACTAGTAAGCGCACCAATTATAACTAAACCCGATTGTGATCTCCCTTTCGAGATTATGTGTGATGCTAGTGATCTAGCTGTTGGTTGTGTGCTCGGGCAACGAAAAGACAAGAAATTACATGTCATTTATTATGCTAGTCATACGTTGTCAGGAGCTCAATTGAATTATACAACTACAGAAAAAGAGATGTTGGCTGTAGTTTTTGCATGTGATAAATTTCGTTCATACTTGTTAGGATCGAAGATAATTATTTATACTGACCATGCTGCTTTACGTTACTTGTTTGCAAAGAAAGATGCTAAGCCTCGTTTGATACGATGGGTTTTGTTGTTACAAGAATTTGATATTGAAATTAGAGATAAAAAAGGTGTAGAAAATCTTGTAGCTGACCATCTTTCTCGCTTAGAAGACGAGAACGGTCCGATAGGCGAATCCGTCGGAATAAATGATGATTTTCCTGATGAACAACTCATGCAAGTTAAAGATTTGATTATACCTTGGTATGCCGATATTGCTAATTACCTTGCTGCTAATTTAGTCCCCCATGACCTTAATTTTCACCAAAAGAAAAAGTTCTTTTCAGACATTAAGCAATACGTGTGGGATGAGTCGTATCTTTTCAAAATATGTGGTGATGGTATGCTTAGGAGATGTGTTACTGATATTGAATTTCACGATGTTATGCATGATTGTCATTCTAGCCCTTATGGTGGACATAATGGGGCGTAGTAAAACGGCCGCAAAAATCCTCGAATGTGGATTCTTTTGGCCAACTTTGTTTAAAGATGTGCGTGAATTTGTTAGTCATTGCGATAAGTGTCAAAGGACGGGAAATTTAGGGAGACGTGATGAAATGCCTACTAAGAATATGTTAGAAGTTGAACTTTTTGATGTTTGGGGCATAGACTTCATGGGTTCGTTTCCCCCTTCTTGTGGTCAAACTTATATATTAGTCGCAGTCGACTACGTGTCTAAATGGGTTGAGGCCATATCTACCTCGTCTAATGATGCTAAAGTTGTTATTAAATTTTTAAAGTCCATTTTTACGAGGTTCGGAGTACCTCGTGCAATCGTAAGCGATGGAGGTACGCACTTTATCAATAAGTTATTTGATTCTTTAGTTAAAAAGTATGGAGTTCATCACCGAGTTTCAACTCCGTACCATCCTCAATCAAATGGTCAAGCCGAGATCTCGAATAGAGAATTGAAATGGATCCTTGAAAAGACGGTATCTTCGTCTAGAAAAGATTGGTCCATGAGGCTTGATGACGCATTATGGGCATATCGAACCGCGTTCAAAACACCCATAGGTATGACACCATACCGCCTTGTCTATGGCAAGGCATGTCACTTACCAGTTGAGCTTGAGCACAAAGCATATTGGGCTATAAAAGCTCTAAACTATGATTTACAACTTGCCGGTAAGAAGAGGATGTTACAACTTACCGAATTGGATGAGTTACGTCATTTATCTTATGAGAATGCCAAGCTTTATAAGGAAAAGACTAAGAAATGGCATGACTCTAAGTTAAAAGAGAAGGTTTTTAATGTCGGAGATAAAGTATTGCTCTTTAACTCACGTTTGAGGTTATTTCCGGGAAAACTTAAATCTAGATGGGTTGGACCATTTTTGGTTACCAATGTTATGCCTAGTGGAGCTTTAGAATTAGAAAATAAAACCGGAGAGCGTTTCAAGGTAAATGGACACCGTTGTAAAATCTATTTGAGCAACGAACAAGGGAACTCCGTTGTCAATGTGTCGTTTCTCCAATATCCTTAGTTTTAGAAATGAAGACTAGTAGTGTAATTTTTAGTATAATTAGTGCTTTTCCATGTTATGATCGTTTATTCGTTTGTGTTTTTCATTTTTCCTTTATTTTTGATGAATATGGCATTTTAATTATTGTCGTTAGATGTTCGGAAGAAGTATGGGTGAGCATAGGAATCGAGGAATTTCCATAGAGGGAAATGTCTCGAGGAATTCCTTGCCCACTCGATCGAGTGAAAGGCTCACTCGATCGAGTGAAAGGCTCACTCGATCGAGTGAAGGAATTCCATGCCCACTCGATCGAGTGAAAGGCTCACTCGATCGAGTGAGGCACTCTGTAACTTCAGAAATGCCCACTCGATCGAGTGAGAGATCCACTCGATCGAGTGACCCTTCCTGAAAACGAGGGAGTTGGTTATTTTCGCCCCTTTTCGCGAATAGGTGCCATTTCAAGCATTGTACTTCGTCCCAATTGGTGTCTATCCACATTTTCACTACCCTTAACTACTTTTTACACATCTATAAATAGTCTACGTGTTATTGATTCATCATTTACATGTCGAGTTTACATTAGAACTCATTAAATTTTAGATTTCTCCACAAAACTTTAAGTCTTTTGATTATGGCTCCAATAACTAGGAGCATGCGTAGGAGACGTAGAATGGATATTTCCTCTCGCTACGGCGCTCCTTTCCCTATTTATTCTGAGAATGAGGGTCGTCGCTTCAAGCATTTCAATAATTGCATCTTCTACGGAATGATGTATATGGATGAATTCCTGAACACCGAACTCGGGATTCAGGATCGAGTTATGCGTCTCCTAGACAAGATGTGTTGGTCTAAGTTCGTGTCTATGAGGTTTCCTATTATTGCTGCTTGGATCATCGAGTTTTTCTCAACGGTCCGTTTTGTTGACAAGCGTCGTGTCCGTCTTAGTCACCGTCATAATGGACGGGAGTTCACTTTCGGTTACCCGGAACTCCATAATTGGTTTGGATTCCCGGTTCGCACTCCCGAAGCACCTCCAGGCCGTGATATGACTGCTTTAGATGTTTGGTCTAGTATCACCGGGCAAGCAATTTATGTTCCGAAACTTGCTTTCAATAAGTTAATCATGCCGGAAGCCCTCTTGTATTTTCATAAATTTCTGTGTTATTCACTCTTTGGGCGAACTAATGGGCATAAGGTCCGTAAGCAAGATTTGGAAATCCTAGGAGATATTATGCAAGGGACCGAAATTGACTCTAGTGGGATTTTGATGCATGGACTAGTTGCCGCTTCACGTTCCAAGAACAAGAAGATGGGATTCGGTAACATCATTTGTGGCTTGATAATTGGTGGTTTAGGATCTATTGAAGTACCATGGACGGATGCGGAACCCTTTCCCATCCTTGATTATGAATTTTTGGCTAAGGAAGGACTCGTGAAGAGAGTTTTTCGCCAAGGTGCTCGGTTCCTTTCATTTGAGGATCGTGTTCTGTCTATCCTCACCAAGCCTACATCAAATGGATCCCGCTTCATGGACTTAGATATCTAGGACCATGTTAATGTCTTTTACATATAGAGTGCGTATTTACGTGTATATTTATGTTTGTTTTTGTGTCAATATGTTCTGTTGTGATTTCCTTTTTATTCCAAATAAAACTTGTAATCGATCCATCATTGTCAATAAATAAAACGCGATCGATCTCTTATGTGTTACTTTATTATGTTTTTCATTTTTCGGGTGACCTTTACGGTTTACCTTTGTGTCATTTAATTTTTATTTTTGTTTTTAGTATTTCCACAGGTTTTCTTAGATTACTTTATGAAATATTAACGTGAAACACTCGTATTTACTTTGGGAAACGTCGCGGAGTTTAGCCGGATTATTTTCGGGGGTAAAAACAAAAGTTGGGGTGCGGTCACAAGCCCACTCGATCGAGTGAATACCCACTCGATCGAGTGAGGCATTCTGTCGTTACAGAATGGCCCACTCGATCGAGTGAACAGGCCACTCGATCAAGTGAAGCCCAGCCACCCCCCATCAACCCTAAAAATCCAAATTTTGAAACCCTATTCCCCAAATCCGAATTTCCCAAACCCTACACCCCTCCAATTTGAATTTGAATTCAAATTAAAGTCACCTTTTTGTCTTCCCAATGCATTGATTCTCTTACACACATCCTTTCCTATTCAAAACCTCTCTATTTATTCCATCTCCCTTCTCTCATCAATTTCACCTCTAAGCAACACCTTCACAATTTTCACCATCTCCAACCCTTCTTTCTCCATCTCCAATTCGAAAATTTCAATCCATGGCGGGAGGCAAGAAGGATTCCAAAAAGAAAGCATCCACCGGGGGAACAAGTTCTCGCTCTCGTCAACCGTACACCCTTCGTTCGGAGGAGGAAAAGAGTCGGTTTGAACTCATAAATGGTGTGGTAATTTCTACTTTTATGGTTTACATTAGTTGGCCTACCACTATTGAATTATATATGAAGCGGATTGTTCAGGGATATGTTGAAACTTTGGGATGGACGAAATTTGTAGATTTGCGTTTTACACACACAAAACATGATATTGCTGAATTTTGGTCTACTTTGAGTTTTGCTAATCCGGGGAAGGATAGATTTAAGTTTCGAAATGCTAATGTCGAGTATGAATTTGGAAGGGAAGAATTGCATGCTTGGTTTGGTTTCCCTTTGACCGGTGTCACCATGCCTCCGGATTTTGATCATCAAAGTGTATGGAATGCTTTGACTGGTTTGGATAACTTTCATACTAGCAATTCACCTAATGTTTTGCTTAGAGACAATAGCCTTCTCTATTTTCATAAGTATCTCTCTTTGTCTTTGTTTGGTCGAGCGGAGATGTCTAAAATCCATAAACTCGACTTGTTTGTTCTCCATTGTATCGTGAATAAAACCCAAATTGATTCCATAGAGATTATTTTCGGTACTTTCCGTCGTTTGATTTCCCTAAAGAAAGTTCATGCTCTTCCCTTTGTGAATTTCATTGGAGGTATTATTCAAGCCGCTAAGGGTACTCTAATGGATTATCAAAAGGATCTTACCAAAGATGATATCGAGTATAGTAATCTCGATTTGTGGGTGCTTCAACGTTGTCGTTTGATTGATGCGCGTAATGAATGGCTTCCTTACTCCAAGAGAACGGCCAAATTTTTCAACAAACCACTTGGTGCTAGTTCTTCCGGGGCTAGTAAAGGCAAGAAGACTTTGGACATTGAGGTTGAACCCGAAGATGATGATGGCGACTCAAGTGATGATGATGAGGTTACGGGTTGGAGGAAGGTTTTGGGATGTTTGAAGAAGAACAATAGGCGTCTTGAGGGCAAGTTAGATTCTCTCATACAAGAGAATGCCTCCACTACTTCCATTATTGAGAACATGGAAGATGACATCAAGGCCATCCGAGCACGACAAAAGCGGGATGGTGGACGTTTGCGGCGGTTGATGCGTGCCAACGGTGAAGAAGTTTCCGACTCATCACCCGATTCACCTCAAACTTCGGGTTCTCCTACCTTTTAGTTTGTTTTCTTGTGGTTTTCTTTCTTATTATGATGTACTTTTCTTTAATTTTTAGTTCTTATTATGACTTATGGCGATTAACTATTTTCTTTTGTTCGTTTGTTTGTTTGTTTTTAAAATTGTTTATCTTATGCGTATTCTTAGTTCCCGAACAATGAGGACATTGTTCCCACTAAGTGTGGGAAGGGTCGGTATGTTATCCCTTTCATTATCTTTTAGTATGTTTGTTTTGTAAATTTTGCATTCCATTTAGTGTATTGCATTTAGTAATCACAAGATGAAGAAATTTTTTAAAAAAAAAGAAGAAAAAAAAAAAAAAAAAATATGATTGCCTATGTAAAATTGCTAAAATATCATGCCTATGGCACAAACTTTTCGATAATGACAAGTTGGATATAAATCTCATGTCCCGATTTAAGGTTTAAGATCCTCAAATCCTAACTAAGATCTTTATTATGTTCTTTTCTTTATGTTCAAACCAAGGTTTTTATGCAATCTCATATGGAATGTCATATTATCTAAAAGGTATGCAAATATCTTGACTTGAAATCCATCTCGAGATTAAATAAAAATGAGGTAAATAGGGAAACTATAGCCATAATACATGTTGATTCAAAGTTAATATAGGTTGAGGGTATCTAAAATCTTCTTGCTCAAATGCTTTAGGAAGTGTCAAGTTACGTACTTTTGGCTACGTTTGAGTCCACCCATGGCTCGAGCGAAGTATGAAAGGAACATTGAAATAGAGTCTAGCGGTAAATTTAATGACATAATTGAAGCTTAACGTCACGGTCTAGTCCACCCATGTCAAGGACGTGACCTCTTAAGTGGAAAACATGGTTCTCAAGTCGGTATTTTAACTCATAAGTCACGGTCTCGACCACCCTTATCAAGGAAGTGACTAGGGAAGATTTACTTGACAAATTTATGCAAGAGGAAAGTAAAGATACCTAGATATACCTTGAGACAATAAGAATCAAAACATGCGTGCTTACTTTGTCCTGAAAGCCTTATATAAAATACGTCAAGAATGGATGAAAGTCGTAAAGGTTCTATAATCGTATGGCTTCATTATGAACACGTATTAACTTTCACGATTCAGGTTTGCTTGATCGATGTTAATTGATTTCTATATAAAGTTTGGTTAACATAATCACTATCTTGGGAAGTCGATAGAGGATTCTTAAAAGTTTTACCTTACAATTTGCTTGAGGACAAGCAAAAGTTAAAGTGTGGGAACTTGATAAGTCCAAAATGTACTTATTATTCAAGGCAATTAATCGATATTTTCACACGAAACTGATCCATTTAGCTTAGATTTACATAGGTTAGGGGCAACTTTACCTTTGTATTTGTGTTTTCATGTGTAGGGATCAAGTTTGGTGAAATCGTGTTGATTTGGTGCTTAAATTGGGTTCTACTCGAGCAAACGAGGCAGTTTTGACTCCTTGCAGTATTTCGGCCATAACTCCCTCATACGAACGTATTTTTGGGCGTTTCAAGTTGCGTTGGAAAGCTAACACATAAACAAAAAACTTTCATGTTTTACGTTTTTCCAAATTCGGAGCACAAAATGGTTAAAACAGGGTTCAAAGTCTCACTCGATCGAGGTACTCATCAAACTCGATCGAGTGGCCTTTTCTTTACGGCTCACTCGATCGAGCCAATATTCCACTCGATCGAGTGGCCAATTCTTGACAAAACAAAATGGCTCACTCGATTGAGTGGATCTTTCACTCGATCGAGTGAGGCGTTCTGTTTGCCATGAATGTTCTCACTCGATCGAGTGAAAAGCTCACTCGATCGAGTGACACTTCGACCATCATATTCCTTCGTCCGAAAGTTGTATTTTATCACCCAATCGACGCCCCAAATCACCCAATGGCTTTGTCCTTCCGTCAAGCTATGTAATCCTTGAGTTTTTGGCTATAAATATGTCATTCTCCAGCGAAAAAAAAGATATATCCGAATAGAGAATATCAACCAAGAAATAATTGTATTTTAATTGAAGTTCGAAGTTCTACATCCATACTTACGTCCTTCGTTCCGATTTCCATTGCATTGAAGTACTAATCGAGAGATAGACTATTTCATCGATTCATCGAGGAGAAGACGAGCAAGAACGCCCCGAGGATTGACAAACCTCACGATCAAGAGTAAAAAGGATTGACAACCCTCTTTCCCTTTATCGATTAATGTTCTTTCAAATTCTCAGAATTTCCGTTGTAATTTCTATGAATGTTTGACAATTGGAATACTTATAATAAAGGTTATATTCATATATGTTCATGTGTTTGAATGTTCAAATCTTATTGCTTGGTAAATTTACTTTGTTTCTATCAAGTAAAATCAATAGAGTATTCATCACTTACGCCTTGTTAATCTAGGATAGGTCCAGTTAATAAGACGTAATCAATCTAACTTAAGTGATATTCATTAATCTAATTAAGATTATCTAGGATAGGTCCAGTAGTCTTGTTAAGTTATTTCGCTTAAGGACAATTAAACATAAGTATCGAAAGATCGTGTTTAATTGTGTTCTAGAATTGGTTGAATTGTATGAAAAGATTGTTATAATGTTCATTGTGCTTAAATGAATTGTTGACTTTGCGTGGATAAAGAACATTGGTAAAAGTATCGGATTAGGATTTCAGTTAGTTTAGTTTATGTTTAAAGTGTTAGGTTTAACAATCAAAATCTCATATATCGCATTAACTACTTTTCAAGAGAAAACGAACAAAGTATTACAAAGATTTAATAGTTTATACATTTACCGTTCTCTGTGGGTTCGATTTTAATATTACTACTTGAGTGATTCCGTACACTTGCGGAAAATACCCAACATGTACTCTCTCCGTTTCATATTATTTGTCGTTTTGAAAGTTAATTTTGTCCCAAATTATTTGACGTTTTACATTTTCGATAAGTATCAAATGTATTTTCTTCCAACTTTACCCTTATGATGAGTGGTTAGAAATTTATGGAGAATTTTAAATATTAATTGGGAGAGGGTAATATAGTAATGTTAAGATATTTTTAATGCTAATTAATGAATTTCTTAAATGTATGTAGAAAATTCAAACAACAAATAATATGGGACGGAGAGAGTATTTTACATCAATCGACTATCAAAGGTCTTACGTCAAGAGGGTAAAGTCGGTAAAATCCATCACCACACACTAGCAAATAATAAAACAAATGAGTTCCAAACTCATAGTATATTAATGATCCATGTGTTTTATTGTTGATGCTAGTTTTTTGTTGTTTCTATTAACTATTTGTTGTTTTACATTGTTGATAGGTAATAGATATTACTTGATTTTTCTTTTATAAACATATGTTTCCAATTTTACCAAACACTTTCTATCTCCAATTTGGAGTTGAAAGTCAAATGAATAATGTCAATTAATATACGCAACCAAACTGGCACTAATATATATGATGTTGGTAATAAGAATCTTAATTAAAGAGGGCAAGAAAAAGACATGTGTGTTTCATTAAAACGCAAAGTGTTACATAAACTAATTACATACTTGATCTAAAAGATAGACAAAACTAGCTGAATTTGAAGTGGGATAAGTTCTTCTTGTAAGTGAAAATGGGAGCAACAAAATACATGTGATTCTTGTGGTATCATATTCATGTTCTATATATGAAGCTGTTCATATGCTTCTGTTTATGTATTATTTTGTTAGAAATTCTTCCACATGTCATCAGAATTTGTGCCTTTAATCATCTATTTAATCCTTCTTACATCCCTCTCCATTGACCCACTTTTGTCTCCCAATTATTGGTATATGTTTAATTCCTACATTTTCAAAACTTTAATGTCCTTCCTTCCCCATGCACAATTTGATTTTAATGGTCGATTACTTGAGTTATTTGTGAGTCTAATAACTTCAAAATTTTCATCTAATTAGCTATTGGATTAAGTTGAAGTATGAAATTCTTGGCATAATACATATGACGTTATCCAAAAAGTTTGATTAACATTTTAAATGTAACAACCAGATCCAATATCATGCAGTTATTGTATGCTCTGACCTAAATACGTCTAACTCTGGCCGAAAAACGTGTCATATATGTATTAGATTCATATTTTACTTATAATCCCTAATTCTATCCTCTCTATTTCCGATATGGAATTCAAATCATTTTTGTCACCTCCATCCTTTAGGGCGCTCCTTGTACATGCTTTCTACTCTGACGCCACCTACTATGGACCAAGTCGTTACATTGAACTTCCATTTTGTTTCAATAATCTCTTCAGCTTGCTTAAAACATAGTCATTATATTGAACTTGTTCAAACAGTTCGATCGACTCCCTAAACTTTGATGTTGTCATGGTCTTCTCAACTTGCTTAAAACGTAGTCAATTGATCCACCAATCTAATATGACATCAGGTATGGGAAAAGAATAGACGAGTTTACAAGAGAGTATAAGGAAGAAGAAAAGGAAAAAGAAACCCCATAAAAATAGAAGGAAAAATAAAAGTTACAATTATCCTGGACTTGTCCAGCTGATTATCCATACAAGCCACAATTTGCAGTCCACCTCTACACTCTCTTATCTCCAAATGGTTCATCCTTGAAAACGTATACGGGCTACCAACATAGCCCATCTTAATGAGTTGAGAACCTTTCTTTCTTCCTAACATGCCAATATACTAAACCTAAGGTTAAGTTTGATACACTACAATGCAATATAGTGCTTATCTTAACTATCGTCTTCTCTCGTTCTGTTATGCCAATGTGCAGCGAGTAATTAGTTTACATATCTAGTCCTGCTTTAAAAATGTGAAAAAAATATTTCTTTTATTGGGTTTTGCTTGCATTTATAACCTGTCAAAGAACATGTTTCATCTATCAATGGAAAATAATACAGTATGGTAAAATACACAACTTGTTGATTTCTCATGAACAGAAAGTTCAACCGTCCAGTTATGTTCAAAGGTGATAAAACAATGAGTCTCCTTTTTAACTTTAATAACAGATGGCATCTTTGCCTACTGAAGCGAATGACATCCTCGGTTCATCTGATCCAAATTTGAAATTAAGGTCTGATGCAACGTCTTCTTTTATGGAGGCACTGCTACTAGAAGGGAAAGAGAAAATGAGGGGAGGCGTAGACTTTCTTGACCCAAAACTGTAAGAAGGAACTGATGATCCCTCACTCAATTGACCCTGACCAACGACCGAGAAAGTTGGCATTGTGGGTGTTGGTGGCTCAGACGATCCCCCAGAAGCCGCAGAAACAGGGAAAGTAAACCCCAAGCTATTATCAGAAGAAAATGCCCACCTTTGGTTTGGCTTATCAATAGCAATACAAGGTAGCATTGGTTTTGCATTGGAATTTCTAGGTGGAAGCTTCTGTTGCGAAATTAATATTCCAGAAGCAGAAGCGTCTGATGGCACCTTCAAAACACCCTATACAGTCAAGATCAGAACTTAGAGTACAAAGAAATGCTATGCACTGTTCTAGTCAAAAGGCGAGACTAAAATAGCTCACAAAAATGTCAATTGTTATTAACTATTTACGTATGCATAATACAACAGGAAATAAATACCTCATTGGCAGCCTTGTGTTGAGCATTCTGTGCTTTTGTGAAATCTTGTGAAGGCCCAGCGTAATCCCCATGTCTGAAGGCAGAGGCAACTTTTATATCTGAAGCTGGTGCGTTATTGTTTACAACTATGTTGACCTTATTAGCGGACTCTTGTAGAGTATCTTTGCCTCCTAAATTGGATGGTCCATTAAGGTTGTTTGGCGTGAAAGTCGGAAGACCAGTGTACTGTGGCTTCTGCCATGAAGAGCCTAGCCTTAACTCAGCAGATTTATCGTTAGGAGTAGGTGGATTTCGGTCAAGATGCTCAAGTATTTTTCTAGCCACCTGGCTAGAATGTGCAGGGACTGTTGGAGTACTAATTTCCGTGTTTCGTGGTTTACTACCAAATGACTTATATTTAGCAGAGCTATCTATTTGTCCATTTTCCAAATTTTTCTTTGCAGCAGAAAATAAGCCCTCTGACTTACTAAAGTAATCCATTTCAGCACCGTTTAAAGGTGTCAGAAAATTCACCGATCCTCTAGTGGGTGTTTCAGCATTAACCTTATGCCGCAACCTACGAATGGGTCCCACAGATCCATGGCCACCATATACGTTGCTCTTTGAATGTAACTTTGCAGCCAAACAAAGATTCAGATAATTAGGAGATCAACTCAGGAACTTGATCAAACAAATTTCATACCAGAAATTAAAACTTAGACTAAAATAAAATTTTCTAAGGGGCACAACCATCAAACTCAATGAACAATTGTCACAAATAAATAGATCACATTGCATACAAACAAACAATTGTGAGGACTGCTGATAAAGGTTACCAGTCCAGATAGAGCCTTAGTTTGCCATCAAAAGAAACAATTGTCTAGACTACTAGTATGCGAAAATTACCTGTTCTAATGGAGTTGCAGTCTGCTGAAATGGAGTTGTCATTATGCTAGGTTTCCTATCACTATTTCCCTGCAACTGGACCAACTGATGTAACAGAAGAACAAAACCATAAGGACATATGACCAATAATTCTTAAAAAGTATCAAAGCATAAAATGAAGCCATATTTTTACATACCCTGGACTTTGTCATTGAATGAATGGTTCTAGAATATGGGGTTCGGGGAAAATTATGAAGCCCAGATCTTGTTCTTTGAGTTTGTGGGGTCATATAATCATGCTGATCATGCACCAAGGCGCCAGGCCAGCGTGGGCTTGATCGAGGGACAGGTGATGGATTTACCACAAGCTCACTGCTACGTGGCAATGTGTCTTCATCTCTTGACATTGAGCTGCTAGTATCAAAGCCTCCATCAGATGCTCGGTGTTCCATATAGGCTCTAGCAATTTCAATTGGTGAAGAACCAATATTATGTTGCAGCTGTTGAACCAAAATATCAATGGATAGAAAGTAGGTGAAAACAAAATACCATTAACATTGAATGCATTTACTATCCATATATTCATAAGAAACAAAGGAGAAACAACAGCAAACGAGTCAATGCATATTTTCTAAGAAACAATAATCAGACAAACTACGTGTTTGGACATCATTCTTGTTCTCTTTGGCCTTCAGAAACACCAACAGAACCAATCTGGTTCCCAATGTCAATGTGTATATATAGCAAGCCTTAGATTATGAGGTGCACATGCTGGATTGAAGTTCTCACAGACTGAACATACTAGGATTCGGCTAAAAATAAAAGGCAAACAAGGTATATATGCTCCATTCTTCAAGAATAGAGAAAACATCTAGCCAGTGGGGTAAACATAGCATAGACACAAATGTTTCAAAAAGACCATGCACAACCTCATATGCACAAAAATTCTGATAAGCTCACCCGTAATAGTGTAATTTCAACTTACTTTTGACTGCAGCATAGGGGTTGAAGATCTCCAACTAATTTTATCCAGACCCTCATTCTTTTCTTTAGCAGATTTCCTAGAACTTTCAAGGGGACTAGACTTTCCAGCATCTAATGAAATTGCAGTTGAATAGGATTTTTCTTCTTTTTTTGAGGTTTCCCAAAGAGTGGTATTCAAATCTTCTTGCTTTGCCCCAGTTGAATTCCCTGGATATTCAATCGCTCCAGACCCTCTAAGATCACCTACTTTTGTGATTGCATGTTTATTTTCTTGCTGAATATTGGGATGATCAACCACCCTTGAATTTATTATCTCTACCAAGCGATTGATTTGATCCCTACACAGAAATGGAGAGTAATTCAAAAAAAAGTTTTCACATCAAATTGCAGCAACTTCCTTGTTAGTTCACAAAAAATTGTAGCTAAAATGTGTCACAAAACACCCCGTATTCAAGACATTAAAAGTTGTCAAGCAAAAACACCAGACCGTGGTATTATCAATAGCTGTTTTTACCTAGAAAAGTTTTTATCCTTCACTAGCCGTTCAATTTCGGAAAGCCCGTCAGGATCAGACACTTGAACTTTTTGGTTATGTTCCTGCCCATTCAAATCCAAATTGCTGCTGCTGCCAGTCACTTGAGCTGCACTTGACTCTATATGCTGAAAAGTAATACTTTGAGATCATTAGAAATTCTTTTTTTTTTTTTTTTTTGAGGAACTGATCATTAGAAATTCTAATCATAAAAGCTGCACAAGTAGTGCAGCCTATGAAAGCTTGTCTACAATGCAATGAATTAAACTCTTCTTTCTGAATGCCTTAGCCAAATACGAAAATACAAGCACAGAATAAACAGATGCAACTTCTTTATAAAATCTTGTTGTAACAGCAAATAGAGAACAAACAAAACAAACATATACACCAACTGTGAATGCGCTAATTTTCACCAAAACATAAATGAAAACTAATGGAAGCTTATATTGGAGGATGCAATGTACTAAAAGATGCTAGGCACTAGCCCGCCGAGCTTTGGGGACTAATTGGTTAATTAGTCGGAAACAAGTTGGATTTAGAACGCCTCGGCAGATTAAGGCGGTCCAGTCAACCGAGTTGGACTCTTGATTTTGAGCAAGCAGGCCTAGGCGTCCTTCATTTACAACATTTGGAGGATGTATATGTCAATATTCACCCATGAAAAATGAGTTTAAAGAACTTGCATATATCCAGCGTGCAAGATCAAACTACGTAGGTTAGAAACAGTTAAAACCTTTAAACAAAACCAGAAGTCATATCCAGACTACTAGAGCCAAAAGTTTGAAAATTAGTCATTCAAGATCAAGGAAATGAATCCAAAAAACAATTGATTCATCAAACTGAACTTTTTCTTTATGACGTATGTCATAGCACCGTCTCATCTTTTCTTCACTGGAGGGATACTTTACTTTAAGCACACAAAATAGCTTCTTTTTCTATCCGTTTCTTTTTTTTTTTTCCGAAACGGGAAAACTTGTATTAAGAATCAAAACTGAAAGCACCACACAAGAAAGGCAGTGGAACATCCCTCCACACACCCCTAGTACTAACAATAGAAGAATGACGAGCTAAACTGTGAGCACATTCATTTGCAAATCTTCTAATAAAACTAATCGAGCAATTTGGGAGCTCTTTCAGTAAAATAAACTACATTCTCATAGCACCAACAAAAGCACAGTAGCAGTGAATGTATATCACTGGCCGTAAAACAGGCACAATATGCACTTTTGAAACCTCCCTATAGCTGGAAGAACATTCCGGGAAGTAAAATTCACTAGATAGACTAATAATTATCACAACGTTCAACTAAAAACCTAGGTATTCAATGAAGTTATTTATATCTACAGCGGACTAAGTTGCGGACGACTTACATTCTGAGTGAAATTTCCATCATCAGCAGCAGCATTCTGTTCTTGAACCTCTGATCGCAAATTATCGGTTCCCGAAACTTCTATCAAATCATAAAACATCAATATCATCACAACAAAATCCACAAATATGAAAAAAGTAATCAGATCAACGCCTAACTGATACAATTAGACACTAAAAACCCTAATTAATCGAGGATAAACAAAACAGAGGATAATACGATGAAAGCGAACCATGATCATGCTCTTGATTGGTCAGAGAAGGAAGCGTAGGTCCAGATTGAGAAGCGGAGAAGAAGGAAGGGAAGAGCAGGTTAGCTCCGCCGTAAACGAGACGGACAGCGGGGTCCACGAGCTTGGAGAGCCAGCGGCCCTGGTTCTGTGGGGGACGAGCGTAAGGAGTGGACGGCGGTCGGCGGGAGATCGGTCTTCTCAACTTGCCGCCGGCGCCTCTATCCTGCGGCGGTGTAGGTTGAAACGACGGCGTTTTAGGATGTTTAGTGTCCATGTATTGTGTATTTGATTCGCAGTCTTTGAGTCCAGTATCGGAAGGAGAGGTGCAGTTAAAAACGAAAACGCTGCGCGCTTTTTTATTTTTAATTAGTTAATTTTAAATCAAATTTCTGAGTTTGTTTTGTATAGGTCAATTAGTTATTTTTAATGGTTGTAAATTTCTTGTGGGGTCAATTTCATTCCTAACCAATTACTACAAAATTACCACGTTCACATTAATTAGGACCATTATAAATGTCTAAGCTCAAAATCAATGATTTAAAAACCGTCGGACATCAAACTGGCATGACAACTGAGTTACTAATTTAGTGGTTCAACCGTTTAAATCGGGTAATTGAACCGTTTAAACTGGATAATATAAATATATATATTTTTTTATACATATATATTAAAATATTTAAATTTTATGCACACATCTTCAAATTTTATGTACGGATCTCCACAACATCATTTTTAGGAGTTTGAAAAACTATAAATTAACATCTCACTAGATGTAATTGGACTAAAATTCCATTTCATTAAACATAGTTGCAAATGTTAAATAAATATAAAGTCATACATCCAACAAAAATCCTCATACAATATCCAAGTTCATAATTGAAACTCATAAATATAAATTACTAAGTTCTTCCATAATCCATCCAATCTTCTTCATCAAGATTAATCTAGGTTGAAGAGTCTAGGTTTTAAGATTTATTTTTTCTAAATTTGTTAGAAAACCTGGGTCAATCCGGTTCACCGGTTCGATCCCGGTTCACTGGTTTTGACCGGTTCTACACGAGTCAATAGATATGACCCTTAATAGCTACAATCAAACCGAACACTTGGCTAGTTCGCGGTTCAACCGATTCGACCGGCCGGTCCGGTCCGATTTTTAAATGATTGATCAAAATGTTTGTTTGGATGATAACAATGTTTTAAAGATTGGAATGGAATACCATCGTTGGTTGGCATAGAGGTAGCATGAGGTTGTGTTTGGTAAGAAGGTCTGTGGATTGATCTTCCACAACGGCGACTGGAAGGGGTTTAAATACCATAATCCTTGGACCCTCCCCGAATCTGGATTAGTCGGCCCAGTGGGTTTGGAAACCGGACGGAAAACAAAAAAAAGATTGAAATGGAATATTTGACCAGGTCGAACGAGAACTAGTGATGTGTTCAATTCGGATATCTACATTTTGGATCCTGTCAATGATCAGATTGGATTGCCAATTTGGTGTCAAACCGACGATTCAGATTGACCGTGGCTTTTTACAATAAGTAAAAAATGAGCTTTGAGAATCATAAGTAGTTTGTAGCTTCATTTCTATCGTTCTACCATTGTGACGGACAATGTGAACACAATGTTCTCTAGTTGTTCATTTCTCTGGTCGGTTTCTATTTTTCATTTTCTTGATAGAAAGGAAAGAGAATTGCTAAGAGAAGGCATTGTGGTACTGTTAGAACTTAATTTTGACTAGAGAAATTAGAAGGCTTGAGAAAAGATATGAACGTAAGAAGTTTGGAGAAGAAAGAGAGAATAGAGAGATAAAACCATAAATGATAAAAAATAATCGGAAATAAATAAAGGTAAAAAGCTTAATATCACAATCACTACTTGTTCTTGTTAATCTTATTCTCTATGTGACAACATCCGCTTCTTACTGCATTATTGTCCCCGATAATGGAAGAACTCAAGGAACGTAGTTGTTATTGTCTCTTTATGTTTTCGTGTAGAATCAATAACATGCATTCATTCTTATGGAATGAGGAGTTGAAGAACTGCCTTGTCATTAATGATGGCTTTGTGTATTCAAAATTTTGAGAGGCGTGACAATCATTTCACCGCAACTACAAGAGGAAGTGTAGTTAGTGAGAGGGGTATAAATGACGATGTTATGGCATTTTCTTAAGAAGTTAAATATGGAACACATCAACTAGATGGGGGAAATCTCAACTTGTAGGCTATTTTTCCCATACGTTGTAGTACTTGAAAAGGGCCATAGTCAATGGTGAAGCCAAGATGAATTAATTGGGGGGGGGGGGGGGGGGGGGGCGCAAAAATTGTTAAAGCTTACTAAAAGAAATTGCATTGAATCATTTAAATATTATAAAGGTAAATATAAACTGAATGTCTAAAAACATTAAAAAGATAACAAAAGTTATTAGAAAAATTACAATTGTTCTCTACGTTTCCTCATGCCTTGGTAACGAATCATAATCACTTCGTTATCTAGTGCATTAAATGTATCATTTTCAACAAATGTGATCAGACAATCGGTCATCCACTCATCTCCTATTTTGTTTCGTAACCGATTCTTCACATACTTCATTGCAGAAAATGCTCGCTCAACTGTAGCAGTTGCAACTAGTAAAATAAGCGCCAAAGTTATAAGTTTATACACCAATGGATACAATATATCCTTTCTTGATTTCACCATTTGTTTAGCAAGTTGAGATATTCCATTCATTTTCAAAAACTCACAACTTGACTTCGTGTCTATGATATATGTTTCCAATTGATTTTGAAGACCAAAAACTCACCATTTGTTCAGCAAGTTGAGATATTCCATGCATGCTTACAAGACATGAACAATTATCAGTTTGAATATTCTGAATGAGTTGCTTTTGCTAAACCAATTCAAAATGGTTGAACTGAACAAACCCGACCCCAATTCTACTTTTATACTAATTATACCAAAAAAAAATTGAGACTAAAGAAATTAGGGCAAATCACCTCTCAATTATGATTTGCAATTTGTGCATCAAATGTCAAAGATGAAGAATAGAAGGAACAGATGAAGTCGAAATCTTCAAACAGCTAAAACCGAAAGAAGAAGAAGGTGAGTAAGGTAGAGGTGTGGAGCTATGACTTTTTTTTTTTTTTGTGGAGAATGACCTCTGTCTTCAATCTTTAATCTAATCCTGAGTATACTAAAAAGAGGATATGACTGAGAAAACTTAATTTTATGGAGGGCAACATAGACCAGGTCCTTCAAAATAAAAAAAATAATAATTTAAAGCTGTTTTTTTTAAAAAGAAAATAATTAAGGGGGGCAATTGCCCCCCTTGGCTTGACAGTGGCTTCGCCCCTGACCATAGTAAGGTGTACTAAGCTTCATGGAACTTCATAGCGCTAATAGACATTTGTCTATATGGTTGTAACTTTAGAAACAACCAATATCGCACTGTAAACTCTATATCAGTACGATGGAGATCAACCTTCTGTTTCGTTCATTTTTTAGCTAAGCTCAAAAACATTCTCGTTTGAGAGCATTCCTGCATTCTTGAAGCAACTCATCAACTATTGTAACTTTTACACTAAAGAAGGCAAAATTGGCAATTGTGGTGTTATTATATACTTCCTCCGTTTTTTAATAGTTGAGACTTTTTATTTTTGGGCCGTTCTCAATTAGTTGGGACATTTCCTTTTTTGGTAAAACTTTTTTTGAGTAAATGACACTTCTACCCTTAATTAACTCAATCCATCTACCTAAAATTATTTCTCTTTCTTACTTTTTAACTAATCACATACCCCTTATTACTTCTCTCTCTTACTTTTTAACTAATCACATACCCCTTATTTTTTTCTTCTTAAAAAACGTGCCATTTAGAAATGTCCCAACTATTAAAAAACGAAGGAAGTATAAGATTTAAGAAGAGGACACCTTTATAGCATTGTGATATGAGGAGTTGTACCAAAATTATACCAAGCTAAGTCATTTGGACCAAGCCTTGGGTTTTGGGAAGCATATACATTTGAGATAGTTCTCTGAGCACTAATTATGCCTTTAAGATTGATCAGTAGTTCGAAGATGATAGACACTACTAAATATGAGTGGAGTTTCAAGGCCGAAGCCAGACTTCGAAATTAAGTGGGAAAAAAAATTAAAGTAATAATATTTAAATTTTCTTATTGAAGCTTAAATTAGTGCTTTTTTGTAAACATAGAGCCGAAATTGGAACCATTTTTATACCTTAGACCTATTTTGATACTTTTGTATAAACGTGTTAGATCTATTTTTTTACCTTGTCCCAAAATATTGAAAAAAAAATTTAAATATTTTATAGATTTACGTGATAAATTTATATTCTTTTTAACCTCAAATTTATATTATCTAAACGTAAAATTGATAACAAAGTGATATAATTTCAACAATAAAGAGGGACAATTAGATTAATTAACTTTTTTTTGGAAAAGTTATACTTACAAAAATTTCCAACTTTGAAATAATAAGAGGGGCAATTGCCCCCTCCTCCTCTTCCACGTGGCTTCGCCCATGGTTCTTAATTATTTCATCAACTCCTTTGAAAAAATCCATGTAAAAATTCCATCTCCATCAGAAACCACAAATTTAGGCATTCCATGGAGTTTTTTCTTTTTCTTTTCCTTGGTAAGGAGGAGAGCTTAAAGATCCTGAGACAACAAAACGAAAAAGAAAGAAAAACAAAAAGTTAGCATCGAACTCTTTGCAAGAAACTTGTGTCACTCAAGTCCGCAAAGAGAATATCCTGAATGCCTGCAGGAGGCACATCACACTCGTGATGATCCAAAGAAAAAAATTCTGCAAAATTTGTATCCAATCTGCTACTTTATTACCCTCTCGGTAAGTATGATAAATATGAACAATCCACTCCTGCTCAATAAGCTTCCGACGACCATTAATAATCCATGGAGTTTAAATATGCTTTTCAAGAACACATTTGACACATATGCAGTAGATAAAGGGTGGAATAATAAAACAAAATGTCCTCCCTGGTAGGTAAAGGGCTGACATGGCCTTTTATGATAAACTAGTCGCATACCCGCGCTTTGCGCGGGAAATTTAAATACTTTTAAAAGTTTATTAGCCAATTTAAATAATGTTAGAGCTTGTTACAAATTATGATGGATTTTGGTGCATATATCATAAAAAAAAAATTATATATTTTAGTTTAGTTTAATTTGATCCTTAATATGATTGGACAAAATTAATGTATAATTATTTCATAATTTTGAATGAAATATCTTGGACGAACAATTAATAAAAGATGAAGATATTTAAGATAAAATATTTTCAAATTATCAAAATGTATGATCATATTCTAGCCGAATAAAAATTGAAATTTTAAAAATTATATACATACAATCTTACAGTGAAGCAACATTAATAAAATGCATCTCTATATAACAAATTTGTTGTACCTTAAACACTAAATGTTCTTCAAACAAAAAGTCATTTGTCTCTTTTCACCCTATGAGCTCCTCTCTTGGTATATATATATGACTAAAATAACACGAATACCTCGTTGATATCTTTGTTCATCTAGTAAAATCTGCGTAAAATCAACATTGAAAAGTAGCGAAATTAACGACTCACTTAAACTGTAAGCATTACAACAAAAATTTCATCATACAATTTCTGTTGAACCGAGTTGAAATTGGTTAGGTTTACGTGGGTTATAGGTTAACTCGAAATACATATCTCTAAAATATAGTTCTAAGTTGCAGTTTTTTAATAAACTCATAAAACAAAATCAAATTAAAAGTTAAACTAACCTCATAATTTGACGATGATTTTTTTTTCAATTATCAATTGCATACATGCCTTAAAATTGTTAAAAATCTGATTAATATTTTGTTTTGAAAATAGATTTTATTCCAAGAGTTCGAGTCAAAGATTCCTAATGGAGTTGTAATATTCAAATTATTGCACCGCTGCAAAAAAAACCAACAAAACACAACAATGAAAATGCTAATAATAGTGAAATGAAAGAGCATTGAGACTAAAAAATCAAAATTATTTTGCTGCCTGCAAATATATGCTAAAATAGAATTTCATATCAAAATAGTAAAGTTAGTTCATATAATTAAGCTTAAAAAATGAAATAACATCAACGGTAAGAAGATCGCATAGTGTGGTCTGAATCATTAAAGAGTGAAAAAAAGTAAATGAAAAAGGGGAAAGTGGTTGATTCTACAAGTAGAGAATTGAAAAAAAACCCGCCAAAGTAACCTTGTAGTTGACCATCAAATTATCCGGCGACGGAAAGGAAAAGAATTGAGGAGTAAAGGAGGAGAGAGCGGCTCTGTGTCCACGAATACACCAGCTTGATTAGAACGCAAAAGAGGTAATTAGGGTGAGTGAAATTGTTTTTTCATAAACTCATAAAACAAAATCAAATTAAAAGTTTGCAAACTAACCTCATAATTTGCAGATAATTTTTTTTTCTCAATTATCAATTGCATAATTGCACATGGCTTGAAATTGTTAAAAATCTGATTCATATATTTTTTGGAAATAGATTTTTAAGAATTTGCTTATTTGGAGATGAAGATATATGCAATTTGAAGTTATTTATAGGTGACATTATCTCGAAACGGTCAATTAGAAAATCAAAGGTTACATGAACCTCATTATTTGTAATTAAGGATTTGTAACATTCAATTTTTATTAACATTGAATAGAGGAAGATGAAGAGCTAGGTTTTATTGCAAGATTAAGGGTACAAATTGAATAAAATAGATAAATATTTGATTTTTATGTAGGTTTTAGGAGAGAAAAAAATTAGAAAAATCATGGACTTGACACATTGGATTTTGATGATGTGGAAGCATAGTGTGAAGTTGTGAGAGTTCAACTTTTATATAGATATATAGATTTCAAGCCCATCATAAAAAGATTTATTGGGTCCCATATATATATATAGATAAAATGTGGTTACTTTGACCGAGTAGGATTCAACCTAACAATGCAATAAAAGATCAAATAAGAGTCCTTTTATTTGGAAATTCGAGCAACATATAGAAAGCCACATGGAAGCCTACATAACACACGAATTTTTTAAGGATTTTCATATTCAAAAAATAACTTTATTTATGAAGGTTCAGTTTTTAATTAAATCAGAAGTCTCCAAAATAACATGACATAGCTCATATCGTGGTTTATTTTATTGGACACAAGGTAGTAATAACAATTGCGAAAGAAAAAAAAAAAACTCATGTCAACTGAGCGTAAATATAAGTACCAAATCAGAAAAAAATTGTAAAACCAACATTAACTAATATAATTTATGACAATACTTGTTAAGTATCAACAAGTCATTATAAATATTTGTCTCTATCCTTAAGCTTAGAATTTGTTTCTTGATTCACATCATAATTAAATTTTACGTGTTCTTGATTAAATTCAACTCTTTCATTACTCATAGTCCATTAAATGTTTACTCACAAATATCAACAACCAATAATATCAATCCAACTATCAAATTAAGTAGTAAAACCAATTATTAGATTTGGACCACCTTAATTAGAAGACCTCATCAAGAATATGAGATGTTACTTCAAGACCAACACTTACATAACGTAATTACATTAATCATGTTAATTTCATGAGTCATGTTTAGCAAAAACTTTCTCTTTCAACATAACAAATTAGTCAGAAATTGTCCGCAACATTTTTTATAATACAATGGAGATAGTTGTTCAGACATGGTGTCGAACATTTATAAGTACCCAATTTTAAAGAAACATATGAAAATGTCTTGCCTATAAAACTCTCACCATCATAAATGTTGGTATAGTTACATTCTCTCTCTACTTTATTCACTTTGCTCTCTTTATAAAATTGTATTATTGTGACAGTCGCATTATTTAATATATCTTGCAGAAACAGCCCAAGATACATCAAGCACAATACTCGAAACCCGAAAACCTCATTTGCGTCCACTTTACCGTTAATACCTAATTTAGCCATTCTCCATCCATGATTTGAGTTGTAGTTGAAAATCCCAAAAGCAACATTATCCTCCAATTTCTATCAATTACAAACCCCAATAATTTCATGTTATATATTCAATGGAAGCCCCTTGTTGATTGTGTCAACCTTTGTATCATTGTATGCCCCTTTTTCTGACAAGAGAGTCTTATATATTCCAAATTATTAAAATGAAGGGTGCCCGATATTGTCAATCCACCCTTATATTCGAATTTCACCCTAGCTCCTCATCTTGCTATCATTTCTTGATTGGATTGGGACGGTTTTGGCAGGGTCTATCCTCTGTAATTTCTTTATTTTAGTACCTCGGTTTATGCTAAAATCATGGTCACTCTATCTAGCGAATCAATCCTAATGAGGTCCCTGCAAAGTAGTTGGTTTATAGAGGTCTTCAAGTACAAGACTAACGACAAAATAGATTATTTGATCTTAGTGTTCAAAATTAAATCCAAAAATAACATAATTATACAACCATAATATCGTGTTAACTCATCGAGATTAGAAGTGGAAGTACAACGGATTACATATACAACAATTGAAAAGAATCATGGGTGGCTTAGGTATAGTGATCTTCTATGGCTAGAAGCAAATAACTTGTGCTCATCAACAATTTGGTGAGGGACGGTAGAATGTAGTATGGAGACCATAACCCTTTATTTATAGAGAAAATTTAATTATCACAATTACCATTTGACTATCATATCATTAATGCCGGATATTAAACATGCTTAAGCATATACCCATTGCATGATCCGAAAACTACATTAGATCACCAACATAACTAATATATGATACTCCATCATTCCGATAAATAACATAGATGTAAAATTCATATTTTGAATTTTTTTTTTAATGAAAACATAACGTAACCCGAATGCGGTCATATTGTAGACTTTAACCCAACAATTTCCAGCCTTAAAACATATTGACAAATCGAATCTTACATTAACTAAAAATATATACAATTATACAGATATATTATATTGGAGTTATATTGTCATTAAATTATAAAGCATGAGTACATTATTATTTGCATAGTATTCACTCATAGTCAACTGTCAATGTGTGGGTGATGTCTTGATTTTCGGAAATGACTGCAAGCACCAGTGCTCCTAATAAATCTATTTGAGGATCTCTACTGTGAAAGTGAAACTAAAGTTATGGAGCATGAAAGTACCTCTCATGAGTTAACAAATAATATATATGATATATATGTAGTATGTCACTTATAACAATCAATAAACGATTTAACTAAAAAAAAAAGATGATAATTAAAGTATGAATGAATTAAATATCATATCATAATTGATAGAAAAAATTAGCTATATTAGCAGGAAGGGTTCCAAAACATATAAACACATTTGAGAAATGTAAGGCACAAAGAATGAAACTTAAATTTAAATGGACAATATTTATATGAAGAGGTTGTTTTGTGTCACATGGGCCCAATAAATATTGTCCGCTCTAGTTCAAATTCATCACCATCAGGGCGCACAGTTTTAAAATGCATCATATATGTATTAGATTCATATATCGCTCATAAGAATCGGTTCTCTCTATTTCCGATGTGAAATTCAATTCATTCTTGCATGTCACCATCCTTTAAAGTCACTCGTTGTACATGTTTTTCTACCTCAGCGCCACTCACTCTCGATCGGATCGTTAAATGTATTATGTTGGAATTAGTGTTCTTTATGAGCTACTAAATCTTTCGGTGCAAGTTGTAAAAAGATCTGAAGGAGATGTTGAAGTTGAAGCAGAAGAAAAGACAAGTGATATGACTTAAAAATGGACCCAAAAACAAATTACTTTCTTACGGCCATAAATTGGAAATAGTGCAATACTATACTATTATTCAACTAAAGATTCTGAAACGTAGAAGCAAGCTTGCCCATGTGTTTTTAGTTCACTTAAAAAGGTTTGTAACATAGCCCATCCATTTATGTCCCTACATTAACATTTCATTGCATTATCATACAGATATTTTTTCTACCTTCATTACCTCTCTTTGATTCCATAACAACCCCATCAATCACATCGTGTGGAAGCACCAATTTAGAAGCTCGTTTTAGCCTAAACCTATAATGGCTCACTTTCATCAGCTAAGCAGATTTTTTGTAACGCCTTGATTCTAAGGATGTGGTTGGAGCAGTGTAGTAGACGTAAGCGCAAGTTGGCAACCGAAGTCTTTTGAGGACTAGTTGGGAAGAGTCAGAGAACTATTAAGGAATAGGTCGTACTTTGATCTCCTAGATGGACCTAGGTGCTCAAGTCGGCCTAGATCGGATACTCGATTTTGAATATCTAGACTTTACAAAAGCAGGTGGAGTGAAATGTTTGAGCTAAATGGATCAGGATGAAAATATGAACAACGAAAAGTACTTTTCTTTTTGTTCAGAGGTCCAGATCCTCGAACTTTATTTGAGCCCTATTGAATCTTTGACAAGTGTGGAGATAACTCACAAATATTATTATATTGGGCTAGGGTCCAAGATATGTCGAGATAACTCACAAATATTATTAGATACACTTATCAAAAATTTAATGGAGAGCCTCGAACTTTATTTGAAGACTTGGACCCTTTAATAAAAATCTCGACATAAGATCGAGATAGAGTCAGAGGAGGGGCCAATGACTCGTGAATCTACTTCGATGCTCAAGTCAGTGAATGGTATTAAAAATGTTACTTTGAGGAATGAGAATAATGGAGGTAATGTGAGTATGTACCTTGATGGGTAGTCATTTTATTCTATTTATTTATAAAGCATTTTGGAAATGCCAACAAAGTATGTGTCTAAGGTGAGACCACCGAGATTTGTTGTATAGTAACCATAAGCCATCAATATCGGGAGCGACGCCCCTGTGAACGAACGTGCCTCGGTCATTGGTCCACGTCGGGAGTTAGTTATTTTTCATAATGGCGACTGACAGACGGATTATGTAGAACTGGATGGATATCTTCCTATATCAACAACGAACTCAATCTCACGTCAGAAATAAAGAGTTATTAAGTAATATTAGTAAGATGTGTTTTCAATACATGTAGAAACACTTTAAACCTTGACATTTAAACTAAAGTAGATAATAAACACATGGGATTTGGTCAGATTTCTTTATAAGTTTACTTCCTGTGTATATCAGCTTCAGCCTTTTCCTTTCCATTATGCCTTTCTAATCAAAGGGCACATCACAATGTTCGTCTGCCACTTCCATGAACCTCCTTAAATTCCAAGCCTCTATCACAATCTGAATTACATACCTGAAAAAATGGACAAGTTTGATGCAGAGAAAACACTTGAACATCAACACAAATCCGAGCCGAAAGATACTTACAAGATTGCTTATATAATCCACTTCTTACTTGGTGCAGGTAATCTACTTCCATGGAATGCATTCATCACAGCCGTTGATTACTTCAGCCATCTTTATCCATCCACTCACATCGAGAGAGTATTTTCAGTAGCTTACATGAGTTCTTCAGTTGTAATCCTAGTACTAGTCATGAGTTTGGGAGGCTGGAGCAAGAATTTCACTTATGGGATGAGAATGAACTTGGGATTTTCCATGTTTGTTCTATCTATGATGGTGGCTCCGATACTTGATTGGACCGGAAGGCCTAGAGGGTCGTACGATGTGACTGTCGGGTCGGTGGTCATTTGCGGGTTTGCCGATGGCTTGATTGCAGCAAGTTTGATAGGATCAGCAGGAAAGTTGCCAAAAGAGTATATGCAGGCTGTGTTTGCTGGAACTGCCTCTTCAGGTATTACATTTATCCATTTCTTTGTTTTGTTTAAGGAAATAAAAGTAACAAGAATATAGTATTATAATAGTAACTTCAATTTTGATTCAATTAACGTAAAAACGTTGATTTAGCTTGGTTTTTTTGGGAAAGAATAATATCTTTAGGGGACTATTTTCTTCAATTAGAGCCATAGGTAGCAGATGTAGTTATCTACTGCTATAACTAATAAAGGTAACAACTTTCACTAGTTTACATGTTCTCTAGAATGCATCGATACTTCTAGGAGGTTAACGTACGAGTGTCGGACACTTTGACTCTCCTGGGTTTTTGCAACACATAATCTCTATGAATCACTAGGACCTAAACTGTATAAAGTTTCCTGACCAGGTGTTCTTGTCTCAATCTTGAGGATCCTAACAAAGGCATCGCTCCCACAGACTCCGCAGGGTCTTCAGACGAGTGCTCACTTCTATTTCATAGTTAGCACAATCATTTTGGTATGCTGCACTTTGTGTTTCAATATGTTGTACAGATTACCAGTAATGGAGCAGCACTACAAGCTTCATTCACATGAGGTTTCAGCAACTACAAAGCCGAAATTTTGGGCCGTTGCGAAAAATATAAAATGGTCAGTTTTTGGGGTTGTCCTTATCTATGTTGTGACTCTATCAATCTTCCCTGGATTCATAGCTGAGAATCTCGAATCGAAGTTGCTGCGAGATTGGTATCCGGTTCTCCTTATAACAGTTTACAATATCGCAGATTTCGTAGGGAAATCTTTAACTGCAATCTATGTAATGAAAAGCATAAAGAAGACAACTTCGGGTTGCATATTTAGGCTTTTGTTCTATCCGCTGTTTGCAGCTTGCCTGAATGGACCTAAATGGCTGAGAACAGAAGTGCCAGTAGTTGCACTGACCTTTATGCTCGGAGTAACTAACGGGTATCTGACAAGCGTCATCATGATTCTTGGCCCGAAATCGGTTCCGGTTGCAGAAGCAGAGCTGGCTGCAATTGTACTGGTTGTGTTCTTAGGATTAGGATTGGTTAGCGGATCCGTTCTTGGGTGGTTTTGGATTGTATAAGCTATTTAGAGCTTGCTGTAGTTGATTTTGTGAAGGGAGAATGTTCTATTTCAGTAGATAATAATGATGATGATAATTATATTGCTAATTAATAATAAATGATAATTAGATTACTAACTAATCAGAACAGGTCTGACTTAACAATTATTCTGATTCATACTGCAAATAAGTGGAGCATCACAAGGACATTTTAGAATTTGGAGTAGCTATTCTGAAAGACTCAAAGCAGAATATATATGTTGTCTTAAAGATAATGTTTCATTCATCTGTTCGCTTTTATCGTTTCCGATAACTGATAAAAGTTTATATATTCCCCTGCATGTATGAAACCCAGAATTCAGGTATAGCATGAATCCATTCTATATCCTAGATACACTTCACATTCCACAAAACCTGAACTTTACATGACATTCTGAAGATGGTAAGCATGGGATAAAAGCTTTTATAAAACAAAAAATTCATTAAATATATGATTCCTCTTTTTACATATTAAATAAGAACACAAAACATAACAACTGGTTAACAGATTCATATCAGCAAAGGGCTGAGAAATCTAAAACAACTATGAACAGAGGTCAAAAGTTATGTGGAAGCTAGGATAACGAGAGCATTACGGGAGGTCTAAATTCAAGATGCAGCAGCTATAGGAGGAGGCTGAGAACTAACTCCATGGAAGTGAATTGGTGCTGGGGATAAGCTCGCCTCTTCTCCCTCTCCCTCGTCTTCATCTTCTTCGGCATCCCATAGAAACCGAGCATACGATGCTAGCACAAAGCTGCAACATAGATGAACAACACATTCAAATTAACACACAGATTCAACCCGTCAATTCGCCAAATGGAATCAAATGCTAATCAACATATATAAGCATAGTTGATTTGATGGTTCGTCTTACCAATCATCAGGGGAAGCTTTAACAGCTTGGTCGAAATATGTCTCAGCTCGTGAAGAATCCTTGTGACTCTGCCAAATCAAATCAGCATACATAGATAAAACATTCCCATCATTCGGGTTTGCTAAGATTGCTCTCCCACAGTACTCTTCAGCCCTTCCGTTATCTCCACGAACCTAAACAGAATTCACCAAGATTAACTCAGATTCAGATGAATTCACATTCAATTTCCAACAAAAGAACAACAAAATTCAAACAGTCTTCTCAAGGAAGACTTGCTAGCATAAGAATTTCTCTTTTTCAGAACTAATTTTACATATAAACAGTGAAAAAGAATGTATATGTCTCTCAGAATATTAAAAAGCAATCACTTCTAATTGATAAACAGTAGACTAGAATCTTAATCCAATCCAAAACAAAAGCAGTGGCCATAAAAAGATAGATCATCTTCAATTTCATCCAATAAGATGACAAAAAGTTACAGAAAAACACATAATCACATAATCTACCTATTGAACTAAAACTCGAGCTAATAGTTAAGTCCCAATTATAATTTACATACTAATGTGTCACACACCCCATGTGAATAACCTACAGGTTTGGAGAGGTGCACAACACGGACTCATCCCGCCAGTATTTTTAATTAAACACGGGAACTCAAGATGTGTCGCAGAGGCTCTGATACCATGTCAAAATATAAACATAACTAAGTTAATGCTAAATTATACTTTATATAATAATCAGTGGCGTATTTAGGGGGGCCTGGGGGTGCTCCGGACCCGGACCCCGGAACCGCCTCTACCATGGGTGCTTCCCAGTATTCCCGTTCATTGAAAACACCTCTACAATTAGTGATTCTGCCCCTCAATTTTAGAAATTTACTAAAAAGAAAACCTAATTTCGTTAGAAATTCGTCCAAATTCAATAAAATAGTGTCTTAAATTCGTTAAATTTCGTTGAAATTTATAGTTTGAATTTGACCTCTTTCAAAAACTTGGCGTAATTGCTAAGAAGAAGCGAATTCCCTGGATTGGCTTCAATCATCTTCTGGTAGTAAATTTCCGTACTATCTTTCCCATTATCTCCGCCGTCGGATCCACCGTTCCCGCCACCGCCTCCCCACATTTTCCCGCCACCCCCACCGCCAACCAAAATCTCCCCATTCTTACCCTTGTTCTCAACATCATACTCTTGATTCAACAAAGTCGATCCCAAATCCAAACCATACAGTACCGACTCCGTATTCTCCTCTTCCTCGTGGAGCGTGATCCGATCCATAAAATCATTAAAGGGTTTCCTTTTGGGTACCGAGACTTCCCGGAGATCGGTGTCGGAGAAAGCTCTGGTGATTTTGTTGATGGAATCGTCAGAGGATGAAGAAGCGGATAATGTGAGGGATCGGGGTTTGGGGATATGGTGGAAGATTTCCGGCGAGGACTCGAGTGAGTGTGGTATCCATGAATTGAGTAGCGGCGCCGATGCTGTTCGGAGAAGCATCGTTTCTGATTATTTTATTTTAATTTTGTTCAGAGTTCAGAAAAGGAAGATGAAAAGGAGGATTTTTTAATGGGATGGGAGAGTGACGTATGTGATTGAGTAATCATGGCCGTCTATTGTATAGTGAAGCAAAGCTTAGTGTCACGCACGTGGGTTTTTTAATATGTTCATCAACTACTACTACTAGGAGGTTGTTCATACTTTGAAACAAATATATTTTATTGCTCATATATATTTTTTATTTTCAGCCGTTCATAAAATAGTTAAATATTGGGTTTTTTTTTTTTTCTTTTTGGCATGGCTTTTTTTTTTTTGGTTACTTTGGCATGGCTTTCATGTTTGCTGTTTTGGGAAAAAAACCTTTAATTTCTTTTGAAAATCATTTTTAAAGTGTTAAAATGTAATTTTGTAAGGTCAAACGTAAAAAAATTCCATTTGAGATATCTTATAACTATTTTAATTAATTTTAGATAAAAAATATTGCATGTAATTTTTTTTCAAATTTGATGTAATCATGGAGATTTTTTTTAGCTTATCGTTCCTAGGATTAGTAACTTAATAGTAGACGGTCGATTGAGCTAGAGACATGACTATGATTTGAGTCTCATCGTCAATATTGTGAAAGAGCGTGATATCATAATTAATCTACTAAATCTACTAAATTGTTGTCTCAAAATGGGATATATTAGCATTCTGAGAATGCTAATAAATTCCAATATCCATTTCATCGTTTTGTTTGGAAACAAGTTGTTTAACAAAAATAAAAAATTAGTATATTTTATTTAGGATTAAGTATAAATTTATCTTTACTATGAGTTTTGTCATATAACATCACTAATGGTATAATTTAACCCTAACTTTCGTAATTCTTTAGTGTCCCGTGTTTACAAGACTTGATATTGTCCTGATGTTTTGTTTCTTGAAGCTTCTTCTCCAAGCTTTATTTGGTGTAGTATCTTATGTGCTACGCCTTTTTTAGCTTTGGGACTTCTAAGATCTATTGGTTTGGGAATGGGCACTGGTATTTGGGATGATCCATGGCTTCCAAATTGTGAGCAATCCATATGTGGAAAGTAAAGCCCTGGAGGAGTTGGAATTGTTTGTTGTTCTGGATCTCTTATGAGAGAAGAATGAGGTGATTAGGATGAGGAGCTTGTCCGGGGGGGAATGGGGTTTACTCTTAGGGACCAAGAATGTTTTTCAAATTCCGATTAGTAGAAGAGGGTAGAGGATGATTGGTTCTCGACAGGAGAACACAACGGGGCTTATTCTGTAAAGAGTGTATGTATTGGTTCATAATTTGGGTGGAGTAGTGGATCTATCATCTTTATGGAATTAGGTTTGGAATCTCAAAGAAGTTGACAACTTAGCCAAAACCAATTTAAGAAGTTGCATATATAATCTGTTAGAGTGTTTGGTTTAGCAGCAATGAAGCTATCTGGAATAATAGACCAATAGTTGCTACGATTCTTTACTGGCATGCCACGACTTACTTAATGGATTGGAAAGCTACTCAATGTCATGGTCTGTCGTCACGTAGAGGATGTGGCACACGTGTCGGTTCGGTCTCCGCGGGCCTTGTATAGCTTGAAGCTCAATATGTTGATGTTGTTTTGTACGAAGAAAGCTGAATTATTGTTGGCTATAGTTGTGTGGTCTGTGCTGAGAATGGTCGTTTCACTTGGAATGGCTTGGTGGAGAAGAATAGGGATCCGATTATGGTAAAAGCTCTCGCATTGAGTTTGATTAAAACGATGGAATGCCATACTATGTTGCTTAAATTTGATTCCTTTATTGTTGTTCATTCTTTATAGCTCTTCTTTTATTCGTCGCTCTCCTGATTGTATTTTACATTTTTTAGCTAGCTAACATAGTTGATGTCAATTCTCTTAGCGTATGGTTTATACTCCTTGATTTATTTTATTTTTTTAATAAATTGCAAGGAGCATAACTCGAACTCTAGACTCTCCACTCATACATTGGTGAGTGTACCAATTGGAATATAGCCAATTGATGATTGGGGTTTACTTTATGCCAAAATAAGGACTGTGGTTTCATATTTTAACAAATGAAGACATCTTTTATTGACACTATTAAAATAAACCTTGACGACTTGAAAAATGACATAGTATAAGAAATACGTGTATTTTAAGAAACTTTAATTCTTCAATATTTTTTCTTATTTTGAGATCATTTAGATGGTGTTCGGCGAATAGAGAGAAAGTGTTAAAAATTGAGAATGTGGTTTGATGGTAAATATGATATTAAACAACTTTAATTCTTGCCTAAAAAACCAACTTTAAATCTTGAAAGATTTCATTTTCAAGTCGTTAACAGTGAGATTGTGGTCTTCGTTTTGATAAAAAGTAAACCACAACCCTTTATCTAAAAACAGGTGAAAACACACAATTTTTTGGAACTTTTACCTAAAAAATTAGTAGGATCTACTTTGAAAGGAATATGTATAATTAGTTAAGAAAAAGATACATAAAACCAGCAAATATTTCATTTCTTAAGTTATTTATTATTAAAAATAAGAAATGAGTATGTGTTATTTGGAAGAGTATATTGTATTTAGAAAGGAGTTAAATGCGAAATGACAAACAGAAGTTGAAAAAACACTTTTGGCGTGTCTTTGATTTATAAGGTGGGCACTTGACATACTATGAAGCTAGACTGCAATAATAAGAAGCAGCAGCATAGCATGCCACATGACATGAGATGGCTGCTACTGAATGCACCTTCACGGCTCTGCTTCAACCTCACCACGCCACTTGACCCCACCACGAACCACAACAACCAACTATAATATTGAGAGGTGGGAGTCCATAACATTTACCAAAATTCCAATCAATCTCTTGAGATCCAAATAAACATGATTTCCTTTAAAAATATGTTTATCTTTTTAATAAATTTGTAAGGGGTAGAATTTGGACTCTGAACTCGCTGCTCATACATTGATGAGTGTATTAGTTGGACTAAAGTCAATTGACATTTACTTCAAAATATTGATTATAGGAAGAGTTCATTTAGGGTCAGTTTGTCATTGCAGTGGAAAAAAGTAGTTGTTATGAAAAAATTGTTGTAAAAAAAAAGCAGACAAAAACTGAGAATTATTTGATAAATACATTACGAATATCCTGAAAATCAAAGTCATTTTAATAAAAGAATTCAATTATTAGCTCTATGCAAAGGTTTTTTTGATTTATATGTAAGGAGCTGAATTCAAATCCTGAACTCTCCATTCAGGTATTGGTGAGTATACCAATTGAATTATAACCAATTGGTAGTTCGATGCAAAGTTTTAACAAGTACTTTCAAAATAAAAGCTATAAATTGTAACTTTTACTAAAGAAGCTTCTTCTGTTTTCACAAAAGTTAATGAGATTTAAAATTTTATCATATTATAACCTTAAAATAATAATAAGGATTAATCTCACTTGGAGCCCTTAAAGTTGTCACTTTTTTTCACTTGGACATATGAACTTTGGAGCTTTTCACATACAGACTTAAACTCTATAGAAACACACCACTTGAACACATTTTGTCTATGTGGCACAATGTTGGTAAGACAAACATAGTAAGGAGAGTGAAAAAGACTAAAATGGTAAAAAAAATTACGGTAAATTTCAAAAATACACCTTATTAGTTTCACCTTATTCCATTTTAATTCTTCTTCATTTCTTCTCCTTTTCCCTCTTTTTTTTTCTAATTCTAATCTAGATTTTCAGATAATAAAATCTGGACTGGAATCCATATTATAAAATCTGAAATTTCCAGATTTCACTAGATTTTTCAGATCATAAATTCTAGAAAATTCCAAATTCTATAATCTGGATTTCCACATTTCAAATCTGAAAATTCCAAATTTTATGATCTGGAAATTCTTGATTTCAAATTTAGAAGCAATTTGGAATTTTCAAATTTTAAATTTGGAAATTCTAGATCATAAAATTTGGAATTCCAGATTTGAAGTCTGAAAATTCTAGATTTTATGATCCGGAAATTCTTAATTTCAAATCTGGAAGAAATATGAAATTCTCCAGATTTTAAATCTCGAATTTTCAGATTCAGATTTGAAATCTGGAAATTTCAGAGATTTTATAATCTGGAAATCTAAATCTTGTATTTGAAGAAGAAGAAGAAGAAGAAGAAGAAACAAGAGAAGCGTGGGGACCAAAATTGTTATTTTTCAAGTGAGTATATTACACTCTTTTTAGTGAAACTGGAATTGGGTGCATAAGGGGCCAAAGGTATGTGAAAAGCCAAGTTGAAGGGGTTAAGTGAAAAACTCCAAAGTTTATGTGTCTAGATGAAAAAATATGCAAACTTTAAGGGTATGGCCTAATAAAAAGTTTATACTCTTTTCTGTTTTTGTTTGTTTTGCTGATCCTCCTTACTAAACAATGAAAAACGTACATTAACATAGCACCTGTAAGCAACTGATGAAAGAATAATTTGTTTAAGAACCTCCTATTTGAGAGTATAATTTGGAACTCAAAACTTAATTTTAACTTGGTATCGAGCCGAGCATGAGCATCAAAACTGAACCCGTTCATATCTCAAAAATCAACTCTCTTTTTATTTGGGTTGGGTGACATTTGCCTTTATGGGCTGTGGGAAATTTTCAACGGTGCACCTAAATCATGTGGAGCCCTACTCAGATATTGTTGGGGTCCGCAAGTGATCATAAAAGGGTATGATTGTCAATTACGCTATTATTCATTCCCCTGCTAGATATTTTTAGCTGTGTGCTCTCATTGTACTACTTCTGTACTTGGAAATATTCAACTAATCGAAACTTGACACGTTGCAGGATTGGCGGTTGATGTGGATCCGTGTTTCGTTCGTCAACAACGTGACATCCTGACTGTTTCTGATTATTTTTTCCTGTTGTAATAGATTTTCTTTAATTTTGCGGACATAAAAAAAGCGATGGATATAGATTATTTTTATTTTTATTTTAGTATTCATATTTTATTATTGTGGAATTAGAATTCAACAGTATCTTAAGGATTGTAATAATCACTAATTTGAGTTTGGGATACAAAGGGTCTACACATTTGAATGCATGGATAGCCACTGTTGGATAGGTTGAAATGTCAAGCTATGAAACTCAGATTATCAAACTCTTTTAGGTTTTAATTAGTATAAAAACCTCTTCCAACTTGACTTAAAAAGTATATTAGCCTTTTGAGTTTCAAAAATTATTTTTTAGCTCTTTAAAATTCCTGAAAATGGTAAATTTGTTACTTGAATTTTTATTAATGTATTAGCCTTTCAAACTTGTGAAAATGGTTATATGCGCTTCTTGAACTTGCATAAAACGACATACAGTACAACTTCACAAAATTTAATCTTATTGTGTCATTTTAGCGAAGTTTAGGAAGCTGACGAGAAATTTTATAGATTCAAGGATGTAATCTACTTTTTTAGCCAAGTTCAAAGAACCTTCTAATGTATTTAGCCACTCTTTTATTTTATATGTTATCTACCTTAACTATTAGCTCAAGCTTTTGGTTCAATCGGTTAAGTAACTGGTATCAGAGCTTCTACGATCGAAAGTTTTTGAGTTAGATTTTTGATAACCTCAATATTTTATATAAAGCATGTCAGAGGATAATATAAAAGGTGTTGTTAGCCTTAACTAGCAGCTCGAGATTTTAGTTCAGTTGGTTAAGTAATTGGTATAGGAGCCTCTGCGAACGAAATGTCGGTTCAATTCCTGATAACCTCAATATTTGTTGAATTAACCATAATTGTGTCTTTCTCGAAGCTAATATATACCGGACGGACGCTCATGGCCAGAGGGAGAAGGTGGACATGGTTTAAATGGGTGTCAATTGACAAGTCAAGCGTGCTTCTCTACAAAAGATTGCTCTCCCCACCAATGACCGTACCCGTTTTCGTTCCATCCTTCTATTCCTGAGGAAGGCCTCCACTCATTCTTGATAAGGTTATTAGTGAGCCGAGCATTATGGAGGGATTCATGTGGAAAATGATCAAGTTAGCCCTTGCGAGCAACTTGATGCACTATCTTCCTTCAACCCTTTAGACAAAGTTCGACCGGACGGTCAAAGAACTAAAAAGAAAAGTACTAATTACGATTTTTATTCCGACTCTAACATGGAGTGGCAAGGGTTAGAAAACCGCAATCACTCATACACTTTTCGAATATTTAGGATATAAAATGAACATCATAATACATATTTAAAAAAACAATAACTAGGATTTCATAATAGCGATTTTTATTTCAAATATTCAGAAATTAACGCGAAGATACAAATTATCAATTGTCCCATGGAAAACACTTGTTAAACCAGGTACTGGAACCGGTTTTCTCGCAAGGACCGTCAAGTCGGATTTGCCAAACACAAAGTCTAGGAGCACCACAGGCCCGATCCCTCTTCTGGTCATAAATTTTAAAGTTACGTTCAACCCCATTAGGCAATCTCACATGACAATGAAATCTCTTGTAACCAATAGTATTAGGATGAAATGTGAAATTAAAACCTTGCCCTGGTGGAAATAATAACCTTTCTCCTAAATCTGCATTATTTGTTACACAGTGCACCCCACATACCCCCTCAGTTAATCCTGTTACTATTATTACTGTCACTGGAGGCAGATGTCCCTTTACACTTAATTTTTTACTGCTCACCAACAACACAAGCAATGCTGCTAAAATTATGCTCTTATTTTTCATCTTTGATACTATTTTATCTATCTCTCCTTCTTTTACTGTGTTGATGAATTTGTGTTTTGGGGGGTTTATATAGAGTATAGATGTATTGTATGCTCAAAAAAAGCATGTCTTAATGAACGACAACTGTTTGTAACTTAGTACATTTATCACATGCTTAGTGCATTGGTTAAATCAAGAAAAAGATCTATACTTAGTCCATTTGTAACATTGTGGACTCGTATTGTTTAGGTTAACTAATTTTGGTTGCTTTATATTCTCTTTATTTGAAAATTAACTATCTCTGAGCTATGTAGTAGATTGTGTTTTAAAAGCTATGGATTTTAATGGATTTTGTACTCAAAGGAATACTTTATAACCAAGAGTTAGTCCAAATTATCATGGTTGTGAAAACCGGACCGGACCGGCCGGTTCGACCGGGTTCAACCGAAACCGGACCTAGTTCCGGTCTGAAAGTGGCCGGTTCTACAACTCAAAGAAAACCGGTCAGAACCGTTAGAACCGGACGGTCGAACCGTGAACCGCGAACCGGTCCGGTTCAACGGTTTGGTTTGGATAATAAAATATTCTATTTTTTTAGGAATGAAAATGCAAATTTTGCTTACCATGGGAATTGAACCTTGGCCACTTAACTACAAACCTTTATTGCTAACCACTTTGCTACTCCCTTTATTGTGCTATTCAACTTCATTAATTATTTATATTTAACATTAATAGGTTTCAAATTTTAATATTAAAATTTATACTAATAAATTTCATTTGAACATTAAACATACACAAAATTTAAAAATCATTTAATCTATAAAATTTAAAGTTCTAAGATAAAATATATTAACTCTTTTTTTTTTTGAAAGAGTTAACTATCCACCCTCAAAAATATATATTTATATTTTCTAATTATGTATTATATATTACTACATTTTTTATTTTTTATATGTTAAATTATATATAATATTTTAAAAATGTAACAAATATTTTTATTAGTACTTCTTTTATTATGTTGTTATTAGTAATCTGTATTTTAATTTAAAAACACGAATAATATACTATTTTCTTTTAGATTTATGAATTCGGATTGAAATCAAGTTGAGTCTTTAGCTCTTTGACTCCTTTGATTCTTTGACCTGTCCGATTTTGATAACTATGATTTTAATATAGTGAACTTTAAACTTTATCATGTTAAATTATTAAATTATGCATTCTAGTTTTATGAACTATGAATTTGAACAATTGATAATTGATAATTGAAACTATTTTAGGACATTTTAATAGTTTTCAATTATTAACTATTATTTTTTTTCTAAAATAGATAACTTTTTTAGTATAATGTAAGATTTTAATATGTATCAAAATGTAAAATGTTATAAAATATTTTTTTTTATATATTTTAGTTAATAGATTGAACCCGGTTCGAACCCGGTTGAACCCCGGTCAGACCCCGGTTCATCGAACCGGTACCTTCACCGGTTTAATGGCCGGTCCGGTTCTGAAAACCATGCAAATTATAATTAAGGCACTCCAGTTAATGCTTGAAAGGTTTGCGATTCGAATCTCCACTTCATCAAAATTTAGCTCTTATTGATAGAATCTGTAACTTCCACCGGAAACCATCATCGAGGTCTATGGTTTGCCCTAACCTTGCGAGTGGGTAAAGCTACTCTTAACTAAACTTTTTATTACCAAAAAGGACTATTTGCAATCCACTTTTCTCACTCACTCTCAAAGGAAAAAGTCAAGTTTGCCCTTTGTATGTTGGGGAGGGACCTTGGCCTTAAGTAAAATCCTTTACAAGATCTGACTAGACCCTAAACGGTACATATAAGTGGATTATTTTCTCTTTATGATACAAGAACGTCTGGAAAAAACCCACCATTGGTAAGGACTTCTGAAGATTACATCACACCCATGGCGAGGGAGTCTCTTAAATACGTCCTCACCTATGGTGGAGACGACTAAATTTTGACATTTCCATCATGACGTCTAAACTTCTAGTCTCCACCATGGCGGAGAAAAAAAGTTCAAACATCTCAATCATGATGGATACTTTAAGTTCAGATGTCTCTAATAGTTTTTTCCTTTGGTTGTGAGTGAGAAAAATGAACTGCAAATGACAACACTCATAATTTATTGATCTAGAAGATTTTCTTTCTATTACAATTCCTAATCTAGACGTAAATTTTAAGATAATCATAAGTTTGAACAACTAAAAAATACAATTTTTTTTTTAAAGAAAATGATAGATTAAAATTCAAATATCAATTCTTTTTCTTCCTACTTCTTCAAAGTTTGAGCCTGAATCGTTTAGTTGTAAACATTAACTAATTACCGCTAGAAAATTTGGGTAGTTTTCAAATTTATTATTTTAGTTAAAAACATAAATATTTCTAAATTAATACTCCCTCCGTTTCTAAATGTTGTCGTTTTTATAAAAATATGAGGAATTAAAATATCATTAATTATAACATGCAAAATACTGATTTATTCTACCTTTAACTTCTATTGTCTTGCTTGTTTCATTAAACTCTATTAGCATAGAAACATAATTGACAAAAACTAACCTTTATTACCACAAATGACAAAAACGACCAACATTTATGGAGAAATTCACTTCTCACGTATGTTTTCTATGATTACTTTGAATCAACGATTACTTTCTTTTATCATTGTTAAATTAAAATGCATATGTGAAAATGGCAAATAAGTACTATAGAAAAACTTTAAATATTTTATAAATATTGGACTTTCTTTTTCAAGATTGTATTCTTTTTCATTTTATCATAAGCTTTAATACCATGTAATCATTTCTATAAAAAAAAGTACAATGTGATCACACTTGATCAAAAATGTTAAATTTAAGATACTAATTTTTTCTGCATAAGATCAAAATGATAAGAAATATGAAATAGGAACCCAACTTATAGAAAGTCCATAGCCAACCAGAGAGCCCAAATACTCTCCTGTTGTTCTGAACTCTATGTATAAACTCCGATCGAAACCAATATGAAGAAGAGTAAACTTTAAATATACATCTTAACAAAGATATTATTCATTCCATTACAGCCGAAAATTTTATATTTGTAACAGTTCAAAAATATTATACTCTTTTAACTGAATTAGAAACTAAACGATCAAAATATTTGATGTCAAGAAACAAAAGATCAAGAACCAATCTGACTGAAATTGGAATTATTGGGGCCTGAACATGTTTTTCCCTCTCTTTTAAGTGTGTTTTTCGTATTGAGAATGACCAATATACTCCTGGTTTAACATAAACAACCCAAAGATAATGGCAAACAACATAGAAAATTATTAGTGTTAAAAAAGGCGTGTATAAGGCTCTTATACACCGAGAATTTCTCGCATCTTATCTTGCAAGGAATTACTAGTGAGAGATTGTGCTCAAAGCCGGTCGAGATTTAATCATACATGTAAATACTAAAATGACAGACTATGCTAAAAGAATATAAATAATAAACATGCTATCAAAGACAAAATCTCTCATCTAATAAAGAATTAAGCAAAAGGTTAATCGGAAGTTATAGTTATTACATTAATTAATCTCCCTAATTAAACTCAAAAGAAGCAAAAAAAAAAAAACAAAAAAACAAGATAAACTATAACCTGAGTATGGAAGAAAAAAACTAGAATGCCTTTTCAATCCAGCTTGACGGAAGAGAACAAGTAGTGAACAAACCAGAAGGAAGATATGAAGCCAACAGTTCCGGTTGCGAACATAATTGCAAGAACCATTAAGAGCGAATATCCAAGATAAAGAGTTGCAGATACCGGACCACTTAAACTTTTGAGATCAAATATGAGATAGTTAATGGAATACAAGAAAATGTAAATGGCTACTGAACCGGAAGCAAAGAATGACTTCCACCACCATTTCCAATCCTCCACGCAGAGATGCATGTAGGTAAGAACGAGAGAAACTTCGGCGCAAACCACCACAAGGAGAATAAACACAATCAAGAGAAACCCGAAAACGTAGTACACACGACCCATCCAGATGCTAGACATGATAAAGAAGAGCTCAATGAAAAGTGTACCGAAGGGAAGAGTTCCGGCTCCTAAAACTAGAAGCCAAGACGGGTACTTTTGGGCTGGAATTTCCCTAGGAATTTGATTGGTTCTAACGGGATACTCGATATGAGGTGCCTTGGCCCCAAAGTATCCTCCAATTAGGGTAAGTGGGACAGAGATGCAGAACCACAATAAAATTAGAACGATAAACAAAGATATCGGAATGGCACCGGTGCTGTGACTACTCCATAGTAGGAAATTCAAAAGGGTTAAGATGAAAAACGCAATACCAGGAAAGAAGCAAGCTGCTCTCCACGAAACAGAGACCCATCCTTTGTGATCTCCACATCCGATAGTCCTCCAAAGGCGAACTGCAACATAGCCGGCTGCAACACCAAGGATCATGTAGAAAATGAGCATACCTGTAATAAGAGTACCACGAGAAGCCGGAGACATAAACCCGAGTGCAGCAAAAAATATTGTCACAATTGCCATCCCGAGAATCTGAACTCCATCCCCAACCATAACACACAAAAGTGATGCATTTGTAGGAGCGCGGAAAACATCTCCCACGACAAGTTTCCACCCAGATAACTCCTCATTCATCTGCGCTTGAGCCTCCTTGTCTAGCTCCTCGTAACGAGTCAAATCTCGCCGTACAGTCCTCAAGAAGATTACAAGTACAATACCAGCGAGGAAAGTGATAACCATGAGAGAATTCATAATTGAGAACCAATGGACCTTTGATCCCTCCATCTTCAAATAAGCATCCCATCGCGACGGCCACTTAATCTCACTTTCCTCGAATGTAACCTCATACGTAAAAACAATCGGCTCATTCTCCTTAATCGGCATAGCCACAGTTGTTGGATCACACTTAATCTGAGACGGGTATTTCTCATACATTTTAGTGTCCTTCACCGACTGAACATTATGCATAAAGTTACAAGGAACAACTTCAAACCCGACAACCATATACCCAGGAATATCCGATCCACCATTCCCCATCGAAGGAATCACCTCTGCACCGTCTCCAGTTCCCATCACACGGGCTACATTGGCCTCCTCATACTTATGAACAAGAACAGTTAACTTCAAATGATTGAACACGTAATACGCATCTTGAACCTTAATACCAACCGGATAGCCAGTCCATCTCAACAAATAACTATCCTTCTTAGTATACCGTATGGCAGGCAAATTATCAAGAATCAAATTAACTTGATACATCTCATCAATCCGCTTCTTCAAAAGCTTATAACTATCAGCAGATAAAGGATCACTTTTGCACAAAAATATCTCACTTTCATTGACATGCATCTTGAACTTATACGGCGAATTCTCAATCCTATCACCCATAAGAAGCTCCCCTAGATTTTCAGCACTATCCTTAACACCCTCCTTCGGTTTACAAAAAGGCAAACTGTAATAACTAAATGGCATCTCAGTATCAATGGAGGTGATTGAATTCACCTTCACTGATAAACTTTCACCCACATTATATTTATGAGGGTAGCTTCCGGGAAGATAAAATCCATGACCCAGTTGAAATATCAGGCAAACAAACAATACCCATATCTTAGATTGAGCCATAGACTCCATTTTCGAAATTTGAATTCAGATCTGAGTAACTGAATAAGCAAAGATCCAATCAGAGAAAACAAGAAAAAGATGAGAAATTTGAAAGAAATGGATCAAGAATCAGAAATCAGAAACGAAAATAAGACAGATCTAACCAACCTTGTGTTGATTTTCAGGGATTGAGGATGATATCTACCATAGCATAATCGCTACCTTCTCTCGGAAGTGCCAAACACTTCTTCTCGATTTTTCTACTTGATATTCAAGGTAAATTATATTTGAAGTCCTTTCAAGATTTTCTTTTCTGTGCTATTTACGTTTGTCGGTGTCCTTTAATTTTATTTTTTGTTTTGGTTGAGCGAGTCCTTTAATTTTTATTTTTTTTTTTATGACGAGGAACTCTAATAAACCCCTTTTGAGTTTTAACTTTTTTACTTTGTCACGAAATCTATATTTTATAAGTTAACTATAAATGTGTTTTTTATTTTTTTTTTTACAAGCAGAAGCTTCATTAAAATAAAATATACAAAAACAAATAAAGTCGGAAATTACATATAACCACTCAACCCAATAATTAGAGATATAAAAACTACTAGCAAATAAATAAGCGACAATATTGATCGAGCGTTTAACAAACTCAATAGAGCAATTGAAAAGCTCGTGAAACAACAACCTACGATCTTTGACAATGTCGTTAAAAGGTGAACAAACTTCTAAAGGGCGGGCCATCAATTGCACAACTATTCAAGAATCTGAATCGACTACATCATTACACCAAATATTTTCCTTCATCCAGCTAAGAGCTTCTTGAACAGAAAAACCTTCGATCATGAGCATGTTAGAACCAAACACACAATCCCGAAACAGGAAACCGAGATTGAAAGTCGATTCCAAGAATTCAACTGTCGACCCCATCCAATTAAAGTCTTTGATCCAGTTAAGGGCTTCTCGAACGGAAAAAGCTTCAATCAAGTTCGGGTCTGAATCAAACACACGCCATAGAGGAAGAAACAAGGGGTGAACACCGATTTTAAGATATCATTTGTAGATTTCATTACAACAATAGCAACAAATTGGAGCAACACTAACAACACAACGATTAAATCATAAAAAAGAAACCGATGGAACGAGATGAAGATAGCTTAAGAAATCCTAACCCTAACTCCTTATACGGAAGACATTCTTACTTAACAAAAAACAATTGATAATCTTTAATATGCGTACTTAATAATAAGACGCAATAAAAAATAACATCCGCGCATAGATCTGATGAGAACAATAAAAATTATGAAATTGAAAAGGAGAGGAGAGGAGGCGACACCAAACCCTACATTGCCATATTAATCTTTTATGTGATCAAATGAAGTGATGGTTATTATAAATGTGATTTAGTTGGTATAGTTAATCTTTTTTAACACAAATGGCTAAAACCTATAAAAAAAAAGAAAAAAAGGAGCAAGAAATCACAGATTACACCCAAACTATTAGAGAAATGTTCATTTCTATAAGTATTCGAGAATCTAATATAAACTTAAGAGAGGAGTTTTCTATAGTTACTTTATCTTATATATAAAGTAATATTTATTTTGTCTACTTTTACGATTAAATGAAGGGTTCGAATTTTGATACAATGGCGAAAAAGAAAAAGTTACTATTACTTTAAAGTAATTATAACCTACAAGAACATTTTACCGACTTTTGATAATCTTTTAAGTCAGGGAGTTAATGTTCAATTTATTTGTCCGATATGTCACAAGGAGAGAGATAATACTTTCCATGCTTTGGTCAGGTGTGAGAAAGTGAAGGGGTTGTGGAAAGAAGTTCTTGGTTATGATAAGATGTGGAGGAAGAATTTCATGTAATTTTAGAGATTGGATTGAAGAGCTTAAAGTTTCACTAATTTGGATGTTTTTGTGCAGATTATTGTTTATATTGCTGGTATGTTTTCTTCCATAGAAACAAATTGATTTATGATGCGGTTAATTGGAGCCAAGAGTGGGTGTTATCTTCTGCCAATATTTGGTTTGAAAATTGGCAAAGTGTTGGCAGTATAGGTTCTCTTGTTTATGTGGAGATGAAGTCTAAGGAGAGATTTTGGGTTTGTCCAGCTCATGGTGTTGTCAAAATTAATATCAATGCATGCAGCTTGGGTAGCTGATCATATTGGGGGTCTTGAGGTGGTTATTCCGGATCATCTTGAAGATGTTTAAACCATCGGCGCACCCCCCATAGTCCTTCTTACTCGGTGCAAATTGCAGAACTATTGCCCTTATTCATGGTTGTAGGTGGCATAGAGTCAAAGGTTTGAGGATGTTTTGTTGGAAACTGACAATGCTAATATCGTGGTTGCATACAATAATTCATGAGTGATTGACTTTGTAGGAACTTCAATCTTTGAAGAGTTCCAGAGTTAGTGCTCAAGATTTCGGGTTTGCAATGTTTGCTACATTCGGAAAATTGTTAACGTCGTTGCTCATAATGTGGGTCTGAGGGAATACTTTAGATCATGAAATCATCTTATTCAATCACGTTCCCTCTTCTTTTGCTTCTTTTGTTAATTTCGATAAGCGTAATCTTCGTTGAGTTTTAACAATCTTTACTTCTTTCATAAAGACAAAAACTATAACTAAGGCTCTTATTTATTTTCATATTTACCCCTAGGATATTATTTACTAGGTGATAATCTTCATAAATGAGATTCTAAAAGGAGTAACTAAAACCATATTTTCATTCCATAAAAGAAAAAGAAAAAAAACTAAAATGAATTGAGTATGATTTAGTTGAAGCTATTGAAAAAATATGAAAAAACAACGATTTTTACTTGATTTTTAGTAATTAAATTCTGAAACTATTTGTATTTTATTAGGAGGTACTTCCATCTTTGTTTACCAAAGTTTGGTTACATGGTCACAAAAAGTGTCACTACATATTTCTATTGTTTTTAAATGTTAATCGTTTTTGTAAAAATATAAAAAATTAAGTTATCATTAATTATAGCATGCAAAATACGGATTTACCCTTCTTTGATTTCTTTTGTCTTACTTGTTTCCTTAAAACTATATAAGGATAGGGACATAAATGACAGAACTTTAACTCTTGCTACCAAAAATGAAAAAGACAACTAACATTTATGAGAAAATTTATTACTTAAAAACGACTAACATGTTGTTTAATAAAAATAAAAGAATAACTTTTTCTTTAACATGGTAGTGATCATTATTTAATGTTTACTATTAAACGTTTCGAGTTTGAATATTGAACTATAGCAATTTTACCCATTAAGCAAAAACCCAATAAAAATATATATAGAAAAACCACAAAACCAAACCGAACAAGTCTAAAGCATTATTTATTTGGTTTGCTTTGGATATTGTTTCGGTTTTCGATTTAACTCGAAAAAAACTAACAAACTAAATTATATTTGTGTTTTTTGAAAAAAGAATTATATTTGTAACAGTTTTATTTTAAATATATTTTCCTCTATCTTATAAAAAATAAATAAACTTGTTTCAAAAAATATAAATTTGTAAATTAAAAGAATTGGATATAAAAGACTTACTTGAAGGCTCGTGGATGAGAAGCACGGACTGGGCTCGGCCTAATACTCGAAAGGGTTATTTACTTTTATGGTTGTATTGCATATGTATTTATTGAATCCTTTCACTCTTGTCGCTCCTCCGTTTTGTCTGCTCATTTCTTCTTTTTCCGGTCCAAATTTCTCAATTTTAAATCTTTGTAACCTTCGTCACCAAACACACGCAGTCTGCTACAAACTTTGAATCATTCTCTTCTCCTCATTTAACTTAATGCCAGAAAGGATTCTCTCGCCAACACTTCCGGTCTCTGCCAGCATCCGGATGATCAGAGCTGAAGATTTGGAGATATTAAATCTTATGGAATGGTCGGTGTTAGTAAGGTAATATATACCTTAATTTAGTATTTAGGCCACACAATATTTTCTAACATATTTAAATTTAAATTTAGCATTTTATATCATAATTTGTGTTAGGTAGTATTTTGTTTTTTTTCTAAAATTTTATGTTTTTTTTTAATGTTATATGTTTGTTTCGAGAGTAAGACAAAACTAAGTGCGTCAAATAAAAAAATCAAATGAAAAATAGTTTCGATCTCTTTTTGTTTATGTATTAGTATTTTGTTATTCGTCATAGTCCAAAAATCATGAAGCCAAAATTGTATATCTTTCAGAAATAGATGAACACGGACAATGTTTCTCATATCAAATTCTTCACCCATGACAAGTAAAATTTATTCCACAACTTTTTAGGTTGAAATTCAGTTCCTAACTGTGGTCTTATACATCCCAATTTCAATCCCCTCTTGGATTTGCATGACATTGAAGAAAATTATAAATTTCTAGTCATGTCATATCAGCCACAATGTTTGGCTAAAATTTGTTAAGGTAACTAAATATATCCCCAAAAACTTATATCATATTCAAATTAGGGTTGGACACGAATCCCTGCAATTCAATCTTTGATCAAATATTAATAGAAAAATATTCACATTTGTAACTGTTTTTGACCGAATTGGACAAAATTTAGTCAAATCAAGTCAATAGTATAGTTAAATTCAAAATCATTTTACTTAAATATTTGATCAAAATGAATAAATTTAGTATCCATGACCACAATTTCGAAATGCATCTATGTTTCATTTGTCCAGCTAGTTCTTCTTTGTGTGAGAATCAAAATTTGAACTGCTTCAAGAATCAGTCCGATTTATCTTCTCAAACTTACAATCTACACTTTTTTCTTATTTGTTTTGCAGGAAGTTTGGAAGAATACATCGTTCAAAGAGTAATTTTCTATGCATTCTTCTTTATCTCTGTTTTTATTTTGTTTGATTAGTTTTTATTGTGATTGAAGAAATCTGATTTCAGAAATCTGAAACTACGATACTTCTGTCATCGCTCACAACTTTCTTTATTTTGTGCGTTAATCGCCTTCCATAATAGTAGTCTTCATATGCGATTGAGATACGATTGTGATTGTGCAATTAAATTTTTCTTTATTTTGTGCGTTAATCTTAGTTGTCTTCTTTATCTTTGTTTTAATTTTGTGCCATTACTTTTCTGGTTTCTCATATGCGATTATGATACATATTTTCTGAAAATCACAGTTATTTTACACACGCTCTCTTTCATTTCAATCATGATGGCTGGACATGGTAATTTGCCTCAGGTCAGTATTGTACCGAACAGATGTTGTTGAATTTTCTGAGGTTGATTTAATTGTAATTTTTTTTTATAATAAGAAGTGAGTTAATACACTTCCTTTACTGTTATATTAAGAAATTAAGTTACTTATTTCTTCAAATTGATAGTAAATTAGAATATAGGTTTAATTTTAGCTCTCGAACAGATCTGGTTTAGTGATTTAATACACTTCCTTTGTTGTTAGATTGATCTGATAAGAAATGAACTCAGTAATTTCTTCAACTGATTAAGTTACCTGGTTACCTTTTGCATCCAACAGGAGGGTTTGATGTTGAAACCGAAAATGCTGTTAGGAGGAAAATACTTATTCAAGAACACATACATTTTATCCAGCCGCTCAAACATGAAGGTCAAATCTCCTCGTACTTGGCGCATGGTCAGACATCCTAGACTTCAAGGTTGTAACTCAGGAATTGACTGTAGAGTGTTTTTTTTTTATCATCTTTTACTGAAATTGGTTTTTCTTGGATATAGTTCTAGGCTCCTGCCCTTCACATGCATTGGTCAGAAGAACTTTGGACTTTAATTATAGGATGGCACTACAGAAAAATCAATTGACTGATGCCTTTAGAGAGAGGTATCCAACTATACCAGAGTTGTCAATTGAAGACTCGGTCAGGCACATGGCCAATATCAATCTCATGAATCCAGGTGGAAAAGCCAATATGCTACGCCTGACTATCCGTGACTTGATGCACCGAGGTGTCACAACTGAGAGGGTTATTCCGTATGGAGGAATCATGGGCACAGAAGAGGGAATTCCAGAATCCGAAAGGGGAACGTTTCTGGCTGGAGATATTGTATACGACTTCTGCGACATTGGGAATCGTGAACAAATTCAAGCCTTAATTGATCTACTAAACAGAAACGGTTCTTTTGTAGCAGGTTATACCGCCCGGACGAGTCATCAATATTTGCAGAGCGGGGAAATCTTGGGAAGAAAGGGTTCTATTATGCCGACTGCCACTAATCGTACTGCAACACACGTTGTGCAGGTGACTAGTACATTAAGTAACATGGTCCAAATAAACGAAAAAAAAACTGGCAATAGAACACTATTTTCTCACAATAACACAACTTTGGAACTCCTAATGTTGATTTCACTTCTTGTATTTCTTAGCTCCTTCAGTTGCTTATGCAGGTGACTGGACATTGTGGAGAGTGGAGCGTGGAGGAGAAGAAATGGAAGGGCTTTTGGAGGTTTGTCAACTCTTGGGGACCTAGCTGGATGGATAAAGGCTCTGGGTTAATGGATTTTGCTCTAATTGACTATTTTCTTAAGGTTGAGCTGCCACGAGATATACTCAAGGCTGCTTAGCATATCAATCATCATTTTGATACTTTGTTACTTGCATTATTCCCTTTTATATACTTTGAAAATGTATGATGAATTCCCCTGCTATTCCGTCTGACATGCAAGCTATAAATTGTAGACTAATACCGTTTGAACTTTGCCAAAAATACCTTATTAATATGAAGTATGTTTTATATTTTGCCAAATTAGAATGACTATCAACTTGTTTCGATATTTTTCATTATGTGTTCCTCTTTATGCACTTGATTAGCAGTAAAATGATGTTTCTTGGTGTTGAGCTCTAGAGACGATATGATTGTTAGGAGTAACAACTCCGGGTGATCCTATCAAAATTTAGCTTATTATAACTGAATCAACATGTTGCTAGTTTGAAGTTATATCTCTGTTTATTATATTACAATTTATCGCTAGGCGTTGATTTATGGTGTAAACTGTTTTGATATGCATAATCCGTTTATGCATTCTTTTAGGATTTATAACATGCGAATTTGTACTATTTATAGCATTCTTCTTGTCTCGTAAATGTTTACGTTCTACATAGTTGTTTAATGATTTGTATGTTCAATTTGTTTGAAACCCACTCTCTTTCTCTTTAACAAATCTATTAATTACAATGATCTTCGACTTCAAGTTCTGGAAAAATTATACTATGTGCCAGGCATACCACATCATCCGGTATGTCAACCCTATTATACATGGGCACGTAATATATTTTAGCATCTAGGGTTCATGATTTGGGGTTTAGGGTTTATTTTCTACTATTTATCCACCATTTAATTACTTTTTAATACACTAGTCATTTACCCGCGCGATGCGCGAAATATTTTATGTATCGATTATAGTTTATTTTAAAGAACAAATTTTAATATGTTGGATTTGTTTTATGTCTGAAAATAACAAAACTCAAATCAATTCATAGTAAAAATTATATACACATACTCACAATTGGGTTGTTAGTTGGACTATTTGGAGTTTTTTTTTAACGAAAAAGTTTAGTTAAGGATAGTTTTAGCCACTCACAAGATCACTGCAAACCACATACCTTGATGAGACTTTAGAGTTGGATTTACAAAATTCTTTATACTTTACAATCACTATATTATGAATTGGTAATAGAAATCAGTTAAGAATATTCTCTTCATGAACTCTTTTGTGTACATCATAAACATAATCTTTTTACTTCAACTAATATACTAAATTGTGTATTTTGAAAATCAGTAATTTATGGCTTTCCCTACTATATCTTTTTGCCTTTCATAATGCATTTTCTTCACTTCCGTTTCTTCTGAATTCTTTTCCAAGTTGCTTACTTACTTGTTCAAACAACTATCTAGCTCTCCTTTGTTTTTTTTATCTGTATTAATGAATGAATCCAATAATTAGCTATCTGCAAAACACAATACCATGATTAGAAGCATTTCAATAGGGGTAGAAAGTCTACTGCAAAAGAACTAACACTCTAATTTAAATACTATAGGACTGGGATGATTACCATAGCTTTAACATCAATGGAGCTGCAAATAAAACAATATTATAGTAAACACCAAAAATCATACATACCAAGAATTTATCCAATGTATAATAACAGAAGTTAAACCCATTAAGCAAATAAATTAGATAAAGAAAGAAACTATACTAAAGAATATATATTGTTGATCTCGGTCGAGTTCCATAGGGTTAAAACAGAAGCACACTATTTTACCTTCAAAAACCTTAGAAAACAATATCGTCCGTTCACCAATTTGATAGGTTGGGATTGATACATCTTTCATCCTTCCTATGTTGCTACACCTTCATTTGCAGTCGTTATTCTACTTCCACCGTTCCCATGTTAAACAAATCATAAGATTTCTGAAACTCTTCGGGAATTGAAATTTCGATTTGCATTTAAAGAGATCAATTTTGTAACGTCAACTTGAGAGCAATAATGGAATATTGGTCATTATTGCTAGGCATAAAAAACGTGAATTTAGGCTCAAAATATGTGAGAAAGAGAGAATTTAAATGGTCATTTAGGAGATTAAAAGTCAGCAAAAACGTTAACATTAATTGGGGAAATTATGATGATTTGTAGGGATTTAAGTTAGTAAATTAGGCTAAAGCGTGTGAAAAAGAAAAAAGTTGGAAAATTAGGCTAATAAAGGCATTTATCTATTTTTTAGTTAAAAAAATTTGGAAATTTCTCCATTTGACATGTCAGCAAAAGCTGAGGTGTCATCATGTGGTAACAATTTTTGAGTTCAAGTTTTATATATAGGAGAAGATGTAGGAGAAGAGGCAAAACTAAGCGCGACAAATGAAAAAGGCAAATGAAACATAGTTCCTTGTTTATGTATTAGTATTTTGTTATTCATTATAGTCCAAAAATCATGAAGCAAAAATCGAATGTCTTTCAGAAATAGGCGAACACGGACAATGTTTTGTTATTTCACTCTATTAGATTTTGATTACTTGATTTAATATATGGTTTTTATAATATGCTTTATATATATATATGCTTTTAATATATTCTATATCCATATATATATATATATATATATATATATATATATATTTGTGACAAAGTAATTTAATTATATACTTTATATGCTAAGAATATGATTAACTCTAGAAATGCTTTAATGAGTATATTATTCTATCTAGAGTTTCTTTTAGTTAAAGTATATGATTAAAGTGTAAATGTATGTATGTCATGATCACATCTTTTATGGCTTAAATATCACATGCTTACATGAGTCTAAATTATGTGTATATGATATTTATGCCACGAGCTAAAAAGTCATGCCATGATAAAACACTTATTTCATCCTATGAATTATGGCCTTTTATGTGATCAAAATGACACATCTTAACATGCTCTTCATTAAAGTCTTATGATATGAACTTAATATGATTAATATATTTATCATAAGCTATGCCATGGTTAAGATGCTTGCATACATACAAACTATATCATATTGCCATCTATGATATCATCATCTATTTTACGTATGTGATTAACATGTTTACGATGATGAATGCATGTGATATGAATTAAATAAACTCATATGATATCTATGCTTAGATGAATGCAAATGATATATGTTTATTTGATGATTTAAGAGAAGTATAAATGAATGGCTAGGATTCAATCACACATTATACCATCATCTTGATCCTACGGCCACAATCTACTCGAAAACATCAAAGTATCATATCTCATCATATCTTCCTACAAACTTCCCATCTTGATCCTACGGCCATCATTTTCTAAGGTCTACAATTTTATATAAATAATTAACTAAAAATAAATTATTAATTAATTACATGATGTTAAATTGTTATTGCTTGAAGAGTTACGTGTCTGCAAATTATAGGCTTGTCATACCAAACAAATATATACCCAAATCTCTCCATAATAATATTATTGAATGACAAAATGTTAAAACGGTGTATTTGAATATATTAGATTGAAACAGTTTCACGAGCTTCTTTTGAGCCAGGACTATTTGAGTTAATTGTTTTACAAGTCATAAAAGTTTGACTATTTTTCTATTAAAAAATATATTTTAATTTGCTACACAAACAAGATGTAGGAGAAGAGACAAAACTAAGCGCGACAAATGAAAAAGGCAAATGAAACATAGTTCCTTGTTTATGTATTAGTATTTTGTTATTCATCCTAGTCCAAAAATCATGAAGCAAAAATCGAATGTCTTTCAGAAATAGGCGAACACGGACAATGTTTCTCATATCAAATTCTCCATCCATGACAAGTAAGGATTTATTTTACAGCTTTTGCGAGTTTCTTCTCAGTGGTCGGCGCATACACACTTTTATTCCACATGAGTTTCTTCTTAGTGTCGGCGCATACACACTATTAAACATGTTTCAAAATTAAAAGCTTCAGACATTTCAAGACTACCAATATTAGGTTATGTGACAGAGTTTTCATAGTATGCTCTGGTAAATCCAGAGAAGAAATACTATGAGGGCTAGTTTTAGGCAATGGTGATTTTCAATGGACAAGGGTATAAGTGTGGTTTCGAGAGTTGTGGCTCCCAAACCCCCTGCCCTTTAGATATGGAACAAAATTCGAACCTTAAAATTTGATGGTTTTTTCATTATGACATTGAGAAGTTTTAAAATGCGTATGACATAATAATGACATTCGTTTGTCAAATTTGTAATTTTTAACACGTCATATACATTAACATTTCAGGGTTTATAATTGGGTTTATGATTTAAAGTTAATTTCGGATTTATGATTGGATTTATGATTTGAAGTGTAGGGTTTATAATTTTCTAAGGTCTACAATTTTTATTGTGAAGTCTACAATTTTATATAAATAATTAACTAAAAATAAATTATTAATTAATTACATGATGTTAAATTGCTATTGCATGAAGAGTTACGTGTCTGCAAATTATAGGCTTGTCATACCAAACAAATATATACCTAAATCTCTCCATAATAATATTATTGAATGACAAAATGTTAAAACGGTGTATTTGAATATATTAGATTGAAACAGTTTCACGAGCTTCTTTTGAGCCAGGACTATTTGAGTTAATTGATTTACAAGTCATAAAAGTTTGACTATTTTTCTATTAAAAAATATATTTTAATTTGCTACACAAACAAGACGTAGGAGAACAGACAAAACTAAGCGCGACAAATGAAAAAGGCAAATGAAACAAAGTTCCTTGTTTATGTATTAGTATTTTGTTATTCATCGTAGTCCAAAAATCATGAAGCAAAAATCGAATGTCTTTCAGAAATAGGCGAACACGGACGATGTTTCTCATATCAAATTCTCCATCCATGACAAGTAAGGATTTATTTTACAGCTTTTGCGAGTTTCTTCTCAGTGGTCGGCGCATACACACTTTTATTCCACATGAGTTTCTTCTTAGTGTCGGCGCATACACACTATTAAACATGTTTCAAAATTAAAAGCTTCAGACATTTCAAGACTACCAATATTAGGTTATGTGACAGAGTTGTCATAGTATGCTCTGGTAAATCCAGAGAAGAAATACTACGAGGGCTAGTTTTAGGCAATGGTGATTTTCAATGGACAAGGGTATAAGTGTGGTTTCGAGAGTTGTGGCTCCCAAACCCCCTGCCCTTTAGACATGGAACAAAATTCGAACCTTAAAATTTGATGGTTTTTTCATTATGACATTGAGAAGTTTTAAAATGCGTATGACATAATAATGACATTCGTTTGTCAAATTTGTAATTTTTAACACGTCATATACATTAACATTTCGGGGTTTATAATTGGGTTTATGATTTAAAGTTAATTTCGGATTTATGATTGGATTTATGATTTGAAGTGTAGGGTTTATAATTTTCTAAGGTCTACAATTTTTATTGTGAAGTCTACAATTTTATATAAATAATTAACTAAAAATAAATTATTAATTAATTACATGATGTTAAATTGCTATTGCATGAAAAGTTACGTGTCTGCAAATTATAGGCTTGTCATACCAAACAAATATATACCCAAATCTCTCCATAATAATATTATTGAATGACAAAATGTTAAAACGGTGTATTTGAATATATTAGATTGAAACAGTTTCACGAGCTTCTTTTGAGCCAGGACTATTTGAGTTAATTGATTTACAAGTCATAAAAGTTTGACTATTTTTCTATTAAAAAATATATTTTAATTTGCCACACAAACAAGACCTAGGAGAAGAGACAAAACTAAGCGCGACAAATGAAAAAGGCAAATGAAACATAGTTCCTTGTTTATGTATTAGTATTTTGTTATTCATCATAGTCCAAAAATCATGAAGCAAAAATCGAATGTCTTTCAGAAATAGGCGAACACGGACGATGTTTCTCATATCAAATTCTCCATCCATGACAAGTAAGGATTTATTTTACAGCTTTTGCGAGTTTCTTCTCAGTGGTCGGCGCATACACACTTTTATTCCACATGAGTTTCTTCTTAGTGTCGGCGCATACACACTATTAAACATGTTTCAAAATTAAAAGCTTCAGACATTTCAAGACTACCAATATTAGGTTATGTGACAGAGTTGTCATAGTATGCTCTGGTAAATCCAGAGAAGAAATACTACGAGGGCTAGTTTTAGGCAATGGTGATTTTCAATGGACAAGGGTATAAGTGTGGTTTCGAGAGTTGTGGCTCCCAAACCCCCTGCCCTTTAGACATGGAACAAAATTCGAACCTTAAAATTTGATGGTTTTTTCATTATGACATTGAGAAGTTTTAAAATGCGTATGACATAATAATGACATTCGTTTGTCAAATTTGTAATTTTTAACACGTCATATACATTAACATTTCGGGGTTTATAATTGGGTTTATGATTTAAAGTTAATTTCGGATTTATGATTGGATTTATGATTTGAAGTGTAGGGTTTATAATTTTCTAAGGTCTACAATTTTTATTGTGAAGTCTACAATTTTATATAAATAATTAACTAAAAATAAATTATTAATTAATTACATGATGTTAAATTGCTATTGCTTGAAGAGTTACGTGTCTGCAAATTATAGGCTTGTCATACCAAACAAATATATACCCAAATCTCTCCATAATAATATTATTGAATGACAAAATGTTAAAACGGTGTATTTGAATATATTAGATTGAAACAGTTTCACGAGCTTCTTTTGAGCCAGGACTATTTGAGTTAATTGCTTTACAAGTCATAAAAGTTTGACTATTTCAGCTCAATTCAACAATTTCAGTTCTATTCAACAATTTAAGTTTAGTTCAGCAATTTCACCAATTTCTATTTTTTTTAGCAATATCAGTTTTAATAACATTATTTTTAAATTAAAAATTAATTTAATTTAAAATGAAATTTCTAATTAAAAATAATTAAACATCAATCATAACTTTTAAATTTGGAGTTATGTGCATCATTTTTTATATTTTAGTGATTTATTTTAACCATTGATTTGAAAAAGGAAGGTTGTGATGGATTGACTTCTAAAGAGCAAAAATATTCTATCAATAATTTAGTGGGAGTGTTGGTTTTTCTATAGTACAATTTGTTTATCTTAGCATTTGATGTGATTTGCTTATATATTAGTATTGATATTTATCTGCTACTGATGAACTAACCAACTAAATTTAATTTTTTAAGTTAAATATTTCTTTTGTTTGACATCAAATATTTATTTATTTGTTTTTAATCTAGAATTTACTAGTCCGTACATTTTAGAAAATTTAAAAAATAATTGCATAAGAATTTATAGTCTAATTAGTTACCTAACTATTATACGTTATTATGTTTAATATTATATAGTCAATATGATAAGTTATGTTTTCGCAATGAAAATAACAACTATTATTTTTTTTTATAAACTTAAATATTAAACAATTTAAGAAATTATACCTATTTATTTATTTATCATAGTTTTAGTTTTAATTTTTTTAAAATTGATAAAATTAATTTAATTATATTGAATTTAGTAAACTTTATTGAGTTCAACAATTTCAATTGAGTTCACCAATTTTAGCAAGTTAAGTTTTATTCAACAATTTCAATTCTATTAAGCAATTTCAGTTTAGTTCAGTTCAGCTTTATTCAACCAAAAAGAATAAGGGCTAACTCGGACTATCTTGACCATGAATTGTATCCAAAATTTTTTTCACTCAATGAGCTGCAAACTCGAGTCAAGTCGCTGAGCATAAAAAAAATTTAAGCTCAACGATCTTTGACCTCGAGCTAAGCTAGAGTTTAGTGATTCCAAGCTAAACCTACCCAAGGTTAATCCTGATCCGGCTCATTAGCTCCTCTAATCGTCCAATTTTTGGTCGAACCGTTAGGTCCGGACCATTGATATTTACTTACTATGGTGTAGAAGTTTAAGAAATACAACATAAGCGAATGGAGTCCTGTCTGGTATGGCTGATATCACCTTTTGCTTTGTAGGTCTTAAATTGAATGAACACGAAAGTGAGTTGGAATGCATTACATTACAACAAATAAAATTAGAAGAGAGTGTGCCTTGAATTCAAAATACGAAAACAAAAGTCTTATGTCACGTTTTCAAAGATTCCATATGACATTTTGTTTGTGCCTTCCAACCTCTTTTCTCATGTGGCCAGCTATTATTATTCTGTCCTATACTTTTTCATACACAACTCTTCTATACATTCTCTTCACCCTTCTATAATTTCTATGTCATTTTGTACTTTTATACATAAGAATCAAAATAACAAACTATTCCTTTTGAGCTTGTGTTTCATATATATGTTTATGGATGTTAGATTTTTAGGCCTGAAATTGAAAGAATAATGACATTTCAGTAAATATAAAAAAATGAATTTTTTTTTTATAAAATGTCATTACTGTGACAATCAATAGACTCAATGTTATGACACTAATCATTGTTGTATTTTTATAACTTGTTTGTTTGTATTTCAACTCTAAAATTTTACAAAGTAAATTGTAGTTTGGAATTGAATTTTGATTTTTGGTGTTATGTTCCTGGAGTTGCTAATAAAGTGGCTCATATTGTTGCTAGACGAGTTGTCTAATGCAAATTTATCTTTTTTGTTTCTATTGTTGTTTATAGTTGGCTTGATGTCGTGCTTTATAAGGATTCTTCTTCTTCTTCTTCAGACATGCTCTAACGTTACTATGTTAAAAATACCTTACAGAGTCAATAAATGATAAAAATTCCACTTCGTACAGTCTCATATTAAATACAAATAAAACATATACAATGAGTACATAAATGATCTTATATAGGTGGTATATGAATGATATGGTACGTTAAATCAATAAGAAATAGTTACAATTCATTAAATTATTAATCTGACGTATAAATAATGCAGTCCTTTAAGTATTCTAAAATTTATATAGGTAGACATTGAATAGTTTATTGATTTGTTGCTTGGCTTTTGCACTGGAAAATCACATGAGATATCACCTTGCATCACGTGCTCTGCGAGTTGCATATTAAAAATCTTCATGAATTCTAGATCTAAATCATCCAATTAATTGCAATATTTTTAAAATGATACTTTCAATGTTCAATAATTTAAGTATTTCTCTTTGTTTTCTTCTCTAAAATACAAAAACTTCAATTAGAAGTAAAAATAAAGGAAAAATAATTGAAACGATGAAACAAGTACGTGATTGACCTTCCTGCTCTTTGGTAAGCACGTTTTGACCATATGGACCATCTAGCATTCAAGTTAAAGTTAAAATCAATTAAAACATGGTTATGTAATAATCTTAAAATTCGTATCTTTCTCAAAACATGGATTCCACTTTACTTTATTAGATTAGACAAGGACCGCTTTATTAAAACATCAAGCAACTTAAGTCTATTTTAGAACAAATACTACTAGTATAATAATTTCCCTTAAAAAAAAAGTAGTATAATAATTTCCAAAAAAATTAAAATACTACTGGTATAATATTTTTTGTTTATATATACGAGTAAGATAGAGTTATATAAATTGAAATTAGTTACGTTTAATTAAGCGACAATATCTCAATTTAACAAAACCTATCTTGTTGATGTCGCTCTCTTTTACTCCGGAGAATTTGATAATTACTCTTTGTATATAAAATATTAATAACAATTTTACAAACATTTCCAAGCATTTTGTATTGAGTTACAAATCATATTTCTTTTTTAAAAATAAATAAATCACACACAACCTATCAAAATACACAATCTAATATGTTAAATATAGACAAACTTGTTTTGAAAATCCCATATAACATCAAATAAAAACACCAACTAATAGATATAATCAGTCCACCATCCTTGCACTTAAAATGAATGAAAGTAGAGCATTTGATCTTTCATTTCATAAAAATGTTATAGGTAAACCTCTAAAATTTCATACACCAAATTTATTAAATTGGTCAACTAGTTAACCTTGGAGCTTCAATCGTTCTATTCAAGCATTACATTATGAATGCAATTACTATTAGTTTTTTCTTGTAAACTTATCTCAATTTTATTAGAAGATGCATATCCCAATTCCGAGAACCCGACATTCCAACTAGGTCGGAACCTCAGAGCAAACGAAACGAGATTGAATGATCGGAGCATATAAATTAAACTATATTTATTTGAACTCAACTAGATTAATGAGATTAACAACAAACAAACGAACAAACAAAAACAAAACTAGATGAACAAAGATTGAGATGTGGACAGGTTCAAAATCTACACTTTGAAAATACAGTACAGACAGATGATCCACAGAAAGCAGGGAACAGAAGAAGAGGCCGAACATCCCGACTAGGTTGAGATCCCCGGATCACGGATTAAAGTTCCCTTTACATCACACAAAAACCCACCGTATAATTATGATCTACCACCTAAATTTAAATTTATGAAACCTTTTTACATCCCAACAAATTAAATTTTCTAACCATCCACAGCCGTCAGATCACATTTACATTATTCAAACATCAAAAAACCAAACTCAAACCTTAAAATTAATTCAGCGACGAACTTAATTCCCCTTTCTTCCCCAAATCCGCCACACATACAACCCCCGCCGCCGCCGGAGAAGAAGACGGCGAAGTATGACAAGAAGAACCACCACCAGCCGCCATAGCTAAACATCCTTCGCTCCACGCTCTTCTCATCGGGTACTTGACAGTTTTAGTCTTGGGCATCCGATGAGGGCAATCTTCTCTTGATTTATTATGAAGCGCGCACTGGCAATTCCGATGATAGGGGCGCCGTTCGATCCCCATGTCGCCGCCGGAGAGGCAGCCGTCGTATACGTACCGGAAAAAACCGTCGGCGGCGCCACTACCCATGAGGAGTTAAGATGGGAGTAGGATTAATTACGGGAGAAGTAGTGATTAGTTAGGTTAATTATAATTAAGAAGGGAAGTGAGGAGGGTGTGGGGGTTTATAAAAGAGAAGGGGAGGCGTGAGGTGGGGACACGAAGATGGGTCGATTTGTCGGCGATTTATTGCGTGGCGAAATACGCGTCAACCTCGCCTGGTCAACCGTGGTTCGGTTGGGTTGGGTTGGATTTTGGTTTGGGTTTCTCATGTGTGTTGTTGTTATTTGTTTTTGGCATTTTGTTGAGGCCAAAGGTAACAAAGTTTAAAACTATAATCAAAAATTTAATTTTAAGCTAATACTTCACGTGCCCAATGTTCCTTTTTAACTAAATTTAATAAAATTTTGGTTATATATGATTACCAAAATTTTAGTTTAATCACCAATTCGTTGTTACCCAATTGATATAAGTGAGGAAAAATTTTAGTATTCTTTTAGAACACAATGACGTGATAGTTTTAATCAATAAATGATTGTTATATGTTACATAAACCAATAAGATGTTGACGTGTAATTAATTGAAAATTTATTTTTAGTTAGTAATTTATATAAAATTCTAGACCCTAAAATAAAAATCTTAGGCCTTAAAAACTAAACCGTGAACCTTAAATCATCGACCCTAGATACTAACATATGTGACGTGTCATCAAATTATTAGTCCGGAATACCACGTCATCCATACTTCAGAAATATTTTAAAATTTCTCGTGAGTGGAGAGATCAGGATTCAAATCCTGCTCCGTGTAATTTATTAAAAGAAAATAATTTTAATTCAATTTAATTCAATTTAACTAAGCCATTTATTTTCGAATTAAAAAGTTTAAGGCTTGAACTTCAGTTTTGTGAAAAATTAGCTCATCAGTACGTGATTAAGTCTCATCAAAAATTTTCTGAGAATGAGTAAACCTTCACTGACTAAACTTTTGTAGCAAAAAAATATATTAGTTGAGGAAAAGAAGAAAAGGAAAAACTTGTGTCGGATACATTGATAGTTTATAAACAAGACACGCATAGGTTACCACCACATGAGCAAACATCATATTTTGTTTTTATTAAAATGTATTGTGGGAAGGTTGATTATTCTGGTTTTGGATGCATTGAACCTAAAAGTGAGATTGGTCATTTGCAAATCGTTCAAATTATATGAGGGAACAAATTAGTTGGGTCGGGCTAAAAAGTGGGTTAATGGGTTCCTTTCAGCATTGGAAACTGTCTCTCGTTATATATGAAATAGAGAGTCTAAGAACTGTCAAAGAATCAATGGAATTAAAAAGATTAATATGATAGTTGAACTCCAATAATATATTTTATATCGATACTTCCTACGTAAATGCCTAGTGGATTTGAAGTGTACACAACACCGGCTTATCTCATTATTTGTGTTTAATTCAACAATAAACAAAGTTGTCAAGGCTTAAACGTAGGACTTGTGGTTTCATTTATTTTCAGATAAGGGACTACGGTTTACTTTTTGTCAAACAAGGATTGTGATTTCACATTTTAGCAAAATGAGTACTTTTCTATTGATACTATTAAAAACATCGTTGACAACTTCAAAAGTAACATAGTCCAAGAAAGACGAATATTGTAGGAAACTGTAATTCCTCAACTTTTTATTTTGAGATCATTTAGATGATGTTCGAAAAGGAGATAAAATATCGTTGTTTAGAGATAAAGTGTTTCAAAAAATTTGATTTTCGAAAACTAAAAATGTGGTTCAATGGTAAATATGGTGTGAAATAAGTTTAATTCATTTTCCATTTTCATATCATTAACATTGAGTTTTACAACGTTATAATAAATCACAAGGTTTATTTCTTTTAGAATTTACCCTTTTTTAATGTAGTTTGTTTCAATAGTTTTTTTTTTAAAAGTTGTGTAATTGCGTTTACAATTAATAGCAAATGAAAATGCTCTTACTCCGAGTGTAGTTCAAACTCCTGACCTTTTTAGTAATAGGAAGAGTTTCAACCATTAGATTTAATGTTTACCACAAATTTTTAATAGTTAATTACATATATATTGTCGTTGTTGGCTGTATTATTGTTTAATTCATGATTGATATTTGATGAAATTATAATAATTAGCCGTTAATATTAACATATACAATGTTAAATAACAACATGTTTTAAGTAAGGGAAATTCTATGGTCACTTTGTTTTTCACAAAGTAACCATTACTTTGTTTTGTCCACCATTAGATCATGGGTTAAAACCTAATCTAATGGTAGATAGGACAAAGTACAAACAAAGTAAAGGAAAAACAAAGTGACCATAGCCTACACCTTTAAGTAATTAAGGTAGCCTACGTCATCTCTCTCATTTGAATTTTTCATTCGACTGGATCTCTTTATCTCCTCTCTCCTTAGGATTTTTTTTTCCACAAATTAGTTTGTGATAACGAGTTTGGCTCCCCCATTGAGAAGTTTTAAGTTTTGTTGTTCTTTCAAGTTTTCTTTGATTTTTTTCTTTGACTTGTATCCATGAGCACCCTTGGATGGAACAATGAGGGAATAGGCAATACTCATATAGTTCGGATGTTATCTGCTCGTGATTTCGAATATTTTTTTTTCGCAATATTTGCTTCAAAATCATGTGGTCTTGAAGAGATCGTCGTTGCTATCTCAGTTCGTTAGAGATACTAAGTTGGATGAAGGATGCAAATTGGTGTACCTAGCAAATAGAAGTTGATTTCAGGTTATAGTCCAGTTGCTCATATATATCAGAGGCATTGCCGTCTAGTTATGTTATAGTCGGAAGATTACATGAGATTGGTGCATTCAATGGCTCACCAATTAAAGGTTTCATATCCCTTTTCGATGACATGTTAAATATTTTCTTGTTTTAGTTAACGAGCTTAACAATAACTTTATTTCTTTTATTTGGCATGTTGCAAAATAACGTTTTGCGTGTTTTAGTTAAATTTGTTCTTAATTTTATTACTCTAAGCAAATAGTTTTCTACATCCCCTCAATTTTTTTTAATTTGCGTTTAATAATTTTATAATACTTCGCTCTTTCTTTAAAAAAATATCAATACAAACATTAGGTGTAGGCTATGGTCACTTTGTTTTTCCTCTACTTTGTTTGTACTTTGTTCTATCCACCATTAGATTAGGTTTTAACCCATGATCTAATGGTGGAAAAAACAAAGTAATGGTTACTTTGTGAAAAACAAAGTGACCCTAAAATTTCCCCAAACATTAACAAAAACAATCTGAATAAACAATTAATAATTAAATATGTTTATTATTAAACAAGAAAAACAAAACTTTGCTCTTTTGTATTATAGATCTGGAATAAAATTTAAAAGAGAAAAAGAAATTTTACAATATGCAAAAATGATTTGTTTTTATAAGGCAAAAGTGATTTATTAAAATTAAATAAATACAATGAGTGACAAAAACTAAAATCCAAATTTTAGTAGAGAAAAAAAGAAAATGTGTCTCATACATTGAAACTCTCCAACAAGACACGCATAGGTTACCACATAACCAAACATCATCTTTTGTTTTTCGCACAAACCATGCGTCTTTGCTCTTCCATATTTCTTTGCTTTGAGAGCCTAAGAGTGATTTAGGTTCGACCAATTTGGGTACTTAAAAATTGTGTAAAATTGTAGTATTCACGTAGAGTTAATAGTATAATTTGATTAGGCCCTAACGGAAAGTTAATGTGACATCACCGGTTGAAGAGAGCGGCGCCGAGTGGAAAGCTTGTACAAGGAGTGTCCATAAGGGACGACGATGGAGACTTGAATGAACTGCCAATAATCAAGAGTTTGAGCTTATACGTAAGATGTGAATCTAATATATGCATGACGCGCTTTAAAACCAATCGGCCCAATGATGACAAATTTGGACCAGAGTGGACAATATTTGCATGGTATTGGATTTGGGTTTTGCAATTGATATTATAGCATATTATCTACATACGATGTGAGGTTGGGGGAGAACCATGCTAAAGTTGGTGGACCTGTAAGGACCCGATTCGGAGAGGGTGGCGTCATAGTGGGAAAACATGTACAAAGAGATGCCTTAAGGGATGACAATGGAGACAAAAAAGAACTAAATCCTCTATCGAAAATAGAGAGAAGAGAGTTGGAGCTCATATCTAAAGTGTAGATTCAATACATGCATAACATATTGCAGCCTAATGGTGACAGATTTGAGCTAGAGCGGATAAAATGAATAATTAAGCCCACGACCCATCGTATATATACTCAAGCCTAATATTGTACTACTCCAGACAGCAAGCTAGTTACACAATTGGTCATAGTGTTAGGACACCATCACAATTGGGCATCAAGCTCATCTACTCAACAAGGACGGGCACAACCTACAAAATGAAGCTTCGTAACATACTAAGTTAATTATTATTCTCCTTCAATATGAACTTCTCTTTTCAAAGGCAATACGATGACTATGGCAGTGCCTACAAGGACAAACAGGTCTAGCAAAGCTCGTTAGATAGATTTGTCGACCACCTACTTTCACCGAAATTCTCCATATACTTATTATGTTTTATTCAGATGATCTCAACAATCTACAAGATCCATGTCTAGTCCTAATTGAGTCCATGATTTTTTTTTTCTATTCATTGAAAGCTTAATATGACCATAAGTAAAAACGAGAATGCACAATTTTCATTATACTTTTGAGTTTATTCAACTTAGTTTTTTCTTCCCTCATTATAATCGGTTAATCCTATGATGTTCTAGGTTTAGGTTGAAATATTCCAACTGTACGTTAAATCCCAAACACATACTTAAGAGTGTTTAGCAAATACTTAGGTAAGTGTATTTGTTTTGTTTTTAATAACGTTGTCATCAAGTTGATTGTCTCGCATAATTGCAGAAATTGTGGAGCATGTATTTGGATTTAGCACTATAAAATATCTAATAAGTGATTAAAATCCATAAGATAATCGGCACTTTACATGTCTTGTGCATAATTATAGATATTTACATATTTTTGTTAGTTTTTGGACCCATCTTAATATAAGAATTAAATATAGAGTAAGTAGATTTTGATGAAGCAATGAACAAAAAAGGGATCAAAATTGGAGTAATTTTGAAAATTCGTGAAGGAACTTATAATTCCCATGTCCAACACTCTAGAATTCTCCGCACAAGGATCACGTAATTGGAATATTAAGGAATTATTTTTGGATATCAAGACTTAGTTTCACTAGGAGCAAGAAAAGTTTAAGAAATTGACTAGTTTTTTACTGCTAGTCCTCAGTTGAGCGATGGGTAAATTTAGAGTCCAAAGTTTTGACTAAAACCATATATATTCTTGATATTGGAATCCGAGACCTCTGCTTTTATTTGATATTTCAATCCGAACCTTGCGATGATCTCAAATAATAGCTGCAACTAGGATTGACTGAAGTTAAAATGTTTAAACAGAAAGTTAAAATGTGTCGTAAAAAGTCGACTATTTATCAAATCGGATTGAGATTTTAAAATGTTTGTGAGATACGTAGAAATTTTCTTAAAATGTAAAAATGCATTGCTAAAGTTGAATATTTGTATCATAAAATTATGAAAAAAATTAAAGTAGTTATTTAAATCTATAAGAGACATTTTCTTCATGTAGATTATTGGTATTAGGGTACGTGGTAGATGGGAGCAATATAGCAAAGTGCATTAGTCTAAACCAGTGGCGACCACATATTTGGATAGGCTAGAGCCCTCCAATTCCGGCAACTCCCTTAGCTAAAGTAGGTTACGCCATTTTAGAGTTCTCCTAAATATTAGTTCGTGCCTCCTTTAACCCCTTTAAAGTGTAAATCCTGACTATGTCACTAGTTTAATTTTAAACCCATCATGTGTGAGTTCATAATCTTGTAATTTGCTCCTATTGATGTCTTTTATGGGCTAAGTCTTTTTTTTTTAAATAAAATATTTTGTAAGTTGTTTGTTGTTAAGAGTGTCAACCTAATTGAAATGGCTAAAAATTTTATTATGTCTCTGTCGTTTATTAAAAAATCAAAAAAAATTTTTTGATGAAAAAAAGTTTGATAGGATCGAGGAGGGTTAAGAAATCCTCAATATCACAACAGATTTACGAAAAGTAGCTTATCCATTTATGCAGTTTCTCACACATAAAAATTTTGATTACACTTTAAACAAAGCGTAATTTCATAAAAATTTGAACACGTTCATTTGGCTGGAATAATTTTTTTAAATCAATAAACTAATTTATCATAATGTACATTATATGTTGATGGAGATGTGGAATTAATTTATTAACTTGTAGTTCTTGCTTCTTCCTTTTCCAAGTGATATATGATAGCATGTGAGTTGCATGTTCCTTAATTAATTGAATTGCAATATTGTTAATAATCCACTTAAAATAAATTTACATAATAATATTAATCATTCACATCACATGTTCAACCAAACAAATGAAAAAATACCCACCAAATAGAAAATTAGACATCTCCGAAATAAGCTATCATCGTAACTATAAATTAATAGCATATGATATATCCTTTAGCATTATCAAATTCTTTTTTCTGTTCTTTGATAAAACATATAAAAACATTAAGATAAGTCCATGAATTAAATTAGTGATCACTTGCTTTATTTAGATACAAGAAAATATGATTTCCTGGCCCAGTATGCAAAAATAAATGTATACTTTCCACACAATCAACACAAGTCTGATAAAAAAAATAAAAAAAATATTCATTTTGACATATGCTTATGGTTTGGTTTTTTAGCAAATAAAAAACGGTTATTTTTCTATTTGCTAACAGAAATGAAAAACAGTCATAAATTTGTTCGAGACATTGATGTGTCCGACGGCATTGCCATTAAAAATTGTAAAATTGGTTTAAAATAAATTGTTGTTATACCTCCTAAGCCTATCACTCAAGACATACACTAAATTTACTAAAGATCTAAAAGTAATTTTTTATTATTATTCTATCACATTTTCATATATGAATGCTCTTTGAATTTAAAATATGAATAACTTGGAACATGTACGGATCGTAGAAACTAGTCTAACAATGTGTTAAAATTCAATCAATAAATGAACTATTGGTTTGCCCAAAGAAAAAAAATGAACTATATAGGTTGCTAAAACTTCAACTCTTCACCAATTAATATAAGCTCTTGTGTGTAACCAATTGAATAAGAAATTTAAAGTGACAATTAAAAGCTAAAAAACAGATATTATCAAGGTAGCTGTTTTCTACTCTTTACTTTATCTTACTCAACAACATGTTTTTTTTTTGGAAAAAATAATAATAAGATCACTATCTTTCTTTTATTATAAAGATGTAGTTTGAGTAATGCCCTTGCCAAGACTACCCATATTTAGTAAGATTTTACTTGAGAAAATTTGTATTTTTGGTGAAGAAAATGTACAATCTATCTAGATAAGAAAAGAGTTGCCATTAAACTTGATAAAAGTTATGGATTAAAATTAAGTAACAAGAAAAAGAGAGAAGGGCATTACTTGTTGAAATTAGGAAACAAGATGATTCGATGTTATATATTTCTATTTCTTGTAAGAAGGAGGGGAAACTTGCATTGATTAAAAGATGGTACATAAAGAGAAACACTTCACATCCATTCATAATTCATGTAATATCTTTTCCTGCTGCAAAATTCGAACCTACTAAACCTAACTTTAATTAATGGATACTTGTTATGGTAACCAACCATATTGTAATAAATGATCGATACTTGGAATTTCAGAACATTAATTAACATTGCCTTTGACCATGACTCAATTGTCAACACTTCAAAATTATTTATATAAATAATCTAATGCCTCAATGTGTTGCTGTAATAGTGGTAGAGATCTTAATTTAGTGGTTGAAACCTTCACTATTATTTGGAAGGTTATGGATTCGAACAATATTCGTGGTGAAGATCTTAACTTGTAGTGTAAGTCTTAACTTTGTTACTAATTGATTGTGCAATTTATTTATTTTTTTGAAAAATGCATTGCAGCAATTATACGAATTTTTGTTTCAACTTCTTATAGATTCAATAACTTAAACTTAGGCTTTGTATTTTTGGGTCTATTTTTAGCAAATTCAATTCTGCTTATAAGAATAAAATTTCTTCTTCATTCAATCAAATTCAGCAAATTCAATTTACATTAATTCAGTTCAATTCGATCATAAAAAAACGAGGACTAGAATTCAAAATTAATATAATTATAAGTGAGGATTTTATTTTTGTTTGTCAAATTACCAACAATTATTTAGTAAATTGAAAGTGAGCTATAATTAGACAAACTACATAGTTTCGTGTCATGCATCACTACATCAAAATCAGCATAAAACACTATGAAATTCTAATTGATTTGGTACATTTTTGACATGTGGAGGTGCCTGCGAGCAGCCATCAGTATTATTGGCTAATTAATAAGTTATGCTTTGCTGATTACCTACGAGAGACTAATTTGGTTCATGTTTTTCATAAATGACATCACAATTAATATAAATAAAAAAAAATTTCTGACTAAACCAAACGGATAGTTAAGGTTATATTTATTAATCTCGGACACATGCTTTCACGCGAATGCACCTTGTACTTAAAGAGTGCACAATACAGGCTCAATTTACTATGTATTTTTTAATTCATAAAATATTGACACTAACAAGAATCGAACTCAAGACCTTTTAATACAAATGCATGGTATCATGTTGCTTAACTGACTGAACTATAATCTCAAGCCAATAATTAAGCTTATACCATCCATCTTTCATATTAATCTATGACATAAAAATATGTAACGATCGGACTGCGTGGCCCAATGGGCCTATAAACAGGCCCATCGATGGTTTAGATGGGCCAAACTCCAAAGCAACCATTGAAGATGTCCATGTTATGTTATTCAAGTTTTAGCGGCAATATCAGTAATCAGAATCAAAGAAGAAGAAGAAGAAGAAGAAGAAGCAAATGCCTGCACATGCAGATTCCTTCCCCCCAATTATTACATTCAACTAAAAACATCAACAAGGGATGCCCGGTCCCGAACGTATATAAGAATAACTTTACAATTGTTATACAAATAGTCCGGTCTGAACGTATTCTTATTTAGAGGTTTTACTGTAGTAAGAATTTTAGAAGAAGCAAATGCAATTCCATTAGCAAAAAAAAATCAAGAGATGCCCTAATTTCATTCTATGTTCCCATTTTCTAATCAATCAATCAAACCTCTTCTTCATCATCTCCTAAAACTCACCTCTTCTCTGAAATCTCTCAGCCAAACCCAACAATCCCACGCCTATGCTCTCCTCAACGGCATTCTCCCTGAAAGCATCTCCCTTTCCTCCTCCCTCATCCTTCGCTACGCCAATTTCCAAAACCCTTTACCTTGTTTCCGCCTTTTCGAACACACTCTTCCTTACGCGCGCTCTGCATTCCTTTGGAACACCCTCATTCGTGCATTGTCGATTGCTCGTGTTAATGATAACTTCAAAACGTATAATCGAATGATTCGTCATGGGGTCGCCCCGGATGATTACACGATTGGGTTTGTTCTTAAGCAATGTGCTGATCATTTGAGTTTCCGCAAGGGTTTGGAGGTTCATTGTTTGGTTTTTAAGGTTGGGTTTGATTTGGATGTGTTTGTGGGTAATACCCTTTTGTTGTTTTATGGGAATTTTGGGAATTTGAGGGATGCCAAGAAGGTGTTCGATGAAATGGTTGAGAGAGATATTGTGTCGTGGAATTCGATACTTGGTGTGTTTTCGGTTAACGGGTTTTACAGGGAGGTGTTGTCTTTGTTTTGTGAAATGAATTTGAGATCTGGGTTTCGGCCGAATACGGTTAGTGTTATAAGTGTTCTTCCGGTTTGTGCTGGACTCGAAGATGGAGTGATGACTCGGGAAGTTCATTGTTATGTCGTGAAGGTCGGGTTGGATTTCGAGGTGAGGGTTTGTAATGCTTTAGTTGATGCTTACGGGAAATGTGGAAATGTGGAGTGTTCAAGGCAAGTTTTTGATGAATTGATTGATAAGAATGAAGTATCTTGGAATGCAATTATTACTAGTCTTGCTTATTTGGGGCATCACAAAGATGCACTAGATATGTTTAGATTGATGATATGTGCAAAGGTGAAACCGAATTCTGTCACCGTCTCTAGCATATTACCGGTATTAGTTGAATTAGAACTTTTCGACTTGGGTAAGGAAATTCATGGGTATTGTTTAAGATTTGGGGTTGAAGGTGATGTTTTTATCCCCAATTCATTGATTGATATGTATGCAAAGTCAGGCAATGCACTTAAAGCTTCCCATGTTTTTCATCAAATGACTCAAAAGAATGTTGTTTCTTGGAATGCCATGGTTGCGAATTTTTCTCAAAACAGGCATGAATTAGCAGCAATAGAGCTTCTGAGACAAATGCAAGCTGATGGCGAAATTCCAAACAAAGTCACCTTCGTCAATGTTCTTCCAGCTTGTGCGCGAGCCAGCCTCGCTCAATCTGGAAAAGAAATCCACGCAAAGGCGATTCGTTTGGGATTCCATTCGGACATTTTTATCTCCAATGCTCTCTCGGATATGTATGCAAAATGTGGTCGCCTTAATCTTGCTCGCAATGTATTTAGCATCTCCCTAAGGGATCAAGTATCTTATAACATTTTAATTGATGGGTATTCTCAGACAATGGATAGCTCAGAATCTATTAAATTATTCATAGAAATGGCACATTTAGGCATGAAGCACGACATAGTTTCTTATATGGGGGCTATAGCGGCTTGTGCAAATTTAGCTGCAATGAAGCAAGGGAAAGAGATCCATGGATTAGTTGTGAGAAAGCAACTGCATGCGCATGTCTTCATTGCTAACTTGCTTTTGGACTTCTATACGAAATGCGGTAGAATTGATATTGCCCATGAGATCTTTAACCAGATCCCAAACAAAGATGCAGCCTCTTGGAACATTTTGATTTTGGGTTATGGAATGCTAGGCGAGCAGGGCATCGCCATCAATCTATTTGACGCAATGAAAGAGGGAGGCGTAGAATATGATTCGGTATCTTATATTGCAGTTTTATCAGTGTGTAGTCATGGTGGTCTACTTGAAAAGGGGAAGAAGTATTTTGAAGAAATGCTCGCTCGGGGTATTAATCCTACGTGTAGGCACTATGCTTGTATGGTGGATCTGCTAGGTCGTGGGGGACTACTGGAAGAATCGGTGGAACTGATCAAAAGTTTGCCTATTGAACCGGACACGAATGTGTGGGGGGCTTTGCTTGGAGCGTGCCGGATACATGGGAATATAGAGTTGGCGTGTTGGGCGACAGAGCATTTATTTGAGTTAAGTCCAGAGCATTCTGGATATTATGCGATTCTTTCCAACATGTATGCGGAAGCTGGGAAATGGGAGGAAGCGAAGAGGGTAAGGGAATTGATGAAATCAAAGGGTGCCAGGAAGAATCCGGGTTGTAGTTGGGTCCATGGTGATAATAACCAGGTTTATGGTTTTGTATCAGGAGAGAAAGTGGATCCTGATCAGTGATCGCAGAATCAAAATAAAGTTACTGAAAATTCATTTTGAAGACTTGGTTTAGAACGGAGTTGTGTTCTTGACATATCGATTCCTTATGAATCATAGATGAGGGTGTAAAAAGGGGTTATGTTTGTATATGATTTATACATTTCACATTGATTATTGATTGATAGAAATGACACAAAAATAATAATTGCATCAAGCCGATTGCACTCTTGAAATTTTTGTTGTTATTACATACTGCATCTAAATTTCATTAAGAGGGTAAAACTCGAACCTGAATTACGAGATTCATTTATTCGTAGAAAGAACATCCACTCTTTTAGTAGCGGCAAGTACATAAACAAACTGAAATCTAAATAACTATCGACAATAAACAATGAAAGAAAGTTAGCAGCATCAATAAACCTACCATAAAGCAACGAAGATGAGAATATCCCCAACATTAAAAGCTCATCTCAGTAACAAAATTTTACTACTATGAATTGGTATGGGAGAACACCTAAAATTTCAAGAGATGATACAAGAACGGTCAATTTGGTGTGACTAATCTCCGCTTGCACCGTGAAGGCCAATTAAAGGATTCAAGTGTTGACCAATGTGATGGCTTCATACAAGAGCAATGGTCGAACCTTTGACCTTTCTTGAGGAGTGAGATAGCCCAATCACTCGCACGACCACTTTTCGTTACTATAGATGACGAGCTCCAAAACGTCTAAACCTAGAATATGACTGGTGACAAGTTACAGCTTTGCAAGAAGAATCGCCATCTATAACCCACATGCCCCATTCTTCAAGCTGTTGCTTAACCAAATTCAGGTCCATGTCCATAGACCAATAAACCATCTTTCCACCCTCCCATGTAGTTTTATTAACTGTATACCCACTGACGTTGACACTGAAGCTATTCTCATCAACCCACTTAATTCTTCCACCACTCTCCTCCATCAGCTTTGCCATTAAAACCGATAACTTTCTGCTTTCTTTAGGTAGTGAACCTTGACCAATAGCAACCTTCTCTAACATCCCATCACCCAAAATTTTCTTAGCATGAGAAGAGCTCCTAACAAAAAGCATTCCTGAGCTCTTCCCAGCATACAAATCGTTGGACGTATTGTTAAACTCATGAAACAAATCGTTACTCACAAAAAGCATGCTTGCGTCTACAATCCAAGAATGATAATTATATTCCAAACACTTCTGAATTACATAAGACTTCACAATCATGTCTACTGCTTCTTCTGAGGTGAAATCTTGAAATGTGATTAATCTATGTGCTCTCATGCTTTGAAAAAGCTGGTTGGCATCAATTATCGGATGCCCCCTTCTAGCAAGATCATACAGAAAATCAGAATGAGGACCCATAAGTATATAGTTCTGAATGTTTAATCTCTCAAAGTGGCACAGTAGGTTCCTAGTGAGTTCATTAGATGTCCAGAATATGCTCACAAGCATAATGGTCTGATGTTTCTGAACAGTTGGAAGAACAGATTTGAAATCATCCAGGCTCGTTACAACTCTTCCTGGAAGTACTTCTCTGAAACAGAAATCATACCATTTTAAATCGGTCAATGGTGGAATATCCAGAAAGTTATCGTCAAAAGAACCTTCATCCACTAATTGAGAGTCTGGTCCAGCTGTCTTCCCGTAGTTCACACCCGCATCCCTGTGAGAAACACTGAGTGCTCTCTCGTTCCCCAAGTTGGTGTAGATGTTAAAATAGCCACTGTAATGAATAAATTTAATAAACCAAGGCGTCCAGATCTTTTCTCCCAGTTTTTTGTACCATCCAGTTGTCACCTGGATTGTAGATTTTAAGTAAATTGTTCAAATAAATATCAAACAGAAAGAAGGGTGGAGAACTAAATTAGATTACCATTCCATCAAGAAGTGGCTTGATGCCTTTGGCCTTGTGATTGTCATACCACAGCCTGAACTCTTTCCAAGGTTTCGGAAAAAGAATCTGACCCCAAGTGCCAACCAATTGATACAAGAAAAGTCGTGTTTCACTATCCAATTGTATTTTGTTTCCGTGCTTTCCTGTAATCGACAAACAAAGAACAAACTAAAATCATATTGCTTCCATGTTCCCCATAATGAATATCCCATCGAATAAAAATAATTTCAAAAGTACAACAGTCTATTACTGAAAGTAGGTGAACAAAATTCATCATGGTCCATAAAATCAACAATAACTTCACAGCAACGAAGTTGTACTGTTTTCTTCAGCTAAAATAGATACCTGGCATAACATTAAGAGGTTGCAATCTAACTAGGCCTCAGAAATCATATGGTTTCATAAGACCACCTAAAATTCCTACAGAATAGCAACAGTACAATAATAGTGTTTCGCTATTCTAACAACCAGCTTCCTGTCCAGGAGCTTTCCATCTCTTACACTGATCACAAAATTACCAGGAAGACTGAAAAATTCCAAGTTCTACAGTGTAATGAAGAGAACAAAGAAAGTAAGGTATACATGAAACAAATTATTCAACGAAAAAATAATCAGCTAGTTACTGGAGAGGATTCGCAGAAAATCACATGCAAGTGTACGGCCTATAACTCATGAGATGTCATAATGTTTTATTCCTGCAACGAAGTCTGACTCGGCCTCATAGATCTTTGTGAAGGTAAGAACAGAATCAGATGATTTCCTGAAACGGCAGTGATGTTTTTAAGAGAAAGCATGTAATTCTTGTGGTTTTATTGCTTTGATTACGGAAAGCAAAGAGCAAATCTGAAATCATCAGCAACTATTTACATGTAACTGAGACTAAAAGGCTATAAACGAGCTCATAGTGCATCAGGTAATGCTGTAATATGACACCAAAACAATTTCATAGCTGGCAAGCCGATTTTAAGATAAGAAAGAGGATTGTTTTGGATCTCCGACATAAAAACAGTGAATTCACTCTACTTATTAACTAATTATCCAAAACCTAAATATCTCTAAAAATGGGGGGTTTCAGCAATCTGCAAGAAGAAATAAAAAGTAAATGGTACCTGGGACAAACCTTGGACGCTGGAGTGAGATGCCATATACTGAAGGATTATATGTGGTGACATTGTAGTAATAATTTACAATCACAGTCTTCACGAATCTATAAAACAATGGAGAGACCTCCATATCATCCTCCACAACAAATGCAAATTCGTTATCGGAGCTTGGCCACCAGGCTTCCAGCCACTGCGCTTGCAGCCCCACATTCATAGTCCGGTAATGAACTACCTTGTTTCCAAATTTCCAATTGAACCCATCCACAAACTGCAAAATCGCATTAGAGTTGTCCAGTTTTTGGTCTAAAGTTGAGGATGAGTCGTTTACAGAAGGAAAGTGGTCAATGTAGACATGGAGATGAACGTTGTCACCATCATAATTAACATTGGCAAGGGATTTAAGGCAACGGGAGAGTGAGTCTAGGCGATTGAAAGCAAGGACTATGATAAGGAATGTAAAATTGGAGTTACTTTGAGGAGTCGCATATTTGTTAGCACTAGACAAAATGAAATTAGAGGTGGAATTGGTGTTTGCAGGAGCGATGCGAAGAAGGGAATTATAGTGTGAGAAAAAGAAGAGGGCGAAGAGTGAAACGAGTAGGAGCAGGGGAAGGAAGTGTTTCTTTGGTGGACCCACCATTGATCCCTCCAGATCTATGGTGAGGGTTTATGCTGAAAGCCAGAAAGAGAGGGAGGTCGAAAAGACACAGATAAGATATATGTATTTGCCAGTAAGTATCAGTAATTAAAAGTGATTCTCAAGGTTAGCTATAACAGATTCCCCACACACAAGTAGATCAAAAGCAACAGTTTTCAAGATTTAATACCTGGAACAAAAAAAACTAAAAATTATAGAAGAATTATAACTTACATTGCACAAAAACTAATGAAGTTGAAAATACCGAGATTTCATCATCTAACTTCAAAGCCTCACTTATTTAAACTGTTTCGATTTGGGATATCGAAAAGCAATGTTGATTGCATTCTATATCATGCAAACACTTGCTATACAAATCTCTAGACATGCAAGACTAAAGAGGTTTTATTACACTTTCTTTCCAGGATTACAATAGAAAAGGACATGTATGCATCAAATGCATAACAAGATTAGACATACGATTCGGGTTGAGCAACAATAAAGGTGGGTTTATTACTACTATTCTTGCTCTCTCCCTATCATTTTGGGATTAAGGGTTTGTTGTTGTTGTAAAGCTAGTTAAAGATGTTGGTTCTGTTTGTGGGTCATTAATGCTTAATTAAATTATTACATGGCTGAATTGCAGAGGACAATATAACCAAACTTATTTATAGACAGAAACAGAGATAGAATGAGAAACCCAAATGAAGCAAAACCCTAACTTTATTTCAAAATTCAAACCAATTAAACTAACCAAGAAGAAGAAAGAAGAAGAAGAAGAAGTAATAACCTTGAATAGCATAAATGAAGAAAGTCGAATGGATGTGCATAAATTAAGCTCTGGTTTGTGTTGTGGAATCCAGAATTGCCTGTTTCTTATTCCTTTCCAAACCAGATTCCAACTGAGCAAACTTCGTAAAGTAATGGAAATTAATAATGTAAAATATTTTCGAGTTTAATAAATGTAAAATATTTCTATAATCTATAATTTTTATTTTTCCTATAACTAAGTAGATTTTATGAATATTATAGGTTATTTAGCAAGTTAGTTATATTTGGAAAAATACCTGAATTTTTCAAGTATTATTGGAGGAAGGGTTTAAATGAAAGATCCAAATAAGCTTAAATGTTAAATTTTGAATAGATCCTTGAAAATTAGAGGGATTCAAACCTCAAACATTAAATACGATTTATTCATTCACAATTCTCAAGCTTCTGATCCATAGAGACCATGATTTTAAAAATCGGACCGATTGGTTGGACCAGATTCGACCGATACCAGCCTCATCCGGTCGGTTAGTATTCGGCTTTTTGTCTAAGTTAAAACCAGTCAAAACTGATGAACCGGTCCAATCTTGCCAATGAAATGATCACCACCGACCTTTTTGGGCTATGACTTTACATGTTAATTTTATTTACCAAACCTTTTATTAATTGAAGCTTGAGTTATCTTATGACATTGGAATCTGCAGCATTTGCTAAAAATGAGAGTCGAAGTAGAAGATACGTATGTTTTACCAACAATGGATCTTAATTATCTTCAATGTCTTCAAAGGCTTGCAGTCACGAACCTCTGAAGTTCTTTGATTGACTCCTCTCTTGGTTTATGCTTATAGTCTTTATATATTTACATATTTCACTAATTATTAGAGCATTATTTTTGGTTAGAAAGTGTCTACAGGTAGCAGAGTACCATTGTTGAACTTAATGAATTACAAGATGAAGCATTAGAAGTTATAGGAACTTAAGTTGTAATTTGTAGATAATATGTTGAGTCAACATTGATAGTTATTTTGGCGGAAAAGTCTATTGTTGACTGTAAAAAATTCAATCAACAACTGTTTTCCCTGTTTTCCTCTGTATATAAGTTGTTCTTTATAGCTTCTCTTCTTCAATTCAATCAAATGTTTAATTCTCTCTTCCTCCAATCGATTATGATATCAGAGCTATGGCGAAGAACAAACATCGAAGTCGTGAGCTGTGTTTAAGATTTAGAATCATATATCTAACGCCAGCTGATTTCGCTGAAGAAGAAGAAATCGATCCTGAAGAGGAAGAGATCATACCAGAAGCTGAAGAAATCTTTGTTCAATTCATAGATTCAACGGTTACAAAAGAAGAAATCAACTACAATCCTGAAAATCCAGACGAAGAACTAAGAGCTATGGCAAACAACAATGGTGAAAGACATGCTCATCACAATATCTCCAGTGGTGATAATCCAGATGCAATGTTAGTAAGCATTCTTCTCACTAATATGAACTATTTCACATGGAAACATGCTATGATCCGTGTATTAACCATCAAAAAGAAGCTGAAATACATCGAGCCAGAGGAAGGTGATGTTCAACCAAGAAGAGGCACTCAAGCATATCAAGAATGGAAAGAAGGTGATTGTTTAGTTGTAGCTTGGATTCTGAACTCCATTCCTAAGGATCACTCGAAAAATTTCATGCTAGCAACTTTTGCAAAAGGATCTATGGATTGAGATTGTATAGAGGTTTGGTGATAAAAATTCTCCTATGCTTTTTAGAATCAAAAGGCAGTTATCAAATACATCTCAAGGTAACAACTAAGTTTGCTCTTATTTCACAAATTTGAAGAAGTTATGGAATGAAATGAGCTTGCTTAGACCTTTACCTGAATGTCACCGTGGTGTATCTAGTGATTGTGTATGTAATGCATTCAAATGAATTAGAGATATAGAGGAAGAAGATAAGATCAAGCAGTTTTTGAGTGGTTTAAATGAGGGTTTTGAACATGTGATCAACCAGATCTTGTTGAATGAGCCTATAATTAGCTTAAACACAGCTTTTTCAATGGTGCTTAAGATTGAAAAGTAAAGAGAGAATGTTATGGATCAAGGATTTGAGATTGCAAATTTTGCATCTCCAAGTGTCCAAAATAGATTCAATGTTAATGTTAATGCTGGTGATAGGAACCAGAATTTTAACAGTAATGCAGATAAAAGATGTGATCATTGTCACAAATCTAGCCATATCAAAGCTGAATGCTTCAAGATAGTAGGTTATCCAAAGTGGTTCAAAGGAAGAGGCAAAGGGGAAGGCAACTCCAAATATTCTTCACAGAATTCTTGTAGAGCTAATGTTGTTCAAGAAACTAGGAAAACTCCTTTTGACAGTGATTTTGAACCTGATTTTGAGGTGAAAGGCATAGAGAACATGAATTTTGTCATACAAGAGATGTACAAGATGTTGAAAGACAAACAACAGCAAAATATCAACAATGATCTATTTGCCTTTATTGGTTTCTCTAGTAATGTCACTCACACTTTCTTTTCTATACATGATGATACTTTCTGGATTATTGACAGTGGTGCCCAGTCATATGACTCCCAACATATCATTCTTTGCAAGTCTTTGCATGAGTTTAACTAGAAGACCAGTAGTAATGCCAGATGGAAGCTGTAAACCAGTCTTGAATATTGGAAATGTTGCATTATCAGAATCACTTATTCTGAAAAATGTTTTACATGTTCCTTCTTTCAAATACAACTTATTATCTGTGGAGCAATTACTGAGCCAGTGTAAGTTCTCTTCCACTCAGATTGTTGTTATTTGTAGGATATGAGTACACATAAATGCTTAGCTACTAGAAAGTTTGCAGGTGGTCTCTTTACATCTTGAATGCTGATTCTTTTCATCATGGAGAAAGTTCACTCAGTGCCACCAGCTCTTCTGATCCTCAAGCTTTTCATTCACAAGAAAATCCTGCTCAAATAAGAGGTCGTTTGGTATACATGGGAATTTAATTCCTGTGGGAAGTTCAAATTCATGGGAAATTATTTCCTTAGTGTAATTCCCATGAAATAGCCAAAATGTGTTTGGTTGACATTAAGGAATTTGAAATTCCCATGAATTTTGAATGACCAAGGGGGGCTAGGTGATTAATTTCCCACATTATGTGGGAATTTGAAATTCCCATGAATTTTGAGTGCCCCCATTTTCTCAATTTTATGTCAACCAAACAACTAGCCAAATTAGAAAATCATGGGAATTTCTATTGCCTACATAAACACATGTATACCAAACAACCACTAAGTATCTGGCACATGAGGCTTGGACATGCTTCTGATCAAGCTCTCTCTCATGTTGCAACTGTTGATACACCAATTCATAGTGGTTCTTGCACTATTTGTCCAAGAGCTAAACAACACATATTAGCTTTTCCTTTGAGTTCTATCTCAACAACTTGTAGATTACAACTTTTGCATCTTGATCTATGAGGGCCATATCAAGTACCCTCTTGTACTGGTGCAAATTACTTTCTGACAATTGTGGATGATTTTACCAGACTTACCTTGGTCATTTTACTTCAGAATAAAGTACAAGTTTACAAAGCTATTGAATCCTTTCTTGCTGGCATTGAGACTCAATACCAATCTAAAGTACAAATCATTAGAAGTGATAATGGTACTGAATTTGTGAATCATAAATGTGTTGCATTGTTTTCTAACAAAGGTATACAACATCAAATAAGTTGTCCTTATTCCCCACAGCAGAATGACATTGTTGAAAGAAAACATAAGCAATTACTTAATGTTGCAAGAGCATTGCTGTTTCAAGCACTATGCCAGTCACTTACTGGGTGAAGCAATTCTTCTTGCCACTGTCATCACAAATGTCTTACCTTCAAAACTTCTAAAGTGGAAATCTCCTCATGAGATGTTCTTCAAAACTATCCCTCCCTATGACAAATTTCATGTCTTTGGTAGTCTCTGTCATCACACCAACATCCTTCCACACAAAAACAAATTTGCAGAAAGATCACACCCTGCTGTTTTTGTTGGCTTCTCTCCTGGTCAAAAAGGATATAAATTACTTGATTTGTCATCTCATAAGTTCATTGTTTCCAAAGATGTTACATTTCAGGAATCCACTTTTCCTTTTCAACCATCTTCAAATTCCCCTTCCATACAAACACAGACTTCCTCTCCAACTCCAAACTTACCCCATACTCTTAACTCATCTGAACTTCTCCCTTCACCTAATACTCTTGAACCCTAAAAGACAACCTTCCTTAACTCAACTACATCTTTACCTACTACCAGACATAGACAACCTCCCAAATGGCTATCAGATTATGTTTGTACATCCACAGAAGCTTTGGCATGTAAGCTTCTGCCTGCTGAATCCACTCAGTTAGTGGCTAATATTTCAACAGAATCTGATCCTAAAAGTTACACAACAGCCAGTAAAGATGATAGATGGGTGAAAGCTATGGATAATGAGTTTGAAGCCCTGGACAACAATCAAACTTGGGAATTTTGCAAACTTCCAGACCTGGGAAAAGAACTATAAAGTCATTATGGGTTTTCAAGATCAAGTACACTCCTACAAGAGAAGTGGACATATTTAAAGCAAGAATACAGAAGCATGACACAAACTAGTTGTGAGATAAAGTGGATGAGTTATTTGCTGAAAGATTTCCAAATCTCTTATGATCTACCAATCTCCTTATAATGTGATAATGTTGCTGCAATTGCCATTGCCAAGAATCTTGTGTTTCATGACAAGATTAAACATTTGAAATAGACGGCTATGTTGTTAGAGATCACATTGAAGTTGGTTTTCTACACACTCCTCACATATATTATGCTTTTCAACTTGCAGACATTTTCACCTAGGTGGTAAGTGATGAGGTTATGCTGCCGTCTTTAGTGAAAATGGGAATGGTTAAACTTTCTATGGCTTTATCTTGTGGGGGGCGTGTCGAACTTAATAGATTACAAGATGAAGCATTAGAAGTTATAGGGACTTAAGTTGTAATTTGTAGATAATGCTGAGTCAGCATTGATAGTTATTTTGGCGGTGAAGTCTGTTTCAGTCAACAACCGTTTTCCTTCTTTGATTGCTTTCCTCTCTATATAAGCTGTTCTTCATAGCTTCTCTTCTTCAATTCAATCAAATGATTAATTCTCTCTTCCTCCAATCGATCAACCATTTTCGTGTCTATTTATATATTGAGATGCATTAATCAATTGTTTCTTATTTTTTGCCATTCTAAATATGAAAAAATCTTTGATAAATATGTTGGTGCTATATATGAATTTTCTTGAACTGTACTTGAATTGCAATTTATTAAATGATATATAGGTGAAGGTTTTAGCAGTTGAAGAAATGCCCAGTTCTGGGAGTTCTATGATTTCTTGCTTTGAATATATGTATGTCATGATTGGGTTTTTCCTAAGAATTTGTAGTTTGGTCACTGCTATATATATTCTGCGTCACTTTAGCATTCAATTTTTATTATTGAATAATCTAATTTTTCAATTATTCAACCATCTCATTTTACCAAGTTGAGTTTATTGGGTGATGAAATAAGCCAACATTTCGTGGGAGTAGTAGAGATTAGGAGGGATGAGACTAAAAAAAGGGGCTAAGCTCAACTACTCCCTAGTTTGTTTGGGGGGCTGAAATTTGAGCTTAGTGCTCTAGTCTCAAAATTGAGACTGAACTTGTACCGGGGGGGGGGGGGGGGGGGGGTGTGTCCTTATTTTTTGAGATGGGGCTTGGAGTCACTTAAGTGGGGAAAAGACTAAGGGTGCATTTGTTTTTTTTAAGATTAAGACCTCTGAATCTGGATGCACATCTGAAAATTAAGATATTGTTCCTAAATCTGAATATTAAAATATTAAAACTGTTTGTTTTTCTCACATCTGAATACAGTTCCCTATGTTTTTAATAATATGATATTAGAAAAATTTAATAAATTATATATTATTTATCAAATATTCAAATTTAAAACACGATTAACTAATAAAAAAAAAATACAAAATCAATTGTTTGCTCTTCCCCTACACAATTGGAATATGGTGTACAATTATACCACTTGCAACAAACACATCACCTTTCACAACTAGTTTTCATTAAATAAATTATTAAAAATCCTATCAAATGTCATATCTATCTCTTACAACATCTACCTACACCACTACTTTTTGCTAAAAAAAAATATAAAGTAATATAATTTGACTATTCATGAATGACAAGAGTGATCAGAAAAACTAATAATAAAAACAAGAATAGGTACAAACAAAATAATAGATAATAGGGAAGAAAAGCACTGACCTTACAAAGAAAGTAGATGGCGGCAGAGAAAAAGAATTAGGGTAGAGAGAATAAAGTGAAGACATGTATGTATATATATATATATATATATATATATATATATATATATATATATATATATATATATTTATTGGAATAAATAAATAAAATAATATTTTGGATCTGAAAAGTTTTAAGGCTCTGTGGAAAGTCTGATTCGCTCAGATGCAATCAGAGGCATTAAGATCTTTAAAAAGAAAAAAAAACAAATGCAATTAATTGGTCTACATCTGATTCGGTCAGATTCAGCACTTAAATAAGTGCAAACAAATAGAGCCTAAGTAGCCCTCTTATAATTTTAAAATTTCCAGCCATATCCCCACTCCATCAAAACTGATGCTTTAGTTTTGCACCTGGATTTCCGTCGCCGGTCTGCACATCGCAGTCGTTCCATCGTTGACGGTCCCCTTTCAGTTTGCCGCTGTTCGCCATTCTCAGTTTGCCGTCGTTCGCCATCCTCAGTTTGCCGTCGTTCGCCATCCTCAGTTCACCGTTGAAGACGAAACAGGAAAACTCGGAAACCCACACAACTCGGTTTCAGAATCCTTTCTATCTAAATTCTTTCTCCTCCATCTCCGGTGTGTTGCGGTCCTCGCCGGCGTGTTACTTGCTGCCGAATTTCAGGCCACTCCGACGCCAAGAAGCCGGAACAGGTCACTCTCAATTTCTCCGAACCCAGATAAATGAAGGTTTGAAATGGATGTGTGATAGAAATTTGATGATTGTCTAGATGAAATTTGATGATTAATTAGGCTAAATTAAACCTGAACAATATGCTTCTTCATTATAGAGTTGTATTTGGAGTTTGTTAATTTCTTAATTTGATTGATTTTCTTATGTGTTTGAATGGTTAATTAAATCAACTGTTTTTTTTTTTAAATTGCATATGTTGTGTTTGATAAAATGCACCACAAAAATTATACTTAGGAAACCCAATCGTTTTTTTGAAATACGATGCCGCGCGATTTCTTTCCAACAGTCTGTTTCCAGGAATGCTTCGCACGCCATCGAATTTCTTCCGTGCGATGACTTTTGAAACTTTGATATTTCTCTCACAAAATCAAAAGTCATCGCACGGAAGGAATTCGACGCCGTGCGATTTCTCCCAAACTGTCTGTTTCCCAGATATCATCGCACGACATCGTATTTCGTCCGCGCGATGAATTTTGAAACTTTAATATTTCTCTCACAAAATCAAAAGTCATCGCACGGAAGGAATTCGACGCCGTGCGAATTCTCCCAAACTGTCTGTTTCCCAGACTTCATCGCCCGACATCGCATTTCGTTCGCGCGATGAATTTTGAAACATAGGATGCCGTAGAAATTGGAGTTCGCCGGAGATGATTGAGGACACCGGCGATAATGGAGGACGACGGAGATGATAGAATGATGTCGGAAACTCATTCGATTGTGGAAGAATTACGATGAGGAAGAAGATGAAAGGGAAAGGGAAAGGGATGGTTATTATTATATTCAAATTTATTTTTAAATGAAGGGTAATATTGTCTTTTACTTTTTTGAGCTTAAAATCTAATATGTACTAATCCCTCCAAACAAACAAGGGTCTACCAAACCCCAACTTAAAAAATAAGCTCATCTCAAATTTGATAGTAGCAAAAATGGGGCTAAGCTAATCTCATCTCATCCCCAATATTTTCCAAACGCTCCATAGATGAAGTGAAGAAAGATGTATAAGAAGAATGATATTGTGATGCTTTTCAATTATTCAAGCAATTGGATGACGACTTTGGTCAAATGGTCATTTCATTTTAGTGTAAACATGGTTTCTTTTATGTAAAACTTCAAACACATGACATTATCATAGTTATAGAAAAACCTACCCATAAATAAATGTGTATGAAATGAATTTTGATATTTTATATCTTTATTTTTTTCCTGAATTACTTTTTAATAATCAAATAAATTGCAGCTTCACAATTTATTTCTCTTGAAGTAAAAATTTGTTACTTATAATTGTAATCTACAAATGTGGAATGGTTCTTTTAATTTTGGGTTAATTTCTAATAAGTACCATGTGATTTCACAGTTTTGCAAATAAAGGACTGTGGTTTGCTTTTAAGCAAATAAAAAATCAGGATTTACATTGTTTGAAAAATTAAAGAAATGGTCGATTTTTGTTGACGTAAACGATAACATTTTTTGCCCAAATATCTTTTCAAACATTTAATCGGTTATGTAGGAGTTAAGGTCAAAGGTCAGAATTCTTTTTCGGAAAAAAAGGTTTTCGTTCACATTAACAAAATTAGTTATTTCCTTAATATTGCAAACATTGCAAATCACAATTCTTTATTTGTAAAAACAAGAGACCACGTAACTCTATTTAAAATTAACTTTAAAGGCCAAGCTGTATAAAGTTGGAAATGATTAAGTCAAAAATATTTATTTTGTCCAATTAAAAGTATTCTTTATGTTGTAACACTCTTCTTCACACCTCTCTACAATGGCGTGTTAATATTTGTGAGAACAAAATTGTGTAAATGAAACCAAAATTGGATTTTGGGGAGTTAGTTCACAAGTAGTGTGAACATCATTGGGGATGCTCTTATAGCCAAATATCATATTGATGTAACGAATTTTTAATTGTCCAATATAATAATTAATTTAATCTCTTCAACAAAATAATAATATATTTTATTTTTTTGGTTACTTTAACATTTAATTTATAATAATTTTCTTTTCACAAAACAAGAATGAAGCTCTATTTGATACTTTTTCAAATGATCAAATTAAATTCTAACAGTAATCAGACTTCTGTCTGAGAGCTTGAAATTTCAAGCCTTTTCCAAGTCACATATGAACTTGTTAGTCCAATTTCGGCTAATGCATCTACGGTAATTTTTGTCACAAACTAATATGAGCAAGAAAAAACACTTGTCAAAGAAAATATGCTTATAGATAATAGATCGATGTCCCAGACGAATTAGACGAGCTTCAGGGCACAGATGTCAGAAAACACTTCGACATGAATGAAATAGTTTTTGTGATGGAAAGCAGAATCAACATAATTCTTACTCAAAATAATAGAAAACTTTGTCCAAGACGACACTGAAAGATTCTAACCGTCTTTTAGGAAAATTATAGCTTCCATATCGATTTTTGTTAAAGAAATTTGATAGAAAGAAAAACAGAACAAAAAGAACACGTTGTGTGCTTGATTTTGATACTATTCTAGAAAAATAGTAACTACGATAACGTTTTATTTCTTAACACCAATCATATATCATAAAGTGCAACGCATCACTCTTTTGATCACATTCATCCATAACGTCGATAAAACACAAGTAGAATATATAGAGTACAAAGTAATAAATTTTGATTCAGCATATAACAAACCTTGCTGTCAAATAAACTTATATTTAGTTAGATTTAAAATAATAACACAAGCCGAGTAAAAAATAAACTTCAACACAATAAAGTCAAATTACTATGAAACTTTGATGAACTAAAGGACTCAAAACTGTGATCAACCGGAGCCACGTTCAAATCGAAATCAAACACTACTGGCTTTTCACTAGAGCTTCCCTTCTTCTTTTCGTTGTGAGACGTTTTATGACCTCCGAGAGCTTGACCCGTTGGAAAACTCCTAGGGCACAAATTGCACTTGTGAACAGACTTTCTCTCTTTAGCAACCAAACCCGACCCTTCTCCTCCTCCATTATTGATTCCAATTGCTTCCTCGGATTTCTTCTTTCTCTTATGGGAAGCAGTATGGCCCCCGAGAGCTTGAGAACTAGAAAACACTTCTTTGCATTCATAGCTCTCAACACTTCCTCTCAAATTACCATCTTTTCCAACCTTCCCGAGTCTCATTAGAGCTTGAGACGTCGAAAAACTCTTAGGGCTCAAATTGCACCCCTCAGCAACCAAACCGGACCCTTGTACTCCTCCATTATCGACTCCAATGGCTTCCTCGGCTTTCTTCTTTCTGTTATGGGAAGCAGTATGACCCCCAAGAGCTTGATAACTAGAAAACACTTCTTTACATTCACTGCATGGATAAATCTTAACACTTTCTCCCATATCATCTTCTCCAACGGACTCCAAAACGTTGGATTTCACAATCTTGATCTTCTTGGTCTTCATATTAATCGGAGCAGAACTTTCTTTTTCCTTAACGGATTCATCTTCAACTTTCCTCTTCTTGGAACCCTCCTTAACAACCTCCTTAACAACCTCGACGATCTGATCCCTATCGAGCCCCTCTGACCGGAGGTACTGGATACTTTCAAGACCAACAAGAATCTCCTTATTCGATTTATACATCACTTTCAAAGCCATCAAAGATATGTCTACGTTACCCCCCATAGTGGATTTTAAATATTCGTAAAAATTCATCACTCTCTTAACTAACAGAAAACGATTAGTTGGTTTTTTCGTTGCGCCCCTATCGACCGGAACATAAATCCTCTTCGAAGAAGAAGATGAAGAAGTGAGAACTTCAGCGACGACCGAATCAGCAGTATCTTGGTCGTCGCCATTGTAATAGGCCGAAGTTGAAATCGAAGAAGATGAACGAGTTTTCGCTATGGCAGACATGATTTGGGCGTTCTTTCGAAAGAAAAATTCTAGAGCGCGCTCGAAGTACGTTACGTTTGAAATATTAAAGGAGGATTAATATGTAGGGTTATTTAGAGACAGAAATTCTAGTGAAGTTCTAATTACTATACTACACTAACTAAATCTTACGCTAGGGTTACTTTTGTAATTACAATTAATTTCTTATAAAGCCCTAAAAAAAAATCCCCTTTTGTCCAAATAAAAACCCTAAAAATCAAAATATTTTTCCTGTTTAATCCTCACCGGATAATCATTGGCGATGAAGGTGTTTGATATCAAGGGGGACACCATTTCTCTCACTCTTTTTGCCGATATCACCAATTCCAAGTAATTTTTACTGTTTTTCAATTTGATTTGTGGTGAAAATTGCAGAGGAAATTGCCCAATTTGATGTTAATTTTTCTGTGTTTGAGTAGTTATTGAGGAAGAATTCTCAATTTTTCAACTTGGGTTTTGCTATCGAGCTTTGTTTTAGTTTAGGATGTGAAGTTTCGGTTGATGTTTTCGTTGAAGGATAGTGATTTTAGAATGTTATAGTTGAGCTATATAGTTGATATACCTAACTATTGTGCCGGGTCCATCAACACCTGCCCTTGTGCAGCCATCTGATTATCTTCAACCCCATTTTCAATCCTGGTATTTAAAAGTCTCGATGATTGTATTGGTAAAAGTCAATGATATAATATGGTTCGGTTCTTAGGAAAAATTCACTGGTTCAATCCGGTTATTGAAACAGAATTCTCGAATTTCTACACGATTGCTATCGAGCTTTCTTAGAGTTTAGGAGATGGAGTTTCGATTGAAGTTTTTGTTGAAGTGCAGTGATTTTAGGATATTATAGTTGAGCTAGATAGTTTCTATAAGAACACAGAATGTTGTTAATCTGTGTTGCACGGAGTGTGTATCCATGTCCATTTCATTTTTTTTTCCCTCACTTGTAGGCTATTTTCTGAAAGTTGTGTCTTTGAGACAATGTTTCCCTTATCCATCTATGTGCAACATATTGTAAAGTAGTAGATTTTCAAATCTTTATGTTCATTTCCGTTTCGATTTTGCAAATCGGTAACAAATGATAGGATGTTTGAAGTAGATAGTTGCTTTCAGAACAAAAACAATGTTGCTAATCAGTAGATTTTAAAATTTTATGTTCATTTCGGTTTTGATTCTGCAAGGCAGTAAGATTCACTATTCTTTTCATTTCGTTTCAGCAAATTCTGCTTTACCTCTGTGTGCTAGAAATGAAAAGTAATTGCTATACCCCTGCAATTAGTTTATGTAGCAACTTATTCAGCGAATTCATTTTCGCAAGTTCTTTGATTTCATTGTCACTAATACACTGGAGTTTTTATAATTTATACACTGTGATGCGGTTCCACCTGCTATTTATCTATCTCATCTTATCTTCATTAGTTTACAAAGTGAATTTGGTATGCTGTATGCTATGTACAAGGCCTAGAGAAAAGTCAATTTGGAATGCAAGTTTATGTTCTGTTTGCAGGTTTTCATATGTACTCCATCCTGGCTGAGGTTTGAAATGGTTAATAGTACATGTCGTTAGTTATCATATGAAAGTTTCTGGTGCTAATCTGCTAGAATTTCCTTGTAGAGGAGCTTGTGTGCGATCTTAGTCTTTTTACATGCTTTGGTACTTTGCAGGGAACTACTAAATTCCATGCAAGCGGGGGCCCTGGAACCGGAAGTTGCATTTCTTAATGCCTCGCTTGTAAGCTTCTCTTTTGACATGATTTTACTGATTCCATTTCTTGTTCCCTTTATATGTTTTGAGCCTTCTGATACTTTGTTTTGTTTTGTAGATTTCAGATGTGTTCCCTGCTCTAGCTTCTGCGCATAAGACACTTTAGCCAAGTCTCGGTATTCGTTAACAACAAGAACACTACATTCTGAGCTTGTTTATAATTACTCGGGATCTAAACATGTAACAACCTTTCACTACGTTTCAAATGTTCAAATATATTGTTTTGTGTATTAATTAGGTTGCCTCTTCTTAAAATGAATAACTTATCATACAAATGCAACATATTCTAGATTACAGAATCTTTGAAAAGGTGCGGAATCTCTGAAAGTTCTACATACATCCTGGCAGCTCGTTTCAACGCTCCTTCAGATGAGGTGAGTTTTCTTATATAAAATATGCCGTGACACAAGTTTAATTTCATTCGTGAATTGAAAGATGTTGTCTTTGTGTGGTTAAAAGGATATTGTGATTTTCGATTAGATGAAAGCCGTGGAGAAACTCATCAACGGTACTGAAATTGATTTGGAGGAGTTAGAAGGAAGAGCAAGTAAAGCTCAAATTCTCAAGGTTCATTTTGTAGCAATCATTTGACGATGTGGTTTGTCTCTTAATATGTTTCTATATATTGATAAGATAAACACTTTGAAAATTTTCAGCACTACAAAATTTCTGGCCCAGAAGCAGGGATATCCTCTCTTGCAGATGCTATTACTTGCCGCATAGCTTCCCGTGACGCGTTATGAGAACGAACGACTGACATCTCGCTGTATACCTTAATTATTTTGTTGTAGACATATTGGATGCAGATCAAGATCACCATAATAACAATTTAATTCGTGATTTAGAACCCTGAGTTAAAGGTTTTCGTTCTTGATTGCAGAAATTTTCTTGAGTTAAGATCTCCGTTTTCTAGGATATGGGACTCGGGAGCGGATAATCTTAACAGAGCATCTATTTCGGTTCAGCAATTTGTAATACTGGTTTCATCTATTAATGTAAGTTCATATTTTGTGCTTCTTTTGTGCACTCTAAATGATGATTGAAGGTATATTACCATTTATAAATGTGTCATTTCGTGTCTATTGTATGATATTTTTCTAGGCCTAATACATATCTAGCTCCCCGAACTTGTCTAGACAAGTCTAATGATCCCTTCCTTTCAACTTAGAAAACGACCTATGAACCCCGAATTTGCTTAAAGTGACATGATTAACTCACTAAGTCCCACGTGGCAAATCAACTATAGATTTGAACAAATTGAAGCGTATATCACCTTAAGCAAGTTCAAAACAGGTCGCCTTAAGCTAGTTTTATATATAGTTGAAAAGGTAAAGGTAAAGGTAAAGGTAAAGGTGGGACAAAATCTAGGAACAAAGATTTGCAAGTCAATTCTTCACTAATTCTTCCTGAATTTATAAGTTTAGTCCTCTACTCTCGACACTTGATGCAATTTTACACAATTTTAGGCATTATTTTCCCTCAATTTCTGTAAATTTTCTCTTACCAAAATTGTTTGTTTGTGCATATTTTTAGAGAAAAAAAAGGTATGATTTGAATGTAGCACAAGGCTCCTATAACGTCTAAGACGGGCATGTGTGGAATTCTTCTCTAATCGGGCTTTATTCAGTCACAAGTGCTTATGGATTGGCGGTCTCAATGGAAGCAAATGATCATCTTATGGACAGCAATTTCGAATTCTATTTGGAATGCCGAAGTCCCTCATTACCAGAAGAAAGGGCTATTAAAAGGTTGTTATATTAATAAAGTGTAAAGTTTAAGTACAAAATCATATCTTTCAAGTTTTAAAGTTAATGGTCCATTATGTTAACAAATTCAATGTTCACCGGCCATCGATGTAATTTAACCATTATTTATTTTATTGATTGTGGAAACTTACGAGCCCTACACTATTCTTCAAGTGTGATTAGTTATCAAGGCCATTGAACTTAATAAATTTTAGATTTTAACACTCTTATTTCCAAATTTAACCAACTTGTATGTTATTAACAAAGTCAAACTTTCATCTAAGTTGGGGGTTAATTACACTCTAAGTCATTGAATTTTGTTATTTGTCTCAAAATGACTATTTAACTTGGATTTATTTAATAAAATCATTCTATTTTATCATTTTTCTTAATAAAAAATTCAACATAAATATGACGTGGGTTCTACATAAGCAACACCAAATCATCCTTGCTAATGTGGGTGCCACGTGGCAATCGACATGCACTATTAGCTGCCACATTTCAACGAGTTTAACCCATCAAAATCCAATCGACATTTTATAACCCTTGTCATTCGTAAATCAAAATCCAACTTAAATAATGTGGCTCACCAACTAGCTCGGGCGGCCTATTCTTTATTGGGACAAATGGAATTGTCATTTAAACCCTCGATTTTATTCTTTCCGCTTTGTATTTTAATTCTATTTAAGAAAGTTTCTTTGTTTCAAAAGTAAAAAAACTGAAATCCAATTTCGGTCCTGTTTAGGGATTAGTTATTAGCTGTTAGCTGATTACATTAGCTGTTAGCTGATCGACTTTTACCTAGCTGATTTAACCAGTTGATTCGATTAGCGGTTTGTGTAAACTTGTTTGGTAAAATTTAACTGATTGTTAATATAAAGACATTTGATTTTTGATATATAGAAAATATATTTTAAAACAGTATAAAGTAGTCTTATATTGTTCAATATAAATATTTAAACTGGTAAGGATTTCGTTTTCTTTAAACAAATATAGACGTAAATTTTAAAATATCACTAAACTCAAATAATTTTTTTTATCTTTAAAATTAGAAAATGATGGAGATGGTAATTAACGCTTACCATATCATATGTGGAGATGCTCGACATTAAATAAGTTATTATATGTTTTTCTTTTTAGAAATAAAAACCGGGTAGGAGGCAAGGAAGAGGACTCGACATTCCAACTAAGTTGATACCCCGAGAACCATATCCAAAAACTTTAATAAAATACTGAATTATTATAATTTTTTTTAATTTGAAGTAAAAAATTAATGGAAAATAATATAAAAATAGGTACTATTTTTTTTTTAAATCTATCCACAGAAATGAAAGAGAATGAAAAAAGGCAAATATGTCAATTCGTTAATTGAAAAAGCTTGTAGAATGAGCTTTTTCAAAATTAACTTAGGCCAAACCGCTTTTTGAAACTTCTTTCTACCAAACACCACAATTAGAGGTTTAGATGGTCAAAACTTCTAATATCGGTCAAAACCTCTAATTTTACCAAAAAAAACTCTTTGACAAACAAGGCCTTCATCAAGAAACGAAATTACAAAAACGTATAAACAAATGACATTACTTGTAATTAACCCTTGTATTAATGTAAAGAAGCAGAGTAGTACTAGTTTTGTCATCGGAATACAGAGACAGGTTAAATCACAGTACTAAATTTGTGAAACAGACAGACAGAGCCCTCAAATACTGAATAGCTATGCTACTAAAATGTGCAAGTTACAAATTGGAACAGCCAGCTGGAGGAAATGCATGCTTTGATTTCTCATTCTCTCTCTCTTCTTCTCCTTCTTCTTCAGACATAATTCATTTGTGTAAAACCAAAGAAGTTGTGCTTTAACTGTAAGTCACTACCTTTCTCTGCTATCTTTTTCTTTCCTTAAATTGATTGCCTTTACCCACATTTCTTGCATTTTGGTTCTCCTCTTTCATGAAACTGCTGCCTTTTCCTGCCCTCTTTCTCTAAGGTTGTGGGTTTTATGTTTAAACCTTAAAAAACCATGTTGATTACATTTCTTGCATTTTGATTCTTTCTTGATTCTCCTCTTTCATAAAGTTGCTGCCTTTTCTTGCTTTAAGCTTGTGGGTTGTATCTTTCAACATTAAAAACCATGTCTTTTACGACTTCTTCCTGTTGATTACATTTTTGATTCTTTCTTGATTCACCTCTTTCATAAAGTTGCTTCCTTTTCTTGTCCTCTCTCTTTTTAAGGTTCTGGGTTTTTGTTGATTACATTTTTTTATTTTGGGCGTTTCTCTCTGTTTCGGTGTGCCTGTAAATTTTTCTTCTTTTGGTGTTTTCCTTTTCTTGCTGGGTTTTCTTGGTTTTTGTTTAGGGTTTTAAATAATCAAATTTGGTCATTTTATCTTCATGTTTGTCTCTCTTGGTATGCTTGTTTGTTTTGAATGCAAAAACTTTAGCAAGAAAAATTTGTTAACTAGAAAATTTCACAGAATTTATGCATGTTTAGCATCCTGGTGTTAGTAGAATATGGTAGTGGATAGGACGGAGTGGAGGGAGGTTTTCACGGTTCATTATGATGGTTGTTGTTAGCCGACCCCAAATCATTTGGGGACTGAGGCTTTGTTGTTGTTGTTGTTGTTAGCATCCTGGTGTTGGATGAAAAACTATTAACCAGAAAAGTTTAAGTCTTTATGGTGTAACTGTATGATGCTGCTTCTAATTAGCATCTTTACTGCATTGACTATAAAGGGCTGTTGATAATGACATACCTAAGAATTTGAGCACCCTAATTGAATTTTTTTTCACCACTGCAGGTATAGCAGGAGAGGAGAGTCTGTTCCTCCTTGATTACTGGATATGGATTCTGCGGATTTTTGTAACACGGAGGATGCTGTTAGTGTATTGTTAGAGTACTTGGTTGATCCAAAACTGCCCTTAAAGTCTTCTGCAAGGAGTCCAAATCCTTCGCAAGGTGATCAGGAATCAGTTGCAAACCAGGTAACGCTTCCTTATGTTGACTCTCTTTTGAGATAAATGGTCAATTTAACTGCAGCATTGTGAACTTTAGGTATCAACACAACTTGCATCTTTGCTTAAATTAGTCTGGAGTGACATGTCAACATATGATTGGCGGCTTTTTTACATGTGTCGATTTTTAATGCTTACATGCGTCGTTCTGGACTTTTCTTGACTTAAATGCCAAGTTAAAAGAACATATAACTGGTGGCTTAAAGGATCTAATTGATAGCTGAAGTTTATTTTGGGCCAACTTTACCCCATAAGCGAGGTTGAAAGGGCAAATAGATCCTTTATGTCCCTCTTTTCGTTAATGTCAAAACCTAGAACCTTGAAATTGTTACTATAAAGTTATTGACGGTTAATCTTCAGTTAAGACTTATAGATACTTATTGTTTCAATATAGCAATCACACAACACTATTAAACATGTTAGCTGCCACTTATGATTATTTTTCCCTTTTGTATCCACGAGGATTTTGCTTTTGTATTTTATGATGATCAATGCTGGGGAAGTATGCTAAATAGTGTCATAAATAAAACAAAACTTTACAATGTCTTTTAATGATACCATATCAAGAACTCTGAAATCAGAAGTTTAAGATGACGGCTAAAATTATAATAATAGTATTGTATCCACGAGGCATTTGCTTTTGTATTTTATTATGATCAATGCTGAGAAAGTATGCTAAATAGTGTCATAAATAAAACAAAACTTTACGAATTCTAATGTCTTTTCTGATACCATATCAAGAACTCTGAAATCAGAAGTTTAAGCTGACAGCTAGAATTATAAGAATAGTATTTACTATCGCTATTAGCTAGAAATGTAGATTTTAAAATGAATACGAGTGATAAAGATGCATTAACAGTGACCCGTATATTATTTTCCATTGGAGGTTCATATCACTGTCACAGTCACATGCCTATCTGTATATCTACTTATTTAATTAGTTTTAGTTTTTCCATCAAGTCTGAAGGCTTAGGTATTTACTTTATCTTTTGCCATCATCGATTTCCATCAGGTTCATGCAGTCGTTTTACTGTACAACTACTACTACAGGAAGCAACATCCTCAATTAGAGGTTTTAGGATTTGAGAGTTTCTGCAAGCTAGCTACAATTGTCAGACCTGGTTTATTGGCATATTTGAAGCTAATGCAATTATCCAATGCTACTGAGCTGACTGACGTGGAAAGTCAACTTTCACTCACAGAAAAAAAGATAATGGATGCATGTAATATATGTGAAAGTTTAGATGCATCAAAAAATGTTCCAAGCACAGAGGGATGGCCAATCTCCAAGGTTTCGGTTTTCTTAGTAGACTCGGGTAGGCATTGTTGCTTGCTGAAATTTGGTTGTGCCACTCAAGGGGTTTGGTCTTTTGTTGAAAAAGATATTAATCTTCTGAACAACAATTCCAAGGGCACTATTGGCTCAGAGCATATAGCAAAAAGGAGAAGACACATTAGGAAACCTATAAAAAATGTGTCAGGTGTTGATGAAGCTACGATTCAGCATCTTGCATTTTCAGCTATCGAGGAAACAACAGGTAATTGATAAAAAATATTCCATTTTCAAAATGTGTTTTTCCTGCTATTCGGTTATTAGTTGGGTTTCCTGGTACTTCATTAGTTTAATGGTGAAAATGATGAATAAACACGGGTTTTGCATGTGGAACAGGTATCAAACAGAGCAGTCTTTTGGTTTTGGAGAAACATATTGTGTATTCCACGAGTAAAGAAAAGGCAGCTACCGCGTTTTATATTATGCAGTGCACTGAACCAGATACAAATCATGTTATCGACCATCCAGTCAGAGATGTTATTGATAGGTTAGTTACATCATATGCCTTTTATTTTCTGGACATATTTTCGTTTTCCTTGTGATGCACTCAGTAGTGGTTTTTTGACTAACTAAAGAGTTTCATCATGTAACTCAGTTGTATGATTGAATTGATTCTCTTCCTTGGGTTGCACATAGTGTTGTATGTCTATTGCGTAAATTCCACTGTTAGATTTGAGTATTAGATGGGAAGTGCTCTCAGGTTCGAACCCCCAGTATGACTATGCTATGCCCCGCATAAGATGGCCTCACTGTAAACCGAATAAGGATGCATGTGAACTTGCTTTCCTTTTGCTTGGCTTATTGGTACAAGGCACAGGGTTTCTGAAACACTTTTTACTTTGTTTTAAATTTTAATGTTGTCTCTTTTGTAATAGCTTATTCACTGACATTCATTCATCTTGAAAACAGAAGAAAAGTACAGCCATGAAGGTAATTTGCATGTAGAATCTGTTTTGTTCAATTTGCATTAATTTTCTCAAGCATGATGACAATTGACAAATGCATCTTCTACATATATAATTTACTAGGACCAAATTACTGAAAAATTTGGATTTTTTTGTGAAGAAGCGAAATTATCGGAGCTCGACAATACTCTAGGGGCTGCACATTTTTACATTGATTAATTTAGATGCTCCAATGATTAATTGATTAGTATAATGGTTGTATGAATGTTATATCATAATGTAATTCTAAGGCCTAAAAGAGTAGAACGGAGAAAATAATTGATTCTACTGCACTATAAGTAAGTGAATTTAATTGGTTGTGTAGCTGCACATTATTTCGCTTCGTAAGTTTTGTTTCCTTGAATTTGACTTGGCTTTAATTTAAAATAGCCGAGTACTTGTGATAAGTTTTGTTGATCTAATGGCAAAGTAACTTGTTTTACTGGAGTAGCTTGCAGGGCCCTTTGTTTGTGAGGAATTCAAGCCAGTGGTTGCATACCTCAGTTGTTGAATATTTTCATTTGCTTCCATATGCCAGACTTCTGTCTGACTGGTTTTCCAGGTAAAGTTTGCATGCAAATTTTAATCTCTGAAGACTTCCTCTAATGTTTTTTGTATCTGGCCAGAGTTCACTTCATCAAACCCTGCTGCAATAATTTTTTTTTTATTTCTATATTGTCAAAGTTAATATAAAAGATGTTGTTAGTCTTAACTATTAGCTCGAGCTTTTAGTTCAATCGGTTAAGTAAGATATATTATTTGTCAAAATTAAATTTAGCTGTGAAGAAGTTACAAGGTCTTCACTGTTCAAATAGTTTTGATGAAAATAAAAGCGGATTAAGAATCCATAATAGTTAACCTTTTGGTTGATTAGCATTAGTTGCTTCTCTTGCTAAGGTCTGGGACCAGGCCGTGTACAAGTTTTTTTTTTTTTTGTTTACCTTGAATACCTAGCTTATGTATGCCCTTTGATAGGACAAATGAAGTGGACTAAGTATATGTCTCGGAAATGCTGGCATGTTGTTGAGATATAAACTAAGGGAAATAGCAAGCAATGGTAGTTTTAAGCTTTTAGTAAATTTAAGATGTTCATATATCTTTTTTTTTTTTTTTTTTTTTTTTTTAACACAAATCAAGTAGGGAAATTGTCTCGGCTTTGCCACTGTATTTTTTGTATGGTTAAGATGCGTATTATTTGTGATATGCATGTTCTTGTATGCTCTGTTTTTGGTTGAGGGTGGCACCCACTTTAGCATCTGACATTTGTCTCCTAAACAGAGAAGAGCTTTTCGATAGTTTGCAAGGTGAAAGAGTTGCATTGGAAATTATAAATGCAAACAGTTCAGAAATAATAGAAAAACCTAGTGTGGAAGAAGTTCCTAGTATTTCTTGCGGACAACATACAGGCAACATGACAGAAACTGGATCGATGAAGCAGAACGAGGTTGATGAAAATTATGTGGTTGATGTGAATGATGATATTATGAAGGTGGATGATGATTCTTTGATTCACACCAAAACCACCATCACAGACGTGAATGTTAGCAACAAAGTTCAAACTAACAACCACAAAGAACAGACTTCTTCTGCAGTCAGATGTTTAGTGAACAAGGTAAGATTTCTTTTTTCTAAGACTATAATATTACATCATTGTTGTCATATTATTATGAATATCTTAGGATGACATATTTCTCCTACGGAGTTTATTTTTAATAAAACGACTAACTGTTTTTAAAAATAGATAATAAATGCCATAAACTGACATGCAGACTGTTCTATAATTATTCAGCTGCATACTTGTCAAAATTTAGTTTTTGATGGAACATTGCTATATTGATGACGATTATCAGTGTTTTCATCCATGGTTTTTCTACTCTTGCTATCATTAATCCGGGCAAGTGCTTTCAAACATGTGCTTAGATTATGTCAGATAAAATGGTCAAATTGGCCCTTCAACTTGGCTTGCGGGCTCAGTTTCCTGAAAAAATGAACTTTGCATATCATTTTGGTATGTCAATTTTGCATCTTTGGACAACTTAGCTCAAGAGGCCTCATGTCATCGTTAATTGACACAGGTCAAAGAAACATGAACCATTTGTTGGCATGTGTTATTTTGGACTAAGTTTACAAAGCAATGCCCAGTCGTGGACTAAATTGATACCGAAAGTTTATTTTCGAGCAAATTGATCTATGTAGCCAAGTTGAAGAGCCAAATTGACATTTCATCCCAATTTTGTCACACGGGCTTACCCTGTTCTAATAATGGGTATGGTATGGGTTGTTTTTGGTGATTGTTTGAGGGCTTGGTATATCTACCATATACCATTTTACATTAAATTTCTTTTTTTCCATCCCAGGGCGATTGATGATAGCCTGCGTAATATTGTTATGTTGACATTTAACCTGAATAAGCACTCAAGTATTTATTTGTTTTTTTTAGCAGGGTGAATCGGCTGATTCCTTGAAGACACCTAGAATTACTACAAATGCAAGTATCAAGAACCAGGATTGCAATGATATTTCTTTGGATGGAAATCGGACTGCAAATGATAATCATGCATCTGTTCAAAATTCAAATCGCAATGATCTTGAGAAAGTATCTACGGTCCTAGCATCAAATGACCAGCAACTTTCACAAGCTGCCTCGAAAGTTGTTTTAAGCAAAGGAGCAAAACTGGTATGCTTTCTTCTCCTCTTACATGTATGTGAATATGACATTGTCACGATACTAAATATGGGTTTTAAGGAGTCTTGATTAGAGATTAATTAGCGGGCAATTGGCTTTACTATTGCTTTAGTATTCAGTTAGGGAATTAGTTAGACAGCTGTATTCTAGCTGTGGATTATGTACCTGTTGCCACATCAGCAGTAGTATCTACTATATAGTCTCATCCTGAGTAATGTAACGATTATGAAAATATTATCAATCAAATGCTATCTTCCTATTTCCTTCCTCCTCTGCTCTCTTCCCTAATTTCTCTGTGATTCTCTACTCTTATCTCTCTTCTTTTCTCCTCTTCTCTTCTCCTAATATCTTTTCACCCTAAACTCTACTGTCATAATCCCTAAACGTTACAGACATACGGTGACATTTTCTTTTATCTTTTCAATTCTTGTTTTTTTTTTTCCATGTTTTAAATTGTTGTTCAACTTCACAAGATTCTGAATAAGCGTTCAAGTATTTATTTGTTTTTTTTATTTGCATTGCTTTTGCAGGGTGAATCGGCTGATTCCTTGAAGAGACCTCGAATTTCTACAAATGGAAGTATCAAGAACCAGGATTGCAATGATATGTCTTTGGATGAAAATTGGACTAGAAATGATAATCATGCATCCGTTCAAAATTCAAATCGCAATGAACTTGAAAAAGTATATGCTGTCCTAGCATCGAAGGACCAGCAACTTTCACAAGCTGCCTTGAAAGTTGTTTTAAGCAAAAGAGCAAAACTGGTATGCTTTCTCCTCCTCTTACATGTAGATGCTATGGCATATGGTGACCTTTTCTTTTATCTTCACAAGATTCTTAAAGTATCTTTCAGTATCTAGTTTCATGATGGTCCTTTGTATGCATGCAGTGTTTGCAGCTGCGAGATTTAGAAGATCAGATTGCCCAGTGTGATAAGAACATCCAGATTTTGAATGGTTAGCTTTGGTTTCTGGTTTCAATTTTGATTCTATGTTTACAGACAAATATAACTAGTGTAGTAGTTGCGATTTTATTTGTCTCCATGACTTGAAACATCATGTAATTGTTACAGTAGTTGCCGACAATTTGTCACCTGTGCGAATTAATTTTTGTGTAAATTCTCTCAGAAAACATATTTTCCTCAGCCCATTGTCTAAATGTACCATATTTACTGGAGAGAGAGAGAGAGAGAGAGAGAGAGAGAGAAGCTGAGTTATTGGAGCCTCTCAGTTAACTTTTGGGTCAACTTGTTCTTCGACATGGTACCAAAGCCTCCAAGACCAAGAGTTCGACCCCACGCCCAATTTGGCATGTGTGGATGCGTCACTGATAATAAAAACTATTATTAGAGTCTTACTTATTTAAACTTTTGGGATAAATGGTTCTTTGATAGAGTAGATGAGCTTTATCCTTGTCAGATGTCTAGCTTTACAGTAAGGCCTAAAAGGTTGCGTGTTTCGTCATCTGTGACTGTTATAGCGGGTGAAGGAGATTTGGCGCTGAAGATGCAGTTGCTTATAGAAGGATGCAGCGAGGTGTCTCTTGGAAGTCTTGTCCAGCAATCAATTCATCAACCTAGCAAGGACCAAGACTCAAGTCAATTTGTCCGAAGCAAGAGATCCCCTGACATTACAGCCAATAACCCATGCGAGGTGAGTTTTGTGTTGTAGTTTATGGTCTTCAAGCTAACGTTTTATAGAATACTGGAATACTAGACATGATCATCAGATGAGGCCTTCCATATTTCTTCTCATTTTAAAATATAGTTAGACAGAATCTTTGGTTTTGTTTGCACAATGTAGGAGATAGATGGCATAGCTGCATATGAAAATGATAGAGAAAAGGTCCGAAATGTGAATGTTCCGGTTCAGTCCTCTTCAGCACCAAGGGAATTGAGGGCTTACTGTAGAAGGAACAGGATGAAGGATAAAGAAGGGAAATAGCGAATTCTATATTGACAGTTTCTTTTATAGTTTGAGTAGCGAATATTATGTTTGTTTTCTACATTATAGCAGGGCTCTATCTTAGAGACGGGAGATTAATCCTGACAGGATTGTAATCTTACATTCCAGTTTTCCTATCAATACACACCTGCTTTTTCTTTCTTCTTTATTTCTCAGTTTATTTCATTTGCTGTATTTGTTTCTATCAGAAACATGAGAAGGCATCAAACTTTTGGGGCTTCAGCTGTTACATGCATTTTCCATCTACATAGTTTCGGCTTTTGATATACTCGTGGTCTTTTTTTTTTATTAAAGTACATTTTAGCCGGCCCTTAGACTTAAAACTAAATGGATTTTTTCGTCCCTGATCTTCGTTCGGCATTGAAGGACCGATGGATATTAGTTTCAGCATGGAAAGACCAGATATTTTATCCTTTTTTATCGAGTTTTACACTTTTATTGCTCTAACAAACGTTGATATTTTTTCCTTTTTACCGAAATTTCATCATCTTCCTCTCTAATACCTTTCTGCAACACCACCTGCATTCATTGGTACCTGATGAGGACTTGTGTTAATTTATCAGGAACTGGATGATGTATGTTGTAAAAACAACTGGATATTACCAAGGTATTCTCACTCCGTACTTAATGGTAAGATATACATCCAATCTTGAAAACCCCCAGGACATGAGTTAAAGATTAGAGTTTAATCTGATATTGTTTGTTTCGTAGGGGGCTTATATGCTGCTAATGTGATTGTGAAAGGGATGAACTCCGAGTATTCAGCTGATGGTGAAGCATTGCTCGATCCACTTGAAGCAAGAGAATCGGCTGCTGAGCAGATGTTGGCCAAATTACGCAGTGTGCGCAACATACACCGTTAGTTGTTCTTTCCAGAACAGCTATAGGCGATATTCACTTTCGTTTAGCAGTACACTAGACTAGACTAACCGGAAAATTGTCAACTTCAGGATTAATTAGTTTATATATATCATTACCTTCACCCCTTAAGGGTTAGGAAAAGAAAGAATGCCCAGGGTAGGAATACGCAAAATACGTATGAGAAAGAAAAATAGAAGCTTATTTTGAAAATGGCTATGCATTTGCCAAAATTGCGCATAACAATTATTGCTACATGAAAACTGTTACCAGTAGTAAATGGTACTTCTGCTCCTATTTGTTTAGTCTATTATATTACAATTTAATTTACAGTCCATGCATGTCTTAACAAATATTTCATAACTTTGTTGAACTAAACAATCTATGCTTGTTTTATGCAGGATACGATTAATTCATTAGTGATTAGCTATATTAATACCATATGATTAAGTATTGAGTGTTCCTTTTTAAGCAAATGAAGTACCAAGATAGCAAATCTACTTGAGTATTATGCTTACTTGGTTTCTTGACATGGTATCGAGACACTCAAACCAAATGGTTGAGGGTTCTAATCCTGGTAATCACATTTAACTAAAAACTTCAAATGATAGTTACAACACAACATCTTTAATATTAATCTTTGTATCACCTCTTTCTCCCTTCATAACAAGACAAAAGATAAATTTTGTTATTCTGATAATAAGAGAATGAACCTTAATTATACAAGTGTTGCCAGTGAGCCAATATTAGACTTCTAGAAAAATACAAAATCAGAATCAAATCAGTGCAGTAGTAAACAATTCAACAATAATTATAAGATTAGACAAGAACTAAGAACTTCAAACTCATGATCATATTTTATGCTGTTACACTTAGAATTACTCGCTATTTTAACAAACATAAGTTAAAAACATGGAACAAGTAACAGTATAACTAGTTACCTTCACTTTTGGACAGAGTTAATTGCATTGAGAATTTCACTGATTCCACATAACAACAAAACTTTGTACTCTTTCTGAGAATCCAATTCAAAACCCATTTATATGGAGAAAATAATAACAAAGTTGCCTTTAATAGAAAATAAATTAAACTCCAATCTAGACAAGTAAACCATTTTCTTATGACACCCTAACAAATAAATAGAGGTGATCTGCATACATGTCCAAATAAAAGAGTTTCTTATCATACATACCTACCATGTATTTATATGCATTGTTGGTTCATAATGGTGAGATTCATTAGACAACAACTAGGGATGAACGTGAATCTCAGAGACTCTTAAACCGAATCAAATATCAGTATAAAAAGATTCATGAATGTATTGAATCATTGACTTTTTCTTAAAAACTAAACTGAATTGTAGCATGGACTTTTATATGCTGAGTAAATATGACAGAACTAAATACCTAAACAAAAAAACTCAAAACCAGATTGAACCGTTGACTTTTTACTTAGGACCAAATTGAATACCGTTTACATTTACAGATAAAATTCTGAAGATTTTTGGACCGACCCATACTCACCCCTAACCATAACCATTTAAAATTTTCTCTCATTACTGTCACCAAGAATTTTATGACAGGAGAGCAGTTTGTAGACTTGCACAAACCTATAAAAATTAGAATCACATACAACATTAGTTAGTTAACAAGCATTCTTCATTTTGACCAAAGAAAGAAGAAACTCCAAGGAGACCAAGGTCTAAGGTCTAATAAATTACCAAGTTTGTCATCACCCATGATTTTTGGAATAACTAAGGTTTCCACAGTCAAGAACTAGAACTTCCTTAGAAATAAGTGTTTGTTTAATGTAGTTATTTAACTACTTAAACAAGGACTCTTTGAAGTGGGCTTTTCTTGGGTGTAATGTGTTTGTAAATACCACTTTCTCCTTTCTAGTTTTCATCTACGCTCTTACGTATCGTACTGATTCTATACTCTATATAAACTACTTGAAAACATTTACTACAATTATCAATTCTGAAGTGCATCTTATCTACATACATAATACAAAAAATCTAGATTAACAAAGAGATAAAGAGGAGATAATGGCCACAGGAGCAGCTGAGTTATTGGTTCAATATGTGTTTGATGGAAGTATAACAATGCATGATTTGGAGGTTCATAGAAGGCCATACCATAAGGACTGCAAGTGCGCTTTACACGATTTACAAGCCACATTTTCTCCAAATGCTTGTTCTCAGCATGGAACCATGTCATTCCCCAGGAAACAGTCATCGACTCGTTCATATTCATTGTCAATTGCAGCTTCCAAGCATTCTTCTCCTTACGCTGATTTCTTAGACAAAAGCAGAGAGGATACCCTCAAAAAAGCTGTGCCAAGTAGACAAAAATTGCGAGAAGCAAAAGAGATGCATACAATTAACTAGAGTACAAGGTTAGGAACCAGCAAGCTTTTTCCTATATATAGGGATATTCATATAAGCCATAAGATTATTGACTTGATGCACATAATTCCGTCCATTGTACTGTACATGATACTTCTCCGTCTCACTCACAAGCTGGCCTTTGAAATTTCTGATTACCTTGGACTGAAAATTTCAGTTTCCAAATATTCTTTTCCTTACACTGCTTTCAGGAAATTGTGATAAACTCTATACAAATTTTAAAAGTTATGAGCAATGTATATTAAAGTACAGAATTACGCTCCGGAGTTTCTCTACTACAGAAGAAAACATTAAAACACCTTCATCAAAGTTATGCATTATGGTCCTTGAAATGTAAGGAATCTATCAGTTATAAAAGTAAGTTCCTGCAACATCAGTTGCCAGTTAACCAGAATTAGTTTAATGCAAAACTGAATGCTAAATCCTGTGAATGCTATGCGCACAAGATGATTCATAGGGAATGTATAAATGTTGCCCCTGTGTCTTTGGCATCCATTGAAAATAAAAATGGTGAAGGAATAGAAATATTACTAGGAATTCTCATTTGATGTTTTGCCGTTACTTCAACATGGAACTATACGCAGTAAAAGACAAAAACAGAATATCTTCTAAGTTAGTTAGACATCTAATATTATTTGTTAGAAAAACAGAGAAACAGTACAAAATTAGCAAATCAACAAAATGAGATATTGCTAATGACAAAAGACGAATAAAGAATTTTTGCATGACAAAACAGAAGCAATCATTTATATAATGCGCTGAATGCACCGTTCCTCTTTTAACTTTAATATTTTTTTCTCAAAATGATCATTGAATTTCAGTTTGTTTTAATACAGTTATCCAACTTTGGCTTTTGTCTCAATAAAATTACTTCAGCGACGTCAAGGAAATGGATACCGAAAACATGAAGTGTCATCAAAGATGGGGAAACTCAAATGACCACTAACATTTTCAACACGTGGCTGTCTAGAGTCGATTGGAGTCTTTCAAGAAAATATTTTACCTTTTAAACATTAATCCTAATGACGTTATTGAGACAAAAGCGGAAACTGGATGCCTTTATTGATACAGATTAAAATTCAATGATCATTTTGACAGTACTAACATAAAAGTTCAGTATCCCACCGTATATTTAACCCTAATATATTCCGTAACTAAGTAACTATGGAGAAAACATTAAAGAAAGAATTCACAGCGTAACAAATAGAGCTGATCTACATATATAATTCTAAAGCTACGACTTGTATAAACAGAAATGTTTCTCATCATGCATTATTGATTTACCATCGAAATTTTTCTCCCATAATCGTTACCATTTTGAGAGCAGTTGGTAGAGTTGCCCAAGAGCTATTAAAATGAAATTCACATCAAAATAGCTATAGTTAGTTAACAAGCATTTTTGTTTTGAGCAAACAATGTAGAAACACCAACAAATCCAACGTTTACAAATTAACTTATTTGTCAGTTTCTACAACTAATGCTTTTGGAATAACATGGTCTCCAGAGTCAAGAACTAGAATTTTCTTAGAAATAAGTGTTTTTCTGTTGAAGTTATTTAACTACTTAAACGAGAACTTTTTGAGGTTTTCTTGGGCACAACGTACAACAAAACAAATGCCACTTCTTGCTTTCTAGTTTTCATCTATACTCTTACACATCAGTACTAATTCTATAGTGTATATAAACCACTTGAAGAAATAAGTGTGTTATATAGCTTCTGAAGTGCATCTTATCAACATATATATAAAAAATCTAGATTTATAAGAGATAAAGAGAGGAGACAATGGCCACACATGCAGCTGAGTTATCGGTTCAATGTGTGTTCGATGGAAGTATAACAATGCATGATTTGGAAGTTCAGAGAAGGCCATACCATAAGGACTGCAAGTGTGCTTTACACAACTTACAAGCTATAATTGCTCCTAATGCTTGTTCTCAGCACGGAACCATGTCATTCCCTAGGAAAAAGTCATCCATTCTTCGGCGTTCCTTGTCAATTGCAGTTCCCAAACATTCTTGTCCTTACACTGATTTCTTAGACAAAAACAGAGAGATGCTCTCAAAGCTCTATCTAGTAGACAACAATTAAGAGAAGCACTGGAGATGAGTACAATTTACTAGAGTAAAAGGTTAGGAACCAACACTAGGATTTTTTAATTGATGCACATAACTCCGTTCTACTGTACATGATACAAATTCTTAAAGTTATGAACAATGTATATTAATGTAAAAAACAACATTCCAGATTTTTCTCTTACACGGAAGAATTGCTAATGTTATTTCAGTTTCATCTAAGTTATACATCATGGCTCTTGAAATTTAAGGAGTCTATCGTTTATAGAAGCAACTTCCTGAAACATCAGGTGCCAGTGCACCAGAATGATTGAAATGCAGTCCTGAATCATATATCCTATGAATGCTATGCCCATAAGATGATTCATAGAGAATGTCTAAACTTATTAAAAATGGTGATGAACTAGAAATATTACTAGGAATTCAGACATGTCCTTATGCCGCTAAAAACATAAAACTATATACAAGACAAAAATAGAATATCTTGTAAGTTAGTTAAAACATGTAAATATTATTTCCTAGAAAGGAAGAGAAAAAGTACAAAATTAAAAATCAAATCATAGTAGTTTTTAATAAAAAGGAATATATTGGTACAAACTATACGTGCAGAATTAAAAAATAGAGGTGCATTAGTCAAGAACTAAAATTTCTTTAGATATAAACGTTTCTTAAAGCTGCACTCCTAAACTACTTCAGGAGGAATCTTTGACCTGGAATTGTCTTGTTCGAGTTTAGCATGGAGAAGAAACGGATTGTAGAAAAAACAAGAACTTTGTTTGGAGAATACTATGTAACATGAAACATTTATGCTCTGTAATTTTGTGTCTAATTCAGCCAGAACAAGTCAAAAGCAGCTATGGCTGCATACGTCTCTCCCTCTCTCTTTGTCATCTAGATCTACACTTCGAGGATTTTCATAACGGAGGTACTGTAGTCGAACTAGAATTCACTCTGAGGATTTTCATAAAGGAGGTACTATAGTTTCTTCACTACTTGGAACGTTCGAAGTGAACAGAAATTAGTTTCTAGCATTCATCCACTCCTAGCACATACAATATTCATCCACTCCTAGCACATACAATATTCATCCACTTTTACCGAATTATTTTCTTTCCCTTCTTCTGTAAACAGAAATTCTTTTCACATACAACAAAATTGGTTCAACATTAGTTGTCACATATCAATGCACCAGAAATATTATAACGTGGTAAATTCCTGGAAATACTAAATGATTTGTCATTCTACATGCTCTACTGAAAGAACATTCAGCTATCATCAGTCATAATAATGGCGATGTTGTTACAGCTTTACATCTCTTAAACCTCCCAAGTAGCCTCTCATTATTCTTTATTTATTAAAGACAAAAATCCAATAATGTCTTCATCACAACTACATGAAATGTCAAGAAAGACAAGAGTAGTTGCAGGGCATCAAAATTGTCACCCACACTGCACAATATCAAGAATTTGGACTACTTTCCAAAGAGGAAAAAACAAATAATAAGAATTTGGACTGTCTCTGAGTTAGTTAAAAAGCGTATTTAATTTTACAAAACTTCGCAATGTCCAAACACCACAAGCACCACATCAAAATAGTTAGATAACAAGAATTTTAGTTTTGAGCAAAGAATGTAGAAATACCATGCTCATAAGGAATCCGAGGTCACTAAATTCGTCGGTTTCCATAACTAGTGTTTTTGGTATAAGATGGTCTCCACAATCAAGAACTAGAAGTTTCTTAGAAATAAGTGTTTGTTATAGTTATTTAACTGCAGAAACAAGGACTTGTTAAAAAAAATAGTTACCAAGAATTTTGTTGACTTGCGGAAACCTATAAAAATCAGATTCACATCAAAATAGTTAGTTTACTACTATTATTTTTGTCTTCAGCAATGAATTTAGAAAGGGAAATTAATCCAAGGTCTACCTAGTTACTAAATTTGTCACATTCAATAACTCATTATTATGGTATAAGATGGTTTCCACATTCAAGAACTGGAGTTTTCTTAGAAATAAGTGTTTGTTTATTGGGTATAACGTTCACCAAAAAAAATACTACTTTTTTCTTTCGAGTTCTGATCTACAATATATCAGTACTAATTCAATAGTCTATATAAACCACTTGAAGCAATATCAACTCCAATTATAATTTTTTAGGTGCTTTATACATAAAAATAATAATAAAACAAAACTAGATCAAAAGAGAGGAGAGAATGGCTGCAAGAGCAGCTGATTTATTGGTTCAATCTGTTTTTGATGGAAGTATAACAATGCATGATTTGGAGATTCAGAGAAGGCCTTACCATAAGGATTGCAACTGTGCTTTACACAATTCGCAAGGTATAATTGCTCCCACTGCTTGTTCTCAGCATGGAACCATGTCATTCCCCAGGAAAAAGTCATCCACTCTTTCGTGTTTCTGGTCAACTGCAGTTTCCGAACATGCTTCTCGTTACACCGATTTCTTAGACAAAAACAGAAAAGACACTGTCAAAGCTTTGTCAAGTACACCATAGTTAAGAGAAGCAACAGTGATGCATACAATTGGCTAGAGTAAAAGGTCAGGAACCAGCACTATAGAATTTCTGAATTGATGCACAAAACTCCGTTTCTACTGTACGTGATACTTCTCACTGACAAGCTGGCCCTTGAAATTTCTCATTACCTTGGAGAAAATTGTGATGGACTCTATACAAATTCTTTAAGTTATGCACGACGTATATTAATATACAAACCAAGTTCTAGAGTTTTCTCTTATATAGAAGAATTAGCAATGTTCTTTCAGCTTCATGTAAGCTACATATTATGGTTCTTGAAATGTAAGGAATCTATCATTTTATAAAACTAAGTTCCTGCAACATCAGTTGCTAGTGCACCGGAATGAGTTAATGCAGTCCTGAATGCTATATCCTATGAATGCTATGTGGACTGGGAAACGTACTAGGAATTCACATATGTTGTTGTGCCGCTACTTCCACATGGAACTACATACAAGACAAAAATAGAGTGTCTTCTACTTAAAACATGTAATATTATTTATTACAAGAAAAAGGAAAGTACAAATTAGGATTACATCAAAGTAGTTAGTAATTAAAAGGAATATATTGGCAAAAACGAAGCAAACCTATGGGAATATTTAAAAAAATACAGGTGCTTTAGTCAAAAACTAAACTTTCCTTCGGAATAAACGTTTCTTATAGCTGAAGTGCATCATTAAGGAGGAATCTTTGACCTGAATTTGTCTTGTTTGGGTTTAGCATGGAGAAAAAAATAGATTCTACCAAAAAAATAATATTTTGTTTGGACAATATAAGAAATGTTGTAGTCTGCTCATAATGAATTTGGTGTCAAATTCGAACACTTCAAGTACTGAAGGAACTATATCATATTTAAACAGAGTGAATCCCTGGAAATACTTAAATGATATGATCACAAGAGTTTCAAGTTTCCTCTTACTTATACAATAACTTTCTCCAAACAGCATTAACCGCAAGAAATGCATTTTTCATTCCGCAAGATCTCTATCTACTAAAAGATAATTTGACTATCATCAATCCTGATGTTGCCAAACTTGTTAAAACAAGAGTTGAATAATTGAATAATTTCTTCATCACAACTACATGATATCTCAAGAAAGACAAGCAGAGCATCAAAATTGTCACCCACACTGCACGATAACAAAAATTTGGACTACTTTCCAACGAAAAAAAAAAACAAACAAGAAGAATTTGGACTGACTCTGAGTTAGTTAAAATCGTCTCCACTTCACAAAACTTTGGCAATAATGTCTAAACACCACAAGTTCCAAATCTACGTATTTATGATGTCTTAGCTTTTGTGCCTCATGACTTGCTAAAGGTTAAAAAACGATAAAGAAATAATTACAACTGGATCTCAAGAAAATGTTGGAGAAAATAATATTTGTTGGTTCTTGAAGAGCTAAACAAAGCATGACTAGCAAATTCAATTTAAAATACTGCAGAGGTGAATGAGGCAATAGCGAGAAAGATTGAGCAAGATTTGAAGTTCCAAATTGAGTACCTGAAATAGGAGACACCAATGGCTGCTGTTGAAACTGATGATTTCAAATTTCAAGCATCGTCGTATACATGCAACTATGAGAACATTTGGGAGGAAGACGATCGAATGTTCAACAAAAACATAGAATATTTTTGCTGCAGGAAAACAAAACCAAAAAACAAATGAGAGGGAAAGGCAACCGTTAAATGCACTGTTGGTGAAGCTAATTTTAAAATCATATTTAACTAAAAACTTAAACATGATAGTTACGAAACAACATCTTTAATATTAATCTCTAATACACAAATATCTCAATTCAATTGTCTCTTTGTCCCTTCGTAACAGACAAAAGTCTAATTTCGCTATTCTGATAAAAAGAGAATGGACCTCAATAATACAAGTGTTGCCAGTGAGCTAATACTAGACTTGTACAAAACTACAAAATCAGAATCAAATCAGTGCAGTTATTTTATGCTATTACTCTTAGAATTACTCGATATTTTAACAAACATTAGTTAAAACATGGAACAAGTAACAGCATAAGTACTTACCATCACTTTTGGACAGAATTGATAGCATTGAGAATTTCACTGATTCCACATAACAACAAAACTTTGTACTCTTTCTGAGAATCCAATTAAAAACCTATTTACTTGGAGAAAATAACAACCAAAGTACACTTTAGCCAACTGAAACGGTGAAACCGAATTGTATTGTTGAATTTTACAGATACAATTCTGAAGATTTTTGGACCGACCCATACTCACCCCTAACCATAAGCATTCAAAATTTTCTCTCGTTACTGTTACCAAGAATATTCTGACAGTAGAGCAGTTTGTAGACTTGCACAAACCTATAAGAATTAGAACCAAATACAACAGGAGTTAGTTAACAATCATTCTTTGTTTGAGCAAAGTAAGAAGAAACTCCATGGAGACCAAGGCCTAATAATTATTAAGTTTGTCATCACTCGTGCTTTTGGAATAACAAGGTTTCCACAGTCAAGAACTATAACTTTCTTAGATATAAGTGTTTGTTGATTGTAGTTATTTAACTACTTAAACAAGGAATCTTTGAAGTGAGCTTTTCTTGGGTGTAACGTGTTTGTACCAAAACAAATACCACTTATTGCTTTCTAGTTTTCATCTACGCACTTGCGTATCAGTACTAAATCTATAATCTATATAAACCACTTGAAAATATTAACTCCAATTATATATTCTGAAGAGCATCTTATCAAATACATAATACAAAAAAAATCTAGATTAACAAAAGAGATAAAGAGGAGAGAATGGCCACAGGAGCAGCTGAGTTATTGGTTCAATGTGTGTTTGATGGAAGTATAACAATGCATGATTTGGAGGTTCAGAGAAGGCCATACCATAAGGACTGCAAGTGCGCTTTACATGATGTAGAAGCCACATTTTCTCCCACTGCGTGTTCTCGGCATGGAACCATGTCATTCCCCAGGAAAAAATCTTTCACTCTTTCATATTCCTTGTCAATTGCAGCTTCTAAACATTCTTCTCCTTACACTGATTTCTTAGAAAAAAGCAGAGAGGATACCCTCAAAACGGTGTCAAGTAGACAACAATTGCGAGAAGCAAAAGAGATGCATACAATTGACTAAGCTATAAGTTTATTGACTTGTTGCACATAATTCGGTTGACTGTACATGATACTTCTCAGTCTCACTCACAAGGTGGCCTTTGAAATTTCTGATTACCTTGGACTGAAAATTGCAGCTTCCGAACATTCATTTCCTTAAACTGCTTTCTTAGACAAAAACAAAGAGGAATAAGAGAAGTGAAAGATATGCATACAGTTGACTAGAGTAAAGGTCGGGAACCAACAAGCTTCCCCCTCATTGGGATTTAAGCAAATAGAATTTTCTAATAGATGAACATTTTTCTGATGTACTGAAATTTCTGATTACCTTGGACAAAAAATTGTAATGAACTCTATTCAAATTCTAAAATTTATGAGCAATGTATATTAATGTACACAATTACGCTTTGGAGTTTCTCTTTTATGTAAGGAATCTATCATCTATAAAAGCAAGTTCCTGCAAAATCAGCTGTCCATGCACCAGAATTAGTTCAATGCATTGCTGAATGCTATATCCTACGGATGCTATGCGCACAAGATGATTCATAGGGAATGTCTAGATGTTGTCTCTCTGTCTTTAGTTTCTATGCTTTCATTGAAAAAAAGGGTGAAGAAATATCAACATTACTAGGAATTCACGTTTGTGTTTTGCCATTACATCAACATGGAACTATACTTAATAAAGGACACAAATAGAATATCTTCTAAGTTAGTTACACATGTAATATTAAAAGCTTTGGAAAAGTACAAAATTAATATATTGGTCGAAACGACGCAAAGCTGTAGGCAAGAACTAAACAGAAATTATGTATTTGGATTGTAATGAGTACCTACAAGTTTATTTTGGAGTTATGCAACTTAGGTTTTTGTCTCAGTAAAGTCCTTCAAGAGGACATAGGTAACGAAAATATGATGTGTCGTCATCAACGGTAGTGAAACTCAAATCTGATCACTAACATGTTCAACAGGTTATTTAAATAATTATCCTATTATGACGTTATTTAGACAAACGAAAATTGGACGACTTTATTGAGACAAACATAAAAGTTAGCCATTTAATCCTAATATATTCTACAAGTAAATATGGAGAAAACAATACAGAAAAGAAAAACACAGCGTAACAGATAGAGCTGATCTGTATATAATCCTAAAGCTAAGACTTGTATAAATAGAAATGTTTCTCATTATATATAGCTACCATCTACTTATATGCATTATTAATTTACCATTAAAAAATTTCGCCCAAAATCGTTACCAAGAATTTTGTGACAGGAGAACAGTTGGTAGAGTTATTTCCCAAAACCTACAAAAATGAGATTCACATCAAAATAGTTATAGTTAACAAGCTTTTATGTTTTGAGCAAACAGTGTAGAAACACCAACGAATCCGAGGTCTAACTAATTATGTATTTGTCAGTTTCTATAACTAATGTTTTTGGAATAACATGGTTTCCAGAGTCAAGAACTAGAATTTTCTTAGAAATAAGTGTTTTTCTGTTGTAGTTATTTAACTACTTAAACGAGGACTTTTTGAAGCGAGGTTTTCTTGGGTACATCGCACAACCAAACAAATGCCACTTCTTGCTTTCTAGTTTTAATCTATGCTGTTACACATAAGTACTAATTCTATACTCTATATAAACCACTTGAAGCAAAAAGTGTGTTATATAGCTTCTGAAGTGCATCTTATCAACATATATATAAAAAATCTAGATTTATAAGAGATAGAGAGAGGAGACAATGGCCACACATGCAGCTGAGTTATCGGTTCAATGTGTGTTCGATGGAAGTATAACAATGCATGATTTGGAAGTTCAGAGAAGGCCATACCATAAGGACTGCAAGTGTGCTTTACACAACTTACAAGCTATAATTGCTCCTAATGCTTGTTCTCAGCACGGAACCATGTCATTCCCCAGGAAAAAGTCATACATTCTTCCGTGTTCCTTGTCAATTGCAGTTCCCAAACATTCTTGTCCTTACACTGATTTCTTAGACAAAAACAGAGAGATGCTCTCAAAGCTCTATCAAGTAGACAACAATTAAGAGAAGCACAGGAGATGAGTACAATTTACTAGAGTAAAAGGTTAGGAACCAACACTAGGATTTTTTAATTGATGCACATAACTCCATTCTACTGTACATGATACTTCTTACTGACAAGCTTGCCACTGAAATTTCTGATAAAATATATACAAATTCTTAAAGTTATGAACAATATGCATTTCATTATTAAAGTAGACAACAAATTCTTAATGTACAAAACTACGTTCCAGAGATTTCTCTTACACAGAAGAGTTGCTAACATTGTTTCAGTTTTATCTAAATTATATATCATGGTTCTTGAAATGTAAGGAATCTGTCATGTATAGAAGCAAGTTCCTGCAACATCAGTTGCCCGTGCACCAGAATGATTCAAATGCAGTCCTGAATTCTATACCCTATGAGTGATATGCACACAAGATGATTCATAGGGAATGTCCAAACCTCATAAAAATGGTGAAGAACTAGAAATATTACTAGGAATTCACGTATGTCGTTGTGCCACTAAAACATAAAACTATAAACAAGACAAAAATAGAATACCATCTTAGTTAGTTAAAACATGTAAATGTTATTTGTTAGAAAGGAAGAGAAAAAGTAAAAAATTAGAAATCACATCATAGTAGTTATTAATAAAAAGGATATATTGGTCGAAACGAAGCAAAGCTAAGGGAAGAATTAAAAAATAAAGGCGCATCACTCAGGAACTAAAACTTCTTTAGAAATAAACATTTAAAGCTGCACTGTATAACTAATTAAGGAGGAATCTTTGACCTGGAATTGTCCTGTTTGTGTTTACCATGGAGAAGAAACAGATTCTAGAAAAGACAAGAACTTTGTTTGGAGAATACTATGTAAAGTACGAGAAACGTTTATGCTCCCTGTTTTTGTGTCTAATTCAGCCAGAACAAGTCAAGAGCAAACATGGATGTGACCAATTTCTCTCCCTCTCTCTATGTCATCTAAATATACACTTTGGGGATTTGTATAACAGAGGTACCATAGTCGAAAAATAATTTACTTAGGAATGAATATTTGATATAGGTCCTACACCACTTGAAACGTTCGAGGTGAACATAAATTAATTTCTAGTATTCATCCACTCCTAGCACATATATAACATTCCTCAACTTCTACAAAATTCTTTTCGCAATAGAATGGTTCAACATTAGTTGTCTATGAACCAGAGATATCGTAACGCCGTGAATCCCATATGCTCTACTAAGAGAACAGTCAGCTATCATCAATTATAATAATGACAAACTTGTTACAGCTTTACATCTCTAAAATATCTCAAGTAACTCATTATTCTGTATTTTATTAAAGAGAAAAATCCAATAATGTCTTCATCGCAACTACATTATGTCAAGAAATACAAGAGTTGTTGCACAGCATCAAAATTGTCACCTACACTGCACAATATCAAGAATTTGGACTACTTTCAGAAGAAAAAACAAACAAGAATTTGGACTAACTCTGAGATAGTTGAAGCGTATTTAATTTACAAAACTTGGCAATGTCCAAACACCAAAGTTCCACATCAAAATAGTTAGGTAACAAGACTTTTCGTGTTAGTCGATAAACCACGTAAATCTAGTGTTTTGAGTTAGCCAATCCTGATTCCTAGCAACATTTTCATGGTCAGAAACAACAACTACAAAACATGAAAGCTATTGAGAGAATAGAAAACCTAATATGCATTGGACGGGAAGCTGGAGAAATAAATACTTCTAGTGACTAAGCCTTGCAGCAAGCAAACCAACAAAATGAGATATTGCTACTGACAGAAGACGCATAGAGTATTTTTGCATGATAAAACAGAAGCAAGCATTTATGTAATAGGTTGAATGCACCATCGCTCGTCTGACTTTAGTATCCATCTCAAAATGATTACTGAAGTTCAATTTGCTTTAATAAAGTTATCTTAACTTTGGCTTTTGTCTCAATAAAGTCACTTTGGCTGTTCCAAGAGGAAATGAACAACGACACTGAAACTCAAATCTGACCGCTAACATGTTCAACACGTGGCTACTGCGAGTCGATTGATTTTTCGTAAGAAAGTTTGTAGTTACTTATAGTTATAGTTAGATAACAAGAGTTTTTTGTTCTGAGCAGTTGGTAGCATGGCCCAAAACCTAGAAAAATGAGATTCACATCAAAATAGTTATAGTTAGTTGACAAGCATTTTTGTTTTGAGCAAACAATGTAGAAACACCAACGAATCCTAGGTCTAACTAATTATGAATTTGTCAGTTTCTATAACTATTGTTTTTGGAATAACATGCTCTCCAGAGTCAAGAACTAGAATTTTCTTAGAAATAAGTGAATTTCTGCTGTAGTTATTTAACTACTTAAACAAGGACTTTTTGAAGTGAGGTTTTCTTGGGTACAACGTACCCCAAAATAAATGCCACTTTTTGCTTTCTAGTTTTCATCTATACTCTTACACATTGGTACTAATTCTATAGTCTATATAAACCACTTGAAGAAATAAGTATGTTATATAGCTTCTGAAGTGCATATTATTTACATATATATAAAAAACAATTCTAGATTAATAAGAGAGAAAGAGAGGAGACAATGGCCACACGAGAAACTGAGGTTTTGGTTCAATGTGTGTTTGATGGAAGTATAATATTGCCTGATTTGGAGGTTCAGAGAAGGCCATACCATAAGGATTGCAAGTGTGCTTTACACAACTTGCAAGCTACAATTTCTCCCAATGCTTGTTCTCAGCATGGAACTATGTCATTCCCCAGGAAAAAGTTGTCCACTCTTTCGTGTTGCTTATCCATTGCAGTTTCCATGCCTTCTTCTCAGACAATGATTTCTTAGACAAAAACAGATAAGATACTCTCAAAGCTCAGTCCGGTAGACAACAATTAAGAGAAGGAAAAAAAATGCATACAATTGGCTAGAGTAAAAGGTTAGGAACCAGTACTAGAATTTTTGAATTGATGCACATAACCTCGTTCTACAGTACACAATACTTCTCACTGACAAGCTGGCCATTGAAATTTCAGATTACCTTAGAGAAAATTGTGATAGACTATATAAATTCTTTTTATGAACCACGTATATTAATGTACAGAACTAAGTTCTAGAGTTTTCTCTTACATCATGGTTCTTGAAATGTAAGGAACCTATTATTTAGAATACTAAGTTCCGACAATGCTAGTGTGTTGGAATGAGTTAAATGTAGTCCTGAATGCTATATCCTATGAATGCTATGCGCACAAGATGATTCGTAGGGAATGTCTAAACTTAATAAAATAGGTGAATAACATGACATTAGTATTCATGTATGTTGTTGTACCTCTACTTCAACATGTAACTACATACAAGACAAAAGGTAAAGTATCTTCTAACTTAGTTAAAACATGTAATATCATCTGTTACAAAAAAAAGAGAAAGTGATCAGTACAATATATTGGTAAAAACAAAGCAAACCTATGGGAAGAAGAGTTAAGAAAAATAGAGGTGCTTTAGTCAAGAACTAAAATTTCCTTGGGAATAAAGGTATTTATTGCATAACTACCCATGTAGGAATCTTTGACCTGAACTTGTCCTGTTTGGGTTTAGCATGGACAAAAAACAGATTCCAGAAAAAAAAAATAGTTTTGTTTGGAGAATACAAGAAGAAAAAACTCTATAGTCTGCTCTGCTCATAACGAATTTGGTGTCTAATTGAACATTTCAAGTAGTGAAGGAACTATATCCAATTCGAGTTCGACCAAGGCACTTCTGTTATGTCAATCCCCCAAGTATAGATAAACTGAGAACGAAGACCAAAAGTTAATCTCTAGCGTTTACCACTCCTAGGACGTACAACATTCATGCACTTGTACCAAATTCTTTTCCCATTCTTCTGTTTAGCTGCAAGTCTATATATTTAAATGGAGTAAATCCCTGGAAATACTAAATGGTATGACCCCAAGAGTTTCAAGTTCACTCTTTGAGTCTAATAACAAAGCAACAAGATGGTGCACATACAATAACTTTCTCCAAACAGCATAAACTGCGCGAAATGCATTTTTCATTCTGCAAGCTCTTTATCTCCTAAAAGATTATTTGACTATCATCAATCCTGATATTGCCAAACTTGTTACAGCTTTACATCTCTAAAAACAAAAGTTGAACAATTTCTTGATTGATTTTTATTTTGTTAAGACAAAAGTTGAATAATCTCTTCATCACAACTACTTGAAATGTCAAGAAAGACAAAATACAGTTGCAGGGCATCAAAATTGTCACCCACACTGCAAAGTAACAAGAATGTGAACTATTTTCCAAGAAAAAATAAACAAACAATAAGAATTTGGACCGACTCTGAGTTAGTTAAAATCGTCTCTAATTTACAAAACACTACAAGTTCGTCGTGTAAGGCAAAACGTACACCCATGCACCTACACAACGAAATAATAGAAAAAAAGCAATAAAAGTACGCCCAAGATTTTTGCATGCAAACCTCTTCGACAAGAGTAAGACACGTGAGACACGGACCCGTAGGCCTCTAAATCTCCACTATAAAAAGCGAGAAATATATTTGAACTTCCAAATTGAGTACCTGAAATAAGAGACCAATTGCTACTGTTGCAACTGCTGATTTCACATTTTCAAGCATCGATCGCATACATGCAACTGTGACAACATTTAGGAGCAACACCAACCAATATGTCACAAAAAGATAGAGTACATTTGCTACAAAATACTCCTTCCGTTTCATAATATTTGACGTTTTGGAGAAAAAAGTTTTTTCAAAATATTTGACGTTTTACCCTTCCCAAAAAACATTAAATGAACTTTTTACAACTTTGCAGATTGGTTAGAAATTTGTACAGTCACTTGGAACATTAATTATTGGGGTAGAATGGTCAAATCAAACCATTTTTAATCCTAATAAATGAATTTCTTAATATGTGTAAAAATCTTAAACGATAAAATGAGAGGAAAAAAAATAATTTAAATATCAGCTCTGTTGGGCTTATTGTAATTAGATATCTCGTAGTTTTGTGGAGGTTCAGGTAGGGCAGTTAGGTTTCCTACAAGAGTTTGGGTTTAATTGCATTTATGTCTCGTTATTCTATTTGATCATTGATCATAGTAAATATTCTGGCTTTTTCAGACATAATCATTCGTATTGGATGGTAAACTGAGTAAATAATTTGTATCTTTTGTTTGTTTTCGTCATCATAATTGCATTAGATCCTAACAATTGGTATCGAAGCGAGTATTTGCTAAATTTATGATGTGAGACGAGAAATCAGCTATATATGTGCCTTTGTATCAACAAGAATCAAGTTGGCTTACCATTACTTAGAGTCCGTTTAGTACACCTGTTCCTGTTTCCTGTTCATGTTTCATATTTCTTGTTCCTGTTTCATGTTCCGATTTTCTCTTTGTTGTTTCATGTTTCAAGATAAGTGTTTGGCAATTTTGTAATTGTTTTTTGCTGTTAGTATGTAAAATGACTAAAATGTACATGTTTTAAACCACTAAATAAATTTAATTCTAAAGTGAACATAAATTGAAAAATAATGAAATGAAAATTGCAAAACGTGAGTATTTTACATTGAAATTTAAGTTACTAAATAAGGCTATGTAAAAAAATATTGCTTAACAAGGATGATATATATTATTTGTTCATTTGAAAGATTATTTTAATTTGATTTTTTGTTCAAATTAATTATCCTTTTACGAAGAAGTTGATTTTCAAAGACAATAGTGTGGTATTACTATAGAATATTATTCTACAGGATGAAAGAAAACAAATAAGGAAGAAGCAAAGAAGGGTATTTAAGTCAAAAAAATAGCAAACCGCAACACTCACTAGTGAAAAGCAGCATTTAGCTGCTTTTTCATAAAAGCTACTGTTCATCTTTAAAACAGCAAAACACAGCTTTACCAAATAGTATCAAAAGTCCTTTTGATGGAGAAAACGCAAAATGGAGCTTAGAAAAGGTAAAACAAACGGGCTCTTACACTCGTCACAAGTTATTTACAAAACTCTTAACCTCAAGTGAATTTTAATTTCTAACACTTTTCTATTGAAAATTAAGTCGTTACTTTTTACAATTCTAATTTCTTCAATACTATTTTTTAAATTTTAATAAAATGAATTAACAATTTAAGTCACATCATTTTGCACAGAGAAAATTTACCGCTCGAAATGTTTATTGTTAGAGTATAAAATAAGGGAAAAAAAACTCGCATGTTTTTATTGATTTACAAATATGAGAACATGATTTTTTTTTTTATTATTTCGAATTTGGTTCAACTGTATCATCAAATCATCAAGTCAAAAAATATCATGTGAAGTGAGTAAATCAACATAATATACAATCAAAGTTACCATTTAACGTGATTAGTTAAATTTTTACTTTTTAAACCACCTTTCTTGCAAAAGAAATTATACTAGCATTTTTCTGTACTTGCAAATTGATGAAATGAAACGACAAAAAGAACTCAATTAATAATGTTTTCTAAAACAATTGTTAATATGGCTCTTGTGAAATTGTTGCCATACATAAATATCAAGCAATTAGAGTTCCTTGGTGAAATATTTGTATGGTTATATAACTCCACCAATTGAATTGTAAAAGGCTAATGTATTGATAATGTATTGGTAGAAAAAATAAAGTAATTGTAATCTTCACCATTAAATGGTACATGAAAAATAATTGAAAAAATTTACATCAATAAATTTCAAACTACATGACCATGTATTAACTAATCCTTTTATATTCTAATTTTTAATATTGTTCAATTAAAAAAAAATTAGAACAAATTAAATTGTAGTTTGGATGTAGTTTCTCATTATGATTGTGATTCTGATAACTGAGGAAGGACATTTTTCTTCATGTATGTAAATATGTGGTTGTAGGCAGCTAAAGTTGGATGAACTCCGTCCCAAAATAAATATTGATCAGGATTTTTACATGTTCCAATATCAAATCGATTGCAAACTGATAAAATAGTTACACAACATCCTTTTGTTGTGTCCACCAAACCTGTTCATAATAACAACACACAATTATATCTATGTTTTACTATAATGATTTAAGAAAAATAATAATCTAAAAGCTTTTAACATGTTATATATGTAGATAATTAAATACTAAAAGTAAATGAAGTTATGAAAATGCTTAGAGATTATAACTAATAAGCTTTATTACCGTAGTTACTGGGATTTCTGAGCATGTCATCCACAGGAGTATAAAAGTCGTTATAGACAAGTTTGATTCCCGGAAGAGTTCGCTGTAATTCAGACAACATATTCACAAGCTTTTGATTGTAACGAATAGAATCTTTATTCTGATCCTCCACACAATGATTCGCCCACCTCAAATTCCTTTGGAAAGGAAAGCAACCTGTTGGTGCTAGTCCGCTTACCATTATTGAGCGACAACCGATTTTATACAATTCCTAAAAAGTTCAACACTATTTTAGAGATGCATATTAAAAAAAAATAGGTATATACAAATAGATGATATAGCTAAAGTTAACGCTTCAACCATTTGTAAAGAGATAACAATTAATATTGATTAGACTACTCCATAGTCGCACCAAAAAAGCCCGCATAGGTGATATAAGTGTTGACCAAATTAGGCTGCTCTATACGAGAGCGAGGATCCAACTTCATACATCTCTTAAAGGATAGGATGAGAGTGCCTAACTGCACTCACGCCTACCAACTTAGTTGTTTGATATGAAAGTTCTTATGATTGAGTGATTTGAAAACATGAAAATTACTCTAACGGCATGGTACTTAGTTTTTTATTATTATTTTATAACATTATTTACTGAGATGTTGAATTTCTCGTAGTTTAAACTGTAATTTTTTTAATTGTAAAGAAGTTATTTTTAAATTGTACTTTGATATTAGAATAAAATATTAAAGATAATAGTGAATATTATCTATAGCTTACATTGATGAAGTTTTTTACTCTGTTCAGCAGAAAATTTGTGTATCCATCTGCATCATACTGTAATCTTCTTGTTGGAACATCATAATAGTTGAAAAACCAATCATTTGACCCAGCACTAAGAACTACAAATGAACTATTAATGATGGTCATGGCTTTTTCTGCTCCAACAAGCGCTTTCATCCCAAGTATATGGAGTTTAAAATTTTGCATTTGCTGGGAGATTGGGATAGCTTTACTAATAGAACTAGTCAGATCATCAAACCCTGACCCTGCTGAAGCAAAATTAACACCAGTAATTAAATCATCCTTGGAAAGCGTTGGGTCCAAGAATGGAGGAAGAGATTCTTTGATTCCTAAATAAGAAGCCAACATGTCAGAAAGAAGTTGTCCATTTGAGAATCTTCCTGTTGCCAAGTTGGTTTTAAAGTTTTGACCATATGGAAGATAGTTAGATTGAAGCCATGTAGGAATGTACTTATTATTGCCTATGTCCATGACTGAATCGCCAACAATAAAAATTGCCGGATATTTTGGCAAAGAAGGTGAATTAGACACAGGGGCCTCAATCAAGTGTGCTTGTGCAAATTTATTTGCGCACAAATAAATACATATGGTCAAAAAATGTATTGATGCCATAGTTTGACCTCAATAAGGAAAAAGAATCTCAACCTATGAACAGTTAAGTTGTCTTTTGCATTACACATAACATGTGTTATATAGAAGAATTTTAAAAGTTTGTTATCATTTTTTTTTATTTTGATTAAAATAGGGTTGTCTATTTTTTAGGAATTTGCCATATTTTAAAGAAAGTAATATATATTTAGTTATTGTTCTATACTTGTAATATAACTCGAGGCTAATTTTTATGAAAACGTGTAACATTTATGGATATGATTTGTTCTTTCTTTTGTGGCTTAGAATTTAATCATTTATATTTTATCAGAAAAAATATTATAATAACATAATTTATTTAACAATTAGTTTTACAGGTAAATAATTTTAAAGTTTCCAAATTTTTACACAACACATTATTAGTTATTCTATTTGAAAAACACATTTTCATGTCATAATTAACTTTTTTTTGTCCTTTTTTCTATTTTCTTGGAGTTGTAACTGTTATATTTCGACATTAACAAGTTTTTTAATGTTAGTCGTTTTTGGGAAGTGCTTTTTTCTATAAATATTGGTCGTTTTTGTCATTTATGGTAATAAGAGTTAGTATTTTGTCATTTATGTTCCTATGCTTATATAGTTTTAAGTAAATAAGTAAGAGCATCTCCAAGAGACTCTCTATTTAGGCTCCTAAGTTAAAATTTGAGGAGTTTGGCTAAAAAATCAACTCCAAAGCCCTCCTAGCCACTCCTCAAATCACTAAGAGGCATATTCTCTCTCCTCACTTTTAGGAGTCTCTTTCATGCTCCTAATTTATTTTTTATTAATATTTTCACTATTGGTCATCTCTCTCCTCTTCCTATTGGTAAATATATCAATAGAAAATAAATTTAGTAATAAAAATAAAATAAGGAGTTATGTTAAAAAGTATTGTTGTAGATGGTAAAATTTAGATGCTCTTTAAATGACTAAGAGTCAATATTTTATATTATTTTTAGAGAATGAGCTAGGAGTCTTTTGGAGATGCTCTAAGACAAAAGAAATTAAAAGGAGGACAAATCAGTATTTTACATGATATAATTAATGATATCTTAATTCTTCATATTTTTACAAAAACAACTAACATTTAAAAATGGAGGAAGTAATACATAATAAAATCACAAAATTATTTTGTATAACAAATTTCTAGAAAGTTAAAATAGATTTTGTTAGAAATTTAAAAATTGACAAAAAAGATTAAAAAATTAAGTAAGACAAAAGATAGAGATATGAAAATGTGTAAAAAATCTGAAAATATTATCATATGAACAAGAACTCTCCTATTTTTTATTGAACGAGAGAGGATCCCAACCCAATATAAATATAGCTTTTATTTTTCAGAATTTTTATTTTAATAGTAATTTCATCAATGTTATTGATAAAATAAATTAGTGATTCTTTAAGAGAAATGAAAAAATTCTAACAAAAACATTCTTTCATGATGAAGAAATAAGAAAACAAATAAATGACTTAATACCTTCACAGTCCTCAAACTCAGCTTCTCAACTTAGAGAATATCCTATTAGCCACTTGAAGCCCAATATTTTTGTCAATTAACATCCTCAACTCACTTATAAAAATAGCACATTTTGCTCCTTTTATATTATTGTGTGGCATAAATTTATTATTAGCACTTATATGACATGACATATGCAATGGCGAAATATATTACATTTTACACATATACATCGATTTCAAGTCAACTAAAAAAATCACCTGACATGATATCATATTTGAATCTTTCACACTTAAAAGAAAAAGTTACCTCATGACCATTGGCAACTGATATTTTCACAGGGGCAATAAGTTTTAAGGGATACCTCAAGTTTCGAACAACAACAATATAAAAGAAATTATGGGTGCTTCCTAAGTAAATGAGAATATGCAAAACCTTCTTCTTGTAACTTCTAAGCACTCTCATAGCCTAAGGAACCTTCATGTAATCCTCCCATAACACAGGGAAATAGTAGGTATCCAGTATAATTAGAAGCTTCATCAATTAGGAGTTCCTCACTGTTAATCTCTTCTTCATCAGGAAATTCTTGCACCATAATTATGTGCATGTATTTTTCTTACACTAATAACCTAGGGTGAATTTCTCATCACACCAGAAGTAAAGGTTCTTGGCCCTCTTATGTGCTAATTTTCTTTGAAAAGTCTCCTAGCTTTTGGGGTTTGGGTTCCTTTGGTTAGGTTGGGTGTCGAAACATGCTTAGGTTCTTTGAGCAGGAGTGTATATTGTCTTGATGAGTAATTTTAGGGGATTTGGTGTAGGTGAAAGTGGTGACTGGGTTGGAATTTGGTGTTTGTAAAAGATGAGTAGGGTACTAGAAAGGTCCCTGGAGAGATGTGATTTTGGGATTTGTTATATAGTGTAAACGACGGGGTTTCGTAGCATTTAAATATGCATTTTGAAGCCTTGCAAGAGCATAAGCTTGTTGTTAGGGTTTTGGGCCTTGCATTGACAATGATAAAATGTACTCCTCTCTCAATCACTCAAAAGCAACCGAATATACTCTCCTCAATAAAAGACACCTTATAAGAACATTTATCAAAAGCTTTTATATGATCCAACAATGACCAAATATGAGTTAACCTTTTAAGGTCGACCATGAGATCTTCATAAACCTTTTCCCCAAATCTACCTTAAATTCCAATCACATATTTGGGATAGGACCGTTCATTCACCCTTCCCCTCTTCTTTAGATATGATTGAAGCCATTCTAAAGCTCTACATTTATCAAAACGCGCCATTTTAAAGGTAAACGCGATTTAGCCATTTTTCCACATATCATGGTGGGTGTTACCAAACCATGGCATTGATATACTCTCTCAGAGTTTGGTTGCAAGATAAATAAGTATAGTACCTTGGTTTATCAAATTACTGATACTATCATTGTTTTTATCATAATCAAGCTAATTGTGTTACCCATTGTTTTGCCTAAATGGTGTGATCCTACACTAATTATTTCTTTTGGCCTCAAAATCTACCTTCTATTTGCTCCTTATAGCTGATAATGTAAATTATTTTGAGAGTTCGATGGAATCTACTTCCATAAAAAATTACTTTCACTAAATATAAAACAATTCAACTCCTTCTCATCTAATTTTAGATTTATTTTTTTAAAAAAATGACATATTATTACAATCTTTCAATAATGAGGAACAAAGAGAGTTGGTTACATAAAATCACTCTTTGACTATATCGTTAAAATGAGAAAACACCTCACAAGCGGGCCATTGATTGAAGAACTACTTATGAATTGGATTTCAACAAGAACATTACTCCTCCCTTGGTCTTTAATCCAACTTAGACGGACAAAGAGCGCTTCAACTAAAGAGGGGCCCTAGCATTACTCCTCCCTTATTAATATTATTTTTTTGAAACTATTTGTAAGTTAGGTTTGAGTTAGTGAGGTAACTAGTATCTTGATAGAGAATCATTTCACAAAAATATCATTTGAAAAGAGATATATATGCCCTTGAAATAAGGACATATAAAATGGCTAGTAGATAAAACGAAACTTGAGATTTCCCACGTAGGTTTTTTAGATTTTAGATTTGATTGGCTTTGTATTAAATGAAACTAAAATCACACAATTTTGTCAAAGAGTAATAGAATATGAATGACGAGTCCTCATTCTCCTCCTTTCCTTCAATTTCTCAACTGTCTTTCTTTTCTTAAATTTTCATATATTACATTTCTTAGATAATTCAAGAAAAAGATATCAGAGAAAATATAGCACAGATATTTTTTAATTGAAAAATAGAGGCTAGAATTTCACCTAAAGAACGAGAATCTTAACTACACAATTATATTAATTTTGTAATTGTTGTTGATATTACGAGGCAAATAATGGCCATTGTTAATGTGGTATTACAAGCTCTTACATTCAAATCTTTGCATCCTACCGATTTTACTTAAATTTCAAATTCCTAACTTTTAATTCTTCTACCACCAGATGAGGTATTTTCCCTTTTCTTTCAATTTTTTTTCACCTTTTTTATATTATTACCATTCATTAGTTGGCGGGGTGAATATGATCACGTCCAGGGATAGTTTACTATTGTCCATCCCTCCTTAATCTTCATCTTTGGCATATGGTTTGCACTTTTATAAATGAAAAACCGTGGAATTTCTTTTTGTCGACGTTGTTTAGGCCAAAACGTTGATAAATAGAAGACCACTCTCCATGGAATGTTGTCTTTGTTAGTAGCTAAATCTAAATTATTTTACATTGGAAATGTGAGAATATCATTTTATCATTTTTTACATTAGAGAGATATCTACCGTTCTTCAATGGGAAATTTGAATCTTATGATAACTGTAGTTGATCAATTGCTTAATTTAACTTATTTGTTCCATTAAATTTATTTCAATTCTTTTTTTTTTATCTAAATTCTGCAGAAATCATTTAAGCACGAGTCTCTTTCCTCATAGATGAATATCCTTCATATAGCGCCCAAGAACTTCACTATCTCAATGTAATTTTCTACTTGTTCCTTTTTTTTTGGTTGATAAATTTCTAATTCTTTCACTTATACTTAATAGCAAAAGAAAAAACCTCATAGTTGCTTATTTTACTTTATTTTATTTTAATTTACATAATAAATAAAGATCTAAATACATGTGGTATGTTTTTTACAAATAAAGTATTTAGATCATATTGTTTAGTTTTGATGATAAGTGAAAAACATAACATAAATTTCTCAAGTTAAATTGTAGTTGTGTAAAATTAATTTAAACATCAATTTATATTATAAATTGTCAAATTAGTAAAATAAAATAAAAAATAAAATATCTATCATATGATATTACTTTAATATTTAACTTTTTATTTATAACTGAATGGCTACGTTATTAGTACTATCAAAATTTATAACATGCAACACTTAAAATTTAATATTTATTTTTGCAGCATTTTATATTTTTAATTTTATCAAAACAACATCTTATTGTTTGAGAAAGACGGTGGAAGAAGGAAGAAGAGAACATTTAATTAAGGAACCAAATTTGACATTACGAGGACTTAACTTGAAGATAATTAAACATCAATAAGTAAGAGTACCCCTTTTAATCATTTGGCGTGCTTAAAACTTACTACCTCCATCATTTTATGATAGACAATAAATTAATTCCGTTTGTTTAATAATTTAGTCAATTTTCTCGGTTTTTAATTGATATTTAAGTGTCAAATAATCTAAAATACATATTTAAAATTATTTGACAAAAAAAGGAATACGTTGTTTGAGAATTTCTAAAATATACTCGATGTAGCACGTCATCTGTACACTGAATCAATAATTTAGCGACATATCATAACTATTAGAGTTTAGAGTTTATAATTTAGAATTTTGAGTTTTTTTCTAGGGTCTAGGATTTTTATTTTGTCATCCATAATTTAATATAAATAATTAATTACAACATATACTATTAATTATTTACACGGTGTAAAAATTTGATTAGTTGAAATCATATATGTTAATCACTTATTGCTTAGTGTACAAAATCACCGTACACCGAATGTACTCTATAATCTCTATGCCTTGTCTATCATTTTGAAATCGGGAGAATATATTGCTGTCCATCATTCTTAGTTTAAAGTGTAATAAGTTGATAAAAAGTTGTAATAAATTGAGAAATTTTGAACTAAAAAAATGTTAACAAATAATTTATGCTTTTTTGTTTTTGTTTTTGCAGGAAAATCACAAAAAGAAACCATCACAGTCAGAGAAGCATCTCAATCAAAAGCTTGTCTCCTTAAAGAAATCGTATCTTGTCAATCTCCTAATCCAAAACACAAAATGTAATATTTGCATGAAACCATCCACGTGGCATCATCTCTCTTATTTTTTGGTCTCTAAAACACAAAATTTTCCCAATTGATAACAATCCTAATTAATTTTCTCTCCCAAGAAAAAAGTTTCCCGTAATCCAAACAAGATTCACAGAGAAAAAGGCTGAGAGAGATTCACCGACACCCACCTCCTCGGCACCTGCCTGCGTGTCTCTCTCTCCTCCTTGCCTCTGCGTGTCTCCATTTTCTCTCTGGTATTCATTCTTCTTCTTCTTTCTTTTGCTTTTGAACCTTCAAAAGTTGTGTTTTTCTGCAACCCATTTGGGGATTTTGAAAGTAATTCATGTTTATATAGATATATAAGGTCAATTTAGCTAAACCCTAGGTTTGTTGCTTCAATTAGATCAATTTCAATACCCAATTAGGTATCCCTTTGATGGAATTTGAGCAGAATTATATACCAAAAGATCTAAGGCCAATCAAAACCGTTACGGAGGAGCCGCGCGTTGCGGCCGCTGCAGGAGCCTCCACTGCTCCACCAGCTGCTACAGGTACAACCGTTGAGCCAATTACAGCAACAATTCGAAACCCGGAAATTTTTTCCAACAGGGATGTCTCCATACCGGTGTATTATCCGGCGAATGTGTATGATGGTGGTTGTATAGGTTTAGGATATGCCAACCCCTCCCCCATTGGGGTGGCTTCGTGGGCTCCACGGGTGCAGATGACGATGGGAAGTGTAAATGTAGCTATGAAAGCCCCGAGTCCAACTGTTGGTTTTAGTTATAGCCCCAATTTGGGAAATAGGATGGTTAGTAATGCTGTTGATAATGTTGGGAATGAAATGATGGTTTCGATGGGGAATATCCCTCATCCGGCGAATCGGGTTAATGTTAATGGAAGTAATGAAATGACAGCAGGGGTAGTTAATTATAGTCCCAATTCGGGGGGAACTCGTAGCAGTGGAAGTGGGGCTGATTACGGGAGTGAAGAAGGTGGGGATGATTCTGCTTCGGGGAAAAAAGTCAAGTTTTTGTGCAGTTTTGGGGGTAAAATTTTGCCTAGACCTGTTGATGGTATGTTGAGATATGTTGGAGGACAGACCAGGATCATTAGTGTGAGGAGAGATATAAGCTTTAGTGAGTTAATGCAGAAGATGACAGATACTTATGGGCAACCTGCGGTTACGAAATACCAGCTTCCCGATGAGGACCTCGATGCGCTGGTTTCAGTTTCATGTCCGGATGATCTTGACAATATGATGGATGAGTATGAGAAGTTAGTTGAGAGGTCTAGTGATGGCTCTGCGAAGTTAAGGGTGTTCTTATTTACGGCCTCGGAGCTTGATTCGCCTGGTGTGGTTCAATCTGGGGATTCGCAGGACAATGGACTGAGATATGTCGATGCTGTAAATGGGATAATGGATTGTTTCAACAATGGGATTGCTAGGAAGGAGAGTATGGCAAGTGCAACTTCAACTCAAAACTCTGATTTTAGTGCGACTGAGGTTGTTGATGGCTTGGTTTCCCCTCAAATGGATGTTAATGGAGCACAACAAATCAACTTATTGTCAAACCTGGCTACTACTCATGATGCCAATCCAAAATTGGTGCCTATGGAGCATAGTCCTCTTGGCATTTCTATGGTTAACTCTGGTAGTCCCCAAACTTTATCTTCTCCTCAGTCTGAAGTTGAATTTGAGAGGTCAGTTCCGGTTACTTTGCCACAACAGCAATTGGGGTATGATTATCAGCAAGCTGTAATGGGTATTCCTCCACATAGTCCTCAATTACAAGCTTATGTAGATCCAAATCGTGCTGATTATAGGCATCAGCCTAGCCAGATGAGATACTCTAATGCTCAGTTTTTGGGGACTGCTGGGTCTACATTCACCCCACAGCAGATTCGTGATAACAATGTTGGTGTTGCTCCTCATCGTTTTGTTTCTACAGTTCACATGAACATGGCTCCCACTTCTCATGTTTCTATAAGGCCAAGTGTTCAGCCACTGGTGCAGCCCCAGCAAACTCATTATTCAGATGACAACATATATGGAAAAAGATTTGTTCAGGTTCCCATTGACGCGACCTACAACACTTATCAACCGCAATATCCAGCCCCGGTAATTGGGGGAGGCTACGCTTGGCATCCTGTTCCACAAACTGAACATGTTATCTACTCTGATGGATCAGTGTCCCCTCAACAGGTTGGTTTTCCTGAGAAAATGCAGCGATTGGAAGATTGTTTTATGTGTCAGAAACAATTGCCTCATGCACATTCCGATTCTTTGGTACAAAACCAAAAAGATGGTACTCAATCCCCTATACCGGATTCACACTCAATTCATCAAAGTCTTCTTAATAGGGGCATGATAGCTGGAGCGCTGGGAGATGTTCCTATTGAACAGGGTACTGGGCTTCGATCTGCTGCGTTTAACCATATCGATCATCAGGTTGGATTGCAACAACCACCCCACGGTATGATGGGTCTCCCAGGATTATCAACTGCAACTGCTCAATCTCGCCTAGAAGATTCTCTACATCAGTATTTGGTGCCTCGACAATACCAGCGTAATGAGGAGGCCTTACAAAATAAACGCATTAATAATGATGTTCCGTATTACGCTGGCGTAATTCAAGCTTCTGACCGCTTGGGTCATGAATCCCCTGTAGAATTCACGGTTAGAGTGCCTAGTGGTGTGTCTAAAGATCAAGGGGTAGAGTCTTGCATATCAAGTGGCCAGCGGAGCCCAATTGATGGGATGATGGAAAGTCTATGGATCAGCCCTCCCGAAAATAATGCTAATAATGAGCAGTATCAGGCAATAGTTGATAAAATGAGGAAAGATGCATATGCCACAACTCATGCTAAGCAAACTGCAATGCTGCCTACTTCGATGGAATCTTCTTATGCGTATAATTCTCAGCAAATAGAAACATATGAGGCCACTCAACCACCTCTTCTGGGTAACCAAGGATCATATCCTCAATCACAAATGGGAGGCCATTTACTAGATAATGACAATACCAGTTATGGTACGATTCCTTTCTCAGGTACGGATCCAGCCTATCCTGTTGATAGAACATCAGCTGTTCAGTGGGGGAATGGAGTCTTGCAATTGCAACCAACAGTTTGTTATGCTGATTTAGAAACTGCATCTAATCCAAAATCTTCAATATCATCATCTGTGGGCGCCGAAGATATCCAGGATTCCTCAAACTCCCTTTTCAGCAACCAGGACCCTTGGAATCTAAGGCATGATACTCATGTTCCTCCTAAACCCAACAAAATTCTGACAAGAAAAGAAGATTTTGAGGCAAAGGATCCTTTTAGTGGTAACAACTCAAGTAATGGTGCAGAATCAATAACAGATGCGCTGTTGATGGATGTAGTTTCCCCGCCATTGGGCAATTCAAAGGATTTGAACTCAGAGCAAGCTGAATCATCCAAAGGTCAGAAACATGTCAAATTATATGCTTGTTTCTATTTGTGTCTGCATTTATAATCTTTTTGAACTTGCAAAACTTCATTTTTACTGGTTTTATGGTTGAAGGCTCAGCCGAGGAGCGCATCAAGCAAGAACTTCAAGCTGTAGCTGAAGATGTAGCTGCTTCTGTTTTTTCATTGGCTACTCCTTCTGATGACTCGGTGGTACTTGAACAAAAAGATTCAACTTATGAAGAAAGTCAAGATAAGGAAACTTCAAATAAAGATACTGAAGTCAAGCAAAAACCTAAGTTTGAGGTAGCAATTTCTCTCTCTCTCTCTCTCTGAGATGTTTGCATCAGTATTTGTTTCTCCATTCAATGATGATGTTGTTTCTTTAATTTGTTGGACTTTTTAAAAATCATTGTCTCCTAATTTACTCAGGATGTGATTAGTAAAGTCCCGGAAAAGGTGAATTTTGGATTTCCAGTATCAGGAGGCCTTGGTCGCTTACAGGTTGATAAATTTGCTTTATTTTATCCCAGTGTTTGTATATTTCTGACTACATATGTTAAGGGTTTTTGTTTCACCTTTGCAGATTATTAAGAATAGTGATCTTGAAGAACTGCAGGAATTGGGTTCTGGGACCTTTGGCACTGTATACCATGGAAAGTGGAGGGGTACTGACGTTGCAATTAAACGGATAAACGAGAGGTGTTTTGCTGGGAAACCTACTGAACAGGAACGCATGGTCAGTATTTTTGTGGGAACTGGATTGTTCTTTTTTTTTTTCATTTAGACCTTTCATTCTTTCATTTTGATTAGCCAGTGTTATTGTATTTGCATGAAAATAGATTGAAGATTTTTGGAACGAAGCAATTAAACTTGCTGAGTTGCACCATCCAAATGTTGTAGCTTTCTACGGTATGGTTCTTGATGGTCCTGGAGGCTCTGTGGCAACCGTGACAGAATACATGGTTAATGGTTCTTTAAGGAACGCCTTGCAGAAGAATGAGAGGTATTTTTTTTCTGCCGTTCTTTCTATTTTTTACGCTATCCTACTTTCGGGTAAAAATTGTTTGTCGAGTAATGTAAACTGAAGTTGAGAATAAATTGTTACCAGGAGCATTGACAGACGTAAGCGTCTACTAGTTGCCATGGATGTGGCATTTGGCATGGAATATTTGCATGAGAAGAATATTGTACACTTTGACTTGAAGAGTGATAATTTGCTTGTCAATCTCCGTGATCCTCATCGCCCAATATGCAAGGTATTGACCAGTCTCTGAAAATTCTTTTGATGGTAGTAATCCGGTGAAGCTTACTGCAAGGGTTTCACATGGGGTACTTCAGAAATATATATATATTTGATAATATTATATCTTGTGTGAAGGTACCTACAGGTTTTTAACAAATGTCTGGCTAATATTTTGAATGGAACATTCATGAACTAGGAACTTTATTAGTAATTTGTTTGTTTTGGTTTTAGAGTTGAAGTTGTTACTGCATCTTGGTTATCTTTGATTTGAAGTATATGAAGTCATTGAATTTTTTTTAAGCCGTCCATGTGAATACAGGAAAAACATTTCTTCCCCTGCTATTAGGAGTACAAAAAAAGTTTTCTGGGTACTTCTGATTCAACTTAATTTCGAAAAAACAAGATATTGTTTTTAAAAACATCGTTGGATAGGGTTGATGTCTTTTCAGCAACAGTGGGTTTTGTTTGGCGTGAAATTTGATTTATTATATTGCTTTAATTTCTGCTGCATCTATTTCCCTTTGCTACTCACGCCCATTAACCAATACAGAACAACATTACCCCTGTATTGGCCTTTGACATCAATCTGAGGCAATCATATTCTCCATTTTGTTTGGTTACAGGTTGGTGATTTGGGCCTTTCCAAGGTGAAATGTCAAACGCTCATCTCTGGCGGTGTTAGGGGAACTCTTCCATGGATGGCCCCGGAGCTTCTGAATGGTAGCAGTAGTCTTGTGTCTGAGAAGGTTTGAACATCTAGTTTATGCAGTCAATAAAAGCTATCATTTTCTTTTCTTTTCCCATACGCAACTTGACTAAATCTGCTCTATCGATCTCTTTGTGTGGTATAGGTCGATGTGTTCTCATTCGGTATTGTGCTGTGGGAACTTTTGACTGGGGAAGAACCATATGCAGATTTGCACTATGGTGCTATTATAGGTAATGTTTTCATGTGCCATGAGAATTTCGTATGATACAGTGGGCATTGCTGCAATTGATTTCTTTATATGCAGGTGGTATCGTGAGCAATACATTGCGCCCGCTGGTGCCTGAATCTTGTGACCCTGAATGGAGAGCATTAATGGAGAGTTGTTGGTCTTCTGAGCCATCGGAGAGGCCAAGTTTCCCGATTATCGCAAATGAATTACGAGCAATGGCAACAAAAACTCCTCCAAAGGGACAAAATTCACCACCGGCTCAAGGTCAAAATTAATTCAATGCCAGTTTTTTCGTTACCACTTGAGTGCTATTTTCTTCTAGGATGTACAAAGTTATAGTGTCTTTCTGTTTTTTGGCTGAACATTCAATTTTTTCATTTGTTATTTTTTGTTCCTAATGTTTGAAATAGGAGTCATGGTACATAGAATTTGTGAATTTTTAGGCCCATCTTTGTTTTGTTCACCGTGTTTTGAACTTAGACAACTTAAATTAAGATGACATTTGGACATATACTCTCTCTCTCTTTTATGTATATATGAAATATTTTTTTGAGGTGTCTATTTGTTTGGATGTTTGTTCCTGTCTTATTTGCTAGCTTTCCGTTTTTATTTTAGAAAAAAGTACCATTTATCGAAGATAATCAATTTAGGCGTTTTCTATTTCACCTAAATTCCAGAATACTACATATATTATTGCAGAAATTCAAAGGTGTTTGCAAATACTTGGCGATCTTTTATATTAACCTATTCGACTTCAGAATATACAGAAACAAAGCTAATGTGAATGAACCCTTATTCCCTTACATAACAGAAATGGCTGGTTTAAAGAAAATGAATTCATCAACTGTGAATTCTAATTTCAAAAGAAGCATAAATTCATAAATTTTTCAGAAGCCATTTCTTAAGGAACTTGCAAATGAATCATTTTAGGGAATTGAAATCCGATTCTGAAACTAACAACAAATGACAATTAACAATGGCATGACAATTCAATTTTATGACCATGTAAAAGCAAAAAAACGACAGAGGATCACTTTTGTAGCACCTATGTTTAGAAATACATTATTCAACAATAACACAACAACGAAATAACTAAAAAAAGAAGTATTTTTATTAAAATAAAAAAGAACTTATATCAAAAGCTTTATCTAATGATTATGAACTTCAAAAGTTTGTTGAGGTGCTCGTTGTATATGCAATGATCAAGTTTACTAGTAAACTTATAGATAGATAAAAATGAAAGTAGAAAAGAGGCAAAAGAAAAGAAAAATATTGAGAGTATTGGATAAGATGAGTCCATATATAATGTCAAGGATGTCGACTTAGCTGAGTCCACACACACCACCTTTTACTCTTATCTTGGAGGGCAGGAGCATAACCATATGGAGGAACGTTAATATGATAACAGCCACGTAAGCTTTTTGTCTTTTAACGCTAAGATACCCAGAGGCATACCTTACCTTAGCTGTGTTGGGGTGCTCCTTAACTATTGCGGCGTACTCAAGAATTAGATATTCTCATGTCATAACCGAGTAAGAACCAATTCCGAACTCTGCAGGGAGTGGATCATACCCTTGCTTTGAGTTCATGGATCATTTGGATGGGTCGAGTATGCAAGCCCATATTGTCATCCCCTACCCTTAGCCCGTCTGAGGTCCGTGGATGACATCCAAGCGAATCTGGATTTTTCAGTATCCTATTCTATTTCTTGCATAGGTTTTTCTAGAAGGAGATTTTTGCAAAATGCTATAAAAGTTGTATGAAATTAAGTTAAGGGCTTAAATTATACGTAGGTTCTTAAAGTTGTCTAAATATATCATTTTAGTCCCTCAATTTTGAAAACGACTTATGATCCTTCAACTATCAAAATGTGGCCTTATTGAATCCTTATTATGTAACATGGCACTGAGTTGGCATTAAAAGTAATATCTTTCACATTTGTCAACTCAGTGTCACGTCATCAATTAAGAACTCAATAAGTCCATATTTGGATAATTGAGAGATTTAATATGTTGTCGTCAAAGTTGAGAGATTAAAATGATTTTTTTTGGATAATTGTAGTAACTTGCATATGCCATAAAGCAAGGCGCGTTGGCCTACATGCCAAGCTACCGCGTTGGACCACCAACCAACTTGGGGTGTTTTTATTTGCGCGGCTTTGCAAGTGTTGTCAACATATAATCTCCAGTGAATTAATTAGGAGACTCTATTATCTTTAATTCAACACAACCAATCAAAACTAAGTCAACATTTCTTAACTATTTTTCTATAATTACACAAAAGTTTATCATTTTACTACCCCGCTTCTATCATTTCATTCAATTACTTTTTAACATATTCTAATTCTTAAAACTTCACCCAATTTAAAAACAGATATGTTATGTTGCTAACACAATACCCAAATTTGATAGATTTGATGAGTTTTAAAGTTTTTTATTCTCTGTTTCTTAGTACCTGTTACATGTCATATCTTCATAAATATTAAAGAGTAATTAATAGATTTAAATTTAGTCAAAAGAATAATATCAATGTATGTTTTTTCTTTTGTGACATAAAGTATAGTTAAAGGTCTCTATCTATTTGCAAAGTTAGGGTAAACCACATAACTTGATGAGGGTTTATTATGGAGTTTACAGATTTCATGCTAATAGTTTAATACATATTAAAATCTCAATTTATCAGAACATTAAATGATATTGGAAGTTTAAAAGCGACCAGTAAAATGAATTTAACTTCGATTAATATTGAATATTTAAGTAAGGTGGAACTAGTTTTACTCTATTTTTTCATCTAAATGATTATTTTCAATAAAAAAAAATTATGATCAAAATTTAATTTATATTGTTAATAATAAGTAAATATCATCATATTTTCTCGTTAAGATTTGACGGTCCGACAAGTCATCTACTGATTTGTTCTAACAATGAAAATGGATAATCTTACTTAAACTGTTAATTTTTCTAAAATATGTACTACATGCTAAATTTAAGTGTCAAAACATCACTGAAATAACAAAAAAGAGTTTATCAAATCTCCATTATATTGAATGAAATTTTACTAAATTAGGGTCAATTTGACATTATTTTTTAAGATCATAAAAGCAATTTTCTATTAAAGCGACTTTTTGGAGAAGCTTATCTGAAAAAAGCAGTCCGCTTACAACTTAAGCAGAGATAAAAAGCCCTAAATAATTAGGATAAGCGAGGTAGCCAAATAAGACTAAAGAAGAAAAAATATCGGATTATCAAAAAAATAAAATGATTAGGCAAGGTTTAAGCGTTGTTTTTATTGAAACAAATCTCTAATTCTTAGACACTTTCCCATCTCTTTCCGTCGAATTTCGTACGTGTTTCTCTTAATTTTCCATATAAAACAGAAACCCTTTCTCGTTTACCCATTAAATCTTGATCAATATCCCATGGCCGAAACTCAACAACAAGGCCATGATTACTACTACCAAGATGAAGAAGAAGCAGCAACTACTGGGTGTCATAATTGCCTCTTCAAATGGTTTAAAAACAGCCATCAAGAAGATAATAATCTGCTAAACTCAGGAGGAAATAGAGAAACATGGATTGGTAAGAATTTGAACAAGGTTAAGGAGGCTTCAGAAGTATTTGCAGGGCCTAAGTGGAAAAATTTGATGAGAAAAATAGGTGCTTATTTGAAGAAACTGAAGAAAGAAAAGAATATAAATAATCAGTATGATGCTCATAGCTATGCTCTCAACTTTGAGTTTGATAGGAAAGAAGATGATTTGCTGCTTCCTGCTTTTTCTTCCAGATTTGCTCCTCCTTCCTCTACCCTTATTGATCATAAACAATCTTTTGTAAATTGATTTTTTGAGTTGTTTGTTAATTCATTATTTCATCAAATATTCTTTCTTTGTAAATATTCATTATATATGTTCCCTGGATTATCTTTACTTGTTTTTAATCTTGTTCATTCATATATAGGATTATAAACAAGCCGAGTTGAGCTTTGTCTTGCTTGAGCTCTGCTTATGAAAGTTATATTGTCATGAAATATTCTAACTTGAGGTTCTCGACGTTGAGCACATAGAATTCGCTTCTATTAAAACCCTAATTAAGAATTGATAGGAGAATATCAAAATTATGCTATTCTATATTCAATGACTTCATAACTGAGTTGTTTTATTATAGTCTCGAGAAATTAACAACCAACAAACAATCCTTGATTGACCCAGCGGTAGCATAGGACTACCACCTGATGAGAAAAGAACAACTATGTAGAAAAACGTGTTTGAAATTAAAAACTTAGACAGCCACAAAATTAAATTTTATCATCCGTTACATCGCGACCATTAATTATCGAGAACTGCTACAGTACCCGAAATATTTAAGCAAACAAATTAGATTGAGTTCACCGCGGAAACGGTTTCCTAAATCAGAAATGAGTTTTCAATTTTCAATACTTATTAGTGCTTACAAAACCGTAGCCAAAAACATATATGGGTTTGATAGTTTCATTTCCAAAAACACGGAAACTCTATCGCCAATAATCCATCTCATATAACTGCTGTTGCCAATGCAAAGAAAAAATGTGTTTCCATTCCACACTTCCTTCGCATCCTTAAAATCCCGAACCAAATGAAGCGAAGTTTCCCGGAGAGAGTAAGAAGAAGAAGAACCGTCGCCCACTGGCTTAACATTAATACTACCACTTTGTAAGTACTGGCAGTTTGAGCTAGCTCCGAGTGTTATCCTTGTATTAATGCATTGTTTGAAATCATTTCACTTCTTCATCCATCTCATTTCGTTAAGTTTCTTGTACTTGTACCTATATCTAAACTCCAACTCTTTTGTGCTTAATGCAATGGGTAAAGCAATCTAGTTTCATAAATGTCACTAAAATTTATTTTATTTCAAAAAAAAAACTAGTAACTTTTCATCATAAAATAAATAAATATAATAATTTAATATTTAGATTATAGAACTCTTTTTAACAAGTGTTTTAGAATAGATTTGTTAAGTGTAAAAAGTAATATTAATGTTTAAAATATATGTAGAACTTCAATGATTCCGAGAATTCTCAAGGAGATTAATGAGTATCCTAGCCGAGCAGGAAGGGTATTCCCCGTCCCTGCATCAACTTTGGAAAAAAAGAAAGAAAACCCTGGATGCTTGTGGTAAAAATTTCTGAGGATTCACCACTCTTATTGGGAGGCCTCCTCATTCCTCAACCGGGAAGCGGTGCCTCATTGATAAGTCTACTTGCAAAGCATTGAGCAACACAAGTTCAATATGATATAAAGAAAAACTAAAAGTTGAATCAACCCATTCCGTGTATAGCAGGCAATAATTACATCATAAACCAATTTCTTTGCTCACATATATAGAATCATAAACCAAATGAAATTCTCCAAATCCCATGTGGAAATAGTCTAATTAAACTATTAAATCATGTCAATCTAAAACTGTAGCTGCCTGAGTTTAAAATGAGCAACCTCTTTTACTGTCCTTACTTTTTCTTGCAGTATAGGCGGACACCGGACATCCCAACATCTACTGCTGTTTATATGTTTCGTCTTTCTCATTGCAAACACTTATAACAGTAGTAGGCTAGGCTCCTCTGGTGTTTCCATTCATCTGTAGTGTTGCCCGTCCGTATTTTCACCTGCATTGTTTACAACAGGCAAAACCCTCCATAACTGACATAATCGAGTATATAACACCCATGGCTCTCCAAGTTAGATGGTTTTCACAGTTTAGCTCCTTAATGAAGTCAAGGGACTGAACTATGAAAATTTGAAGTCTGCCTGTGTAATTTATCCCAACAAAATTTGAATAAAAGATAGAATGTATATAATAGTGACCGACTTATTTCTTGCGTTTGCTTTTCGTGGTAGTTCCTGAAGGGTTACTGTGCCAATTCCTTTTCCTTTGGTTTATGAACCAATTATTAATCTGCTTTAACTGCAACCCTGTTTCCTGCACCAATTTTGCTTTGTCTTCCTCCTAAAACAAAAGGGAACAAACAAACAAATTCATGACGGAACAAAAGAAAAGGATTGCCTCGTTCCTGAACAAAAAAATTGATGAATTGAACACAAAAAAGATACTAACAGTTGGATATGGCCACTTGGAATGTGATTGCCACCAAGCTTTTAAGTGAGAGGTGGTGTCTCCTGGCAATTTTCCGGCTCTTCGCTTTCTTAGAATTTCCTCCCTAATGTCCACAATCTTCTCTTTGTAATCCTAAATGCAGAACGTAGCTCAGCCACATTGTTTTTGTGTAACAATACCGTATTTAAAGAGTTTCTTCTTCAATATTACCTGTTTCAGTTCATGCTTTAACTCTTTTCTTACATGCTCCATCAAGGACCTCTCACTTTCAGTTGGGAGGCCGAATCCCATGCAATCTAGTCCGTCCATACCTCCATCGTACAAGTTAGCATCACTATCTTCTTGATCATCCTCATCCTCTGACATCGTGGCGCCGGTGCCTTCACCCAATGATGCACCTGAAATGCATCATGACTATGTTGTAAGCCTAGAAATTTCAATCTGGTTCTGACTATGGTAAATGAAAAAGCATAGCAAATAATTGTAATGGTAAACAACTATTGTTCTTGTTATAGGATGATGGTAAAAAAGGAAGCAGAGTATAGAAGTTCACAAGACAGTTCTGCAGAATGTGTTTTGAGATTTGAAATTAAAAGCTTCAGAAAAACGTTTTCTCCTTTACAGGAAGATGATAAATAAAAATTTGATATAGGCTGTCCCCATGGATTAAACTTTGATCCCTGTCCTTCTCAATAGATAGCTATTAAAGTTGAAAACAGATACTTAAAGTCAAAAGTAAACCAAGATCAAATAATTACACAATAGAAAAACAAGTTTCAAGTACGATTAACAAAATTTTGCTCAGAACATCAAGCTAAATTGCTATTCACACTCTTAAACTCTATACGAGGGCCACAAAAAGCGTAATGTTTTGAGAAAAATCCAGTGAGTATAGCCAAAAAAGGAAGTAAGCAGGATAGCAAAAGAACAACAAGCTATCAAGAAGCCCCCTTCAGAAGACGAAAGAGAAACAGAGAGTCAGATAGTCTGGTGACACTTCTGCACCCTTTTTGATATCAAATTGATAGCATAATTTTCTTTTGAAATTTTACAAGTCATTCAGGTAATTCCTTTGTCCTTCCCACTTCTTAACATTTGACTTTTACATTCCATTAACTTGGGTTTCCGCCCATAGACCATATCCCATAAATAAAAGCACTGAAACACTTGCATCCAACTTCATTGCCACATCATTCTCACATTAAGCTTCAGAATAATAATTGAAACCCACATGCCTATCCTTCACCGTCTCAATGTACGAAGATTTCAAAATTAATAATGAAAAGAAACAATAGCTTAGAGTTGAAACAACTTAAATTTGCTAACTTGATACCAGAAAACAGGATACAAGGGAACGGGAAATATAAGCTGACTTCAAAAATCAAAGAGCAAAAAGGGCACCAAAAAGAAGCAGGATGACTCCAGAATATTTAAAGAATGAAGCTATTTACTCTTCCAATACTCAGCTCAAACAAGACCAGCACATATTAGTTTAGTTGCAGAGAAGATGGCTCCTAAAACAATTACCAGTTAAGCTTTGTAGAGATTGTTCGAGCTCCCAGCAGGCCATCACTGCCTCCATAGCATGAACACGGACATGTTGTTGCAATTGATCTTTAAAAGAACAGAGAAGTAGAACGTAATGAGTCTGCAGAGAAGGCAGAAGAAAACATGGAAAAAAATGATAATGAGAATCAGATGAAAGAACAAAATTTGATTCCAAGGATTAGAGTTAGAGGAAAGAGGCAAAGAAATAATTGATTAAATAATGCAAATAGTATTATTCACAAAACCTGATAAAGATTACGTTTGAGGTAAACTCGACATTTTTCATTATGCATACATGCCATACAAGAAATAGTACTACTCTCGTAGACAGTAAAGTATTCTAGGTTACTACTTGATTTTAGAACAAGATACTTGAACCAGCAAAACACAAACGAGATATATGTCGCAACTTTGGAGAAGAAATTTATGACCATCACTCTCTTGTATCATGACTAATCTCTAACTATGACCCCCTTGGATGTGTAGTTATATGAAAGAAGCATTCCATTCTTGATGCATCCAAATTTGTACAATAAGATTGACTTGTTTTTTTCCAATCCTTGATTTTCAAAGGTGTAACCCATAAAAACAATTGATTTACTCAATGGACTTGCAAATGACTTGAAAATACGACAGCACCATGTACAGCCAATGAAATGGCTTTAAATTGATAAAACTTGTTAGTTAATATAATTGGTCTGTATTCCTAAAGAACTTAACTACATGAGGACAAACCTACATAGAAGTGGACAAAAAGGACAAGTCATCAACAAGGAGAATGTCTCCTAAGTGTCATTCCTTTTGTGAACTAAAACAACAAAATGCATTCCTCTAATGGTGTAGCAACTGAGACATTCCAACTAACATCAAGTACCATTAATAACTTAGAATCTACAGGCTTTTTTCACATCAACAATCAAAACAACATGCAATCTGGGGAAATTAATGTGCTTTCTAACTCATCTCCTGGAACAGAGGAAATCATGAACATGCAAAAGGGGATGAAGTTTTCCTTCGCAAACTTCACATTCCTAGTATTATCAATACAAAGAAAATTACCTAAAGAGCAAAAAGACATCACTCCTTCACTCCTAATAGTTACTAAATCCAAAATAACCAACAAAAACAAAATCCCTCATCCCTCAAATTAAGCAAAGCCAACATTTATTAAGATAACTGAAATTAAAGAAAAACGAATCGGATAACAGATTGCATTCATTCATATATATATCATGAATGACACATGTTGTTACCCGAATAAATAAAAACATACACTTGGCACGACCGGATTCACCCTCTCCTCATATACAGTCAGCTTGTAAGACTCGGTCAACCAAGATAACCTCTCCCCTCACTAAAGAACGCTTCCTAACCTACAATTCTCTACGGATTAGGAAGTTATTTCTGATCAAGAATCTACCACGTAGCATTCCTGTTTCTACAAGTATCCCAATTAGATGCAGATATCCTCTCTACATTCACTTAACCCTAAATTCTCTACTCCCAAATCCGATCACTAAGCTCATCAACTAACTTAAGCATCAGATAGGGGTCGCCCTTAGCTTATGATTGCTATTTGGCAGGAAACTCAAGCATACATGAAGTCAAGTTCAGTTTACGATGCAACAACACAAAGGGTGCATACAACAAAAAAAAAACGAACCATGAACTGATCGAGCTCTTTGTCATCCAAAACATGACCATTCCCAAGCACAGAATACTTAGCCACAACTTCCTGAGAGTGAGCAAGCTGCGAATCAATCCTCGCCAGCTGGTCAACCGGAGTAGCAATCCTCAAACAAGCCACATGGGCGGCGAGAAGCTGCTCATACAAAGGATGCCCTAAAATATCCGCCTTACATTTGGCCCTCTCCCAATTATCCTCACCACCACCACCACCACCAGGGACTCCATCTAAAAACTCATCGTCGCCGCCGCTTTTATCACTCAAATTGCGGCCTAAAACCTCGTCGGCTCGGCGGAGGACTGCTTTGCTTAGCCAAGAGGGGCCCGCAGAGGCGGAGGAAGAGGCGGAGGCGGAAAGTGGGGATTGGAAAGCCATTTCGTGAGAGAAATGATCTTGGAAAGCCATTGTTGGAGTTTTACAAGAACATTAAATGGAGGGAAATTGAGGTTTGGTGAGGAGTGCTTTAATGGAGTAAAGTTTTTTTTGAGGAGGAAGATGAAGATGAAGAAATGGAGGGAGTAAAGTTAAGGAAGAAAAATAAACAAGAAAAGGTCTATATGGGTGGACTTTTTTTGTTGCATAATTAATTCAACCGTGTGATTTAGAGACACGTGTTTCATTAATGTTTTATTATTGGGTGATTAGGGTCGAGATTTTGAGTAACGATATTTGGAAACGGACAAAAAAAATAAAAATACACAGTTGTCCGTTTTTAGTTTTTCATTCGGTTTTCGAACCATATTGAACCGACTAATTTAAATTCGAGACAGGTCAAAAAAATTATGATATTTAAACCCCTTTCAATTGTCGCTGTAAAAAATCGATCCACAAACCTATCTATCAAGTACAACCTTATACTACTACTGTGACAACCAACAGTTAGTAAATACAGTTTGTGTTTACCCTTCACATATTTGTACTAGTCAATGAGAAAAATATCTTGTCTTAAATATTTTTCCTACCGAAGATATTTTTGTATTATATGTTTCCAAACCATGCTTTGCCCACATTAATTAGGAACTGATGTGTTTCATGCGATGTCCATTAAATAATATACAAAAATTTAAGAAAAAAAATTATTACTTCTATTGTTTTGGTTAAACTCTGCGGGGTTTTTCAAAAATGCTTTCACCATCCGCTTAAAATTTTGAATAAAGTTCAAAAATAATACTTTATAATTTATTCAATTTGTAAATAAAAGCTTGTGATTCAACATTTTGCAAATAAAGATACGTGGTATGAAACTTTTTGCAAAATAAGGTATCCTAAATTATAACTTTACGTTTTAATTACAGCGAACCGCATTTCGCATTTTTTTTAAAAAATTACATTTACGTATCGATAAAACATATCCATTAGTGACTATTCCACCCTCAAATCGGAATTATAAACCATATTATGGACGTTTTACGTTCTTTTATAATTTGATAATTTACGGACAAAATTGATGTTTGAATCCGTATTATCAATCTGCAATTTGGTATGCGGATCAATATTTATCAATATATAGATATATATTTTTAACATTTAAAAATATCATCAGAACTCAATAATGTGATTTTAGATACTCTGTTTTGTAAAAAGTTTCATACCACGTACTCCTATTTGCAATTAAAATCATACCACATACTTTTATTTGCAAATTGTTAAACCACATATCTCTATTTGAAAATTGAGTAAACAAACGTGTATTATTTTTAATCTTTTCTCTAAAATTTTATTAAAAATCTATCATTCGAGGTATAACCGGCTCATCTTACTTTAACATATTTAACCAATCATTAATTCTACAAGAATTACTTTATATATTACTACTAATTGCTAATTTAAGCTACTAAAACTGAACTACTATTCATTTATTAAATAATTGAATCTTGTTTATTTAGTATTTTTCAATTACATATGTATTTTTCAATCTTGTGATCAAGGTAACCCTTATCATTTTCACCTTCCATAATTATGGAAGTTTGAGAAGACTAGTTTATTAGTAATCTAAGTTTCATATCATAGATTTTAAATAGTAATTAATTTTATAAATGTTGATATTAAAATAAAGAAAGAGAGTAGAGGAGGAAGACAAGTGTAGGGGTTGAAGGAGGGAGGGTTCCCCAAAGTGTCTCTCTCTGTTTGCCTACTTGTTGTTGTTTTTTGGTCTAATCTCTCCACCTTCTGATTGCGACATTTATTGTTTTTCACTTCACACGTGTCGCTCCCACCTTTTCTGGACCACTTTTGGCGTTAGAATCAAAGGCCCCTTGCCCTATTAATTCATCGAATCATATTCCTACACCTGTACTTCTTGGGACCACTCTGCCAATTGACTCTCTTGATTGGTCTATTTTCCTGTCGTGAACACAGAATGTGGTCCCTCCCGGACGGATAAGGAGACGTAGGCCCATCATCCAAGGAACTCTGGCCGACTGCTGCTGATGTGTGGTCCAACCCCTCACACATTTATTTCATCAGGACTATGATTTTTTTTACAATTTTACACCATGGAGCCGTTTGATTCATGGAATAGAAATGAATAGAATGGAATGGAATAGCTATTCAATGAAATAGAATAGGAATAGATAAAATTAGATATTTACTAGGAATATAAATTTCTATATTTGAAATAACTATTCCTTACTTCAATTAAAAAATAATTATCTATTCACTTTTGGAATAACTATTCCGTCGAATAATTATTACGTGTTTGAAAAATCCAACCAAATATAGGAATATGAATAGGCAAGGAATAGTTATTTTATCCTTTGCTATTTTTTGACTATTCTGCAAACCAAACGGCTTTTTTTTCTCCATTTCATGACATGGGTTTTTCATCTGGATGGGAACAAGGGTTCCATGTCCTTTTACAACATTAAGTATAAATAGATTTATCGCTCTCGTTTACAATTGCTTATTGACTAAATAAGTTTAATAGGCAGAAGCTAACTAGTCAAAACACCATACTTATGTAGCTCAACTAGTTAGTTCCATGTCCATGTGGAGATAACAAATATTTATTTCTAAAAAGGCTTAACTACCATGTTAACCCTTAAAGTTAACAATTTTTTTCAATTTAACCTTTTATGTTCTTCACTTCCCATTTTAACCCCTCAACTCTAAAAAACAGGTCACTTTAACCCTTTTCGACACATGACCAGTTGCACCTAAGGAGAGTCTAATACACTCTCTAGTAAAATATCGTTTTGACCCTTGATACTTTTTTTCTTTTTCTTTTCGGTCCCTCATTCTTCTTCTCCTTCTTCTTCTTTTTTTTTTCAAATCCTTCTTTCCAGAATTCTGGAAATTCTCCAGGTATCTAGAAATTTCCAGATTTCAAATTTCTGGAATTTTTCCAGAAATCTGAAAACTTCCAGAATTCTGGAATTTCTGGAAAAATTCTAGAAATTTCCAAATTTATAGAATTCTGGAAATTTCCAGAATTTTGGAATTTCTGGAAATTTCCAGAATATTCCAAAATTCTGGATTATTCCAAAATTCTGGATTTTTCCAAAAATTCCAGAATTATGGAATTCCAGAAATTTCTGGAATTTTTTCAGAAATCTGGAAATTTCCATATTTTTGAAAAATTCCAGAAATTTCTGTAAAAATCCAGAATTTTGGAATATTCTGTAAAAATCCAGAATTTTGGAATATTCTGGAAAATTTCCAGAATTTCCAGAAATTTGGAAAAATTTGGAAATGAAAAAAAAAGAGAGAAAGAAGAAGAAGAAGAAGAAGAATAAGAAGAAGAAGAGATGAAAAAGAAAGAAAAATAAAATTTAGGAGCCATTTTGTAATTTATAAAAATGGAAAAGTTTTAAATTTGCCCCTCCACTCTCTTGCTCTTGCCATGTAGGCGTCAGATTTTGACACATAGGCGCCACATATGACTAAGGGGTTAAAGTGACCTGTTGTTTTGAGTTGAGGGGTTAAAATGGGAAGCGAAGAACATAAAAGGTTAAACTGAAAAAAGTTGCCAACTTTAGAGGTTAGTAGGATAGTTAAGCCTTCTAAAAATAAAAGAAAAAACTCATGAAATCCTTGAATGTTTTTTAAAAATAAAAAATATTCGGAACTATGTTCTTGTGAATGATCTATGTGGTTGCAATAAAAAAACTTAAATGAGATTGACTGGAATGTCCTAAATGATGAACAAAAGATTTTTATGGAGTTTTATATCTGATTTTTATGTTTGTTTTTTTTATACATGCATTTTTATAATAAAGGATAACAAAACATTACAAGCACAAATATGCTAAACACAAAATAAAATAAAACAAAATATGACCAAACAAACAGTTCAAGTTCTAGCAAATATATCAAATCATAGAGCCCAAAAAACAAAATAAATTCAAACTTTGGTCAAACATTTTTTTAAAATAACTTTTCAATTAACAAGCATTATATAACCATACCTTACCACAATCTAAAACACAAGTTTTTATGGGCCAATTTGAATTGAAAAGTTCAAATACTTGTTAATTTTGGGCCCAGAAATAGCTAAATGGAGTAACTTTTAGCAAGCTGCCAAGAATTTAAACTACAATATGTTCGTGTTTTCAACCAACCATCGTGACATGCTAATTGCAATAAATAATCATAAACTATGGTAAATATAAACATTTCAAGCCTGGAGCTAGGGAAAGTCTCAAATTTGTAAGAGACTTATTGAAAAGGTTTCGAACTCTTCCACCAATGAGACTCCAATGTCCACAACAAGAATGATCTAGAGAAAACAAGGTCGTAGTTGTACAGGCATACCTAGTTTCTATTATACTCAGTATCATCATAAGTACATCATATGTAAGTAATTAATCATGAAATTGATGGAACTGTGGTATCTAATTTTCATTCTTCCTTTACAACTAGTACAAAAACTTCTTTTGTTTAGTACGAAACAAATGAGAAAAGCGGAATAAACATGGAGGCAGTATCTCAAAGAAGCTATGTATGAATGAATGAAAAAAAAAATAGAATTAAGGTAGGGTTGGAGAGAGTGATGGTTTTGTCACTTTGAGCTCTCCACAGTCACTAATAAAGACAGTTTTCAGAGGCTTGTTCCACATTCCACGGGCATTTTGCGCTCTTTCATCTCCAAGAAACTCTGCCAGGTCATTGAATTGTCGAATTCGTTCTGATGGTTTGTATGTCGGGATAGAAGCTATGGTTGTCACAACATCCAATCCTGCCACGAAATCAAAATAGTAAGTATTTAAAGGCGAGGAATCACTTGCTAGGATTGATCAAGTTACATGGCAAAAACAATGAATACTTTCCTCGGTGTTGTTATGCTGGAATCCAAAACCCAATTATCATCTAAACAATATCACTTGCAAACAATGCTTAGAGTAGAGTTGATTACAAGTCATGTTTGTGCAATTACACCTGGCATATTATATGATAACACTATTTGCAAGAAGAGAACAAGGTACTCCCTACTTTCACTAAGTTCAATGGTAACTACATTTAAATAGATCTTCAAACAATGGAACTTAACTATCAAATACCGGGATCATAATGCTCTAAGGAATGTGCGCACACATTCACACCCGTTTCACCCTCTCAACTCTTGGTAAGTCACATATAAGATCATGATTGCAAATGGTAGTCCAAATTTGCCTTTTGACATGTTTGTTGTTAGGAATTTTGCTGTTAATTCACAAGGGAAGGTTACAAATTATGACGGTGCTGGAAATGGGCTTCTTCAGAGTTGGAACCGTTAACCGAAAAGTTTGGCATGTGTATTCTAGAAGGAAGAAGGCTGCTGCATGAGAGGTTTTGATGAGCTGGCATTGACATTGGAAGCTGTCTTTATAGTAGGTCGTTTTGTGGGTTGTTAGGGCAGAAGAATTATTATGAAAAGTTATGGTCTGCTGTCGCAGAGGCTCTGCCTTTGGTAGAGAGGGATATTCCCATGGGGATCCGGTTTAATCTTAGTTCATTATAATCCGCTTTATTTTCCCTATTTTATCAATCGGAAATAACAAGCTCTCATTTCGCTTACCACTTTTGTGTGTCCTTCCCTTTCTTCTATTATAATCAGATTATGGTTACTGTCCTTAAAATTGGTATTCCGATCATTCATTCTATGGTGGTTAAGTTCTAACAAAAAGGAACGGTGTAGCTTATTGGCAGAAATGTTCTGAAAGGGTAAGCTGTACAAGAATATTTCTTGTATATGTAATCAGTATATATAGGTTACTTTGAGAGTTGAGCCTAGCTCGATCCAGTTATCCTTTGTTTTTCCTTCCGTATTTCAGTTAGTTCCTAACTCCTATATTGTAAGCTTGTTTTCCCTTCTAACTAAAAGAAAAGAAATATCAATACATACTCTATTCCCCTATCATAACACGCCACGTGATCGGATTCTATCATCTAACGACCACACAAAATGGCTTGAACCATGACGAAATTCAGCACGCCACAAGTTAAAATTGGTATTTTTGAAGACACGAATGTCTTCTTGACATTGCAGCCAAACTCCTAAACGGACATTTGATGATGGCTTGACCTTTGAAGTGTGAATAAAAGAACATAAGCCATCCATATTCAATACTAATGAAACAATTCATTAATAATGTTAATGTATAAGATTGCATCTCTCAATTTTGTAGTCCAACAATCAGAGAGCTTAGTCCTACTCTTAGTAAGTTCCAAGGCTCTAGCATAACTGTAAATAAGTACGAATTTCACACTTTTCAGAGAACTCACCCCTAAAGTACAATGACATAAGTAAGCACAAATTCATAAATTTAGACCAAATTCTCAAATTTGTCCCTTTTTCTGCTAATCAACAATGACATGACTTAACTCCACCTGTGAGTGCCACTTGGTGGCATTTACATCCGGTCCCAAGCCCGGATGAAGGAGGCGGGTTCCAGTAGGTTTGTGGCGGTCAGCGTAAAACCTAGCTACATCTAATGGACATCAACCGATCAATGACATAAGTAAGCAAAAATTTGCCATCTAATTATGCTTTTATCAATCAACTCTACTACGTAGGTTATAATCAGTTCAATTCATGAATTCAAAAGCTTTACCACGAAAAAGCACTGAAAATAACTAACCTTCAAGCACAATGCCAAACACAATGTTCTTGCCATCCAAATCAGGACAAGGACCAGGTCCAGTAGTAATCAAGAACTCAACATTTCTATAATCAGGATCAAGCTTAATATCATCCTCATCATCATTCTCCGACAAATTCAACGAAACAAGACCCGGCCTCGAATGCAACAACCTAAACGCCTTCGCATCAACAGTCTCCGTGTTCCTAATCAAATCCACGGGAGCCCTAACCTCACCCTTATCCCTCCTCCCTTGACGGCCACCTAAAAAAAACTGACCGGGAAATATCCTATGCACAAGAGTATTCTTATACGACGACGTTTTACACATCATCTTAAAATTAGAAACAGTGATCGGAACCAGATGGCCGTAGAGCCCGAGGACGACGCGGCCGAGAGGGGCGGATTCGACGCATAAGGTTGAAATGTTGTCGCCGAGAGTGCGGTCGGAGCGGAAGTAGTTAGGGCAGAGGGCGAAGTCCATGAAGACGCGGTCGGTGATGGTGGTGTCGAGGGATGGGGTTGAGGGGAGTGGGGAGATGGTGGAGAGGGAGGTGGAGAGGAGTAGGGAGCGGCGCGTGAGGGAGGGGGCGGCGGAGATGAGAGGTGGGGAGTGGTGGTGGAGGTGATGGAGGAGGGACGGCGGCGGTGGAGGGGGTGCTGGTGAAGCCATGGAAATGGATGGACATGATTGGTTGGGTTGGGGCGGGAAGAGCCATGGATGGTTGTTGGTGTGGGTCTACTTTTTCAGCATTGTGGATCAGATACAATGACGTGGAACTGCATTTGTCAATGGTTTTGTTTACTCCTTTTCTTCTATTTTGTTGTCTAATGGCGAACCTTTTAAGCGGAAAAAAAGATGCATTCACTTGCCACTTAAACCAACTCTCTTAATTAAGTGTTTATATTAATGCTGAGCGTAAATCTTAAAGATTCTTGAACCGAACTGAATATTCGAAAAAAAATCCAGATTTGTATTGAACTGTTAACTTTTACTTTAGAACCGGACTGGATTGTATTATTGACTTTTTTTCAATAGGATTCTGGAGATTTGCAATTACTGAGTAAATGTAGTTGAGATTATAGAACCAGACCGAATACCCGAATAAAAAGATTCAGAACCGAATTAAACAGTTGAATTTTCTCTTAGAATCGGATCGAATTGTACTGTTGACTTTTATCAATACAATCCTGGAGATTTTTAAATACCCGAATTGAAAGATCCGTACTCACCCCTAGTTTATATGGTAGTGAGAGAGGTTGATAAAGTTGAGAGTTATAAGAAATAAATGGAAGCAACGGAACAGATAGGATCAATGTTTAGGTAAACTTTTGTTCATTCTTACATGTTTTATCAAAAGGCTACGAAGAAAGATAGTGTAAGCATTGTACATCAATGTGATCGATAATAGAGACTATGGTACTAAGAGTATTGCTTGGACTGTATGTTGTTTGCATTGTCATTTCTAAGTCAAAAGATGAGGAATCAACACATACAAAATTGAAAATCTGTTCAACCTTCTCGAACTTGATTTTCTTTGTTGAAATTGAAGAAACTTCATTTTATTACCCACGTATTTTACAACAGCTTTTGTTTCCCATTGTACACTTCATGTCATCAAACATACAACACTGAGATAATGTAATAGAAAACTATTTGAAAGTTTAAGCAAAAAAGGGGTGTTTCAATTACCTAAAATCACAGTAAGCACTGAAATTTTATTGAGTTTGCTAGCGAAAACGGTTTCCTGCACCAGATTCTGAGTTTCCTATTTTTATTATCTATACCAACATGCTTGAGATGTTTCCTACGAGTTTCTGAAATAGTTTTCGTTAAGATGCTACTGGATAGGAGTTTCCATGCAACAAAAGTAAGAATCACATTTATGCTTCAATGAATTTCTATGAATAGTATAGAAAAAGGGATTGGTTTGTTTCTTTTTTTTCTGTGTTATGGTTTTCCTAGTTTCTGCTTTATAACTTTTAATTTGGATTGGATCAATATTCAACCGTTTTCTGAATGCTTAATTTCAAATGCCAATTCAGTAATAGCAGGATTGATAGGCCTGGATGCTTCAGAAGCTCCTTCCAGTCCTGGATTTGGAGTTCAACAGTTCCGCAAGAACCACGGAAAAGGTCTCCCTAGTGATCATTTGCAATATTATGCCCGTGTTATGGTGATGAATGATCTTTCAAAGCAACAGATCGTGCATCTGTTTTCAACCTCCTTGGAAGGCCCTGCTGCAGAATGGTATTTGACTCTGGATAAGGCGACTTGGGATGCACTTGTCGAAGCATTCCTTGAACGATATAGCCACAATATTTCAGATGAGGTTTCCTTGTGGGATCTTGAGCAGATCAGACAAGAGCCAGGAGAGTCTTTCTTGGACTATTTCAACCGTTGGGCGGATAAGGTCAACAACTCAAGCCAAAGATTAGTGTACGTGACTTTATTCGCAAGCTGATATGGGGTGCGCAACCAAATTATATTAATGCAATGAAGTTTCAGTGCTTTCAAATCTTTAAAGATGTGTGTGAGTGTGCCCTTTTACTAGAGGAGCACTATGAAGCAACGGAGAACACCAAGAATGGGTGGGCGTAACGGGAATAACAAATTTTAGTATTCTGTCGTATCAAAGATTGGTCTATGCATCTTAAGGATGGTTGTGGTACTTTTGAAACATAGTGACTTATGCTAAACCGATCCTTTGGAGGGACGTTTTCGATTCTTCCCTGGCTTTGTTTTTAGATTGTTTTCTGTGTGTCGTATTCTGTCTTGTTTCTAAAATGATTTGGAGTCCCATTTCTATTATAATCACTATTGGTTTTGGCATTCTAATCAGAGGATAATGCTTGGTTGTTTAAAATGAATTTTAATTCGTTATTCATGTTTATTGAGCTTCTTGCTATGTCCCTCGGAAGTCTCCTTGTGCTAGCTGAAAATAGGCGCAAATCAGTTGAAGGTACGATGCGAACCAATTGCCTTGGCCTATTGGGACTTCAGGATAGCTAGGAGAAGTCGCAGCGGGCCTTGGTCATGTCCTTTTCTCACAATCTCTGGATCAACAGCAAATACTCCTGTAAGACACCACTCTTGGCTTGCCTCCTATTAGATCATACTATGTAGTTTGTTGTATTATAGTGTTCATTGTTTCTGCAGATATATATAGCTAGCAAACGTTCATTTGAACAACGGGCAAAGTAGAATTCATGGATACAAAGAATACCAATTTAATTCAGCATCCGAGCCATGTACACTTTCATCATGGACCTGGATGCTTTTATATGAGCGTCAGATTCAAACTCAAACTGAGCAAATTTAGGAGTGGTCTTGTTTCTGAAATCATTCGGAGCCTCGACTCGAGTGTATCAAGTTGTTTTAACTAGATATCTCTGATTCAAGATATAGTGTAGATAAAAAATTTGAATTGAGAATGTGAATTAAGTTACTCGGGCTGAGTCCGATGGACTAAACATAGTCCGTCGGACTCTGGGAAAACAGGCATAAATTGAGTGAAGGAGTAAAATAGAGCAGTAGGATATGGGTCTGCTGAGAAACAGGCTTCATGGAACCTCAGGATGGCGAGCAATAGGCCCAGTGTCACCTGGGTTTGGCCTAGATTCAAAGGGCACTTCCAGATGCTTTATTATTTATTAATATTAACCACTACAGATTGTAATGTTTAGGCTTGTCCATGATTAATTTTTGTAATTACTAAATCTACATAGACAAGCACTATAAATAGGGCAGCTCTCATTGTTAACTTTAGGTGGACACAAGGCATTAAATAAATAGATACATAAATTTAATTCATTAGTGGCCAAGCACTAGTGAAATTTCCAAACTAGAGTGCATATAGTAAACAACAAGTAGAGTTAATTCAATTTATTTTTCTTATAACTATATACTAATAGTTCATTACATTCAGATAACCAATGATCATTCTTTAAAAAAAAAAAAAAAAACAGAAAAAAAAAAGATAATAGTTAAGAAGCATCTAATTATTGAGTTAACTTTTTCAATCGGTTAACTTTCTATTTGGATTTTCAAACTAATGAGTTCCTAACAAACTTGCATTATAACATTTGTTTTCTTGTTTTCCAATAGTTAAGAAGCATCTAATTGTCCAATTAAAATTAATGTGTAACAATTTGTTGTAATTATCAAATATATTCACCCATAGTGTGTATATGTAAAGAAAAGTTTTAATACAAATCAAGATTGACCGGTGTGATTAAGAACTTTAAAGTGTTGAAATAAGATTTTAAGTTTATATTATTTAAACTAAACTTTAATTGAGAGAGAATTCATTTCAAGAAGTCTCGAACCGAAAAATCGAGTAAATTATAAAAAAGAAAAGAAAATAAAAGAAAAACAGAAAGTTGTAACTATATGAAAAACACTTGTATAAGGAAATTCTAACATAGCTAACAAGAATTGGTTTAAGTAGGAAACATTTTTTGCTTGAAATGTTTGAGATTTGAGTCCCCAATAGATCAATATATATTTAGTTCTCTTAACCTCGTGGACAAACCTAACTTTAACTAAAACTGTTTTTATAACAAAAGAAACTAAGATATGACATATATACAAGATAGAGACTCAAGGCAATGTAACTTACAAATAATATCCTAATGTGACACTAATTCATTTTCTCTACAATTTTGTGTAACAAAATTAGAATATACACTTATTTGACACTACAAGAATGGTAATTGTAAAATTTTATTGGTAAAAATTATACAGTTTTTTCTATAGTATAAAAATGATACAGTTGATTCATAAAATAACTGATTTGAAATTTGTTTGTATTTTCTAATTTGTCAGTTAAGTAAATCCCTAATCAATGAGCTTTCGGAGATGGAGGCAATCTTGAAGAAAAACTCCTGAAATGATCGTCACTCTCGGCACTACCATCATTCCCTTCATCAAAATTCAACGCATAACTAGCAGCATCATACTGGAAATCCGCGGCAATCGAATGCCGTCTCCGATGGTGGTCCCCGCGGCCCGAAACAACCCCTGCGGGGCCACTCGACTGCCGACTAATATTAATCTTTCCACTCGTGGTTCGGCTAATACGTGAAATGAGATTTTTACATTTATCCTTGAGCTCCGTGGAGGATGTCCGAAAAAGGGTCGAGGGCGTGTGGCTTTGCCTGCGAGAAGGTGACGTGGGATGGGATTCGGGGTGATCGTGATCGATGGATTTGTTTCGGAAGGGAGACGGGAGCCATGACGTGTACTTGATGAGTTTGAGCTTGTTGTGTTTGGAAGATGGAGAGGAGGGGGAGGAGGGAGAAGATGGAGAGGATGGAGATGTCGGGGCGGATATTATTGTTCGGGTGGTTTTGACCATGTCCATGGAAAATATAGAAGGAGAAATAATGGAGAAATGAAGAAGAAGAAGAAGAAGAAGAAGAAAGGAAGAGAAATGAAGGAGAAATAGTAGTTGAGAAGGTGGTATAAAAGGAGGGAAAAGAGAGGGTAGAGAGGGGAGAGAGGAGTAGTAGCAGGCTTCTTTTTAGGACAATGTGCTACAATTGTCATGGTGGCATGCAACTTCTAGTTTTTCATACAACAATCTATGTTCTATCACTTCTTTTTTCTTCTCCTTTTCTTTAACATGTATTTTCATTTGTTGTTTTGTGGATTCATCGTAAGAGTAACTTTCACATAGTCTGTGACTGATCAAGTTAATTTGGTCAGTCACCGTTGGATCTGTGTAATGAGTTAGATTTAACGGTAATTGACAGTGACTAACCAAATTAACTTGGTCAGTCACAGACCACGTGAAAATTATTGTTCATCATAGTAAGTCTTTGTGAGCCATTTTCTTGAAAATAACCAAAAAATATATATGTATTTTTTAGAAAAAGAAGAAAGTGAAATGTATTTTTTGCATAAAGAAATTGTCATTATGTTGGTGTGTAGGAAGCTAAATTAATCTTTTGACCTTTGATCCTAAATTATAATTTTAACCGGTTTTTTATGGACAAATATTGCCCTTGTATGCGTCAACAGAATTGATCATTTTCTTAGATTTGTAAAAAGAAACGCATGGATCACAATCCTCGAATTAGTAAAAAAATAAACCACACGAACTCATCTACAAAAACTGAAATCACATGTCAATAATATGAAATTAACCTTTATTATTATTATGACATTATCTACTCACAAATTGAAATCATAAGTTATATTATGGACGTTTGACATTTTCTTCAACTTTAACGGTTTACGAACTAAATTGATATTTAAGTTCATTCTATAAATCTGTAATTCAATTCGAATGATCAATATTTTATCAATATATCAATATAAGTTTTTTAAAAAAGATAAAATTATACCAAAACTCGCAACATGTGATTTTCGAAATATTTTGTTTTGTAAAAATATTCACAACACTATTTACAATTTTTCTCATATTACGTACCTTTATTTGTAACTATTAACCGCTCATACTCTTATTTTAAAATTGAACAACCTATTAACCTTATTTATATACTTCACCCTAATCATATTTTAGCAACTACAAGTTATTGACAAGTTTCTAGCATCTCATTATTATTTGGTCATGTCATTTATTTACCCTATTTGTTCTTTAAGAGTTAGGACAGTCTAAGCTATGTCATATGGTAGGTTTAAGTCAAAAAGCTTTTGTTATATTCATGAGTTATTAATTAATGTAGTATCACATATTAAATTTCTCCTATAATTAATATTCTGTTTGACTACATAGTGGATCAAACTTTACCGAATAACTGACTTTTCCTTCTAGTGTAAGATAAAGGCGCTAGATATATTAGTTGTACGGTCGATAATCTTTTAAGACTAGTTAGAAACTAGTCGATCAATTAGTTGGGAATAGGTCGAACTTCGAGCGTTCAGGAGTCTCTAAACAGTCCATTTTCCAATTAAAATCTCAATTTTAAACATCTAGACAAAACTTAGAAGATTAGAGGCTCTCCATAAAACAACGGTTTTTTCTGACGAATTTTCGATAATTGGTAAAATATAAATTGGGTTAATGCGCCAACTTGCATAAAAGATGAAGCAGGCCCACGATCTGTACCTTGAATCAGCCCATTAATGGTATAGAAAAGTGGACCATGAAATTTCCTCTAGAAAAATATAACCATTAGGCCCATTACCCATTTGCACGAAATAAATATATTATCAACTTGGCTCTGCATAATAAATCTATTTTTCTATTAGCTAATTACTCCATAAATTTTATAAATGGATTAGTTGATTACTACCACAATGTGGAAACTTACAAATTTAATACATAGACCTCTAAATGTGGAATTAAAATTTTATTAAATTGGAATAATAAAATGTGGCTATTCATTGTATGTTCAAAGCTTCTTGAAGTTGTTTAAGCAATTCTAAATGATCTAGTTCAACTAAAATTTTATGCTCGTGAGTTAGATATCATACCTAAAGCCTTAGCATAAATGACTCGAGACCCTTACTACTCAAACCATTCTTTAATGATTTTATTTCCCTTCTTCATAGTCTTCTATTCTTATAATAATTTGAAACATATAGAAAAGTTTATATAATGATGATCTCAAAAAGATAATAAAAATAAATAATGATCTGAAACAGATCTTATCAGACATAAAAGAAAAACACTTTAGCAAAAACCCGAGCCATATGCGGTTTTGATGGGCTCAGTGGTGTTCTAGATAAAGGTCAGAGACGAAAGTAGATGACAAAGGTAGAGTGTCTCAATCAATGCTCCACTCTCATACAACATCATTGTTGGAAGAGCCCTCAGTGAATTGGTGAGCTATATCTACATCCACCATTCAAAATGGCAAATTCCAATAAACGAGAGTGGTAGCATGAGAGGACCGAGCCATAGCTTAAGAATGCTACTTCGCCGCACAATAGATAGACCTTATATGTATATCCTAAAACTAAGGAGGAAGACTCCACTATAGACCTAGAAAAAGTTAAAGAAGATGAGAGCGATGGTTTTTTAGGGATAAAATGCACTTATACGAGGTGTTTGTTTGAGGGGATGAGATGGAATTTTTGGAGATGAGATAAAAATAATAGACAAGCTCATGTTTGTTTTGTGGGATGGAGAGGTGAGATGGATTCATCCCCCAAATCTTGTACCTAGGGGGGGTGTTATAAGAAATAGGGGATGAGATGGGGAGTTTAATGATAGGGAAATGACTAAGTTGCCCTCCCTTCCTTTATAATTTTTTATAGGGTACTTAGTCATTTCCATCTCATTAACTCTCATCCATTTCTCTAAACAAACAAGAGCCTATCAACCCATTTTTCTCAATTTCATCTCAACCTCAAATTTAATCTCATCACATCCCCATTTTTCCACTAATATATACAACCTTAGAACAACCTCCAACTAAAGTATACAACTTGTCAAAATGACCGGTCAACCCTTACTCAAATTTACACCTCACTCATTTTATCCATCCTTCAAAGAGTCACAAAATATGAAATTACACTTTTATCCGTTATCATCAATCCTCTTCCACCCCTCTTTCTATCTTCTCCCCATTTGCTAATCCTAAATCAAATCTTTAACCATTAAATACCCAATAACTCCAAATTCAACTCAATCAAATGATGTTTTTAGTTTGAGGAACGAACAAATTTGAATTACCGACAAAAGATTGTGAAGCACCCCAATTTGCAAATCTAAACGAATGAGGAAGACAAATGTGTGTCATCTAAAATTCGCACCAAATTTCATGTTTTTTCATTGACGTTTTCAGATAACAAGAATTTCAAAAAACTGTCATGAAAAAATATAAGATGACTAGAAAAAAGAGTCTATTATGTATTTTGTGTCATATGATAAGAAAAATGACATAATGTTTTTTACAGGTCTTTATCACTCGATACGTCATCAACAGTTGTACATGACATTCTATATTAAGGGTATATTTTAAAAAATATGCAAGGTAAATATGTAAAGGTAGCATGTACTGAAATGAGTTTTAAGATGTAAATAAGTCCTTTATTAAATTAATTTAATCGAATTAGGGCTTCCCGAATTAATTCAAATTGTTAAGAAAAAAGTAAATCTAACAAAATGTATTAGAATTTAGATCATTAAAACCGAAACGTAACCATACATATTAGTTAGGCCGATTTGTCTAAAAGGGTTTAGATGATGATACAATTTGTATCCGTCTAAAAATATTTTTGGATAATGAATGTAGTTTAAGTAAAAAGCTCAACATACAATACTAATGAAATGATAAAATTTAGTCTTATGACAATACAACTATTTTGCTTTTCATTTGAACTCATCCCGAATTCGGATTAGTCGGTTCAATATGGTTCGAAAACTGGATAGAAAATTCAAAAGAAATAAACACTTAAATTTTTTATTTAAAAATAAATATCCATATATTAGAAAGACTAATATCTTTATTTCTCCATTTACAGAATCAATTATTGGCAATCATCTAAACTTTATCAAATAAATATTATCAATATCTAATTTATTCAGATATATTCAATTGTCAAACAAAACCATTATAAATTGAATAATTAAGTTAGATTATTCAAAAAATAGTGGTTTTTGAAAATAGAAACCAAAACTAATACATATCAATTAAAAGAGTTTTTCTATAGTTATTTTGTTTTTTACAAAGTAATCATTACTTTGTTCAGTATCACAATTACATTAGTGGATAATATTTAATCTAATAACGATAAAAACATAGTTAAAGTTACTTTAAGTAACCATAGAAAGCACCCAATTAAAAAGGGTTTGAATTGTCGGATTAAACCCAAAACTTTAACCGTGAATTAACTATCGTATATTATTTAATTCGACCTTTCGCTATATAGGGTTATTTTGCTTACCCTTACATAAGTGGAAGTGAGTGAGGATTTGATTAAGATGTATGAGACAAAATAGAGGGCAGGTGGCACAATAATTTGTTGAGAAAAAAGGCAATAAATAGGAAAACGTTGTTTCCATTCCATTATTTTGTTTGGGTGGTCACGTGGGCCATCCATGTTCTCATGTGCTTATGCCCATCTATAATTCCATTATTATTATTCTTGGTTAATTACAAATTGTACTCCCATAGTTGTATTGATTTGCATATTCAATGTTTGTGGTTTTTTTTTTTAAATGCGGAGATATGATACGAAACACGACTCGAATTTTTTCGTGTTAGTTTTTACAAAAATAGGTAACGTGTCATTTTTGTGTCAACGTAAAATAACACAAAAAATTTCATGTCGTGTTTGTGTCCATCCGAAAACACAAACACGACATAAAGTTTATTTGTAGTTTAACTTTAATGCATTGTGTTGGTTTTGTGTGATAATTTTTTTTAATATTTTTGTAGTTTAATAAATAATGTGAAATTTAATAGTTATTTTATATATAAATTATAATTCTTCATATAGGTCGTGTAGTGTCGTGTTGACACGTTCGTAATTTTCGTGTTAAGAGCAAGAGGTCGTGTTTGAGTTTGGAATTTTGACACGACATATTTTGTGTCGTGTTTGTGTTTAGAGTTTTGACACAAACACGAAAGTTGACACCACACGAAATACGAATTTGTCGAATTACTCCAAAAATGAAATCCTAACATAACCAAACAAAATATGATTCAGATTGGTTCGGATCGGTATTTTCGAATTTCGGTTTACGGTTCGAATTTGCTCCCCCATATAACTAGCAATAGCTGGCGTGGCAAAACGAGGCTGTAAATACCTCACCCTTCATAAATTCAAGGTGCACTGTTGAAAATACTCTCTCTCTCTCTCTCTCTCTCTCTCTCTCTCTCTCTCTCTCTCTTCGAAGTTTCTCTAAGGCACGAGGCCGCCATTTTAAACAGTATGAGTCAAGCTTCCAAGTCAACAATATCAACTGATTTTCCTCCGCAAGGGCTCTCTTGAATCCAATTTATCATCAATATTTAACATTTTTTAATCTCCCTTAGTTTTGATTCAAGAAGGGTGAACTTTCACTAAATTGATACATCAATGGCTAATTATGATCAAATTATAAAGTTGAGTGGTTAAATATGATCAAATAAAAAGTTAGCGGTTAAATGTACAAATTTAAAATACATTAAAGACCAAATAGTGATTTTTGCCTAACCCGCATCATTTTGATGTGTCCCATAGATTATGGATGTTATTCGGCTGAATCACATTTTCCAGAATTCGGCCACCTCCATCAGAATTCTTTTACACTTTTTTAAAAAATAAGAATGAGAAGGAGAGAAAGAAGAAGAAGAAGAAGAAGAAGAAGAAGAAGAAGAAGAAGAAGATGATGATGATGATGATGGAAGAAGAAGAAGAAGATGATGAATAAGATGGAAAAAAATAAAATAAAAAAGACATTCGTAATTTTCGTATTAAGAGCATGTCGTGTTTGGGTTTTGAATTTTGACACGAAATATTTGGTGTCGTGTTTATGTTTAGAGTTGTGACACATACACGAAAGTTAACACGACACGATATACAAAATTGCCACTCTATTTTTCTTTTGAAATTCATTATTTATGTTTGGAATTGTTATCATATTATTCAAAAATTGAAAATGTGGTTAACGTTAATATCATAGATAGAGATTTGTTTCAAATTTTTGAAAAGCTTATAAAAAGCTCTTTCCTTAAAATATTTGTAGGATATCTTTATGAAACTCACGAAATTGGAAGTTTTTGATGCAATACATGTTTTAGGATTTATAAGAAGAAATCAATTAAATTGGAGGAGAAAATAACTTTACATTTGCTGAAGTAAAAGTCTTGTATATGTAATCTGAAAATTTGAGACAAATTTTACTCTTGTCCGCATCATCAAAATCAATAGCACCTTCAAAAAATTTTAGTAGTATGGTAAATGTCTGATCCACAAGTTACTGAATTGTGAAAAAAATATGAACCAACATTCAATTTGTTAGGCAAAATCACTATTTAGCTACTGTGCTATTCCAAATTTGTGTTTGAGCATACCATCTTATTTGATCATATTTGACCATTTATTTTCATAAGGTTAAATTTCACCTTTATTATGTTAATTATGATATTCCTATCTTTGTATTTTTTTTTTCTGAAAGTCATACCTTAATTTGTATTAGTTGACAAATTTTCATTTTAGTATTATTTTCTTTATTTGAAATAGAAGAATTATAATATTTGATGACGATAATGAGACTTTGGATCCAAACCCACACATCCATAAGCTCAAAATTGTCCACACACTAAATTGATACATTAGTAACCAAATATGATCGAATTGTGACCGAATACAATCAAATAAAAAGTTAATGGTTAAATGTACAAATTTAAAATACATTAAAGACCAAATATTACATTTCACCTAACCCTCATCAATTTTGATGTGTCTTATAGATTATGGATATTATTCCGCTTAATCATATTTGGTAAATTTCAAGGAAGTTTCCTTCCATTTTCTCTCATCCTTCCTCCATTTGTTTGAACATGTAATTTCATATAAATTAGTTTAGAATTAGGACAAAGATCGACTAAAGATCTCTCTTTCCCTTAAAAATTCAGAGAAAATCAAATTAAAATATATCTGGACTGCCTTTTGTCTTCCACTTCTGTCCTTTTTTTTATTTCTTTTATATAAAGATTAGAGAGCTCTTAATTTAGGTGGATTAATCATTTTTCATTTGATTAATATCCATATCCATGGCGGGCATGTTGCCTGGTGTTGAATGTGCTCGCCGGAGAAGGTTTCATCTGAGCAGCGATAATTCAGCTAACGCCGCCGTGTCGGGTGGTTCTTCAAGGAGGACTTCTTTTTGTTTGTATACAAGCAACCATGAAATTTCTCATACTTCTTCTTCTGTCTCTTCTCTGGTATATATTTATTTTTCTCCCTTTCTTTTTTATTTCCTAATCTCTTTTTTTTTTAAATTCCATTTTTTCTGATTGAATCATATAATATTTCTTGGAAAAAAAGCAGAGAATAGTAAAGAAAGAATATAATGAAAACGAGAAGCTAGAAGCACCGGCACGGCAGGCAAAAGAGAGATTAGATCAACGGCTCAAAACACAGCAGAGGAAATCTTCTGGATCCAAAGGGTAGGTACATCCGGCGTATTTTAGCACCAGACATATGGTTTCCGCTAATGTCTACCATAATCCGGCGCATTTTAGTATTAGAAACTTGTTTCTGCTAACATGTACCATATTTTCTGGGGTCATGGCTGATCCGTTGACCCCTTACTGTAGCTAAAAAAGAAATTGAATTGAATGAAATTTTCTGTCATCTTTTATATGATTTCTATTGTTATTTTCTCTTTATTCAGAATTTATAATGAATTTGAATAGGAGATAAAAAAAGAAATTTCTCTATAAAAATTTCCTGTCTGTATTTTCACGGTATTCAAATTTCTAATGAATTTAGAATCAGAGTAGGAATATTTTTGTTTGTATTTTCAGTTTGTTCAGAATATGTAATGCATTTGGAATGGGATGCATATGCTTTGTTCTAATAATGATAACAATACAGTTGTTTGTTCGGGGATGCCAACCTAGTTGGGATGTCCGCTTCAACTCAGCCAATTCCCCGCTTTTTTTTTCAAAATCTATGTCTTTGAACATATTTTTGTGAGCCGAATATTTGTTTCTGATTCCGGTACTGTTATAGGCAAGAATGCCGAGTGGCAAGGGAATTGAAAGATGGGAAGAATAAAACAATGGTTGAAAGAGGAACAAAAAAGAAATTTAATTGGGCAAAGATGAGCTGGAAATCAAGTGAACAAGAAGAATGCAGCATATGTCTTGAAAGTTATAAGGAAGGTAACACTTTGGTGCACTTGCCATGTGCCCATAAGTTTCATTCTAAATGTGTGGTTCCATGGCTAGAAAATAATGCCCAATGCCCTTGTTGTAGAATGGAATTGTGTTTTCAATTTTCCTAATCTTCATTTCTTAAAATGAAAATTTGATGTATGTTCTGTATATATTTAGGAACTAGTGTGGTTACTAGAATTCTAAGAATTTGATTCTACCAATGTAATAACAACCATTTTTCTTTTTGTTTGTTGTTGTGATTTCAAGTTTGGCAAGAGATGTTAGGTAAATTTCATGTTAGTTATATATAATTTTTGGGATTCCAAAATAAGACTTTGTTAATGAATTGATTTGGCAATGCATTAGAGACCCGAATTTGTTGTGGTGGCTCATACATAGTTGAAAATCGAAATTAGTTTAAGGTTTGATTACAATTGGTTGGAATTACATTGTCTCGAAGTTATCCCTCTGTATGACCCTCTAGTATTCTTATAATGAACATTCTTGAGTTGTTTACGAGCAGAAATCTAGAGCTCATTCCTTAAGTTAAAAGCTCTTCTCACAAACAAAATTCATGAATAAAACATGATACACGTGAAGAGATAAACAAGTTGCTTGATAACATCTCACGATTGTATAATTTCACAATGACTTGCATGTATACGTGATTGTAAACTTGAACTTTGTTAAATTTTTTTGTTAAATTGAGCATGATCATGCTAAAGTTCGTTTGTAATCGATTTCAAACCTTCGTGCACTAGTGGATTGATAACAAAGATTTGGAGGGATGCTTATGAAAGGTCACAAGCCTTACTAAATGATGTATTGTTTTGAGACAGTGCCTAGATTTCCAACTACCCCAAACATAGGATTGGGTGTCACTTGTATGAGACTATCCTGCCCGTTGTAAGATCCTAACTCGACTGCAAACTTTTGCCTCCAATGACTTTGGCTTCACTACCAAATTTTCACCCTAGTTATTAGTTTCCGCTATGAAGTCAGACTTCAAAAACCAAAGCCTCTCGGAACAAACAAAGCCCTAAAGTGCTTGCTAAATTTTGAGGAGACATTTGATGACAAGCAAATAAATTAATATGTTGTGTGGCGTGATCTCAGAAAAAAGACGTAAAGACATATAACCGTCTCTAGAACATACTGACCAACGAAAAGAACATGCCTACAAACAACTGCCAACTTCAGAATACACATCTAAGACTTGAAGCAAGCCAAACCCCAAAGGTCCTGTCAAGAGATATGTTGACTTCTACGTACGTTTTACATGCATCTCCGCCATCTCTAGAATTCAAAACTAACAGTAACCACTATTCCTCGCATCTTATAAATAGAATAAGAGTAAACCATCAACACTATCTACACATTACAAGCCTCATGTTCTTACTCTCTGAATGTGAGAATGCAACTTGGCATTGGGGTGAGATCGCATTTCACAGATTCTTTCTCTAATCTATTTTTTTCAATAATACCTTAAATATTAGTAGGGAATTCAACCTTTTTTTTTTTTGATAGAAGTAGGGAATTCAACCTTTAATTCTACATAATACACTACATAAAGTCTTTGTTCTTTATACCTTATCAATAATTTTGAGTTTAGTTCAATTTTTTTCGGCTAAAAAAAATGGCCCAAAATGTTTATTCCAAAATGAATGCCATTTTGGTTGAGAAAAAAAAATGTATAACTTATTTATTCATCACAATTTTTATTTGGATTAATTTCAAATAAGTGTCTTGTGGTTTTGCGTTTTGCCCAATAAATGACCGTGGTTTGTATTTGAGCAAATAAAGGACCGTGTTTTGCTTTGTTTGCAGAATGAAGAAAATCATCATTTTTGTTGACGTAAACAAAGACATTTTTCCGCTCCAATATTTTTTTCAAACACTTAACTGGTTATATAAGAGTTAAGCTTAAAAGTCAGAAAATTTCTTTGGACTAAAAATATCTTCGTTCATCGATCATTTCATTAATTTTGCAAATAATATAAGTCACAATTTTTTATTTGTAAAAACATGAAATTATATATCACTTATTTAAAATTACATTTTATTTTAATACAAGTGGGTTCATAATAACTAGTTAGAACCTATTGCTCCGCTTCGGGCGAACAATAAAATAATGAAGAAGTAACGGATAAATAACATTCTAAATTAGATTTTACTTTTTTAATACACTTTTGTAAAGAGAGATATCGTGTTAAAGGAATGAGCATAAATAGATAAATGTACTATCTCGTAACTTATATGAGATAAGTGGCGAAATCAAAATATAATGCACTCCATCTTTTGCTTAAAAGATTTGTCATTCGAGTTTGCACTTTATCAAAAGTTAGTTCTCATTTATTATGCAATTTGTCAAAAAAAAAATTTAATAAAAAAATATCAAATCATCACTAATCTTATAATGTTATTTATAATATCAAATTTAACTTGTACGTCAATCACCCAATAGTGTTTTGCAGTCTTATTCTCTTGGTGACTGCTCTCTAAATTTAATTTGGAGAGCCACCATTGGATTAATGATAGCCACCATTGGATTAATGATAAATCAATCCAATGGTGTATAACAATCTTAATTTTAACCTTAACCCTAAACCCGAACCCGAACCCAAACCCGAACCCTAACCCAAATCCGAACTCGAATTCGAAACAACGCCGTTGACAATAATTCCAGTGAAGGGGTTTAGAGTTAGGGTTATGGTCAGAGTTTAGGATTAAGGTTGTGGTTGGAGTTTAGGGTTCAAGTTTGGGTTCGGGTTTAGGATTAGGGTTAGAGTTAGGATTATTATACATCATTAGATTGAATTATTATTAATCCAATGGTGACTTTCCAAATTAAATTTGGAGAGCTACTCACCAAGAGAATGAAATTGTAGTATTTTGATAAAAAATACTTAAAATTGTGTTCACGAACAACTCATTTACGAATCGAGCCGAACACCGAGCTTCTCACTAAGGGCTCGGTTCGTTTACAACCCTATTCATTGTTCATTAAATTAGATAATAGTATATAATAATCAAAAAGGGAAAAAAAATAATCAAACCCAATTGGAAAGAACAAAATCGGTTCTTAAACAGAAAAGGAAACAGATCAAAAAGGAAAATTACAAAAAAATCCAAAAAAAAATTTGTGCCTCGCATGTCTGAAGGAGGACATGATATAATTTAATTGCGCAAAGAAGCATATGTAGTTCATGAGCAATGTCATTGGCTCTTGTTCAATGAAAATATGATCCCAAAATCAACCTCACAATTGGTAGAAGTTGTAAAATTTCCACATCAAAACTTATCAAATCTTTCCGTAAACTTGGAAACATGCTCTTCTACCACCTCCTCAGTTCAAAACTCATAAAACAACTTACTGAATGAATCCATGTGGTCAGCGTGGAGGCCGACAATTAATGATAGAGTCCCGTCATCATTCGGGCTAGGAACGATACAAACCATTCCTTCCGAACTAACTTTTGCTCGCCCCATATAAATGGGTCTCCCCCACCCAAAATCGGCTTCATATATTGGTAGTCTTGTCCAACTCACAATGTCTAAATTTGGACATTTGAATGTATGAGGGCCTCTCCTCACACCCGTTAGATCAGGCAACTTTTTTAAATAACTAAGAGCAGATCTTAAATACCTATCGTCCATTTTCTTCAAGGATTGGTGGATTTTTTGCACTATGTGTTCGAGTGGACTTGATTCAATCTCGCTTGCTGTGCTTAAGACGGTAGTCGTAAACTGAACGTTACCAAAGTATCCGTGTGGCAATGGAGGATTTAATCTTAACCTTCCATCTGTTGGGATAAAAAGCTTTACGGTTTGATCTTTACACAACTCACGTGCTTTGCACACACAATACCAAATGTGTGCAGTTAAGATATTGTATGTGCTATACCTAATCCCACTCTTAACCTTTGATTTTAAAGAAGTGAGCTGATCAAGTGTAATCTTGAATACCTTAGTACATGTGGGTTTGGAATCGTGAGTTTGAGTATTGGTGTGCTTCATTTTCGGAGGAGGATCATACTCGATATGATGGAAAGTAGAGGTAGGTAATGAGACCTCGACATTAAGTAAGGTTCTATCGATGAACGGTGGATTAGCAATTGACATGCCACGAGCAATATCAGACCATGAATTGATGAAATGGATTGCAGATACACCATCCATAACTATATGATGTAAAGATACTCCGATGGAAATGCTTCCACATCTAAAACGGGTCAACTACAAGAAAACAAAAAATGAAAATAAATAACTATCCTGCATTTCTTAATACATATCTTTCATAAACTCTTTTAACCTTTTTTTCCTCCGAAGGGAACTCTTTTAACCTTTTTATAATCAATTATCAAATTAGGCTAAAACAAAAATTTAAATTACAAAATCAATGCTTACTATATTTTTTTCACATAATTCTATTAAAGTAAAAAGAATTCAGATTACAAACTTAAGATCATTTTTTTTCCGTGCCTACTAAAGTTTTATGGATAATATGAAATAAAAGTCTTATTAAAGTCTAACTAACCTAAAAGGCACCTTAAAGGAATATAATTGCTTGTTATATTTAAGAAGCTAATCTAGCTTACAAGTTAGCAATATGAGACATTTAACACGCCTCCTCACGTCCAAATCATATGGTGCGTGACGTCAATATATATAACAAGGGCTTCCATATTGCTCAACCATTGTTCTGATACCATTTTAACAAAATCTAACTAATCTCAAAAAACACCTTAATTAATGGAATATGATTGCTTACTATATTTAAAAAGTCAATTTAGTTATTAAGTTAGCAATATGAGACATTCAACAAAAAGTAAGATATATTTTAAACAATTTATCAGTGATAATTTTTAATGTTAGATCTTAATTATTCTTTTTCCTCCATAAACAATTAATTTTAAGAAGTTTTAAGATACACAATAGTTGTTCTTAACTTCAAAAGGAATAATAGTAAGAGGTTTTAGTTAGTGTTTGATACTTGGTTTTTCGTATTCATAATTAAAAAAAGCGTAAATTCTAAAATAGAAAATTTTGTGGTTATAAAAAATTGTGAAAAGAAACGAGTGTGATTTGATTTTGGACAAATAAAAGTGATTAATTTTTATTTTTTTCAAAAGAAAGAATTTTTATTTAGATATCGTAAAAATGACCTAACGACCTTTAAATAGAAAATTGAAAGAATTAAAGTTGTTTAGTACATTAATTACTTTAGAACCATATTTTATTTTTCAGAATCAACATTTTCGAATTTTTCTTTACCCATTCAATTTCTCTCTCTATAAAAACCACCTAAACGATCTTAAAATTAAAAAGTGGAAGAATTTAAGTTGCTTAAAACATCATCAATGGTTGAATTTTTTTAGGTTTGAGATCTCTAGTAGTCATATGTACCGTATCTAAATAAAAGATCATTTGTTGGCAAAGTATAAAAACCATAATCACTTTTTTATCAAAATGCAAATTACAGTCAAATTTTTTTGATAATTTTTGTAACCACATAGTTTGTTTTGAAAATTTACCATTAAAAAAACTAATATGTTACAAGTTAATTGTGGAGAACGATTTTACATATAAAATGATGGGTTTTAAGTTTAAAACTTAATTATTATTATTTTTTATTATAAATGCTTAAAACTTAATTTTGAATATCCAATATAAACATATTAAAATTTAGGTCCTAGTTATAATTTACTAATAAGAAAAAAGGTGAAGGGAAAATCAGTAATTTAGATGAAAGATCAAAATTTCCATATTATGAAAATGAAAGATCTAAAGCTTAAGATATTTTTTGTCAACAAAATTTCAGTGTAAATATGTGGATTAAATTCGATTACTAAAAAATAATTCTTTTAACAGCTATGATAGGGAAAGTTTTGTATTTTCATATACAAAAATAAATGAAATAACTAAACGGTGAAATAAGATGAAACTTGAGAACCTTAAAGTATATATATGCGAATGAACTTATATGTAATGTGTGGACTTATGGTGTTATAATGAAATACCTGCATGGCAAATAAAGGATACGAAGAGATATCATCACGAGAATCAAAAGTTGGAACAAGATTAAGCATATCAGAACAAGGAGAGAAATCACCAAAACGGTCAAGAAACGACGTAGTTCCAGCTTCGATGAATAAAGCTCCATGGCCATTACAATTGATATGAACCCTGCCATTGTCATCTGTGCCTAATCTTCCAGCGACCGGATAAAAATGCACAAGAACTTCACTCAAGGCATCTTTAAGCACTTTGGCATCAAAAAAATTTGAATTGGTGTGATTTGGTTGCGGTTTGTAGAAGTAAACAGTAGGAACATGAGATCTTGTGACTAATAGATCTAAATCTGAAAGCCACAAATTCATTTCTGGTGTTTCTTTTGAAGGCCTAACCATGGTTCTCTCTCTAATACTTATATCCATATTGTTGTTATCCATGTTCAAATAACACAAAATGAAGACTCAGTGAGTGAATTCTAAAAGAAAGAGTGAATGATAAATTTTTGTAAGCAGAGTTACTAGCTATTTATGGAAAGAAAATAGAGTTACAAAATACATAAATTGTAGGGCAAATAATTTAATAGTCCTTATATTTTACAGAAACTCACTGTTTAGTCATTTTATGTTTAAAAATTCACTACTTAGTCCCTGAGTTTTGTCTCCGTTAACACTTTAGTCATTGCCGTGATATTAGAATACAAATTTTGTTAATCAACGCAAGTTTCGGTCAAAATCAACATAATAACACATATTAGTACTTAAAATATCCTTACCAATTTGTATGAAAGACAAATTTAGCACTTGAATTTGTATCTCTTTAGGTACTATTATGTGTTAACGGAGAAAAAATTCTAGAGAATTTTAGATACTAATATGTGTCAATATGTTGATTTTGATCGAAAACCTGCTTTGACTAACGAAATTTGTATTTTAATATCACGGCAGGGACTAAAGTGTTAATGGAGACAAAATTCAGAAACTAAATAATGAGTTTTTAAAAATACAAAAACCAAACAGTGAGTTTCTAATAAACATAAAACTATTAAATTATTTACCGTATACCTAACAAAAGAAAATTTATTGGTTGCCGTATTAGAAACTATAAATATGAAAGGGACAATACAAAGTTGAATTATTGGTTCATGAAAACACATAAGTTTACTATATTAACCTGACAACTTTTCTTGTATAGAGGATTTGAAAATTTGATATTATGATTCTTGGATTATATATTACTAATATAACTATTTTTTTTAGTTTTTCCATCGGGTTCCAAATTCACACCGGACCGACTAATTTGGATTTGGAGCGGATCCAAAGATTACGATATTTAAATGGATTATGGGACCAAAATGACTCCAATGTTACTGAGAAAGCACCAATTTGACCTTCACGTACAAATTGGTATTAAAATGACCTCCACGTTTACTAATTCGTACCATTTTGACCCTCATTAACAAAATTCGCCACGTCAGCGCACTCATTCTGTTAACCGATGCCAAGGCAGCGCCCTGTCACCTTTCAACTGAACCAAATGACCCCAACGTTTTTTAGAAGCACCAATTTAATCCCAACTTTCAAAATAACACCAATTTGACACTAAATCTAATAAATACATATTTTTTTTACTAAATCAACTTCCTCATCTGTGGAAGAAGGAAAGAATCCAGATTGTGGTTTCTTGTTAAAAAACCGCCACCACATTTTCTCCGTTTCTTGTTTGATTTTCTCCGTTTCTTGTTTGTTTCTCTCAGTATACTCTGCATAATTCCATTAATGAAATTTTGATAACCTCTAGTTTCTTCTATTAATCCTTCTTTCTTTCCTGTTAAAATTGCGTTCCTTCCGATGCAAATGCATGCCGACCAGTATGATTTAAAATGGTACTAGATGCGAGGTGATTTTGTGAGGGTAGGTTTGCGGTTGTTCTTTTGGATGATGTGAGCGAAGGTTTTGAGTTGGATAAAAGAGGCGAGGTCTATGTAGGTGTTTCGGGGATGTTGGGGTAGTTTTTGTGAGGAGAGCAAGAGTTTGGGCATGGATGGTGGAGGTGAGGCCTATGGAGGTCTTTTCGAGGATGTAAAGGGTAGCCAAAAGCTTGGGTATAGATAACGGAGACGAGACCCATTGAGATTGTAAGGTAGGTTTCGTGAAGGATGCAAGAATTCTGGGTTAGATAGTGGAAGCGAGGGTTATAGAGGTTCTTTGATGAGAATAGGGTTTGTGAGGCCAACAAGAGTTTGCGTGGCTTCTTGGGTTGTCAGGGTTGGAATCGAGATGTTCGAATGTGACTTCCAATGATGTTTTTGTGATTGTGAGGTGTTTATTGCTCTAATTGTCAACTTAACGAGCTGCCTTTGTTGTTGCTTAGGTCGCCCTCTCAAGTTTTCAACCTAGCAGGCTCTCTTTCTTTTTGGCCCTCAATGTTGCCTAGATCTATTTTGAGTTTTTTTCGATATAGCAGGTCTTTTCTGTTTTCTCAAACCCTAGAGGAGTCGGGTAGTGTTTTGAACGGAGTGTGCATATTCTATTGTCTAAGTTCTTGATTTTTCTTGTCAACATGACTTATGAAATAAAGTAATTTTAATGTTTAGCTTTATAATCTTCTTTTATTTTTATCCAAAAATGGTGAAACTTTACTAAATTGATAGATCAATAGGTAAATATGATCAAATTACAAAAAGTTAGTGGCCAAATGTAACTAAATAGAACGTCAGTGATCAAATTCACACATTTTAAATAGGTGAGTGGCTAAATGGTGCTTTTTAACTTGGGTGTCTCTCATTCAACGCTATTCAATACTTCTTCTTTTTTTTTGCAATCCATATATAGGTTGAAATATATAGCAATTTCAAGCTTACCAAAAAAATTTACTATATTTCCGAATAAAGGGAGTATCGGTTAAATCAATTTAATTTTCTTATTAAAAATGTATTTTTGTAAAAAAAAATTAGTATTTTCGTTTTGGCAAAAAAAGAAGAAGTATTGAATAGCGTTGAGACCCAACCAAGACAATTTCAATAGCAATTTCAAGGTTACCAAAAGCACTATTTAGTAACCTATATAGCTATTGTAATATTATGTAATATTATGTTTAAGTTTATGGAAAAGAAAAGTTCCTTAAGATGAGGGGGTAAAATGACCAAAAGATGCAAGTTTAGAGGTGTACATAGTACCACTTTTGAAGAGTTGAGGGGGTAAAATGACCAAAAAATGCAAGTTTAGGGGGTTACATATACATTAAGCCTTAGTTAAGGGTAGGCTTACCGACTCACAAAGTCCGGGCAAATCATAGACCTCAATGAACGTTTACAGTGATACTTACATATTGCCTATCAATAAGAGCTATATTTTTGATGAATTATGGACTCCAACCACAAACTTTTCAAGCCGAAGATGAAGTGTCTTACCATTTGAACCAACTCTTATTGATGAAATATATAATAAATGATATATGAATAAAAAATTCATTAAATGAATATTTAAAGAGAAATTTTAGAATACTTCTGAAGTACGAGTGACGTGGTACTCCAGACCTATAATACAATTTTGATTGTATTAATATCTTATTTAATATTTGATTCATTATTAAGTACTACAAAACAATCATTCTCCCAATCCATTATTGGAAATAAATATAATCTAAGGAAGATTTAAGCAAGCAAAGAAAAAAACTGGAAAACAGTAACAAAGTTTGTCAAAAACGACATATATTTAAGGGTATTATCAATTTGAAATTGTATCAAAATATTATTGTCAATTTAAATATAGTAATGCAATATTTTTGGTTTTTTACAGTATTTTGCAGAGAGCCTCCAAAATGTCATAGACAGACCTGCACCTGTATAATATGCATCATTTAGCGGTGAATATCTTAATGTAGTGATTGAGATTCTAACTATGATTAAGAGTTCGTGCGTTAAAATTACATGAAAACATATATTAATTTTTTTCTAATATTACATATAAGTGAAACCTTGTTTTTCGAAATAATGATTCTCAACTTGATATTAATTAGTAATGCATGAATCAAAACTAATATATTAGCCATATGTTAATAATGTGTTGATAGCTTACACGAATAAGACATGTCAATAAATTTTTGGGTAAATTTTATAAAAAGCTCATGCAGTTTCACTTATTTGCAGAGACGGACTGATTTCATACTTTTTAAAAAAATTTACATTTTAGTTTGACCTTATAAACTATTGTTAACGACCTTAAACTAAAAAATTTCAAGAATTAAAGTTGTTTAATACCATAATTTCTATGGAATCACATTTAATTTTTGAAAATCATTGTTTTTAAAATTTTCTCTCTTTAAACGTTGATTTTATCTCTTTTCACTAAACACCATGTAAATGATCACAAAATAAAAAAAATCGAAAAATTAAAGTTTCTTAAACTATCAATATTTATTGGAATATATCTAGGGATGTCAATGGGACAGGACAGGGCGGGGATCATGTTTACTATCCCCATCCCCGCCCCACGAACTAAATGGAGCACAATTTTGTCCCCATCCCCGTTCCACAAGGATTCCTCATCCCCTCGGGTATTCTAGTTCCCCATTTAATCGTTCTGAAAAGAAATTTTAGCAGCTCCCTAATGACTAAATCACACACAATAATACATTATGCTTCAACTTAAGCTATATAGTAGAAATTTGAGTTATATCTTATAATTTTATAGTTTATATCCTATATTTTATTATTTTCATAAATAATATATAAATAAAAGTAATAATTAATTAAAGTTAAATGAGGAGTCCATTAGGGATCCTCGCAGGAGGAATAACGGAATGGGGATCCCGATGAGGCGGAGATGCCTCTCCCCATCCCTGTCTCATCCCCACCACGGGGTATATAATTTTTCCCATCCCCGTTCCATGGGGATTCTTATCGGGATTCCGTCCCCATTGGAGTGGGTCCCCATTAGGAACGGGGATTCTCCATCCCATTGACATTCCTAAATATATCATTTTTGAAATCGTAGACGATGGTTTTAAAAGCGTCAATAAAAAAGTCTGTATTTTACAAAAATTTAAAACTTTAATCCTTATTTTAACAAAAGATAAACCACAATATTTTCTCTCAAAATTAGTGAAACTACCCAAAAAAATATTAACTTTACCCTAAATCCTTTTCTATGTGGGTTCACCATTTATGTACATGGCACATGTACTTATATTAGCCATATATTTGTGGGCAAGACTTGTACAAATAAGACAAATCAATTTATTAGGTGGTTCATCATTTATGTAGTTGGATCAGTTTGGTAGATGCATCATTCATGGGAGAAATTCTACCGTACTATTATAGTTTCACTTTCGACCAGTTGCAACAACCACATTGTATAAATAGAGTTGAAATCTTCGGTCTCCATTTTCCTATTCCCTTCTCTATTCCTCTCACATAAAGTAAATTATATTAATTAAAAAAATATATATTATGTGGGTCCATTTTATTCCATACACAAAAAAGAGAGTTTAATGTGAGAGAGAATAGGGAAGAGGATAGGAAAGTGGACAAAAGATTCCAACTCGTCTAAATAGTACACTTCAGCACCGGATCACAATAAAATAAAATAAAAACATTAAACAAGTTTCTTTCCCTTTTTTTTCTGATGAAGTTTCTTTCCCATTCCATCCCCTTTACCTGCATTTTGTTTTCATCAAAAAGAATCAATGGCTACCAAACCTGTAAAATCAAACTTCAAGACTCATTAAACTAAAATTAACATTACAAATCTATGGATATTCAGATAAAAAAACTAAAATTATCGAAAATAACAAAATCAATATGCTCAGAAAGTTTTAAGAAATTTTGGGTTTCTATGTTTTTAATTGTTGCACAAACTAGCTCCATCCTCCCCGAAAAGGAGTTAAATACTAGTAGAAGTTGGGTAATGGAGTTTTTATTTTCAGAAGAAGAGAGAAGGAGAAGCAAGAAAAATAATGTAATTAATTTTATTTTTATTTTTTATCTTATTGTGGTCCTGTGTTGAGGTGTATTATTTAGTTAATATGAAATGTTGCAATTGGTTGAAAGTTTCAACTGTGCTCATCCAGTTGGAACTATAATAATATTGTAGAATTTCTCCATTGGTTGATGTGGTATTTGCTTGCTATTGGATGTCTCCTCAAGTCTATAATCTTTAAGGGGTGTCTGAATCGAACCACACCGACTGGTCAGATTTGAAACCAGGGTTGTCTGAATCGAACCGCGCGGGCTGGTCGAATTCGAAACTAGATTTAAGTTTTTTGCTTGTATATTGTTCTATAGGTTTTTTATTCCTCAATCAATTGGAAAGAACTGGAATCAACCCACAAATCAAAGGTCCAACCGTGATGACCCCAATTTTTTTATTATTTGCCAAATTTTTTTTGTGTATTATGAGAATTGAGGGGTAAATTACACCAACGATATCTAAATTATACACATTTTTCAAATAGGTACCTAAACAAAATTTTATTCTAAACTCATACCCAAACTATCAATAACCTTCGATCCAAGTGCAAATAACCTTCTATAACCGGTCAACACAAAGTCAACGACGATCAACGCAAGCTTGACAAACTTTTTGAGGGCCATTGACCATCATATGCATAATTACTAAATTAACCTCTCTTCTTCTTTCTCCTCCCTACTACATTCTCTCTCTCTTCATTTTCTCTCACCTCTCTCCACCATGATTCTTCTGTCCTCCTCCTCCTCCTCCTCCTCCTCCTTCTTCTTCTTCTTCTTCTTCTTCTTTCACCATATACATCAAAATTCCAGATTTCGCCTTAATCTGGAATTTTCCAAATTCTGCCCAATTCTGGATCGGCTGGAACCTGGAAAAATTCAGATTCTGGTCAGTAATGGCACTGGCCAGAATCTGGATTTTTTCCAAATACCGACCAATTCCTGCCGCCGCCAGATTCTAGAGTTTTCCAGATCTCCACGAGGCTGGAACCGGCCGAAATTGCAGATTTCGACGGGTGGGGAGAAGAAGAAGAAGAAGAAGAAGAAGAAGAAGAAGAAGAAGAAGAATGAGGAGGAAGAGGAGGAGGAGAAAGAGGAGGAGAGATCTATTATGGTGGAAGAGAGAGGGAGAGAAAATGAGGAGAGATAAGGTAGGAGGAAAGAGGAAGAAGGAGAGAGGGGCATTTTGGTCAGTTTGGTATAGGATAATTAATATGTCAACAAAAAATTGGTCAAACTTGCGTTGACCGACGTTGACTTGTTATAGCATGTTATAAGAACTAAATTGGAAGGTCACAGATAGTTTAGGTGTTTGGGACAAAATTTGGTTTGGGTACTACTTTAGAAAGTGAATATAGTTTAGGCAGTGTTTTAAAAATTGCTAGGCGCTCCAAGGGCGGCTGAGGCCTCCAAAATCAAGGCGGGGACTAGTTGGATTTACCTTTTTCTTTTTTTTTTTTCATTTTTATTTGAATACAAACATATTATAAATTCAATTAAACTATAACGGTGCCCTTAGTAGGCTATTAGCGATTTGTTAAGCAATAACGACTGATTAGTGAGAATGAATTGATTGAGGACACATATGGAATGAAGAAACATGGATTCAAGTGGTTAAATAAGAAGTATTGTGGGCTGAATGTGATGTTTGGAAGCAAGCACCTCATTAAGCCAAGGTGTCACTTATGACAAAATCCACCTTTTTACTTCATTAGGATGCACAACTCTCTTATGTTCGCTTCCAGCAATTAAATTTCAGACAAAAACTCTCTAAAACTTCCCTTTACAAATCCTAAGAAGTTACAAAGCAATCTCATTTGTTTCCTACCATTTTTAAGGCAAACAAGTAGAGATAGGAAGTATAGTAGGTGAAACACATCAATTGAAGGTTTGTAGGCTGTTTAAGCATCATTTTACATTGGTTTTGAGCTCCGAAATAACTAATTGTGGTTTTGGGCTTACTTATTAATGAGTTATGGTTATGTTTGTGATGGTTTGGTGTTGTTTGAAGTGGTTATATATTGTTTAAGTGAAAGGTATTCATAGAGTGTCATCTTATGGCCTCGTTTTCATCATGATAGCGATCGAATAAGAGGACACCATTTACCCCTATATGTTGGCTAGATCCTTGTAAAATATGGTTCTCTAATTCATTGTGTAGAAGAAGTAAGCTTGGTGTGAACAGGACTACGTAGAAATGAAATTGTATGTGAGGCATCAATCTTGTGATGCTCATTTGAGGCTCTTAAGATCCTATTTAGGGAAACCATATTCTTACAAAGTTGTTTATAACATGTGTAAGTATGTCCCTGTAAAATTATTTGTGTAGAAAGTGTTTGGTTTGAGAGAACCATTGACATTAGTGTGTTGAGTAGAAAGCTGAATAGTCTGTTTTCTTGGTACAAATAGAACACAATCTATTGGCTTGTCATTTATGATCCAAAGATTATATGAATGTGATTTTTGGATATGTTGAACATATATATGTCTAGTTTCAGTAGCAACAAGAATCAGGGTATTTGTGTAGTATTGAAAGAGTTATGGCAAAATCTAGACACATAGGTCATATGAACAACTAAGACCAAAGAATGAAGTTTAGTCTATAATGTGAAGCTAGTGAGTTGTGAGAATCCTTTGTCATGCATAAGCATACATTTTCATATAGTTATTGAGTCTAATTGTATGATGTTATGTCATATTAGGAGGACAAGGTGCAACTGAAAGAGCACCCGAGCGTGTTGAATAGATCTCGTCAAGTAAACGGTAAGCATATTGCTTATATGTGTGTATAAATGTGTGTGATTGGAACTTGTTGAGTAATGGAACATTATTGATTCTGATGTGACTACGTGGTATATGATATGTATTGGTTTGTGAAATGTTGTGATGATTATGGAATGTTATGATGGTTGTGTAATGTGTAGATAGAACTATTGGTGATATCGTGAGCTGAACTGAAGTTTATTGAGCTATATGATTGATGTGTGAACAAAATGATGATAAATGAGAAATGAATGTGAGCCTTAAGTGAATATGTGAAGTGGTCCATGTTGTTGAGAGTGCTATTCGAAATTTGGAGCTGGAAGCACATTGTTGAGATATATTTGTAGCGGACTGCGTGAGTTGAGTTTTACTCCTCCACAGATGATTGTATTCCGAAATGTGAGACAAAATACAGAGTGCCTTGACCGATTTTTAAAACACTGAATTTAGGTATGCTGATGTAATTTATCCGAGAATTGAGCTCAAGACCTCTTGTTCCAATTCGAATGCACGATCACTAGGCAAAGGCCTTTTTTTTGTTGCTACTTCCATAACTTACATTATAGGCTTAATATTGAGATAACTCCATGAACTTTGACCAAATTAACAAGTGACACCCCAAAAAATTCAATTGTACCAGAAATCCCCCTGTACTTGCAAAATTGGACAATGAACTCCCATATCCGGCATGATCTAATCGCAACCAAAAAGTGGAGAACACACGCGACACGTGCCAGCATGTCATAGGTTGTTGAAAAGTCAAATGTCACATGTATAAAAAAAATTAATAAAATTTAAAAAAGAAGAAAAGAAATAAAATAAATTAAACAAAAATTTAATCTTCATTTTCTCTCTATTGTTTTTTTATTTTCATTCTTTATTGTTCATCATTCTTATTCTTTCTTCTTTTTCTTCTTCTTCTTCTTCTTCTTCTTCTTCTTCTTTAGTATACGAAAATCTTTCCAAATTTTGTTGGAAATCTGGAAACTTCCAGATTTTCAAGATTATCAGAAATCTGGAAATATCCAGAAATTTCCAAATTTCCAACGAAATTTGGAAACAAAGAAAAATAAAAAGAAAAGAAAAAGAAGAAGAAAAAGAAAAAAAAGAATAAGAATGAAGAACAAGATAAAAATGAAGAACATCAGAGAGAAAATGAAGAATTAATTTTTGTTTAATTTTTTTAATTTTTTGTTTTCGTTTTTGAACCCTTTCACGCGTCCCCAAGAGTTTGAATCTCACTTTTCTTGCCATGTCAGCAATTTGGGGTTAGTTCAAATGATTTTACAAGTTCAGGGGAATTTCTGTTACAATTGAAACTTCAGGGTGTCACTTGTTAATTTCGTCCAAGTTCAGGGGTTATCTCACTATTAAGCCTATATTATATATGAAATTATCCAATTAAAAAAATATGAAAATGAACTGAATTTTGCTGAAAATATCCTAAACTTTATATTTTAATGCCCTTTTCGTTATGACTGAACTGGACTGAACTTATCAAAACCGAACTGAACTGAATTTGTTAAAATTAGAGATGGCAATTCGTGTTTCGTGTCGTGTTCGTGTCCTGTCAATTTTCGTGTTCGTGTCAAAACTCTAAACACAAACACGACACGGAAAATATTTCGTGTTTAAATTTCAAATCCAAACACGACCCGCTCTTAACACGGAAAACACGAAAATTACAAATTTTTCAACACGACAGGACACGACTCGACCCGACCTATATGAAAAATGCAATTTATATATCACTCGTTCTTCATAAAATTCATTAAACTATAGAGATATAAACAAAAAAAATCATCACACAAAGTCAACATAAGGCATAAAAGTCAAACTACAAATAAATTTTCGTGTCGTGTTTGTGTTTGTCGGGTAAACACAAACACGACACGGAAATTAGCGTGTTATTTCGTGTTGACCCGAAAATGACACGTTAGCTATAATACTAAATATAAACACGGAAAATTCTGTGTCGTGTTCATATCGTGTTATCTTGTTTCGTGTTATATTTTCGCCTCTAGTTTAAATAAATTGGCAAGATTAAATAAATTGGCAAGATTGGATGAATGGTAAGGAATTTAACCGAAGTAAACTTAATTTTACTGAAAATAAACCAAAAAAAAATATGACCTAAATTTTGGTAGAAAAATTAACATTTATTGTTTTCAAGGTTTAATAATAATTTTAAGTTGATTTTATATTTTATATTCGTTAATTGATTTTATAATTCAATATTTATTATTATTTTATACATGGTGTGTCATTTGGTCGTCGATTTTGAATCACTTAGTTAAACTAAGTGATTTATAATCCAATTAAAGATTCAGATTGGGTGAAGATTGTGATTACTTTGCATTTTTGTAACTTTTTTTTCTACACCATTAGATCAATTTCTATCTCACTCATCCAATGGTGTAGTGGACAAAGTAGTATAGTAAAATCTCTATAAATTAATAATATTGGGACTATGATATTTTATTAATTTAGCGAGATATTATTATACCGATAAACTAATAATTTATTAATTTAAAGAGGTTTTACGTATGACCTTTAAACTTCTAAGTCCAATATACTAGTTATAATGTATATTAGCTAGAGATCAAAAACCAAATTACAACATATATTAGTTAGATGAATTTACATTCAATTAATTGAATTTGTCAAGTTCATTGTAAGCGGCAACAACTCTTTACAACTTTTTGTTAATATAAGAGAAGACAATGCCCCAACTCTTAAGTGCAATGAGGAGATTTAAAGATGAAATCAAAATAAATTTGAAGTTCAAGAAAAAACAAGTGACTATAGATTCATTTTTTACTAAACAATCTTAGAATTTTGAAGTGTATCACACATATATATATAGAAGCTTGTAGTAATTATTAATTTGTAGTTTCGTTGGGACCAATATACACACACTTGGATTTAAAAAAAAGTTATTATCTTATTATTTTATCGATTGAGGTCGAATTTTATAATGGTCCCAAGTTAAAACTGAATAAATTATTAATTTTATCGAGATCATTAATTATCGAGTATAAATTTATAAAAGTTTACTATAAGTTACTTTGTCTATAGAAAAATCCTTCAGATTGATATTCGTCCAGTTTTAACAACATCAATATTTTTGGTTAATAAATGGATAATATTTATATGGATAATCTTTCTAGTTAGAGAATGTATTAATGAACAACAGAATAAGATTGTAGAAAAATATAGTTTATTTTTTACTGCTCCTAATGAGAGCTCTTCCTTCTTGTTAAGGATATCGGTTCTTGCCCTAATTAGGGTTTCTATCTTTTGTGATTTTCCATGGAGGAACAACTTGAGGGATTACGGTTGGATGCAGGAGGCTTGGAGTTTGACAATCTGGTGGAGGCGCGTACTGAGGATGCCTATGAGCTATGTCTGATTGGAACCCTAATCACAGACAAAGTTTACAAGATTAATATTCTGAAGAGTAGGATGGCAAGTATATGGCGGCCATCGAAGAAGATGACGGTCACTGAGTTAGAAGGAGGGCTTATACTATTCCGTTTCTATCATGCATACGATTTAAAGTGGGTAATGGATAATAGTCCCTGGACTTTTGAAAACAGCTTGTTGGCGTTGCACTACCTTCAACCAGGGGAAGATCCTGTTGATGTCCCATTACATATGGTCGAATTTTGGGTTCAAGTTTACAATCTCCCGGCCGGTTTTTTTACGGAGGTAGTGGGGGAGGCGCTGGGCAACGTGGTGGGCTCTTTTGTGTTGTACGATTCTAAGAATAAAAAGACTTTTGATCGCCCTTATCTCCGTATCAGGGCTCAGATTGATATCCGCTTGCCGTTGAAGCAAGAGTATCAGGTTCGCAAGAAGGGTGGGGAATAGATTTCTTGTAACTTCAAATATGAGAAGCTGCCTTCGTTTTGCTTTCTGTGTGGGCTGATCGGGCACTTAGACAGGCACTGCGATTTGTTTCTGGAATCTGACACACCGGAAACTCTTGTACGTAAATGGAATGCAGTAATTCGGGCTCCCTCACGTCGGAACAATCATCTTGCTGGGGATCGTTGGTTGATGGATCCGGTGAACAATGTAACTGAGATGGGAGACATCGGAGACGGTTCAGTTCGTTTTCAAGAAATCATGCTAGACCGACCTCGAAATCTTTTGTTCATGAGTACAAATCTGGGGGCGTCGGGATCCAAAGGTGTTTCAGAGACGGAGAAGAATGGAGGGAACCCCAAGTGTACAGAGTTTCAGGAGGAACGTAAACGGCGTAGGGCTGACACGAAAGGGAATGTTCAAGGAGATAAAGCAACAAATCAGGAAGCCATGGACACCGATCCAAAAAACGGGAACAAGGCAGGCTCTGGTCATCGAGCCTGCCCAGCGTCATGAAAATATTAAGTTGGAACTGTCGTGGTTTGGGCAATACTAGGGCAGTTCCTATTTTACGTGAACTTGTTAGAGTTCACAAGCCTGATGTTATTTTTCTTTTCGAAACATTAGTTTGTAAGTCCCGTATTGACTTCATTTGCAATAAAATTGGCTTTGCTTCTTGTTATTCGGTTGATTGTATTGGTAGGAGTGGTGGTATTTGTGTGTTTTGGAAATGCTCGGATCAGTGTTCTTTATTATCGTTTTCCCAAAATCATATTGATATTGAGATTAACGATGTTATTAACGGTAGTTGGCGGTTGACTGGTTTCTACGGATGTCCTGAGCATTCTAAACGTAAAACTTCTTGGCAAATTCTTCGAACTATCGCGGCGGCCTCTAATTTACCTTGGGCTATTATGGGTGACTTTAATGATTTGCTTTGCAGCGAGGATAAACAAGGTATCCATGAACACCCCGAATGGTGTTTTAGAGGTTTTAGAGAAACGCTAGATGATTGTGGGTTGACTTCTCTTCCTCTTGGGGGTTATCCGTTCACGTGGATACGACATCGGGGAAAGCCGAATGAAGTTCAGGAGAAATTGGATAGAGTCTGTGTTTCGGCTAACTGGCTTGACTTATTTCCACATGGTTCGTCCTTTAATTCTTTCGCCCCTATATCATATCATTCTCCTATTTTGCTACAAACGGACGACGTTGTTGCAGTGAAACCTAATCGTCGCTTCATGTTTGAAAACAAATGGTTCAGGGAACCATGACTTCGGGATTTTGTGCTTCAGGCGTGGATTGCCGGTGATCAGTCGGGGTTGACGGACAAATTGGGTAGAGTTGCAGACAAATTGGGTCGTTGGGGAAGGGAGTTGAATTTGTGTTTTCGACAAGAAATTAAGAGTATTACGGGGCAGCTTGAATCACTCAGGGAGGGGGGTGTGGTCTAATGAGTACGAAGAGCTCCAAAATAAACTTTTCAAAACTCTGGTTCAAGAGGAGGATCATTGGCAACAACGAGCTAAAGTGCAATGGTTACAGGAGGGGGACGATAATACAAAGTTCTTTCATGCTTTTGCAAATGGTCGGAGAAAGAGAAACTTTATTTCGAAATTACAGCAGGAGTATGGTGTTACGGTTACTGCGAGTGATGACTTGTGCAGGGTTGCTCAAAATTATTTTCAACAGCTCTTTTCTAAAAGTAATACTGATGATACTGAGATTGAGCGTGTGGTTACTAGAAAAGTGTCAGAGGATCAGAACACCATGCTTGTCGCGCCATTCACTCTTGAAGAATTCCGTGTTGCGCTTTTTGACATGCATCCTGACAAAGCGCCAGGTCCAGATGGTTTTAACCCCAGATTTTTTCAGAAGTTTTGGGATATCCTTGGGTCAGAGATTCATACTGCAGGCTGCCAATGGTTATCTCAAGGTACTTTTCCAGCTCACCTCAATGATACTATTATTACTTTGATTCCGAAGTGTGATATTCCTATAACAATGAAGGATCTCCGACCCATAGCTCTGTGCAATGTTGTGTACAAAATAATTTCAAAAGTCTTAGCGAATCGCCTTCGTATAGTCTTACCTAATGTTATCTCTGAAAATCAATTTGCCTTTTTAAAAGGTCGGTCGACTCTGGATAATGTTATGATAGCTTTTGAGGTTATTCATAGTATGCGGTCTAATGTGAATAAGATTCATGGAGATGTGGCGCTTAAGATTGACATTAGCAAAGCTTACGATAGGGTGGATTAGAACTTTTTACGAGCTATGTTGTTAAAATTGGGTTTTTGCGAGGAATGGGTGAAATTGATTATGTTGTGTGTGACCTCGGTGCGATATTCGGTGAAATTGAATGATAATCTGATTGGCCCTTTCACTCCTGAGAGGGGGATTAGGCAAGGTGACCCGTTATCTCCCTATTTATTCCTCATTTGCGTCGAAGGTTTATCAGCTTTGCTCCAATCAGCTGAACGGGAAGGTCGTATGCATGGTAATCGGGTGGTTAAAGGGGCTCCATCAATCTCTCACCTTCTATTTGCGGATGATGCTTTTTTGTTCTTTCGAGCCACTTTAGAAGAGGCTAGAGAACTTAAACGTTTACTGGTTATTTATGAAAAAGCTTCGGGTCAGGCAGTAAACTTGGTGAAATCAGGAGTGATGTGTAGTAACAATGTGGATCCAATGCTTTCCACGGCAATCTCTCATATTCTTGGGGTTCACAATTCGCTAGATACAGGGAGGTATTTAGGTCTCCCGTCGCTTGTGGGTCGGAAAAAGTCGGCTATTTTTGCGCACTTTCGTGACAGATCGTGGAATAAGCTTCAGCGTTGGAGGGGTAAACCCTTATCGAAAGCAGGTCGCGCTACTTTGATTCGAGCTGCTGGGCAAGCAATTCCTATTTATTTCATGAGTGTCTTTCTTCTTCCTGTTTCTACAGCCGACGAGTTGCAGCGGATGCTTAACTCTTTCTGGTGGGGTAATGACAAAGCAGGTCAACGCGGTCTCAATTGGATGTCCTGGGAACGTTTATGTGTTCACAAGGATTTCGGAGGTCTTAGTTTTCGAGACTTCACGGCCTTTAATCTAGCAATGTTGGGAAAACAGGGATGGAATCTTCTATCCAATCCAAACTCTCTTAAAAGTTGTGTTTACAAAGCCAAATATTACCGAAGAGCGGATTTTTTGAGTGCGTCACTTGGTCACTCACCTAGCTTTATTTGGAAGAGTGTCTGGAGTTCTCAATTAATTATTAGAGAAGGGTTGCGGTGGAAAATCGGAGGCGGGCAGCAGGTTCGGGTTTGGAGTGATGACTGGTTGCGTGAGACTGATAGCAGGCGTATTGAAACGCCAGTACCGACGGGTTTAGAGGAGATGAGAGTTTGGGATTTGTTCATCCCAAATTCTACAGATTGGGACGTGGAGCTGATAGAGGATACTTTTAATCAGCGAGATGCTCGAGCTATTCTTAAAATTCCAATGCGTAGAGCAACGTCTCAGGACACTTTGATATGGAATGAGACTAAGAATGGCATTTACTCAATTAAGAGTGCTTATCGGTTGGGTACGGAGGTGGTGGCTACTAATGAACACTTTCGGAGTGAAGGAAAGTGGCGGCAGCTGTGGCAAGCGGAGGTTCTGGCTAAGGTTCGCTATTTTAGTTGGTGTTTAGCGCGAAATTGTTTACCACTCCGTGGAAATTTACGTACTCGTGGATTAGATATAGCCTCGACGTGTATTATGTGTAATGCTTACTCGGAGGAGAATTGGCACCTCTTTATTGATTGTCCGACCGCTCAGAATGTTTGGAGGGAGGCGGGCATCCTTTCTATTATAGATTCTTTGATTCCGGAGGTGGATGGGTTCAAAGAGCTGCTATTCTCTGTTATTTCTTTTCAGTCCAAGGAAGTAGTTGGTAAGTTCCTCATGTCCTGTTGGAGTCTTTGGCAAGCGCGTAATGAGAAATTGTGGAACTCGTTGATTGTTTCCCCCCAACAGATTTACTTTAGAGGAATGGAGACGTTATGCAGTTGGATTCAAGCTCGTGCGTTGCGTTCAATTGGTAGAGAAGCAGGTCCAGCAGGACCACCGCTGGTTTGTTCTAAATGGCATCCTCCATTTGTTGGAACGGTCTGCTGTAACGTAGATACAGCTTTCTTTGCTGCAGATTTTCAGACGGGGGTTGGGGCTGTCTTACGTACGTCGGAGGGGCAGTTTGTTTCAGCTCGTGTACGGGTTATGGAGGGGTTGTTTGAGGTGAACGATGGTGAGGCTTTAGCATTGTTGGAAGCGCTGCATTGGTTGGAATCGCAAGGCTTGGAGCGGGTGGTTTTGGAGTCGGATTCTTTGTCTGTAGTTTCTGCAGTTCACTCTACTGCTCCTGATGCTAGCGAATTTGGCGATATCATCTCCTTGTGCAAAGAAGTGCTTGATGCTAACAACGGTTTTTCGGTCCATTTTGTTCGACGATTAGCTAATGGGTTAGCCGATGCTTTTGCTCGGTCCTCCCGCTTATATGCTAGTCCTTCCATTATTAGTGATTTTCCGATTTCGTTTAATTCTAGCTTGTTGAACGTTTGTCCGATTGTGGCTCATTAGTTCTTTTCCCTTTCAAAAAAAAAAAAAAGATTGTAGAAAAATATAGAGTTTTGGGCAACTTCGGATATTAGAATTTTACGATCATTTTTGTCTCGTGAGTTTCATAGATTCTCTTGTACTATTTATTTTGTCTTTTTTGGATAATTTTTTCTCTAAATAAAAAGTGATTATAGTTTGCTTTTTGATAAAAAAAGTTAATGATTGTGGTATTTTGTGTTGTTAAAAGAGAGTAAGTTTTTGAGAATTTTTACCGTCATCGCCTTATGATTTACTGTACAAGTATTTCATTATTTATTGTTTTTTGTGTGATCACTTAAATAAATAGAAGATAATAATGAGATAAGTTTCATTAAAGATCATCTAGAGCCTAGAATGTCATAATTAATAAGTTGTATCCACGAACGTATATTGAATCTCTAGTTTTCAAAAGTAATCGGTCCATAAGCTGGTTCACACATTTTCTCGGTCTACCGAGTGGCGACTCTAGTCACAAAGTGTAAGCGCTCTAAGCACCCGTTTTCGCTCATACTCGCCAAGCTAAGGGCCTGAAGATCATTTCACCTTCGATTTTAAGGCTATTGTGAGCACTATATAGGCCTAAATAGAAAGGAAAAATGTACATTTCTACTATTTTCCAAAATTATTTTCTCTTCTTACCAAGTTCTCTTCAATTATTCTTTGCTCATCATTTATACATTCTTACTAACTTGATCGTCTGATTTGTACTAGGAGGTGGATCGCCGGCTGACAACTTTTCCACGACTTTCACGAAAATTCGACATAACTAAAATCACTAGTTATCAATTAGTTTCCTTTTTGTCCTTTTCTTTAAAGACAAAGAAATCACGATTTCCTCAAGATCCCTTTATACGAAGATAGGACGACGTGTTATGTCAAGCAGATATTAATTATTTGATAACAACTTTTGTTTCTTAGCACTATTATTCGCCATAGCGCATCATACTCGATCCATAGCTCTCTTTATGGCGTGTATCCTTCAGGACATCGATAACCTTTTGAGCGAACCCTTAATTATGACTTTTCCAATAATTTGGGCCTAACTCATTATTTGTTGCAAGGAAGACATACGCCGACCATGGTGATTGGATATGTCTATTCAAGTTGGTGACATATACAGACCGATATAGATATTATAATCCTCTTATAAAATTCCTAAAGTGGTTGCGGTCTTTATATTGCTCTATATTTCGTTCAATAAGCCTTTAAGTACATTCATCATAAACTTTTTTAGTTACATTAAGTCTCTAATTAAATAGCAAACTAGTTTAACAGTTTAATGATTACTATATTTTTAAAGTTTACTATATTTTTAAAGTATATGTCCATTGTGGGTTTAAAACCCACAATAAAATAAATAAAATTTTCAATAATTTTTTTTTAAAAAATAGCTTTATAACAAATCGATTATTAGAATATAATTCGTTTGATATGTGTCTAAAATTTGATTTTCTCACAATTTCAAAGCAGTTTTGATGTGTAATATATAGAAACATTATTCGTTTTACATGTGTTTGAAATTTGATTTTTTTTCTCAATTTCAAAGCAGTTTTAATGTGTAATGTAAACTATAGAAACATTATTTGAAACTCTCACAAAAGAAAAAACATATTGAAGAAGTAAAGTTATTGAACATGTTGTGGTGATTATATTCTCCGAATTAAAATTACTTTTCTCTTTAATAATTTATTTAGGCTGATTCAATATATGGGCTTACTTACTTAACCCTAACCCGACCCAGCCCACACGTTGATGCTTTTTAAAGCCCATGGGCACTAATTGCCACGTCAACATCATAAAATAGAAAAACTAATAATTAAAGTCGCTCCCGTTCCCAACGGCTAGTTCCCATTTCAAGTGACCGTTTTATTCAAATTCCTCACTCCAAAATCTAAAGACAAACCCCTGAAAAATTCAAACTCACAGCTCTGGCAACCCACAAGAATTCAATCTCTGGCTCAATTCAAGAACCCACAAGATCAAAAATGGTGTACACTTACACTCCGACTTACTACTCGAGTCTCCATGATTCAATCACTTCAATTTGCAAGAACATTCTTCCGTTCTCATTCAAAAAACGGAAGCTTATAGCAGCCGAGAACAGGCTCTCGAAGCTTCAATCTGATAATTTGAAATGGCAGCAGGATTCTTTTCATCAGATTTTGAATTTGATGGGTCTTCATAAAGAGGGGATTTTAGCTGAGTCTGAGGTGAAAGCTTTTCGGACGCATTTGCTTGATACCCTTATTGCTTCTCCTCCTGAACATGAACAGGCTGTTATTTTGAGGGATAAATTGCTCTTTTTGCAGGTAATTTAGTTCCGGGTTTCGCTGATTTGGGTGCTGTTAATTTATAGCTGAGAAACCATAGATGTGTTGGGTGTTTGCTTGTTTTTGTTTATCTCAACTGTGCTAAATTAGTTTAATTTATTTGAGAGATAAAAGTTTAGTCTCGGGTAATCTTAGAAAGATTAGTTATGCTCTGATACGATGTTGATTGACTGATTCCGTGCTAGAAATCCTATGAAACGATAAAACTAGGGGATGAATCAGAAATTTAGATCTGGGAAAAAAAGATTTAGGCTCCACATATAAATCCGAGAAAGAGACTGCACTAATGTTTTATAGATGAAACAATTTCTGACTCGTTTAGGCAGGTCTAGATGACTGAATCTGTCCAAATCGGATTCTCGATTTTGAGTACCTAGGAAAAACTTAGTATGATTTTTTTACTTTATACTATATTAAGTACCATATGAACACTATTTACTTGATACTAAGCCTCCGAACTATTTTAACCAAAGTGTGATAGTCAAATTTCAAGGTATTATAGTATGTGACATAACTCCACATGCAAATGTCTCTATTGCCAAGACTCGAAACTTGATACTAAGCCTCGGAACTATTTTAACCAAAGTCTTAACCGATATTTAAAGTCCAATAATAGTTTACTGTATCACACTTAACTTCTAATGGCTTTTATTATAATCTTTGACGTATGAGTTTTTGTATTCCTTGTGTCACACTCATTTCTAATAAATGTAATTCTGTTTTCCCTTCTTGGTTTAGGAACTGTTGTATGCAAAATGTATAACAGAAGATGAATACCATTCATCAAAAAGACCATTGCTACAAAGACTAGCAGTTCAAGGAGCTGAAATAGAAACAAGAAATGTCATTATGTCTGCCCAAAAAGACCTCAAAGAAAATCAAGAAGATGAATGGTCAGTCATTGACTTAAAAGATCATGACAAGAGAGAAAACACACCCACCAAAAACAGATCCAAACCCCATTCAACAATCAAGCACATCAAAGGAGCAGCATCAGCTTTCGGGTTCGGATCATCTAAACACAAAGATGAAAGAAGTATATTTGAAATCGAAGCGAAATTCTCCTCCCAAATCTCTGTTAGTACTGCTAATAATGAGAATGAAACTATGTCAATTCTGATGCAAGAAAGCCTGGCAAATGAATTAGGGAGCGCGGAAAAGGCGAAGAGGAAACCTTTCAAGACTCTATTCCAAAAGGAGCAAAATGATAACAATAGTGAAGAGAAAGTATCACCAAAATTGGCAAAAAAACAATGGAGTTTTGATGGGTTCAAGAAATGGAAGAAAGGTGATTGTGAACATGAGACTGCTCCTCTGCCACTCAATACCGAAAGATCAGATAGTGAGTCTTGTAATCTTGTTAATAGTCCGATTGGAGAAGGACCTGACATTAAACTGATTAAGAAGAAGCTTCATTCTAATGGCTCTGCTTCTGATTTTTTCATTGACAAGGTTCGCTATTTAACGTTCTTTGACCTTATCCTATGCTGCACGGACACAAACGTCCGTGGAAAATGCTGTTTCTAAAACATAATCTTTGTAAGATAGAACAACCTTGAACATTGGTTCATTGTGTGTGGTTTATGTGTGTGCAGGTTTTAGGGGATAAAATAAAGAAGGAACTATCAAGGATTCAGACGGAATTATGCACCACAAACCCGAATCTCAAATTCTCGTAAGCATTTTTTTTATATGTTGCTCGCTTTGCTCATTGAGAACTTAACTTAGGGGTTTGATTTGTGGTTGTGATAGGGATGATCAAATGGATGCAATTTCAACTAAACTTCCAGTTGACAAGGCTGACCTGAAACAATTCTTTCCCAAGTGAGACAGCAACCGACAGTTCTCTTTTTCCTGGAGTCCCACGTAGATTTTGTGAGAATCGAATCTGATTCTGGTAATTTTTTAATGTTGATTCAGGTCGTGGTGTGAGCGATACGGGGATGTGGTGCTGGATGTGGTGAAGAAAGAGTTTAAGGAGCATGTTGGAGAAATGGAGAACATGAGAAATGTTGCAAGAGAAAAGCACATCAACAACTCTAAGAGATGGACGACGTTTGAAGATGACGAAAATGATGGCGAAAATTATCATCCAAATCTCTTCTCCAACAAAGAAAACTACAGTGGAAGTAACGGAAATAAACAGAAAGAGATATCTTCCGAGTACCAAAATCCTTTTTGGTCACCAAGGAATGCGGTGTAGTATCTGTTTAGTTTTGTTTTAAAGTATTAGCATTTTATGAGTGCATCTATCTGTATGCTTGTACAAGGCAGCTTAGCTTCTTGATTGTATTAAAATGGTTCCAGTAAAATGAAAGAACAACAACATAACGTTGTTCTTCCACAAAATCAATGTAAAATTCCATGAAACAGGTAGTAAATCGTGACATTGTGTAGTAAATCACCAAGAAAACATTCTATCTTATAAATGCGCTATTTGGTTAGCACAAGAGATGAACGCACGGTTCTATCGAGACAAATTCGACTGCATAATCAGAGCATAAAATGATAGTACATACAACTCATACGAGAAACAAACATCTGTCTGATACACTCAAGTTAGACCCAAGACTACTGAATCAGTCAGAAACACACAAAATGAACTGCAAAAGGAGACATTGCCTCACAAGAGGGGGCATGATGCACCCCTCTTGCGAGTAATCTCATCTCATGTTTGAAGCTGAGACTACTCTTTTTTTCTTCACTTTGCAATCATCAAAGTTAGGAAAGATACATACAAAAACATGAAGGATGCTCTGTATACAACTTAAACGTAGCTGCAACCTGAACATGGTAAAGAAACAGAAGAAAAACAACAACCTGTAAGCATCATTCTAACTTCTGAGGTTTTGAAATGATCTAGAAGCCATTATCTGGGACACGTTAAAAAAAACACCGAAAAAGAAAAAACACCGAAAAATTCTGCAAGCATTCATCCATCTTCAGAAAGAAAAGGTGAACGACCATGTGATCAGTTTTACTATTAAATGGGGATTACATTGTTTTTAAGAAAAGTCATTTTTCATATGAAAAAGTACAGATTCAGAAGCCTAATAATAGAGATGTATACCAATAGGCGTACTTCCTTCTCTGCTTAGGTGACTTCCGCGCAACATTAGCAGATGAAGCCATAAAATCCTTCCTTTATTGCCGTTTATAGATAATATGTCACACAGGCTGCTACAACAAATTGAGGAGATCAAATTTTAAGAAGGTTTGATATTTACATTATGTACATACAATCATATCAAACAGAAGAAATTTCTGAATTACATGGCATTGTAGACTCAAAGATTACAACAACATCTCCTCTACAGAGTGGGCAAACCCTGTAAAAAGGAGAAAAATCAACCAAAAAAGAGAACAGAAACTCGGAATAAGTATCATATGTAAATAAAGATATCAAAGAAAGGAAGGCGAGAGCAGTATTCGCATTACCCTTGAATCTCTTTAAGCCATTTATCAACACACGACATGTGATACTCATGATTACATGGAAGAACTCTTATCTTGTCATCTTCTTCGTACTCCGCCAGACAAATATAACACCTGTATTGGGAGGAGAAAAAAGTTCACGTCCACAGAATAGAATAAAAACTTCATTTGGTAACTTGACTCGCGTAATCATTTCGCCATAGAAGAAACTTTTGGAATCAAATAAGTCCTCAAGTTTACATTTCTTATATGGATTAGTCATTTAAAAGAAAAAACCTAAACTGAATCGATTTGTTAAAACATGTTATTTTCAATCAATTTGTATTTAAAAGAAAAAACCTAAACTGAAGAACCTAATCGGTGCCTATCTTAAATTATTGTATACTTCTGTAAATAGAGAAGTTTATTTATGCAGGCACTTACTGTTCAATATCATCGTTCCCTTCAACTCTGTTTGCCTTTTTGTGATTCTTAAGTGGGAAAGCGTTGACAATATATTCCGGGGCTGGATTGGACATCATCGACAGGGAAAGTGATGCAGGCTGTCGATGAATTTCATCCAAAACCTGCAAATGCACAAGAGATCTATATAATAATGGACGGGGTATATAGCAAGATAGGAAAGTGAAATAACGCCACTGAATGCAGATCTAACGTAATCACAGTAGATCCGCAAAGCACATATCCAATCGTTAGAAACTCGGAAAGTCAGAGTGAACAAAATATTAGTAACATGTGGCATATCAGACCTCGGGATAAAGGAATTTGTCTTGATTTGGCCCCGCCATTGCAGCCGACATGTAGAGACAATTTGTCTCAAGACAAAGCCCATCAACCATGGCCCAGACACAAGGTCAATTGTTTAGGAAAGAATATAAATAATTTTCACCAAAGCATGAAATAATTAGGATTTCTAATTAGTTACTTTCAATAATTAGAATGTTACGGGGACCAGGATTTTCTTTAGTTGTTTAAGTTTCCTTTTCTGCCTCATAAATTTGAAGTTATAAATAGAAGATATAACACCAATAAAATCATCATCGTCAAGTTAAAACCCCAGACATTGTGAAACCTTTCTCTAACAAGCTCTAAATATGGAGTGAGGACACTCTCGCAAGTTCTAAATACTTTTCTTAGAAAATTGGCAAAGGCAAGAATATTTCTAAGAAACACAAAGCAAGGGATTATAGGGTACAACATCAATCTCATATTCATATCATATTCCATGCACAAAGCAATATAAAGTATAAACTACTTATACCAAACATTCATACCACAATATGAAAAGAACAAAATTCGTACAGTGACATGAAGCAATTCATCAAGGGAATCTACCTCAAATAGAGCTTCAGCAAGCATCACAATTCGCGATATACTTTCACGGGTGCTGGACTCTTGAGTTGTTGAGAATGGTTCACATGAGCATGTACCATCAGGATGGAGTCCAGAAGGACAGTATGAAGTTCTCCTACCACGGTCATCAAGCCCATCACGAAGTCTTCCCCAGAAAAACTACATAATCCAAAAGAAATACAAGACAATATAAATGTCACAACAAAGACAAACATCATTCCAAAAAATTTTGTCACTGAAGACAAGATTAAAGATGTGATTTATGAGGTAAAACAATATAAACGTTCATAACTGAATATTGGTAAATTGCTAGTGCCATTGATTTAAGGCTTACAACCAAGAGATTGTAACTTGTAACTTTTTGAAGTCTCAAAATATTTTAACCAAAAAACTACAGCACTGCAGCATCCAGAATTCCGCATACAGCACTTACAATTGTTGAAAGTAAAGGAAAAAAGTAAGACTAACTGGTAGCATATCAAAAGCAACTTAAAATTAATGCATATATAGAGAGAGAAATTTCTTAGTCTGGAACATTCAAAAAGTCACCTCAGATCTTGATTGCCTTCTTAGTCTTCTACGGCCTAGCAATCCAGAATTACTGCCGATCCCATCATCAAAAATGTCACCACTAAAATCAACTAGCCATCTATCATGAGATAGGAGTTCATCATCATCATCATTATTACTATTATTATTACTACTACTACTACTATTATTATTATTATTATCTGTTGAAAAAACAATGGTAGGAGAATCAAAATGCCTCCTTGAGCTGCGTCTTGAAAATGCATCCCAGAACAGTCTTCTACTGTTTCTTCTGCCCTCATGACCACTTGTATCAGTAAAGCTACCAGACGAAATGCTAGAAGAGATGCTCACAACATCTACATGAAGTAAACCTCCATCTCCCTGGCGTTGTTCACTATCAGCAGCAAGAGATCCTAACCCTGAAGGAATTGTTTCTTGCAAGGATTCTCCTCGAGAGTGAGCATTTGCGGGAACATCTGATCTATGCAAAACAGAATCCGGAGTAACGATATCTATAGCTTCATCCACAATTGTCTGAATCGGCATTCCATCAGCAGGAGAATCACCAAGCCATTCAGGAGATGAAACACTCGGATGTGTGATTTCTGGACAGATCTGAGAAACACCCTTGTTCTCTGAATTGTCAATGCCATCCACTACATCCTTGTTAGCCGAAAGAATTACAGAGACAGGTTCTGAAGATTCTTGTTCTTTAAACGAAGTACTAGCTTCGGCACTACATCTATTCCTACAGTATTCACTGTGACAATAGTTATCACATACCTGAGTAGATAGCTCCTCCCTGCTTTCGAATAAGAATTTTCTTTGATCAGTTGTCTCAATATTTCTGACACTGTCTTCAGCAGGACTTCCCTCACTAGCCGTGATACTGTGTCCACAAGATGCTCCAGATTCAGTAACAGAGCTGGTAGAACCTGTTCCTGAACCAGTAACGAAAGAATAATCCCTTGCAGAATTTGAGGTCTCACTTGCAATCAGGTCACAACGCTTCGCAGAACTCACCAGCATTTCTTCTGGGTAATTTTCCATCTGTTGCAAAGGTACAATGAATGGTGGCGGTCTCTTCAGCATTCAAAAGTAGAACACTTAAAAGTCTTAAAAAAAAATCTTCGCATTTGTGAAGACAAGAAGAAAAGCCAATAAAGAGACGGGGATAATGTAACAGCATGTAATAATCAAAGAGACAATCTTGTTTATGAACCAGGATAGACATAACACAGGGAATCATCCCTTATAATAGTAACAAATCAAACAAGATCACAGCAAGAGTAGTAAAGTTCCAAATCTCCACAAAGAAAGTGCTTTGTGTGTATTATGTTGGAAAATGGACACGGACACTGATACGGAATCGGTCCTCTCTAAAATATAAAATCAAGGCAAGGAACATTGAACAGTAGAGTTGAACTTAACACAAAATAAATATGCATTAGCTTAAAACAAACCAACCTAGGATTACCCAAAAAGGAACAGGCTTTCGACATGAGATAATAATTCAGCAACAACCCAACATTCAAATTATTCTTTTCACATGAAAATTGGAGAAAACATGCAAAACCCAACATTGGGAAGTCATCCTTTGTGTTAATTTCATGTCTATGAACAAGTTACAGAGTCCAAAAAGCAAGAATTGGGAAAGAGGATGAAACCCAATTGACCAAATTCCATATAATGAAAAGTGGGATAAAGATATTGGTGATCAGAATAAGAGTAAACCTGAAGAGTAGCGCGAGAAGAGGAGCCACAACAGACGAGAGAAGAGATGAAGGTCGAGGAGGAGCGAGATGTGCGCCGCCCCAATCGGCTACTGCCCGTTCCCATTTTTAGATTGTGATGATCAGAACAAAGCCTGGGAATTTGACGGTGATAATGGAGGAAGGTAGAGCTTTGTTTTAATGGTGGATTTTCAAATTCAACATTCAATTATTTCAGGCATACAAACAACTTCTTTGAGGTGAATTCCTTAGTGGCACCTTAACTTTTCATTTAATTTCATTATAATCTCTAAACTTCATCATCGGATAATTGTCCCGCTTTCTATTGACGTAATATCATTGACTAGTGTAGTAAAAGACATTAGACGTTAGTCGTCGAATGTTTAAAAAAATTTCAGGATTAGTCAGAAAACTAGTCGAAGACACTAATTTTGAGCACATAAACAAGTTTAAAAGGTCTAATATGTCTAAATTGAATTCTCGACTATAACCACTTAACCAGAGCCTGGATGACGAGACGGTCTTTATTTACAATTGTGTCATTGTGAATAACATACTTCATCTTAGATCATAATATTATATTGAAAACTATTTAAAATTTTGAAATTTATTGTTTACAATCATTTAAATGTTGATTAGGATTGTGAGAATTCAATCCAAGCACTCTATTCAATCCTACCACCGTGTTCGATAGATTCTGAACGCCTTAGTTGGCAATTAGGCTCCGTGCCACTTGATTACCAACTTATTTTTGTCGATATAGTATAATCGTTCTCTCAATCATAGTGTTCGAGTAAGGATCTCACTGTGTCTATATTACGATAGTTTAACAGGTTTTTCTCCTATAAATATCTTCACTATAATAAATGATAGTAAAGTTACATAAACTCTTTTTTTTATTGTTTATTTTTCTCTCACCCTCTCTTTCTCTAAAATTTAATTGTTTTGATCGTTGAAATATTCTTAAAGCCAACTCACTTTAAGAACGAAATCAACATATCAAAGCTGGTGATTAAAAATAGTCTGAAGCCTCGATGATATTTACTTTGCCCTTAAATGTTATCTGAAAAATCTAAATACTAATCTTATAGAAATTTTGGTTAAAGTTTTTCAAACACCAACTTCATTAAAAATGAGTAATTATATTAGAAAAATATAAATTACATAAGTAGATTGAACGATTTTGAAATGTATTATCTTTTAGGGGTCATAAATGTAATTGACCCTGAATTTCTTAGAAAATAATTAAAGAAGACCCATATTCGGTGCCACATGCTTCCACAAGTAATTTGACACCCCACCTTTTTTTCAAATTAAATAAACACACAGTGGCACGGCTATCACTATACTTTTCTCTTAAATAAAATTTTCTACCTACTTTTCATTTGGATAAATTAACTCCAAAATTGCATTTATGTACATGAATCTATAGTGAAATAAATTCCATTTCCTAACTGATTTGTAGGAAATAATTTAAAATAAAGTTCAAAAGCATCCCTCAAAACAAAATAATAAAAAAAGGTAAAAAAGCTACAAGGTTTAAGTTCAGAATGTTGAGTCATCAAAACTGTGGCCATACATTTTATGGTTGAGAATTACAAAACTGAGCACAAAGATACTAAACTGAATTTAAATGCATTATTAAAGTGAAATTAGTGAAAAATACTCAACTATTGATAAGTGTTAATAAGTCATAAAGAACACATGCGTTCAGTGTTCTTGTTTCAAGTTTTACCTATGCGTTAAAAAAACAAGAAAGCCTCACTTTTTACTAAAGTTTTAGTCTCCTTGTTTCAGTTTTACCTATGCGTTCAGTGTTACCTATGGGTTCAAGATTGATTATGTTGCAGTTATCATAAAGTTCATAAATCGGTATTCTATTAGTTAACTCCTTTTTAGAATTTTGCGAATTCATACTTGAAAGTTTTGGATGAGGAATGGGCGATGTGAACCTATGCTGATCCGGCTCATTGTCACCCTTAATTTAAGAATCATGAGTAGTTCTAAGTCTTGAGTTCCAAATTGTTTTAGAAAAAGTTGATGATATCGTTGCACTCAATAATCTATAAGTGAAATTGCATTGAGAATATGTTAAAATTCATTTGAAATTTGGCATCTCATCTGAAATCTACCATACTTTGTCTAGAATTTGCATAGTTCATCTCCCGTTTTTGACGAAATGTAGAGCTAAAAGGAAATTTCCACTGAAAATGAAAATAAATTTAGTTAAACAAAATATATACAGTTAGGTGTAAATTAATGAACAACTTTAAAAAAATTTAAAGATAAATAAAATGTTTTGAAAATATAGATGTATCGACTGAATTTTCTTAACAATCACACGGACTAACATATATTAGGCCTTATTATTTTATTTTATTTTCATATCGGTTAATGTTAAGCAAATGAAAGAAATAAAGCTAAAATGGAAGAACGAACTTATAGTAATAGAAAGTAGTAATATTAGATAGATAACATGAGAAATACTACTTCATCTTACAGTACATACATACTGAACCTTTTGAATAAAAGGCGGAGTAGTGATTAAGAGGAAAAGGAGCCGAACATCCCAACTAGATTGACACTTCGACGAACCAAAACCCCGAAACCAACCCGCGCACAAATATTGATGAAGTTACATATATGAAGCTACATAGGTGATAACAATATATATAGGGCAGAAATATTAGAGAATGAAGTAGCTGTTTATTTATATATTAGTTAGGAAAGTAATAATATTTCAGTGGTGTTTGTGAGGTGGTGGAGGATGGTTCGGACCGTGGTTTCCCGGTGGAGGTGGAGGACCGTGGTGGTGAGGAGGCGGAGGACCTCCATGATGTGAAGGAGGCGGTGGACCGTGGTGTTGAGGAGGACCAGGAGGTGGTGCATGCGGTGGCGGGGGGCCGTGGTGGTGGGGTGGAGGGTTGTGCATTGTTTTGTTGTTGTATGTATGTCTAAATTATAATGTTTGTCAAGATTTCAGAAAGATAGATGGTTATATATATTTGTGGGTTGTATATGAAGTGTAAGTATCTATCATATAGTTATCACATTCCAACTATAAGTCAAGCAAATTCACCTAATCTTCAAAAACAAAAGATAATAAGAACACATATAATTTGTCTCACATTATTATTTTCTTTTAAAAAAGAGAAAAAAATTTTGAGCAGTTTAAGTCAGCATTTTCAATAATGTAGACTGTGGTACTAATTATAGATATTGTTTTAAAAGAGTTTAACATCTTCAATATCATAAATTATGATAGGATAATGTATATAATAGACAGTGTTCTGAAGCTCTTTTTGACACACAACGGAAAACACACTTCATCCATATTTGATTTCTATGAGATTGAATTTTTGTTGTTTTAATGAGCCAAATATATATGTGGTAACAGACAAAACTCTTATATTTTTCCTTGAAATAGAAAAGTTGATAACAATCATCGAGCGATTAACACCTCAAAGGGAGATATATCATAACAATCATAAATGGACGAATAACACCTATAAACGGACACATATAATAACAATTAAATTCTCAGGTAAAGGAAAAATTCTATTATGGAGCTGGATCACTGATCCGACCCAATCAAATATTGTCACTTCACCAAAATATTGAAAATATAGCTTTTTATTGAGTTTGATCAGTCCAAAGCTAGAAGATGATAAAATACATGTTGTCGACATATATACCTAACATTTGTATACTGCAAATTTTAGCAAATTTTAGTTACCGACGTATCATTTCCTAGATAGGACGGTCGGTAGATCTCTTACATAAGTTCATGTTTTAACAGATAAATTAATTCTTAAGGAATATATTTATTTGATTTCCAAATCAAATTCAGTGTTCTTGTTTGTTTTGGATTTGAATACTTTATACATTCTCTTTCATCTAAAAATACGTACTCTTTTTATCTTTAGGGAGAGTGAAAAAATATGTCATTTCATCAATTTATAAGTATGAATCTTATATGTTTAGTAGTAATTGCATTGAGCCGATGTAGTCAAGTATAAACTAAAAATTTTAAACTGATTGCTACAAAAGAATTAATATGGGTAATTTTCGAAAAAATCCTGTGTTTATCAATTTTATCAAAAAAGTGTTAGTGTTTATTTTTTTTGACAAAATGAAGATTGTGTTTATCTCCGTTTACCAAAAAGCGGAAAAATCATGGCAAAAAGCTCTATTTAGCCACTAACCTAGGCAAAATTTGTGCATTTGGCCAATGACCTTTTATTTGGTCACATTTGGCCACTGACCTCTGTAATTTGGTGAAATCTCACCCTTATTATATTAATTGACATTCCTACGTTTGTATAATTTAGCAATTTTTAGTTTTAGTATCAATTTTGTATTTGAAATAAAAGATATTTTAATGTTTAACATTTTTATCTCATTTTAATTTTGATTCAAGAAGTGTGAAATTTCACTAAATTGATAGATTAATGGTCAAATATAACCAAATTACAAAGATCAGTGGCCAAATGTGACTAAATAAAAGGTCAGTGGCCAAATGTACAAATTTTGCATAGGTCAATGGCCAAATAATGTCTTTTGCCAAAAATCATTAACGGTTTTAAATGTGATGACGTGGCAAATGATATTTTGGTCTTGATTTATGGGTTATGATATGAAAAACTCATTTCTCACACTTTAAAGTTGTAAACACATGAATGTTTAAGAAATTTATCGATAAATAAAGACAAAAAACTCATTGCCACATCATCACATTTAACACCGTTAATGTTTTTTCTGCTTTTTGAGAAACGGTGATAAACACAATACTCATTTTGTCAAAAATATAAACACAGACACATTTTTGACAAAATTGGTAAACACATGGGTTTTTTCGGAAATTACCCTATTAACATATTCTTATATTAACTTTTGATACATTCTTTATGTAGGCTTGAAACATCCACAATATAAATATATCATCACCATGTGTTTTTACTACCACGACCTCATTAACATGACAATGTTATATATATCAAAATACAAATTAAGGAGAGAGATACATGACAGCAACATGCCACCCATATGGATGTCACAAGTCAAAAATTATTTAAATACAAGTTAAGAATTTACTATTTTTTTTTTTTTGTTACAAAAAGGAGTGGGTTCGGATACGGTCCCCCATCCGGCAGGAAATGCCGGTTTTTTGCGGTCATCCGGTCGCGAGGCCGGCATGTGAAATCCTGTATATCACCACAACCTATCCTCTCATTGATTGTCAGGAGAATCGAACCCCAGACCCCTTACAAGGGATGACCCAGTCTCAACCAACTGATCCAACTTGGTTGGGCTACTATTAAAACCATTTTGATGGTAGTTCAAACACTTTTAATTAGTAATGAGACGACATGTCTCTAATTGATACGGTCCCCCACCCGGGAGGGAATGCCGGTTTTTTGCGGTCATCCGGCCGCGAGGCCGGCATGTGAAATCCTGTATGCCACCACAACCTGCCCTCACATTGATTGTTAGGAGAATCGAACCCCAGACCCCAACGACCCAGTCTCAACCAATTGATCCAACTTGGTTGGGCTACTATTAAAACCATTTTGATGGTAGTTCAAACATTTTTAATTAGTAATGAGACGACATGTCTCTACAACTCAATTTTTGCTCTTCCTCTATTATATATCATCTCTAGGCTAAATCACGAGTCTAATACCACTTTGTTGGAGCCAAACACAAGATAACACCTATAAAAAAAAATAGTAAAGAAAAAAGAATAAAAGTGTGGAAATCTCTTCAATAAGAATAAAATTATGGGACATGTAGAGCACTTAAATCTCAATTAATACTTTCGAATTTTTAGACGAACAAAATTGTAACAGGGTCAAGGAGGAACGCCCCGCTGGAGCCTCTAACTCCAATAGCCGCTTGAGTGGTCATTATCGTCGACTGGACATGATGTACATATTGTGGTACACCTGAGCCGCCAGCCATCATAGATACATTAGAACTTGTTGTATATGGCTCATAATATACATGACGGAGCGGAGCGATTGGAGCCGAAGGCTTGGAGGACACGTTTGGATTAGTGGACCGGGGTGCGGGAGAGGATTCCCCGCGGTATGAATTAGGAAGAATTCTAATTTGGAAGAAATTAGAATTAGGAAGAATCTAATTAAGTAGAATCCTTAGTGAAGAAGGATTCTAATTAGGAAGGATTCTGGTTCTCCTAGTTAGTTAGGGATTCGAATCCCCTATTATAAATACATGTGATTTGTATTCTTTGTAGACACTTGATTCATAAAATAAAATCGCTCAATCGCTACCGGAGACGTAGGCAATTTGCCGAACTTCGTTAACAAATCTTTGTGTCGTTTTCTTGCTTTATATTATGTGTGATTTAGCTTGATTGCCAACAAGTGGTACCAGAGCCAGGTTAAAGGAAAGCTATGTCAGGAGGTGCAAGATTCGAGGTTACAAAGTTTAATGGCCATGGAAACTTCAGTTTATGGCAGACGAGGATGAAAGATCTCTTGGCGCAACAAGGGCTTTCGAAGGCGTTAAAGACGGTAAAGCCAGCAGCGATGGAGGAGGATGATTGGAAGGAACTGCAAGATAAGACATCCGGGACCATACGGTTGTGCTTGGCAGATGAGGTCATGTATCACGTGATGAACCTTAATCATCCGGTGGAGATATGAAACAAGTTGGAAAAACAGTTTATGTCGAAAACTCTAACGACTAAATTGTATCTCAAACAGCGGCTGTATGGGATGAAGATGCAAGAAGGAGGAGATCTGGGACAACATATTAATAACTTCAATCAGATTGTCTCAGATCTAGCGCAACTCGAAGTAGCAATTGAAGATGAGGATAGAGCAATGATTTTGCTGTGTTCATTACCCTCTTCCTATGAACACATGGTGACTACCTTGACTTATGGAAAAGAAACTATCAAGACTGAGGAGATATCTTCTGTATTGTTGGCTCATAACCAGCGGAAGCAGAATTCAGGAGAGGTGAACTCTCAAGGAGATAGTTTATTTGTTAAAGGCGGCCAGGATCGTGGTAGAAGGAAGGAGAGAGATCAATCTGGAAGGGGTTCTTCTAGGTCGAAATCAAAGAATAAAGGGAATACGTTTCATTGTTACAAATGCAAAGAACCAGGTCACATCAAGAGGAACTGCCCGATGATTAAGAACCAGGCCGACAGCCAGAATGGTCCTAAATCTAAATCTGTCAACGTGGTGCAGAATGACGGTTCGGATACTGATGGTGACATGCTTTCTGTTGCAGATACTCAGATGGCAGATGCGTGGATTCTTGATTCAGGAAAGTTTGGGTATATTTCTTGAGACAGAAATCTGAAGTCTTTGCCAAGTTTAAGCTGTGGAAAGCTGAGGTGGAGAATCAAACGGGGAGAAAAATCAAGTATTTGAGGACTGATAATGGCACGGAATACACAGATTCGCAGTTCATCAAGTTCTGTGAGGAGAATGGGATTCAGAGGCACTTCACTGTGTGCAAGACACCACAACAAAATGGTGTTGCTGAAAGGATGAACCGAACTTTGACTGAAAGGGCTAGGTGCTTAAGATTGAATACGGGGCTGCCTAAACGCTTCTGGGCAGAAGTGGTGAGCATTGCGAGTTATCTTGTCAATAGATCACCAAGAGCATCTTTGGGAGGAAAAACGGCTGAAGAGGTATGGACTAGTAAAGATATTGATTTTAGTTACTTACGTATCTTTGGTTGTCCTGCTTTTGTGCATGTGCCTGGAGATGAGAGGTCGAAATTGGATGCAAAGTCGAAGCAATGCATCTTTCTGGGCTATAAGAAAGGTGTGAAGGGCTACAAGTTTTGGGATCCAGTTGAGAAGAAGATGGTGATTAGCAGAGATGCTATTTTTGATGAGAAATCCATGTTGCAGCAGAATGTGGAGACAATCCAGATTGATTCAGTTCAGAATGAAGAGCAAGCAGTTGAGAGAGTTGAAGAAGTTGAGATGGGTCAAAGCTCGAGTTCTGCATCAAGTGGTTCCAAGACCACGGATTTGCAAGACTATAGTTTGGCCAGAGATAGAGAAAGACGCATGAATGTGAAGGCTCCAAACAGATTCGGGTTTGAAGACATGGTCTCTTATGCACTCAACGTTGGTAGTGATGATCCAGCCAATTTTCAAGAAGCAATCACTAGTCGAGAGAAAGAAGGATGGATGGGTGCAATGGTAGAAGAGATGGAGTCTTTACATAAGAATGAGACTTGGGAGCTAGCCAGACTTCCAGAAGGAAAGAAAGCTCTTCGTTGTATGTGGGTCCTTAAGAAGAAACCAGCAGTATCAGAAAAAGAGGGGGAGAAATTTAAGGCTAGATTGGTAGCCAAAGGTTTTACACAGGTGAAAGGGATAGATTATGATGAGATATTCTCTCCTGTGGTTAGACATACTTCGATCAGGTCAGTACTTGCTCTTGTTGCCACTCAGGATTTGCATTTAGAGCAAATGGATGTTAAAACTGCTTTCTTGCATGGTTATTTGGAGGAGGAGATTTATATGCAGCAACCTGAAGGTTTCGTTCAGCCTGGCCATGAACATTTGGTGTGCAAGTTGAAGAAATCTTTGTATGGACTCAAGCAGTCCCCGAGGCAGTGGTATAAACGGTTTGACTCCTACATGAAGAAGATTGGCTACAAGCGATGTGAGTATGATTGTTGTGTGTATGTGAAAAACCTTGATGATGGTTCTTCTATTTTTCTGTTACTGTATGTTGATGATATGTTGATTGCCGCCAAGAACATGAATGATGTTGGGGAATTGAAAGCTTTGTTGAGTCAAGAATTTGAGATGAAAGACCTAGGTCCTGCTAAGAAAATTCTTGGGATGGAGATTCGTAGAGATAGGAGCTCTAGAAGACTATGGTTATCTCAGCAGGGATATGTTGAGAAGGTCTTGGAAAGGTTTGCTATGAGCAATGCAAAGCCTGTGAGTACTCCTTTGGCGAATCACTTTCAGCTTTCTGAAGAAGATTGTCCAAAGACAGATAAGGAGATTGAAGAGATGACCAAGGTTCCTTATGCTAGTGCAGTTGGTTGTTTGATGTATGCTATGGTTTGCATTCGTCCTGATTTAGCTCATGCAGTTAGTCAAGTGTGCAAGTATATGTCTAAACCAGGAAAGAGGCATTGGGAGGCGGTCAAATGGATCTTCCGGTATTTGAGAGGTACTGTTGGGCATGGTTTGATGTTTGGTGGGCAACATGGCGATCCATTGGTAGAAGGGTATGTAGATGCAGATTATGCTGGTGATCTGGATAATAGGAGGTCTACGACGGGGTATGTGTTTACTCTTGGTGGAGGACCTATTTGTTGGAGGTCAACACTTCAGTCTACTGTTGCGTTGTCTACAACTGAAGCTGAGTATATGGCGTTAGCTGAAGCTGCAAAGGAAGTATTATGGCTTACTGGTTTGGTTCAGGAATTGGGTGTTGAGCAAGGTGGAGTTGAATTGCATTGTGACAGTCAAAGTGCCATTTATTTGGCAAAGAATCAGGTGTATCATGCTAGAACCAAGCACATTGCTGTTAGGTATCACAAGATTAGAGAATTGATTGCATCTGAGGAGATCTTGTTACTGAAGGTTCATACTTCTGAGAATGCTGCTGACATGTTGACAAAGCCAGTTACTTCTGACAAATTCAAACATTGTTTGGATTTGTTGAATATTCGCAGTTGCTAAGAAAGTGAGGTAGCCCGGTCCACATAGCGTGTTTAGAAGTTGGTTAAATCTTCTGGGAGGCGTGATTATTCGCCAAGGTGGAGATTTGTTGTATATGGCTCATAATATACATGACGGAGCGGAGCGATTGGAGCCGAAGGCTTGGAGGACACGTTTGGATTAGTGGACCGGGGTGCGGGAGAGGATTCCCCGCGGTATGAATTAGGAAGAATTCTAATTTGGAAGAAATTAGAATTAGGAAGAATCTAATTAAGTAGAATCCTTAGTGAAGAAGGATTCTAATTAGGAAGGATTCTGGTTCTCCTAGTTAGTTAGGGATTCGAATCCCCTATTATAAATACATGTGATTTGTATTCTTTGTAGACACTTGATTCATAAAATAAAATCGCTCAATCGCTCCCGGAGACGTAGGCAATTTGCCGAACTTCGTTAACAAATCTTTGTGTCGTTTTCTTGCTTTATATTATGTGTGATTTAGCTTGATTGCCAACAGAACTGTAATCAAGAGCAAATTGTGAGTTAGAAAATGTTATCGGTGTTACCCCAAATATTGATGGCGTTCTGAAGTCATGCATTAGGTTCATTGTGGGAAGGTTTGGCGGAGGTTGTATTTAGGTCACCGACGTATGTTACCGTTCTAAGGCTTCTATACGCTCCATCATGCTGATGAACATGATTGTCAATCTCTCACCCGCTTAATGACTCATGTGAGTTTGAAGAATATCTCCTCCTTCCTCCATAGAAGATCTTAGAGAAGCATCTGAAGGGTCGGTCATGGTGGTGGCAGAAGAAGGGACTATCACCGGGAGAGGAGGAACATGACTGGTTTTGGTCAGAGCAAATGAAGGTCCTCCTGCCAAATATGAGGTTTCCTCTATGTATTCAAGTGAACTCCTCGGCTCGTGTTAAAAACTCAATTTTTTCCTAAGGTGCAAAAAGTGTGTTAAACTTTTCTCTCAATTACGCTTGGACGCATGCAGATTTCGCCTCATCACGTGGTGGGATGTGTAGGTTACTTGTTCCATCATATGTGGGACATAAATTAGTGCACCCCACCATATGTCCAAATCAAAATTTTAATCCATTTTTTTCTTAAATAATCAACAAAAAATTTAAACGATCATTAATTATAGGCGTTTTTCTTCAATCATATCTACATAATTTAGCCCGAAAAGTTATGACTACAAATTGGAAGTTCGAGAGAATTTTTGTTTTTTTTAAATTTCAAATTTAAAGGAGGATAAAATGATCTTTTCTTCATGTTTAATATATAAATAGCCTCTCATTCCCTTGATAAATAGTTACCATTAAAAATCCAACAAGACCTAATCAACTACAAGTTAATCGGTCATTGCCCATAACAGTGGGATGCATTTAGCAACCCACTCCAAATTTCTATTAAATAAATGTGTGAAAATAAAGCATGCTTAATCCAGAAGAAATGACCTATCCAACGAAGTCAATTTCAGCACCTACTATCTCTTACATTGAATCACACATCTTGAATAAAATTCTAATTTTCAGACATCCCAATGTCCTTGTTCGAAGATTCTTGAAAAATTTCATGCAATTGGAATCATTTTCGAATCTCACATCTCATCTACACCATCACATTCTTGATTCCACGCTCCCAGGTATGCCTGCACTGCACTTCTTGATTCCAATCTTTCACATACTCATTCTTTTGAAACCCTATCTATAAACCCTAACATTATATATTCATCAACTTCGTAATCAAACAATGCAATCCAAACCCGTGAGCTTAGCTCCAGGTTTCATCCTCTTCCCATCTCTAAAACCCCCAAATAAAACCATCACTTTCCACCAATTTCTTGTTCTGGTTGTCACTTTTCTTGCTTATGCGTCTTTCCACGCCTCCCGGAAGCCCCCGAGCATTGTCAAGAGTGTTCTTGGACCCAATGTTCAATTCAATTCTTCTGATATTCAATCCAATAATGTTACTGGTTGGGCTCCATTTGATGGTCCGGAAGGGACACGTCGGCTTGGGGAGCTTGATCTTGCATTCTTGTCAGCCTATTCCATTGGAATGTATTTTGCAGGACATGTTGGGGATAGGATTGATTTGAGGTTGTTTCTTGTTTTTGGGATGGTGGGTAGTGGTTTTTTTACTATCATTTTCGGGTTAGGTTATTGGTTTAATGTTCATGTATTGGGGTTTTTTGTTTGTGTGCAAATTTTGTGTGGATTGTTTCAGTCTATAGGATGGCCTTGTGTGGTTGCGGTAGTTGGAAATTGGTTCGGGAAAGCGAAGAGAGGGTTGATAATGGGGATATGGAATTCACATACGTCGGTTGGGAACATCATTGGCTCTGTTGTGGCTTCTGGTGTTTTGGAGTTTGGTTGGGGTTGGTCGTTTGTAGTGCCTGGATTTTTGGTGATATTTGTTGGGGGTGTGGTGTTTTCGTTTCTTGTAATTAGTCCAATAGATGTTGGATTTGAGCCTTTAGTTGAGGAGATTGAAATGAGCGTGGATGTTGATAGAGAGGAGAGTTTAGAGAAAGCGGAATTGGAGGAAGTAGGGCTTATTAGGACAGAAAATTCAAATTCTTTGGAAGCTATTGGATTCTTCGAGGCTTGGAAATTACCTGGTGTTGCACCATTCGCCTTCTGCCTCTTCTTTTCGAAGCTAGTTGCATATACTTTTCTGTATTGGTTACCTTTCTATATAAGGCACACAGGTACTTGATCCTTCTGCGTATGAACGATGAATCTTGTTCTGCTATTGATTTTATGATTTTGTTAGAAGTCCTTGCTTGAAGTATAAGGAGGCACCTTAAATTGATATAATTATTAGGTAATTTCTGTGTATGGAATATGGAAATTACCTCGAGAAAAGGAAAAAGAACAACCTTGATAATCTTTTTAGTTATATTGCACAGAAACAGAAAACTGGAATGAAAATGAACACTAGGAAATGTTATTTCGAAAAAGGTATAGCTAGGAAACAAAAACGGAAAGGAAATTGGAATTGATACGAAATTGTTCAAGCGCCACTAAAGAAGAATTTTCGTGCAAACATAGTCTTTTAGCAACTGCTCTAGTTTTCTTTAGATGCTTCACTCAGTACTGCATTCTGTATATTGAATGCTACTTGCATGCTTAAGCGCCTGCTATTGTACAAACTTGTCGATTTTGTCAAATGTCGGATATTGATTGTGAGTTGCTGCTGGAATTGTGGCTGCTGCGGGCATAAATTTAGTGCATAAAGCACAAACTTGCCGATTTTTGTCAAATGTTGAATATTGATTTGTGAGTTTCTGCTGCAATTGTAGCTGTTGCGGGTGTGCATTTATCGCATAAAAGTGCTGGAATACTTTCAACAATATTCGATGTTGGAGGAGTCTTCGGGGGAATTTTGGCAGGATACATCTCCGATATGATCGAAGCGCGTGGCATAACATCAATGGTCTTCTTAGCACTATCAATCCCAGCCCTCATCCTGTATAGAGTTTATGGAATTTTATCAATGGTCACCAACATAACTTTGATGTTCCTGTCCGGTTTGCTTGTGAACGGACCCTACTCACTGATTACAACAGCAGTAGCAGCTGATCTCGGTACACAGGACGTGATTAAGGGAAATTCTCGTGCATTAGCCACTGTGACTGCAATTATAGATGGAACTGGTTCAGTTGGGGCTGCACTTGGGCCATTGATGGCTGGGTATATTTCTACAAGAGGATGGAACAGCGTCTTCCTTATGCTTATCACTTCGATATTCTTGGCGAGTCTGTTTTTGATCCGGGTTGTAAAATCTGAGATTAAGGGCAAGATGGGTGAAGGAAAGTGAGATTTGCATGGCACCATAGCGCATTGATGGAGAATTTTTTTCGCGGCATCATTGTTTTGTATCTTACTAGCAAAGTGATATACTTAAGGTAGGTATATACAGATATTGTTCAATGTAATATACTTAACTTGTATATTTATCAAGGCAATACATATTCTTTGTTCTCCAAACACAGTTTTGCATAATAATTTTCTTGTAGTTCATCAACAGTCATGTGATTATGTTCCAAACTGAATTATAACGAACCCGGAAAATACTAAAGAAATCATTTTTTTTTGTTCCGACCGATGCCTAGACCAAAAAAAAGTTCCAAAAGAGAAAAAGAAACGGCTTGGTCCCAGATTGGACAAAAATCAGACCAGCTTGTCAATTTCAGCGTCTAGATGGAAGCCAGCCGATTTCTTGAACACTGAAAAGTATAGAAAACGAGCAGTACTAAAAGTATACAGCCATACTCCTATCTATTAAAAATAAAGAAACTGTAGAGGGCAATGACATTTATTGTTCAACATTTGAATTTGTATAATCTGTACTTCAATTTGCTTGACAACTGAATCAAGCTACAACAACAGTGGCGGAGCAGCGGCAGCCGCCTAGGAAACAAAGGCATATTTCAGTTTCTATTTATGTACAAAGGCAAAACTTTGACTTCTCTTATTTACCATTATTCACTTGTTATGTACTCATACAGTGTAGAACTAACAGTAATTTTTTTCATCATTATCCTTGCAACAGACATTTCAGACTCTGAAGCCCCTCAGCAGAAATGCTCCGCCGCACTCTTCCCCTCTCCACCGCCACTTGCGGTGGTGGCTCCAACTGAAAGCTTATTAAAACAACTGTCAAGTTGTCGGTTGCTCCACGTTTTATTGCTTCCTCCACCATTTCTTTGCAACACAGTTTCACATCATTGTGCTCTTGAAGTCTTCTGCGGGCAAAAGATACCGAATTCTGGCTTGTAAATACATCCCATATTCCATCACTTCCAATAATTAGGAACTCATCTTCCTTGGTTAATGTGATCAGTTTAAGTTCCGGTTCAGCAATCAAGAGGCTGTCCATTTGTCCCTTAACTTTCATTCCTTCAAGATGCCAATCACCTAATGCCCGGGTAACGCCTAACTGACCGTTTAGGTACCCATCTTCAACATATCCACCAAGTGACTCTATCCTTATCCTTTCTCTAACACAGCAAGGCCTATGGTCCTTGGACATTTCTATAGCTGTTCCACGTCGGGACAATACTGCCCGACAATCACCAGCATTTGCCACAAGCAAAGACCTACACGAAATAATAGCGTATTTTCAGGGAAATATGGCAATTCACCACGGAAGTGATAGCTAAAACAGCGGTAAATATTACAGGTTCTCACCTTCCAAATATCATTGCTGTGAGTGCAGTTGTGCCAGAAGACTCAAGGGAGCATTTCTCTGCAAAGGCAGTATCAGTCTCGACGAATGATCTAGCCACGACTTTCTCAAGTTCTACAGGAAAATCTGCATCCTCAACGATGACTCGTGGTAAATGATCACGGACAAAATGTGCTGCACTTTTTCCTCCATGGCCATCGAATACCTATATTTTTTATTCATCATTTATCAGTTGTAAAACAAAAAGATAAATGTATCCTTTACTACAAGGTAGATATCACATTTTTCATTTTGTTAGGCTACTAGTAGACTTAACTTAAGGGCTTGATGCATGTACTAGAATGATGCATTCAGATGACTAATTTCAAGAATCGCATATATAAAACAGAAGTTAATCCCATTTCAACTGATTCAAATTGTGATATCGGATGCTTACAACATAGCCACGATGCTGAAACGCCAAATTTTTGGTAGCTGGATCATACTTAATCTATAGCTTTTTACTCCAAACATCATCCCATGCATAACACGAGAACTAAAGCTACCCAAAGAAACATCTTTAACGTCAAATAATTGCCGTTATCTTAGAAGTTATTCATCAATAAAGAGCATGAATCCATATCCCTCAACAGATGGCATCATATAAGTATCTGAATTAATAAAACAAAACTAAGATCAGAAGGCAAGGACTTACCCCATAGAAAGCGACAGATTCGTCCCGCAGTAAGTCATAACCAAATTTCTTAGCCAAGTCAGTGATGCATACATGTGTATCCTCCATATAAGGTCGGCCACCGATGTCAGACCACTCTCCCGACCGAAGAACAGGTTTATAATTAGATAACAGAGACTGTTTCTTCTCCATGCCAACTCTATCCTCTGAAATGCTTTCCAGCTGAACAGGGCACAATATTTATGAATTTAAAACATGCAACAGTAGGAAAACCGAAATTGCATCTATAATCTAAATCAAAGAACTACAACTTTCAACAGAAAATTTAATTCAAGATATCTATAGTGGATAAGCGAGATTATGAGAACAGAAAACCCCATTAGATAATGAACTATTAGTTCCAAGCTATCTCAAGTTACGAATCAGAAGCTAAGACCTCTTTGCTGATATGCACAAGTTATACATGTAGGAAAATGCTGGTCTAAAATTGTATTGGAGTAAACAAGAGCAATTCAAAGAAACAAATTCAATTTAACTATTGGCATCACAGGTTGATCATCATGCTACTGATCATCAAAATTCAACACCATCATAACATATAAAAGCAGCTCCAATATATGAATGAAGTCAAGCAATTTTCCAATCAATTCCAAAAGTCCACTGATAAATTCTTAAAGCATACTAAATTCTCCAATTGGATTGACATCAATTTCTTATATGACGAATCGAGAGCAGAAAGAGAGAAAATAGAAAATTAGTTTAACACAAAGATTTCATTTTTGCAGGGCTCATCATACTAGGAAAAGAGTATTTCTCTCTTAGGAAACTTTTTCACTGAACTAAAAACAGTAAATGAATCAAATCTCCTAGATTGTCAGTGGAGATATAACAAGTAATTTTTTATAAAAAAGGAACAAAATCAATGAACTATTAATAATTCTTCATCAACCCAAAAAAATACTGAACTAAAAGGAAAACACCAAAAATACTGGTAGAAGCAAAGAACTCAAAATTTTACAAATACCCAAAAAAATTTAGAAGCAAAGGACTCAACTTTTTTTTCTTTTTTTTTGTAGTTTCACTTTAGTTGATCCTGGGATTTGAACCCAGGATCCCACGCTTCCTTGAGGAACGTAGCGTGAGGGAAGTATTAACCACTAACACATTGTTTGGTGGGTGCAAAGGACTCAACTTTACTAGTTAACAATATAGTTTAATCACAATTGCAAAAGCAACTAGTATCTAAAACCTTCAGCAACAACACCAATTAAAAAGAACAACTACCTAGATCATCAACAACTTCAAATTAAGATACCCAAAATTGGTATAGCAAAAGACTCAAACTTTACTTCTTGATGTCAATTAACCGACTGAACCAACTCGATGAAAATGACCCTTGGTGCAAAACACGGGCCTAGCCCAGCATGACTCTGATAACATGTCAATTAAAAAATAAAACTCGAGCTTATAGTTAATCTTTTATATTCATCTCTGCAAGAAAGAACAACTACCCAGATCATGAATAACTTAAGATTAAGAAACCCAAATCCCAAATGAAGAGAAAATGACAAGTAGGTAAAAAGAAGCAGAAGAGAAAAAAGCTTACAGGAAATGAATTGGGTAAGGAGAGAGCATCAGCAGCATCTTTATTGGAAATAATATCAATCTGGGGATGAAATTGGAGCCAAGATTGTTTATTGTTGGTATTAGAATTGTCAAGAGTGTCCATGACTACTACTTCACAAGCTTCTTCAGCGTCGTTGACACACATGATGATGGTTGTAACTTTATTATGAAGGGTGAGAAACTAGATAGATAGAGGGAATCCAAAGATGAAAATTTGAGAAGAGAGAGGAAGAGGAAAGTAAATGATTGGATGGGAAGATTCTTGAGAATATATTTCACAAAGATGCTCTCTCTCTCTCTCTCTGCTGTCTATCTATCTATCTATGTATGTTAAAGAAAACAAGAAGGTGGTAACTTTCGAGATTTTTCTAAGAAAGAAAAGAAAGCGTGGCTCATATTTAAGTCTTTTATTAATATTATTCATCTTCTCTCCTTCTTTCCTTCCTTTTTTCCATTCCTTTTTGCTTTCTTTCTCACTTTGCTTACGTCTGCTCTTCTGTTTTTCTCTCCCTTTAATTAATCAACTTAATATTTTTTTAAACAAATAGATCAACTCAATTAATTGAACTACCCTCAACTATTTTCCTCTTTGTATCCGTAAAGGAATTTATAGCCATTCCTTTTTTAAATGATTTGTAACTCTTATAGACGGAATTGTTAGCCATGAAGATTCTTTACTTTCACAATGATAAGACTTGAATTCATGATATTTGGTTAAAGGAGGGAGAGTTTTTATCTCTCTATCATAGTTTTGTGCTTAACTACTTATCTTTTGTTGTTTGCATTAAAAAATCATATCATAGAGTTTCTAATGGGACTTTAACCATATAATATGAATATGAATATATACCAATCACTTACACCAATATTGATCGGATATGAACACAATAAATTTACAAATTAAAATGCACGTTTGAGATTGAGAGGGAGGAGGCATGTAGGGATAATATATGTTAGGTTAACAACTCTTACATAATAAATCTAAGATTTTTTAAAAAAATTAGGCAAAAAATGTTCTCGTTTACATTAAACAAATCGATTATTTTTTTCATTCTGCAAATAATACAAACCACGGTCAATTATTTGCTGAAAAGCAAACCACAGTCTTTTATTTGTAAAATTGGTGCTTTCTATTTCTTACATTTTTAATGATAAAAAAAAGTAAATCATTTATTATATTTTAAATATACCATCAATAATTTAAAAACAATAATTAATTACATAAGAAATATGCAATATTATGAATGTAGAAACTATTTTTATAAGAGTTAACGTGTAACATGTTATTGCTAGTGTTTTTTAAGGTATAATGAAAAATAAAATAAAAACTATCTTTTATAAGTTGACGGATTGTTGGTTGAGACTTGTAGAGTATAATAAAAAGTGTATTTTTATAATAAAAAATAAGAAATTCTTAGAAATTTTTAAGGTATAATAAAAATTTAAAAGTTTATTTATAATTAAAAAATACATTATTTAACTGTATAGTTTTCGAAAAACTAAATGAACATTAATGATTAAATGACTATCAAATGAATTTTCTAAATTACAATGTCAGTAATTAATGTATATTTACAGTCATTGAGCTGTGAATATTCCAATATTAGTACATACTCCCTCCGTCCAATTAACTTTGATAGGCAATATTTTCATTTCACGGAAATTAAGAAAATCAGTTAATTGGGTATATCTTTACCATAATATCCTCATTTATTTGGTTAACTAAAAAAGATGAGAAACAAGTATATTCTATTATTGACATAATAAGTTTGACTAATTAATGGTAAGTGATAAGAATAGTTATTGGAAAGGGTATTTTGGTATATTTATCATTAACTAACAACTAAAAATGAAAAAATGTCTATCTTTTTTGGACACCCAAAATGAAAATATTGTCTATCAAAGTTGGACGGAGGGAGTACATATTTTACTTTTTAGTTTCTCGCTTTTGCGACTTTTGTATTTCAATTAACAAACATTTATCTGTTTTTCTCTACACATTAATTACATCTCCATGAAAAGGTCAAATTGGCCTCAAGATTAGGCAAAAATTACTCAATACCCCATCAAGTTATAGATGAATTTAATGAATCAACCAAACCCATACCCCATCTATTAATTCCAACAAATATTTTAAGTTCAAATATTTCAAAGAGTCGAAAGAAAGAATCCAAATAATTGATAATGCTAGTAGACTATTTATAAGGAAAAACAATTAAAATGCATTCTTGTATTTTTTTGGTAACAAAAAGTTTAGTTAAAGGTAGATCTACCCACTCGCAAGGCCAGAGCAAACCACAGACCTCGATGAGGGTTTACAGTGGAGTTTACAGATTGCCTACCAATAAGAGCTAAATTTTGACGAAGCGAGACTCGAACCTCAAACCTTTCAAGTAGAAGATAGAGTGTCTTACTACCTGGACCAACTCTTATTGGACTCGTACAAAGGATCTCAACTCAAGGGCAAGTAAAAAAAGTTTACCTAAAATCCTACATTATTTTCCTTAAAGTAAATAACTTTCAGAAAAAGAATACAAAAATATGACTGTTTTTCTTATTCTTATATAGAAAAGAATTTATGAAATCAAAAGTTAGATATTGCTTTCAAGGTTGGGTGAACATTTTTACCAAATATTTTCCCAGAAGTCTCGGATTTTTCCTTAATTGTTATAATATCAACTCTATTAAGAACTAAAAATTTCTAGGACAGATTAAGAAAGCAAAAGATTAATAATGTTACTAGAAATGTACTTTCATTATTTCTTTAAAGCCAAAAATTAGAAACTGTTCTTGCTCTATACAAGAAAACGTTCAAATTGTCTTATTAAAAAAAGAAGCCAAATTCATGTATAAGTTTATTTATAAAAATAGAATTTGTAGTTATTGATTGAGAACTTTGTTGTTTTGCAAGTAACTACAACAAAAAAATATAGATTAACTTACCAAAAAGAAAATGTAGATTAAGATTTTCTGGTATTTTATACCATCCAAATACACTTATGGCTTAATTTGGTTAATGGATCAAATAATTAGTAAACTCATCATTATAAAATAACTGTCACATTTAACTAATTGCACGTATCATGAAAATATTAGTTTGCATTAAATATAGGGCAATTTCCGAAAAAAACCCTTGTGTTTACCGATTTTGTCAAAAAGGTGCTTGTGTTTATTTTTATGACAAAATGAGAATTGTGTTTATCTCCGTTAACCAAAAAGCGAAAAAATCATTAACGGTGTTAAATATGATGACGTGGCAAGGGTATTTGGGTCTTAATTTATGGGTTATGATATGAAAAACTCATTTCTAACACTTTAAAGTTGTAAAAACATGAAGGTTTAAGAAATTTATCGATAAATAAAGACAAAAATTTCATTGCCACATCGTCACATTTAACACCGTTAATGATTTTTCCGCCTTTTGAGTAACGGTGATAAACACAATCCTCGTTTTGTCAAAAAAATAAACACAGACACCTTTTTGACAAAATTGGTAAACACAGGGGTTTTTTTCGGAAATTACCCTTAAATATATAAAGCAAAGATTAGTAATTATCATTTTTATGTTACATTCAATTAACCACTCTAAATATATAGAAAACTTAAATGATAAAAAATTATAATTTATATCTATTACTGTTGATAAGTAATTTTTATTTGGTCAGTGACTGATCATGTTAATTTGATTAGTCACCGTTAGATCTATGCAATGATGTTAAATTTAACGGTAATTAATAGTGATTGATCAAATTAACACGGTCAAACACTCAAATAATATGAAATAAACTCTTTGGGTGAAATGAATCAATTATTTTAGAATGAAGGGGTATTTATTCAATTGAAAACAAATTAATTAAAAGGAGAAAAAAGGGGGAGAATTCCACATTTTTCCATTACATTTTCCCACTTGACACACGTTTTTCTTTTTTTTGAAACTACTAAATCTATGGTCTTCAATTAAATCTTTAATTAATCTCGGTTGTTTGGAAATCAATTTTCCTATGTAACACGTGTGGACTTATATCCTTTATTCTGTATACGTGTTGATTACTTAATAATAATAACAATATCAATAATAATAATAATAAAAATGGATCAGTTTAGATGATTAAAATTGGAAATTTAATTTAATGAACTTTTAGATGATTAAAATTGGACTTTTAGATCGTTTAATTTTACTTAAGCACTCAAAATTTTATTTGAAGCCTACAATCAAAGCTTATTAGAGAGCTCAAAAAGTACTTCCACGTTATGTGTAATTAATTAAATGATTGACGTCAAATAAGTGTTATGTGATTTCACATTTTTCAAATAAAGGATTGTGGTTCACCTTTAAGTAAATAAAGATCCGTGATTTGTTTGCAAAATTAAGGAAATGATTGATTTGTTGATGTAAATGAGGACATTTGTTGCTTGAATATTTTTCAAACTTTTTACTGGTTATGTAAGAATTAAGTTCAAAGGTTAGAATTTTTTTCTAGCCAAATATTGTCTTTGTTCACGTCAACAAAATTAACAATTTCTTTAATTCTGCAAACAATGCAAACCGTAGTCTTTTATTTGCTCAAAGGAACCGCAGTCTTCTATTTGCAAAAACGTGAAACCACATGATACTTATTTGTCTTAGCAAAGCCTAACTAACTCTAGAAGACACCTTAAGGGTATATGATTGCTTGGTATATTTAAGAAACCAATATATAGCTTCCAAGTTAGTCATGTGGGACATTCATCGTGCCCTTCTCATCGCCCAATTCATTTGGTGTGTGACGCCAATATAGTGGAGACTCTTAACTTTTTTTTCATTAAATGCGGAGGATGGAGAGAAATCCAAACCCAAAGAATACAAAAGAAAAGAAAAATAAAAATAACTAAAAAGAAACAAAAAAGACAAGAGAAAGAAAAAAAAAAGAAAATTAAGTCAAGGTGAGAAGCGTCTAGGAATCCAGACTTGTCTTTTGGAACCAGCTCGAAAGTATGTACGAGTATTTTGAGTTACTTGTGGCTCTTGTGGCTCTATCTGACTTACTGGGGTATATTTATCCTTTCGTCTTTTTACATTATACCACTCTTCAGGGTCAGAATGTATGTCAAGAAACTCCTCAGACAAGCTAGTTTGCTTTCTGTTTGAGCGCCACAATTGTTCAATTTTCTTTGTATCAATCTCCTCCTCCTCCTGTTCCGAATCAGATCCAAATTGATCTGCCCAAGAAGTACGTTGAGCTTTCTCTGTTGAACTACGAGTCACTTGTTGCAGAATAGGGGAATCATATGAGACTTTAAGAGGCCGTATATCAATTGGTGAACTATGTAAAATGGAAGCATTAGGATGTTCCACAATTGCATTGCTGTCATCCAAATTTCCCCAGTACATCAAATTTGTTTTCTCCAAAAACGCAATCCTGAACACCTTGGGGGGTCGGCTCGTTTAAAGCATTATCAATGCATTTCAAAATTCTTGTAACAGGGACCGTATCATTGCTTCTCGCTTGCACATGTTTCCAAACTTTAACAATATTTGGCTATTGTGGCAGGTTGTTAGGAGTCTGTCGTTTCTGGGAATCAATAGACTTTCTAAACTTTGAAGTAATAGTTATAACTGCAGGATTATTCTTATTAGCATTCCCATCCTGTGATATTTGTTTGCATTGAAAGGCAGCATGCCCTATCGTGAAGCACTGCTTACAAAATTTTGGTAGATCCTCGTAAACAACTTGAATCCAAAGCTTCTTCCCGTCTCGTTCAATGCCCACTTGAGTTTGTAACTTAGTTGCCATGTCAATATCTACTAATATGCGGGCAAAGTGACCGTAACCACCTTCAAGAGTAACGCGGTCAATTTTGATCAACCCACCAAGGCAAAGAGTAATGTCAGATAATATCATCGGATCCCAGTACACCCAAGGGAGTTTGTAGAGCCTCATCCAAATCTGAGCATTTGTTGTTTTTTGTGAAGTCGGATCGAAATCCGGGGTCCAGGGTTGGACTCTAGAAACCCCAAGGTGCAAGCCAAGAACACCACAACGTCTAATTTGTTGTTTGATGTCTTCAGAAGGAAGAAGAATATGGTGAAATCCCTTCACGAGTGAAATAAGTCTCCATGATACTGAGATACCCCATGCCTTTGCTAAGGCCAAATGCAAGTCATCCTGTTTCCAAGGCATCTCGCCTTTGTTCAGATTCAATCTCCCGATCAGAGAATGATCACATAGTTGTACTCTTTTCTCGAAAGCTTTCTGGTTTATCTTTACAGACTTATACTCACCATCGTAAAAAATCATCGCATCAGATAAGTGGAATCTGAGTAGAGCTCGCAACAATTGTAACAAAGGATTTAAGGTTTGAAATAGGTTCAGATTTTTTCTTGTAGGCTGCAAACATATCGTGAATCCTATGACACCCCAGAGAGAGGGAACCAGGTGAGACTGATCCAACCATGGTGGCCGGAGCAGTAGGGGTTCGTATACTAGGGTTCCTTGGAGCCCTATTTTGTGGCAGGCGGCTGCATCCAGGTGGAGACTTTTAACATTACTCAACTATAGCTCTGATAACATCCTAACAAAGCCTAAATATCCCCAAAACACACCTTAAGAAAATATGATTGCTTGCTATATTTAAGCAACCACACAACTTTTCAAGTAAACAATATAAGAAATTTTAACAATTGGAAATTAACCCTTATCAAATTAGAAGTCCAATAGATTATAAAACATACATTATTAATAGATTATTTTGAATACTTTAATCAAAATAGTTGATTGGCAATTATCTTGATACAAAACCTTTTAAAATTTAGATTTATTAGTTTTTTTCAATTTTTCTAAATCAACAAATAGAGTTACTATTATAAATTACAATATGAAAAATATTGATCTTTTTTAAGAAACAAGTGTCAATTTTCTGAATGATTGCAACAAAGTTAACCTGTTAGGTTAAAATACCTCCAGCCAAATAAAAAGGGGGGAAGAATCTATTGAAGCTTTTTATTCAATTAAGCAAATTATTCTAAAGTTGTATCATAGAGATAGGGATAAGTTTTTTACTTAAATAACTAATAACTGCTTAAAAAAGGGTTTGAAAGTGAAGTTATTTATAAAAAGTTTATTGGCTAATGTGAATTCTAGGACATTTCCAATCAAATGTCCTTTTCGCTTTTAATAAAAAGTCAGCGTCAAAATAAAAAATAAAATTTAGTGAAATACCAATATCATCTTCTTCATGAAATATCTTTCTCCATTCTCATATTGCTTTAAGGTCTTTTACAAATTAGTGGCCAAAATTATCACTAACCTACAATACAAAAGACCTTCTATTCTTTTCCTTTTCTTTTCTTGTATTCTCATCATTTTCCTTTTCTAATGGTAAAAGAAAGAATCCTATCTTCCTATTATTAATCAAATACCATATTAAGTAGATATGTAAAATATTTTGCCCAAACTTTTTATTTGCATGAATTGGATCTCCTATTCTTTTTATGTAGTTACATATATAATAGGGTAATTTCTTAAAAAAAGATAATCCATATATATATTAATTTTGTCAAAATGATGTCTGTGTTTATTTTTCTGACAAAATAAGGATTGTGTTTATTTCCGTTATGCAAAAGAGACAAAATTCACTAACGGTGTCAAATTTGATGACGTGACAAGGGCTATTTTAGTCTTAATTTATTGATTATGTTCTAAAATAATTCAGTTCTCACACTTTAAAGGTATAAACATGTGAATATTTTAAGAATTTACCAATAAATTAAGACCAAAAATCCCTTGCCACATCATCACATCTAACACCGTTAATAAGTTTTCCACTTTTTGAGTAACGGTGATAAACACAATCCTCTTTTTGTCAAAAAGATAAATACATACATTATTTTGACAAAATCGATAAACACAAAGTTTTTTTTTTTTTAGGAAATTACCTTGAAATTGAGTTTCTTCCTCCACATGATATGTCTAAAATGTAAAGCTACAAATTTTTTGTAAAAAAGTTTTAAAATGGTCTCAAATCAAAGTGGTCTAGAACCATCTAAATCATGTTCTGTAAATATTGTTGTTGACATGGTATGATGTGAATGACCTGAGATCAGTTAGAGGCTAAACTCATACACTTTACTAAATTAGATGTCAAGAAATAATATTTTGAACGTTAGAAAATTTGAAATTACTAGAGAAGATAATCCAGTTTTAAGTGCCTTTTATGTTTATGTTAAAGTAACCCTCATGTATTTTGTTTTTCTAACCATTGTATCCAATTTTCATCATAGTAAAAATAGACAAAATAATAGTGAGTAAGTTGAACTAAAATGCATAAATATATTTAAAATGCCTAAAAAATATTAATAGATGTTGATTAGTGGTTGATGAAAGTGCAATATAATTGTTTTGACACCTCAGATTACCTACTAATAGTAATATGTGAAGTAAAAGAGTGGTATTATTATAGTTTAGTGTGTGATTGAATAATAAGTTTCCTATTAATTAAGGGCCAAGTAAAAGGTCAAACAAAAGAGAAGACAATAATGGGCTGAAGATGAAGCACCTATCTCTCTTAGTGGGCTGACGTGGCTTCAATCGGTCCATTAATGTTTGATTTATTGTTCTTATTCTACCCTTGAAACCAAATCAAGTGTATAAAAGTCAATCGACACACATTAATCTCAATATGGTCGGACATGTTTCATAAGGGTAAAGTTTTACTATTTCATACATTATTAATCAACACTCCTTCAAAAACAATAAGAACTAATTTATATCTTATGCCACAAAAATATTAGAATTCTTTTGTTCCTTTTCCATGTATCCATAGAAAGTATTTGATTAGATTTGTGAAATAATTTGCAAATAGCTAGAAGCAAGATCGCCTAATTTCTACGAGTCTATACCGAGCTCGAGCCCGTCTACATTTACTGCAGGCCGGGTTGTGTTTGGGCTGCATAAATTTTAAATGTCCGGCCCAAACCCGGCCCATGATATAATTTGAAACCGGAAGAGTAATTCCTTCCCTCCTAAAAACTCCCTCCAAAATCGCCTATCTTATTCTTGCTCGCTTCACCGGACAATCTCAACCTACCCGGGCTTCTCGTTGTGTAGTTTAGCTCAATTTTGATGTGTAGTTTAGCTCAATTTTGAATTTCGATGCTTCAACTTAAAGTGTTATGAGTTTTGTTGTGAACATTCACATAAGGAAGCGTAAAATTGTGCTTTTTGTAAGATACATTTTTGTTGATTACTTCTGAAATAAATCCGTTTGCAACTTGCTTTTGCTTTTATTATTGGCACTAGAGAACTAAATTATGCCATTTTATGCAAAATCTAACCATCATTGTTTGAAGAACTGGTCAGCATCTCCCTCTCCGTTTATCGCTCTTCTTTTAATTAGCTGCATCTGTAGATTGAGAACTACAAGTCAGGCTAGGCTTAAGGGGTCGGCGAAAGCAAGGGAGATATTAATGATGTTTCTGGCAATGGGATGGACTGATAAATCTCATGACTGTCTCAACAACTAGAAGCCTTGTGCAGCTAAAAAGAATGAATGTGAAGGATTGCAAAATGATGCCAGAAATCGTAGCAATTCCATCCGACTAGGTGGAATACGAGATTCGGTCTAGAATACTTGGGACTTGATGATCTGCCATGCCTCACAAGCTTTTGTTCAGGAAACTATGTTTTTCCATTTTCCGTCTTTGAAAGAAGTGATGGTTACAGGATGTCCTAACATGAAGATGTTTTCTGACCAAGTCCCACTCATACCAAAGCTATGGAGAGTTAAAACTGGATTACACGAGTACGACTAGGACTGGGATGGCACTCTTAATCACCATTCAAGCATGATTTCTGGAAAAGGTATGTCCTTATTTCTAGACAGGTAGCTGGGAATTATAATCATAATTGTTTTTTTGTCTTTTCAAATGTGCAGTGCTGATAGATCCTATCTTAAAAGAAAAGGAATAGAAACCATTAACTTCCCAGGATCTGTCATTTGAATGCATTTACAAGGTAACTTATAATTCTACTCTCGAGTTTGATGTAATTGTGCAGCCGAATTTCTGGTTTCTCTAACTGGCAAAGCAAGAACCTTAATTTCTTGCTATTTTTACATTTCTGGAGTTTGTTTTAATCAAAGGGATTAACAGAATTCAAATCAAAGATGGCATGAGTTTGTAAGAATTCAATAGAGAAGGTGATGTCGATAAACAATTAACTACTACTGTTGCTGCTGATCACATATATACAAGTAACAAATTGCAGCTTATATTATTTGTCCCTTGTTTTTTGGTAGTTGGTTTTTTTCTGTTAGACTAATTTATTTCGCTTTTCGTCTGAGATCTATGTTGCACGTAAACTGAAATGAAATAGACACATGGAAACGTTATCTGTAAAAAAAGTAAAACTAGGAAGCGGAAATGCTACTTAAGAGGAGTTTTCTGTAGTATAACCAAGAGTTAGAGGCTGATTGTTATGTTTATTATTTTAACCCCATCTGCATGCAGTATTCAATTCTACTCAAGTATAAACTAAGATGGAGTGCTTCTACTGAGTTTAAATATGAATTGTTGCGAGGAATCCAGTGAAGCTGAGTACCACTAAGCTCTATTTTTAAATTTTACTTACAGCTGTTTTGACAGATTAAGTATTTGATTCATAGAACTGAATCATAATCCAACCATAATAGCTGCAGGAAATCAAAGCACAGCAGTTTTAGGTTCACATTATGTATTATAAACTACTCAATCCTATCTATTGAAAAGTACCAAGATTAAATCTTACTACTGCTAATTATCTCTTGAAACATTTCTTACTTTTTGCTCTTTCTTTCCTTTTTCCTTCTCATACTTACCTATATATTATTAACCTTTCAAATATACTTGTCATCTCTTTATTCAATCTTTCCCTTTCTAATAAACTGTACTCTTTCGTCTCCTTGCTGTCTTTTTGGGGATAGTCGAGATGGTTCTGGAGTTGATCATTACCGTTTTGGAGATACTTACCGATCCCATCAAAGAATACATTGTTACGCCTTTCAAAACCCATATCAGCTACACTTTTACTTGCAACAGCAAGGTTGAAAGACTCCATCATGAGGTTGAGAAGTTGCAGAACTAGAGAGTCAGGTTGCAGCAGTCCGTTGATGCTGCTACTAGAAGTGGGGAAGAGATCTATCCCAATGTCAAGGAGATCTATCCCAGTCCAGTCGAAAGAAGAAGTCAAGAAGAAGTGTTGTTCCGGATTTAGTCCCAATTTGAAGACTCGCTATCAGCTGAGTAAAAAATCACATAAGAAAGCTTCAGCGTTGTATGAGCAGCTTCAGAGTGAAGAAGGATTACATCCGATTTCATTCCGTCCCCCTCTACAGCCAATAGTTGAGCCCTCTGTCTACAGCCATGAAGCATTGCCTTCAAGGTTGCGGGTCTTGAACCAGGTTATGGATGCTTTGAAAGATCCAAATCTAAATATGATAGGGGTTCATGGTATGGGAGGGGTTGGTAAAACCACACTTGTAAAGGAGGTCCAAGGCCAAGCATTGAACGAGAAGTTGTTTGAGACAGTGATCAAGGTTGCCGTTTCTGAGAAACCAGATTTGAGAAAAATCCAAGGAGAGATTGCTGGTTTCTTGAACCTGCCACTGAATGCCGAATAAATCCTTGGAAGGGCGAGTGAACTCCACCAAAGATTGAAGATAGATGAAGTACTCATAATTCTTGATGATGTTTGGACAAAACTTGATTTGACTGCTGTAGGAATTCCTTTCGGAGATGCTTCTGAAGGATGCAAAATTTTGTTAACCTCGAGGAAGAAGGATGTTTTATCAAATGAGATGCGCACACAGAAAGAATTTCCACTAGATGTTCTAAAAGAAGAAGAAACACAGAGACTATTTGAAATGTCTGTAAGCATGGCTAATGATCCTGAGTTGCGTGCCTTAGCAATTGAAATTGCCAACAAATGTGCGGGGTTGCCCCTTTTAATTGACATATTTGCTGCAGATCTGCGAAATAAAGGTTTACATGCATGGAAAGATATGCTAGCCCAACTTTCAAGTTTAGGAAATACAGAGATATATGAGAAAGTACACAAAGTTATTGAGTCTAGCTACGAGAAGCTGATTGATGAGGAAGCAAAGTCACTTTTCTTGCTTTGTTCTCTGTTTGGGAATTCGAATATTCAAATTCAGGACGTGCTCATTTACTGTATGGGTCTAGGCTTATTTAAGCGCATGAATTCCGTTGAAGGATCAAGGAATAGATTGTTAACCTTGATTGGTAAACTCAAAAGTGAGAGCTTGCTATTGGATTGTGATAAGGCTGGGTTCGTGAAAATCCATGATGTTATTCGTGACGTTGCTACTGCAATTGCATCCAGAGTGCAACATGCTTTTGTAGGTAAAGGTCAGATCAGATCAACAGACTTGCAAAGCAAAGAGTCAACAAGAATTTCACTCCCTTATTGTGATATTCCTCAGCTTCCTGAAGTCTCCAATGTCCAGAAGCAGAGGTATTTTCTGTGTTCGCGGAAGATATTTGTCTTGATATGCCTGCTTCATTTTTTGAACGGGTTACAAAACTCAAGGTTCTCCATTTTACTGGCGTGAGTTTTGTGTCCGGATTGCCACCGTCACCTGATTCAGAGGATTCTGGTTTGGTGAATTCCTTCTCCGAGTTGCCTCCGTCACTCGGTTTCCTTACAGGCCTTCAGACATTGAGTTTGCAAGGATGCCAGTTGAATAACATAGCTATCGTTGCTCAGTTGAAGCAGTTGGAGTTCCTTAGTCTTGCTGGTTCATATGTAGAAAAATTGCCTAAAGAAATCGAGGCACTGACTCGATTGAAGCTATTAGATTTGACAGGCTGCGAACATCTCAAAGTATAATACTTTCGGATGTCTTATCAAATCTGCGTTCATTAGAAGAGTTGTACGTGCTAAACAGTTTTGATGGGTGGGACATGGAAGGAAATGCGAGTCTTGCGGAATATGTTTGTATTTTTCACTTGTGTGTAATTAGGATTTCATATATTTAGAATTTCATGCGTTTTTCAAACCGTCATGAACTTGTTGATCTAGTCGTTTGTTTGGAAACATTATTAAAAGGCACAAACAAGTTCATGTATTTTGGGTTAGGGGTTTTTTAGGGGACTTTGTTTGGGGTGCCAACCTAGTTGGGATGTCGATCGTTCGTCTAAGAAATTTCCACAAACCCGGCTTTTACTGAAAAAAATGTATTTTGCAATTAAGTGCATACAATTAAGAATCATGCTCAGACAAGCCTATCGCGTATGTGAAGTCATGAAGGGAATAGAGAATATCTTGCTATTTGTTGGATTAAATACGAATGTAGAACCCGCTTCGAATCTGCAACCTATGAAGATGCAAGCAACAGAAGTATTTGTCATTTCAACTAAGATGCTTTCGAATATAGTGCACCCTTTCCTCTTTCTGTGGTACAGCCACAGCATTAAAATGTTACTTGTTCATAGTTAAATTTTTTTAGAGTATGTCACTATTATTTGCATTTTTATAGTCTCTTCTATGTTTATTCGTTGTTTATTTGAGCTTATGAATATAAGTTATGGATATACTGTTAAATTGTTTGGGAAATGCATATAGTTGACAAAAAAAAACACTCCATTGTCATACTGATACGTTCATTAATTATAGAAAATTGCTAGAATAAAGGAAAACTAATTATTAGCATCATTAATTATTCATATATTGAGTTAAACCCGTTGAAAAGCTTAACTTTGATCTTGTTGAGAGCACTTGCAGCTTCTTTGCTACTAATCCTCTCTTCAGGTACATCTACACAACACTTCAAGGCTAAGTCCATAATCGATGATATGCAATCAGTCTTCGCCTCATAGTGTTGTTCGTTGACTGAGATCAAATTGGGATCTGCAAGTTCAGCAACTCCAGAAGGCAACAAATATTCAATCCATTGCTTGATGCTCATCTCTTCGTTAAATATTTCATCCGTAGGCCTTTTTCTTGTGAAAGTTTCCATCAGTAGAATACCAAAGCTGTACATGTCTCCTTTTACAGAAACAAGTCCTTCTGATCCATACTCTGCATCACAATTTAGATTAAGCAGCCTATTGGGATAAATTAATGACCATATCTCTAATTACAATTATACAGCAAGTAAAACATTACCTGGTGCCATATATCCAACAGTAGCAAGAGTCATAGTTTGTATGAAAGATTGGTCTTCTCCAATGAGCTTTGCTATGCCAAAATCACTTACATGAGCGACCATATCTTCATCTAGAAGGACATTACTTGGTTTCAAATCACAATGGACAATAAGCTCGGCAGCGCCATGATGAATATATTCAAGTGCTGATGCGACATCAATCATTATGTTCAATCTCTGCAAAGTATCTAAAAAGTAGTTGTGAGAATACAACCACTTCTCCAGGCTCGAATTCGGCATGAACTCCATGACCAAAGCTTTAAGCTCAGTAGTACAACAACTGGTGATTATTTTCACAAGATTCCTATGACGAATCGTGCGCAATACTTCACACTCCACATCAAAACTCTTTATTGCTCTTTCTGAATCCAAATTAAAAACCTTAACCGCAACAAACATCCCATCAAAAAGAGTCCCTCTGTATACTGACCCAAAGCTACCCTTCCCAAGCAAGTTCACCTCATCAAATTTTTCGGTTGCACGATTCAGCTCGTGGATGGAAATCCTTTGCCATGTTGCTAGAGGGAGAGAATTCGTTGGATGAGTTGATAATCTTGTTTTTCTCTTGCAATACCAAATCAAGATAACAATAAGAGTTCCAAGTGCTAAAGCTGTTGTACCAATCATGACCAGTACTATCTTTGTTTCGTTTGATAAGCTTGGATGGATAGTTTTGCATGGATGGACAAGGAACTTAGGATCCCCACAAAGAGCTTTATTTCCTAGAAATGACTGAGCTGACAAGTTTACGAATGGCCCTCCTTTAGGAATTTCTCCTTGTAATTCATTGAAAGACACATTAAAATCCGTAAGATATTTCACTTTCTCTAAGGACTTGGGGATTTGCCCAGAGAGATTATTGATTGATAAATCCATGAACTTCAAGCTTATAGCATCACCGAGTGATTCGGGAATGGGACCCTCCAATTTATTACTAGATAAAGAGAGATAAGCTAAAGATTGAAGGCCTCCAAAGCTGGGTGGGATACGGCCTGATAATTGATTTTCTGACAAATCAAGTAACGTAACAACTTTCAAATTGTCAATTTCTAGTGGAAGGGTACCAGATAAAGTATTTGACGGCAGGCTTAGTTTAAGGACATCTTTAAGGCTCCACAAGGTTGATGGAATAATAGAATTAAGTTTGTTGGATCCTAAATTGAGATATCTCAGGGATGTGAGATTACCCAAGCAAGAAGGAATCTTTCCAGTGAGCTCATTCGTATAAAAATATATCCCACTTAAGCTACGTAAACTGCACAATTCAGAAGGTATGGTGCCTTGCATTCTATTTGAATCAAGGGCAATTTCTTGAAGGTTTCTCAGTTTTTGAATGGTCTTTGGAAGGAATCCTTCTAAATTGTTATTCCCTAGATTCAATAAAATCAAGCTGCTTAAGTTGCCAATTTCCCTGGGAATGATTCCTGTAAGTTCACAACCAGAAATGTGGAGTTTTTCAAGGGAAGAAGATAAATTTCCTATAGATATTGGTAGAGTAGTATTCAATGGGTTGTAACTCAGTGACAAGGTTGTCAATTTTATACAATTGGCCAATGAGGAGAAGAAAGTTGATAGAGATTGACAACTGAGACTATTGTTCCACAAACGTAATTCTTGAAGGTTTCTTAAATTACCAAGATTATCAGGAATAGAACCGGAGAACATGTTTGAATTCAAGGTGATCCGATTGAGCCCAGAGGCATTAGAGAGAGATATAGGAATAGAACCATGTAAGTTGTTTCCTCCAAAATGAATTTCTTCAAGATTGGGAAGATGGAGACCAAAGCTCGGAGGAAGACTGCCGGAGAGATGATTAATTACTAAACTTAGCACCTTCAATGTTGACAAATTAAATATACTGTGAGGAATTGTTCCGTCCAGATTGTTAATTGAAAGATAGAGTCCCTCTAAGTCTTGAAGGTGACCCATTTCAAAAGGAATTATACCTGCATAATAATTCTACCCATTTAAAATTCTAAATTAACAGTAAAATCAACTAAATATCATATTATTTTAATATCATTTTTTTATTATTATTATTATTTTTATTATTATACAATTTCTTTTGACTACATATATTATCAATATCACTACCTTTCAACGTGTTTTTTGCCAAGTGAAACTCCTTAGTTGAATTGTGACAGTTCTTTAAGATTATACGACACTATTACCTTTTAACATGTTTTCTGAGACGTCAAAACTCCTAAGCTGGGTTAGGTTTCCAATAGATGAAGGAATTTTGCCACCAATTGAAGTTCTACGTATGTTTAATACCTCCATACTTTTCAGATTTCCAATCAATTTTGGAATTTCTCCTGTAATCAATAAAGAATAATGTTGTGACGGATTAGTTTAATAGTCATTCGTTACAAAGAGTATAATTTGAAACTAGAAAGACATGTTTGTTTTCTTTTCCAAATAACTAAGAGCATTGTTGTACAAAAGTGAGTGAATAGACTTTGACCAACACATGAACTCGAGGACCTTAAAATATATATTTGAACTAACTAGTTTAATAGATTCAAAAAGTGCAAAGTTAAAAGAAAAATCTTTGTGCTTTCACTCATTTTCAGAAAAAGGATTGTGGTTTACTTTTTTTGTTAAAACAAGGATTGAGGTTTCAGATTTTTGTAAAATGAGAACTTTTTTCATTTACGCGCTTTGAAATCATCATTTACGACTTTAAAAATGATATACTCCAATAAATATTGAAAGTCTAAGAAACTTTAATTTTTCGTCTTTTTTATTTTGTAATCATTACGATGGTGTTTAGTAAAGAGAGATAAAATCAATGTTTAAGAGAGAGTTTAAAGAACGATGATTTCAAAAACTGTAAATCTTATTCCATAGAAATTATGGTATTAAATAACTTTAATTCTTGAAATTTTTCAGTTTAAGGTCGTTAACCATAAGTTTTATAAGGTCAAATTAAAATGTCTTTCAAAAAAAAAAATGTGAAACCTCACTCTTCATTTTAACAAAAAGTAAACCACAATCTTTTCTTTGCAAATAAGTGAAAACACATGGATTTTATTTTTTTTTATTTTTTTTTACTTTGCACAATTTAAAATCATGGGCTGTAAATGGCTTAAACAACTTTTTGCACTTGTGGTATTCAAAATGTTGGCATTTACCCCTTTGTTATTATATCGTTACATTTGCCCCCCCTATTGTATTCTAATTCGTCACATTTAGCCCTTTAATGGATGGAAAGATAAAAAATTTGTTATCTCTTACCACATGCCACTGTTTGACATGTGTACATACCACGTAACAACTGAATTTGAATTTTTTTTAAATAACTTGTAATGAATTTTAAACAAATAGAAATGTCAATTTGATAATACACCTAGACTTTTGTTAAAATTAAACAGTCAAGTAAGATGTGCATAGGTCAAAATAGTGGCATGTGACAATGCGTATCAGAATTCCTATATTTTCATTTAGTGAAGGACCAAAAGTGACAAATTAGAATACCACGAGATGCAACAGTTTGAATACTACGGGGGGCAAAAAGGTGTTTAACCCGCTAATAAATTGTTTACTCTAAAAACAAACGGCATTTGAAATTAATGTTAGAAATGCAAAATTTTCAAATGCAACTCAACCAAGCTTTACTGGCTATTGGGGGTTACTTGATCGCAAAATTTTTAAAATACTCATGGAGTACAGATGACGTATACTCCGGACTAATAATTCGATGACACGTCATATATGTTAGTATCTAGGGTCGATGATTTAGGGTCTAGGGTTTAGTTGTTAGGGTAATTTTATATAAATTATTAACTAAAAATAAATTTTTAATTAATTACACGTTGTCAAAATTTGGTTGATGTCACATATGCCAACCATTTATTGGTTTGGAATACCACGTCATCGTGTTTCATGAGTATACTAAAATCTCTCGACTTGATAGCTAAAGAAAAAAAGTGAAGACTTAATGCGTTGAAATGAAATATTAGAGTGTGAGGGGCCTAAGATGCTTTTGACAAAATAATAATGTCCAATTAAATTTGAATAGGAAATGAGTTATATAGGTATACCTTTGAAATTGTTAAAGCCAAGATATAATTGTTGAAGCATGGTGAGATTCCCAAAATCCTCATGTAAATCTCCTACGAACTGATTTCCTTCTAAGTTTAACATTCGTAACCTCTTGCATGTGAACAGAGAGGAAGGAATTGGACCACTGAATAAGTTCATACTCAATGAGAACGATTCTAATGCAGGAAGATGGGCAAACATATTTGATGGAAGATAGCCTGTTAGAGTATTTGTAGAAACATCCAATTTTTGAAGTGAAGAAATATTCGAGATACCAATCGGTAATCCTCCTGAAAGCTTGTTGTTGAACAAGTCCAATATTTCCAACCTTTGAAGATTTCCAATTGCTTCTGGAATATGGCCTTCAAAATTATTGAGTGATCACAAGTAATTAAGACGATGCAGCATTGAAAGGTAGCATAATGATATTGCAATCACAAAATAATATAATTACTTTAAATATGATACACAATAATTAAAATTTAACATGTCATGATTTATAACTAACTGTTAGAATATACATACGTACACTAAAGACATGAATGAATGTCTCTGACTTAGCTTCTAAATCATGACTTGCTTTAGGATTCATTAATGTCTTTAGTGTATATTCCAACTGAAAGATAACCATTCTCTAGAAGAAAGATTAGAAAAGGTATTTGATGGAAGATCACCTGTCAGATTATTTCTAGAAATATCTAATACTCGAAGTGAAGACATGTTTCTGAACAAGGTTGTTGTTGTTGGGATGGAACCTGACAACCAATTATCACTAATATCAATTACTTGCAGCGAAGAAATGTCGAAAATACCACTTGGTACACCTCCTGAAAGCTTGCTATTTTCCAAGGACAAAATTTTCAAGTTTTGAAGATTTCCAATTGCTTTTGGAATTTCACCCTCAAGATTATTGATTCCCAAGTAAAGATGATTCAACTTTGATAAGTTGCATACTGATATTGGGATCATACCTATGAACAATCCATAGAAATTTATTAATACATATCTTTGGTTTTAAATAAGATGCACGATAAAAGATAAAGATAAGTGAAATAAGAAATCGACCTCTAAAGTTATTGGAGTAAAGATCAAGATATTGAAGTTGGGTAAAAGAACCAATCCATGAGGGGATTATCCCGTCAAAAAGATTGTATCCCAAATCGAGCCTTCTCAAGCGGCGTAAGTTGCCAAGTTGATCAGGCAAAAAGCCATAGAAATGATTACTATACAAAGAGAAATTGACAAGGAATGAAAGGTTTCCAACATCTGGAGGAATGGTCCCTGTTAGGGACATATTCCTGAGTCGAATGCCTCTAACTCTGCGGTGGCGAGTTCCACATGTAATGCCAATCCAATCACAGACTGAAGTATCCTTAGACCAGTTGGACGCTAACAAGTTTTGAGGATCATTTATGATGTGAGCTTTTAAAGCAAGCAGAGCATCCTCATCGGTGCTGATATTTTTAGCTGCGATTTCATCTAAGCACATCAACAAACACAAGATATAAAATAGAGTAACCACCCACAGAGATGTATTCATTTTTGTTATGGATCGAACACCAAATAGCTAGGCTATTTAATCACAAGACACACTTGTTTAATGATTGGTGGAAATTAAGACTCAAGTCTTTCTCTTACCCCACTCCTTTATAGCAAGACAAGAAACTTAGACCTGCAATTTGAAAAGTCAATTAATTAAATAGAATTTGAAGTTTTATTGTGGCTGGAAATTGTGTTGCGTACAATGGTGCAAAATTAAAGTCATTTGGTTTTTCTCTTTGTTCCTCAAATTCCGTAAAATGTTGTTATCGGCCAATTCAATTCAGCAAATTCAGTTCAGTTCTATTTAACAGAAAAGCTAATTTAGGGCATAGGTTAAGCCACATTAAATATTATATATTCTTAATGTTTATTTTGAAACCTTAAACTAAATTAAATACATTTTTGATAAAAATTTAAATTTTTAAATAAAAAGTAATTATTAATACATTACCACAAATAATAATAGGTGTTTTGAGTTTAGGGTTCGAGTTAGAGTTAGAGTATGGGTTCGGGTTCATATTAAGGTTTGAGTTAAGGGTTTAGAATTTATGGTTTAGGATTTTGGTACTAATAGAAGCTTAGGATTTTGATAATTATGATTTACAGGTTTATAGTTCGGGTTCGAATTTAGAAGTTTGGGGTTAGAGTTTGGTTTTGGGTTTAGAATGTAAGTTTTGTAAATTTGGGGTCTCAAAAATATATTAATTATGTTTGTATTATTTGCACTTAGAAAATTAAAATTACATTTAATTACTTAAAAATATTAAACTTCTTTAAATTTTTTGGGCACATTTAGGTATCCTATGCCATAGGGCAAAGGTTAGAAATAAAGAATGGAACTTTTATCACGACCAAATGCAATTTAAGAACTGAAAATTACAAGTCAACCAATCAAAACAAATACGTCACTTTAAATAATACTTTTGTCCAAAATGAAATGAAATGAAATTATATTACAGCTCGTCCTCCAATTTGATTCACAAAATACAACATCAAGATGTGCAATATAGAATTATCACTAGCAATTGATATACATGTAATTGAGATGGATCAATTTGAATCCATCTAACGGTGCAAATTAAACTCAAGTCAAGTCCTTAATTTAAACCCATCTGATGGTGCAAATCAAACTCAAGTCAAGTCTTTAATTTAAACCCATCTAACTCAAATCAAGGTTTTAATTTTTTTCCCTTAATTTGTCAATCAATCAATCAACCACCACAGTTAATAATATCAATTGTGATGAAATTTCAGGAAGTTTCAGTAGCATAGAATTCCTGGAACCGCATTCGCAATTTCATTTTGGAGTAAATACAAATATAACTTTAACGTTTTTCAGAATATTCACGAACCGCCTATACATGTTGTTCCATTTTCTTTCTAAAAGATGTTCAAAAAGCTTAACCAATTTTTCTATTAGGTAGGGGTAGAACACAAGTTATTACGAAAAGTTAAAATTTAGCCAGTCCTAACGTTTTTCAGAAAGTACGGATTACCCTTTCACGTTACGACTGGCTAAATTTTAACTTCTTGTAGAAACTTGTGTTCTACCCCTACCTAATAGAAAATTTGGTTGAGCCTTCTAAACATCTTTTAGAAAGCAAATGGAACAACATGTGTAGGCGGTTCGTGAATAGCCTGAATACTGAAGATGACAGTAGCAATAGCGATGGATAGAGAGGACTAATAATGAGAAACAGAGTTAAATTACTCATGTATATCAGATTTCATCCATCAATATAGGTTATGCTATGACTTAAGAGATGGTATTGCTTAACAAGTTTGCTGAACACCGAATTGAGATATACAAAAACAAGTATAGGGGGTTGCTTATGGTTTAAGCTAAACTTTGATATACAACTATTTCCAATACATATCGTGTTAAATGAAGTTACAAGTATCATTATTAAGACATCATATTCGAAAATTTATATGCAAAATATGATTTCATTACTGTCATAGTCAACTTCAAAATCTGCAAAATAAAGCTTCAATATGAACCAGCAAGGGGAACAAAAACTCACCAAACTTCCACCTTAACAAAATCAAATACTAGACATCACAAAAGTTTAGTTGAAATATCTCTAACAAGGTTACTTGGAACATCACCACTGTTTGAGCTCGCCCGATTTCTTTTCTTGCCTATTTCAAGTGTTCATTTCTTCAACATCCTGGACAAACATATTTCACAATCAAACAATATTCACATAACTTTGTTCGAATGCCATTATGCATATGTTTGCGGTGCATTTGTTAATGAGGACATACCTTTTTCCAGAAATAATGCTTGAATGGTGTTATTAAGACTGCCTTCCCAGTCCCAGTCGTACTCGTGTCTTCCTGTTCTAACTCTCCATAACTTTGGTGCAGTTGGAACTTGCTCAGAAAATGAAAAGATGGAAAATGAAAAGCATAGTTTCCTGGACAGAAGCTTGTGAGGCATGGAAGATCACCTTGGCAAAATTGCATATTCTTCACCTTGGAAGCCAGTTAACTCAATAGCCTTCAGTCTAGCAAGTAACACAATTGAATTTACTTTCCAGAAAGATGAGATAACTTAAGAATTTTTTACTAATTTTCCTGATAAAACATTGAAGAAATCTTTTAGAAAACTAACCTTATTTCCCACAAGGGGTTCCCTTTCTTCAACAACAATGCATGATTCTTGCCTGTTTAAAAATGTTGAAGCAAATAATTCCATGTTTGGAATTCAGTTACTTCCAACAATTTCAAGGATAGACATTCTAGAAATCCACTTGCAGAACAAAAACTTAACAAGTTGGTCAAATGGTGTAGATTCATGGACTGCAAAGATGGAAAAACTATTTGATGTTCCTGCAGTTTTTCCTCCTCTGCTTCTGCAATTATATGTTCCACAAGACTACAGTTTTTTACTTCCAGATATTTAAGCTTAGGAAGTCTGGAAGCCATTGAGAGATCAAATATAAATGTTAAGTTTCCACATTTATGAACTTTGAGCAACTTAAGATTTTTGAAACTCAGAATTTGTTGAGGATCATTGCACCACACATGGGTCAACTTTGGCAGATCAATCAACTGCAGTTCATTTAAACGGTTCATTCGTGTACTTGCACATTAGATAGCATTTAGTCCTTCCAAATCAAATACTCGCTCCACTATATTACATTTTTCTACTATCAGGACTTTCAACCACTTCAAGTGCTCAAGTAGACGTGATGATATGGCATTTGAGATTATCACACAGTCATCGACCACCAACCTTGTTAAGAAGACAAAGTTCTCGAATGGAAATTGATCACCCCATTTTTCTTTCAGTGTAGGAAATTTAGAGAGTTCGACATCATTTAGACGTTTAAACCCAACCTATAAGTGCAAAACAAAATAATATCACTAAATATATTTGTAACTATTATTCTATTATGAAAAAACAGTAAAAGTTAAGAATTTACTGTCAGGATGTAATGACTTCCTACTTACCATTTTCTTGTATATGTATTCCAAGGTGCTGTTCAGGTTTCCTACCCAATATAAATCTGATCTCCGAAAACAGTCTCTTACAAAGTTTAGCATGGGTGTGCTTATGTTTCCAGGACAAAAAACTCTCATGTTGGGGCAGTTGTGTATGAAAACCTGCTCCAAACATGGGAATTTGAAACTGCAACGCCCAAAGGAGAAACTTTTAAGACTTTGCAAATGAATAAGCTCCAACATTTTCATTTTGGTGAAAACAATTTCCTCTGCTATTATATCATTTATGTCCACTACTATTTCCATCAACATATTGCAAGATCGTACTCTTAATGTCTCAAGTTGCACCATACTTTTGGCTATCGATGATGTTATAAATTCCTTAATTGATTGCATTGAAATACTGAAAAAGAGTTGTTAGAAATAATGAGCCAAATTAATTGATTTCCACAAGATTTTACTTCCAATGTCTGCAGAGATTCAAATAATGAGCCATGCTGTTGGAAATATGGCCACCATATACGCTTCAAACCATCAAGGTTTTATAGATTTAGAGTCCTTACGGTGACTTGTTCCAAGTCAGTGCCGAGCGCTCCAAATTTAAAAAGCTCTCGCAGAGAAGAATCACACACCTCAAGTTCATCAAGCTTGGGTGATCTTAAAAGCAAGTGAAGTAGAGGAAGATGATTGTTTTTTGTGGCAAAGCTACATCCCAATACGAGTTTTTTGACTTCTGGAAAGAAGCTTGTCGGCAGTATTAGTATGATAGACTTGATGTCTAATGATAACTCTTTTAAATTGGGTAAAACCTGTAAACCAATAAAAGTACAACATATTGTGACTTACAAGCGTAATTAAAAGTGTAAGAAGAATTATATTATTTGGATGAGTAAAGGAGGAGATATTAATTTTTGTTTATCATAGAAGCATAGGAGTTACAATTCTTTACAATGGATTTGGATCCTCTAAAGTTGAAACTCTTTCAAATAAGTTATGTTTCCGTATCAACCATTAATCACAAAATCAATGGTGAGATTTGATTGTTATATTTTTAAAAAGTAATTATCTATTATTTGAATGATTGAATATCAACCATCCATTTAGAATTAAACATGACCAACTTGTTCAGGTTTCAACTTGAGGGGATCCAAATCTGTTTAAAATGCTACTTAAGTTTTCAAATCTATTATTAAGACATCAAAGCTTCGTGCTTACCTTATGGATGAAATGAATATCTCGTTGCTCTTCTCTTCCTTGTTTATGTTCCCTTGAAATGAACGATTTGAAACTTGGACACTCTCTTATGCTCAGCTTCATGGATGGAAATTCCAGATTACTTGTCCTGAATAAAAACATGAAAAACTTTTGCTAACATTATTCCAAAATAAATACCAGAGGTTAAAAATAATATCAATTCACCTGCATCCTCTGCTTCCTCTTCCTTTACTATTGTTTCCATCATCTTGCAATTTTTTATATGTATCTCTTCGAGACCAAAGAGGCATGTAGTCATGGACCAACTAAATACATATTTTAACCTGTTGCAGTTCTCTATTTTCAGCACTCTCAATTTGTTGAAGTCCAAAATACCACTAGACGATTTATTGCACAATTGGGTCAACACGGGCAAATTAAGCAAGTTCAATTCATTTCGTTGTGGCAGTGACTGAACATGTTCCTCGTCAGCTGATAGCCCTTCCAAGTCAAAAACTACCAGTACCGAGTCACAATCTCTTACAGTAATCTTTCTCAAATTGTTTAAAAACAGCATCTGATTGGCTGATATAGCTTTGGAGCAAAATGCATCTTGCACCACTTCCAGAGATTCTACATTTTGGGAGATTTCAACGAAATTTCAGTGTTTTATATAAAAGCATCATAAAGAACCAAAAAAAAATTGACCAGGAGCAATAAGAATTAATGTAGGAAGTGTTGTTACGTACCCATTCTCTTAACTGACATGCTATTGTGTCACTGAGATTTCCTTCCCACTGTTGTTTCTCTTCATATAGAATTCTCCGTAGCTTTGGTGTGCTTAGGTCTCTGCCACAGAAACTCTTCATTCTACTGCATCTACTGACAATTACTTGTTCTAACATGGGAAAACCGAAGGCCATGTAATTGTTAGAACAAAAGCTGTTTAATTTGTATAAACTTCTCAGTTGAAGACACTTCAGCTTATTAAAAGTAATCACACGATCATGATCTGTCGCATCATCTCCATCGTCCTTTGTAACAATTTCTTCAATCATTTCGCAATTTAGTACTTTCAATTCTACGAGCTGCACCATAGTTTTGGCTGTTGATAATGATACCAAACTAGTCATATTTTTACAGCTCGACACTAAGAGAGTTGTTAGATTTTGGAAAGAAGCTGAGGATGAGGACGGTGCTATATTCATCATATCATAACAACAATAAACATCCAGAGTGTGAAGATGTTGAAGAACGTGAATGAGGGTGAAGTCGGTCTTCCCTACTATGCACTTCAATTTCCAAACATAGCTCAACTTCAAGTGCTTAAGACTAATTAGAAGATGAAGTTTAATTAATCTTTGATTCAGAGCATCATCAGATTGGAATAATATCTCTTCAATAGAACACAAACTGAAGACAAGCATTTCCAAAGATTTGAGTTGTCTAAGAAAACCAAATACAACAGGAATAGATTCCTATTGTAAACTCAGCAGTGTAAGTTTTTTCATTTTGTAATCCGAAAACTCATTACTGTCCCGTATTGCTTTAAGACCATGGTCATTATCTATTCTCAGTTCCTCCAAGTTGCCAATTAACTGAGAAAATACCGAGTTTAAATTAAAACAGAAATAAAATAGAATTTTTCTTTTTATTACAATGGAAAATAAATAGCAACAGAATATATTATGTGCCGAAGATTTAGCTAGTATGATTAATCAGGTTCATTGTAATTCATTTTAATAAAATTAGTTTTTCTTTTTGTTTTTTATTTGAAAGGGTAAATAAAATTGGTTAAAGTTTATATTCTTGATTTACATTTAATAAAGTAAATTTTGGGCAAAGTTATAAGTGAGAAAAGCTCATGCGTTTGATCTTTTGCAAATACAATTCCATGATTTGAAAACTTAAAAACAAGAATAAGTGGTTTGTGAAGTTTGAAAATCTAAGCGTTTAATAGAGAGTGTTTTTGCGCAATTAAAAAGACTCAATTTGCAAAATACTCCATGTATAAGAGGTGATTTTGCAAATCCACCAACCTTTTTCTTTCCAAAAAAATTCCAAAAACATTGACTCACAACACTTTCAACTGCAAATTGCACAAACCACAAATATGTTTGCAAACTTTTAAACCACAAACCTTTGCGCAGACCAATCGAACCAAATGTTTTTTATACTTCACTCATAATTTTTATTTTTATATTAATCTAATACTTTATCAAACATTATGACTCTAAAGTAACTTGTGATAGGACAAAAGTTATCAAAATATGAAAAGAAAACAAGAAGTGAGAAATTTGTTTCTTACCTTTTCAACAGAGAAGTTAGAAACTCGCTCTACTTGCAAACTTTTCAACTTTGGGCACTCGATAGTATGAGGTCCTTTGTATAAGCTCTTCATTTCCTTCAAATCCACAAGTTCCGGCTTCGTTAATTCCGGCAATTGAAAGGAATTGTCTGATCTTTCATCATTTTCCTTTGCAATAATTACATCCATATTATTACAATTCAAAATACTCAGCAGTTGAAGTTGGAGAAGGCCACAAGCTATGGATGCTAGAAATAAATATTTCAGATGCATACAATACTCAACAACCACCGAATTCAGCCTTTCAAAGTTGAATACTCCAGCTGGATCGTTACTCCATATATTTCTCAATGAGCGTAGATTTTCTATATACAAACATTGCAGGGGAAATGCTGCTTCTGCATTATTTATTTCTTTGAAGTCGGTCCCTTGTTGATATTGATATATCTCTTCAACTCCATCACAATCACGTAAACAAAGTTCCTCTAATCTCTGGAATCTTCTACATGCATTGGATGGGAAAACAACTGATAGCTTTGAGCATTTTTGAATGCTCAATGATTTTAATTTAGAAAATGAATCATCCTCAGCCTTAAAAAATTCCTCATCCCATAAATACACCTCCACATTTGAGCTTCATGTCTTCCACTCTCAAGCTCTCCAGGTTGGAGAAAGTGACCTGCATTATTGTACACCTCCAAATTTGTTAATCTAGGAAAAGGAATCTGCACACCACACACACACACACACACATACATACATAAGGTACAACTTTAGAGTTATAGTTATTATAAGAGAGAGAAAACAATCTTCATGCACAAAACAATGCAATCTTAAACCTAATGTTTACTAGAGAGTGCAATTTCAAGTCCGTAGGTGTAGATTGCTCATTTATTTTGCAAAAGCTTTTCAGATTTGGTAGATTCTTCGGTTCCAAGGAGATCAATTGATTAAACTCAATCACTTCATTGTTGTAATGTTCATCTTCACTTTCTTGGCCAACTTTCGCTTCCATGTTTCCACAAAATCCAACTTTCAGTTCTCGAAGCTTCCATAAACATTTGGCAAATGAAAGTGAGAATAGTCTCTTCAATTTATCACAATGAAAGATTTTTAAGATTCGCAATTCATCAAAAGATCCCATCTCAAGTTGACCATAAGAGATCTTCTCCAAGCTCATTAAATTATTCAGATTTAATGACTCTAAGATGGGAAATGCAGGAAAAGAAGCTCCAATTCCCGACTTGATCAGATGCTGAATGCCATGCCCATTTTCAACATGTAGATGCTTCAATTGCGGAAAGCCTTTCCGATCTAGATCATACAGTACACTCTCAATTCCCTTCACTTCAGATAAATACAGATCTTCAGTATCACTCAACAACACTTGAATCCCATGCTTCAATTGAATATCTGCATCTAGATTCAGCTTTAGCATCCTTGATTTTTCATCATTCCCTCCGAACCAATAATTCTTTTCATCGCCTATGGATATTTTATAACTTTTCAACCGATGACAAATTGTAGCTTCGTGGTATCAACTTAGAATTTACAATTTGTATTTCTAAGGTTGAAAGGTGAGACAAGCTGTCTAACTCTGCAAGACTTGCATTACCTTCGGCATTCCATCGAACAAAACTGTTAAGAATGTATAATGCTTCTAATGACGACAATTTTAATAAGACGTTTTCAGGAATTCCTTGGAGATTGGAGCAATTTCTCAAGTCTAATAGCTTCACTCGAGTCAAGGCCTCTAGTTCTCTAGGCAACTCAACAATCTTCGACTCGGCAAAACTGAGCAACTCTAATTGCTTCAACTCTCCAACAATAGCAACATTGTCCAACTGGCATCTATGCAAGCACAATGTCTGAAGCTTTATAAGTAAACCCATTGATGAAGGTAGAGATACTAGATGCATGCAGGTAAGATGAACAACCTTCAGTGCTTTGATCCCTTCAAAAAATGAATCGGGAATATCTAGACAAGGATCTTCAGTGAGAAGTAAAAACAATTTTGCCACTGGACAAGGTAGGCCTACAGGAAGCTCATGGAGATCACAATAGGGAAGAGATATTCTAGTGCAGTTCTTGTTTGGCCAATCTCTGAACCCAACCTGAGTTGTACCAATATATGCATGTTGCACTCTAGATGCAATTGAGAGAGCAGTATCACGAACAACATCATGCATTTTCACACATCCATCAACGTCTCCATCCATCAATAAACTCTTTGCTTTCAGTTTTTCAATCATTGTGAGCACTTTGTCCCTTGCACGATCAACATTATGAATGCTTTTAAATAATCCCAAGCCAATACTGTGAATCAGCAAGTATTGAATTCGAATATTAGATTGCCCAAACAAAGCACAAAGCAAGAAAAATGACTTTGCTTCATTTCCGGGTAGATTCACATAGCTGGACTGAAGGACTCTGTATACTCTTTCGTATATTTCTTCATCGTCAAAGTTAGACAGTTGATGTAGCTTATCATTCCATACATAGGATTCTTGGTTATGCAATTCTGTGGCAACCAGTTGAATCAAAAGGGGCAACCCTGCACATTTCTTTGCAACTTCAGTTGCTATGGCATGAAATCTGGGTCTTTCGCTTCAGCTACAGACATTTCGAACATCCTCCATGTCTCATCTTCTCCTAGAACTTCAAGCGGGAATATTTTGTGTGCGTTCATTTCACGAGATAATAGATAGCTATTCCTTGAGGTTAACATTATTTTGGAATCCTTAGAAGCATCTCCGAAAGGAATTCCTATAGCATTCAGATCAAGCTTCTGCCAAAGATCATCAAGTAGTGAGTACTTTGGATTTCTCCAACCTTTTATAGAGTTGACTTGCTCTTCCAGGTAGTTCATCAACATCGAATCTTACGCCCAAAAAATCAGCAATCTCCGACTGAATCCTTCTCAACCCAGGCGTCTGAGAAACAACAACCACAATCACAGCATCAAACAACTTCTCAGCTACAGCTTTTCCTTGGACCTCCTTGGCTAGTGTGGTCTTACCCACACCTCCCATACCATAGACCCCTATCATATTGAGATTAGGATCTATCAGAGCATCCATAATTTGGTTGAGCATCAACACCTTAGAAGGCAATGCTTCGCGGGTGTACACAGAAGCCTCGACTATCTGTTGCAGAGGGGGGCGAAAGGAAATCAAATCAAGCCCTTGTTCATTGCAAAGCTTATCGATCTCTGAAGCTTTCTTTTCAGCACTCTTACTCAACCGATGGGAAGACTTGAAGTTGGGACATAATCCGACAAAGCACCTCTTCTTAACTTCTTCTTTCTGTCGCACAAGTTCCTCAGCCTCTCCAATACATTTATCCACGCTGCTCAGCCACTTGGAAACATTGGGACAGATTTCTTCCCCATTTCTAATAGCACCATCAACGGACTGCTGCAACCTGTCTTTCTTGTTGTTCAACTGCTCAACCTCATCCTGGAGAGTCTGAACTTTGCTGTTGCACTTGAAAGCATAGCCAACGTGTCGTGTGATAGGCGTAACAATGTATTGTTTGATGGGATCTGTAATTAACCCAACAACAATGGGAAGGATTGCCTCCAAAGCCATTCTCACAGATATTAAGTTGATTTATGAATAGAGAATAAGTGTGAAGAAGGCAGTTCAGAGTTTGAAGGAAAAATGAGAATAGAGAAAGCAAAAGTACACATTAAAGTCTCAGTGGAGAAAAAGAGTACAGAAAATCAGCATGGTGGAAATTAAATGATGCAAGTGGGGATCAACATCTATATATTTTTTACTTTTATACATAATCATTATATGTTGTTATAGCAAAAGAAATGCAGAAGAGGAATAAAGCAGAAGAAAAACAATTAAGAACCAATGAGAAAAGAATGAAAGGAGAATGTAGAAGAGGAATACATTAAAAAGAAAAACATGAAGAAAAGAATAATCAATATGGTGGGTGAAAAATGAAGACTATCTTCTCTGTTAATTAATTAAACTATGGGGGTTAGTAAAAAATGGCTCACAGCAAATTTGAATTAAGAAAAAAGAACATATGATATAATAATACGAAACATTAATTTAATGGTTAACAACTCAGCTTTGGCTCTGAAGTTAGTGGTTACTAGTGACTCAGCTTTCAATGGATTTCTCACATTAGTTGATATTCAAACTCAGCACTACCTCTAATGTTCACATGAGGGAAAACTATACATTTTGCAAAACAAATACAATCTTAAACCTAACAATTACCCGACGGTACAATTTCAAGCCTCATTAACGAAAATTTAGCTTTTTTTTCATGTGCAATTCCATGTTTTATACCTCCAGCAACATCTCGCATTCTTTCCACCCAAAAACTATGATGGTCTTTCCAATGAACCTTTGGAGAAAATTGAGAAGTACATAACTATGGCAGCATTAGACCATTGAAGCCCTCATCCAAATTGTAACCAAGAATGTACCATAAAGAGAAAAGTCATTTCAGTATGCCCAACAAAGTTCGACTACGAGAGAATCGAATGACAATCAGAAACGTAAATCATAATGATGGTTAGGTTTTCCGGAATTCGAAACAAAGCAAAATTGAACAGAAATGCTTGTATAAAATCATGCAAATATCAGGATTTAGAAACAACTTGATGCGAATAACAATCTTCATTCTTTGAATTTTAAACCAAGTAATAAATTTCAACTGAAAAGTAACATACTAATTATACAAAACAACGGAGAGAGATCGTTTCAACTTACAGCCTTTCGCCGGAGAGACTTCAGGCCAACTTTCGTAATTTTCCGGCAACGAGAAGCCGATGGAGCAGAACGAATAACATAGACATACTCACTTCGGCGGGAAGCAACCATTTTCACGATAGAATAACATAGAAAAGGTTCTTTAACCATTTTCATTTTGTATGGCTTAATACATTTATGATCTCTGAAGTTGTCCATTTTTTTCACTTAGCCTCCTCAACTTTACGGATAATTTATTGGCCACTTGAACTTATAATTTGTTTCCACTTAGCCACCTAAACTTGTAATTTGTTTCCACTTAGCCACCCGACCTTGTAATTTCTTTCCACTTGGCCTCCTCAACTTGTCAATTGTGACATATTTGCCCCTTTTACGCTGATGCGGCATGCTTTTTTTATAACCACTTATATTATGCCACGTCAGCACAAAGAGGCAAAATGGGTCATATTTGACAAGTTGAGGAGGCCAAGTGGAACAAAATTACAAGTTCATGTGGCTAAGTGGTTGTCATCTAAATTGGGGTGGCAAAGTGGAAAAGATTGACACATTTAGGAGGCTGGATAGGTATTAAGCCTTTAATTAAAGTTAACATTAACGGTAAAAAATCGAAATTATAGAAGATCCTTTTCTTGTAAAAGAGAAAGCACGGCTAAATAAGTCGTGGGTTCATAAGCCGATAGTCAGGGTAAAAGTTCGAATATATATATTTTTATTCACGATAATAAAATTGACTCTTTTTTTAATTATGTAAATAAAGTAAATTACGATAATTTATTTGCTTAAAGACAAGCTAAAGTGTTTTATTTGTAAAAGGTGAAATCATAAATCACTCATATGACTAAAGCTAAAGTGTAAAAAAAATCATGTAATTTCAGTCATTTGTATAAATAGAGTCTTGTGATTTAAAAGTATATAAGCAAAGATTTGTGGTTTTACCTATTTACAAACAAGGTCTCAAATTATTAACGCGTAAAATTATTATTTCATTTAATTATTTTATATTTTTATATTGATAAGGCTTAATAGGGTATTACCCCCTGAACTTGTCTCCAATTAACAAGTGACACCCCCAACTTTGAAACGTAACAAAAATCCCCTTAAACTTGCGAAATTGGACAATTAACCCCGTAAAAACTCTCAATTGTAACAATTAACCCCCATATCCGGCATGGTCTACTTGCAGCCAAAATGTGGACTACATGCGCGACACATGTCAGCATGCCATAGGTCGTTGAAAAAGTCAAATGCCACATGTATAAAAAAGTTAATAAAATTAAAAAAAAATAAATAAAAGAAATTAAACAAACATCAAATTTTTTTTTTGTTTTTTGTTTCTTCTTCTTCTTCTTTAGCAAACATGATATTTTGTTTTTTCTAAAATTCATGGAGGGAAGCTTGATTATTTCCGTTTTTTGATGCATTGAACCTAAGAGTGAGAGGTCAATACCAATTTGAGTATTTGAGTGAGATCGGTTTTTGTAAAATTCTTTCTTTTCTTTTTCTTTCTCTTCTTCTTTTTTTTTTCTTTGGTATACGGAAATCTAAATTTTCCAGATTTCCGACGGAATCTGGAAAAATTTCAGATTTTCGTCGGAAATCTGGAAATTTGCAGAAAAGGAAAAAGAAAAGAAGAAGAAGAATAAGAAGAAGAAGAAGAAGAAGAAGAAGAAGAAGAAGAAAAAGAAGAAAAAGAAAAAGAAAAGGAGAAGAAGAAGGAGAAGAAGAAGAAAAAGAAAAGAAAAAGAAGAAGGAGAAGAAGAAGAAAAAGAAGAAAAAAAAGCGTAAGAATGAAAAACATGATGAATATGAAGAACATGAGAGAGAAGAAGAAGAATTTAAATTTTGTTTAATTTTTTATATTTTTTTAACTTTTTTAATAATTTTTTTTTCGTTTTTCAACCCTCTCACGCACCCCCCAAGCGTTTGAATCTCACTCTCTCTGCCATGACAGTAATTTGGGGTTAGTTCATACAATTAAGCAAGTTTAGGGGGATTTTTGTAACGTTTCAAAGTTAGGGGTGTCACTTGTTAATTGGTGACAAGTTCAGGGGGGTAATACCCTATTAAGCCTATTTAAAACTATGTTGCTCAATTGGTATATGGTCCCGTTTGGTAAACGGCTTTTAGAGAGATAATTAGAGGATTTGACTAATGAAAACTCTAATTAAGTGTTTGGTAAAGAGAGGTTTAATATGGCTTTTTGAGATGAAAAAGCTACTTTAGAACAAGCTACTTTAGAAAAAGCTACTTTTAGGAGCTTTTTTATATATCTTTTTGTAGTATTTAATTTGATTGACGTTTTTAACCTTAATGATTGAAAATGAAAATAATATTTATAAATAATAAATGTGCTTATTTGTCATTTTACACAAACAGCTATTTACAATCAGATGAGTTTTAACAAACAGGTTTTTACAAACAGCTAATCAAATCAACTAACAGCTAACAGCTAACATCTAACAGCTAATTGACAAACGGGGCCTATATATATGTGAGGAGAAATCCAAATCCAAAAAGTACAGAAAAACAAAAAATCTGAACTTGTCTTTTCAAACCAACCCGAAAATAAGTACGAGTATTCTGAGCTACAGGTGACTCTATCTGACTTATTGGAGTATATTTATCATTTTGTCTTTTCACAGTATACCACCCCTCATGGTCATAATGTGCATCACGAAATTCCTCGGACAAGCTAGTTTACTTTCTATTTGAGCGCCACAACTATTCAATTTTCTTAGTATCAATCTCTTTCACTTTCGAATCAGATCCAACTCGATGTGCCTAAGAAGTAGATTGTGCTTCCCCTGTTGGACAACTAGTAACTTGTTGCAGAACAGTGGAATCATATATAAAACTCCTAGAGGCCTTATATTTATTAGTGAACTATGAATTGAAGCATTAGCATGTACCACAATTTCCTTATTGTCGAAGTCGGTGTCATTGTTGTCATCCAAATTTTCTAAAGCATCAAATCTATTTTCTGAATGCTCTCTGGATTGAACCTTATTCGGAGTATTTGCAACAAAAGCTCTCGCCGACGAGTCTCATGTTCCTTCCGCATGCATATTTGTGGTGCCAACATCTGCTGCAAGCTTTTGTTGTATCGTAGCAGGTCTAGTGGTGTCATCTGTTTTAGTTTGTTTCCCTTTGGCAACAATAACGATTTTAGATTTTCTAGAGCTCCTGAATTTGGATTGAATAACCATTACTTCTCTCCCTTTTTGCCCATCCGCATCATCTTTTTGTTTGCATTGATTTGACATGTGACCAACAACAGAGCAAACTTTATAGTATTTCGGTAAATCTTCATACACAACTTGTCGTCCCGCTCAAGGCCAATTTGAGTTTGCAATTTGTCAGCCATATCAACATCTAACAAAAGCCTAGCATAATGTCCATAATCACCTTCTAAAGTTGCTTTGTCGATCCGGATCAATCCCCCAAGACATCAGGCTATGTCTGAAAGGATAATAGGATACCAGCAAAACCAAGGAAGGTTAATCAAACGAACCCAAATATGAGCACATGTCATTTTTTGGCTAAATGGATCGAAGTCTAGTGTCCATGGTTGAATCCTGAAAGTTCCAAGTTTCAAACCGATGATACCTCTGCTTCGAACGAATTGTTTTGCTTCTTCTGAACGCAGCAATATATGATAATAGGCTTGCTCTATAGAGATTAATCTTTATTGCACCTTAAGCCCTAGATTTTGGTGTGTGTGGAACGAAGTTTCTCGAGCTTCCATGGGGCATTCCCTCTATTCAAGTTTAGTCGACCAATTAACGAAAAAAGAACAAAGTTAAATGCGCTTCTCAAAAGCGGCCTGGATGATCTTGACAGACTTGTATTCTCCGTCATCAGAGACAGTTGCATCAGAAACCGGGAGTAAGAAGTTTTCAGAAGAGATTGCATGGGCGTAAGACTTGGCTTTAGGATTTTCTGTTATTTTTGATTTTTTTGCGTATGTAGCAAACACCTCATTGATTTTTCTAGAACCGTGAGGAGGAGTCAAAGGAGGCTCTTACCCCTTCATGATAGTCGGGTAGGAAGCAAAAAGCTGGCTAGGGTATAGCCTTCGAAGAAAAAAGAAGGTTTTCAAAACGCCCGCTCTTTTTTCAGTGGAACCGACTCACTTGTACAATTGATGGTACAAGAATCTGCATAAACAATGCTAGTGACTATATCATTGTTGAATCCAATTTCTGATATATTAAACTACCAAGAAATCAGTTGTTCACACCAAAAATATTTAAATTTTACTCCTTACAAATTTATCAAAAACTATGTTATTTTGTATATTTTTTTTTTTAAATCGATTGTGTTACTTTTTAACTGTGATTTAATTTATTTTTATTTTTTTCTAAAATGAGCTTCAATTTTTCTATGTAATATTATATGAGTTTTAATTTGAATCAACATGTATTATTGTGTGAAATTTATACAATCACCATGTCATACAAATAGATAACAGAAATGTCCGAAAATATGAAAAATTCTCGCGGATGAGAGATGCGACAAAATTATCTCTATTTAAGTCGCGGCATGGGGAACCCATCATGTCCGAGAATGGGGATGAAAAATGTAATCTTCAACCGCTTTGCCCCGTTAAATCCAATAACAACTAACCAATTCATTTCGTTAATTAATGAACATGTGAACAAAATAACAATCACTTTTATACAATTCATTTCACATTATTTTTGCAGTGCACCTACCTTAACTTCACAAACCAAAACTGAAATAAGAAAATCAAAATCTCTACTTAAAAAATATTTTGATTGTGTGATTATGCTCACATATTCTTTGCTTTCATCGGTCATCATCAAATTAATTTCATTCAAATCGTGATAAGTAATGACTTTTATTTGCAAAAACATGAATCGTAACATTTCCCCTTGTTTTCAAAAAAAAGAAAAGCAACAAATAACAGCTAACAACTGTAGAAACCGGCTAAAAGCATTAGCGAACAGCAACAGAAAACAGTAAACATCAACAACTGAACAAATAAGTCCCGCAACTCCTCTTCTTAATCCTTCTTCTCTTATTCAGATTGTCTTGATGAGCTTCAACCATGTTGACAAACCTTGCTGGTTTCCTTGTTGTAATCACAACATATCCCATTCCAACACCGAAAACAACTCCACATCCGTACCCTGTCAATATAGATTTCCATCCAAATCCATCGTCTTCCTACTCAGAACTATGATCAGCTTTTCCTGAAGGATCATCATTAGGAATTTTACATCTTTTGGATAATGGAAATCCACATAACCTCGAGTTTCCCTCGTACGAACTGTTGTCAAATGTGTTGAACTGCTTGCCTTGAGGTATCGGTCCTTCAAGTCGGTTAAAGGAAACTCGGAAAACTTGGAGAAATGTTAAATCTACAAGCTGTGCGGGCAAGCTTCCACTGAGCAAATTCAAAGAGAGATCTAACGATTCCAAATTCGTCAAATTCGCCAATGATGCTTCGATGTTGCCAGTGAGACTATTATGAGAAAGATTCAACAGTTTGAGTGATTGAAGCTTCGCAATTGACTCTGCTGAATGTTTCCTGTTAATTGGTTGCTCGATAAGTCGATACTCGTGAGGAGAGTTATGATTTTCTCGAGTTTAATCTCAAATCCTTTCAGTACCAGATTGACAGAATAACCGTAACTATAATTTGTTGAGGAACCCATGTAATTGCTACCGTTATCAAAGCTCATCATTGCCTCGAAATAATCAAAGTACTTTGCTGGCAATGATCCGGAAAATGTATTGTTGGAGAGATCGAAAAGTCGAAGAGTAGGAAAGGAGAAGCTGGTGAGATTGGAATTAGTACTCTTGATCATCATCATCTTCAGTGATCCACGAAACTTATTTGATCGTATCAGAAGAACTTGAAGACGTGGAAGAATCGCCAAGAAATCATGGAATGTATCATTCATGTTGTTGTTACTCAAATCAATAAGTTCAAGATCTTGACAATTGATGATAGATTTCGGGATCTTTCCTTGCAGTTGATTTCCTCCCAAGTTCAGATATTTCAATCCACAGTTGTCCAAAAAGTTATCAGGAACAGTCCCTTCAAAATTATTCATCTCGAGATTCAACACCGAAAGACTATTGCTGAAATTTCCCAAACATGGAGGAATGAAGCCGTTGAAACTATTATTCGACAAGTCTAGAATCTCAAGCAAATGAAGCTTGCAAAGTGAAAAAGGAAGTTCCCCATTCAGTATTTTATTTGATGAAAGCATGAGAGCCATCAAATTCACCACATCAAAAGTTGAATCAGGAATTGGAACGTTGAGCATGTTGTCCCGAAGATCGATATATAACAACGAGCTACTTTGAAAACTTGGACATGAACCCTGGAATTATTTACTGCTCAAATCAATGGACACGATTGAATTGCTTTCGATTTTGCTCGTACTGAATCCCTGGAGTTGATTGTTGTAAAGTAGCAACTGCTCCAAACTTGGAAGATCAGTAGACAAGGACGACGGGACTGTCCCATTCAACATGTTATTGGCGAATTTCATAAACGACAATGACTTGCTTCGAAAATTTGGAATCTGACCACTCAATTTGTTATTGCTCATATCAATCTGATACAGAGAGATGCTGCTGATTGGGGTTGTATGATTAATACAGCCATCGAGTTCGTTGTCGTTAAGAAACAAGTACTCCAGAAATGGAAGAGTAAACAAAGAGGACGGTATAGTACCATTGAGAAAGTTGACAGACAAGTTAAGATAGACAAGATTCGAAAGTGCTCGTGCTACAGAATTAATAGAGCCTGACAATTTATTGTATGTTACACTTAAGTAAATAAGTTCTGTGAAATTTTCAAAAGTAGGAATTGGACCGCTGAAATTGTTGTTTCGGATACTAAAAACCTGAAGCAATTTAAGATTCTGAAAAGAGGAGGGAATCTCACCACTGAAGTTATTAAATGAGAGGTCCAAGAGGGTGAGTGATTGTTACGTCTTAAAGTGACCTTTAGCAAGTATACTAGGTACAAGTAATAAAATGATAAGTAAATTATCGTCTCCACAGGGATTGAGATGAAAAGATTAACTGAAAAGACCTATGGAACAGTCTGTTTACGTAGCAAGTAACATCAAAAGCATGGATTTGAGGTTGGTGGTTTGTTATCTAAATTGATTATCTCTTAACAAGGACAGATCTAAAGATTAAAAGATGAGAAATGGTGATTTATAACAAAATATAAAAAGGAACAAGCTAAACACAGCAGGGAACTGGCATTGCAACCTCCCTTCTCCCTTTTCTTAACTCATGAATGTGTGTAACTATTTTGTCAAGGTCTCTACTTTAAGCTAACTTGATTCAAATGGTCATATCCCCAAATTACTAAGCATTTACTCACACCCTAAAGGCCTTTCAGGATGCTTTACTGCTTGATTAAGCACGAAGTAACATTCCACTTGCATGGAAACCCCCAATATACATCATTCAACTGTTCATATCAGATGTACATGTCTACATGAAGAACAAGCATACATAAAAGCAATGGTCATGTCGGCTATGCATACTGTAACAGGCTGTTTAAGACCTGAAATCTACAGAACTTCATTAAACACTAAAAAGAAACAACATTCATTCATTAATTAAAGAGATAAGGAGACTTACAACACCAGCCCAAAGGCTGGTTTAGCTCGTAGAGAGTACTACTCACACATGGCGAGCATGATAACAAAAGCTACAATAAACTCCATTAAAAGGAGCCTCAACTACTGAAACTAGAGAATTAAAGATACTAATGTTATGAGGAGAACAGATACTAAGAGATGATAAGATATGATATCCCTCCTCCAGAATTGTTCACTACTTGATGAGTCCAAAATGTACTCATATTATTAGGGTAAATTTCTTCACTTATGGACCCAAAAGAAGGAGATTTGTGCTTAATTGGGATATTTATTGAAGGCTTTTGCAGATTGTTCTGTTTGTAGAGAACAAGCACTTCTGGCTGTTCTCCAGCCTTGTTTCAGCAACTTCATGAAGGGTTTTCGAGAAGGGCATTTCTGTCAGCAAATTATTTTGTGAAAAGTTGAAGTTTGGCTAGTGGAGCTAAAGTATGGGCTGACTTGCTGTTTAGGCGTGGTGTGAAATGAATGAACAAGGAGAGAAGATTGCACTTTTACTTTATTGCTTTTTCTGTGTGAGAACAGTTGAGTCACTGTTCACCTTTTGTACCTTCCCTTGTACTTGCTTTGATCTGGTCCGTTTATTTTCCTCTCCAATTTCCAAGAGGGTCTGACCTTCGGCGAAAGTGGTTGTTTAGGGAAGATAAAGGGGAAAGATCAGAGTGTGTGGAAATATAGTGATTGTAGTAGTTAACTTTAGTTTTGTAACTTTAGTTTTTAGAGAGAGAAGTGGTATTGTGTAGTTCTTCCTTCTCTCTTCCTGTATTCAAGTTTGAAACTCTTCTGGGAATTTATTCCAGCCTCAATCTACTGCATTTATTCATCTTCTCCTTTAATGTTTGCTTTAAAGTCTACGGAATTTATTTTGAGAACAACCAGGGAGATGAGTGAGTAGTCTGTTTACAGGCTAGGGCCAGCCTAGGAGCTGGTGAAAGTAAGTTCGTTCCTCTCTTTCTATTAACATGAAAATGCTTGTTGGTTATTAAATGGAGAAATATTGTATCTAAGGCTTTGCTAACCTTAGTAATCAGTGGATTAATTAGGATACCTCAGAAGTTATGAAGCGGATCTACCATTTAATGCATGTTAGGGGTTTATATTCTTTTGATATATAATGCTTTCCCATGCCTAATGCTTAGATGTATGCTAGAAGTGACCGCGGATATCATGCATCTATAAATCTCAAGGAAGTGATCTTCTGACTTGAGTGTGCTGAAGAGGAAAGAGACCCTAAATCTATGAAATCAAGACTTCATGTATGCTTGAGAGAGAGAACAATTACTTTTGCCTGTTCTGGTTGTGCCTTTGCCTGTTCTTTAAGTGATTGGAGTTCATTCTTGTTTATTTTAGTCATCTCAGTTTTAGTTGTTCGTCATTATTGTTCACTGTTAGAATTAGTGTAAAAATCTCTCATTTACTTGTTACCCAACTGAAAGTTGACTGTGCTTTAACATTAGAACAACTGTGGATCGTTTTTATTCTTTGTGGAATACGATAATTTACTTTTGTTGTGCTATTTGCGGCCTGGTCCTCTTGCCAGAGTGTCCTCATCACATTTTGACACAACACTACTTAAAGATAAAAAGCAACAATAAAATACAAAGTTAAATTACACTAGTACAAAAGGTTCCAGCTATAAAGCAAGACTACTTTAAGCTACAGTTGTTAAACATCTTCATTGGCAAGACAAATGACTCCTTTTTGAATGGCAAACATCAACTTCAAACTGCTACACTCTCTCTCCCAAGCTGCGGGCACTTTTACCCCTCCTTTCTTCTGATGTGACTTCTACTGTTCACTCAGGCAGACTGCTTTTCAGCGAAATGTCCATGAAAGCTCTCTTAAACTGAAAATATCATTATTAGACACCAAATATATACAGTTATAGTCTAATTGGCCCCTAAATACATGAATAATCAACCATATAACATAGTCAAATTCGAGCTTATCAGTGATGTGTGTCGAATCCACCAAAAATAAATCCTAACTTTCTCTGCAACAAAATAAACTGTAAACAGGGTAAGCAGGGTCGAACCCAAGAGATTAGTACTGATTTAATTGAATTGATAAACAAGTATAAACACAAAAATAAAGGAAGGGGGATTTGATTGTGAGATTATCTAATTAACTAAACTAAACTAAACTAAAACAGAATTATGTAAACAATATTGAAAAGCATTCAGTCTAGGGAAATCGCAGGGAAGCTTCATTCATCTAAATCATCGACCATAAATTACCTATTAAATATCTTACCGGATCGGTTTGGAATATTTTTCCTTACTATTAGATCAGTCAAGCACGACAAATAACTAACCTCTAATCAATCAATAAATAATCCAGCCTCCGCGGTCAAGATTAAACATATTTACAACTTTAATGAATAAGAAAAACCCGACCTTAGCGAATTGACACTCAGCGTCGACAACTCAATAACTAAATCATTCATTCATTTAACACAACAATTCTAATTACTTTTACATTAATGTCACATGAAAGATATATTCAGGATGTCAACTCTGAACTACAATCTTCAAACATAAAACTAACTCGAATTGTATCAGTTAATCGCTACTATGATTGGTTCGTTTAGGTGAAACTCTAGACTTACCAAATCAGCTATATGATCAATCAATTCATAGAACAACCGGCCGGACTATCCTAAGAACAATAAATCAATTGAGATAAATCTCTAAATTACCATGAATGAATAAACAGTGAAGTAAATAACAAACAATTATAACAATAGCCTCATGAGAATGAACGAAAACCTCCTTTGATTAGATCCCTAAACCGAACATAAAAGTTAGCCAAACATGGCTGCAAAACTAAACCTAAAACTACAGAAAAAGATGATAGGAAACTGTAAAATAAAACTTAATGTAAAACGATTATATCAAAACTGACTTCAATGATTCCTATTTATAAGCGACTGATTCTTCTTTAACAAGGCTAACAATTCCTTCTTCATTAGGTCTCTAATTTCGTGCTACTTGATGCATCAAGACTCCTAACTTGTTCGAATCAGAGTAGAAAAGAAATCCTTCTTCAAACAGGAAACGGCAGACCCGAACTGCCTTAGTCTTGCGCAAGGCTAACCCTGACTCAGCCCAAATCTGCCAACTCAGCTCCCGAATCACGAACCAACTCCAATTTGATCCAAATTAGGCTCGATTCAGCTCCTTTTACTCGACCAGGGCCTGTATAAGCATAAACACCAAATACATGCAATAAAACCCGCGATAACAATTAAATCAATAACAATTGAAGCACAAAAAGTCGGATATTTAATGCCAAATTACGCACTTATCAGTGAGTTGCCTCAAATTACCGAAAAATTCCAAATTCGAGCCAACAAAATTGCAGCTGAAGAGATACAATCGTTTCACCGACTTGAGATTGTTGAAGAAAGCAGGCTGTAACAGTATTGGGATTTTCGTGGTAGAAAGATCCAATAATTGGAGGGAACTACTCCAGTTGGAATCCGGAAAAGCGATCCATTCAGATCTTCATTGCCCCTTAAAGCCAGTTTCTTGAGATTCGGTTGTTGAAGTAAGATAGCTGGGAATTCCCCGCGCAATCCACAGTAATTGAGATAGAGGCGAGACAATGAAGAAGACAGATTCTGGAAATACACAGGTTGGACCAAAGACATATTCACTTGACTCATGTCCACTTGTTCAAGATAGGACAGGCTTGTTGCAATCTTTCTGAAAGCAGCTGTATCTATTGTCAACTCATTATTCTCTGACAGATCAAGCGAAACCAATCCGGATAAATGAAAAATTTCTGGAAATTGTCCCCGGAGACCACATGAACTAAGTATCAGAGCTGACAAAGAAGAAGGCAAACTCATCAAGGAAAACGAAGAAAGATTTACATATCTCATTTCCAATTCTCTTAAACTGGAAAGATTTTGGAAAGATGAACGGAAAGAAGTCACGTCGAGCTTCAGATTATTGTCCGAAAGATCAAGTGAAATCAAAGAATTAGGAAGGTAATTGAAGAATTCGGGTCCAGATAATCCACAGGATCCAAGTTTGAGAGTGGACAAAGAAGAAGTCAGATTCATCAAAGACTTGGGAAGCCCTGCAACCATTGACATGTCTACTCCATTGAAATTTAGTTCTCTCAGATTGTTTAAGTTGCGAACAAGACTGTCGAAAGTATCTGTTTCCAAAGTCATCAACTCATTTCCAGAAAGATCAAGCGAAACCAAGCGGGACAACTGAGAGATTTGAGATGGAACCGAACCAGAAAACCTCGCGGAGTTCAAGTTCAAATGTACCAAGTTGAATAAGAATCCAAACCTTGATGAAATCGGAGAGTTTTTGAAATGATTGTGAGAGAGATCAAGAGAACGAAGATGAGAAAGCGAGAAAAGAGAATTATCAGAAGTGATTGAACCATAAAGCATGCTGTAAGAGAGGTTCAGACCAACAGTATAACCTGTTTCGACATCACAAGTTACTCCATCCCACAAACAGCAATCTTTTCCTTTTTTCCAGGATTCTGTCTTGGGATAAGAATCATCAAGACTCCACAATACGGTGGAGGCAGAAGAGTAAATGGAGAAAGATTGTTTGAACAGGAGCAAGGCACGGCTCTGTTTGGGAGGACAGCGCGTAGCAGAAGACGAAGAATTTGAAGAACTTGAGCTATCAAATTGAAGGAAAAGCATAACAAAAAGAAATCGAGCAAACCTGAATACGAATAAACACATGATTCTGGTTATGTAAATGGAGAGTAGAGTGAGCAAAAACATCTGAAGAACTACTTTCAACGTCGAATAAAATATTAATTCCATCAATGATCAAGATTGTAAATTAAATAGAATGTCACTTTTACTACTGGTTAAGCATTTAGATTTATATGAATTTGGGTATGACCATATTTCTACCAATAAAACAAAGAAATATATTAAGATATTTTGGGGAGAATATTGGTCAATTATATTTGTCATCAGGTGATTAAGTAATATCAATTATTATAGTGCAAGATTATAATCTATAAACCTCATGTCAAACATAGATGGAAACAATGTGAAAGAAACTAGAAGCAGCCCGAAATAACATTAAAAAAGCGAGATTATAAGAGGAGATTCGAATTGGAAAATTGATCATTTGTTGCTCTTAAACTAATCTTACGGTAGAGAATAAAACTCCCCTGAGAACGAATTACATGAAACCTACAGGCCTATCCTCGAACATGTATCCAATCATTGCCTGTGACACGCATGTGTAATTGGAATTGGAGGATCGACCAACGAACCATTCTGCGTATGATTAGCAATCCATTGATTTGCAGCCCGAGTATAATGCACACCATCCCAACTTATAAAGATCGACGTGTCTTTGCAAGGAGCTCCGTATACTTCTGTTTTATTCACCATTCCCTTATTACCACACCATACATGGTCATAATTCACATGGTATCCGCAGCAAACCTTCAGTGGATCAGCTAGCCCTGCAAATTTCACCATAAATGGTTCACAATTCCCTCTTATCTTCCAACATTTGCATTTTCCATTCCGGAAAATCATAGCTTCGAAAGGAAAAGAAAGCTTTGACAGTTTATAGTTTACCTAAAGTCTTTGCTTTGGTAATGAGTTCAAGTTTAGCAGCATGAACATCCACATAAGTAAGGGCTGCTTCCGGGTGTTCCGTCCTTAGTTTGATTACTCTATCTTTAAGCTTAGTGTTGAACTCTACAGCCATCTCATTTGAGCTTTCACGCATCCATATTCATCAAGATAACCAGGAGCTGGATTCGAAACATAGAATAGGTTCACAGGCAAGCAGCCAATGGGGCCAGTGTTATGAATCCAAAATGACCTCCCGCCTTCTTTATATAATTTCTGAATTACAAACACATAAAGCAGTATACTAACCAATCAGAAAGAGTGTCGCTTTGAAAATTTCATGGTTGTTTGTTCTAGCTATGGTCATAGACAGGGCCGGCCCCATCATTTTGAGCCAGTTTGCATCTAGGTGGCCGCATATGCTGGCTCCCCTGGAGCCGAGTGAATGCTACAAATTGCTAAAAGAAAAATATGAACAGCATTCACAAACGGGTTTAAGTTACGTACTTGAATTGCTGAAGCTAACTGGTTTACAATGTCGGGCAATGTAGCTCTAAGCTGATCAAAACTCATCTTTCTAAACCCAACAGAAAGATCATTTTGGCCAATATCAAAAGTATAAAGAGCCTTTGCAAATTCATCAGTTCTAGGGAGTTTTTCCGCCTCCGGAGTATTCTTCACTAAACACACAACAACTAGACTTCAGTTCTATTAACAGGAAGTTATAAAAAAGAAAGAACCCAGAAAACAAACCTTGAGTGTAAAGATCTTCGGTCCGGGATTTGAACTGCAGAAACTGAACAATCTGCATATCAAGAGAGAAAGGACTAATACCATACTCAAAAATAGTCTCATTTTGCCTCCTGATAGTAGATCCACCCGTCGCAAAATTCGCACCATGCCTATAATTTGTCCCAATGGAGTTCAAATAAGCACTCAAGTATGGCAATTTGAACTTCTCAGCTGCAAAAAAGACCAAATATCAAACCAATTTCCGACATTAGAAAAACAAAACAAGACCATGTTTCTTATAACTGAAATTTACTGAACTGAACTGAATTACATTTACCGAACTGAAATCACTGAACTGAAATGAAATAAATTACTGATAAGGCATAAGAACAGAGCCTAACATAGAAAGAAGAAGAGGATATATATACCGGTGAAATCAATGATGAGGCGGCCATCAGAAGCACGACCAGCAGGTTTATGAAAGAAAGCTTCACCATTAGGAGGTCGAGTCGGGTCAAAAGCAGCAGAGATGCCACCAGTGTCTGAATTTGAATCACCAAAGTTATAAATTGCAGGGAACTCACATGGGGGTGGTAAAGCATCAACCTTTACACCCAAAACCAAAACCCAGAAAGTGAAAAGTACTCTCCATTTCGCCATTGTTGAAGTTGGGAAGTTTTATTGGGAAAGTTAATTAAAGAAGGAGGTGTGCCTGATGAGGACAAAATGCAGTGTGTTAAAAAGCGTGAATGAATGGGGATGATTGAGGTAGTGACTGTGATGATGATTGATGATGACAGATAGAGTTTTCAAAGTTTAAGTTTAAGGCGGTTTGTTTGTTTGTTTGTTTGGTCGGGACCATAGAATTTCTATTTTTGATGATACAGTTTTAATACTTGCATTTATATATGTCTGCTTTTCTATAGTCACTTTGTTTTTCCCTTACTTTGTCTACACTTTGTCTTTTTTACCATTGGATTAGCTTTTAACCCATGATCCAGTGGTTGACAAAACAAAGTAATGGTTACTTTGTGAAAAATAAAGTAACCATAGAATATCCCCTAAATCAAATTCATAAAATCAACTTAACTGTCGATTCACCCAGTTAAATTTATACATTTTGATCATTTGGGCTTTGCCTTATAAATAATTGATTTCACTTTAAATTTGTAATATTTCTTTAATAAATGTACTTTAGTTCAGTTCTGTCATAAAGAACCGTTGTCACATAAACTTAAATACTTTTTTTCTCCTCAACTATTTCAAAATGTATCAATTGTCTCCTATTTTTTATAATAACATCAACAATTTTGACCCGGTGTTAGATACGCGTTAGATTATTGAATTTGCCTATGACATGTGTCATTTGACGGAGGATTATAAAGTCGTTTAAGCATTTAATGAAGAAAAACTAAAATACCCTCAATATTAGAGAAGAGTTGGATAAGCAATTGTTGTGTCAAATACGTGATGTGGACACTCTGGCAAGAGGACCAGGTCGCAAATAGCACAGCAAAAGTAAAATTATCGTATTCCACAGAGAATAGAAACGATCCACAGTTGTTCTAATGTTAAAGCACAGTTAACTTTCAGTTTGGTAACAAGTAAATAAGAGATTTCTAAATTAATTCTAACGATGAACAGTAATAATGAGCAACTAAAACTAAAAGGGACTAAAACTAGCAAGAACGAACTCCAATCACTTAAAGAACAGGCAGAGGCACAGCCAGAACAAGCAAAAGTAATTGTTCTCTCTCTTAAACATGCATGAAGTCTTGATTTCATAGATTTAGGGTCTCTTTCCTCTCCAAACACTCAAGTCAGTGGGTAGCGTCATCGAGATCTATAGATGCATGATATCCGCGGTTTACTTCTAACATACATCTAAGCATTAAGCATAGGAAAGCATTATATCAAAGAACTATAAACCCCTAACATATTAAGTTCAGGTTTGAGACAAAACATGCATTAAATGGTAGATCCGCTTCATAACTTCGGAGGTATCCTAATTATTCCACTGGTTACTAAGGTTAGCAAGGCCTTAGATGAGATATTTCTCCATTTAATAATCAACAAGCATTTTCATATCAAAAGAAAGAGAGAAAACAACTTACTTCCACCAGCTCCTAGGCTGGCCCTAGCCTGTAGAACAACTACTCACACATCACTCTGATTGTTCTCACAATAAGCTCCATAGACTTTAAAGCAAGCATTTAAGAGAAACGGTGAATAAATGCAGTAGATTGAGGCTGGAAATTAAATTCCCAGAAGAGTTCTAACTTGAATACATGAAGAGAGAAGGAAGAGCTTCTCTCTCTAAAATTAAATTACAAACTAAAATAATAATTAACTACTACAATAATCTAACACAATCTTCCTTTTTCCCCCTTTTGCTGATCTTCTCCCTTTATCTTCCCCAAAAATATCTACTTTCGCAGAAGATAAAACCTTCTTGGAAAATGGAGAGAAAGATAAACGGACAAGATCAACTCAGGTACAAAAAAGTACAACAGATGAACAGTGACTCAACTGTTCACTGACAGAAAAAGCAATAAAGTAAAAGTGCTTTCTATCCTACTTCAATCACTTCACACCACGCCTACACTCCAACAAATCCGCCCATATCTTCAAACCCACTTGCCAAACTTCAACTTTTTCAATCTTTACAAGCTGACAGAAATACCCTTCACGAAATCCTCCACTCCAGCTGTTGAAACAAGGCTGGAGAACAACCAGAAGCGCTTGTTCTATAAAAACAGAACAATCTGCACCATTCTTCAATATCTAACCATTTCAAGCACAAATCTCCTTCATTTGGGTCCAAAGTTGACGAAATAAACCCATAAAACATGAGTACATTCTGGACTCATCACAACCCCCAAAATAGCGTTTGCTTGTCCTCAAGCAAAACAGACTCAAGAAAGGAAAAATCCTAGACTCAAAGTGGAACAACCTGGCTAAAATTCTTCATAATCAATTCTTGGAGTATTATTAAAGCACAAGAGAACAACCTGGCTAGTAACTGCCCAGGACTACACTCACAATCACTCTAGGTGTTTAGGCTAAGTGTTTAATCCCACAGCAGCTTGCAAGAACAGTTGAGGAACAAGAGTTTGCAATTCGGTCCAAAGTCAAATGCTTGAATTATAGTCAATCAAAGGGTCTTAGACACGGTTATAATGCGGACGGGTAAAGAAATAAAAAGAAAACTGAGGTAAAAAGAGAAAAAGAAAAGAAAGGAAAGAAAAGACAAAGACAAAGCTGAGCTTTCAAGAACTTACATGAGTTAGCAAATGTGATTGCTAACAACTGGATTTGAAGCTTTAGAAGTTGGTTTTCAACCAAGAAGAGCAAAGAAGTAAGGATTCCTTTTGAAGAACAGTCAGCCATAACCCAAATAACATAGTATATTTTTTATTTTATTTTTTTATTTTTTTATTTTTTTTATTCAAGCAAGGAAGAGAACTATTTGATAAGAGATTAAGCAGAGCTGAGACTTAGAACAGCATAGAGAAAAAGGGTTCTCTTCTTGCAATGGTAGAAGAACAACCAGATTTGAATTGATCTGATTGGTCTCTACAAGGAATCAATTGGGTTAATCTTTTAATGACTGACTGACTTAATTTTGAAAGCTTTTGATACTTCTTCTTGTTCCAACTTTTTGAAAAGACTCAACAGGAACAAGAGAGACAAGAACAAGAGATAAACAAACATGACAATTAGAGGGGAAAAACAGAGGTGAGGCAGACACAAAGAGCTTTTGGCTAGGATGGGCGAAACTACAATGAGGAAGACACAATGTACAAGGTAGAACAATCTATGTTGCAAGATTAAATCTAAAACAGATGGTTAACACCTAAATCTAATCCTAGTGCCCTTATCTTTTTGACTTTATTCAAGGTCTTATGATTGACTTTAGGCTACCAGAGCAAACAATTGCACTCATTGATCACATTCCCACTATCCAAGCAAGCTCACTCAGTGTTTAACAAGTCTGGCCAGAGGCAGACTGTTCTCCATCTCCTAATAAACAAGTCTGTTGTGATTGCAGACTGTTCTCCATCGGCTCTAAATGCTCACAGGGTTTGCACTCTTAAGTTCAAATTTTTAACCAAGTTTGCAGATTTGTTGTATCTATGCAAAGAAGTTGTTCCACAAAATGAAAGCTAAAACTAAAGAAAGAAAACAGAGCAATTGCTCAAACACTAATAAACAAACTAAACTTCATTAAAAAAGAACAAGCAGGCTACATTCTCACTATGCAGCGATGAACAACTAGAAACAACTAAAACTTGACAACTGGTTGGCTAGAAAATTACAAAATAAAGTTCCTAAAAACAAAAACAAACTAAAACTTGAGGACAGCAACATATAAACATCAGCATTATGGAGTAAGCAAATCCACATCGAGACAGCAACTCAACATAAGTAGAACAAGCAGACAGGCACCCCCAAAACAGCTCAAAGAGCACAATCACCCCCAAAATAGTAGTGGCATGCCCTCATGCAACTTTGCAATATATCTGACACCAGGGTAGGCAATCATTGGGCAAACCGGGTGATCATGGGGCACCAAAATGCAGACTCCATAATGCATAAGCAGCTAGTCAAGCTGCAGGGGAGTCGGGCACAATTTGGGCCCGCTTGGCTATCTCTTCCTTAATGGCATTGTCAAAATCTGAGAGCTTGGCGGTATCACCGTCTGCAATATCATCATCATTCAAGTCTAGAGTACCTCGCACAATAGGAGTGGTTTGGTGACTCTCATCCACCTGTTCAGTCTCAAGATCAACCAGACGAAAGGTTGAGGGACCAGCACTGCCCTTGTTCTTCTTCAAGGCCTGAACATCTGCCTCAAGCTCTTTGATACGCTTGTAGGACAGACCTATCAACTGCAAAAGTTGACTCATAGTAACATCACCAGCATCAGGAAAGGCAATCTCAGAAGGATGGAACAAACGGCGCTGAGGATCAGGGGCCAAAGCTTGCATGACATCAAGCTCACTGAAATCCAGGTTGGTCTTCACTTTCTTGGCAGCAGGCATATCGGTTGTCCCAATTAACTTCCAGGTCTTTCCCACCTTCCTGCAAATGTCCAGACGACTCAAAGCAGCACAATCGAACCTCTCCATCTTCACCTCCAGTGTCAAATGGTGCAGAACAGGCAGAATAACCCCCAAACTTTTCCCAAGTTTGGTGATGAAGGGACCACAAAGAATGGCATTAGAAGAACGACCAGAAATCTGAGACATATGCAAACCCAGCCAGTGAGCAACATTGATGCGCAGGTGGTTGGTCATAGCCCAGAGAACAAACAGATCATTGGTGGGGCAGTTGCTCTGGCTACGACGGGAAAACAGGGTAGTGGCAAGGTATTTCTGCATGAAGCGAAGAGGATGGTAGGGAATAAGTGAGGATTTGGAATCTCCAGACTTATAAGTGTCCTCACCAGTGAGATCTCGCCAATACTCAGCAGCTTTAAACTCCTTTGGAAAATCAACCAGACTGTTCTGATAGGAATCGGTCTCCAGCTCCTTGAAAGAAACACACCCCAGGTATTCGTTGAAAGTGTTCAACGACATAGACATGTCCATGCCCATCATGCGGAACTTGTAGCGATCACGGTCGGTAAAGGACTTGATGTCAGGGTTGTACTTGAAGGTGGCAAGGAACTCCAAGGTTAACTCACGGTAAGCAGGTTCATTGATTTTCAAAAACCCCTCCATTCCAGCTGCGCTAAACATTTCTCGGACTTCGCGCTCAATCCCCAGAGCTTTCAGAGCATTCCAATCAACAGTGCGAGATGGCAAAAATTCAAAGCCATTGAACAAATCATACTTGTTCTGGGACTCATCATCGATGAAGGTGGTGAACTTGCTCCTAGTATAAGAGCGACTGGGATCTGAGTCAATGCCACCATCGGAGGCGGCTGGTTTCTCCTGCTTGATAACTCCAGAGCGAGTAGCACGAGGCATTTTCAAGATCTGTTTAACAACTGAGAAAAGAGAGAAAAAGTGAAGGCAAAAGTGTAATGGTGAAATGGTGAAGTCCATCCGTTTAAATAGAAAATGAATTAATGGGGGAATGGGAAGAGGCGGTTACTTAAAAGAAAAAGGAGCCGTTCAAAAGTTATAGCCATGAGTGGGAGAGAACAGTTGCAAAAAGTAGGAGTGGCAGACCTAGGGTAGCGCGTGGGAGAGAGAGAGGGGTCAGTTCAAGAGTGAAAAGACAACTCAATCCCTACACGTCTCACCTGTGCATGGTAAGGAGGCGGCCACGTGGGTCTGCTCGTTCTCTTCCCAATAAAGCAGACTAACAAAAGTAATTAAGTAAGAGGCCCAATTGCTTTACAACAGTAAAAAGGCCTAAATCCCAAATTAATTAAAAGGAAGCCCATTAAAATTTATTCTTGGTAAAAATAACTTAAGCAAAATTTGTAACTTTTACCCCCAAATAAATTTTGGACTCGCATAAGGCATGAAATACCCCCAAAATAAAATATTGGATACAACTAAAATGTGAAGTGAAAAGAAACAGGAGCAAGAAAACAAAGAAAATCCTTTTAAAAACAAAATTTTTGCAAAATCAATGCAAAGCAGCTAGCAAAGAGTAGATGGTGTGAGTCAGAACAACCAAAAACTCAAGGATTTTCAACAAAATGACACTGAACAATCAAGAAAATACAAGACTATATACAACTTGAGTTGAAACTCAAGTAATCACTCCAATTGGTGGATGGAGGCAACACACTGCCCTACACATTCAAGGAGGGTCAGTTAGAGGAATGGTCTCCTCCTGGTTGGTCACATTCGCCAAATAAGGCTTGAGCCTTTGACCATTCACCTTGAACAACAATCCAGCAGAGTCACTTAACTCGACAGCCCCATGTGGAAATACTTTGGAAACAGTATAGGGACCATACCAGCGTGACCTGAGTTTACCAGGAAACAATTTCAGGCGAGAATTGTAGAGAAGCACTTGGTCTCCTGGTTGGAAAGTTTTCCTTAGGATATGCTGGTCGTGCCATTTCTTGGTTTTCTCCTTGTACAAGAGAGCATTCTCGTACGAGAACAACCTGAACTCATCCATCTCTAGCAGTTGCATTTTCCTATGTTCTCCTCCTGCTTGTTCATCAAAATTTAAAAAGCGTAATGCCCATAAAGCTTTATGTTCTAACTCAACAGGGAGATGACATGATTTTCCATAGAGCAATCGGTATGGTGACATTCCTATTGGGGTCCTAAATGCAGTTCTATATGCCCAGAGAGCATGTTCCAACTGATTTGCCCAATCTTTGCGAGAACAACCAACGGTTTTCTCTAAGATACGTTTGATTTCCCTATTTGAGAGCTCAACCTGTCCACTTGTTTGTGGATGGTAAGGAGTAGCGATCTTGTGGGTGACACCATACCTACCAAGCAATTTTTCAAATTGTCTATTACAAAAGTGGGTGCCTTGGTCACTGATTATTGCTCTAGGAACTCCAAATCTAGCAAATAATTTCTTTAAAAACTGCACAACCACTCTAGCATCATTTGTTGGACTAGCTACTGCCTCTACCCACTTGCTCACATAATCTACAGCAACTAAGATATACTTATTGCCACAAGAGCTAGGGAAAGGCCCCATGAAATCAATCCCCCATATATCAAAAATCTCACAGACCACAACATTGGTTAGAGGCATAGCATTTCTAGAGGAGATATTACCTGTTCTTTGACATTCATTGCATTGGGAGACAAACCTGTGCGTATCATGGAACAATGATGGCCAATAAAAACCAGCCTCAAGAATCTTGGCGGCTGTTCTGTTGGCAGCAAAGTGGCCTCCAGCTTCTTTTGCATGACAATGAGTCAAGATAGAGTGAGTCTCCTCTTGTGCTACACACCTCCTCATTATTTGATCTGCACACAAACGAAATAAAAAGGGTTCCTCCCAAAAGTAGTACTTAAGCTCGGAGAAAAACTTCTTTTTCTGGTTTGAGGAAAAATGATTAGGAATGATTCCACAAGCAAGGTAATTTGCCAAATGGGCAAACCATGGGTTAGCTGTCTCCTTGATAGAGAGTAATTGTTCATCAGGGAAAGAATCACAAATCTCTGGTTGTTCAGTCTGGCTGTTCTCTTCCAATCTGGACAAATGGTCAGCACAAACATTTTCCACACCTTTCTTATCCCTTATTTCAAGATCAAACTCCTGAAGCAAGAGTATCCACCGTATCAAACGTGGCTTAGCATCTTGCTTTGCTAGCAAGTATTTCAAAGCTGAGTGATCTGTAAAAACAACTACCTTTGACAGAACAAGATAAGATCTAAATTTGTCAAATGCATATACAATGGCTAGTAGCTCTTTTTCAGTAACAGTGTAATTCTTTTGAGGATCACTAAGTGTTTTGCTAGCATAGTAAATGGGTTTAAAGTGTTTTTCAACCCTTTGGCCAAGAACAGCCCCAATGCATGTATCGCTAGCATCGCACATTAGTTCGAAAGGTAGTGTCCAATCAGGAACAACCAAGATAGGTGCAGTAATTAGCATAGATTTCAATTTATCAAATGCATCTAAACAAGGTTCAGTCATTTTAAATTCAGCATCTTTATGTAAGAGAGCAGACAATGGTAATGCAATTTTAGAGAAGTCTTTGACAAACCTCCTATAGAAACCGGCATGACCAAGGAAGCTCCTTATGTCTTTTACACAAGTGGGAACAGGCAGCTTCTCAATTGCTTCCACTTTTGCACGATCAACCTCCAACCCTCTCTCTGAGATTTTGTGCCCAAGAACAATCCCCTCAGTTACCATAAAATGGCATTTCTCCCAGTTGAGAACGAGGTTAGTGTCTTTGCATCTTTCCAAGACAGCTTCTAGGTTGTTCAGGCAGTCCTTGAATGATCTCCCGTAGACTGAGAAGTCATCCATGAATACTTCTACGGTTTTCTCAATCATATCATGAAACACTGCCATCATGCACCTCTGAAATGTGGCTGGGGCATTGCACAAGCCAAATGGCATCCTCCTATAAGCGAAGGTTCCATAGGGGCAAGTGAATGTTGTTTTCTCTTGGTCAGGTGGGTTGACTGCAATTTGATAGTACCCAGAATAACCATCCAAAAAGCAATAGAAGGCAAATCCAGACAACCTTTCCAGCATTTGATCAATAAATGGCAAAGGGAAATGATCCTTTCGTGTTGCATCATTCAAACGACGGTAATCGATGCAAACACGCCATCCTGTGACTGTTCTCGTGGGGATCAGCTCATTGTTCTCATTCTTCACCACAGTCATTCCTCCTTTCTTGGGAACAACCTGGACTGGACTAGTCCAAGTGCTATCTGAGATTGGATAAATGATTCCAGCATCCATGAGCTTAATCACTTCAGCTCTAACCACTTCCTTCATGTTGGGGTTCAATCTACGCTGAGGTTGAACAACCGGCTTGTGCACTTCCTCCATCATGATCTTGTGTACACACAACCCCGGACTAATACCCTTTATGTCTGATATCCTCCAACCCAAAGCCTCCTTGTTGTTTCTGAGGATGCAGAGCAACTCCTCTTTTTGGTCAAGGGTGAGTTTAGATGATATGATAACTGGTAATTTGTCTGGTGGTAACAAGAATGCATATTCGAGGTGTGAAGGTAAAGGTTTTAGCTCAAGATCTGGTGGATCTTCAAGTGAAGTTTTCATGGGTGGTTTAGATTCATTTTCTAGAGGCTCAGGTTTTTGCTTGTGCCAATAGGCGGCAGAACAGTTCTGTTCAGTTGTTCTCTCCCCTTGTTCAGGCTCCCAGGTTATTCTCTCCTGTTTTGAACACATTTCTGCCTGTTCCTGCGAAATCTCATCCAAAGATCCATCAATCACATCAAAGTAATAGCATGCATCATCCCTAGCATTAATATGATTTATGGCATTGTTCATTTTGAAAATAACTCGTTGGTCATGGACCTTCAAGATTAATTCTCCATGTTCCATATCAATTACAGCTTTTGTAGTGGCCAAGAATGGTCGTCCTAAGATGATGGGCACATGCATATCCTCCGCAATATCCATTATGACAAAATCTACAGGCAATATCAACTTATCAACCTTAACTAGAACATCTTCTACAATGCCTACTGGGTATTTCACTGATCGGTCTGCAAGTTGAATAGACATCCTAGTAGGACTAGGTTCTCCTAACTCTAATCTTTTGTAAATTGAAAGAGGCATCAAGTTTACACTTGCTCCTAGATCACACAAAGCATTACTAATGTTAAGATTACCAATAGCACAGGGAATAGAAAAACTCCCTGGGTCTTTCATCTTTTTAGGCAGGGCTTGCTTGTTCTGTAGTATGGAAGAACAGACATGATTCAACTGGACCATGGCCACATTCTCCAATTTCTCTTTGTTGTGCAGCAAGTCTTTTAGAAACTTCATGTAGGTAGGCATTTGAAAGATTCCTTCAAGAAAAGGGATATTGATGTGAAGCTTTGACAACAATTCAACAAATCTGGTGTGTTGCTTGTCAAGCTTAGCCTTCTTTACGTCAGGTTGGTTTGGATAGGGTGCTGGTGGAGCATAAGGTGATTTCACTTGAACCATAGCAGGTGGCTTGGTTGTGCTCGGTTTAGGATTATCTGAAATAGGTGGTAGAACAGGTGGGACATTATCAAGAATAGGTAAGGTGGATTGATTGACTGCTTTTCCCTTGGAATTATCAGGTTTGGGTGGTGGTGGTTGAGAATCAGGAAGCTTCATCCCACTCCTCAAGGTGATAGAATGGATTGTCTCCTTGGGATTAGTCTCAGTGTTTCCAGGAAAAACTCCTTTTTGCTTAGGATTAAGATTTAATGCAAGCTGGTGCATTTGAGTCTCTAGATTCTTTTGTTGTTGATGCATCTGATTTTCCAAACTTTTCTGTTGGTGCTGCATCTGAGCTTCCAAACTCTTTTGTTGGTGCTGCATTTGGTTCTCTAGACTCTTTTGGTGCGTTTGCATTTGTTGCAGCATTTGTTGCATTAGATCTTCCATCTGTGGCTTGGATTCATCCCTTTTTTGGTTATTGGTGGAGGTTGATGTCTGGTTTTGGTTGGTTTGATGGTTTTGTTGGTAGGGTGGATTATTCTGCTGGTTGTTCTGAAGATGTGGTGGTGTATAAGGCTGGCGGTTGTTCTAATTGTTCTGGTGTTGGTAATTGTTCTGGGGGCGCTGATAAGAAGTTCCAGCTTGGTTTCCTCCTGAGGACTGCCAGTTCAGGTTAGGGTGATTTCTCCATCCTTCATTGTAGGTGTTGGAGTAGGGATCCCTTGGCCTTTGATTGTTCCCTGCAAAATCACAATGTTCAAGAATAGCACTAGGCATATTGTTAGCACCCTGACAATCAGCAGAACGATGGTTCCCTTCACAAAAATCACACTGAACAACATGAACAGCGCTAGGTGGATTGTTCAGCTTAATAATCTGCTTACTCAGCTGCTCCACCTGAGCAGTCAGCTTTATCACAGATTCAGCAACAGGCGAGTCAGCATCTCTTTTCCCATCTTCCCTTACTGAGTGCCACTTGTAGCTGGTGTTGACTAATCTTTCAATTAGCTCATACAATGCTTCCGGATCCAACTCCTCCGGATCTCCATTAGCTACGGATTCCAGTTGAATCTTGTGAGTGGTTGTAAGCCCATGATAAAAGGTTTGGATTTGCATCCAAGTTGGAATTTTATGGTTGGGAACTTTTCTCAGTAGGTCTTTGTATCTCTCCCATGCTTCAGATAAGGATTCATCATGTTGTTGGGAGAATTGGGAAATGGCACTTCTAAGTTTTATGGCTTGTCTAGGTGGGAAGTATTTGGTGAGGAATGTGCTAACCATAGCATCCCATGTACGGATAGAGTTTGGTGGTAGGTTTCTGAACCAAGTTCTTGCCTTGTCCCTTAAAGAATAAGGAAACAATTTGAGCCTAACCACTTCTTCCGATGTGTTTCTGTTTGTTCTGAAGGTATTGCACATTGCGATGAAATCTTGGATATGGGAGTTTGGGTCTTCATTTGAGGATCCTCCATATAGAACAGCAGCTTGAAGCATCTGTAACATGAAAGCCTTGACTTCAAACCCATCATCACCCTCATCAGGTATCACAATGGCAGATTGGTAACCCTCAGTGGAAGGTTTTGAGTATTCCTTCATCAACATAGGAACAGGAGGATTAGCCATGATTTCAGGTATGGCGTCAGCTCCAAGTTCCTCTTCCTCGTGGATCTCTGGTTGTTCTGGTGGTGGTTCCTCGTTAATTGGAATCTCCGGTGGTTGTTCTTGTTCAGCCACTCTGTTTCTGTTTCTTATTCTCCTTTGAGTGTTCAATCTTCGACAGGTGGCCTCTATCTCAGGATCTACAGGAAGTAGTGGTACACCACGCCTTCGCATAAACTGAAAATAGGTATACTAGAACAACAGAACTACAACAAGAACAAACAGGTCAAAAATCAACTGTTTAATAACAAAAGGCAACGTTTTTCAAAATTTCTAATCCCCGGCAACGGCGCCAAAATTTGTTGTGTCAAATACGTGATGTGGACACTCTGGCAAGAGGACCAGGTCGCAAATAGCACAGCAAAAGTAAAATTATCGTATTCCACAGAGAATAGAAACGATCCACAGTTGTTCTAATGTTAAAGCACAGTTAACTTTCAGTTTGGTAACAAGTAAATAAGAGATTTCTAAATTAATTCTAACGATGAACAGTAATAATGAGCAACTAAAACTAAAAGGGACTAAAACTAGCAAGAACGAACTCCAATCACTTAAAGAACAGGCAGAGGCACAGCCAGAACAAGCAAAAGTAATTGTTCTCTCTCTTAAACATGCATGAAGTCTTGATTTCATAGATTTAGGGTCTCTTTCCTCTCCAAACACTCAAGTCAGTGGGTAGCGTCATCGAGATCTATAGATGCATGATATCCGCGGTTTACTTCTAACATACATCTAAGCATTAAGCATAGGAAAGCATTATATCAAAGAACTATAAACCCCTAACATATTAAGTTCAGGTTTGAGACAAAACATGCATTAAATGGTAGATCCGCTTCATAACTTCGGAGGTATCCTAATTATTCCACTGGTTACTAAGGTTAGCAAGGCCTTAGATGAGATATTTCTCCATTTAATAATCAACAAGCATTTTCATATCAAAAGAAAGAGAGAAAACAACTTACTTCCACCAGCTCCTAGGCTGGCCCTAGCCTGTAGAACAACTACTCACACATCACTCTGATTGTTCTCACAATAAGCTCCATAGACTTTAAAGCAAGCATTTAAGAGAAACGGTGAATAAATGCAGTAGATTGAGGCTGGAAATTAAATTCCCAGAAGAGTTCTAACTTGAATACATGAAGAGAGAAGGAAGAGCTTCTCTCTCTAAAATTAAATTACAAACTAAAATAATAATTAACTACTACAATAATCTAACACAATCTTCCTTTTTCCCCCTTTTGCTGATCTTCTCCCTTTATCTTCCCCAAAAATATCTACTTTCGCAGAAGATAAAACCTTCTTGGAAAATGGAGAGAAAGATAAACGGACAAGATCAACTCAGGTACAAAAAAGTACAACAGATGAACAGTGACTCAACTGTTCACTGACAGAAAAAGCAATAAAGTAAAAGTGCTTTCTATCCTACTTCAATCACTTCACACCACGCCTACACTCCAACAAATCCGCCCATATCTTCAAACCCACTTGCCAAACTTCAACTTTTTCAATCTTTACAAGCTGACAGAAATACCCTTCACGAAATCCTCCACTCCAGCTGTTGAAACAAGGCTGGAGAACAACCAGAAGCGCTTGTTCTATAAAAACAGAACAATCTGCACCATTCTTCAATATCTAACCATTTCAAGCACAAATCTCCTTCATTTGGGTCCAAAGTTGACGAAATAAACCCATAAAACATGAGTACATTCTGGACTCATCAGCAATATACGATTAACTTCACATACGCTTTGCAAAGTTGGTATCTTGGCGTGTCTCTAATATCGGATCAAAATTGTTTCTATTATACTAAAGGCTTAAACACCTATTTGCCCCTTGTGGTATTCAAAATGTTGGCAGTTGCCCCCTGTAGTATTATTTCGTTACATTTGCCCCCTGTGGAATCCTAATTCGTCACGTTTAGCCCTTGAATGGATGGAAAGATAAAATATTTGTCATTTATTGCCACATGTCACTGTTTGACATGTGGACATACCATGTAACAACTCAATTTGATTTATTTTTTTGATAATTTGCAATGGATCTTAAACAAATAGAGATGTCAATTGAAAATACACTTAGACTTTTGTTAGAATTAAACAGGTCAAGTGACATGTTCATATGTCAAAATGGGGGCACGTGACAATACGTGTTAGAATTGCTATGTTTTCATTTGATGAAGGACTAAAAGTGACGAATTAGAATACCACAAGAGTCAAATATTATAATTGAGATACCACAGGGCAAATGTGACAAAATAATACCACAGGGGTCAAAAAGGTGTTTAATCCTATACTAAAAAAATGGGACCAATAAATACATTTTTAGATAGTTAATGGAGGTAAATAGGCATGGCCGTTTAATACGTTTTTGGAGCCCTGTTCAAAATATAAAAATTGAGCCTTAAATTTTTTTTTATAAAAAAATTATACATAACAACGAAAAAAAAGTTTGGGCCCAAACAAATATGAGCTTAAATTTGTATTAATTTTGTTTTATTTGTATTAATTTTTGGTTGGACTTAAATTCTACTGGGCTCCTATACATAACAAACTAAAAAGAAATCGGGCCCCAAAAAATTATGGGACCCTGTTCTATAGAACAGGCTGCACAGTTTGTTCTACGGGTCTGTAAATAGGTTATCCATTGAGTTCGGGAAATAAAGACCAAAATGAACAAGTTTATAACGTACGTATGGCTTAAGTCAAAAATTTATAAATTTTTCAAATTGGAAAAATGATAAAAAAGAAAACATCTTTCATGGGTGTACCTTACTATGGAATGCATGTTTTATTGGATATATGTTTTGTCAATAGATTTTTGGTTTTCCCCACACTAGGCCGACTAATCCGGGTTCGGAGCAAGTCCAAGGTTTATGATATTTAAACTCCTCTCCGTCGCTGTTGTGAGGAATCACTCCGCAGACCTCTCTACCAAACGCAACCTCATGCTACCACTGCGCCAACTAAGGATTTGTGTTTTGTCAATAGATAAACTCTAAAAAAATTAAAAGATAAAAGATTTTGGTTATCATCAATGTAACTTAGAGGTTCTAAGAGCATATCCAACCCAAATAGTGATTCTCCATCTCCAATGTCCATTTATCCATTTTCTATATCCATTTTTCTCCAACCACAACTACTATCTTTTTCTCCATAAAGAATATTCTTTTTTTATTTCTTCCCAAATCAACTTTTTATAGACATTATATTCTTATTTACACCATAATTTTCTCCAACCACATCTGCTATTCATTCTTCGTAATTTTATATTCATTCTTATAACAAAATAATGGTATTATATTGATGAAGTAAAATAGATAATTTGAATAATGTGAATAATGATTATCCAAATTTGATAAATCACTATTCAAATATCTAAAAAACACAATTCAAATATCTAAAAAACACCAGATTTATAGATGTAGTTGGAAAAAGAAGTTATCTAAAAATGGATAATTTAACACAAATATGAATAGAGTTGGAAATGCTCTTATCTTTTTTCTTTCCATATAGTTGAAACAATGACCAATCAAGGTTGGAAGCCAAAACTCTTTTAATGTCAAGTTTTATGTGGTTTGAAGGAATCAATCTGCATGATTTCCTTATCAGTGAAAGAGATTCATATTCTCAAAAGCTACCGATTATAGCTTATTCTAAAATCAGTTTTTATAGATGCTTTGAGGGAAAAAAAGAAAAATTATAATTACCAAATCTTACTTCTAGGTCTTTTTCACAATTTTGCATGTATCGAAAGCTGATTTTAGATAGAAGAAAAGGAACAATTGTGGACGTTGCTCTCAGAATCCCAAAAGATCGGTTAAACTGAAACTAAAGCTCGAATTTTCTCGATGATGACTGCATTGTTACAAATTTGACAAGTTTCAATGCATTGAGCTTTCCAATAGGTCAATTTTTGACGTTTTAACTTTCTCTTAAAACAATACTAATATGGGGGGATTATTTGCAATTATTAGTTGTTCTTAATTACGTTTATATCGGAACACTTGTATAATAGTTATCTACGTTATTACAACATTCCCACTTAAACAACACTACCTTTGCCTAGTTACTCTAGGTTTCATTTGTTTACAATCACCTGCAAATACTGCAGTTTATATTCCTTTTTTCTGACATTAGTTTTCTACTATGAACCATATAATCATAACATATAAAAGTAACTCTCCGTAGAAATGTATCAAAACAGAAATACCCTTTTTTTATATACATTGGAAATCAAAGATGAAAAGATAAATATACCTCATTAAGTCAGTTAGAGCCACTAGTAACTCAAAATACCCGTACGTACTTTCGGGTTGGTTCCAAAAAACAAGTCCGTATTCCTAGACGTTTCTCACCCTGACTTGATTTTCTTTTATTTTTTTCTCGTTTCTTTATAGTTTCTTTTTAGTTGTTTTTGTTTTTTCTTTTATTTTGTATTCTTTGGGTTTGGATTTCTCCCCATCTCCCACTTTTAATTAAAAAAATTATCACCAGCAAGTGATATACATGTAATTGAGATGGATCGATTTTGACCCACCTAACGGTGCAAACCTCAAGTCAAGTCTTTAATTTGAACCCATCTAACGGTGCAAATCTAACTCAAATCAAGTTTTTAATTTTGTCTCTTAATTTGTCAATCAATCAATCAATCAACAGTCAATATCAATTGTGATGAACTTCCAGGAAGTTTCAGTAGCATAGAATTCCTGGAACTGCATATGCAATTTCGTTGGAGTAATTACAAATATAACTCTAACGTTTTTCAGAATATTCACGAACCCCCTACACATGTTGTTCCTTTTGCTTTCTAAAATCAGTACTTTCTGAAAAACGTTCCGACTGGCTAAATTTTAACTTCTCGTAAAAACTTGTGTTCTAGCCCTACCTAATAGAAAATTTGGCTAAGCCTTCTCTGAACATTTTTTTAGAAAGCAAATGGAACAACATGTACGTAGGCCGTTCGTGAATAGCCTGCATACTGAAGATGACAGTAGCAATAGCGATGGATAGAGAGGACTAATAATGAGAAACAGAGTTAAATTACTCATGTATATCAGATTTCATCCATCAATATTGATTAACAAGTTTGCTGAACACGGATTGAGATATACAAAAACAAGTATAGGGGGTTGCTTATGGTTTAAGCCAAACTTTGATATACAACTATTTCCAATACATATCGTGTTAAATGAAGTTACAAGTATCATTATTAAGACATCATATTCGAAAATTTATATGAAAAATATGATTTCATTACTGTCATAGTCAACTTCAAAATCTGCAAAATAAAGCTTCAATATGAACTAGCAAGGGGAACAAAAACTCACCAAACTTCCACCTTAACAAAATCAAATACTAGACATCACAAAAGTTTAATTGAAATATCTCTAACAAGGTTACTTGGAACATCACCACTGTTTGAGCTCGCCCGAATTCTTTTCTTGCCTATTTCAAGTGTTCATTTCTTCAACATCCTGGACAAACATATTTCACAATCAAACAATATTCACATACTTAACTTTGTTCGAATGCCATTATGCATATGTTTGCGGTGCATTATCCATCCCAAAAACAGCAATCTTTTCCTTGTTTCCAGGATTCTGTCTTGGGATAAGAATCATCAAGACTCCAGAATACTATGGAGGCAGAAGTGTAAATGGAGAAAGATTGCTTGAACAGGAGCAAGGCGTGGCTCTGTTCGGGAGGACAGAGCTTAGCAGAAAAGACGAAGTATTTGAAGAGCTTGAGCTATCAAATTGGAGGAAAAGCATAACGAAAAGAAATCGAGGAAATCGGGATGAGAATAAACACATGATGATTCTGGTTGTGGAAATGGAAATGAGAGTTGAGTGCCCGAAAACATCTCAATGACTTTTGAGCTTTCTATACACACAAGTGTGAAAATCATCTCAATCATGTTTAATTCCACCAGTGATCAAGATTATAAATAATAAGGTAAATTCCAAAAAAAAAAACCCTGTGGTTTCACATTTTTCCAAAAGAAGGCTTGTGGTTTGGAATTGAAGCTGCAATTTCGGTTCGAAGTGCTCAGGTCAAAACACTCGAAGGTTAATTCAAAGGGTTGCTTGTCATCCAAGGTATGTAGACCATAGACATGAAGTTTTGAATTTCACATTCTATTTAATGTGGTTTAGGTTCAGGGTTTGATATGATTACTTTGGGGTTCGGAATTCTGCTGATTATAGTTTGATTTACTGGATTGAGATTCTTTTTTTGTGATAAGTTTCATCTACAACTGTCTTTCTTAGCGTTATGTTGTCAACATCATGAATAATCTTACTTTAGAACTAATTAGCTTATCTAGTCATAGATTTCAATTTGAGTTTCGTAGCTCTGTTTGTCAAATTATCTTATCTAATGAGTAATTTCAGTTCTGACTTCATATCAAAGTAATAGACTTTCATTTTAATTTTAAGATCATTGCATTGATAGATGAATTTGGGTTTGATTATTTATGATTTCGAAATTAACTATTTATGGTTTCATTTTCCTTTTGGATGCAGATGGTTGATGGGGAAACAGTTGAGGATGTAGATGATTTAGGTTGGAATGAGGCAGAACTAGAGGATTTATTTGTTAATGCTAATGGTGGGGATAGGAGTGAGGATAGTGGTGAAGATAGTAGTGGGGATAGTGGTGAAGGTACTAGTCATCATAGTGAAGATAGTCAATTTGAGGTTGATGTAGGATGTGGATCCTTAGACAGTACTCAGGATACCACTTTAGATAGTGAGTCAAAAAATTTCAATGAAATGCACACTGAGGGTACAATCATGGTGATTTCAAAGGGACATTCCATAGCTAATGCCGGATGTTGAAAACCGTTTCTGTGTCAAGCATATGTACGAGAATATGAAAATTAGATTCAAAGGGATTGAATACAAAGATCACTTGTGGAAAGCTGCATCAGCTGGGACAGTGAAGTTGTGGGAGCATAATATGGAGAAGCTCAAAGCATTTGATCATGTGGCTTATCAATGGGTGATGGAACATGACCCTCACACATGGGCAAGGTGTCACTTCAACCCTAGAACTAAGTGTGATGCAATCCAGAATAATATTTGTGAGTCATTTTTACAAGTTTATATTGTCTGCTAGAGATATGCCTATACTTAGCCTTATGGAATGGATTCGGCAAGCCTTGAAGGAAAGGCACTACACTAAGTTCGCTGGTATGCAGAGATACAATGGAAATGTTTGACCAAATTATCAGATTTTGCTTTAATGAGATTAAAATTGCTAGTAGAGACAGTGATTACATTAGAGCAAGTGATAGATTGTTTGAAGTTACTACTTTCGGGAAAGGTGTGGTTGTTGATCTCAATGGGATATTTCTGGTATTCCCATTACCTATTGCAGGGAACAACCAGAGCAGTATGTGCATGATTATTTCATGAAGACAACATACTTAACAGTTTACCAACATGTATTCAGGCATGTGCCTTCACATGAAGAGTTGGAAAAGACTGAATACCCTGATATTCACCCTGGCATTGAACGTAAACCGCCTGATTCTAATAAGGTTTCAAGGTTAGAAGATCCTATCAAGTGTGGTCTCTGTCAAAAGGTTAGGGCATAATTCTAGGAGATGCAAGGCTGGCAAAACAGGTGAAAAAACCTGGCAAAGGAGACTACACAAGGCAGCTAATAAAACAAATAAAATATATTAAGATAGTTTGGGGAGAATTATATGAATTTGTGTATTACCATTTTTCTGCAAATAAAACAAAGAAATATATTAAGATAGTTTGGGGAGAATATTGGTCAATTATATTTGTCATCAGGTGATTAAGGAATGTCAATTATAATACAAGATTATAATCTATAAACCTCATGTCAAACATAGATGGAAACAATGTGAAAGAAACTAGAAACGGCCCGAAATAGCTTTAAAATGGCGAGATTATAAGAGGATATTCGAATTGGAAAGTTGATCATTTGTTGCTCTTAAACTAATCTTACTGGTAGAGAATAAAACTCCCCTGAGAACGAATTACATGAAACCTACACGCCTATCCTCGAACATGCTATTTATATCCAATCACTACCTGTGACATGCATGTGTAATTGGAATTGGAGGATCGACCAACGAACCATTCTGCGTATGATTAGCAATCCATTGATTTGCAGCCTGAGTATAATGCACACCGTCCCAACTTATAAAGATCGACGTGTCTTTGCAAGGAGCTCCATATACTTCTGTTTTGTTCACCATTCCCTTATTACCACACCATACATGGTCATAATTCACATGGTACCCACAGCAAACCTTCAGCGGATCAGCTAGCCCTGCAAATTTCACCACAAACGATTCACAAATTCCCTCTTTTTGTCCAACATTTACATTTTCCACTCACAAAAAACATAGCTTTAAAAGCGAAAAAGGAAAAGATACGACAGTTTATAGTTTACCTAAAGTCTTTGCTTTGCTAATAAGTTGAAGTTTAGCAGCATGAACATCCACATAAGTAAGTTCTGCTTCCGGGAGTTCCGTCCTTAGTTTGATTACTCTATCTTTAAGCTTAGTGTTGAACTCTACAGCCATCTCATTTTGAGCTTTCACGCATCCATATTCATCAAGATAACCAGGAGCCGGATTCGAAACATAGAATAGGTTCACGGGCAAGCAACCAATGGGGCCAGTGTTATGAATCCAAAATGACCTTCCGCCTTCTTTATATAAATTCTGATTCACAAACACATACTAACCGATCAGAACGAGTGTTGATTTTGCACATTCACAAACACAAGCTCCATCATTTTGGAGGCCCTAGGCACTTAATCAAGAAAAACCAAATAAAGTTCAAATCTTTGAGACAGTTTGCGCCTACGCGGGCTCCCTGGAGCCGACTCTGGTCACAGATACTTCATAGGTTGAGTTAAACTCAAAACATGAATGCTACAAATTGCTAAAATAGAAATATGAAAGGGAATGACAACCGGGTTTATGGTACGTACTTGAATTGCCAAAGCTAACTGGTTTACAATGTCGGGCAATGCAGCTCTAAGCTGATCAAAACTCATCTTTCTAAATCCAACAGAAAGATCATTTTGGCCAATATATCAAAAGTATAAATGCAAATTCATCAGTTCTAGGGAGTTTTTCCGCGTCCGGAGTATTCTTCAGTAAACACACAACGATTACACTTAAATTTTGGCCAATATCAAAAGTATAAAGAGCCTTTGCAAATTCATCAGTTGAGTTGTTGCGGAAATTGAAACAAGTTACTCTGCGCAGTTTAAAAGAAGAATCTATTTCTTTACTGTTCGGTTTTCTCAGAAGAATCTACTCTGTTGAAAAGCTTATATTATACTATGGTTCTTTGGGAGATCAGGTATTATTATTAGATGATGAAAAAGTTGTCGGAGAGGAACAGAAATACGATCATCTAACAGTAAAATACTTGGAGTTGCAAGACATTCGAAATTTGAAGCATATATTGAAGAAACAGTCACAACTCATGAATCATGTTCTTCGATTCTTCAGAGTCTGGAGTATTATGAAATGTCGTGATTTGATGAATATATCACCATCGTCGGCTTCTTTTCAAAATCTAACAACTCTCAAGGTGGAAAATTGTCAAAAAATGATAAGCTTTTTTACAGCATCAACAGCAAAAACTATGGTGCATCTCGTGAAATTAAGTGTTTATGATTGCAAAATGATGGAAGAGATTATTGCCGTAAATGACGGAAATTGCGCTGAGCATGAGCATGATGTGATCATTTTTAGTAAGATGAAGTTTTTAACACTAGATGAGTTGCCTAACTTGAACAGCTTTTGCTCTGGCAAGTATAACTTCAATTTCCCATTGTTATTACAAGTATCTTTTCAGGAATGCAATCAAATGAAGATTTTCTGCGGCGGAGTTGTGAGCGCACCAAAACTAAAGGGGGGAGGAAAACACAAGAGAACAGGTATCTATTAATACTTCTTAACTGTAATGTTTATTCTTTCACTTTATTATGAATATTAGTATATCTACTAACGCTATTTTTTGGAATTGAAAGGCCGGTGGACATGTCAGAAACCTGTATACCAATTAGAATCAAGAAACCTGTATACCAATCAAAACTCAAGAAACCTTTCAGTGGCTGTTATAGCTAACTTTTTCTTATTAATAACAGAGAAATTTTCTGTTTTCTAAAATAGTCTGGATTTTTTAGGTTACAGGCATTTGCATGTGAATCAACTATCAGTAACCATTTCTGTAATTTCCGGTTGTGCACCTCAGGTGAGGCTCGAGGTCCCGAGCTATACAATTCCTAAGCGAGGCTATGTTAAACACAGCGAGATCCTTGTCCGCCTTGTATGGACTATCTACTGAATATGGAAATGTTGAAGACTTGCAATCAGCTCAGTAAGAAAGAAGATAAGAAATGTTAATTCAAATCTTTCTTTACTGAACTGATAGCGGGTCTTGAAATTGTCTTTTAGAAACTCAAAGACCCAAAGTAAATCTGAGAAATAGTTGCTGATTAAGTCCTTCTTTGTAGGACTCTGGGTGAACGCTGTCACAATAAATCTGTATAGGTTACATCTGTATGTATCTCCTATCGAGAGTTGGGTAAAAAGGTGAGGAATATTAAATTATTTATCCTATATATTAATCAAATAATCTAATTAAAACAGTAATCTTATACATATGAGATCTGAAATTGTTATTCTGAAAAATAGAAACTGAATGATCTAAAATTCATTTGACTTTTTTAGAAACTGAATCTGAGAAAGCTATGTATGATTAAGGCCCTGTTCTTTTGTATTATGTAGACTGCATACCTTTTGTTGTTCAATGATTTCACTTGCTTTTTGAATTTCAATTTCATGTCAAAAATCTAAAAGAACATAAGACTTGCAATCTATCCAGGTCCAATATGCATTGTGGACACAAGAATTAACAAGACCAAATTAGAGCGTACCAACAAAACAACAAAGTTCAACATTGGATAAATCCATCTCTCGCTTGAGATGTTTTACGGTGGATGGATTAATCAACTGCAATTCATCAAACTCTGGAAGCAGTTTAAAGTTTACATGTTCAGCAAATAGTCCAGTCTAGTAATTGTTAGGCTCTTACCTCGAGCCTCACCTGAGGTGCACAACGAGAAGTCATAATAAACATTACTGATAGCACATGATGGAATTGTTAGGCTCAAATGATGGAATTTAGCCAAAAAATCGATATACCACATGAGCAAAGCTAGTGAATTTTGATCCTTGGCCCCTTCCCAATGATAATACGATCCAAAATCTGAGACTCCAAATTTCACAAAAGTTATGAAACTAGAATTGCATCAAAGCTTTCCATAAACCTGCAAGTTTGCTCATCAACGCGCCTCAAACAACTATGCTACCATCACCTTTTAGGAATCTCCACCCTGCATTTCAATACCAAGAAATAGCATTACTAAGAATATTAATATTTATGATCATAAAGGGAACGAATAAATATGATTGTAAAAAGATTGTCGCCCATCCTGTTGTGCTATAATGTCGTTAAGATTTCCATAACATTGTAGTTTTGGTGTGTGCACGCCCCCACCGCAGAAAATCTTCATTTGATTCCATCGTTGAATAGATAGTTGTTCTAACAACGGGAAATTGATGACATAATTGGCAGAGAAAAAGCTGTTCAAGCTAGGTAAGCCATATAGTGCCATAGAGTGATCACATCATTATGCTCTTCTCTGCAATCTGGATTATAGTCGCTTGCAACAATGATATCTTCCATAGATACAGATTAAAAATTAGAAATTTAAAAATCGGTTTGTCATAGATTTAAATACTATGATATTTTCAGCTCTATCAAATTTGTTGAAGTCCAAAATACCCGCGACGTAAGCAGTCTGAAATTTCCATCTTCTGAGTCGAAATTAGACCACCTAATCTGAGCACTGACTGTCACTATCCCAAGAAATAACTTTACTAATTATATTAGGTTCAATAACAAACTGAAAGAATAAAGGTCACAGAAGGTATTAATTCCTACCTGTCTTGTATTTGAAGCGCTATTGTCGCATTAAGATTTCCTTCCCATATTGTTTCAAATTCATATCGTATTCCCTGTAGTATTGGCGTGCTCAAGAATCCGCCACAGAAATTCTTCATTTGCTTGCATCTCTCAATATACACTCGTTCTAACAACGGGAAATTGAAGATGTTATTGCTGGAGCAAAAGCTGTTTAAGCTGTTTATGCTGTATAGAATTAAATACTTCATCTTATTGAAAATAATCACATCATGATAATCAATGTTGTTCGCAAAAATTTCTTCCATCGCATTGCAAAGAGAAACACTTCATTCCACGAGATGCACCATAGTTTTGGCTGTTGATGCTGTTACCAAGTTCTGTCATGTTTCCGCAATTTTCCACCTTGAGACTCGTTAGATACTGGAAAGAAACTGATAATGGTGCTATATCCATCAAATCGTAACACCAGCTAGCCTTCAGAGTCTCAAGATCTTGAAGAAACGAATGGAGTTGCGAGTCTTTCTTCACTATATGCTTCAAATTTCTAACATGCACAACCTGAAAGTGTGTCGGTCTTAGATGATATATATGTTGTTCCACATGATCTCCATCTGCTCTTTCATCATCTAATGAGAATATCTCTCCCAAGGAATCACCACTGAAGATGAGCGTTTCCAAAGAGTAGATTCGTTTGAGAAAACCGAATAAAAAAGGAATCGATTCCTCTTCTAAAGAGAACAACGTAACTTGTTTCAATTTCCACAACAACTCAACCGGAAACCCATCACTTTGTGTACTTGTTTTCAAGCTATGTTGATGTCAAGACCTCCACATTGGAAATTACCTATAAGAAAATTGAAAATATTTTATCCAAGTCAACATAATACATAGAAGCTTATAATGATTTAATCTATTTTAAGCCTTCAGAGTTTCACGGTTCATTCTGATGGTTCATGTTAACCGACTCCGAACTGAATCATTTAGGAACTAAGGCTTTGTTTTGTTGTTGTTACAGAGACCCTAGCTTGATTTTTTGATTTTTTTTTAAGATTTATGCATTGAACCTATCTCTAAATTTCCGTATTGAACCCTCGATCAATAATATTTGTACATATTGTGTCCAAACAGTTGGTGCAAATATCAATCTGACTCTAAAATGTGCATTACTCAGTCTTGCTTCTAGTGCATTCATCTATGCAACTGAGAAGTATTACTTTGCAGATTTCGAGACATGTTGATCTGTAAACTTTACTCTTCATTGATAATTTTTTATGGCTAACTCAAATACACTAGCATTTGTTAAGAAGGATGCTAAAACCGGCAGTTACAGAAGCATGAGAGCATTCATACTCAAGCTCCATTATATGCAGTTCAAAAATAATGCACAAGTACATCTTATCTTGCACCAACTCTATAATTTATATTAGGAATTCTGTTAACTATTGCCTTATGGGAAGCAGAGGCAACATATTATCTTGCACCAACTCTATAATTCATATAGTTGATTAAAAAACCACTCCATTGGCATACTGATACATTCATTATTTGCTAGAATAAAGGAAAACTAATTATTAGCACCATCAATTATTCATATATCTTGAGTTAATCCCGTTGAAAAGCTTAACTTTGATCTTGTTGAGAGCACTTGCAGCTTCTTTGCTACTAATCCTCTCTTCAGGTACATCTACACAACACTTTAAGGCTAAGTCCATAATCCATGATATGCAATAAGTCTTCGCCTCATAGTGTTGTTCGTTGATTGAGATCAAATTGGGATCTGCAAGTTCAGCAACTCCAAAAGGCAACAAACATTCAATCCATTGCTTGATGCTCATCTCTTCGTTAAATATCTCATCCGTAGGCCTTTTTCTCGTGAAAGTTTCCATCAGTAGAATACCGAAGCTGTACATGTCTCCTTTTACAGAAACAAGTCCTTCTGATCCATACTCTACATCACAATTTAGATTAAGCAGCCTATAGGGATAAATTAATGACCATATCTCTAATTACAATTATACAGAAAGTAAAACATTACCAGGTGCCATATATCCAACAGTAGCAAGAGTCTTAGTTTGTATGAAAGATTGGTCTTCTCCAATGAGCTCTGCTATGCCAAAATCACTTACATGAGCGACCATATCTTCATCTAGAAGGACATTACTTGGTTTCAAATCACAATGGACAATAAACTCAGTAGTGCCATGATGAATATATTCAAGTGCTGATGCGACATCAATCATTATGTTCAATCTCTGCAAAGTATCTAAAAAGTAGTTGTGAGAATACAACCACTTCTCCAGGCTCCAATTCGGCATGAACTCCATGACCAAAGCTTTAAGCTCAGTAGTACAACAACTGGTGATTATTTTCACAAGATTCCTATGACGAATCGTGCGCAATACTTCACACTCCACATCAAAACTCTTCATTGCTCTTTCTGAATCCAAATTAAAAACCTTAACCGCAACAAACATCCCATCAAAAAGAGTCCCTTTGTATACTGACCCAAAGCTACCCTTCCCAAGCAAGTTCACCTCATCAAATTTGTTGGTTGCACGATTCAGCTCGTGGATGGAAATCCTTTGCCATGTTGCTAGAGGGAGAGAATTCGTTGGATGAGTTGATAATCTTGTTTTTCTCTTGCAATACCAAATCAAGATAACAATAAGAGTTCCAAGTGCTAAAGTTGTTGTACCAATCATGACCAGTACTATCTTTGATTCGTTTGATAGGCTCTGATGGATAGTTTTGCATGGATGGACAAGGAACTTAGGATCCCCACAAAGAGCTTTATTTCCTAGAAATGACTGAGCTGACAAGTTTACGAATGGCCCTCCTTTAGGAATTTCTCCACGTAATTCATTGAAAGACACATTAAAATCCCTGAGATCTTTAACTTTCTCTAAGGACTTGGGGATTTGTCCAGAGAGATTATTGATTGATAAATCCATGAACTCCAAGCTTATAGCATCACCGAGTGATTCGGGAATGGGACCCTCCAATTTATTATTAGATAAAGAGAGATAAGCTAAAGATTGAAGGCCTCCAAAGGTGGGTGGGATACGGCCTGATAATTGATTTTCTGACAAATCAAGTCTTGTAACAACTTTTAAATTGCCAATTTCTAGTGGAAGGGTACCAGATAAAGTATTTGAAAGTAGGCTTAGTTTAAGGACATCTTTAAGGCTCCACAAGGTTGATGGAATAGTAGAATTAAGTTTGTTGGATTCTAAATAGAGATATCTCACCGATGTGAGATTACCCAAGCAAGAAGGAATCTTTCCAATGAGCTCATTCTTATTAAAATCTATCCAATTCAAGCTACGTAAACTGCACAATTCAGAAGGTATGGTGCCTTGCATTCTATTTGAAGAAAGAGAGATTCCTTGAAGGTTCCTTAGTTTTTCAATGGTCTTTGGAAGGAATCCTTCTAAATTGTTATTCCCTAGATTCAATAAAATCAAGCTGCTTAAGTTGCCAATTTCTTTGGGAATGATTCCTGCAAGTTCACAACTAGCAATGTGGAGTTTTTCAAGGGAAGAAGATAAATTTCCTATAGATATTGGTAGAGTAGTATTCAATGGGTTGTAACTCAGTTCTAACCTTGTCAAGTTTATACAATTGGCCAATGAGGAGAACAAAGTTGATAGAGATTGACAACTGAGACTATTGTTCCACAAAAGTAAGTATTGAAGGTTTCTTAAATTACCAAGATTATCAGGAATAGAACCGGAGAACATGTTTGAATTCAAGGTGATCCGATTGAGCCCAGAGGCATTAGAGAGAGATATAGGAATAGAACCATGTAAGTTGTTTTCTCCAAAATAAATTCCCTCAAGATTGGGAAGATGGAGACCAAAGCTCGGAGGAAGACTGCCGGAGACATGATTAGATGTCAAACTTAGCACCTTCAATGTTGACAAATTAAATACACTGTGAGGAATTGTTCCGTCCAGATTATTAATTGAAAGATAGAGTCCCTCTAAGTCTTGAAGGTGACCCATTTCAAAAGGAATTGTACCTGCATAACAATCCTACCCATTTAAAATTCTAAATTAACAATAAAATCAACTAAATACCACATTAATTTAATATCATTTTATTATTATTATTATTATTTTTATTATTATACAATTTCTTTTGACTACATATATTATCAATATCACTACCCTTCAACATGTTTTCTGCCAAGTGAAACTCCTTTGCTGAATTGTGACAGTTCTTTAAGATTATACGACACTATTACCTTATTACCTTTTAACATGTTTTCTGCGACGTCAAAACTCCTAAGCCGGGCGAATAACAACAGTTTGAATACCACTTGGGGCAAAAAGGTGTTTAACCCGCTAATAAATTGTTTACTCTAAAAAAAACGGCATTTGAAATTAATGTTAAAAATGCAAATTTTCAAATGCAACTTAACCAAGCTTTACTGGCTATTGGGGGTTACATGATAGCTAAAGAAAAAAAGTGAAGACTTAATGCGTGTGAACAAAGAGGGAGGAATTGGACCATTGAATAAGTTCCATCTCAATGAGAACCTTTCTAATGCAGGAAGATGGGCAAACATATTTGATGGAAGATGGCCTGTTAGAGTTTTTGCGGAAACATCCAATTCTTGAAGTGAAGAAATATTTGAGATAACAATCGCATAATGATATTGGAATCACAAAATAATATAATTACTTTAAATATGATACTGAATAATTCAAATTTAACATGTCATGATTCCGAACTAACTGTTAGAATATACATACACTAAAGACGTGAATGAAAATCTAATACTCGAAGTGAAGACATGTTTCTGAACAAGGTTGTTGTTGGGATGGAACCTGACAACCAATTATCACTAATATCAATTACTTGCAGCGAAGAAATGTGGAAAATACCATTTGGTACACCTCCTGAAAGCTTGTTGTTGGTCAAGGACAATATTTTCAAGTTTTGAAGATTTCCAATTGCTTTTGGAATTTCACCCACAAGATTATTGATTCCCAAGTAAAGATGATTCAACTTTGATAAGTTGCATACTGATATTGGAATCATACCTATGAACAATCCATGGAAATTTATTAATACATATCTTTGGTTTTTAATAAGATATACGATAAAAGATAAAGATAAGAGAAATAAGAAATCGACCTCCAAATTTATTAGAGTAAAGATCAAGATATTGAAGTTGGGTAAAAGAACCAATCCAGGAGGGGATTATCCCGTCGAAAAGATTGAATCCCAAAGCGAGCCACTTCAAGCGCCGTAAGTTGGCAAGTTGATCAGGCAAAGAGCCATGGAAATGATTACCAAACAAAGAGAAATTGACTAGGAATGAAAGGTTTCCAACATCTGGAGGAATGGTCCCTGTTAGGGACATATTCCTGAGTCGAATGCCTCTAACTCTGCGGTGGCGAGTTCCACATGTAATGCCAATCCAATCACAGACTGAAGTATCCTTAGACCAGTTAGACGCTAACAGGTTTTGAGGATCATTTGTGATGTGAGCTTTCAAGGCAAGCAGAGCATCCTCATCGGTGCTGATATTTTTAGATGTGATTTCATCTAAGCACATCAACAAACACAAGATATAAAATAGAGTAACCACCCACAAAGATGTATTCATTTTTGTTATGGATCGAACACCATTTTTGCTATTTAATGACAAGACACACTTGTTTAATGATTGGTGGAAATTAAGACTCAAGTCTTTCTCTTACCCCACTCCTTTATAACAAGACAAGAAACTTAGACCTGTAATTTGAAAAGTCAATTCATTAAATATAATTTGAAGTTTATAATAATTAAGTGGTGTATTGCAATTTAACGCCCTTAAATTTGAGATGGTTGTATATATTTTTGAACAAAAATGGGGCAACAGCTAGAAGCAGGGGCGGATCCAGGGGGATACAGGGGGCACGTGCCCCCCCTTGCCCCGAGAAAATTGCCGAAAATTTTTATTTTTTTTTTTGGAAAACGTTAAACCCTTGTATATAGATATAAAATGTATATATAAAACATTAAAAGAAGTTAGTAGAGATGGTGCTAGGATGTGATGCTTTATTCCTTTTAATTAAGAGGTCTTGGGTTCAAATCCACATTTCCTCATTTAATACTTTTTATTTTTTTCTCCCATTTTAACTCTTTTCTTTCTTCATTAGTATTCTTTTTATGTCTTTCTTCCATTTTAACTATTTTCTTTCTCTCATTACTATTGTCGCATTCTATACATTTTCTTTCATATTATTATTAATTTTTTACTATTTTTTCAATTATTTTTACTATTAGTTTTATTTTTTCCTTGAATTTTAATGTAAATTTACATTTTTTTTCTTCCAATGCCATTATTTTGCATCATTAATATTTTTCAATATTGATTGATTTTGCTATTTTGAATTAAACTAAAGTCGTTTATCGTTAATTTTGGTATTTTTTATGCAAAACTAGAGGTGCATGGCAAAAAATTTTTTTTTGCTTAGAAACGTGCCCCCCCTTATGCGAATTTCTGGATTCGCCACTGGCTAGAAGGTTAAGCAAGTGAACATTTCAACTAGATTGGCTGGAAATTGATAAATATGTGGCTGGAAATTGTGTTGTGTAATACGCAATGGTGCAAAATTAAAGTCATTTGGCTGTCTCTATGTGAATTTGGTTGAAACCCTAATATCAGAGCCGTTGCGCTTGCCTCTTTTTCTATCGCATCTCCGGCCACCATGGCTGGATCGGCATCTCCACCAGTCACTGGTCGTGGAATTGCTGAGATGTTAGCATCCTACAAAAACAAAAAGGCCCTTGTTGCAAACCCTAAGTCATATGTTGAAGTTACCTCTTCCTTGCAGATGCCTACTCCGATTTCGGACGCTGTTGTATATGATGATGGAGAATACAAATTTGTGAAAATCAACCAGAAGGCTTTCGAAAAAAGAATCCAGATGTGTAACTTCTCGCTAATTGGCAGATTAAACCTAAACAAAGGTGATGCCCCATGGAAATTGGATGAACTTCGTTCAAGGCTTACAAAAGCTTGGGGTATCTCGATTCCATGGCGTTTGATCTTTTTGGGTAAAAGTTTTTACCATATTTTGATTCCATCTGAAGAATCTAGACAATTAATCCGTTGTCGTGGAGTTACCGGATTGAAACTTGGGTGCAACCCTGGACACCAGATTTCGATCCTCGGTCTCAAAAAACAACAAATGCTCAGGTTTGGGTTCGATTATATAACTTGCCCTAGGTTTACTGGGATCCTATTATCTTATCTGATATTGCTCGTTGTCTTGGCGGGCTGATTAAGATTGATCGTGCTACTTTAGAGGGGGATTATGGACATTTTGCACGAATCTTACTGGACGTTGACATGGCTAGTAAATTGCAGACTCAAGTCGGGATAGAACGTGATGGCAAGAAGTTATGGTTGCAAGTGATTTATGAGGACCTACTGAAATTTTGCAAACAATGTTCCACAATCGGACATGTAGCCTACCACTGCAAGCAAGTTTCTGCAGAGGGGAAGGATAGTAACAATAACGTTGCTGTGATTTCAATTGTTTCCAAATACAAACATACTTCAGATAAGCAACATAAAGTTCATCAAAAGAATTCTTCGGATACAGTGGATCATCAAAAAAATTCTTCTGATACAATGGAAAAAGCGCATTCTTCTGTGTTTAGGAAACCAGAGATCCTTTCAAGGGTTCAATTCAAAGAACATTCAGAAAACAGATTTGATGTATTGGAAAATTTGGATGACAACAATGCAATTGTGATACATCTTAATGCTTCAATTTTACATAGTTCACCGATTGATATAAGGCCTCTCAAAGTCTCATATGATCCCCCTCTACTGCAACAAGTGGCTAGTAGTTCAACAGAGAAAGCTCAACGTATTTCTTGGGCAGATCAATTCGGATCTGATTCGGAACAGGAGGAAAAGGAGATTGATACAGAGAAAATTGAGCAATTATGGCGCTCAAATAGAAAGCAAACTAGCTTGTCTGAGTAGTTTCGTGACATACATTCTGACTCTGAAGGGTGGTATAATGTGAAAACACGAAAGGATAAATATACCCAAATAAGTCAGATAGAGCCACCAATAACTCAAAATACTCGTACGTACTTTCGGGTTGGTTCCAAAAGATAAGTCCGGATTCCTAGGCGCTTCTCTCCTTGACTTGATTTTCTTTTATTTATTTTTTCTCTTTTCTTAATAGTTTCTTTTTAGTTGTTTTTGTTTTTTCTTTTCTTTTGTATTCTTCGGGTTTGGGTTTCTCCCCATCCCCCGCCTTTAATTAAAAAATTCAGTAAAATGTTGCCATCGACCAATTCAATTCAGCAAATTAAGTTCAGTTTTATTCAACGGAAAAGCTAACTTCGGCATAGGTTAAACCACATTAAATACTTTATATTCTTAATGTTTATTTTGAAACCTTAAACTACATTAATACATTTTTGATAAAAATTTAAATTTTTAAATAAAAAGTAATTATTAATACAGTATTACCACAAATAATAATAGGGGTTCCGAGTTTAGAGTTCGAGTTAGAGTTAGTGTTAGGGTTTGGGTTCGGGTTCATATTAAGGTTTGAGTTAGGGGTTTAGAATTTATGGTTTAGGGTTTTGGTACTAATAGAGGTTTAAGATTTTGATAATTATAATTTACGGGTTTAGAGTTCGGGTTCGAATTTAAGAGTTTGGGGTTAGAGTTCGGTTTTGAGTTTAGAATGTAAATTTTGTAATTTTAAGGTTTTAAAAATATATTAATTATGTTTGTATTAATTGTACTTAGAAAATTTAAATTACATTTAATTACTTAAAAAAATTAAACTTCTTTAAATTTTATGGGCACAATTAATATAGTATTAATATTATCCTATGCCATAGGGCATAAGTTAGAAATAAAGAATGGACCTTTTATCACGACCAAATGCAACTTAAGAACTCAAAACTACAAGTCAACCAATCAAAATAAATACGTCACTTTAGACAATACTTTTTTTCACACAATTAAATGAAATGAAATTATGTTACAGCTCATCCTCCAATTTGATTCACAAAATACAACATCAAATGTGCAATATAGAATTATCACCATCAATTTTAACCCATCAAACGGTGCAAACCTCAAGTCAAGTCTTTAATTTGAACCCATCTAATGGTGCAAATTAAACTCAAGTCAAGTCTCTAATTTAAACCCATCTGACGGTGCAAATCAAGTTTTTAATTTTGTCCCTTAATTTGTCAGTCAATCAATCAATCAATCACCACAGTCAATATCAATTGTGATGAAATTCCAGGAAGTTTCAGTAGCATAGAATTCCTGGAAATGCATTGGCAATTTCATTTTGGAGTAATTACAAATGTAACTCTTAACGTTTTTCAGAATATTCACGAACCGCCTACACATGTTGTTCCATTTGCTTTCTAAAAGATGTTCAAAAGGGTTAACCAAATTTTCTATTAGGTAGGGGTAGAGCATAAGTTCTTACGAAAAGTTCAAATTTAGCCAGTCCTAACGTTTTTCAGAAAGTACGGATTACCCTTTCGCCTTAGGACTGGCTAAATTTTAACTTCTCGTAAAAACTTGTGTTCTACCCCTACCTAATAGAAAATTTGGTTAAGCCTTCTGAACATCTTTTAGAAAGCAAATGGAACATGTGTAGGCTGTTCGTGAATAGCCTGAATACTGAAGATGACAGTAGCAATAGCGACGGATAGAGAGGACTAATAATGAGAAACAGAGTTAAATTACTCATGTATATCAGATTTCATCCATCAATATAGGTTATGCTATGACTTAAGAGATGGTATTGATTAACAAGTTTGCTGAATACGGAATTGAGATATACAAAAACAAAGTTAAATGAAATGACTTAAGATATCGTGTTAAATGAAGTTACAAGTACCATTATTAAGACATCATATTCGAAAATTTATATGCAAAATATGATTTCATTACTGTCATAGTCAACTTCAAAATCTGCAAAATAAAGCTTCAATATGAACTAGCAAGGGGAACAAAAACTCACCAAACTTCCACCTTAACAAAATCAAATACTAGACATCACAAAAGTTTAATTGAAATATCTCTAACAAGGTTACTTGTAACATCACCACTGTTTGAGCTCGCCCGATTTCTTTTCTTGCCTATTTCAAGTGTTCATTTCTTCAACATCCCAGACAAACATATTTCACAGTCAAACAATATTTACATAACTTTGTTCGAATGCATATGTTTGCGGTGCATTTGTTAATGAGGACATACCTTTTTCCAGAAATAATGCTTGAATGGTGTTATTAAGACTGCCTTCCCAGTCCCAGTCGTACTCGTGTCTTCCTGTTCTAACTCATCATAACTTTAGTGCAGTTGGAACTTGCTCAGAAAACATCTTCATGTTAGGACATCCTGTAACTATCACTTCTTTCAAAGATGGAAAATGAAAAGCATAGTTTCCTGGACAGAAGCTTGTGAGGCATGGAGGATCATTAAGTCCCAAGTATTCTAGCTGACTAAACCGAATTTCGTATTCCACCTCGTTAGATGGAATGGCTACAATTTCTTGCATCATTTTGCAATCCTTCACATTCATCCTTTTTACCTGCACAAGACTCCTAGTTGTTGAGGCAGTCATGAGATTTATCAGCCCACCACATTTTGACACTTCTAAATCTGCTAAATTAAGAAATGACACTGTGGAAGGGACTAGATTCTCCATTCTGCTGCATTCAACTACTTCTAAATCTCTGAGATTCTGAAATAAGGGAACTAGTTGGGAATCATCATGGACTAGATGCTTGAGCTTTGGTAGATTTGACAGCTTTGTCAACAACACAAGCGACTCTGCATCTTCGCCGTTGAGGATGCTCAGTTCTTGAAGGTTTACTTCTTCAATTGAAGAATCACTTAAAGCAAGCTTCTCCAATTGGAGAAAATGTTGAAGGAAGTTAGATGGCAAAATTGCATATTCTTCACCTTGGAAGCCAGTTAACTCAATAGCCTTCAGCCTAGCAAGTAACTTTGGTCGGCTTTCCCCTTTTAATTTTTCCTTCAAGGTATTCCATTCTACTTTAAGTTCTTCTACTCCTGGAATTGCAATCTGGGGGAAAAAGCACCACGTATAAAATATTACAACTGGAATGCAACATGATTATAAACGGAATACAACTATAATAAGTTTAAATCAAAATTATAAAGTATAACACAATTGGATTTACTTTCCAGAAAGATGAGATAACTTTAAGAATTTTTTACTAATTTTCCTGATGAAACATTGAAGAAATCTTTAAGAAAACTAACCTTATTTCCCGCAAGGGGTTCCCTTTCTTCAATAATAATGCATGAATCTTGCCTGTTTAAAAATGTTGAAGCAAATAATTCCATGTTTGGAATTCAGTTACTTCCAACAATTTCAAGGATAGACATTCTAGAAATCCACTTGCAGAACAAAAACTTAACAAGTTAGTCAAATGGTGTAGATTCATGTACTGCAAAGATGGAAAAACTGTTTGATGTTCTTGCAGTTTTTCCTCCTCTGCTTTTGCAATTATATGTTCCACAAGACTACAGTTTTTTACTTCCAGATATTGAAGCTTAGGAAGTCTGGAAGCCATTGAGAGATCAAATATAAATGTTAACTTTCCACATTTATGAACTTTGAGCAACTCGAAATTTTTGAAACTCAGAGTTTGTTGACAATCCTTGCACCACACATGGGTCAACTTTGGCAGATCAATCAACTGCAGTTCATTTAAACGATTCATTCATGTACTTGCACATTCGATAGCATTTAGTCCTTCCAAATCAAACACTCGCTCCACTAAATCACATTTTTCTACTACCAGGATTTTCAACCACTTCAAGTGCTCAAGTAGACATGATGATATGACATTTGAGATTATTGCACAGTCATCCACCACCAACCTTGTTAAGAAGACAAAGTTCTCGAATGGAAATTGATCACCCCATTTTTCTTTCAATCTAGGAAATTCAGAGAGATTGACATCACTTAGACTTTTAAACCCAACCTATAAGTGCAAAACAAAATAATATCACTAAATATATTTGTAACTATTATTCTATTATGAAAAATGAGTAGAAGTTAAGAATTTACTGTCAGGATGTAATGACTTCCTACTTACCATTTTCTTGTATATTTGTTCCAAGGTGCTGTAGAGGTTTCCAACCCAATATAAATCTGATCTCCAAAAACAATCTCTTACAGAGTTTAGCATGGGTGTGCTTATGTTTCCAGGATAAAAAAACTCTCATGTTGGGGCAGTTGTGTATGAAAACCTGCTCCAAACATGGGAATTTCAAATTTGAAACTGCAACGCCCAAAGGAAAAGCTTTTAAGACTTTGCAAATGAATAAGCTCCAACGTTTTCATTTTGGTGAAATTTTTTTCCTTTGCTGTTATATCATTTATGTCCGCTACTATTTCCATCAATATATTGCAAGATCAGTTCCGATCAATTCAGTTTAAATCAGTTCAGTTCAACAACATTTAGTTCCGTTCAGTTCAGTTTTCAGTAACATATAGAGTTGTTTGTTTCTCCCTTTCGCGGTTGCTTTTCGACTTTTCACTCCAAAAAGCAGTTGTTTTGGTGTTTGGTTAGAAATTAGGAATAAGATCTTTTTGCTTTTTAGGTAAAAGAGTAACTTACTGATTGTTTTATGAAAAAATACTTAAAATCTTATTTTCCTTTATTATCTTTTGTATTTATAATAACAAAAAAATTTAATATGTCCAAATTAGTCAGCAACATTTAATTATATGTTGCCAAACACTAATAATCAAAAAGCAAATCCCAAACAGCAAAACGAAATAGCAAACCGTAAATAGAAATAACAAACAACAACCAACAAACAACAAACAGGAACAGCTGCACCAAACAGGGCCTTAATTTAGTTCATTTCAGTAGTACACAGTTCCGTTCAGTTCAATTTAGCAACATTCAATTCTGTTCAGGTTAATAAATTATTAATATAGTCGGTTATATAATATTAGGAGCAAATTAATATTAACTGAAACAAATTCAAAATTTTTGTAAAAGAAATTAAAATTAACAAATTCAAAAATTCACTAGTTAGCATCGTGACATTCTATTTTTCTAATCACGGTGATTTTACTTCTTATTATTGTTATTATTATAGTGTATATTGTATTATAGTTATTACTAATATTATTATTATTTATCCAATACAGTTTTAAAATTTATTTTTCAATTTCAACAAAATTCAATTTAGTTCGGTTCAGTTCAGATTTTTTCAGTTCAAAAGAACGGGCTTCATTCCACTAAAACCCACCAATTTCAGTTTTCCAACGAGCAAAATAATCAAATTATTATTTATTTTTACAAAAACTTGCTAAAATTTGGTTTACCCACCTTGGAGCTGGGGGAATTCGCCTATGCCTTAAATTTTTTATAATAGTTATATTTAATTTTTTATATTTAATTTTTGGATAGTGATATTTACTGTCCAATGAACTGTAAATAAGCATTAATTATTAGCCTTGAATTTGTGAAATGAGTTATTAATTAATTAATCATTAATATTAGTTTAATTTTTCAAAAACTATAATAAATAATATATTATCTTAATTACAAAACTAGGTTTTATTATTTTTATTATACCATAAAATGTTTAGTAATATCCCGTTAAATTTTAATTATAAAAATAATTTTCATTTTTTTATTATACCCTAATAGTCCAAAGTAACAACCCGTTAACCATTGGTTATAAAAAATAGTTTATATTTGTTTATTATACCTTAGAAGTCTCTAACAACAACTCCTTAACTCTTGATTTTAAAAAATAGTTTATATTTTTTATTATACCCTAATAGTCAAGCAACAATCCGTACTCCCGTGGTTATAAAAATAATTTATATTTTTTTATTACACCCTAAAATACCCTAGTAGCAACTCGTTGACCTTTGGTTATAAACATAATTGCTATTTTTTTATTATGACCTAAACGACCCTAGCACTAATCCGTTAATCTTTGGATATATAAATATATATTTTTATATTAAAATAAAAAAATACTTCTACATGCATTAATGATATATTGTATATTTCGATATAATAAATGTTTGTGCTAAAAATAATAGTTTTTTTATTGAAAATATAAAAAGTGTTAGTTGTCATTAATGCTTATATACAACCCTTTGGGTTGTATATATCATTTGCCTTAAATTTTTATAAGAGAAAAATAATTTTAGGTCCATCTATCTAACTCGTTAATATTAGAATTCCCTCAAGTTGGGATGTGATCATGTTGGTAAAATTGTAATCTCAACCACTAAATGTAAAATAATGGATGTTCATATTTGATTAGTGTTTATTGAAAAATTAAATTTCAGCTTTTAATTTTATAGTTAGAGTTGAGATACATTGAACTTGACCAACATGACTCACTATCATCTTTACTACGAACAATAATTCAAGATTCAAAGAACCTTATATAACATAAGAGAAGAATTGAGAGAATTTAAATCCAACTTCTCATATCAAATATGCATTACTTTATTTTAAAAAGAAAGTGATGATCCAACTACATCAAGTGATATTATGAGCTTCGAAATTATGTTTTTCTACCAAAAGTAAATAAAAATTTGCAAGTTTATCAAAAAGAACGATATGAATATGGGATATGCAAGTTCAGCTGTCCTTGAGCTCTATGATGGGTGTGTCTTGTCTACGTTATGGGTTATCCACGTGAGTAAGTCGAGCACCGTGCCCGCGATGTATCTGACGATGTGTTCGACAGTTGGTAGTGGGTATTAACGTTTTTAGGCTTGCGCTTTAAATCTCAATATCGTCATCACAAGGTATAAGAATAAATCAACAACTCTAATGCTAACTATCCTTGAATAAAAAAGTGATTCAGATCCTCTCTTGTATCCCGAGAGGAAAAAGGGTGAAATAAGAAGAAGATTAATGAACGTTAAGGACAAGCGATAGAAAATGAAAAAGCCTAATTCATTCTCAACCCTCTAAGGGACGATCTATTTGTCCTCACAATTATCTAAAAGTATGTCTTTTAGCCTATTGTTTTGTGTATATCAAAAACAATTTTGACCTGATGTTATATGCACGCCAGAATATTAGACTTCACATAAAAATAAGCAAATATGAAGTTGATTATAAGTCGTTTAACTTTTCTAACATTGAGGACATTTTAGTCTTTATTAATTTGTTAAGTGATGACATGACTATATAATTTTTCAATTAAATGTCATATGTTGTATGCGACCAATATTGTGACGCTTGCTTAATAGTGAGTAAAAAGTTATTTCTTCTATACTTAAGATTGGGGCTAAAACTCTTAAATAGTTGAGAGAGTATATAGATAAGGCAAAAAGCATCTTGAGGCTTTTGATCTTTCATTTTTCGGTGCATTAAGTCCTTCATCTTTCATTTGGACACATTAAGACCTGATCTTTTATTTTTGGTTCTATCAGGCCTCCATCTAATAAAATTGGATGATTTGTTAACTTTGACAAATTAATAAGATTGAAATATTGTGGCATAATTACAAATCTAGCCCGTTTAGGAGGGTTCAGTAATATATGTGATTCACTTTGGTTTCTACTGACATTTTTAAACAATATTGTCTTTTTAAATTTGACAATTATTTTTCCCGCATATTTGAATGTAGTAACGTCGCACCTTCTTTCTCGAACGTTTCTCTTTGTCTCTCAAGTTCATTTTTGTAATCGTTTCTTCTTCTTCATCATCTTTGCTCTTATTTTCTTTTTCATCTTAGTCCTTCTCTTCAATTTCGGCCCCACAAATTAAGGCCAAATTCTTCATGACTCAAAATTACTGAAGCACATTTACTGAAATTAAATTACTTAACTGAAATGAGCAACCGATATAAGTACTAACAAGGCATAAATAACATGATCAAACATTACTCATTAGATTTCATCTATGTTTTCATTCTCTTCGATTTCACTTTGGAAATGACTAAAAAAAGAAGCAAAACAACGACAGTAACTACTGCTTTTTTGTTCATTTTTTTAAAAATTGTTGAATAATTTATTGAATATTCAATCAATTGTAATTAATTAGGTGTAGTCTTATTAATTTGTGAAAGTTAACAAATCATCCAATTTTGTTAGATGAAGACTAGATAGAACCAAATATAAAAGATCAAAGGCCTAATATATCTAAATAAAAGATCAAAGGCTTAATGCACCGAAAAGAAAAAGATCAAGGGCCTAAGGATGCTTTTTGCCTATAATAATAAGGCAAAAGAAAAAATCCAAAATTAATTGTTTACTTGTATAGAGTCAAGTTCAGGTGAGACACCCATCTTATGGTGTGACAACCTTCTTATGGTGTGACAGGGATCAATTGTGTAATTAATTATTTTTTATTGTGAGACAACAGGTAAATTTTTGTAATTAACCAGAACAATTATAACACACCACCGCCTCCCATCTTCTTTCTCACAATTAGCAGCCTCACCGCCGGTCATCACCACCACCTCCACCTCCACCCTCACCGTCGGTCATCCCTACCACCTCCACCCTCACCGAGTATTAATTATGTTCTTTGTTCTTTTATCCCAAATGAACCCTAGATTAGCTCAATTTATATATAGAAGAGATATTGAAGAAGAAGGAACCCAAAAAGAAAAGCTGAGGTATGGGTTTTTTTCCACTTTTCTTAATTTCTGGATTTGATCTATCTCTCTGCCATTTCTTGAATATTAATACATAGATACTGCTTCTTTTATTTCTTTATTTTTCTTAATTTCTGTCTTCTTTTGTGTTTTTTTAGGTTGGTTTAATTTTATAGTGTTATGGATTGACATGAATTTTACATTTGTTTGTTGATCATCATATCTGATTCTAGGTGCAGTTTAAAGTGGATTTATTACCATGTGAATTGATTTCTGATATGAATGGTGGCCGGTGGGTGATCATTTTTGCATAAAAATACATCTTTTTGTTTTAACTTCTTGCGATGGTGGAACCAGTAGTATGGTTTACTTGAATTGTTGTATTCTTCGCATCAGCTCCATTACAATGTTGGTCATTAAATGCAGGGAGCGGGTGAAGATATTACAGGGAGCGGGTCATTAAATCAAGTATATAATTCACTTGTGTTTGTGTTTTTGATTGTAATTTGAGCTGTTGCATTTGTTTCAGCAGAATACTACACATGTTCCACCAGACTACTACATTTGTTTCAGCAGAATACTACACTTGTTCCACCAGACTACTACATTTGTTTCAGCAGAATACTACACTTGTTCCACCAGACTACTACATTTGTTTCAGCAGAATACTACACTTGTTCCACCAGACTACTACATTTGTTTCAGCAGAATACTACACTTGTTCCACCAGACTACTACATTTGTTTCAGCAGAATATTACACTTGTTCCATCAGCAGAGCTCCATTCAATCCAAAGTGTTAATTATATTTCATTCGAAACAACAGAATATTATTTTGAAACAACACAATATCAATTTGAAACAACCGAATATTAATTTGAAACAACCATAGAAAAATTAAAAAAATTAAAAATCGTTTATAAATAACAAAAATGGTCTCAAAATGGATCTCATTATGAGTTAAATTCTTGTTTTCATGTTTCTGTTGTGTTTCTTATGCATTTTCTCATTGCTTGAATTTAAGCTTAGATTTGTATTTATTAATTCATGCTTGTATGAAATGATATGTTGTAGTTGTGGAATTGAAACAACATGGTAATGTTTTGAAACAACACGGTACTGTTTTGAAACAACATCGATAATGTTCTGAAACAACCACAAAAAAAATTAAAAAAATAAAAATCTAGCAACAATTTATCTCAAAACAACACGGTAATGTTTTGAAACAACACGGTACTGTTTTGAAACAACCATAGAAAAAATTAAAAAAATAAAAATTTAGCAACAATGGATCTCAAAACAACACGGTAATGTTTTGAAACATAGAAAAAATTAAAAAAATAAAAATCTAGCAACAATGGATCTCAAAACAACACGGTAATGTTTTGAAACAACACGGTAATGTTTTGAAACAACACGTTACTGTTCTGAAACAACACGATAATGTTTTGAAACAACCACAGAAAAAATAAAAAAAATAAAAATCTAGCAACAATGGATCTCAAAACAACACGGTAATGTTTTGAAACAACCGAATATTAATTTGAAACAACCATAGAAAAATTTGAAAAATTAAAAATAGTTTATAAATAACAAAAATGGATCTCAAAATGACGGCCTAATTAATACGAGTTCAGTGGTATAATTTTTTTTGAAAAACGAGTTCGGGAAGAGCGGGAAAATGCATTTTAAAGAAAATAATTAAAACCTTTTCTCTCTCCAGGGGCGACATCAGCGCTGACATCACCCGTCTTCCTTCCCTCCATTTTACACGTATAAGACTTTTTCTCTTAATTACAAGTTTGCCACCTTCTCATGTTCAATTACAAAATCACCCCACCTTTTTCTCTTGTCTCACCATAAGTGGGTTGTCACACCATAAGCACATTGTCACACTTGATCCTTTCTCTACTTGTATATTGAACTTTTCTTACGGAGAACATTCTATTCTACTACTACTACTAATATTTAGGTAAATTCAATCTCAGATCTTGAAGCTTAATCAATGGCTGAGATTTTGTAACCTAATATTTGTAACGCCGTTTGACCCTGGCTCCTATAAATACCGACTTAATCCACACATAGCTTCCTCACTATTACTTGCCGTCTCTTTATTTCATTTGATTGATTCATCTTTCATATTCTCATAGACACTATCAATTTGAAGACCTTGTTCTTTTGTATTATGTACACTGTATACCTTTTGTTGTTACAATGATTTCACTTGCTTTTTGAATTTCAATTTCATGTCAAAAATCTAAAATAACATAAGACAAGCATTGCAATCTATCCATGTCCATATTATATTATATTGTGGCTAATAGATTGTTATTTAAGTTGGGGTGGCAAAATGAAAAAAGTAGACAAGTTTAGAGGGCTCGATAAGCATTAAGCCAAACACAAACCAAACTTGTTCTTCTGTAGAAAAAAAAAAAACACAAGCATCTGATTAAAACAAAAAAAAGGTGACAGCATAAATTAAGAATAGCAATGGGTGAACCCCCTAAGGCCAACAATGTTCCTTGTTCCTCAAACCCCAAACCACGAGTAAAGTTTCCGAACCCGCCGGAGCAAGGAAACCCAGACCCGGAAACATTGAGGGATCAGAGGAGGTTCGCCATCCGACAGTATAGTAAATGGTATTCACATGCTTGGGGTACTGCTATTCTCGCCGGTGTCTCCTTCTTTGCTCTCGGTTGGGCTATTAAGGGCTCCAATCCCATTTCATCTTTCAACACTCACACTTCCGATGATGGTAATGATAAAGAAGCTCCCCCTTAACTTGTCAGTTTGATTTTTTGTGCTCGTATATTTGTCCGAGATTAATATAAAAGATGTCATTAGCCTTTACAGCTCCAGATGATATCTTGACAGTGATTAATATAAAAGATGTCGTTAGCCTTAACTATCACCTCAACATTTTGGTTAGGGCCAAGGGCATGTTTATATTAATCTTTGACAAGATTGATTGCCCTTAACATTTTAGTTTTGTTTCAATGTGATTGAGAAATGTAGATTGATGGATATGTTTATGGGAGTATGTATTGGTTACTGAATGAATTTATTATGTCGACATTCCATTCCCCTTATTATGTTAAATTAGCTCAACTATGCAGTTCTGCATATCAAACTTGTTCCAATCAACACCCTATCGATCCTTAACACTATCCTTTAGAGAAATGAAAAATTTGAAATTATTAGCGAAAAACTCTATCCATATATATGTATTTTCTGTTGGTAAATTACTTTCTATATAGAGTCTCTGCACGAATCAACACTAGTAAAGGAATCTATCCAGGTGAAATGAACCCATCAACTTGCCAATTCAATTACAATCCATCAAAAGAATTGGAAATTATTAGGGGTTCAGGATCTCTAACTTTATTTAAGGACCCGCAATTGGATGTATGACAATTGTATTGCGGACTCATGCAAAACTGTTACGAATCTTTATGATTTGCTATGCTTTGAGATTTGTTTTAGGAGTCTTTGTTGTCTTTCCTATTTAGCTATTTAGTCCTATTTAGAGTGCATTTCCTATTTAGCTATTTAGGATTCTCTTTGTACTTTTTATATGGGCTATCTGTGATAATCACAGACAACTCCTTTTACCAGAATTTACATGGAATCAGAGCCACAACTCACAAGCACAGAAAATCATGTCCGATACTAAAGAAAATAATGAAAAACCAATGTCTCCACCATCTAAAATTGAGCCAAATTCTCCCTTTTTCCTTGGTTCACAAGATCGACCAGGAGATTTTATTACTCCGACTCGTCTTCGCAGCGATAATTATGACGATTGGGCTGGAGATATCCAAACGGCCTTGGAAGCACGTCGAAAATTTGAATTCTTGGATGGTACGATTACTAAACCAGAGCCTCCTTTGCACCCAGTCAGATTGGAACACGATTAACGCGATGTTAATATCGTGGATTATGAATACTATTGATCCTGAGGTAAAGTGCTATCTATCCAAATATAAAGATGCAAAACGCTTGTGGGATTATTTGAAATCATGTTATGCAGTAGTTAATGGCCCAAGGATTCAACAATTGAAATCTTCAATTGTGAAATGCGAACAGACTAAATCAATGTCTGTGGCAGAGTATTTTGGCAAACTTTCTGCTTTGTGGGAAGAATTGCACAACCACGAACCAATAATTGAATGTTCTTGTTGTAAATCATGTACGGCAGGGAGTAAACATGAAAAAAGGCGTGAGAATGGCATGTTGCACGAATTTCTTATGGGCTTGTATTCTGATTATTATGCAACCCTTCGTGCTAATATTCTCTCACAGGGTCCATTGCCTTCACTCGATAGGGCTTTTCAATTGGTTGTGCAGGACGAAAGGGTTAGACTTGCAAAAGCAACATCTGTGGATAAACCAGCCGAGGTGTTGGGATTTGTTGTTCGTACTAATTCCGGGAAGGAACGTGGAAGGGCGGATAAACCTGATCGATCAGGTCTTCTTTGCGGTCATTGCAACAAAACTGGACATGAGATCTCTGATTGTTTTGAAATAATAGGCTATCCGGAATGGTGGGATGTACGTGGCAAGGTTGACGGTGGCGGAAGGGGGTAGAGGCAGAACTGGTGGTAGAGGCAGAGGTTTTGCTCGTGCCAATGCGGCAACCACAGAACATGGCAGGTCTGCTGGCTGCTCAAATAATAGCAGTAATGTGTCATCGTCTTCATCTTCTCAACTATTTTCGGCTGATCAGTGGAAGGTTCTTACAGGTCTCGTGGGTAATGCGAAAATTTCGAATGATCGGTTAAATGGTACGTTTGATAAACAATTATGGATAATTGACACTGGAGCAACACATCATGTCACAGGTGATGCTTCTTGGATTATCAATAAGCAGGAAATATCTAATTGCCCGGTTGGGCTTCCTAATGGTGAAATTGTTGTTGCAACACAAGAGGGTTCCTTTCAATTGTCAAGCACAATTACTCTTAATCATGTTCTTTACGTGCCTAAACTCAGCTGCAATTTTATTTCAGTCTCGCAATTAAATGATGACATGCAGTGTAGTGTACATTTTGACTCTTATATGTGTGTTATACAGGACCGATCGAGGAATCAGATTGGAACGGGTGTTAGGCGGGATGGACTTTACTACTTCGGAGCTGCTGATTCGGGACAACATGTAGAGGTGAATGGGATAACATCAGTCTTGGAACTTTGGCACAAACGAATGGGACATCCCTCCGAGAAAGTGGTGAAGTTACTTCCTCCTGTCTGCAACTCTAAAGATAGTTTAAATAAAGCATGTGAAGTCTGTTTTCGTGCTAAGCATCCTAGAGATAAATTTCCGTTAAGTGAAAGTAGAGCAGCTAGAATTTTTGAGAAAGTACATTGTGATTTGTGGGGGCCTTACCAGTGTCCTTCGTCATGTGGTGCTCGATATTTTTTGACTTTGGTGGATGACTATTCTAGAGCTGTTTGGGTTTATTTGTTAGTGGATAAAAATGAAGTTTTTCGAATGTTTATGTCATTTATCGCTATGATTGATAGACAATTTTCTCAAACAATTAAGATTGTTCAAAGTGATAATGGCACCGAATTTAATTGTTTGCTTGATTATTTCTCTGCAACTGGTATTTTGTTTCAAACTTCATGTGTGGGCACCCCTCAACAAAATGGGAGGGTTGAGAGAAAACATAAGCATATTTTGAATGTAGGAAGAGCTTTGAGGTTTCAAGCTAATTTACCTATTCGTTTTTGGGGAGAGGGAATTCTTGCTGCAGCACACCTAATTAATCGTACCCCATCTCCTATTTTAAACAATAAAACACCATATGAGATTTTGTTCGGTAATGCTCCTTCTTATGCTACAATTCGAATGTTTGGTTGCTTATGCTTTGCTCATAATCAAAAGACAAAAGGAGACAAATTTGCCACTAGGAGTCGAAAATGTATCTTTATGGGGTATCCATTTGGAAAAAAAGGATGGAAATTGTTTGATCTTGATACACAAGAATTTTTTGTTTCACGTGATGTCAAATTCTTTGAGGATATTTTTCCTTTCTTTGATACGGAATCCAAAGTACCCAATAATGTTCATGAGTCTGTGGATATGGATGATAATTTTGACGAGTCTTTGTTTAGAGATGAACCCAATCCCATAACCCAAATTCCTCCTTTACCCACACACATAGACTCTTCTGAAAACTCTTCACCGTTGGCTCCCCCAACTGAAATTATCCAGCTAGATCCCCATATCCAACCCGAATCTGCCTTGGACAATACTGTTACGACCGCTTCTGAGCCTTCAGACATTCTTGAGCAGTCCATGTCTTACGAGCACACCGGATCTGCAGAAATGGGGCGGGGTATGAGAAACAAGGCTCCGTCTGTGTTGTTGTGGGATTACGTTACTCACACAATGGTTGCAGATAGTCCATCCCTCGCCACTCCGTCTCCACATGATTCCTCAGGTACTCTTTATCCTATAGCGCACTACATCAAATGTGATAATTTTTCTGTGCGATACCGAAATTTTCTTGCAGCAGTTACTTCAGGCAAAGAACCACATTCCTTTAAGGATGCTATGGCAGATATTCGCTAGAAAGAATCAATGCACGAGGAGATGCGGGCACTGGAAGATAACGGTACTTGGACTCTTGAACTTCTTCCTCCTGGAAAACGAGCTTTACGTAGTCAATGGGTGCACAAAATAAAATATCATTCTAATAGGGAGATTGAACGTTTCAAATTCTGATTAGTGGTTTTTGGTAATCATCAAGAAGAAGGAGTTGATTATACAGAAACGTTCTCCCCGGTTGCAAAGTTGACTACAGTTTGGGCCCTCCTTGCTATTGCAGCTTCTAAAAATTGGGAAGTTCATCAAATGGATGTTCATAATGCTTTCTTGCATGGTGATCTCGAGGAAGAGGTGTATATGAAGCTTCCTCCCGGATTTGAATGTTCTAATCCGAATATGGTGTGTCGATTGCGAAAATCCTTGTATGGGTTGAAACAAGCACCGAGATGTTGGTTTGCAAAACTTGTCACAGCTTTAAAAGGGTATGGCTTTATGCAATCTTACTCTGATTATTCTTTATTTACTTACACTCGAGGAAGTGTACAAGTTAATGTGCTTGTGTATGTTGATGATCTTATCATTTCTGGAAATGATTCCGCTGCTATTCAAGCTTTCAAAGCATATTTGAGCGATTGCTTTAAAATGAAAGATCTTGGCACTCTGAAATATTTTCTTGGCATTGAGGTACCTCGTAGTTCCTCTGGCTTGTTTTTATGTCAAAGGAAGTACACTCTTGATATCATCTCTGAAGCTGGATTATTGGGCGCCAAACCATCTGGTTTTCCTATTGAACAAAATCACAAACTTGCTCTGGCTAAGGGCACAATTTTATCTGATCCGGAGGCCTATTGACGATTAGTCGTTCGCTTGATTTACTTGGGGGTTACTCATCCTGATCTTGCCTACTCGGTGCATATTTTGTCTCAATTTATGCAGGAACCTCGTCTTGAACATTGGGAAGCAGCTTTGAGAGTTGTTCGTTACTTGAAAGGCACGCCTGGTCAAGGCATTCTTTTGCGATCAGATAGTGAGTTATCCTTGCAAGGATGGTGTGATTCAGATTGGGCAGCATGTCCTCTTACTCGCCGGTCCCTAACAGGGTGGTTAGTGTATCTTGGTAACTCTCCAATTTCATGGAAAACAAAGAAGCAACATACAGTTTCATGTTCTTCTGCTGAAGCGGAATATCGATCCATGGCTTCCATTACTTGTGAACTTAAATGGTTGAAAGACGTGTTACTAAGTTTGGGTATTCATCACCCAAAGGCAATTAAACTTTTTTGTGACAGTCAGTCTGCTCTTCAAATTGCTAAAAACCCTGTGTTTCATGAAAGAACAAAGCATATTGAAGTTGATTGTCACTTTGTTCGTGATGCTATAACTGATGGATTACTTGCTCCGGAGTATATTCCTACTTCAACACAACTGGCAGACATCTTTACCAAGGCTCTTGGAAAGAAACAGTTTGACTATCTGCTTCACAAGTTGGGCATTTTAAACCTGCATGCTCCAACTTGAGGGAGGGTGTTACGAATCTTTAAGATTTGCTATGCTTTAGGATTTGTTTTACGAGTCTTTGTTGTCTTTCCTATTTAGCTATTTAGTCCTATTTATAGTGCATTTCCTATTTAGCTATTTAGGATTCTCTTTGTACTTTTTATATGGGCTCTCTGTGATAACCACAGACAACTCCTTTTACCAGAATTTACAAAAATGCAAATTGTTTTTGGCTTGGGTCTGTAATACACTTGTCACACATCCCAATGGGGTTCTTTCAACTTTATTAAAGATTTTGGACCCTCTAATAATTTTCCTAAAAGAACATAAGACAAGCATTGCAATCTATCCAGGTCCATTATCTTTCTCCAAGTCAACAGTAATTTCCTAAATCATATTCAGAGCCTCAAGAATTTCCTGAAATGAAGAATATCCTTTGTGGACACAAGAATTTACAAGACCAAATTCAAATACTAACCAAGACCGTAGCAACAAAACAACAAAGTTCATTGAATAGATCCATCTCTCGCTCGAGATGTTTTACAGTTGTTAGGCTCTTACCTGAAGCCTCACCTGAGGTGCACAATGGGAATTCATACCAAACATTACTGATAGCACATGATGGAATTGTTAGGTTCAAATCATGGAATTTAGCTAAAAAACTGATATAACACATGAGCAAAGCTAGTGAATTTTGATCCTTGGCCCGTTCCCACATGAGCAAAATGTAGATTCTTACCCATTCTGTTGCGCTATAATGTCGTTAAGGTTTCCTTCACATTGTAGTTTTGGTGTGTGCATGGCTCCCCTGCAGAAAATCTTCATTTGATTGCATCTTTTGATAGATAGTTGTTCTAACAACGGGAAATTGATGACATAATAGGCAGAGCAAAAGCTGTTCAAGCTACATAAGGCATATAGTGTCATATATGTCAGCTTACTGAAAGTGATCACATCATTATGCTCTTCTCTGCAATGTCCATCATAGTCGTTTGCAACAATGATATCTTCCATAGATACAGATTAAAAATTAGAAATTTAAAAATTGGTTTGTCATAGGGTGCATGTGAAATTAATGGAAATGCTTACTTAAAAGGAGTTTCTTAAACTTTTTACCACCCTAATATTAAGTAACTTTCAATTGCCGTTTGGGTGCTATTCATATCGAAACACCACATTCATCACAATCGCTCACATATATTATTGCATCGTTTTTTAATCTCTCCCTTTCATTCTTTTCAGTTGTCAAGACTCCTAGTTTTCCAGTCATAAGATTTACAAGTCCATCTTATTTTGACCACTCTTAATTAGTTAAAAAATCTAAACACACGATATTGTAGAAGGCACAAAAATGTCAAATTTGTTCATATATTTACAAATGGATGAAATTCAGAAATAAACAAACAAATTGGTAACTACGTTGAAGCAAAATTCTATCTACTAATTTGAACTAGCCCCTTCACTCGATTTTAAGGCTGAATTCATGTTTTTAATTAGGTCACTTTGAAAAACTGAAAAGTATATGTGTTTTGCTTCTCTTAAAGACCTCTAATATTTGTAATTTCTTTTCTTAGGCAGACCAAGCTGCAAAGGCTAACAAGATCCGGAATTATCAAAAGATGTATTTTATATTCTCCTCAAAACCCTTTGAATAGAACAAGAGTGCCCCTAAACGATTACAAAAGAAACTGAGAAACTAGATGCAAAAATGAAAGATTACATAAGAAAACGAAAAAGTGTAATGCTATACTCAGGTTTCAGAAGCGAGTCTACAAAAATAGACATGCAGTCCATGGTGGTTAGACGAGTCCACAAATGGCGGACGGCTAATGCTTACTGGAGCCATTTAATTGTTTTCGATCTGGTTTGCACTGGACCCTATTTGTGAGGGCTAGTTATGGGTTGGATAACCTCATTAGGGCTGAGCAAAAGAACCAGAAACCGAGAACCGAACCGAATTGTTAGTTTGGTTCGGTTTTTTGGTTTTCGGTATTCGGTTCGATTTAGAGATATGTAAATTTTATAACTTATAGAAATTTCGGTTGTTCGGTTTGGTAACCGAACTGAACCGAAATATTTTGGTTCGGTTTAGTTCGGTTACTTTAAAATTTCGGTTCGGTTCGGTTTTCAAAATTCCATACATATCGGTTCGGTTTTTTAATAGTTCGGTTCGGTTTTAACCGAACCGATGCTCAGCCCTAAACCTCATCATCATATATGCAATTTAAGAAGGAAATATTTGAAATGCATGCACCAACTTACTAGAATTCTCTATTTTCAGCACTATCAAATTTGTTGAAGTCCAAAACACCCGCGACGTAAGCAGATTGACATTCCTATCTTCTGAGTCGAAATTAGACCGCCTAATCTGAGCACTGACTGTCACTATCCCAAGAAATAACATTAATAATGATATTAGGTTCAATAACAAACTGAAAGAATAAAGGTCACAAAAGGTATTTGTAATACCCGAACTCCAAACATATTACTTATAATCTAACTAAAATTCGGCAGCATTTCCTCTAAAATATGAACATCCCAAAATTTATACACCTGTCATAAAAAGGTTTACAAGCAATTCATACATATATATATCTAGCATCAACAACTCCACATATGTTCCATATCTAAACATATTCATCAACACTAATACATCAAACTATTTATCTCGAGCTATCTAGTATATGCACAAAATTAGAGGTATTCTCGACACGAGATATCTAAATTGGCCCAACCTCTTCTAGCGCTTGACGAGATCCAAAAAGAGTTATCTGCTACACTCTAGCTACCTTTTACAGCTTCTCTGAAATGTTTAAATAAGAGGGGTGAGTATACCACGTACTCAGTGAATGGATAAATATATAACAAAGGGGAACAATACAAGTTTTCATATTTGTAATAAGATCATAACTGGATAAATAAATAAACTTTGCAAAACTCTTTAAATCAACATTTCCAAAACTTAGTTTTCTCCAATATAAACTTGTATTATAACATTTCGTATGAAAAACCAATAAATCAATCTCAAAAACTTATTCCAACGTCTCATATTCAAGCACGGAAAACAAACCATATCATCAAAATCAAGTTTATCATATCAAAACTTTATCACAAGAAAATACCATCATACCAAAAACATCATCGTACAAAAACGTCATCATACAAAAACGTTATCATACAAAAACGTCATCATACACTCATTTATGTATCCTAAAGATCAACTTCCAAAGGGCGAACCGCGTAGGGATGACAACCAGCCCCCGGAAGCAACCAACCACGTGAAATCTACATATTTCACGTATCGCATAACTCAACAAATGGGATCCCAATGTCTATCTCATCAATCACATCCCTCATACGCACACAGCGCAGAGTAATCGCATCTGTCATACGCACACCGCGTAGAGCAATCTCAACACGCACACAGCGTAAGGCAAATCTCATAACCATGGAATACCTGTCATCAAAGGTACGATCTATAGGTCCATAACTAGAGTGTACAATGCTATTTATCCAGCTCTTCATCAAACACATTTCGTAAACAAACACCAATCTCATAATATGTATATCCAAATACAAGTATAATAGCTAGTAAAACATAACATACCATGAATTGTTCCCATCTTTTTATAGTAAAAGTATCGTTAGTTGGAAACTCATTTCTTTTAACGTAATTAAAAACATAATATAATAAGTATAAGGAAAACACAATGTTACATAGTTACCCACTCACCTTATTATCCAAAAAGAACTCCTTCTTTTCCTCTTTTAGCACTTTATTGAGTCTCCGTAAGTGCTAGCTCTTCACCTAGAATAATAACCACCAAATTACATACTTTTAGAGCAACTAATTAACTCCAAGAATGCTAGAATGTATGTTCATATGCTCTACTTCTTAAACCTCATTCATATACCTAACTTATCAATTTCTAACCTAACTTAAATCTGAAATTCCTACTTTAACTCTAAGCCTATAAATTAGATAAATTCATAATAAATAATCTAGCAGGAATCTGACAAAACCCTAAGAGTTAATGTTGCTCAGAATAACATTTAGAGTGTGAATAGACTAATTTCGTCTGGAAATACCTTCGCCGGAGAAACTCGCCGGTCGCCGGAATGTCGCCGACGTGAATCCGGTGGCTGCAGGGAACTCCCCACGCTGCCACGAGTTCAGTGGTGGTGGTTTCGTAGCTTGAGTCCTTGCGGTTTGGGCGAATCGTTCGTTTGAAAGTGGAAACCCAAAATACCCAAAACTTGATGTTTAGCTCCAAAAATCTGAAATTGATGGTTGGGTTTTCATGTTTGAAGTAGACAAATGAGATTAAGGTCGAGCTTGGGTCTGATTTTGGCGGAAAAATGAGAAAAATCGAGTGAATTTGACAAAGAAAGCTTGAGGGTTTATGAGAATAAGAAGAAGAAGAAAATAGAAAATGAGTGAAGGAGATGAAAATGGGGTGGGCAGACACAGCTATATTGCTGCCCACATTTTTATTTTTTTTTTTTTTTTTTTCATCCCTCTTCTTTTTATTTCTTCAAAAGTAGACCGGGTATTACAGTATTAATTCCTACCAGTCTTGTATTTGAACCGCTATTGTCGCATTAAGATTTCCTTCCCATATTGTTTCAAATTCATATCGTATTCCCTGTAATATTGGCGTGTTCAAGAATCCGCCACAGAAATTCTTCATTCGCTTGCATCTCTGAATATATACTCGTTCTAACAACGGGAAATTGAAGATGTTATTGCTGGAGCAAAAGCTGTTTAGGCTGTATAGATTTAAATACTTCATCTTCTTGACAATAATCACATGATCTTCACAATCACTGTCGTTCGCAACAATTTCTTCCATCACATTGCAAAGAGAAACACTTAAATCCACGAGATGCACCATAGTTTTGGCTGTTGATGCTGTTACCAAGTTCGTCATGTTTCCGCAAATTTTCACCTTGAGACTTGTTAGATACTGGAAAGAAACTGATGATGGTGCTATATCCATCAAATCGTAACACCAGCTAGCCTTCAGGAGGTCTCAAGATCTTGAAGAAACGAATGGAGTTGCGAGTCTTTCTTCACTATATGCTTCAAATTTCTGACATGTGCAACCTGAAAGTGTTTCGGTCTTAGATGATATATATGTTGTTCCGCATGATCTCCATCTGCTCTTTCATCATCTAATGAGAATATCTCTCCCAAGGAATCACCACTGAAGATGAGCGTTTCCAAAGAGTAGATTCGTTTGAGAAAACCGAATAAAAAAGGAATCGATTCCTCTTCTAAAGAGAACAACGTAACTTGTTTCAATTTCCACAACAACTCAACCGGAAACCCATCACTTTGTGTACTTGCTTTCAAGCTATGTTGATGTCAAGACCTCCACATTGGAAATTACCTATAAGAAAATTGAAAATATTTTATCCAAGTCAACATAATACATAGAAGCTTATAATGATTTAATCTATTTTAAGCCTTCAGAGTTTCATGGTTCATTCCGATGGTTCATGTTAACCGACTCCGAACCGAATCATTTAGGAACTAAGGCTTTGTTTTCTTGTTGTTATAGAGACCCTAGCTTGATTTTTGAATTTTTTTTAAGATTTATGCATTGAACCTATCTCTAAATTTCCGTATTGAGCCCTCGATCAATAATATTTGTACATATTGTGTCCAAACAGTTGGTGCAAATATCAATCTCACTCTAAAATGTGCATTACTCAGTTTTGCTTCTGGTGCATTCATCTATGCAACTGAGAAGTATTACTATGCAGATTTCGAGACATGTTGTTATCTAAACTTTACTCTTCATTGATAATTTTCTATGGCTAACTCAAATACACTAGCATTTGTTAAGAAGGATGCTAAAAGCTATTTATAGAATGGAAACTACACTAGCATTTAACGGCTTTTTTTTAATCTGGTAATGCTTATCCAATATGGCACAAGTGTTTAAGATGATGGTTATTTTGCCTTTTTTTTTTTAGTAAGAGTTACTTGATGAAATGATATAGACTTTGGCTACCCTCAGTATACTGAGGCTAGAATTCTTACTGAATTTATCAAGACGGATACTTATAGAATGGAAACTACACAGAGGCCTTCCATGGCTGTTATAAATTCAGTCTCTTGGCGCAGTGAGATTAAACTCTAGTAGGAATATTTCTTAAACCATGGGGAAATTTGGTGCATATCGTGAATGTAATAGTTCAAATTTCTCCTTTCCGAAATTTGAGTACAAAAGCATGTTTGTTTGCTACATATGAATCCCATTTTGTTCAGTTTTGTGCCAACCGTGAAAATGTCATGAACTTGTTGATCTAGTCATTTGTTTGGAAACATCATTAAAAGGTACAAACGAGTTCATGTATTTTGCAATTAAGTGCATACAATTAAGAATCATGGTCGGCGCGACCGTGAAGTCATGAAGGGAATAGAGAATATCTTGCTTTTTGCTGAAAGCTTCTGCAACTTATGAAGATGCAAGCAATGGAAGTATTTGCCATTTGTACAATAATTAAATAACTTGAGTTAATCCCGTTGATTTAGGAAAACTAATAATTAGCACCATCAATTATTCATATATCTTGAGTTAATCCCGTTGAAAAACTTAACTTTGATCTTGTTGAGAGCACTTGCAGCTTCTTTGCTACTAATCCTCTCTTCAGGTACATCTACACAACACTTCAAGGCTAAGTCCATAATCGATGATATGCAATAAGTCTTCGCCTCATAGTGTTGTTCGTTGATTGAGATCAAATTGGGATCTGCAAGTTCAACAACTCCAAAAGGCAACAAATATTCAATCCATTGCTTGATGCTCATCTCTTCGTTAAATATCTCATCCGTAGGCCTTTTTCTCGTGAAAGTTTCCATCAGTAGAATACCGAAGCTGTACATGTCTCCTTTTACAGAAACAAGTCCTTATGATCCATACTCTGCATCACAATAGTATTCTAAAGTTGTATCATAGAGATAGGGATAAGTTTTTTACTTAAATAACTAATAACTGCTTAAAAAAGGATTTGAAAGGGAAGTTATTTATAAGAAGTTTAATGGCCAATGTGAATTCTGAGTGGTGCTCACTTAGTCAATGATTGACCAAATACAATTTGGTCAATCATCATTAGATTAAAATCTAAAGGTGGAGATTAGAGCCTAATGAAATTACCAAGCTAATCTATACCCTTAGATTCTAATCTAATGGTAATTGACTAAATTATATTTGGTCAATCATTAACTAGGTGAGGCGCAACTTGTGTGAATCAAATGTCCTTTTCGCTTTTAATAAAAAGTTAGTGTTAAACTAAAATAAAATTTAGTGAAATACCAATATCATCTTCTTCATGAAATATCTTTCTCCATTCTCATATTGCTTTAAGGTCTTTTACAAATTAGTGGCCAAAATTATCACTAACCTAATATACAAAAGATGTTCATTTCTTTTCCTTTTCTTGTGTTCTCATCATTTTCCTTTTCTAATGGTAAAAGAAAGAATCATATCTTCCTATTATAAATCAAATACCGTATTAAGTAGATATGTAAAACATATCTTTTGCCCAAACTTTTTATTTGCATGAATTGGATCTCGTATTCTTTTTTATGTAGTTACATTTATAATAGGTTAATTTCTTTAAAAAAAAACTCATGTATTTATTAATTTTGTTAAAATGATGTATGTGTTTATTTTTCTGACAAAACAATAATTGTGTTTATATCCGTTATCCAAAAGGCAGAAAATCCATTAATGGTGTTAAATGTGATGACGTGGCAAGAGCTATTTTAGTCTTAATTTATTGGTTATGTTATAAATTTTTTTATTTCCCACACTTTAAAGTTGTAAATACGTGAATATTTTAGAAATTTACCAATAAATTAAGACCAAAAATCTATTGTCATATCATCATATCTAACACCGTTAATGAGTTTTCCGCTTTTTGGATGACGGTAGCACAATCCTCTTTTTGTCAAAATGATAAATACATACACTATTTTGACAAATCGATAAACACAGATTTTTTTTAGGAAATTACTCTATATAATACGAGTGAAATTTTGTTTCTTCCTCCACATGATATGTCTAAAATGTAAAGTTACAAAAAATCTTTTGTAAAAAAGTTTTAAAATGGTCTCAAATCAAACTGGTCTAGAATCATCTAAATCATGTTCTGTAAATATTGTTGTTGACATGGTATGATGTGAATGATCTGAGATCAATTAGAGGCTAAACTCATACACTTTACTAGATTAGATGTCAAGAAATAATATTTTAAACGTTAGAAAATTTGAAATTACTAGAGAAGATAATCCAATTTTAAGTGCCTTTTATGTTTATGTGTTAAAGTAACCATTATGTATTTTGTTTTTCTAACCACTGTATCCAATTTTCATCACATATCTAATAGTAAAAATAGACAAAATAATACTCTTTTGTAAAATAGAAAGTAACTTGAATTTAAATGCATAAATATATTTAAAATGCCTAAGAAATAATAATAGATGTTGATTAGTGGTTGATGAAAGTGCAATATAATTGTTTTGACAACTCAGATTAACTAGTAATATATGAAGTAAAAGAGTGGGATTATTATAGTTTTGTGTGTGATTGAATAATAAGGTTCCTATTAATTAAGGGCAAGTAAGAGGTCAAACAAAAGAGAAGAGAATAATGGGCTGAAGATGATGCACTTATCTCTCTCAGTGGGCTGACGTAGCTTCATCGGTCCATCAAACTTTGATTTATTGTTCTTAGGCTTAATCTCTCTTGAAACCTTTAAAGTTGGCACTTATTTTCACTTAGGTTTATGAAGTTTGTGATTTTTCATATAGCTCCTTCAACTCTATAAAAGTATGTCACATAGTCACAAAAATCCTACGTGGCGCTGATGTAGAAAATATATATTAAAATAAGAGAGTGAGAGAGCTAAAGTGGAAACAAACAAAATTTGGAAAATTCCAAAATCATCCTTTAATTTATCTTTGTTCTTGTTCTTCTTCTTTTTTTTAAAAATATCATTTCTAGGTTCAAAATTCTGGAAAAAAAAATTCAAAAATTTTTGATCTTTTTTTTCAAAAATTTGGAAAAATTTGCAAATTTCTGAAAATATTTGAAATTTTTCCAGACTGCTCGAGGTTTTCCAAAAATTTGCCAAAAGAATAAATTTTTTGAGAGAGTGTAGTACACTCTCTAAGTGAAAATGGTCTTTAATGAAAATGTGGTCAAGTGATGTGCTTTTATAGAATTGAATGAGTTATGTGAAAAACCACATATTTTATGGGTCCAAGTGAAAATAAGTGACAATTTTAAGGGTCCCAAAAGGGGTTAGGCGTTGTTCTTACTAGTCGAAAACCGTTGCACGGGCTATGTAATATAGGTTAGAATAAAAATAAATAGGAAACTCTTTAGTTTCAGCAGAACCTAGCTCTATTCAGTTTCATTCAGCGAAGTTCAATTAAATTCAGTTCAGTTAAATTCAGTCTAGCCAATATAAGTCCAACCAATTTCAGCAAAAATCCTTCTTTTTTCAGCCAAGTCAACCAATTTAGTTTAGCAAATTCAAATCAGTTTAGTTCAGATTTCTTCAGTTCAGTTAACGCCCTATTGTTTATGCCTTATTAGTAATTTATTTCAATTTAGTTCAGTAATTTTCTTTCAGCAAATGCACTTCAGTTCAGTTCATTAATATCCAGTTCAGTTCAATTTAGCCGTAAAAAATAGAACCTAAGTTAAGTTCAGTCATAAAAAACAAAATCCTTTTTTTTTTCTTTTTTAAAGAAGGAAGTCTTACTAACTAAAATAAATGTAATAACTTTTACATTTTTTTTAAAGTAAATGACAATTTAATGAATTTATAAAATTAATGATACTATATTTGATCAATGTTGTACCTGAAAGCCGTTTGGCTCTCAAAGCCCGGTTAACAGCTCAAAATCAAGTGTCCAATTTGGACCAAGTTGACCGCCTAAATTTGTCAAATTTCTAAAAAATCGACTTATATATTACCAAATAGTTCCCAATAAATCTCCGATTAGTCAATAAGATTCTCAACCGATCTGATTCCATATGCAAAATATTCATACAAGTTTGATTCTTATTCTTCTATCAAAAAATTCTCTTGTATTCTCTGGATGATCAGATTTATATGTTTTCGTGTTTCTTCATAGGAGATCATTGATTATGTTAAAGAAGAGAAAAGGAAAAAACAAATGAAAGCAATGTTAGAGGACCTATTTAACACTAAATAGGTGTTTAGCATGATTATAATACTGTCTTGCCATTAACTTAAATGGAAAGTATAAGGATGCAATGTTCATAGAAGTTCACAACTATAGCGAACATGACCATATATTCTGATAGGACGCTTGCGATAGAATTTCCATGTAATTAAAAAATTGAAAAAACATAAAACCGCTCAAAGTTCTCTCTCTCTCTGTTAACCATATATTAACTACCTAATTATTAGTGTAGTGTAGAAGAACTTAAAAATCCACCAGTAATCCCATAGTACATATTCACATTCTACGTCCTAAAGTTAAAATTCGAAAATGGAAACAATTCAGCCAAATGAATAATAGAAGGTGAAACATAATTCAAAAGAATCACCATTTGAATAAAATAGAAAACAGAATCCCGTCAAATCTAAATTGTAAATAATGAAGTTTATTGGTACAAATGAGATAAAGCTACAACTAAGTGGAATCGTTATCACTCAGCTACTATAGTGAGCTACTATAGTGTACTTATTATGCAAAGAGCAAGCACAATTCTCACTCCCTACATATGCTGCAATACAATGTGTCAACAAACCAATTGTTTAAAGTTCCAGGGATGACAACGAGGTACTCTTCACTCACGTCTTTCTCGTTGATAACAATTGTGATCTGTAATGAGTGCATATTATAAGCACATAACTTTTCATTCATAAACTAGAAGACTTTTCTTTTAGTTCTTGTAAATTCGATATCTAATTTCCCAATGAAATTCTCTCTTTGCAGCTCAAAAAAGGGAATGAAAAAAGCAAAACCTTATGCTCGAGAACAATTCTGCTTTGTATGTAAACCATTTAGGTATATTATAAACTATTCTTACATCATCCTTCAAATAGTCAATGAAATGATCCACATCGAAAGTATCTTGGAATTTCCTGCATAGTTTTATATCTCCCATTAAAGAGAGCATCAAACTGCAAGAATATTAAAAAAAAACGCAAGGAAAAAAAGCAGAAGAAACAAACATGTAATTTGAAGAGATTCATAATGTTCTTGTAATGTTTTACCTGTGTACCAATGAGTGATTGCATCCCTATAACATCAAACCAAAAGATGAGTATTCAGAAACCTATCACTAAAAACAAACAAAATCAAGCCAAAATCCAATCTGACTTTCTATAGGATTTAAAAATCATTCATATCCTCTTGCTCACGATGTTTCAGATTCTCTCAATTCCAGAATTAGAAACCGCAATGCAATTATGGAGAAAAACAAAACAAACACAACAACATGAAATTAAATTGGCAAAATTGTGCAAAATCATGGAAATAATAGATAAGAGAGAAGAAATTACAGTTTTTTGGCTTGTTCAAGATAACCAGCATGACCAATGGAGAGATTAAAGAAAAAACCAAAGAAACGAATGAAGAAGAGCCTATATAGAACATGATATTTGCTTAGTAATCGATAACAATGGAAAACAAAACCTGGATATTTGATATGCTAGAAAAGCAAAATGTAAATGAAATTTAAACAACATATATGCAAAAAGCGGCGACAAAATTGCAGAGCACAACATGAGAAATGAAATCACAAACAAAACAAATTAAAACGAATAAAACAAACAGTGACTAATCTGACAAAGGATCAAGTTGATTACGGATGATGAGATGAAATCAGCGATGAATGCGCGGCTGCAAAATTCAAGACCAAACCGGCAAAACAAATAGGAAAATTAAACCAAACTCAAGAGAGACAAATAAGACATAGATCAAATTTATTACTGATTATATGAAACGAAATCGTCAATGAAGAATCGGCTACAAAACTGCGTTGAAATAGCTCGTGGAAAGAGAAAAACAATCAATTGAAGTAGAAAATAAGAAGTAGATTATAACCGTAGAAAGCGAAATCAATGGGGATTGAAAGCGAATCTGAAGCGCTTTAAGAAGAAAACGAATGAAATTAAAGTCTGAACATAATACAAAGAGTTGCATATATCATTAAAGTTCTAAAATAAGCTCTTGTTTGGGAGGAGGTTAATGGAGGTTAACGAGACTAATGGAATGTAAACTTTCTAATTAACCTTGTTTGGGAGCTTTTTAAAAGTTTAAATGAAGATTAATGAGAGTTAACATTTTACTTCAATTAACCTCGAAACCTTAACCTCCAAATTGGAGGTTAATGGGAGTAGCGTAAACATTTTAACTAATTTACATCCATTAACCTCCTATTTAATTCCACCGACTCCCAAACAAGGTTAACATTTGACTTTTCTTTCCGTCACTTCCCTTTCCGTTCCGTTACTCCCATTAACCTCTTGTAACTCTCACCTCCATTTACCTCTCTACTCCCAAACAAAGGCTAAAGGTAAAGAAAATATTAATATTTAAAATTTCGAATGAGAAATATGGTGGTGACACCTAAGCTATTCTGCTGACGTAGCAGCTTTATATGCATAACAAATGCTCAGCTTTTAGTTATTTTAAGATTCTACCGTTGAAACCAAATCAAGTGTATAAAAGTCAATCAGCACACATTAATCTCAATTTGGACGGACATGCTCCAGAAGTGCCTATTGCAGTTTTGTGAATCCTTCACGATGATCTTGTGGTATACCAAAAATGATTGAAACCAAATAAAATCCGAATTTCGTCCTATCATTTATGGAAGAGTGTATTTATTTTATTTTTTTCAAAGAGCATATTTACTTAAAGTGTATAAAATTGATAAGCAAAACTGCTATTAAAGTTGGAAAAGTGTAGAGCCTTTTAGAGTATAATACTCCTTAAAAATACCTGGATAAAAAATTGATATTGAAGTTATGTAGAAAACAATAAAAAAATATGGATTCTGATTAATAATTAAGGAAATATGTAATTTAAGAGCGTTCTATAATTTCTCTTAAATAATTGCAAATAGCTAAAAGTAAAATCGCCTAATTTCTACCAGTGTACCGAGCTCAAGCTCGAGCCCGCCTACATTTACTGCGGCCTGGGTTGTGTTTGGGCTGATGTAAATCTGAGAAGCCCGGCCCAAATGCGGTCCATGGCATAATTTGAAACTCCTTCCCTCCTCAAAACTCCCTCCAAATCCAAAATCACCTATTTATTCTCGCTCACTTTACCGGACATCTCAACCTACCCGGGCTTCGTGTGCGGGAAGGGTACAATACTTGGAATTTATGATCTCAATTCTCATTCTCGTGGCTGTAAGTCGCAACAATCTTCCTCCGTTGTGTTGTATAATAATCACATTACTTTTCATTGAGTTGAAAATTCAAAAGAATGAAGATTGCTAATCACATCAACTTCGAATTCCGATATGCTTCAATTTAAAATGTAATCAGTTCTGTTACGAGCATTCACTTATTTAAGGAAGGGGTGAAATGTTGCTTCTCTAAGATATAGGCTTATTGATTTCTTCTGAAACAATCAGTTTGTAGCTTGCTTTTGCTTTTGTTATTGGAACTAGAGAACTAAATTATGCCATTTTATGCAAAACCCTAACCATCATTGTGTCGTTATGTTTCTGATTGTTGAGCAAATGATTTCCGTTGATAGCTGAACTGTGTTGTTCTATTGGGCATACTGAAAGGACTTTTCTGTTTTTGGTTCGGCTGAAAAGTAGCAACGTTCCTAGAAAGTTTCTAACTAAGTGGTGTGGTGCCTAATTCTGGATTTGAATTTGGATTTGATCTGGTTTAGTCAGTTAGAATATCCATATCCATCTCCATTTCCAATATCATGTCTGACTGTCTAAGGAAAGGAAGTTAGATGAAACATATTCTTACCAACATAAAACATTGTGAATATTTGTATTATTGACATGGTATACAGATTATTATTCCCTAGCATTCATTATTTGTATAATCTTTATTGTTGAAGAACCAGTCAGCATCTCCCTCTCCATTTATCGCTTCTCTTTTCATTTGCTGCATCTGTAGATTGAGAACTACAAGTCAGGCAAGGCTTAAGGGGGAGACAACGGCAGCGAAGCAAGGGAGAAGATAATGATGTTTCTGGCAATGGCAGTGGCTTTCATCAGCAGCCTGGATCTCCATTGTTTCAAAGGCATTATCAATGCTCCAGTGTAGTTAAATGTTACTTTGGTAATCTCTTTTGCTTCATATTTGTCTTATATTCTTCGTTTGCTTAGTTCTTCTCTTCCTTTGTATTTGTTCGTCTATAATGTCTTAGGGTTTATCTTTCGTTTTTTGTCCTTCTGCTTTTAGTGCTTCAATTAGAAATCTGAATTTACCAATGCAGTGCCTTCGGTGGTGCTGAATCTGTCCGATCTGGAGGGTAAAAGTGGAGTACATTTGACATGCACTGCGATTCAGAATCTGCATAAATGAGGTTAGAGACCTTCTTTAACTATTAACAAATTTAGAGTGCTTCAGAATACACCTTATTTTTCTCATGATATCCAAATTGAACATGCCCAGGAAAGTTCTAGCAGCATATAGATCACAGCCCGGAGTTGAGGGTGGGCGTCAAACGGAAAAGGTGACTTGTTTAACTGTGTAATTATGTATTAAGCCTTATATTAATATTTAATAAATTAATATATTAGCTAATCTGGCCAAGAATTACAGTGGCTTTTGACCTGATTGATATCAAGTTTAACCAAGTTCAGTGACAGCATTGTTGTAAATAAAAACATTTTATGACTTTTTCTGCAATATTACCAAAAATTTGAGGATGGTTTTTATACTTATTATTCACCCCATATGTGTCGTCAATGATATAGATCCAAAAAGAGTAGTATAAAATAAGAGGGAGTGCTTAAATATGAATTGTTGTGAAGAATCCAATGAAAGCTGAGTCATTAACCATTAAGCAGCTCTATATTTAACTTTTAATTACAGCTGTTGGCAAGAAGATAAACTATTAAATTAACAGATTTTCAGTCATTAAGCATAACTAATTAGTCATTAAATCTTACTAATCAGTCACAACCTTTCAATTGCTACTGCCTTAATTATTCAGATATACTTGTCTTCTCTTTATTTGATCTTTCACTTCCTAATAAACTCTACTCTTTGATCTCCTAAAAAGTAGTTTGGGTGTTGGTGTTTCAAATGGCATTCTCTTGTCTTGTAGCTCTCACACAATATTTATGCCCTTGCTTAAACAACCAACAAAAATCCTAATGCTATCCTAACATTTAATTAATTAAAGCAATATGCACACATTATAGTACTAGTAAATGATAGGTGGAACGTAAGAATTAAAAATACAATCATATAAGTTGTCCTTCCTTGGCAAATGAATCCAATCCAATAGGTGAGTGGCTGGTCCATTCCGTTGTTTTGTTTTTTTTTTGAACATTCCCTTGGTTTATTACTATGCTCTGTTTATTCCTAATCTTAACACATTCTGCTTTCCAAGACATAATTAGCTAAAATACTTCAAATAATATCTCATACAAGGAGTATAATTACTTTTATTCATAATTTAGAGTCTTAATTTTCCCAACCTTCCCAATTTCAGATTCCACTTTCATGATAATTTTACACCAAATGCAAATCAAATCATTCAGAAAGAAATAACTTCTCAGAGTCTTTTTTTTCATATATATTTTCATGGATGTATAGATGTAATAACTTTGTGAACTTAACAAAATATTTTAGATTTTGTTAAGGATTCATTCTTGTAAGAATATATTTGGGAAAATCTAAATGTGTATCTTTTTGGATTTGGATTCGTCTCCATCCCCTACTTTTAACTAAAAAAAAGTCTAAATGTGTATGAATTAAAATATAATAACATATATTATGAAATTAACAAAATGAAAAAAATGTCATGTAAAATAAAAGGGAGAGTATAAAGTCATTGCACCTACTTTTTACTTTTGTCGTCAACTAAGACAACACAAATTCTTGGTACTTCAGTCTAGGTTTCCAACATTTTGGATACTATATGGGCTGTAAAAAAGCTGGTTTATAAATAAAAAATGTAGCAAATGGTTTCTTTGTTCTTTAAGACTAAATTTTATTTATTTAAAAATTATTGAACTGGTCTGTAGTGAAATTACTGAATCAAATTGAATTTACTGAACTTAAATTCCTAATAAGGCATAAAAAATATAACCTTTATCCTAAATGAGTGGAATCACATTTTAGTATATAATTGAGAATGCACTAGAACAGGTAAGAATACAGATTACAATAAAATTGCATTTCTATGAATTTTGATTTCTTTTGATGACAAACAACAAACTATGTGACATGACCTACACTTTCTTCTAAGAGGAAAAACAACAAAAAGAATATCAAGATGATATGCAACTTTACAAAAAGAATCCCTTCTCTATCTTCAAAGAATACATTGTTACTCCTCTCAAACACCATATCAGCTATGCTTTTACTTGTGACAGCAAGGTTCAGAGACTCCAGAATGAGGCTGAACAGTTGCAGAACAAGAGAGACAGGTTGCAGACGGCGGTTGAAGATGCTACTAGAAACGGGGAAGAGATCTATCCCAATGTTACCAAGTGGCTGAGCACTGTGAAAACAGACATGGAAGAGGCAGAGAAGCTTATCCAAGTGAAAGAAGAAGCCGATAAGAAATGTTTTGTCGGATTTTGCCCCAACTTGAAGACTCGCTATCAGCTGAGTAAGAAAGCACATAAGAAAGCTTTGGTTATGGAAAAGCAGGTTCAGAATGCACAAGGGTTCGATCCAATTGCATTCCGTCCTCCTCCACAGCCGATAGTTGAGCGTTCCATGTACAGTCGTGAAGCCTTGCCATCACGGCTACTCATCTTGAATAAAATTATGGAGGCTTTGAAAGACCCAAATCTGAATACTATAGGAGTGTATGGTATGGGAGGGGTTGGTAAAACCACGCTTGCAAAGGAGGTCCTTGGCCAAGCCGCAGAACAGAAGTTGTTCGAGACTGTAGTCCTGGTTGCTGTTTCTCAGACGCCTGAATTGAGAATAATTCAAGGAGAAATCGTTGATGCTTTAGGCTTGAAATTTCATGCAGAGGAAGTTCCTGGAAGAGCGAGTCAACTGCACCAGTGGCTCAGCAAAGCAAAAGTACTCATTATTCTTGATGATGTTTGGCAAAAACTTAACTTGAATGCTGTAGGAATTCCTATTATAGATGCAGGTGAAGGTTGCAAGTTATTGCTAACCTCAAGGAGGAAGGAGGTTTTATCTAGTGATATGTGCACGCAGAAAGAATTCTCACTGGATGTTCTAGAAGAAGAAGAGACATGGAGATTGTTTGAAATGTCTTTAAGTAAGTCTATAGATTCTGGTTTGCATCCCATAGCAACTCAAGTTTCAAAGAAATGTGCAGGGCTGCCCCTTCTAGTTCTCAAAGTTGCCAGAGAATTGCGAAATAAAGATTCATACGCATGGAGCGATATGTTGAACAGGTTGTCTAGCTTGGAAAATACAGAGATTTATGAGAAAGTACACAAAGTTATCGAGTCAAGCTACGAGAAGCTGCATGATGAGGAAGCCAAGTCACTTTTTTTGCTTTGTGCTTTATTTGGAAATTCTAATATTTTACTTCAGGAATTGCTCATTTACTGTCTAGGCCTAGGCTTATTTAAGCGCACGGATTCCATTGAAGGAGCACGGAACAGAGTATTAACCTTGATTGATAAGCTCAAAAACGAAAGCTTGATGTTGGATGGAGACAAGCCTGGGTTCGTGAAAATCCATGATATTGTTCGTGACACTGCTCTCATAATTGCTTCCAGAGTGCAGCATGCTTTTGTAGGTTCAAGTAAAATCAGTTCAACAGACTTGCGAAACAAAGATTTTACCAGGATTTCTCTTCCTCATTGTGATATCTGTGAGCTTCCAGGAGTCCTGGAATGTCCAGAGGCAGAGGTGTTTTCACTATTCGGGGAATATCTTAGTCTAGATATCCCCGATACATTTTTTGAAGGGGTTGCAAAACTCAAGGTTCTACATTTTAGTGGAGTGCATTTGGTGTCTGTATTGCCTTCATCACTTGGTTTCCTTACGAGCATTTCGATAGTATGTCTGCAAAGATGTGAGTTGAATAATGTAGCAACCATTGCAGAGTTGAAGCAATTGGAGGTCCTTAGTTTTTCTGGTTCATATATAAGAGAATTGCCTAGCGAAATAAAGGCGTTGACTCGACTCAAGCTACTAGATTTGACAAACTGCTATCATCTCTGGGTAATTCCTGCTAATGTCTTATCAAATCTTTGTTTGTTAGAAGAGTTATACATGCTTAACAATTTTAGCAAATGGGATGAAGAAGGACTTGCGAGTCTTGTGGAATTGAAGAACTTGTCTCACCTGACAACTTTGGAAATACAAGTTACAGACGACAAGTTATTGCCAGACAATTGGTTCTTTAATGGCATGCGAAGCTATAAAATATCTGTGGGTACTATGAGTTTGGGTTGGTTTGAGGAATATGAATCATCAAGGATGCTACAGCTTGAGTGGAAAACAAGTATCGGTTCGATGGATAGGATTAAAGAGTTTCTGAGAGGGACTGAAGTTCTATATTTAGGCGAAGTGAAGGGAATACATAATTTGTTGTTTGATTCCGGCATAGAGAATTTAAACAGCTTGGAGAAGAGTCATTTCAGTCAACTTACAGATTCCTTTGGGAAACTACGAACTTTGAATATCAGCAGATGCAATGCATTGAAGAATCTCTTTTCATTTTCAAGTGGAAAATGTTTGCCACAACTTCAAGAAATTGAATTGGTGGATTGCAATAACATGGAAGCTATAGTTGGTGAAGGAAGTGAAGATGAAGTAATGGAGTTCACTCAGTTGACCTCTTTGAAGCTGAAATATCTACCTCGTCTGAAAGGCTTTTGCAAAACAAGTGAAATGGTAAGTCTTGTGTATTAGTTTATTTCATAGATTGGAACTTATTTATGTTTCTTTAGTTTAAAAATGAATGAATATTTTCAACGGGCAGGTTTGTTTCCCTAATCTAACAACCTTGAAGATGTACAAATGTGATAGTTTGAAGTATGTATTTACAACTTCAATGGTGAAATCTCTTCAGCAACTCAAAAACCTTGAGATAGATGAATGTGAGTTTATGGAAGAGATAATGGTGGGTAAGAAATTTGAAGAAACTGAAGAAGAGAGCATCGATACGGTTGTTTTCCCAGAACTTGAATTTCTTAAACTTCGAATGCTTGGAAACCTGAAAAGGTTCAGCAGTGGATGTCGAATTGATTTTCCGAAGCTAAGAGAATTGAGGATAATTTCGTGCCATAAATTGAACAACTTTGTGTCCAAATTTTCAGATACAAGCAACAACAATAATACTACTGATTACAAAACACTCTTCAATAAAATGGTGATGTTTGCTAAATCTTTCTTTCTTAGCTGTATTTTATATGCATTAGTATTTCTTACATTGGAATAAGTTCAAACTTTCTAAAGTATGGCCTAATTTTTACTTGAAGGCTAAGTTGACATCTAAAATTTAATTTAGAACAAATTGATTATGACTCCCGGCTTTACAGGTCATTTGGGTAACTTATTCCTCTAAAATTTGTTTGAGGCATCACTGTAAATATGCATTTATTTAATAACTTGACAGCAACTATGAGATTTTTCATGGATATTTTGCTATGTATTTGCTGTAACTTTTAGTTAGTCTCAATGCTAAGGAAGAATGTAGAAGATTCTAGGAGTTATGATTGCAAGCATGTAACTAGAAAGCTCTATTGTAATGTAGAATTAAGAAGTCTCTAGAATATGTAGATGTAAGAAATCTTTAGAACACTCTAGAGTTATGTTTCTCTCTCTATATATATATATGTAAAGCTCCTTTCAAATTAATGTATGAGAGTTTCATTCTATTAAGCCTTACTTCCTTGATAGAGTTAAGCTTCATCCTACATTACACTACTTGCATACTTTTACAAGCTAACACTGGTATCAGAGCTGCAATTCTTACGGGTTGTGGCTATCACGTTTCTTGAAGTTTTCTGCACTAATGGCTTCTTTTAGCTCTGCTGCAACAGTTCCTCCAACTTTCGCAGGAGAGAATTATACCGTTTGGGCTATCAAAATGCAAACGTATCTCAAGGCTCAAGGTGTTTGGGAGGTTGTGGAGCATGGAGCACCTGATATTCCAGCACTTGGAGCAAATGCAACTCTAAATCAGATCAAAAGGCACGATGAATTAATAACCAGAGATCCTAAGGCACTCTCTTGCATTCAATCTGCAGTTTTAGATTCAATTTTTACAAGGATCATGGCTTGCAAAACAGCGAAAGAGGCATGGGACAAGTTAAAGGATGAATTTGAGGGCAATACCAAAGTAAAGAGATTCAAGCTCTTAACTTTGAAGAGAGAATTTGAGCTGCTGCAAATGACTGAGACAGAATCAGTCAAGGAATTCTCGGCAAGGGTCATGGAGATTGTCAATCGAATTCGACTACATGGAGATGATTTTCCAGAGGAAAGGATTGTGGAGAAGCTCTTGATTAGCTTGCCAGAAAAGTTTGAGTCCAAGATCTCTGCCATAGAAGAATCTTGTGATCTTACTACTCTATCAGTATCTGAATTGATCTCAAAGCTTCACGCCACTGAACAAAGGAGTTTCGTTCGACAAAAGCAAGTTACAGAAGAAGCTTTCCAGGCCAAGCAACAGGGGAATCACTTTAAGGATGGCAAGAAGCAACAAGGGAAAGGTAAACAACCAGATTTCTCTAGAAAATCAAAATTTCCACCATGTTCTACATGCGGGAAGACGAACCATCTAGAGAAGGATTGCTAGAAAAAGCATGGCAAACCTCAAATTCAATGCAATTACTGCAAGAAATTTGGGCATATAGAGAAATATTGCAGAATGAAGCAAAACCAAAACAATCAGCAAGTTTCATCACAGCAAAAATGTCAGCAGGCTCACTTTACCGAAGATCAAATTGAAGCTGAAGGTGAAGCAAAGCTTTTCATTGCCTTGCAAAGTTCTGTCGCTGACGACAAGAATGTCTGGTATATCGATAGTGGATGTACCAGGAATATGGTGAAGGAAAAGAGCTTATTTTCTCATTTAAACAAGCGTGACAACACAAAAGTGAGGCTGGGAAATGGCAGCACCGTTCAAGCTCAAGGAAGAGGTACGGTTAAGATTCAAACTTCTAAAGGTACGAATCTGATCACCGATGCTCTTTATGTTCCAAACCTAGCACAAAACTTGTTAAGCGTTGCTCAAATGATAAACAAGGGCTACAACTTATTGTTTAAAGATAAAACCTGTGAAATTAAAGACCCTACTGGTTCTCATATTCTCACAGTTGAGATGAAAAATAATTGCTTTCCAATTAATTGGAAAGCAATTAACAATTATGCTTTGTCTGCAATTGATGATAATTCATTGTTGTGGCATAAGAGGTTTGGCCATTACAATCTTCATTCTTTGAAATTCATGGAAAAGAATGAGATGATACGTGATTTGGAATCTATTAACATCATTAAGGAGACTTGTTATGCTTGCCAATTGGGTAAGCTTCATCGGCAGCCATTCCCTCAAAGGAGTTCATGGAGAGCTAGTGAAAAACTAGAATTGATCCACACTGATATTTGTGGTCCAATGCAAACTCCGGCTTTGAATGGAAGTAAGTATTTCCTCTTATTTATTGATGACTTGACCCGGATGACATGCGTGTACTTTCTCACCCACAAGTCACAAGCATTTGAACTCTTTAAATCCTTCAAAGCTTCAGTGGAGAAGGATAGCGGTTTCCAAATTAAAATACTCAGATCTGACAATGGTTCTGAGTATACATCAAAGGAGTTAGCAAAATTATGCCAAGATGAAGGGATACATCGCCAACTCACCGTGCCTTACTCACCTCAACAAAATGGGGTCTCCGAAAGAAAGAATCGAACTATCATGGAGATGGCGAGATCCATGTTGGCAGAAAAAAGGATGCCTAAATGTTTTTGGGCAGAATCTGTAAACACAGCAGTCTATTTGCTTAATAGACTTCCAACCAGGTCCGTTGAAGGGAAAACTCCATTTGAGGCTTGGCATGGTTTCAAACCTTCTGCTAAGGAGCTGAATGTGTTTGGCTCTGTTTGTTATTCTCTCATTCCATCAGCCAGGAGGAGAAAACTTGATGACAAAGCTGAACTATGTATTTTGTTGGGCTATTCAACTAATTCAAAAGGATACAGGCTCTACAACGTTCAACAAAAGAAGGTCCTCATAAGCATAGACGTTCATTTTGATGAGAATGCTTATTGGGATTGGGAGAAAGATATGGTTGTCAAACAACCATCACACCCCAATCAAGTTCCAGCTGCAATTATCTCTGATAAAATTGATGAGAATCTTGATCAACAGCACACAAAATCAGTAGAGAACATTACTGATAGTGATGTGATCAAGACAAGATTATTATCAGAGATTTATGAAGATTGCAATTTTACAGCTGCTGAACCTTCAAGTTTTGCAGAAGCCGTCAAGTTTCCTGAATGGAAACAAGCCATGGAAGAAGAATTAGCTGCTATTGAGAAGAACGATACTTGGTCTTTGGTTGACAAGCCAAAAGACAAACATGTCATCGGAGTAAAATGGGTTTTTCGATTGAAGTACAATCCAGATGGTAGCATTTCCAAGCATAAAGCAAGGCTGGTTGTGAAGGGGTATTCTCAACTTCCTGGTGTCGACTTTGGAGATACCTTCGCTCCCGTTGCAAGACATGAGACCGTGAGATTTTTAATTGCTCTAGCAGCTCAGTTTAAGTGGAAATTGCACCACATGGATGTAAAGTCAGCTTTTCTAAATGGTTGGCTTGAAGAAGAAATATATGTAGATCAACCCGAAGGGTTCTGTGTTGAAGGTGCTGAAGATAAAGTGTATAAGCTACACAAAGCATTATATGGGCTTAAACAAGCTCCACGTGCCTGGTATTCCAGAATTGACTCGTATTTGGAGTCTCTTGGGTTCAAAAGAAGCATGAATGAACCCACATTATACACGAGAAGAGGTAAAAATGTCAGCTTGGTTGTTATCTCACTTTATGTTGACGATCTCTTAATAACAGGAAGTGATGAAGCTGCTATTGATGAATTCAAGTCGAAAATGAAGCAAGAATTTGAGATGACTGATTTAGGATTGATGAAGTTCTTTCTTGGGCTAGAAATTCATCAAACACCTTCTGGAATTTTTCTATCTCAACGTCAGTTTGCTCAGTCATTGTTGAAGAAATTTAATCTTCTCGAGTGTAAGCCTGTTCCTACTCCGCTGGTTATTAACGAGAAGTTTGAACTTGAAGATGGTGAAAGGAGAGCTGATGGAAGGCAATATAGAAGTCTTGTTCGCAGCTTACTCTATCTTACTGCATCAAGGCCTGATTTGATGTTTTCTACAAGCATTTTGTCAAGGTTCATGCATAATCCAAGCTCTAAACATCTTGGAGCTGCTAAAAGAGTCCTAAGATATTTTAAGGGCACAATGGATCATGGCATTTGGTACAAGCAAGTTGGAGATGGAAAATTGAGCATTTGGTACAATGAAGTTGAAAATGGCAAACTAATTGGCTATGCCGATAGTGATTGGGCTGGATGCGTGGAGGATTGTAAAAGTACATCCGGATATTGTTTCTCTTTTGGTTCAGGCATCTTTTCATGGAACTCGAAGAAGCAAGAGGTGGTTGCTCAATCAACAGCAGAAGCTGAATATATTTCAGCTGCATCCGCTGCAAATCAGTGTATTTGGCTTAGGAAACTCTTGGTTGATCTTGGCTTTCCTTCTCAAGGCCCATCCGTCATTTACATCGACAACAAATCTGCTATTTCAGTGGCAGAAAATCCCACTCAACATGGAAGAACAAAGCATATCAATGTCAAATATCACGCTTTAAGGGAGGCTGAAAGATTGAAGCAGATAAAGCTAGTGTATTGTAAAGGAGAAGAGCAATTAGCAGACATCTTAAAGACATGCTTGGTGTATCCAAGAAAAATCTCAAGGAGTAGTGACAGCAACTATGAGATTTTTCATGGATATTTTGCTATGTATTTGCTGTAACTTTTAGTTAGTCTCAATGCTAAGGAAGAATGTAGAAGATTCTAGGAGTTATGATTGCAAGCATGTAACTAGAAAGCTCTATTGTAATGTAGAATTAAGAAGTCTCTAGAATATGTAGATGTAAGAAATCTTTAGAACACTCTAGAGTTATGTTTCTCTCTCTATATATATATATATGTAAAGCTCCTTCCAAATTAATGTATGAGAGTTTCATTCTATTAAGCCTTACTTCCTTGATAGAGTTAAGCTTCATCCTACATTACACTACTTGCATACTTTTACAAGCTAACATAACTCTATTATTTTTCAGTAGACAGAGTCTTATTTTTTATTTTTTGGAATCCGCAGATAACATTTTCCAATCTGGAAGTAATATGTATTGAAAGCATGAACAACTTAAGACATTTATGGCACCAGCGGTTCCGAGATGATGGATCATTTTCCAAATTAAAATCATTGGAGATTAATGAGTGCTTTAAGCTATTAGATGTTTTCCCATCAAATGCCTATAGAAGATTTCAGAGATTAGAGTCACTTTCTCTATCTCATTGTGATGTAGTTGAAGAGATATACGGATGTGATATTGGAGTTGAAGAAACAAAACTTTTAGAGCCATTTTCTCTACAGCAGATATATATAGATAGCCTACCCTCACTGAAGCATATATTCCGTAAGAACATCAAGGAAGCTTTCAGTTTTCGGAATCTGCAATCAGTAAGGATTTATTCTTGTCCAGGTCTAAAATATATATTTCCAGCATCCATAACTTGTGGCCTTCTCCAACTTGAACACCTCGATATATTTAGTTGTGGCATATCTGTAGTTTTACAACCATTTCCTCTACAACATGTATACATTGAGGAAGTTTTCAGTTTTCGGAATCTGAAATCATTTAAAGTTCGTTATTGTCGGGATCTAAAATATGTATTTCCAGCATGGATAGCTTGTGGCCTTCTTCAACTTCAACACCTTGAAATAAGCTATTGTGGTGTAGAAATTGTAATTGCAGAGGCGAAAAATGCAGGATCAGAAGGAAATACTGCACGTACTTTTGAGTGGCTAAACTTGAAAATTTTGGATGTATATGGTTGTGATAAATTGATGGATTTTGGCTTCCAAATCTCCAAGGCAAAACACAAGAATCAGGTACTAGAGGCATGCAGCTTTTCTCAATTGATACACTAATTAAAAATATTTAAAGACTACTGATCGCTTTAAATAATCACGGTATATATGCATCAATACAACACAAATGTTGAATATAGATTAAATTTAATTAGAAATATTTTATTTGCACTTGAAAGAAAACTTTTACAAAATATAACCCATAATACTCTTTTGGCTTGCATATATTTGTGGATGCATATTGATTTGGATGAAATGAAATATTTTTAATTTTTGGTAGGTTATTCCCAACACGGAGGACTTGATATTAGATCATCATAGCTTGAAAGCAATTGCACAAAGTGATGGATTTCCAGTTGAGTTGTTGCGGAAATTGAAACAAGTTACTCTGCGCAGTTTAAAAGAAGAATCTATTTCTTTACTGTTCGGTTTTCTCAGAAGAATCTACTCTGTTGAAAAGCTTATATTCTACTATGGTTCTTTGGGATATCAGGTATTATTAGATGATGAAAAAGTTGTCGGAGAGGAACAGAAATACGATCATCTGACAGTAAAATACTTGGAGTTGCAAAACATTCGAAATTTGAAGCATATATTGAAGAAACACTCACAACTCATGAATCCTGTTCTTCGATGTCTTCAGAGTTTGAGTATTATGAAATGTCGTGATTTGATGAATATAGCACCATCGTCGGCTTCTTTTCAAAATCTAACAACCCTCAAGGTGGAAAATTGTCAAAAAATGATAAGCTTGGTAACAGCATCAACAGCAAAAACTATGGTGCATCTCGTGAAATTAAGTGTTTATGATTGCAAAATGATGGAAGAAATTATTGCAGTAAATGATGGACATTGCACTGAGCATGAGCATGAGCATGATGTGATCATTTTTAGTAAGATGAAGTTTCTAGCACTAGATGAGTTGCCTAACTTGAACAGCTTTTGCTCTGGCAAGTACAACTTCAATTTCCCATTGTTGTTACAAGTATCTTTTCAGGAATGCAATCAAATGAAGATTTTCTGTGGCAGAGTTGTGAGCGCACCAAAACTAAAGGGGGGAGGAAATTTTAATGCCATAATAGCATGTAAAACACAAGAGAACAGGTTACTATTAATACTTATTAACTGTAATGTTTATTCTTTTACTTTATTATGAATATTAGTAATTCTACTAATGCTTTTTCCTGGAATTGAAAGGCCGGTGGACATGTCAGAAGACGGAAGTGATTCTTCTGAAATGTAGTCAAATTTGTTTCCTGGATGTTCTTTGAATTGAACCCTAGCAAGGATCTCTGGTTTCCTAGACACAGAAGAATGCGCTTTTCCCTTTTTCGCTTTCTGTTGCTTATCTAAAGTATGTCTGTATTTAGAAACAATTGAAATCACAGCAACATTATTGTTACCATCTTTTCCCTCTGCAGAAATTTGCTTGCACTTATAGGCTAAATGTCCGATTGTGGAACATTGTTTGCAAAATTTCGGTAGGTCCTCATAAATCACTTGCAACCATAATTTCTTGTCATCACGTTCTATCCCGACTTGAGTCTGCAATTTACTAGCCATGTCAAAGTCCAGTAAGATTCGTGCAAAATGTCCATAATCCCCCTCTAAAGTAGCACGATCAATCTTAATCAGCCCGCCAAGAAAACGAGCAATATCAGATAAGATAATAGGATCTCAATAAACCCAGGGCAAGTTATATAATCGAACCCAAACCTGAGCATTTGTTGTTTTTTGAGACTGAGGATCAAAATCTGGTGTCCAGGGTTGCACTCTAAAAGTTTCAGGTTTCAATCCGATAACGCCACGACAACGGATTAATTGTCTAGATTCTTCCGAGGGAAGCAAAATATGGTAAAAACCTTTACCCAAAGAGATCAAACGCCATGGAATCGAGATACCCAAGCTTTTGTAAGCTCTAAACGAAGTTCATCCAATTTCCATGGTGCATCACCTTTGTTTAGGTTCAATCTGCCAATCAGCGAGAAGTTACACATCTGGATTCTTTTTCCGAAAGCCTTCTGGTTGATTTTCACAGATTTGTATTCTCCGTCATCATATACAACAACGTCCGAAATCAGAGTAGGCATCTGCAAGGAAGAAGTCACTTCAGCATACGATTTAGGGTTTGCAATAGGAGCCTTTTTGTTTTTGTAGGATGCAAACACCTCAGCAATTCCACGACCAGTGACTGGTGGAGATGCCGATCCAGCCATGGTGGCCGGAGATGCGGCAGAAGAGGAGGCCAGCGTAACGACGACGGCTCAGATATTAGGGTTTCATCGACCCCTTCAAGCACCTCAAAGGGAAATAATCCAATTATGCAATTATGAAAATCAGTTTGTACTAATAGAGAACTTTCTGTTTTCTAAAGTTCTCGGGATTTTTTAGGTTATAGTAATGCATGTGAATCAACTATCAGTAACCGTTTCTGTAATTTCCCGCCGTGCAGCTCAGGTGAGGCTCAAGGTCCCAAGGTTTACAATTCCTAGGCGAGGCTATGTTAAACACAGCGAGATCCTTGTCCGCCTTGTATGATTATCTACTGAATATGGAAATGTTGAACTGCTGCTAGAGTTAAATGGATTGCAATGGAATAATTCATTTGCACTGTTGAGTCGATTATTTGTAAAGCTATTTTGGACTTCAACAAATTTTCTGGTGTTTGCATTTAAATTTTTTTGTTTGTTCTTCTATTCTTCAATGCGAATACTTATTTTCTCAGTCTGCTCTTAAAATGCACACGTGATAAGGATATCCAACTGATAAGAAACAATGAAAAAGTCGATCTAGTTACCAACTTGTTTGTTTATTGCCGAACTTCATGCATGTATATAAAATAAATATGAGAAGTTGCGCACCATGTCCAATGCGAAATGACATTCCTAAGTAGAGAAAGACAGTGATGTGAGGAACAAACGGCAAGGTTAAGTAGTCGTCTAAGAATAAGTGGATATATTCAACTAATCACAACCTAGTATTTATATATCTCACACCACAATTGTTCCCCACTAATGCTTGAAAATTTTACTACGGCAAGCCTACACATCACAACCTGAAGTTTAATGCAATTTCCAATGGTCTTGAAGACTTTCTCATTGCAGAAAACATCTCAAGCGAGAGATGGATATATGCTACATTGGACTCAATTTGAATTCATCCTACTTCATGATCATCGGCTCATCATGTAGCAGAAGAAGTCTTTGGGTGAAGATTACAAGAGATGCATCACATCAATCTTCTTATTGTCAATTCGTTCGATATGGTTATCTCTAGTGTCAAATATATCAATGCAGATTCCTTTACTGGCGTCGAATCCGACAAAGACCTCTAAATAGGATGTAACTTTACCAACGGAAAATATATATTTATGATTGGAACTTTTTGCTTACAATTTGAACTTTTGTACTAACAAAAAATTTGAAGGTCACAGGACAATTAAAACATAGACAGAAGAAATCATATAATGTGAACAAATGTTTATAATATCAAATCAACTTGATTAAAAATATACAACTAAAACTTATTTCTCCAATATATTTTTGATTGGGGCCAACATTTTTCGGGACTAGGTTTTATCTTTGCCTTGTCAGCGTTGCAGCTACACGAAACGGGGAGGATGTTAAGAACAATTTGAAGACTCGCTATCAGCTCAGTAAGAAAGAAGATAAGAAATCTTAATTCAAATCTTTCTTACTCAACTGATGGCAGTCTTCAAATTGTCTTTGAGAAACTTAAAGATGGAATGAATAAATGAATACAAGTAAATCTTAGAAAGCTATGTATCAAATAGTTGTTGATTAAGTCCTTATTTATAGGACTCATAGGATGTTTGTTTACAGGGATAGGATAAAGTTTTTAGGGATGAGATGACATAAAGAGTTCACCCCATGTTTGTTTGAGGAGATGAAGCTTAGGGATGAACTTTTTTTTCTATCTCATCCCCCAAAATCTATACCCAAGAGGGTGTTGATGAGTCCAAAATGTACTCGTATTATTGGGGTATATTTCTTCGCATTTGGACCCAAAAGAAGGAGATTTGTGCTTAATGGGGATACTTATTGAAGACTTGTGCAGATTGTTCTGTTTATTGAGAACAAGCACTTCTGGCTGTTCTCCAGTTCTGTTTCAGATATTTTGATAAAGAAATTCTTGAAGGGTATTTCTGTCAACGATGATTGTTTGAGAAAAGTTAAAGTTTGGCAAGTTGGCAAGTGGGACTGAAGTTTTGATCTGAAATGTTAAGTGACAACTTGGGGTGAAGTGATAGGAAGTGAAAAAAGCATTTTTACTTTATTGCTTTTTCTGCAGGAGAACAGTTGAGTCACTGTTCATCTATTGTACTTTCTTGTACTTGCTTTGATCTAGTCCATTCATTTTTTCTTCTCCATTTTCCAAGGGGGCCTGACCTTCGGCTGTAATCAGAGTTTAGGGAAGATAAAAGGGTTAGATCAGAGTGAGAGATAGAGTGGTATAATTGTATTATGGTAATTTTCAATTTTTAATTGGTAGCTTTAGTTTTAGAGAGAGAAGCATTAGTTGTAGTTCTTCCTTCTCTCCTCTTGTATTCAAGTTTGATACTTTTCTGGGAATTCATTTTCCAGCCTCAATCTACTGCATTTATTCATCTTCTTCTTTAATGCTTGCTTTAAAGTCTACGGAATTTATTGTGAGAACAACCAGGGAGATGAGTGAGTAGTCTGTCTACAGGCTAGGGCCAGCCAAAGAGTTGGTGAAAGTAAGTTGATTTCTCTTTCTTTTGACATGAAGATGCTTGTTGATTATTAAATGGTGCAATATTTTATCTAAGGCCTTGCTAACCTTAGTAATCAGTGGAATAACCAGGAGACCTCCGAAGTTATGAAACGGATATACCATTTAATGCATGCTATTATATCAGATCTGAATATAGCATGTTAGGGGTTTATATTTCTCTGATTTATAATGCTTTCCCATCTCTAATGCTTAGATGTATGTTAGAAGTAAACCGCGGATATCGTGCATCTATAGATCTCAATGACGTAACTTCAGATTTGAGTGTAAAAAGAGGAAAGAGACCCTAAATCTTTGAAATCAAGACTTCATGTATGTTTGAGAGAGAGAACAATTACTTTTGCCTGTTCTGGTTGTGCCTTTGCCTGTTCTTTAAGTGATTGGAGTTCAATCTTGTTTATTTTAGTCATCTCAGTTTTAGTTGCCTGTTATTATTGTTCATTGTTAGAATTAGTGTAAAAATCTCTCATTTATTTGTTACCCAACTGAAAGTTGACTGTGCTTTAACATTAGAACAACCGTGTTTCGTTTTTATTCTCTGTGGAATACGATAATTTACTTTTGCTGTGCTATTTGCGACCTGGTCCTCTTGCCAGAGTGTCCTCATCACATTTTGACACACCAAATTTTGGCGCCGTTGCCGGGGAGTAAAAATCGGAAAAACGTTGCCTTTTGTTATAAAACAGTTAATTTTTGACCTGTTTGTTCTTGTTGTAGTTCGATTGTTCTAGTATACCTATTTTCAGTTTATGCGAAGGCGTGGTGTACCACTACTTCCTGTAGATCCTGAGATAGAGGCCACCTGTCGAAGATTGAATGCTCAAAGGAGAATAAGAAACAGAAACAGACTGGCTGAACCAGAACAACCACCGGAAATTCCAATTAACGGGGAACCACCACCAGAACAACCAGAGATCCACGAAGAAGAGGAAGTTGGAGCTGAAGCCATACCTGAAATCATGGCTAATCCTCCTCCCGCTCCAATGTTGATGAAGGAATACTCAAAACCTTCCACTGAAGGGTACCAATCAGCCATTGTGATACCTGACGAAGGTGAAAATGGGTTTGAAGTCAAGGCTTTCATGTTGCAAATGCTTCAAGCTGCTGTTCTATATGGAGGATCCTCAAATGAAGACCCAAACTCCCATATCTAGGACTTTGTCACAATGTGCAATACCTTCAGAACAAACAGAAACACATCGGAAGAAGTGGTTAGGCTAAAATTGTTTCCTTACTCCTTAAGGGACAAAGCAAGAAATTGGTACAAAAACCTACCACCAAATTCTATCCGAACATGGGATGCTATGGCTAGCACATTTCTCACCAAATACTTTCCACCTAGACAAGCCATAAAGCTTCGAAGTGCCATTTCCCAATTTTCCCAACAACATGATGAATCCCTATCTGAAGCATGGGAAAGATACAAAGACCTACTGAGAAAAGTCCCAAACCATAAAATTCCAACTTGGATGCAAATCCAAACCTTTTATCATGGGCTTACTACCACTCATAAGATTCAACTGGAATCCGTAGCTAATGGAGATCCGGAGGAGTTGGATCCGGAAGCCTTGTATGAACTGATTGAAAGATTGGTTAACACCAGCTACAAGTGGCACTCAGTGAGGGAAGATGGGAGAAGAGATTTTGATTCGCCTGTTGCTGAGTCTGTGTCAAAGCTGACTGCTCAGGTGGAACAATTGAGCAAGCAGATTATTAAGCTGAACAATCCACCTAGCACTGTTCATGTTGTTCAGTGTGATTTTTGTGAAGGGAACCATCGTTCTGCTGATTGTCAGGGTACTAACAATATGCCTAATGCTATTCTTGAACATTGTGATTATGCAGGGAACAATCAAAGGCCAAGGGATCCCTACTCCAACACCTACAATGAAGGATGGAGAAATCACCCTAACCTGAACTGGCAGTCATCAGGAGGAAACCAAGCTGGAAGTTCTTATCAGCGCCCCCAGAACAATTATCAACAGCAGAACAACCAGAACAATCGCCAGCCTTACACACCACCTCACCTTCAGAACAACCAGCAACATAACCCACCTTACCAACCAAACCATCAGTCAAACCAGAACCAGACACCCCCCACCAATAGCCACCAGAGGGAAGAGCCGAAACCCAAGCTGCAAATGGAAGATTTGATGCAACAAATGCTGCAACAAATGCAAATCCAACAAAAGAGTCTAGAAAACCAGATGCACCAACAACAAAAGAGTTTGGAAAATCAAATGCATCAACAACAAAAGAATCTAGAGACTCAGATGCATCAGCTTGCAATTAGTCTTAATCCAAAGCAAAAAGGAGTTTTTCCTGGAAACACTGAGACAAATCCCAAGGAGACAATTCATTCTATCACTTTGAGGAGTGGGATGAAACTTCCTGACTCTCAGCCACCACCACCAAAGCCTGATAATTCCAAGGGAAAAGCAGTAAATCAGTCTACCTTGCCTATTCTTGATACTGTCCCACCTGTTCTACCCCCTACCTCAGAAAAACCTGAGCCGAACACAACCAAACCACCTGCTATGGTTCAAGTGAAATCACCTTATGCTCCACCAGCACCCTACCCATACCAATCTGATTTGAAGAAGGCTAAGCTAGACAGACAACATGCAAAGTTTGTTGAGTTGTTGTCAAAGCTTCATATCAACATTCCTTTTCTTGAAGGAATCTTTCAAATGCCTACCTATATGAAGTTCCTGAAAGACTTGCTGCACAACAAAGAGAAACTGGAGAATGTATCCATGGTCCAGTTGAATCATGTTTGTTCTTCCATCATACAGAACAAGCAAGTCCTGCCCAAAAAGATGAAAGACCCAGGGAGTTTTTCTATTCCTTCTGCTATTGGTAATCTTAACATCAGTAATGCCTTGTGTGATTTAGGAGCAAGTGTAAACTTGATGCCTCTTTCAATTTACAAAAGGTTAGAGTTAGGAGAACCTAGTCCTACTAGGATGTCTATTCAACTTGCAGACCGTTCAGTGAAATACCCAGTAGGCATTGTAGAAGATGTTCTAGTTAAGGTTGATAAGTTGATATTGCCAGTAGATTTTGTTATAATGGATATTGAAGAGGATATGCATGTGCCCATCATCTTAGGAAGACCATTTTTGGCCACCACAAAAGCTGTAATTGATATGGAACATGGAGAATTAGTCTTGAAGGTCCATGACCAACGAGTTATTTTCAAAATGAACAATGCCATAAATCATATTAATGCTCAAGATGATGCATGCTATTACTTTGATGTGATTGATGGGTCCTTGGATGAGATTTCGCAGGAACAGGCAGAAATGTGCTCACATGAGGAAGGCATAATTTGGGAGGCAGAACAAGAGGAAGGAACAACTGAGCAAAGCTGTTCTGCTGCCTACTGGCACAAGCAAAAACCTGAGCCCCTTGAAAATGAACTCAAACCACCCATGAAAACTTCACTTGAAGATCCCCCAGATCTTGAGCTAAAACCTCTACCTTCACACCTCGAATATGCATTCTTGTTACCACCAGACAAACTACCAGTCATAATTTCATCCAAATTAACCCTTGACCAAAAAGAGGAATTGCTCTGCATCCTCAAAAACAACAAGGAGGCTTTGGGTTGGAAGATATCAGACATAAAGGGTATAAGTCCGGGCTTGTGTGTTCACAAGATCATGATGGAGGAGGTGCATAAGCCGGTTGTTCAACCTCAGCGGAGATTGAATCCCAACATGAAGGAAGTGGTTAGAGCCGAAGTGATTAAGCTCATGGATGCTGGAATCATTTATCCAATCTCAGATAGTACTTGGACCAGTCCAGTCCAGGTTGTTCCCAAGAAAGGAGGGATGACTGTGGTGAAAAATGAGAACAATGAGTTGATCCCCACGAGAACAGTCACAGGATGGCGTGTTTGTATCGATTACCGCCGTTTGAATGATGCAACACGAAAGGATCATTACCCTTTGCCATTTATTGATCAAATGCTGGAGAGGTTGTCTGGATTTGCTTACTATTGCTTTTTGGATGGTTATTCTGGTTATTATCAAATTGCAGTCCACCCACCTGACCAAGAGAAAACAACATTCACCTGCCCTTATGGAACCTTCGCCTATAGAAGAATGCCATTTGGCTTGTGTAATGCCCCAGCCACATTCCAGAGGTGCATGATGGCAGTATTCCATGATATGATTGAGAAAACCGTAGAAGTCTTCATGGATGACTTCTCAGTCTACGGGAGATCATTCAAGGACTGCCTGAACAACCTAGAAGCTGTCTTGGAAAGATGCAAGGACACTAACCTTGTTCTCAACTGGGAGAAATGCCATTTTATGGTGACTGAAGGGATTGTTCTTGGGCACAAAATCTCAGAAAAAGGATTGGAGGTTGATCGTGCAAAAGTGGAAGCAATTGAGAAGCTGCCTGTTCCCTCTTGTGTGAAAGACATAAGGAGCTTTCTTGGTCATGCCGGTTTCTATAGGAGGTTTGTCAAAGACTTTTCTAAAATTGCATTACCATTATCTGCTCTCTTACATAAAGATGCTGAATTCAAAATAACTGAATCTTGTTTAGATGCATTTGATAAGTTGAAATCTATGCTCATAACTGCACCTATCTTGGTTGTTCCTGATTGGACACTACCTTTCGAACTAATGTGCGATGCTAGCGATACTTGCATTGGGGCTGTTCTTGGCCAAAGGGTTGAAAAACACTTTAAACCCATTTACTATGCTAGCAAAACACTTAGTGATCCTCAAAAGAATTACACTGTTACTGAAAAAGAACTGCTTGCCATTGTTTATGCATTTGACAAATTTAGATCTTATCTTGTTCTGTCAAAGGTAGTTGTTTTTACAGATCACTCAGCTTTGAAATACTTGCTAGCAAAGCAAGATGCCAAGCCACGTTTGATACGGTGGATACTCTTGCTTCAGGAGTTTGATCTTGAAATAAAGGATAAGAAAGGTGTGGAAAATGTTTGTGCTGACCATTTATCCAGGTTGGAAGAGAACAGCCAGACTGAACAACCAGAAATTGGTGATTCTTTCCCTGATGAACAATTGCTCTCTATCAAGGAGACAGCTAACCCATGGTTTGCCCATTTGGCAAATTACCTTGCTTGTGGAATCATTCCTAATCATTTTTCCTCAAACCAGAAAAAGAAGTTCTTTTTTGAAATTAAGTACTACTTTTGGGAGGAACCCTTTTTATTTCGTTTGTGTGCAGATCAAATAATGAGGAGGTGTGTAGCACAAGAGGAGACTCACTCCATCTTGACCCATTGTCATGCTAAGGAAGCAGGCGGACACTTTGCTGCCAACAGAACAGCCGCCAAGATTCTTGAGGCTGGCTTTTATTGGCCATCATTGTTTCATGATGCTCAAAGGTTTGTCTCCCAATGCAATGAATGTCAAAGGACAGGTAATATCTCCTCTAGAAATGCTATGCCTCTTACAAATGTTGTGGTCTGTGAGATTTTTGATATATGGGGGATTGATTTCATGGGGCCTTTCCCTAGCTCTTATGGCAATAAGTATATCTTGGTTGCTGTAGATTATGTGAGCAATTGGAGTGATTACTTGGGTTTATACTCAAGTTGTATATAGTATCTTATAATTTCTTGGTTGTTCAGTACATTTTGTCGAAAATCCTTGAGTTTTTGGTTGTTCTGACTCACACCATCTACTCGTTGCTAAATGCTTTGCATAAACTTTTGCAAATTTTGTCTTACAAGGATTTTTCTATGCTTTCTTTCTCCTGTATCTTCTCACTTCATTTTCCATTTTAGTTCTGTCCATAACCTTATTTTGGGGGTACTTAATGCCTTGAGAAGGTCTAAATTTAATTGAGGTGCCTTGCATTCCTTTTGCATAAGTCATTTTACCACAAGTAAATTTTGATGGGCCTTACTTTAATTAATTTGGGATTAGGCCTTTTTACTGTTGTAACTAGAAACGTTGGGCCGGTTACATTTCAATTACTTTTAGTTGCTTTAGTTGCTTTATTGAAAAAGTAAATTCTGGAGACCCACGTGGCCATCCCATCACCATGCACTGGTGAGACGTGTTGGGGGGCAGGGTTGTCTTTTCTCCTCTGATCTGACCACTCTCCTCTCCCACGCGCCACTCTAGGTCTGCCACTTCTCCTATTTCAACTGCACTACACCACTAATGGATTTGATTTTTGAAACGGTCACATCTCTCTTCTAAGCAACTGACTTTTCCCTATCCCCCATTTAATCTTCTATTTAAGTGCATGAGTTACATCATTCCTCCACCACATTTCTGCCTTCACTTTTTATCTATCTTTTTAGTTGTCAAACAGATCTTGAAAATGCCTCGAGCTACTCGTTCTGGAGTTATCAAGCAAGAAAAGCCGGCCGCTTCCGACGGTGGCATTGATTCCGATCCCAGCCGCTCTTATACTAGGAGCAAGTTCACCACATTCGTTGACGATGAGGCTCAATCCAAGTATGATTTGTTCTCTGGTTTTGTGTTCTTACCCTCTCGCACCGTTGATTGGGGTGCTCTGAAAGTTCTGGGTATTGAGCGCGAGGTCCGTGAAATGTTCAAGGCCGCTGGCATGGAGGGATTCCTCAAAATCAATGAGTCCGCTTATCGCGAGTTAACTCTGGAATTTCTTGCAACCTTCAAGTACAACCCTGAGATCAAGTCTTTCACCGATCGTGACCGCTACAAGTTCAGGATGATGGGTATGGATATGTCCATGTCTTTGAATACTTTCAACAAGTTCCTGGGGTGTGTCTCTTTCGATGAGTTGGGGACTGAGTCGTATCAGAACAGTCTGGTTGATTTTCCGCCGGAGTTTAATGCTGCTGAGTACTGGAAGGATCTCACTGGAGAGGACTCCTATAAGTCTGGTGATTCCAAATCCTCACTTATCCCTTATCATCCTCTTCGATTCATGCAGAAATACCTTGCCTCCACCCTGTTCTCTCGTCGTAGCCAGAGCAACTGCCCCACCAATGATCTGTTTGTTCTCTGGGCTATGACCAATCACCAGCGCATCAATGTTGCTCATTGGCTAGGTCTTCACATGTCCTTGATCTCCAATCGTTCTGCTAATGCCATTCTCTGTGGTCCTTTCATAACCAAACTTGGCAAAAGTTTGGGGGTTATTCTGCCTGTTCTGCACCACCTAACTCTTGAGGTGAAAATGGAGAGATTTGACTGCAATGCTCTTAGTCGTCTTGATATTTGCAGGAAAACGGGGAAGACCTGGAAATTGATTGGTGCCACAGACATCCCGGCTGCCAAGAAGGTGAAGACTAACCTGGATTTTTCTGAGATTGATGTTATGCAAGCTTTGGCCCCTGATCCTCAGCGTCGGTTGTTCTCCTCTGAGGAGCTTGCTTTTCCGGCTGCTGGTGATGTTACTATGAATCAGTTGTTGCAGTTGATAGGTCTGTCCTACAAGCGTATCAAAGAGCTTGAGGCAGATGTTCAGGTTTTGAAGAAGAACAAGGGCAGTGCTGGTCCCTCAACCTCTCGACTGGTTGATCTTGAAACTGAGCAGGTGGATGAAAGTCACCAAACCACACCTCTCCTGCGAGGTACTCTGGACTTGAATGATGAAGATATTGCAGATGGTGATACAGCCAAGCTCTCGGATTTTGACAATGCTGTTAAGGCAGAAATCGCCAAGCGGGCCCAAATTGTGCCTGACTCGCCTGCAGCTTGACTCGCTGCCATGGCATTGTGGAGTCTGCACTTTGGTGCCCCTTAATCACCCGGTTTGCCCAATGATTGCCTACACTGGTGTCGGATATTTATGCAAAGTTGCATGAGGGCATGCCACTCTTATTTTGGGGGTGATTGTGCTCTATGAGCCATTTTGGGGGTTTCCTGTCTGATTGTTCTGCCTGAGCTGAATTGCTGTTTTGATGTGCTTACTCCATAATGTCATAGTCTCTTGCTGTTGTCCTCAAGTCTTAGTTTATTTTGTTTTTAGGAAATTTATTTTGTAATTTTCTAGCCAACCAGTAGTCAAGTTTTAGTTGTTGTAGTTGTTCAATGCTGCATAGTGAGAATGTAGCCTGTTTGTTCTTATTAATGAAAGTCTAGTTTGTTTATTAGTGTTTGAGCAATTGCTCTGTTTTCTTTCTTTTAGTTTTAGCTTTCATTTTTGTGGAACAACTGCTTTGCCTAGATACATAACACGTATCCTGCAAATTTGGTTAAAAATTGAACTTAAGAGTGCAAAACCCTGTGAGCATTTAGAGCCGAAGGAGAAACAGTCTGCAATCACAACAGACTTGTTTATTAGGAGATGGAGAACAGTCTGCATCTGTCCAGACTTGTTAAACACTGAGTGGGCTTGCTTGAACAGTGGGAATGTGATCAATGAGTGCAATTGTTTGCTCTGGTAGCCTAAAGTCAATCTTAAGACCTTGAATAAAGTCAAAACGATAAGGGCACTAGGATTAGAATAGGATGTTAACCTTGTGAACTAAATTGTTCCCCCTTGTACATTGTGTCTTCCTCATTTTAGTTTCGCCCATCCTAGCCAAAAGCTCTTTGTGTCTGCCTCACCTCTGTTCTTCCTCCCTCATTGTAAAGTTTGTCTTTCTCTTGTTCCTGTTGAGTCTTTCAAAAAGTTGGAACAAGAGGAAAACTCAAAAGGTCTTAATTTCAAAATCTTTCAAATTAAGTCAGTCAGTCATTAATTCATTAACCCACTTAATTCTTTGTAGAATCCAAGCAGATCAATTCAAATCTGGTTGTTCTCCTACCTTTGCAAGAAGAGAACTCCTGTATTGTTTTTAAAGCTCAAGCTTTGTTTGATCTCTCTTCAAACAGTTCTCTTCCTTGCTCGAATAAAGTTAAAAAAAAAAAAAAAAAAAAAATAAAATAAAATATTTTGTTACTTGGGTTTGACTGACTGTTCTTCAAAGGAATTTTCATTCCCTTACTCCTCATGGTTGAAAACCAGCTTCTAAAGCTTCAAATCAAGTTGTTAGCACAACTTCGCCACAATTGTAAGTTCTTGAAAGCTCAACTTTGTCTTTTCCTTTCTTTTGTCTTCCTTTTACCTTTGTTTTCCTTTTACTTCTTCACCCGTCCGCATTATAACCGTGTCTAAGACCCTTTGATTGACTATAATTCAAGCATTTGACTTTGGACCGAATTGCAAACTCTTGTTCCTCAACTGTTCTTGCAAGCTGCTGTGGGAATTAAACACTTAGCCTAAACACCTAGAGTGATTGTGAGTGTAGTCCTGGGCAGTTGCAAACCAGGTTGTTCTCTTGTGCATAAATATTCAAGGTTGCTCTGAGATTGTAAATGAAGAATTTTAGCCAGGTTGTTCCACTTTGAGTCTAGGATTTTTCTTTTCTTGAGTCTGTATTGCTTGAGGACAAGCAAATGCTATTTTGGGGGTTGTGATGAGTCCAAAATGTACTCGTATTATTGGGGTATATTTCTTCGCATTTGGACCCAAAAGAAGGAGATTTGTGCTTAATGGGGATACTTATTGAAGACTTGTGCAGATTGTTCTGTTTATTGAGAACAAGCACTTCTGGCTGTTCTCCAGTTCTGTTTCAGATATTTTGATAAAGAAATTCTTGAAGGGTATTTCTGTCAACGATGATTGTTTGAGAAAAGTTAAAGTTTGGCAAGTTGGCAAGTGGGACTGAAGTTTTGATCTGAAATGTTAAGTGACAACTTGGGGTGAAGTGATAGGAAGTGAAAAAAGCATTTTTACTTTATTGCTTTTTCTGCAGGAGAACAGTTGAGTCACTGTTCATCTGTTGTACTTTCTTGTACTTGCTTTGATCTAGTCCATTCATTTTTTCTTCTCCATTTTCCAAGGGGGCCTGACCTTCGGCTGTAATCAGAGTTTAGGGAAGATAAAAGGGTTAGATCAGAGTGAGAGATAGAGTGGTATAATTGTATTATGGTAATTTTCAATTTTTAATTGGTAGCTTTAGTTTTAGAGAGAGAAGCATTAGTTGTAGTTCTTCCTTCTCTCCTCTTGTATTCAAGTTTGATACTTTTCTGGGAATTCATTTTCCAGCCTCAATCTACTGCATTTATTCATCTTCTTCTTTAATGCTTGCTTTAAAGTCTACGGAATTTATTGTGAGAACAACCAGGGAGATGAGTGAGTAGTCTGTCTACAGGCTAGGGCCAGCCAAAGAGTTGGTGAAAGTAAGTTGATTTCTCTTTCTTTTGACATGAAGATGCTTGTTGATTATTAAATGGTGCAATATTTTATCTAAGGCCTTGCTAACCTTAGTAATCAGTGGAATAACCAGGAGACCTCCGAAGTTATGAAACGGATATACCATTTAATGCATTCTATTATATCAGATCTGAATATAGCATGTTAGGGGTTTATATTTCTCTGATTTATAATGCTTTCCCATCTCTAATGCTTAGATGTATGTTAGAAGTAAACCGCGGATATCGTGCATCTATAGATCTCAATGACGTAACTTCAGATTTGAGTGTAAAAAGAGGAAAGAGACCCTAAATCTTTGAAATCAAGACTTCATGTATGTTTGAGAGAGAGAACAATTACTTTTGCCTGTTCTGGTTGTGCCTTTGCCTGTTCTTTAAGTGATTGGAGTTCAATCTTGTTTATTTTAGTCATCTCAGTTTTAGTTGCCTGTTATTATTGTTCATTGTTAGAATTAGTGTAAAAATCTCTCATTTATTTGTTACCCAACTGAAAGTTGACTGTGCTTTAACATTAGAACAACCGTGTTTCGTTTTTATTCTCTGTGGAATACGATAATTTACTTTTGTTGTGCTATTTGCGACCTGGTCCTCTTGCCAGAGTGTCCTCATCACATTTTGACACACCAGGTGTTAAAGGATTTTGGAGTTGAGATGGAAGTGTGCAAACTGTGGAAATAACTAAGTTACTCTTATACAATTAAAAGAATTCCATCCATATCCCCTAGCAACAAAACCCCCCCAAATGCACCATCTTCTCCATTTCTCAATTGCAGACCATTTTTTCACCTCCTCTCTTTTCCGTCAAACCACCACCGCCACCACTTCCTCCGCCGCCTTAATCAATCACTACTGAAAACATCGTCCTAATTTGAACCGCCACTCCCTTCGAAGCCCTCATTATTGGATTGAACCGACCTAATTTTTGGCCGCCAAACCCCTCCTCACCTGAAACGCCTCTCTTCAAACGCCACGGAGTTCGCCGAAATTGAAATTTAGGTCATCGGGGAAGAAAAATGGAAGACGGAAATTGGGATTTCGATTTAGAAATAAAAGGATGATGATGAGGAGATGCAGGAGAAGATGGATACTGGTGGTGCCGGTAAAGGTCGCCGGAGATTATGGCTGCTGAGAGGAGGTAGGATTTCAATCCACGTTTCTCATCGTATTTTGTGAAATGCGATTCGATACGAGCTATCAATTTTTTCTGTTTCTGTTTTCCATCGTATTCTGTCAAATGCGATTCAATACAAGTTGTCAATTTTTTCTATTTGTTTTTCCCATCGTATTCTGTAAAATAAGATTCAATAGGATATGTCTCTTTTTTTTTCCCATCGTATTCTATGAAATGCTGTGAAATGCGATTCAATACGATCTGTCAATTATTTCGGGGTCGATTGCATGTCGTCGTTTCCCCACTGTAAATAATTAGTCAGGAACAGTGGGTCTAGGGTTTGGTGGGTAAAAATTGGCCGCCTACTTCCGATGCCGGAGAGAAGAAGAAACGTTTAAGCAAAATTTTGTTTTATATTTTCATATATCCATTTAAAAATGAAATTGTGGGTAATATGGTAATCTTCATACTTTTAACTCCCATCTCATCCTCTAAACAAACAAATCCTTAAATAATTTCTATTTACCATTTAATCTCAACCTCCTCATTTTAAACTCATCTCAACCCCTTTTTCTATCTCATCCCTAATTCTAAACAAACACCCGCCAGGATCAACGCTGTTATAATAAATCTGTATAGGTGGATACAGCTGGTACAGCTGTAATTAGAGTAAGGTAAAAAGATGAGGAATATAAAATTATTTTATAGTATATATTAATCAAATAATCTAATTAAAATGTTAAAGCAAAAACTGTTTAGTACTATCAAACAGAAAATTCATTGTTTCCTATCTATTGGATATACTTATCAAACAAAAAATTCATTGTTTCTCTATTTTTCAGCAGTATCAATATTTTGAAATCCAAAATAGCCTTACAAATAATTGACTCTAACATAGGTAGATTAATCAAAACTCCAATTCATCAAAGCAGTCCAACTTCGCCATCTTGAGCAGATACTCAAAATTAAATTTTCTCACCAACCTGAGTTTAAGAAGTGCAGGAGAGGCACGCCTGAGAGGAGCTTGTGAAGTATAAATAAAGTGAAAGAATAAACTAGGAAGTATTTAATAGATATCTGTTCTCCTGTATTTAACGTGCTATTATGGCATTAACATTTCCTTCCCCCTATAGTTTTGGTGTTCTTACTACTCCGCCACATAAATTTTTCATCTGATTGTATCGCTGAATAGATACTTGTTCTAACAATGGGAAATTGATGGTGTAATTGCCAGAGCAAAAGCTGAGGTAGGCAAGACATCTAGTGTCAAATGCTTCAACTTATTGAAAGTAATTGCATCATCATGCTCCTCAGGGAAACCTCCATCGTCATTTGCAGCAATGATATCTTCCATCATTTTGCAATGTTGAACTAATAATTCCGTGAGTTGGATCATACTTTTGGCTGTTGATGCTGTTACCAAACTTGTCATTTTACTGCAGCAGACTATATGGAGAGTTGCGAGATTCACGAAAGAAATTGATGATGATGACGGTGCTACATTCATCATATCATACAACGAAAAACACTCAGCATATGAAAACACAAAAATTGGGATTGAGTTGGGAGTTTTCCTCTACTACATGCTTCAGTTTACTAACACAAAATAAATCAAGGTGTTTTCATCAAGGTCTTGTGTTATCTGCAATTGCTTTATTTGAGCTTAACTAAGCAGCAATGCTCTTCAGGTTATTGGAAGGGCTGATTTAGGATTAACCATTAGCGGTTTGGTGCTGATAAAGTTGTCAATGAACCCTTTTATACTGAATAATCATTGCATAGCCTATTTGCATAAAGGTTCTTAGTACTAATTAGTATTTGATGTTATCGTAGCTCTCTTTAATCCAAATTTTAGTTCAAACAAAAAACTTATAGCACTAATGAGAAAAACAATATTATATAATATGCAGATTTTAATCTTGGAAAGTACAAGTAGTTTTAATGCACAGCTTGAGATTCATAATCTTTTAGCACATAACATGGATGATTGAATTCACAAATGCTTTTGTATTTTGTTTAGAGTTATTTGGATCTTGGAATTCACCTATTTTGTACTATATGACCCAACAGCTAACAGAGAACAATGATCTATGTTTATAGCCTTTGAATTCTTATGTAGTAGATCTTAACGGGACGAAGGTTGATAGCACGTGATAAGTGTTAAATATCAACAATAAATATCCGACTTTTCTGTGCTTAATTGCTACTTGTTTATTTGTTATCACGGGTTTTATTGCATGTTTTTGGTGTTTATGCTTATACAGGCCCTTGTCGAGTAAAAGGAGCTGAATCGGGCCTAATGTGGATCAAGTTGGAGTTGGTTCGTGATTGGGAGCTGAGTTGGCAGATTCAGACTGGTTCGGGGTTAGCCTTGCGCAAGACTAAGGCAGTTTCGGTTCTGCAATTTCCTGTTTGAAGAAGGAGTTCTTTCCTACTCTGATTCGGACGATTTAAGAGTCCTGATGCTACAACATTGCACGAAATTAGAGACCTAATGAGAGAAGGAATTATTCGCCTTGTAGAAGAAGATTTAGTACCTTTTATATTGGAATCTTTAAAGACTTATTAAGTCAGTTTTTATCATCGTTTTGATTCAGTTTTATTCATAGCTTTAGTTGGGAGTTTTAGTTCAGTTTTTATGTTTTACTTTCCAGCAGTAAACATGTGTTCTTCCATGGCTATTCGTAGCTAACTTTCTTTGTTCGGTTAAGGGTTAATTCAAAGGAGACTTTCTTCATTATCGTGAGGCAGTTTTACTTATATCGTTTGTTTGTTCATTGAAGTTTAGAAATTTCATCTCAATTGATTGTTTATTCTATGAACGATTCTGCAGGTTGTTTGTTGACTTGAACGTCATAAGGCTGATTTGGTTAATTAGAGTTTCACCTAAGTAGGCCAAACAAAGTAGCAATCGACTTTGTAAATCAAGTTAGTTTTGTATTCGGTAAATACAAATTCAGATTTGACAACCTGAGTTTGTATTCCACGTGACATTAAAACGAAACTAATTGGATTTATGTGAGTCGAATGAACAAATAATTTAGTTTATAATCGTCATCGCTGAGAGACGATTTGCTAAGATCAGGTTCTTCTAAATCTTATTGCTATCAATAGGTTAAATCTTGACCGCTAAGGCTAGGTTGTTTATAGGTTAGAAACTAATTATTTGTCGTGCTTGGTTAGTTTACTGTTTAAGGAAGAATATATCAAACTGGTTCGGTATGTGTCTAAGAATACACTTTTATCTGTCAATGATTGATAATGTTTGAAACGTCTGCCTGAGAAATCCCCTTAACTGAATTCGTTCAAATATTGTTTACAAAACCCTTTTGATTTCACTGCTATTTACTTCTGCTTCCGGTTACTTTTAGTATAATCAAAATCTTACAATCAAAACCCCCCCTTTTTAGTTATTTGTCAGGTCATATTAGTCATTGAGTCGGAGTTATTCCCTTGGGTTCGACCTCTACTTGCTCTATTACAATTTATCTTTGTTTAGGAAAAGTCGAGATTATTTTGGTGGATTCGACACTCATCAAATTTTGGCGCCGCTGCCGGGGAATAATCTAATTTGATTTGATTTCTTGTATGACCAGGTCTGCAAAATCAGAGGAGAATCTTTTTGATCCAGAAATTGAGAAAACTGCAAAGAGGCTTCGAAAAGAAAGCAGACTCCGAAATACTGCTAGTCTTGCACAAGACGAGTCTAGCAGCAGCGAAAGTGAAGTGGAAGAAGTTTATCACGAAGAGGAGATACCAATGGCGGAGCGCACTTTGCGTCAACTACAGACCTATGAAGTCAATAATCAACCCCTTTGCATTAGATATCCTAACTTGGATGTGTCATTTGAGCTGAAATCGGAGTTAATTCATCTGTTACCCAAGTTTCACGGGATAGAGAGTGAAAGTCCCCACAAGCATCTTAAGCAATTCCATGTAGTATGTTCTAGCATGAGACCACAAGGAGTAACAGAGGAACAAGTAAAGTTGTGAGCATTCCCATTCTCCTTGGAAGATGCAGCACAAGATTGGCTCCTGAATTTGCCATCAGCAACCATTGGTACATGGCCAGAGATGGTACAATCATTCCTGGATAAGTATTTTCCAGCCTCCCGAGCGGCAACAATTCGAAGAGAAATCAGCGGGATTAAGCAGAAAGATGTAGAGTCACTTCATGATTATTGGGAGAGGTTCAAGAAGCTCTATGAGAGTTGTCCTCAGCATGGGATAGCTGAAAATTCTTTAATCCAATATTTCTATGAAGGGATGCTTAGTATGGAGAGAAAGATGATCGATGCGGCTAGCGGAGGATGTTTTCTGGACAAAACACCTACCGCGGCGAAGGAGTTGATCGGGGTAATTGCCGCGACTTCTCAACAGTTTGGGAAGGTTCAAGAAGGTCCCAAAAGAGCATATGAGGTTAGTAGTTCACTCATTGAAGAAAAATTAAATGCACTGACTAGTCTTGTGCAAGGCTTAGCTCTGGGAAAAATCGCTTAAGTGAAGAAGTGTGGAATTTGCACGGGCATCGATCATGCCACTGATGAATGTCCTGTTTTGCACGAAGAGGGTTCAGAACAAATTAATGCTTTACATGGCCACCAGGGACAACCTCAAAGGAAGTACGATCCGTACTCGACTTCATATAATCCGGGCTGGCGTGATCATCCGAATATGAGTTATGGTTCAAGGCAACAAAACTACCAGCCACGACCTCATCAAGCGACACAGAATCAAGGTATGTCCTTAACTGATATGGTTCAAACTTTGTTGGCTAAATCAGATGAACGTGAAGCAGATGTGACCGAACTCAAGAAGCAAATGAGTCAAATGGCCACTACTCTCAATGCCTTACAGTCTCAAGGCAAGTTACCATCTCAAACAATAGAGAATCCAAAGCCAAACGTAAGTGCAATCACCCTCTGGAATGGACGTGAGATAGAGCAGCCCACTTCAAGCAAATCCACAATAAGGAAACCCGAAGTAGAGAAGGAGGTCAAAGTTTCTGAATCAACGACACAACCACAAGACCAGCCCACTCCTTTATTCACTCAAGCGCCTTACCCGAATCAATTCAACAAATCGAAAAAGGAAAAGGAAGAAAAGGACATCTTTGAGTTGTTTCGCAAGGTTGAGGTAAATATTCCGTTACTTGACATTGTTATAAAAGTTCCTCGATATGCTAAATTTCTTAAAGATTTGTGTACTAATAAGACAAAGAGAGTTGGGTATGAAAAGATTACCATGGGTGCTAATGTGTCGGCTATACTTCAAAGGAAAATGCCCGAAAAGTGTAAAGATAGAGGTATGTTTGCTGTTCCATGTCAAATTGGGAATACTAGCATTAAAAGGGCGATGTGTGATTTAGGAGCGTCTATTAATGTCATGCCTAAGTCTGTTTATTTGTCTTTAAATGCTGGTCCTCTTGAGGAAACTGGAGTTGTTCTCCAACTTGCTAACCGATCTATTGTTTACCCTGAGGGGCTGTTGGAAGATGTCTTGGTGCAGGTTAACGGATTAATTTTTCCAGCCGACTTCTTTGTTCTCGATATGGAGGATGACAATCGCTCTTATGAGTCGTCGGAAATTCTATTGGGAAGACCATTCCTGCAAACATCTAACACAAAAATTGATGTTAAACAGGGGACACTGACTATGGAGTTCGATGGTAAAATTGTTCAATTTAATGTTTATGATGCCATGAAATTTCCTAACGATGTGTCTACAGTTTGTGGAATAGATGTATTTGAACCATTGATTCAGCAAACTTTTGAGCTATTTGGGAAAGATGAACTACAGGTGGTTGTCGAGGAAAGTGTTGACATCGAAAGTGTCGAAGAAGCACTAAATTTTGAGATTGGAAAGGAAATACGCGACGTTGTTATCGAGATGGCAGCCTTGAAACAAGATGGTAAGATTTCTGAAATTAACACTTTGACAGCTTGTAATAAAAATCTTTTACCCTCTGTCTTGCAGGCGCCGAAATTGGAGTTAAAGCTGCTACCCAACCATTTAAAATATGCATTCTTAGGCAGCGAGAATACACTTCCAGTGATCATCTCGAACAAACTGACGCCACAAGAAGAGGAACGGTTGATTGAAGTCTTGAAGGAGTTTAAAGAAGTTATAGGATGGACCATTGCGGATATTAAAGGGATCAGCCCCGCTACTTGTATGCACAAACTTCTAATGGAGGAAGATGCGAAATCTAGACGGGAAGCACAACGAAGGTTGAATCCGCCTATGATGGAAGTAGTGAAGAAGGAAGTTCAGAAAATGTATGATGCCGGTGTGATTTTTCCAATATCCGACAGTAAGTGGGTAAGCCCGGTACAAGTTGTTCCAAAAAAGACTGGTATCACAGTGGTTGCTAATGAAAAGGGAGAATTGGTTCCCACTCGAGTTCAAAATGGGTGGAGGGTTTGCATCGATTATAGGAAGTTGAATGCTTCAACTAGGAAAGATCATTTTCCACTTCCTTTTATTGATCAGATGTTGGAACGTTTAGCTGGTAAATATTTTTATTGTTGTCTCGACGGTTATTCGGGTTTTTAGCAGATTCCGGTGGCACCGGAAGACCAGGAAAAGACCACGTTCACCTGTCCTTTTGGTACTTTTGCTTATCGAAGGATGCCGTTTGGACTTTGTAACGCACCAGCCACGTTCCAGCAATGTATGGTAAGTATTTTCTCCGAATATGTTGACCAAATAATTGAAGTATTCATGGATGACTTCACGGTATATGGGGATTCATTTAATCATTGCTTGTCTAATCTCGTTAAAATCTTAAAACGATGTCTAGAGTCTAACCTGGTTTTAAACTATGAAAAATGCCATTTTATGGTTGATCAAGGTATAATTCTAGGCCACATTGTTTCTTCAAAAGGTATCGAGGTCGATAAAGCAAAAGTAGATGTTATCCAAACTTTGCCTTACCCCGTTAGTGTGCCGGAAGTTCGTTCTTTTCTTGGCCATGCAGGTTTTTACCGAAGATTTATCAAGGACTTCTTTAAGATCACTCAACCATTGTGCAAGTTGCTCCAAAATGACGTGCCGTTCGACTTCAGTCAGGAATGCAAAGATGCTTTTGATACGTTGAGAGAAAGGCTAGTTTCAGCACCAATAATTCAACCGCCCGATTGGAATCATCCTTTCGAGATTATGTGCGACGCCAGTAATTATGTTGTGGGAGCTGTTCTGGGGCATCGGATTGATAAGAATCCACATGTGATTTACTACGCCTCGAGGACTCTGGATCATGCCCAATGCAATTATTCAACGACGGAAAAAGAACTTTTAGCAGTGGTTTTTGCTTTAGAGAAATTTCGTTCATATTTATTGGGTACTAAAGTCATAGTTTATTCTGATCATGCAGCACTTAGGTACTTAATGCAGAAAAGAGACTCAAAGCCTCGATTGATACGCTGGATTTTACTTCTTCAGGAGTTCGACGTTGAGATTAGGGACAAAAAGGGGTCTGAAAATCTTGTGGCAGACCACCTAAGTCGCCTACCTTGCCATAAAGAAGCCTTATCGCTGAATGAAGAACTTCCGGATGAGAATTTGTTTAGTGTTAATACAATAACCCCTTGGTATGCTGATTTAGTGAATTATTTGGCTACAGGTGCTGTTCCGGATGATCTTAGTAGACACGCGAAAGACAAACTCAAAGCTGAAGCCAAATATTATGTTTGGGATGATCCATATCTATGGAAACATTGCTCGGATCAACTGTTAAAGAGGTGCATTCCCGAGAATGAAGTGGACTCTGTTTTGAAATTCTGTCATTCTGAAGCTTGTGGAGGCCATTTCGGTCCAAAGAGAACAACTCGAAAAATACTTGACAGTGGTTTGTTTTGGCCTAGTTTATTTCGTGATGCTTACATGTTTTGTAAATCTTGTGCTAATTGTCAAAGAACAGGAAATTTGGGGCGAAAAGATCAAATGCCACTTACACCGGTTTATTCGTGTGAGATTTTCGACATATGGGGGATAGACTTTATGGGTCCATTCCCCAATTCGTTTGGAAATCTTTATATTCTGCTTGCTGTAGACTACGTGTCTAAATGGGTTGAGGCTAAGGCTACACATACTGATGACGCTCAAACAGTTGTTAAATTTCTTCAAGCTAATATTTTTTGCAGGTTTGGCACACCTCGGGTTCTCATCAGTGATAGGGGTACTCACTTATGTAATCGAATTCTGACGGCTCTCTTGAAGAAATATGGTGTACACCATCGGATTTCCACAGCCTACCATCCCCAGACGAATGGCCAAGCGGAAGTGTCAAATAGAGAATTGAAGTCCATCTTTGAAAAGACAGTGAATTTCACAAGGAAAGATTGGAGTCTAAGGATAGAAGACGCTCTGTGGGCGTACCGGAATGCGTTCAAAACCCCTATAGGAACGACTCCATTTCGATTAGTGTACGGCAAAGCGTGTCACCTCCCAGTCGAGCTGGAGCACAAGGCATTTTGGGCGATCAAGAAGTGTAATATGAATCTTGATGAAGCTGGGGAATTCAGGAAGTTGCAAATACAAGAGCTTGAAGAATTGAGGAATGAAGCTTATGAGAGTTCGATAATTTACAAAATGAAGACCAAAAAGTTTCATGATGACATGATCGTTCGGAAACAATTTCAAGTAGAACAGAAGGTGTTATTGTACAATTCTCGATTTAGATTCTTTCCAGGGAAACTAAAATCACGATGGGTAGGGCCTTTTATCGTCATCAAAGTTTATTCGCATGGTGCTGTAGAAATTCAGAGTTTGGAGAATGGGAAAGTGCAAAAAGTGAACGGTCATCGACTCAAATTATTCTACGAGAATGTCGCAATTAAGGGTTCTGAATCAGTGCATTATCTTGAACCAGGAGAGGAGCCTTAGAGCTCGGGAGCGTCTAGCCCAAAGACGTTAAATAACGGCGCTACTGGGAGGCAGCCCTGCGTTGGTCTTGCGCAAGACCAACAGTTATCCTTTATTTTTTTTCATCTTATTCCTGTTTTATTTTATTTTTTTTTCTTTCTTTTCTTTTCAACTGATTTAACTTCTTCTTCTTCAATGGACTTGTGCAAATTTTAATTTTTGTTGCAGAGATGATGAAGGAATATGAAAATGGTGGACAAGGCTTAAGTGTCTTAATTTGGTGGGCTCACTAATAAACTAAGATAATTTGGGCCAAGTGTATTTTTAATGCAAATTGAATGGTGGAATAGCTGCAGCACGTGTTCTCAAAAGTAGGTGTAAAAATAAATAATCAATTTATTTTATACCAGTGCAATTATCAACTAGGTTAAGAGCTCTTGCTTCCATTTGCAACACCACCGCCGCTCAAATCCTCTCTAAAAATCCCTTCATCTTCATCTTCATCTTGTTCTCTCCAATCCTTTGACATTGCAATCGCCGATTTCATGGACGATGGACTCAATCAAGTGGTTCGGTATGTCAGTCGCCGTCGAGGCAACACCACCCCGGAACCAGCTAGCATCGATCTCTCCACCGCTGAAATAGACACCACCGACCCAGCAGCCAATCTTCAAGCTTTGCCATCTTCTTCGGGGACTGCAGTTGAAAGGGGAGAAGAGCTACACGAGATAGAAGACGTCAACCCTCATGTTTCAGTACCGAGACCCTCTCGACAAAGGAAACCCAATGTCATCCCTCAAATGAATCCAAGGAATACTCGGTCTCGAGCCACGGGAAAAGTTGTCGCACCTAAGCAGAGCTCAGGAACCCCTAAACTCAGCAAATTCAAAGGAGCTTCAAGGCAAAAAGTCGTCTTTGAGGCCAATGATTCTGGTTCTGAAGCAACACTTGGTGATGCGGACACCGGATCTACTAGTGAAGATGAAATTGAGCTTGTTGATAAGAAGAAGAAGAAGAAGCGTGCACGACTGGAGCACGGGCAAAGCAAGTTCGATTCGCCATATGTGAGTGCCTTGACATTTTCTGATGATGAACACAAACACAGGTATGCTTTGTTGAGGTCCAAAAAGATTATTCCTGCTTATTGTGTGGATGATGGTACTTAGACAGATTTGCATATGCTGGCTGATTTTTATGAATTGATTAATGGAATTGGTTGGAATAAATTTTTTGCCATGAAGTTCCCTGTATTTGATGACTTGGTTCATGAATTTTATAGCACTTATGTGTTCTGTGGTAACACGAAGAAGATGGATAGTGGTTCCAAATGCATTCGTTTTAGGTTGCTAGATGTCGATCATCATTTGTCTATCGATGAGTTTGATGTTGCATTAGGATTGATGGACTCTAACTTTGTTATGTCTGATGCATATTTTGACTTATATTGTGATTATCCTCCACACTTTGATGATGTGAATATCTTTAAGTAGTACACGATTGAGTCTACACCTCCGTTTGAAGCAACTAAGTCTAAGAGTCATGATTTTCGCAATCCTGTTATTCGCTTGATGCATAGGTTTTTGGCAATTAATTACTCGGCTAGGAATAGAGATGCACCAAAAGTGTCCAAGGCTGAAATGTTTTTCTTGTGGTGTATGGTGACTGGACAGAAAGTTAATTTAGGTTATTGGTTAGCCAGCAAGTTCCGACAGTTAGTCCACAAGCCTACGTCTTTATATTTGGGACAGTTGATCACGTCTTTGGCGGTGAATCTATGTGGTTTTGATTTTGCACACACTGATAAACATATTGCATGCCTCACATTACCTTTAGATGTCACAGTTTTAAAGAACATGCATTTGTTACGCCGAGAAGGGAAAGATTTTGTTTTTGTGGATGCAAAGTTGGCAGAACCTAAGGATTTGTTACCTGTCGCTGGTACTTCTGAAACAGCCCCACCTAGCATGTCGGCACTCCCAGATTGTTCGTAAATTTTGAGGCAATTGTTAGCCAATCAAGAAGCATTACTGAAGACGAACGCGCTCTTACTGCAGAATCAGGACAAGATATTGAAACAACAAGAGGAAATGACCCGCGATATCAGTGAATTGCGTGCCAATGCACGCCCCCCTCCTACTACGGATTGAGGGTTGAGATCCCTCCGCCTAGGGCAATACACTTTTTCATCCCATGTTTTCATTTTTTCTGTGGTTTTTGCTGCCCTTGACTTTCATTGATTACAATTCACATCGAGGACGATGTACAACAAAGAGAGGGGGAGGGGTGATGTTTAGAAGCGCTTAACTGTTTATATATGATGATTCTTGACTTTCGCATGAATATGGATGTTGAATAGGATAGGAGAATTTCTTTTGAACATGTTGCTGTGCTCTGAAACAGTGTGAGGTGGTTCTGGGAAGTCCTTTTGTTTTGTCCTTGAAATATTGCCATTGCTAGCTCATTTTCTCCTAAGTTGCCTGAAAATTACTTGTTGTTTGAGTACGAGTCCCCCGAAAAAAAAATTGGAGTTTTAAGAATAATTTGAGCTTAAAAAGAACTGAAGTTTAATTTTGTCCTTTAAACTAGTAATCAGACTTTAGGAGGTTGGTGGAAGCCCAAATTTGCGAAACCAAGGTGTTAAATTGCGTTATGAGTTGGAAGTGATATAGTCAAATGAAACCGGGGCAAATGGGGTGCTAATGCACACTTGTACATTATGGGCTTAATTTTCAATTTAGATTTAGCTGCTCCTCTGCCTTCAAGCCGATATATGCGGAGTGCAAGAGCGGATGTACATTATTTTTTTTTGGTTTATCGAATTTAGACTAGCTACTCCTCTGCCTTCATGCCGATATATGCGGAGTGCAAGAGTAGATGTACATTATTTTTTTGGTTTTGTTGGTCCACTATTGAGTTTAAATTGTTAACATCTTGGGCTAGTAATATTAAGCTTCCATTCGGCTTCTTAGGGTCTGGTTATTAAAGTTATTTACATTTCTTTCCTGCTTGAGGAAAAGAACCTAGATGTAAGCTAAACTTGAACAATTTCAGATTTAATAACTAATTGCTGATGACTTTATATTGTTTGGGGGACTGAGGTACGAATGATGAGAAAACATAAGGGTAACTGGGAGTTAATGTCATGATCTGGTATGCTTGAGGACAAGCATTGGGTAAGTGTGAGGTGTTTGATAAGTGTTAAATATCAACAATAAATATCCGACTTTTCTGTGCTTAATTGCTACTTGTTTATTTGTTATCACGGGTTTTATTGCATGTTTTTGGTGTTTATGCTTATACAGGCCCTTGTCGAGTAAAAGGAGCTGAATCGGGCCTAATTTGGATCAAGTTGGAGTTGGTTCGTGATTGGGAGCTGAGTTGGCAGATTCGGACTGGTTCGGGGCTAGCCTTGCGCAAGACTAAGGCAGTTTCGGTTCTGCAATTTCCTGTTTGAAGAATGAGTTCTTTCCTACTCTGATTCGGACGATTTAAGAGTCCTCATGCTACAACATTGCACGAAATTAGAGACCTAATGAGAGAAGGAATTATTCGCCTTGTAGAAGAAGATTTAGTACCTTTTATATTGGAATCTTTGAAGACTTATTAAGTCAGTTTTTATCATCGTTTTGATTCAGTTTTATTCATAGCTTTAGTTGGGAGTTTTAGTTCAGTTTTTATGTTTTACTTTCCAGCAGTAAACATGTGTTCTTCCATGGCTATTCGTAGCTAACTTTCTTTGTTCGGTTAAGGATTAATTCAAAGGAGACTTTCTTCATTATCGTGAGGCAGTTTTACTTATATCGTTTGTTTGTTTATTGAAGTTTAGAGATTTCATCTCAATTGATTGTTTATTCTATGAACGATTCTGCAGGTTGTTTGTTGACTTGAACGTCATAAGGCTGATTTGGTTAATTAGAGTTTCACCTAAGTAGGCCAAACAAAGTAGCAATCGACTTTGTAAATCAAGTTAGTTTTGTATTCGATAAATACAAATTCAGATTTGACAACCTGAGTTTGTATTCCACGTGACATTAATACGAAACTAATTGGATTTATGTGAGTCGAATGAACAAATAATTTAGTTTATAATCGTCATCGCTGAGAGACGATTTGCTAAGATCAGGTTCTTCTAAATCTTATTGCTATCAATAGGTTAAATCTTGACCGCTAAGGCTAGGTTGTTTATTGGTTAGAAACTAATTATTTGTCGTGCTTGGTTAGTTTACTGTTTAAGGAAGAATATATCAAACTGGTTCGGTATGTGTCTAAGAATACACTTTTATCTGTCAATGATTGATAATGTTTGAAACGTCTGCCTGAGAAATCCCCTTAACTGAATTCGTTCAAATATTGTTTACAAAACCCTTTTGATTTCACTGCTATTTACTTCTGCTTCCGGTTATAGTATAATCAAAATCTTACAATCAAAACCCCCCATTTTTAGTTATTTGTCAGGTCATATTAGTCATTGAGTCGGAGTTATTCCCTTGGGTTCGACCTCTACTTGCTCTATTACAATTTATCTTTGTTTAGGAAAAGTCGAGATTATTTTGGTGGATTCGACACTCATCAGCACGAGAGGGAGAGACATGGTAAGACAGGTGAAAATGTCAGTGGATCAAACAAACCGTCATGAACTTGTTGATCTAGTCATTTGTTTGGAAACATTATGTCACATATGTGTGAAAGGTAGACTGGTATTGTCACTTAGGTGTGAAAGGGTGACTTAAGAAGAATTTACTTTTGTATTGAAGGATTATCAATGAATTAATGAAAACCATTCCAATTATCTTACTCTCCTCTGTGTTTCTCTCTTCTATCCTTCTATGCTATTTTCTTCCCTAATCTATGTTTCTCTCTTCTATTCTTTTTTTCCTTACTCTTAATTCTATTTCTGCCCTAAGTTTTCTACTGTCAAACATCGCAAACATTACACATTATTAAAAGGCACATACGAGTTCATGTATTTTGCAATTAAGTGCATACAATTAAGAATCATGCTCAGACAGGCCTATCGCGTGTGTGAAGTCATGAAGGGAATAGAGAATATCTTGCTTTTTGCTGGATTAAATACGAATGTAGAACCCACTTGAAATTCTGCAACTTATGACGATGCAAGCGATGGAAGTATTCGCCATTTTTCAACTAAGATGCTTTCGAATATAATGCACCCTTTCCTCTTTCTGTGGTACAGCCACAACATTAACTTGTTATTGTTCATAGTTAATTTTTTTAGAGAATGTCACTATTATTTGCATTTTTATAGTCTATTCTATGTTTATTCGTTGTTTATTTGAGCTTATGAATATAAGTTATGGATATACTGTTAAATTGTTTGGGAAATGCATATAGTTGACAAAAAAAACACTCCATTGTCATACTGATACGTTCATTAATTACAGAAAATTGCTAGAATAAAGGAAAACTAATTATTAGCACCATTAATTATTCATATCTTGAGTTAAACCCGTTGAAAAGCTTAACTTTGATCTTGTTGAGAGCACTTGCAGCTTCTTTGCTACTAATCCTCTCTTCAGGTACATCTACACAACACTTCAAGGCTAAGTCCATAATCGATGATATGCAATAAGTCTTCGCCTCGTAGTGTTGTTCGTTGATTGAGATCAAATTGGGATCTGCAAGTTCAGCAACTCCAAAAGGTAACAAATATTCAATCCATTGCTTGATGCTCATCTCTTCGTTAAATATCTCATCCGTAGGCCTTTTTCTCGTGAAAGTTTCCATCAGTAGAATACCGAAGCTGTACATGTCTCCTTTTACAGAAACAAGTCCTTCTGATCCATACTCTGCATCACAATTTGGATTCAGCAGCCTATAGGGATAAATTAATAACCATATCTCTAATTACAATTATACAGAAAATAAAACATTACCTGGTGCCATATATCCAACAGTAGCAAGAGTCATCGTCTGTATGAAAGATTGGTCTTCTCCAATGAGCTTTGCTATGCCAAAATCACTTACATGAGCGACCATATCTTCATCTAGAAGGACATTACTTGGTTTCAAATCACAATGGACAATAAGCTCGGCAGGGCCATAATGAATATATTCGAGTGCTGATGCGACATCAATCATTATGTTCAATCTCTGCAAAGTATCTAAAAAGTAGTTGTGAGAATACAACCACTTCTCTAGGCTCCAATTCGGCATGAACTCCATGACCAAAGCTTTAAGCTCAGTAGTACAACAACTGGTGATTATTTTCACCAGATTCCTATGACGAATCGTGCGCAATACTTCACACTCCACATCAAAACTCTTTATTGCTCTTTCTGAATCCAAATTAAAAACCTTAACTGCAACAAACATCCCATCAAAAAGAGTCCCTTTGTATACTGACCCAAAGCTACCCTTCCCAAGCAAGTTCACCTCATCAAATTTGTTGGTTGCACGATTCAGCTCGTGGATGGAAATCCTTTGCCATGTTGCTAGAGGGAGAGAATTCGTTGGATGAGTTGATAATCTTGTTTTTCTCTTGCAATACCAAATCAAGATAACAATAAGAGTTCCAAGTGCTAAAGTTGTTGTGCCAATCATGACCAGTACTATCTTTGATTCGTTTGATAGGCTCTGATGGATAGTTTTGCATGGATTGACAAGGAACTTAGGATCCCCACAAAGAGCTTTATTTCCTAGAAATGACTGAGCTGACAAGTTTACGAATGGCCCTCCTTTAGGAATTTCTCCACGTAATTCATTGAAAGACACATTAAAATCCCTGAGATCTTTAACTTTCTCCAAGGACTTGGGGATTTGTCCAAAGAGATTATTGATTGATAAATCCATGAACTCCAAGCTTATAGCATCACCGAGTGATTCGGGAATGGGACCCTCCAATTTATTATTAGATAAAGAGAGATAAGCTAAAGATTGAAGGCCTCCAAAGGTGGGTGGGATACGGCCTGATAATTGATTTTCTGACAAATCAAGTACCGTAACAACTTTCAAATTGCCAATTTCTAGTGGAAGGGTACCAGATAAAGTATTTGACGACAGGCTTAGTTTAAGGACATCTTTAAGGCTCCACAAGGTTGATGGAATAGTAGAATTAAGTTTGTTGGATTCCAAATAGAGATATCTCACTGATGTGAGATTACCCAAGCAAGAAGGAATCTTTCCAATGAGCTCATTCTTATTAAAATCTATCCAATTCAAGCTACGTAAACTGCACAATTCAGAAGGTATGGTCCCTTGCATACTATTTGAAGAAAGATAGATTCCTTGGAGGTTCCTCAGTTTTTCAATGGTCTTTGGAAGGAATCCTTCTAAATTGTTATTCCTTAGATTCAATGAAATCAAGCTGCTTAAGTTGCCAATTTCTTTGGGAATGATTCCTATAAGTTCACAACTAGCAATCTCGAGATGTTCAAGGGAAGAAGATAAATTTCCTATAGATAGAGTTGTATTCAATGGGTTGTCACTCAGATCTAACGTTGTCAAGTTTATACAATTGGCCAATGAGGAGAAGAAAGTTGATAGAGATTGACAACTGAGACTATTGTTCCCCAAACTTAAATATTGAAGGTTTCTTAAATTACCAAGATTATCAGGAATAGAACCGGAGAACATGTTTGAATTCAAGCCGATCCGATTGAGCCTAGAGGAATTAGAGAGAGATATAGGAATAGAACCATGTAAGTTGTTTTCTCCAAAATAAATTTGTTCAAGATTGGGAAGATAGAGACCAAAGCTTGGAGGAAGACTCCCGGAGAGATGATTAATTACTAAACTTAGCTCCTTCAATGTTGACAAATTAAACATACTGGAAGGAATTGTTCCGTCCAGATTGTTAATTCCAAGATCGAGCAGCTCTAAGTCTTGAAGGTGACCCATTTCAGAAGGAATTGTACCTGCATAACAATTCTTACCCATTTAAAATTCTAAATTAACAATAAAATCAACTAAATACCATATTATTTTATATATCATTTTTATTTTTATTGTTATCATTATTATTATTGTAATTAAAAACTAATTATTAATTAAAATAAAATAAAAAGAAAACAAAGAAGAGAAATAAATAAGGAAAAGTCAAGGAGACATAAAAACGTGTTTGCTTGCATTATTTTGTTGTTTTTATAAGGATGAAGAGAACATCTAATTAATATTGTCTTAAATTTTTTAATTAAAAGTGGGGAATGGAGAGAAATCTAAACCCAAAAATTACAAAAGAAAAGAAAAAACAAAAAACAAAAAAAAACTAAAAAGAAATTAAAAAGAAAAGAAAATAGAAAGAAAATAAAATTAAGTCAAGATGAGAAGCGTTTAGGAATGCGAACTTGTCTTTTCGAACCAACCCGAAAGTACGTACGAGTATCTTCAGCCACGGGTGGCTCTATCTGACTTATTGGAGTAGCTTTATCCTTTCGCCTTTTCACATTATACCACCTTTCAGAGTCAGAATGTGCATCACGAAACTACTCGGGCAAAAGATTGGGATAGAAGATTAAAAGAGAGGAATAATATTTTAGAGCGTTTTGGGAAATACTTAGGTATAGAAATTCTTAGGAATATATTCCGGGTTTGAGATTCCAAAAATTCATCTGATATTGTTCTTTGTTGCTACAATAATATAATTATCTACTTTTTCGTGGATTAGGCAAAATTAGCCGAACCACGTAATTATTGTGTTTTGAGTTTGTCAGTAATTTCTTTTCCGCAAATCAAACTTCAATAATCAATATCCGACTCGATCCCCAATTTCCTAACAATTATTATTATTATTATACGATTTCTTTTTACTACATATATTATCAATTCAATACCTTTCAACATGTTTTTTGCCCAGTGAAACACCTTAGCTGGGTTAAATTATGACAATTCTTTATGATTATCCGACACAATTACCTTTTAACATGTTTTCTGATACGTCAAATCTCCAAAGCCGGGTTAGGTTTCCAATAAATGAAGGAATTTTACCATCAATTGAAGTTCTTCGTATGTTTAATACCTCCATATTTTTAAGATTTCCAATCGATTTTGGAATTTCCCCTGTGATCAATAAAGAATAATGTTGTGACAGATTAGTTTAATATCCATTCATTACAAAGAGTACAATTTGAAACTAGAAAGACATGTTTTTTTCCCAAATAACTAAGAACATTGTTGTACAAAAGTGAGTTAATAGACTTTGATCAACACATGAACTTGAGGACCTTAAAATATATATTTGAACTAACTAGTTTTATAGATTTAAAAGGGTAAAGTTTAAAAAAAGCCTTTGTAGTTTCACTTATTTTCAGAAAAAGGATTGTGGTTTACTTTTTGTCAAAACAAGGATTGAGGTTTCGGATTTTTACAAAATGAGAACTTTTTTTATTAGCGCTCTTGAAATCATCGTTTACGACTTCAAAAATGATATATCCTAATAAATATTGATAGTCTAAGAAACTTTAATTCTTCAACTTTTTTATTTTGTGATCATTTATATGATGTTTAGTGAAGAGAAATAAACTCAACATTTAGAAGAGAGTTTAAAAAACGATGATTTTAAAAACTGAAATCTGATTCCATACAAATTATGGTATTAAACAACTTTAATTCTTGAAATTTTTCAGTTTAAGGTCGTTAACCATGAGTTTTACAAGGTCAAACTAAAATGTCTTTTTTAAATGTGAAACCTCAGTCCCCATTTTAACAAAAAAGTAAACCACAATCCTTTCTTTGCAAATAAGTGAAACCACATGTTGTTTTTTTTTTTTTTTAAACTTTACCCAATTTAAACTCATGGGCTAATAAATTGTTTACTCTAAAAAAAACGGCATTTGAAATTAATGTTAGAAATGCAAATTAACCAAGCTTTACTGGCTGTCGGGGGTTACATGATAGCTAAAGAAAAAAAGTGAAGACTTGATGCGTTGAAATGAAATATTAGAGTGTAAGGGCCCTAAGATGCTTTTCGACAAAATAATAATCTCCAATTAAATTTGAGTAGGAAATGAGTTATAGGTATACCTTTGAAATGATTGCCAGACAAGCTTAACATTTGTAAACTCTTGCATGTGAACAGAGAGGGAGGAATTGGACCATTGAATAAGTTCCAACTCAATGACAAAAATTCTAATGCAGGAAGATGAGCAAACATATTTGATGGAAGATAACCTGTTAGAGTATTTGAAGAAACCCCCAATTCTCGAAGTGAAGAAATATTCGAGATACCAATCGGTAATCCTCCTGAAAGCTTGTTGTTGAACAAGTACAATATTTCCAAGCTTTGAAGATTTCCAATTGCTTCTGGAATATGGCCTTCAAAATTATTGAGTGATCACAAGTAGTTAAGACGATGCAGCTTTGAAAGGTAGCATAATGATATTGGAATCACAAAATACCGTAAAACCTTTATAAATTAATACTCGATAAATTAATAACTCGATAAAACTAATAATTTGTCCAGTCCCAACTTGGGACCGGTGTAAAATTCGACATCAATCGATAAAATAATAAGATAATAACTTTTTTGAAACCCCGGTGTACATATACTGGTCCCAACGAAACTATAAATTAATAATCACTATAAACTTCTATATATGTGTGATACACCTCAAAATTTCTAATATTGTCTAGCTAAAAATGAATCAATATTCATTTGTTTTTTCTTGCACTTCAAATCTATATTGATTTCATCTTTAAATCTTCTCATTGCACTTAAGAGTTGGGGCATTGTCTTCTCATATAGCAACAAAAAGTTGTGAAGAGTTGTTCCCGCTTACAATGAACTTGACAAATTCAATTAACTTGTGAATGTAAATTCGTCTAACTAATGTATATTGTAATTTGGTTTTTCATCTCTAACTAATATACATTGTAACTAGTATATTGGACTTGAAAATTTAAAAGTCATACGTAAAACCTCTTTAAATTCATAAATTATTAATTTATCGATATAATAATATCTCGCTAAATTAATGAAATATCCCGGTCCCGACATTATTAATTTATAGAGGTTTTACTGTAATATTACTTTAAATATGACACTGGATAATTAAAATTTAACATGTCATGATTTAACCCGCTAATAAATTGTTTACTCTAAAAAAAGGGCATTTGAAATTAATGTTAGAAATGCAAATTTTCAAATGCAACTTAACCAAGCTTTACTGGCTAATTGGGGTTACTTGATAGCTAAAGAAAAAAAGTGAAGACTTAATGTCGTTGAAATGAAATTTTTGAAATGAAATTTTAGAGTGTGAGGGCAAAATAATAATCTCCAATTAAATTTGAATAGGAAATGAGTTATAGGTATACCTTTGAAATTGTTAGAGCCAAGGTATAATTGTTGAAGCATGGTGAGATTCCCAAAATCCTCATGTAAATCTCCTTCGAACTGATTTTCTTCTAAGCTTAACATTCTTAACCTCTTGCATGTGAACAAAGTGGAAGGAATTGGACCACTGAATACGTTCGAAAACAAAGTTAACCATTGTAATGCAGGAAGCTGAGCAAACATATTTGATGGAAGATAGCCTGTTAGAGTATTTGTAGAAACCCTCAATTCTCGAAGTGAAGAAATATTCGAGATACCAATCGGTAATCCTCCTGAAAGCTTGTTGTTGAACAAGTACAATATTTCCAAGCTTTGAAGATTTCCAATTGCTTCTGGAATTTCACCCTCAAGATTATTGATTCCCAAGTGAAGATGATTCAACTTTGATAAGTTGCATACTGATATTGGAATCATACCTATGAACAATCCATCGAAATTTATCAATACATATCTTTGGTTTTTAATAAGATGCACGATAAAAGATAAAGATAAGAGAAATAAGAAATTGACCTCCAAATTTATTAGAGTAAAGATTAAGATATTGAAGTTGGGTTAAAGAACCAATCCATGAGGGGATTATCCCATCGAAAAGATTGTTTTCCAAAGCGAGCCTTCTCAAGCGGCGTAAGTTGCCAAGTTGATCAGGCAAAGAGCCATGGAACTGATTACCAAACAAAGAGAAATTGACTAGGAATGAAAGGTTTCCAACATCTGGAGGAATGGTCCCTGTTAGGGACATATTCGTGAGTCGAATGGCTCTAACTCTGCGGTGGCGAGTTCCACATGTAATGCCAATCCAATCACAGACTGAAGTATCCTTAGACCAGTTGGACGCTAACAATTTTTGAGGATCATTTATAATGTGAGCTTTTAAGGCAAGCAGAGCATCCTCATCGGTGCTGATATTTTTAGATGTGATTTCATGTAAGCACATCAACAAACACAAGATATAAAATAGAGTAACCACCCACAGAGATGTATTCATTTTTGGTATGGATCGAACACCAAATAGCTAGGCTATTTAATCACAAGACACACTTGTTTAATGATTGGTGGAAATTAAGACTCAAGTCTTTCTCTTACCCCACTCCTTTATAGCAAGACAAGAAACTTAGACCTCTAATTTGAAAAGTCAATTAATTAAATATAATTTTAAATTTATAATAATTAAGTGGTGTATTGCAATTTAACGCCCTTAAATTTATTAGATACTGCACCTCAAAAGATAGAATGAAATTTGAAACGTTTCCAGCTAGGTGAAGGTCATATGCGTGACAGTAATATTACTGAAATTTGAGATGATTGTATATATTTTTGAATAAAAATGGGGCAACAGCTAGAAGGTTAAGGGAGTTGACATTTCAACTAGATTGACACCCTCACAACAACAAGAACCCACTACCTCCAATCTAGTCTAATTAATAGAGAAATATGTGGCTGGAAATTGTGTTGTGTAATACGCAATGGTGCAAAATTAAAGTCATTTGGTTGTCTCTTTGTTCTTGTTCTTTTTGGCTTAATTTCAGCAAAGCTCAATTCAGTTTAGTTCGGCCAAATTCAGCAAAATTCTGTCTTCAACCAATTCAGTTCGAGGAATTCAATTCAGTTTTATTCAATTTGTTTAGTTATATTAGAAATAAAGTACAGACCTTTTATCACAACCAAATGCAGCTTGAGAACTGAAAACTACAAGTCAACCAATCAAAACAAATACTTCACTTTAAACAATACTCTCTTTCCACAATTAAATGAAATGAAATTATATAACAGCTCATCCTCCAATTTGATTCGCAAAATACAACATCAAGATGTGCAATATAGAATCATCACCAGCAATTAATATACATGTAATTGAGATGGATCAATTTTAACCCATCTTACGGTGCAAACCTCAAGTCAAGTCTTTAATTTGAACCCATCTAACGGTGCAAATTAAAATCAAGTCAAGTCTTTAATTTAAACCCATCTCATGGTGCAAATCTAACTCAAGTCAAGTTTTTAATTTTGTCCCTTAATTTGTCAATCAATCAATCAACCACCACAGTCAATATCAATTATGATGAAATTTCAGGAAGTTTCAGTAGCATAGAATTCCTGGAGCTGCATTTGCGAATTCATTTTGGAGTGGTTACAAATATAACTCTTAACGTTTTTCAGAATATTCACGAGCTGCCTACACATGTTGTTCCATTTGCTTTCTACACACGGTGCAAAAGCTGTTTAATTTGTTAAAACCTCTCATTTCGAGAAACTTCAGCTTATTAAAAGTAATCACATGATCAAACTATCAGGACTAAATCACATTTTTCAACTTTGGCAGATCAATCAACTGCAGTTCATTTAAACCATTCATTCATGTACTTGCACATTCGATAGCATGGGTGTGCTTATGTTTCCAGGACAAAAAACTCTCATGTTGGGGCAGTTGTGTATGAAAACCTGCCCCCAACATGGGAATTTGAAACTGCAACGCCCAAAGGAGAAGCTTTTAAGACTTTGCAAATGAATAAGCTCCAACGTTTTCATTTTGGTGAAAACAATTTCCAGTGCTGTTATATCATTTATGTCCACTACTATTTCCATCAACATATTGCAAGATAGTTCATATCAATTTAGTTCAGTTCAGTTCAGTTCAGGTCAGCAACATTTAGTTTCGTTCAGTTTAGTTCAGTTTTCAGTAACATTTAGGGGCGTTTGTTTCTCCGTTTCGCTGCTGCTTTTCGCCTTTTCACTCCAAAAAGCAGTTGTTTTGGTGTTTGATTATAAATTAGGAATAACAGCTTTTTGCTTTTTAGGTAAAAAGTAACTTACTGTTTTTTTATAAAAAAAATACTTCAAATCTTATTTTCCTTTATTATTCTTTGTATTTACATTAATAAAAAAATTAATATGTCCAAATTAGTCAGCAACATTTAATTACATAACATAAGAGAAGAATTGAGAGAATTTATATCCAATTTCTCATATCAAATATGCATTACTGTATCTTAAAAAAAAATATGATGATCCAACTACATCACGTGATGTTCTTTAGCAAATTATGAGCTTCGAAACTATGTTTTCCTAAAGTAAATAAAAATTTGCAAGTTTATCAAAAAGAACGATATGAATATGGGATATGCAAGTTTAGCTGTCTTTGAGCTCTATGATGGGTGTGTCCTGTCAACCTATGGGTTATCCGCGTGAGTAAGTCGAGCACGGTGCCCGCGATGTATCTGACGATGCGTTCGATAGTTGGTAGTGGGTATTGACGTTTTTAGGCTTGCGCTTTAAATTTCAATATCGTAATCACAAGGTATAATTAGAATAAATCAACAACTCTAATGCTAACTATCCTAGAATAAAAAAGTGATTCAGATCCTCTCTTGTATCCCGAGAGGAAAAAGGGTGAAATGAGAAGACGATTAATGAACGATAAGGGCAAGCAATAGAAAATGAAAAAGCCTAAATCATTCTCAACCCTCGAAGGGACGATCTATTTGTCCTTACAATTATCTATAAGTATGTCTTTCAGCCTATTGTTTTGTGTATATCAAAAACAATTTTGACTTGATGTTATATGCACGCCAGAATATTGACTTCACATAAAAATAAACATATATGAAGTTGATTATAAGTAGTTTGTTTAACTTTATTCTAATATTGAGGACATTTTAGTCTCTCTTTGTTAAGTAATGACATAACTATATATTTTTTGAATTAAATGTCATATGCCGTATGCGACCAATATTGTGACGCTTGCTTAATAGTGAGTAAAAGGTTATTTCTTCTATGCTTAATATTGGGGCCAGAACTTTTAAATAGTTGAGAGAGTATATAAGTAATAAGGCAAAGGAAAAAATCCAAAATTAATTGTTTACTTGTATTTTGATCTTGAAGCTTAATCAATGGCTGAGATTTTGTAACCTAATATTTGTAACGCCGTTTGACCCTGGCTCCTATAAATACCGACTTAATCCACACGTAGCTTCCTCACTATTACTTGCCGTGTCTTTATTTCATTTGATTGATTCATCTTTCAGATTCTCAGAGACACTATCAATTTGAAGACCCTGTTCTTTTGTATTATGTACACTGTATACCTTTTGTTGTTACAATGATTTCACTTGCTTTTTGAATTTCAATTTCATGTCAAAAATCTAAAAGAACTTAAGACAAGCATTGCAATCTATCCAGGTCCAATATTATACTGTGGCTAATAGGTTGTCATCAGTGGCGGAGCCAGGACCTAGAAGTCGGGGGGCTCAAATCTCTCATGGTCTTGAAAAGGAACTTCGAAATAAAAAAATTCCAAACTCAACCGGTGAGTTACAGTGAGAGAATGAGAGAAAAAAATTTAGTTTAAATGGATAATGGAATGTTAACGTGGTGCATACATATTTGGGTTTCTTAAATGACAAAATATAGTAAGTTTGGGCTTGTATGACTTAATTTTGTAAATGGGCCGCCGGTATGATTAAATTTGGTTAAATGGGCTTACTAATCAAAACGACGTCGTTTCATTAAAGGATCGTTTTAAATGAAAGGATCCAAAACGATGTCGTTTTGATTTCAACCAAAATTAAAAAAAAATTAGGTTTACCTTCTTCTCCAAACTTCAACTTTCAGCCATGAATTTAGGGGGGGTCACCGGCCATGGCCGAAATCCGGCGAAGCTCGGATTCGATCATCTCTAGTGTTATATTTTAGCAAATCGGAGGGTCCGGTGACCCTCCCGGACCCCCCCTGGATCCGCCCCTGGTTGTCATCTAAGTTGGGATGGCAAAATGAAAAAAGTGAACAAGTTTAGAGGGCTCGATAGGTATTAAACCAAATACAAACCAAACCTGTTCTACCAAACCTGTTCTTCTACAGAAAAAAAACAGAAGCATCTGATTAAAACAAAAAAAAAAGGTGACCGCATAAATTAAGAATAGCAATGGGTGAACCCCTAAGGCCAACAATGTTCCTTGTTCCTCCAACCCCAAACCACGAGTAAAGTTTCCAAACCCGCCGGAGCAAGGAAACCCAGACCCGGAAACACTGAGGGATCAGAGGAGGTTCGCCATCCGACAGTATAGTAAATGGTATTCACATGCTTGGGGTACTGCTATTCTCGCCGGTGTCTCCTTCTTTGCTCTCGGTTGGGCTATTAAGGGCTCCAATCCCATTTCATCTTTCAACACTCACACTTCCGATGATGGTAAGGATAAAGAAGCTCCCCCGTAACTTGTCAGTTTGATTTTTTGTGCTCGGTATATTTGTCCGAGATTAATATAAAAGATGTCGTTAGCCCTTTACAGCTCCAGATGATATCTTGGCAGTGATTAATATAAAAGATGTCGTTAGCCTTAACTATTACCTCAAGCTTTTGGTTAAGGCCAAGGGCATGTTTTATATTAATCTTTGACAAACTTGCAGTTCTGCGTATCAAACTTGTTCCAATCAACACCCTATCGATCCTTAACAATATCCTTTAGAGAAATGAAAAAGTCGAAATTATTAGCGAAAAACTCTTATCCATAAATATGTTTTTTCTGTTGGTAAATTATATAGAGTCTCTGCACGAATCAACACTAGTAAAGGAATCTATCCAGGTGAAATGAACCCATCAACTTGCCAATTCGATTACAATCCATCAAAAGAATGAGAAATTATTAGGTCGAGTTCAAGATCTCTAACTTTATTTAAGGACCCGCAATTGAATGTATGACAATTATATTATGGACCCATGCAAAACGCAAATTGTTTTTGGCTTGGGTCTGTTAATACACTTGTCACACATCCAATGAGCGTTTTTTCAACTTTATTAAAGATTTTGGAGCCTCTAATAATTTTCCTAAAAGAACATAAGACAAGCATTGCAATCTATCCGGTCCATTATCTTTCTCCAAATCAACAGTAATTTCCTAAATCATATTCAGAGCCTCAAGAATTTCCTGAAATGAAGAATATCCTTTGTGGACACAAGAATTTACAAGACCAAATTCAAATACTAACCAAGACCAAAGCAACAAAACAACAAAGTTCAACATTGAATAGATCCATCTCTCGCTTGAGATGTTTTACGGTGGATGTATTAATCAACTGCAATTCATCAAACTCTGGCAGCAGTTCAAAGTTTACATATTCAGCAAATAGTCCAGTCTAGGAATTGTTAGGCTCTTACCTCAAGCCTCACCTGAGGTGCACAACGGGAATTCATACCAAACATTACTGATAGCACATGATGGAATTGTTAGGCTCAAATCATGGAATTTAGCTTAAAAACCGAAATACCACATGAGCAAAGCTAGTGAATTTTGATCCTTGGCCAGTTGCCAATGCTAATTCGATCCAAAATCCGAGACTCCAAATTTCACAAAAGTTATGAAACTATAATTGCATCAAAGCTTTCCATAAACCTGCAAGTTTGCTCATCGACCGCCATCAACACGCCTCAAACAACTATGCTAACTGTGGCAGCTGTTCAACTATGCTACCACCACCTTTTAGGAATCTCCACCCTGCATTTCAATCCTATGAAATAGCATTACTAAGAATATTAATATTTATGATCATAAAGGGAACGGATAAATATGATAGTAAAAAGATTGTTACCCATCCTGTTGCGCTATAATGTCGTTAAGGTATCCTTCACATTGTAGTTTTGGTGTGTGCATGGCTCCACCGCAGAAAATCTTCATTTTATTGCATCGTTCGATAGATAATTGTTCTAACAACGGGAAACTGATGACATAATTGGCAGAGCAAAAGCTGCTCAAGCTACGTAAGCCAGATAGTGTCATATGTGTCAGCTTATTGAAAGTGATCACATCATTATGCTCTTCTCTGCACTCTCCATCATTTGCAACAATGATATCTTCCATCATTTTGCAGTTTTCAACTTTTAATTCCATTAATTGAATCATACTTTTGGCTGTTGATGCTGTTACCAAGCTTGTCATTTTCTCACACCGCAATACATGGAGAGTTGTAAGATTTATAAAAGAAACTGATGGTGATGATGGGGCTATATTCATCATAACATCACATTTCCTAACATTGAAGAAACTTGAGAATATTAGGATCGAGTTTGGAGTCTTCATTGACTATATGCTTAAGTTTTCTAACACAATTTAAATCCAGGTGTTTTAGTTCAAGATTAGAATGTTGTTGCTGATCAGCAACTGCTCTTCCATCAAGTAATGACAATATCTCTCCCAGACAACAATCATTAAAGGCAAGCTTTTCCATAGAGTAGATTCCTCTCAGAAAATCGAACAAAAAAAGGAACGGATTCCTCATCCAATTTGACCAGTATAACTTCTTTCAATTTCCGCAGGGACTCGACTGAAAAACCGTTATCCTCATTTTGCATTGCTTTCAAGCTATGCCAATCCAATGTCAAGGTATAACCTAACCAAAATTTGAATATATTTTATGCATATACACAAATATATGCATTACTAAAACAATATAAATTTAATCTAAGAAGAATATATCCATATCTTCTACACGCTTTAGATGGGAAACAACAGATACAATTGAGCAAGACTTTAATCTTCAATGATTTCAATTTTTGAAAATTCAAATTCCATTTATCTACTTTTTTAGAGAAAACCACATATACAATGCCAAAATCGGTTTTATAGTTCAAAAGGCCTTCTACGTTTTTCATATAGTCACACTTGATGTTTTAAAAAGCTTACTTTCGAACTATAGAAAATGAAATATCACATAAGATGAGTTACAAACATATTTTCGACCGAGTTTGATTCTTATAACTATATGTTTTGTTAACCATGGTATCAATATAAGCAATGAGTCGAATTAAAGATCAAAGACCATTGCGTGTTATTTTGTTCCCCAAAAATGTTATGCACATGAAGAGATGGGTAATCATTACATATAATTTTATTTTGAACTAGTGGAAATGAAAAAAGTTTTTTGCTCTTACCTTTTGAATAAAACAGAGCGAATTTTGAGTTGCAATATCGTGTTTCATCTTGGAGATAATGGAACCGAAACTGATGAATTTATTGCAATCATTTATTCTCAAACTTTTCAATTTGTACCACTCAAAAGTAACAATACTCGCGCCTTCTGATCCTTCAGTTTTTGCCTCTGCAACTATCATTTCTACTCCACAATTTTCTATTTCAAGCTCTTGAAGTTGGAGAAAGCCACAAGCTATGGATGCTGGAATTACGTATTTAAACTCCGGGCAAGAACGAACTTTAACTGAATGCAGATTCTCAAAACTGAAAGCTTCAGTGATGTCCTTGCTACATTAGTGTTTTCAAGCCCCAACAGCCTTTAGTTACCAAAAGCAGAAAACTCCTTTTGATATGCCGAACAAAAAAACAAAGTTAGACCACGAGATAATCAACAAAAATCATTTGCTCAGCATTCAGAAACTTAAATACACAATTATGATTAGGTTTTAAATTAAATGGCATAATTTAAGTCTCAGGTCCCAAGAATAAAAGCAAACACCAGCAACACTGACCTTCCTTTATGCGGATGCTCACAAGTCAACAGAACAAAATAACATCTAAGTAATGGGGATTTTACTTATTTTGTGGAATATGTTTGTAATTTTCACTCGTGTGTAATTAGGATTTCATATATTTAGAATTTCATGCGTTTTTCACTTGTTTGTCTTACTTAAGGAAAATGGTTGAAATATTGGTCTTGTCTTATCTGCAATTGCTTTATTTGAGCTTAACTAAGCAGCAATGCTCTTCAGGTTATTGGAACGGCTGATTTAGGATTAACCATTAGCGGTTTGGTGCTGAAAAATTTGTCAATGAACCCTTTTATACTGAATAATCATTGCTTGCTCAAAGTTACATTTGTCCTCAGTTACAAGCTTAAGTGAAGTTTCTATCCCTTAACTTGCATAGCCTATTTGCATAAAGGTTCTTAGTACTAATTAATTAGTATTTGATGTTATCATACCTCTCTTCAATCCAAATTTTAGTTCAAACAAACAAATTATAGCACTAATGAGAAAAACAATATTCTATAATGTGCAGATTTTTAATCTTGGAAAGTACAAGTAGTTTTAATGCACAGCTTGAGATTCATAATCTTTTAGGACATAACATGGATAATTGAATTCACAAATGCTTTTGTATTTTGTTTGGAGTTATTTGCATCTTGGAATTCACCTATTTTGTACTATATGACCCAACAGCTAACAGAGAACAATGATCTATGTTTATAGCCTTTGAATTCTTATGTAGTAGATCTTAACGGGACGAAGGTTGATAACACGAGAGGGAGAGACATTGTAAGACAGGTGAAAATGTCAATGGATCAAACAAACCGTCATGAACTTGTTGATCTTGTCATTTGTTTGGAAACATTATTAAAAGGCACAAACGAGTTCATGTATTTTGCAATTAAGTGCATACAATTAAGAATCATGCTCAAACAGGCCTATCGCCTGTGTGAAGTCATGAAGGGAATAGAGAATATCTTGCTTTTTGCTGGATTAAATACGAATGTAGAACCCGCTTCAAATTCTGCAACTTATGAAGATGCAAGCAATGGAGTATTCGCCATTTTTCAACTAAGATGCTTTCGAATAAAATGCACCCTTTCCTCTTTCTGTGGTACAGCCACAACATTAAATTGTTACTTGTTCATAGTTAAATTTTTTTAGAGAATGTCACTATTATTTGCATTTTTATAGTCTCTTCTATTTTTATTCGTTGTTGAATTGAACTTATGAATATAAGTTAGGGATATACTGTTAAATTGTTTGGGAAATGCATATAGTTGACAAAAAAAAAACACTCCATTGGCATACTGATACGTTCATTAATTATAGAAAATTGCTAGAATAAAGGAAAACTAATTATTAGCACCATTAATTATTCATATCTTGAGTTAAACCCGATGAAAAGCTTAACTTTGATCTTGTTGAGAGCACTTGCAGCTTCTTTGCCACTAATCCTCTCTTCAGGCACATCAACACAACACTTCAAGGCTAAGTCCATAATCGATGATATGCAATCAGTCTTCGCCTCGTAGTGTTGTTCGTTGATTGAGATCAAATTGGGATCTGCAAGTTCAGCAACTCCAAAAGGTAACAAATATTCAATCCATTGTTTGATGCTCATCTCTTCGTTAAATATCTCATCCGTAGGCCTTCTTCTCGTGAAAGTTTCCATCAGTAGAATACCGAAGCTGTACATGTCTCCTTTTACAGAAACAAGTCCTTCTAATCCATACTCTGCATCAACAATTTGGATTCAGCAGCCTATAGGGATAAATTAATAACCATACCTCTAATTACAATTATACAGAAAATAAAACATTACCTGGTGCCATATATCCAACAGTAGCAAGAGTCATCGTCTGTATGAAAGATTGGTCTTCTCCAATGAGCTTTGCTATGCCAAAATCACTTACATGAGCGACCATATCTTCATCTAGAAGGACATTACTTGGTTTCAGATCACAATGGACAATAAGCTCGGCAACGCCATGATGAATATATTCAAGTGCTGATGCGACATCAATCATTATGTTCAATCTCTGCAAAGTATCTAAAAAGTAGTTGTGAGAATACAACCACTTCTCCAGGCTCGAATTCGGCATGAACTCCATGACCAAAGCTTTAAGCTCAGTAGTACAACAACTGGTGATTATTTTCACAAGATTCCTATGACGAATCGTGCGCAATACTTCACACTCCACATCAAAACTCTTTATTGCTCTTTCTGAATCCAAATTAAAAACCTTAACCGCAACAAACATCCCATCAAAAAGAGTCCCTTTGTATACTGACCCAAAGCTACCCATCCCAAGCAAGTTCACCTCATCAAATTTTTCGGTTGCACAATTCAGCTCGTGGATGGAAATCCTTTGCCATGTTGCTAGAGGGAGAGAATTCGATGGATGAGTTGATAATCTTGTTTTTCTCTTGCAATACCAAATCAAGATAACAATAAGAGTTCCGAGTGCTAAAGCTGTTGTACCAATCATGACCAGTACTATCTTTGATTCGTTTGATAGGCTCTGATGGATAGTTTTGCATGGATTGACAAGGAACTTAGGATCCCCACAAAGAGCTTTATTTCCTAGAAATGACTGAGCTGACAAGTTTACGAATGGCCCTCCTTTAGGAATTTCTCCTCGTAATTTATTAAAAGACACATTAAAATCCCTGAGATCTTTCACTTTCTCTAAGAACTTGGGGATTTGTCCAGAGAGATTATTGATTGATAAATCCATGAACTCCAAGCTTATAGCATCACCGAGTGATTCCGGAATGGAACCCTCCAGTTTATTATTAGATAAAGAAAGATAAACTAAAGATTGAAGGCCTCCAAAAGTGGGTGGGATATGGCCTGATAATTGATTTTCTGACAAATCAAGTACTGTAACAACTTTCAAATTGCCAATTTCTAGTGGAAGGGTACCAGATAAAGTATTTGACGACAGGCTTAGTTTAAGGACATCTTTAAGGCTCCACAAGGTTGATGGAATAGTAGAATTAAGTTTGTTGGATTCTAAATAGAGATATCTCACTGATGTGAGATTACCCAAGCAAGAAGGAATCTTTCCAATGAGCTCATTCTTATTAAAATCTATCCAATTCAAGCTACGTAAACTGCACAATTCAGAAGGTATGGTCCCTTGCATACTATTTGAAGAAAGACGGATTCCTTGAAGGTTCCTTAGTTTTTCAATCGTCTTTGGAAGGAATCCTTCTAAATTGTTATTCGCTAGATTCAATAAAATCAAGCTGCTTAAGTTGCCAATTTCCCTGGGAATGATTCCTGCAAGTTCACAACCAGCAATGTGGAGTGTTTCAAGGGAAGAAGATATATTTCCTATAGATATTGGTAGAATAGTATTCAATGGGTTGTCACTCAGTTCTAACCTTGTCAAGTTTATACAATTGGCCAATGAGGAGAAGAAAGTTGATAGAGATTGACAACTGAGACTATTGTTCCACAAACGTAATTTTTGAAGGTTTCTTAAATTACCAAGATTATCAGGAATAGAACCGGAGAACATGTTTGAATTCAAGTCGATCGAATTGAGCACAGAGGCATTAGAGAGAGATATAGGAATAGAACCATGTAAGTTGTTTCCTCCAAAATGAATTTCTTCAAGATTGGGAAGATGGAGACCAAAGCTCGGAGGAAGACTGCCAGAGAGATTATTAGATACTAAATTTAGCAGCTTCAATGTTGACAAATTAAATACACTGTGAGGAATTGTTCCGTCCAGATTGTTAATTGCAAGACGGAGTTCCTCTAAGTCTTGAAGGTGGCCCATTTCAAAAGGAATTGTACCTGCGTAACAATTCTACCCATTTCAAATTCTAAATTAACTATAAAATCAACTAAATACCATTTTATTTTATATATCATTTTTTATTTTATTATTATTATTAAACAATTTCTTTAACTACATATTGGACCCGTTTGGTAAACAACTTTTTGAGAGAAAATTAGAGGTTTTGACCTATTTTAAAAGTTTTGACCAATGAAAACTCAAAAAAAAATGTTTGCTAAAAAAAGGTTTTAGATAGCTTTTAGGGATGAAAAAGCTAATTTAGAAAAAGCTGCTTTTTATGAGCTTTTTCAATAGCTATTTTAAAAGACTATTCTACCCCTAATGACTAAGTATATATTTACACGTTTCCATAATTGTTAATAATGTTTATTTGCTTTCATAAATATGAAATGAATTTTGTTTTTAATTTCATTTTTTTAATTACATAGTTTATTGTTGTGTTACGACTATCAAGTTCAAAAATTTGTGTTTTTCTTTAACATTTAAAAAAGTGATTAAAAGTATGAATTAATTACTTTCAAAGAAAAATATGAATTAATTATTTAAAATCGTAAAAATAATATTTAAAAAGAGAGAGATTTAAGTATACATTAGCCGAATGAGTGACATGATAATAATAATTTTTTAGTTAATTATTGGTTTTACGTATATAGGATATGGTACGTCGGTGTATTATAAAATTTTCTCAGAAAAAGATGAATGTCCTTATTTGTCATTTTCACAAAGAACTATTAACAATCAGCTCAATTTTACTAAACAGATTTATACAAACCGCTAGTCAAATTAGCTTGTCAAATCAGCTAATAGAATCACCTAACAACTAATCTAATCAACTAACAACTAATTTCCAAACAGAGCCATTATCAAATATCAATACCTTTCAATATGTTTTCTCCCAAGTAAAACTCCTTAGTTGAGTTAAATTATAACAATTCTTTATGATTATCTGACACTATTACCTTTTAACATGTTTCCTGTGACGTCAAAACTCCTAAGCCAGCTTAGGTTTCCAATAAATGAAGGAATTTTACCACCAATTGATGTTCTTCGCATGGTTAATACCTCCATATTTTTAAGATTTCCAATCGATTTTGAAATTTCCCCTGTAAGCATAAAGAATAAAGAATAATGTTGTGACAAATTAGCTTAATATTATAAAGAATACAATCTAAAACAGTGCCGTCTCAAATGTTTTTAGAGCCAAAAAATTGAGCCCTAAATTCCAAAAAAAAAAATAATACATTTTTTTATAAAAAAATTATACATCAATAATATCATATCAATACAATTTCGAATAAAAATAAACTAAAACTAAATTAATACATTCTATATAAAACCCCTTTTTTTAAGTTATTTTTTTGAAAACCCTTTTTTTTAACATGATTAACCATGATTAACCATAAATAGTTAATTTTTTGATTCTTGATAAATTAATTGCACTTTTTTCTTTTTAGAAAACCATAAACTAATTAACTTTGTTTTATATTACTTGTGTCAATTTTTTGTTGGACTTCAATTTTAATGGGCTGGGAAATTCTATGGTCACTTTGTTTATGACAAAGTAACCATTACTTTGTTTTGTCCACTATTAGATCATGGGGTGAAAAGTGATCTAATGGTGAATAAAGCCAAGTACAAACAAAGTAACTCAAAAACAAAGTCACCATAGCCTACACCAAGGGCTACCTATTTACTCCTTATCTATAACATACATACATAATAACTAAAAAATAACTGGGCCCCCAAAAATATACTGAACAGGGCCAGCTTGTTCTTTGGGCCTGATTTAAAACTAGAAAGAGATGTTTCATTTTTTTATGATCAAATAACTAAGAGTATTGTTGTACAAAAGTGAGTTAATAGACTTTGATCAACTCATGAACTCGAGGACCTTAAAATATATATTTAAACTAACTAATTTTAATAAATTTAAAATCATGGGCTAATAAATCGTTTACTCTAAAAAAACTGCATCTGAAATTAATGTTAGAAATGCAAATTTTCAAATGCAACTTAACCGAGCTTTACTGGCTATCGGGAGTTCAATTCAATTCGATTCAATTCAATTCAATTCAGTTCAATTCAATTCAATTCAATTCAATAGCATTCAGTTCAATTCAATTCAATTCAATATAATTCAGTTCAATTCAATTCAATTCAGTTCAATTCAATTCAATCAAAAAGAACAGGACCTTACTTGATAGCTAAAGAAAAAAGTGAAGACTTAATGCTTTGAAATGAAATATCAGAGTGTAAATGCACAAAAAATTAGAATGATGAAGGCCTAAGATGCTTTTCGACAAAAAAATATTTTCCAATTAAATTTGAATAGGAAATGTGTTATAGGTATACCTTTGAAATTGTTAAAGGAAAGATCTAATCGTTGAAGCATGGTGAGATTCCCAAAATCCTTATGTAAATCTCCTTCGAATTGATTGTCAGACAAGTCTAACATTTGTAACCTCTTGCATGTGAACAGAGAGGGAGGAATTGGACCATTGAATAAGTTCCATCTCAATGAGAAAAATTCTAATGCAGGAAGATGGGCAAACATATTTGATGGAAGATAACCTGTTAAAGTATTTGTAGAAACCCCCAATTCTCGAAGTGAAGAAATATTCGAGATACCAATCGGTAATCCTCCTGAAAGCTTGTTGTTGAACAAGTACAATATTTCCAAGCTTTGAAGATTTCCAATTGCTTCTGGAATATGGCCTTCAAAATTATTGAGTGATCACAAGTAGTTAAGACGATGCAGCTTTGAAAGGTAGCATAATGATATTGGAATCACAAAATAATATAATTACTTTAAATATGATACTGAATAATTCAAATTTAACATGTCATGATTTAGAACTAACTGTTAGAATAAACATACGTACACTAAAGACATGAATGAATGTCTCTGACTTGGCTTCTAAATCATGACTTGGTTTAGGATTCATTCATGTCTTTAGTGTATATTCTCTAGAAGAAAGATGAGAAAAGGTATTTGATGGAAGATCACCTGTCAGATTATTTGTAGAAAAATCTAATAGTCGAAGTGAAGACATGTTTCTGAACAAGGTTGTTGTTGGGATGGAACCTGACAACCAATTTTCACCAATATCAATTACTTGGAGCGAAGAAATGTGGAAAATACCATTTGGTACACCTCCTGAAAGCTTGTTATATTGCAAGGACAATATTTTCAAGCTTTGAAGATTTCCAATTGCTTTTGGAATTTCACCCTCAAGATTATTGATTCCCAAGTAAAGATGATTCAACTTTGATAAGTTGCATACTGATATTGGAATCATACCTATGAACAATCCATGGAAATTTATTAATACATATCTTTGGTTTTTAATAAGATGCACGATAAAAGATAAAGATAAGAGAGATAAGAAATTGACCTCCAAAGTTATTAGAGTAAAGATCAAGATATTGAAGTTGGGTAAAAGAACCAATCCATGAGGGGATTATCCCTTCAAAAAGATTGTCTCCCAAAGTGAGCAACTTCAAGCGGCGCAAGTTGGCAAGTTGATCAGGTAAAGAGCCATGGAAATGATTACCATACAAAGAGAAATTAACTAGGAATGAAAGGTTTCCAATATCTGGAGGAATGGTCCCTGTTAGGGATATATCCGTGAGTCGAATGCTTCTAACTCTGCGGTGGCGAGTTCCACATGTAATGCCAATCCAATCACAGACTGAAGTATCCTTAGACCAGTTGGACGCTAACAGGTTTTGAGGATCATTTGTGATGTGAGCTTTCAAAGCAAGCAGAGCATCCTCATCGGTGCTGATATTTTTAGATGTGATTTCATGTAAGCACATCAACAAACACAAGATATAAAATAGAGTAACCACCCACAAAGATGTATTCATTTTTGCTATGGATGGATCACCAAATAGCTAGCTATTTAATGACAAGACACACTTGTTTAATGATTGGTGGAAATTAAGAGTCAAGTCTTTCTCTTACCCCACTCCTTTATAGCAAGACAAGAAACTTAGACCTGTAATTTGAAAAGTCAATTAATTAAATGGGGGCAACAACGGTTAAGGCAGTGTACATTTCAACTAATTGGCACCCTCACAACAATAAGAACCCACTACCTCCAATCTAGTCTAATTAATAGAGAAAATGTGACTGGAAATTGTCTTAAAGTCATTTGGTTGTCTCTTTTATCGTGTTCTTTTTGCCTTAGTTTCAGCAAAGTTCAGTTCAGTTTAGTTCAACCAAATTCAGTAAAATTATGTCTTTTAGCTAATTCAATTCAGCAAATTCAATTCAATTTTATTCAATTCTGTTTAGTTATATTAGAAATAAAGAATGGACCTTTTATCACGATCAAATGCAACTTGAAAACTGAAAACTACAAGTCAACCAATCAAAACAAATACGTCACTTTAAACAATACTTTTTTTCCACAATTAGATGAAATGAAATTATATCACAACTCATCCTCCAATTTGATTCACAAAATACAACATCAAGATGTGCAATATAGAATTATCACCAGCAATTAATATACATGTAATTGAGATGGATCAGTTTAAACCCATCTTATGGTGCAAACCTCAAGTCAAGTCTTTAATTTGAACCCATCTAACGGTGCAAATTAAACTCAAGTCAAGTCTTTAATTTAAACCCATCTGATGGTGCAAATCTAACTGAAATCAAGTTTTTAATTTTGTCCCTTAATTTGTCAATCAATCAATCAACCACAATAGTCAATATCAATTGTGATGAAATTTCAGGAAGTTTCAGTAGCATAGAATTCCTGGAACTGCATTTGCAATTTCATTTTGGAGTAATTACAAATTTAACTCTTAACATTTTTAATGAATATTCACCAACCGTACTTTCTGAAAAACGTTAGGACTGGCTAACAGAAAATTTGGTTAAGCCTTCTGAACATCTTTTAGAAAGCAAATGGAACAACATGTGCGGTTCGTGAATAGCCTGAATACTGAAGATGACAGCAGCAATAGTGATGGATAGAGAGGACTATTAATGAGAAAACAGAGTTAAATTACTCATGTATATCAGATTTCATCCATCAATATAGGTTATGCTATGACTTAAGAGATGGTATTGATTAACAAGTTTGCTGAACACGGAATTGAGATATACAAAAACAAGTATAGGGGGTTGCTTATGGTTTAACCAAACTTTGATATACAACTATTTTCAATACATATCGTGTTAAATGAAGTTACAAGTACTCCCTCCGTCCCAAATTGATAGGCAATATTTCTATTTTGCTTGTCCCATAATATAGGCATTTTTCTATTTTTAAGTGAGTTAAATAGTCCAAAATACCCTTATTTTGTTACTTTAATTAATTTCTTTTTCATATTTACGAGGTTACTTTTACTAATCCCAATATTGATTAATTTTATTCAACCAATAGAATAACAAGACGCTTGAATCAAGACTACTATCATTAATTACATGAGATTTATTCCATTAATTTATTAAGGGTATATTAGTAAACATGTATGGTTTCAACTAATTTTCTTAATCACCGTGTAAATGAAAAATTGCCTATCAATTTGGGACGGAGGGAGTATCATTTTTAAGACATTATTCGAAAATTTATATGCAAAATATGATTACATTACTATTGTTAGCTTGTAAAAGTATGCAAGTAGTGTAATGTAGGATGAAGCTTAACTCTATCAAGGAAGTAAGGCTTAATAGAATGAAACTCTCATACATTCATTTGAGAGGAGCTTTACATATATATATATATATATATATATATATATATATATATATATATATATATATATAAAGAGAAACATTACTCTAGAGTATTCTAAAGATTTCTTACATCTACATAATCTAGAGATTTCTTAATTCTACATTACAATAGAGTTTTCTAGTTACATGCTTACAATCATAACTCCTAGAATCTTCTACATTCTACCTTAGCATTGAGACTAACTAAAAGTTACAGCAAATACATAGCAAAATATTCATGAAAAATCTCATAGTTGTTGTCACTCCTCCTTGAGATTTTTCTTGGATACACCAAGCGTGTCTTTAAGATAATCAAACCTGGCTTTGGGTAGAGCTTTGGTGAAGATGTCTGCTAATTGCTCTTCTGCTTTGCAATACACTAGCTTTATATGCTTCAATCTTTCAGCTTCCCTTAGAGCGTGATATTTGACATTGATATGCTTTGTTCTTCCATGTTGAGTGGGATTTTCTGCCATTGAAATAGCAGATTTGTTGTTGATGTAAATGACGGATGGGCCTTGAGAAGGAAAGCCAAGATCAACCAAGAGTTTCCTAAGCCAAATACATTGATTTGTAGCAGATGCAGCTGAAATATATTCAGCTTCTGCTGTTGATTGAGCAACCACCTCTTGCTTCTTCGAGTTTCATGAAAAGATGTCTGAACCAAAACAAAAACAATATCCAGATGTACTTTTACAATCCTCCACGCATCTAGCCCAATCACTATCTGCATAGCCAATTAGTTTGCCATTTTCAACTTCATTGTACCAAATGCTCAATTTTCCATCTTCAACTTGCTTGTACCAAATACCATGATCCATTGTGCCCTTAACATATCTTAGAACTCTTTTAGCAGCTCCAAGATGTTTAGAGCTTGGATTATGCATGAACCTTGACAAAACGCTTGTAGAAAACATCAAATCAGGCCTCGATGCAGTAAGATAGAGTAAGCTGCCAACAAGACTTCTATATTGCCTTGCATCAGCTCTGCTTTGACCATCTTCAAGTTCAAACTTCTCGTTAATAACCAGCGGAGTAGGAACATGCTTACACTCGAGAAGATTAAATTTCTTCAACAACGATTAAGCAAATTGACGTTGAGATAGAAATATTCTAGAAGGTGTTTGATGAATTTCTAGCCCAAGAAAGAACTTCATCAATCCTAAATCAGTCATTTCAAATTCTTTCTTCATTTTCGACTTAAATTCATCAATAGCAGCTTCATCACTTCCTGTTATTAAGAGATCATCAACATAAAGTGAGATAACAACCAAGTTGCCATTTTTACCTCTTCTAGTGTATAATGTGGGTTCATTCATGCTTCTTTTGAACCCAAGAGACTCCAAATACGAGTCAATTCTGGAATACCAAGCACGCGAAGCTTGTTTAAGCTCATGTAATGCTTTGTGTAGCTTATACACTTTATCTTCAGCACCTTCAACATAGAATCCTTCGGGTTGATCTACATATATTTCTTCTTCAAGCCAACCATTTAGGAAAGTTGACTTTACATCCATGTGGTGCAATTTCCACTTAAACTGAGCTGCAAGAGCGATTAAAAATCTCACGGTCTCATGTCTTGCAACGGGAGCGAAGGTATCTCCAAAGTCGACACCAGGAAGTTGAGAATACCCCTTCACAACCAGCCTTGCTTTATGCTTGAAAATGCTACCATCTGGATTGTACTTCAATCGAAAAACCCATTTTACTCCGATGACATGTTTGTCTTTGGCTTGTCAACCAAAGACCAAGTGTCGTTCTTCTCAATAGCAGCTAATTCTTCTTCCATGGCTTGTTTCCATTCAGGAAACTTGATAGCTTCTACAAAACTTGAAGGTTCAGCAGCTGTAAAATTGCAATCTTCATAAATCTCTGATAATAATCTTGTCTTGATCACATCACTTTCAGTAGTGTTCTGTACTGATTTTGTGTGTTGTTGATCAAGATTCTCATCAATTTTATCAGAGATAATTGCAGCTGGAACTTGATTGGGGTGTGATTGTTGTTTGACAACCATATCTTTCTCCCAATCCCAATAAGGATTCTCATCAAAATGAACGTCTCTGCTTATGAGAACCTTCTTTTGTTGAACATTGTAGAGCTTGTATCCTTTTGAATTAGTTGAATAGCCCAACAAAATATATAGTTCAGCTTTGTCATCAAGTTTTCTCCTCCTAGCTGATGGAATGAGAGAATAACAAATAGAGCCAAACACTTTCAGCTCCTTAGCAGATGGTTTGAAACCATGCCAAGCCTCAAATGGAGTTTTCCCTTCAACGGACCTGGTTGGAAGTCTATTAAGCAAATAGACTACTGTGTTTACAGATTTTGCCCAAAAACATTTAGGCATCCTTTTTTCTGCCAACATGGATCACGCCATCTCCATGATAGTTCGATTATTTCTTTCGGAGACCCCATTTTGTTGAGGTGAGTAAGGCACAGTGAGTTGGCGATGTATCCCTTCATCTTGGCATAATTTTGCAAACTCCTGTGATGTATACTCAGAACCATTATCGGATCTAAGTATTTTAATTTGGAAACCGCTATCCTTCTCCACTGAAGCTTTGAAGGATTTAAAGACTTCAAATCCTTGTGACTTGTGGGTGAGAAAGTACACCCATGTCATCCGGGTCAAGTCATCAATAAATAAGAGGAAATATGTTGTGCTTAAATGAGGTGAATAGGCACTCTGGAAAGAGGACCAGGTCTCAGTAGTACAGAACAAGTTAAATTATCGTATTCCACAGAGATTGATAATGTTGAACAATCAGTTTAAGCCTAGAACAAGATGCTTTCAGAGTAAAGTAACAAGATTTGATTTGATTAACTAAGATTCAGATTGACAATAATAAAAACTAAGACTAATCACTAGGTTTAAAGAACAGGATGCAGCACAGCCAGATCAGGCAAGAAGATCAGTCATTCCCTCTCAAACATACATGAATAAAGTAACAAATATAGATCCAAGGTTTCTCTCTCAAACAACCTCTAAGGCAGCTGGTCACATATACTTAGGTTTGTTAGATGTTGAATAGGTAGGTGGTCTCGGATCCTAAACAACAACTAAGCATTAAGTCTTGGAGAGCATTCTAACCAAAAGGTCAAAAACCCTTAGCACAAGCTAATTCATTGGTCTGTTCATAACTTGTATGTTTGTATGGTGGATCTATCTCGTAGTTTCGCTTGGTCCACTAGCTACTCGACTGATGTAAAGGTTAGCAAAGCCTTTAATACATTTTAACCCATGAAATAATTCATTCATACATTCATTCATTCAATAAGAGAGAGAACAACTCACTTCTGCCAGCTCTAGGCCGACTGACCCTGCAAAACGATTACTCAAGCAACGCCATAAATGAACTCGCACCAACAAATACCATTGAAGACTTGAATTTCATTAATGAAGAAGATGAACAGTAGTCCAAGATGGCTGGAAATCGTTTTCCAACATTAACTACAAGAGAGAGAAAGTAAAGACTAATTCTAGAGAGAGAATTACACTAATAATTGTTGTGAAAGATAATTCTAGATGATGATGATGCCAATAACCGGCCAAAGGAGGTTTATATCTCCCAAATCAGGAAAAGTAAAAAGCAAATCCCACCAAGTGGTATTAAACTAATGGATTTTAATACAAGTGAACAGTAAAGCAGCTATTCAGCAGCAAAAGTAGTTGAAAAGTAATCTTCTAGCTTCTTTTACACTCCACATTGCTTTATAGACCCTTCAATTTTCAACTCTAGGTGTGGGCTATGATGTCCCATCAAATTGCCACCAGCTTCACTCTATCTCACGCCTCTCCCTTTGATCAACTGATTCAATGAGCTCAGTTTCGCCCAAGAACAGCCAGAATCCGTCTGTTCAGCAGAAAAACAGCACAACCTGCAGACTAGCCAATTTTCCATCTTTTTGTGCACAATTGTCTCTTGAACGAGCTGTGACTTGGTTAGTTTTGACCAAAATATATAGGTACGATATGCACTTATCAAAATACTTACTTCCATTCAAAGCCGGAGTTTGCATTGGACCACAAATATCAGTGTGGATCAACTCTAGTTTTTCACTAGCTCTCCATGAACTCCTTTGAGGGAATGGTTGCCGATGAAGCTTACCCAATTGGCAAGCATAACAAGTCTCCTTAATGATGTTAATAGATTCCAAATCACGTATCATCTCATTCTTTTCCATGAATTTCAAAGAATGAAGATTGTAATGGCCAAACCTCTTATGCCACAACAAAGAATTATCATCAATTGCAGACAAAGCATAATTGTTAATTGCATTCCAATTAATTGGAAAGCAATTATTTTTCATCTCAACTGTAAGAATATGAGCACCAATATGGTCTTTAATTTCGCAAGTTTTATCTTTAAACAATAAGCTGTAGCCCTTGTTTATCATCTAAGCAACGCTTAACAAGTTTTGTGCTAGGTTTGGAACATAAAGAGCATCGGTGATCAGATTCGTACCTTTAGAAGTTTGAATCTTAACCGTACCTCTTCCTTGAGCTTGAACAGTGTTGCCATTTGGTACCTACGGTTGTGACTCTAGCAAGTATACTAGGACGATTATGTAGCTTTGGTAAGTACAAGTGTCATTCCCACGAGGATTGAAATAAAACTAAACTGAAACTAGCTATGGAACAGTCTGCTTAAGTAACTGGTAACATAAAAGGCTTGATTTTGAGGTTGGTTGTCTATTATCTAAGTTAATGAACTCTACTAAAGACAGGTCTAAAGATTAAAAGGTGAGAAATGATGATTGATAACAATATATTAAAAGGAACAAGCTAAACCTAGCATGGAACTGGCATTGCAACCTCCCTTCTCTCCTTATTTAACTCATGAATGCATGTAACTATTCTGTCAAGGTCTCTACTTTCTAACTTGGTTCAAATGGTCATATCCCCAAATTACTAAGCATTACTCACAGCCTAAAGGCCTTTCAAGATGCTTTACTACTTGATTAAGCACGAAGTAACATTCCACTTGCGTGGAAACCCTTGATATACATCAGTCAAATGGTCATATCAGATGTATATGTTTATATGAAGAACAAGCATACATAAAAGCAATGGTCATGACAATCATGCATATTGTAACAGACTGTTTAAGACCTGAAATCTACAGAACTTCATTAAACACTTAAAAGAAACAACATTCATTCATTAAATACAAAGATAAGGAGACTTACAACACCAGCCCAAAGGCTGGTTTAGCTCGTAGAGAGTACTACTCACTCATTGTGAGCTTAACAACAAGAATTACAATAAACTCCATTAAAGGAGCTCAACTACCAAAAACTAAGATTAATAATACTGAGGAAAAATGGATGAAGATGAGATGTGATACGAGATATCCCTCTCCTCATAAATTGTTCTCTACTTCAACCCAAAAAGCAATAATAAAATACTAGTTAAAGTACACTAGTACAAGGTTCCAGCTAATAAAGTAAAGTTACTTTAACTAAAGCTACTAAACATCTCCATTGGCAAGACAAAAGACTCCTTTTCAAGCGGCTAACATCACTTCCAGGCTGTTGCACGCTCTCCAAGCTGTGCCGGCACTTTTACCCCTCCTTTTCTTCTGATGTGATCTCCACTGTTCACTCAGGCAGGCTGCTTTTCAGCAAAATATCCTTGAAGGCTCTTTAAACTGAAAATATCATTATTAGACACCAAATATATAGAATTATGGTCTAATTAGCCCCTTAATACATGAATAAACAACCATATATCATAGTCAAATTCGAGCTTATCAAACACCCCCAAATTAAGCTTTTGCTTGTCCCCAAGCAAAGACAAAAAGGAAAACTAAACTAAACAGACTCGAATTTAAGACTAAAGAAAAGGATAAAAGTAAGAGTGAAACAATTTATACAAGACAGTGAAAAGAAATCCTAGACAACTACAACAATTCAACAGCTTTTTAATTTGATTACCCTTCAACCTTTTCAACCTTAGATTAAGCACAGAGGAGCTTTGTTTCTTAATGTGGTTAGACTTTACCTTTATTCCATTTTAAGTTCCCAGAAAGTTCTCAAGGCTTTAAATCAAACTTCAACATTCAAGTGAACAACCTGCTCTGCCCTCATCACCTCACTAAGGAGTGTTTGCACTCAGTTCTCTTATGGCAACTAGATTACCATAAACAGGGTTCCTAAGATGCTTTAGAATTCACTCCTCAGCTAAGTTCAATAAATCCTTAGGATGTGACCTTGCTTATTGGTCCAAACTTTCACAATTAGACAAGTACTAAGCATAGTCAAAAGGTCTTTACAGGGTTATAATGTTAGGCTACGGTAAAAGGTATGGAAGTTAAATGGCTTTTTACAATGTGTGGAACTTGTCATTATTTATCAATTAAGCTCTTTTCCAACAATTTCAATTCTTTCCCAGCTTGTTCCTGGTTATTTACAATCATCAATTACCTACACAGCCTGTTTCACAACTTAGGCACAAAACAAATCAAATTTTTTTATACAACACTAAAACAAAAGCAATTCCAAACTTCAAACTTCTAAGGCTAAGATGTTGTTGACTCCGTATTTGACTATATTTTCCTTTATATTTTCATAAGTATTTCGGGCTAAATCAATTAAAATTGCATAAGATTGTGCTAACAATGATCAAAGTGTAGCAAATATCATGTTTATGGGTAACAACAAGAATTTTGGACACAAACAGCCTTTTACAGCTAAACGACAAGAGAAGAATGAGTCAAAACGTGTTGAAAAGTGCTTTTGGACTGTAGTGTCACGGATGCAAGCTTGGGGGATGAGAGTAGAGCGTGTTTTAAGGGCAGAATCAGCTGAAGACTTAGTTTAATGTGTAGTTAATCTCGTTTATTGTATTTCTGCAAATTGTTTGCTAGCTAAACTTAACTTTTCTTTGATTTCCAGCCTATATAATGGTTGTAGCTTTTGTTGCCGAAGAACATCTCAGATTTAGACATCATATCTACTTCAGTTTTATTTCCTGTAGTTCTGTTAAGAGATTTATCTCTTCTTTAATGAAGTTTTCAGTTTCCTTTAGCCTGTTTGCTTACATTATGAGTGAGTAGTCACCTTTCAAGTTTAACCAGCCTAAACTGGTGGTCACTAGTACTTTTCTCTTTATTAGTAGTGTATGTTTTCAATCTTTCATCGTGTATAATGGAATGCCTATGGTTGGAATAATTAATACTTCGTATCTTAGTGCATTTGGATGTTGGGAATCTAATTTCCATTGCATGTAACTACCATTATACATATATTATCTTCTAAGGATACTTGTCTGATTTTATACCAAGGGTTCTCATATCTTTGGGATGCTACTCAGCTTAATGCAAGAATAATTACACTTAGGTGCATCTTTGTGCAATAAATTCTTAGGATCTTAAGAACATGTGAAAACTGACTTCAAGTGAATATGGAGTAGAGACCTTGCATGAAGATTGAATAACATGCATTAATAATAAGAGAAATAGTATGTAGATCACTAGCAAACAGGTTGGTTGGGCTTGTACTTTTCCATAATTGTTTTAAAATCATATTTCAATATTGCTCTGTTTTCATTAAACACAAACAACCTCAAACAACTTCAAATATTTGTCACTTGATACATCAAACAGACTGGTTGGTAACAACTTTCAGTAAAACCTTACTCCAATCCTCGTGGGAATGACACTTGGATTTCACCATTACTACATACAGACCTAGTATACTTGCTAGTGTACTCCAGAAGTCAACAGATGTACAACCTCAGAAATAAAAAGGCTTTATTCACTATTTTTTTCATTATTCGAAGAATTTCTGTGAGATTTTCTTCATTTTTCAATTTTTCTTTTCTTTTTCTCTTTTTTTTTTTCAGTCAACACTTTTCATTCCTCACCCTCGGAGAATCTACATCAACAATTATTTACACTTTAAGCTCTTTTAGACTGTCAAGCAGTCTGTTCTTTAGACATGGAATTCAATCAAGGGTATTTGGAATAAAAGTGAAGGGAATTGGCAAAGCTAAAGTTTTATTTGAAATTTTGTGTAAATCAGTACGTTTTTAACTGGTTTGTTCGTGGTGTAACCAAAGTTATACTTGCATTCTGTGTAGTCTATGCGCAGGGCTGGATCTCCAACACTTCCAATTGATCATGAGATAGAAAGAACCTGTAGACAAAACATGAGAGCTGTTAGAAGAGCAAATCAAAGACAAAGAAGAAGGATGGAAGGAGAACAAAACCCAAACGGAGGACAGAACCAGAATGGAGGAAACAATGGCGGTAACAATAAACACAATGGGAATGGTGGCAACAACAATAACAATGTGAACCACAATGGAGGCAATCAACCAGAAGGTGAAGGAGAAAACAATAACCCTCCTGTCATGAGAATGAGAGACTATTTGAGGCCAACAACCGAAGGACACTCTTCATGCATAGTGTTGCCAGACAACGTAAACAACCTGTTTGAAGTCAAGGCAGCTATGATTCAAATGCTTCAGACAGCTGTCCAATTCAGAGGATATCACAATGAGGATCCTAATGCTCATATTGAAGATTTTATTACCATGTGTAATACTTTCAGAACAAGAGGAGGAGCCTCTGATGATCTTATTCGGCTAACTTTATTCCCTTTTTCTGTGAAGGACAAGGCAAGAAATTGGTTGAAGAATCTTCAACCTGGATCTATCACCTCATGGGAAGAGATGGCTAGTGCTTTCCTAATGAAGTACTTTCCACCTAGACAAGCTATCAAGCTCAGAAATGAAGTCTCACATTTTGTTCAAGAGGAGGACGAATCACTTGCTGAAGCTTGGGAGCGTTACAAAGAGCTCCTTAGGCGAGTACCAAACCATGGCATTCCCATGTGGATGCAAGTGCAGAACTTCTACAATGGAGTCACCAATGCCTATAAAATCCAAATTGAATCTGTAGCAAATGGCAACCCAGAGGACTTAGAGCCTCAAGCTTTATATGATCTTATTGAAAGGGTAGTCAATACAAGTTATAATTGGCACTCAGTAAGGAGTGATGGCAGAAAACTTGCAGATTTCCCTGGATCAGAGGTTGTTTCCAAGCTCACCACACAAGTAGAGCAACTTGCAAAGCAAATTGGCAAGATGAATGTCTCATCTATCCATGCTGAGACCTCAGAAGCTGATGCATGCGACTTTTGCGGTGGTCCCCACAGAAACATCAACTGCCCAGGAGTGAAAACAGGAAAAGCTGACCAAGAGCAATGCGACTACTCTGGTTACAACCAGAGACATCCACCAAATGCATATTCCAACACTTACAACTCTGGAACCAGGAATCATCCAAACTTTTCCTGGAGAAATCAAGACAACCAGCAAGCACAAGCACCTTTCCATCAACAACTAAGAGGACAATACCAAGTGCAACCACAGCAGCAGTACAAACAGACTATTCGATCGAAAGATGAAGCAGAACCAGACTTGAAAACAATGATAATGCAGTTCATGAAGCAGACACAAGCATCCATCAAGAATTTGGAAACTCAGATACATCAGTTAGCAACAGGAACCACATCCAAAGGAACTCTACCAAGCAACACCGAGCCAAATCCTAAGGCTGATGTTATGTCAATCACAACCAGGAGTGGTAAAGCAACTACTGACGCTATTAATCCTAACATGATTTCTGATGATGAAGGTACAATCAAAGAAACTCAAGGGGAACAAGCTGTTTGCCCCAATGAAAAAGCACAAGATGAGTCTATTCAAGTTCAAACCAAGGATAAGTATGTTCCACCTCCAGCCTATGTACCAAAAACACCCTACCCTCGGAGGTTAATCAAATACAAGATGGAGAAGGATTATGCTAAAGTCCTTGATACTCTCTCAAAGTTGCATATCAACATCCCACTATTGGATGCAACAGTGCAAATGCCAAATTACACCAAATTTCTCAAAGATCTGTTGTCCAATAAGAGGAAGCTTGAGAGTGTGACTATGGTTCAACTGAACCAAGATTACTCATCCATCTTGAAGAACAAGAAACAACTCCCTAAGAAAATGAAAGATCCAGGAAGTTTCTCTATCCCTTGTTCTATTGGCACACTTGATATTGATAATACACTCTGTGATTTAGGTGCTAGCATAAATTTGATGCCATATTCTTTGTACAAAAAGTTAGGGATAGGAGAACCTCAGCCTACTAGAATGTCAATTCAATTAGCTGACCGATCTGTTTGTTATCGTAGAGGAATAGTAGAAGATGTGCTTGTAAAGATAGGAAAATTCATTTTGCCTGCTGATTTTGTTATCATGGACATAGAGGAAGACTTGCATGTTCCAATCATATTATGAAGACCATTCTTAGCTAAGGGAGATGCAGTGATTAGAGTTAAGGACAAAGAATTGAGCTTACATGTTAATGAGGAGAAAATAGTTTTCAAAATGAATGAAGCTTTGAGATATGCTAATGTCAATGATGATACTTGTTATTTTCTGGATACATGCTACACTTCATCTGTTTTGCAGGAAACTACTCATGATGTGTTAGAGAATTTGTTGGAGGCAAATCTTGACATTTGTGAGGAAACAGGTTGTTTGCTCAAAGCAGCAACTGAGACACCTCCACCAACTCTATTAGAACCCTCTCACAAAGAACCACCTGACATACCCATCTCTCAAATACCCACTCAAGAACTCAAACCACTCCCATTTCACCTAGAATATGCTTTTCTAGACCCACAAAAGACCCAACCAGTCATTATCTCATCAAAACTCTCACATACCCAAAAAGACTTACTCCTTGCTATTCTCAAACAAAACAAAGAAGCCATTGCATGGAAGATAGATGATATCAAAGGTATCAGTCCCTCTTTGTGTGTTCACAAGATCTTAATGGAGGATAACTACAAACCTATCATTCAACCACAAAGGAGACTCAATCCACACATGAAGGAGGTAGTCAAGAAGGAGGTAATCAAGCTTCTGGAGGCAGGAATCATCTACCCTATCTCGGACAGCAGCTGGACAAGCCCTGTTCAGGTTGTTCCCAAGAAAAGAGGCACTACTGTGGTGCTAAATGAGAAGAAAGAGCCTGTTTCCACCAGAACTGTGACTGGATGGAGAGTTTGCATAGATTACAGAAGGCTCAATGATGCAATAAGGAAAGACCATTTTCATTTGCCCTTTGTAGATCAAATGCTTGAGAGATTGGTTGGATATGCATTCTACTGTTTTCTAGATGGCTATTTCGGTTATAATCATATCCCAATTGATTCAAAAGACCAAGAGAAGACAACCTTCACATGTCCTTATGGAACTTATGCTTATAGAAGAATGCCATTTGGCTTATGCAATGCTCCTGCTACTTTCCGGAGGTGCATGATGGCAATATTCCATGACATGATTGAGAAGACTGTGGAGATATTCATGGATGACTTTTCAGTCTATGGATCTTCTTTTGGAGCTTGTTTGAAGAATTTGGAGGCTGTTTTAGTTCGATGCAAGGAAACACATCTTGTTTTGAACTGGGAGAAGTGTCATTGTATGGTCACTAAAGGTATTGTGCTAGGCCACAAGATTTCTGAGAAAGGGATTGAAGTTGACAAAGCCAAGGTTGAAGTTATAGAGAAACTGGTTGTTCCCACTAGTGTGAAAGATGTTAGAAGCTTTTTGGGCCATGCAGGATTCTACAGGAGGTTCATTAAGGACTTCTCAAAGATTGCTTTGCCCTTATCTGCTTTATTTCACAAAGATGCAGAGTTCAAGTTCGAAACAGCCTGTTTGACAGCTTTTGAGACATTGAAGGCGAAGCTCATCAATCCGCCCATCCTAGTTGCACCTGACTGGGAGAAACCATTTGAGTTGATGTGTGATGCAACTGATGCATGTGTTAGAGTTGTGCTAGGCCAAAGACGGGAGAAGAAGTTTCAACCAATCTATTATGCCAGCAAAACAATGAATGATGCTCAAAGGAACTACACAACAACAGAGAAGGAGTTGTTAGGAGTAGTGTACGTGTTTGACAAGTTCAGATCCTACTTAGTCCTTTCCAAATTGACTGTTTACACTGACCATGCAGCTCTGAAGTACCTGTTTGCCAAGAAAGATGCCAAACCAAGATTGATCATATGGTTGTTATTGCTGCAGGAGTTTGATATTGAGATACTTGATAAGAAAGGAGTTGAGAATGTTGCAGCAGATCACTTGTCTCGAATCTCAGGAAGTACCAAATAGCCTAAGATTTGTGAGAATTTTCCTGATGAGAACTTATATGCTGTGCAATCTAGCCCATGGTTTGCTGATATTGCTAATTACCTTGTCTCTTCTATAAAACCACCTGGTTTATCCACTAACCAAAGAAGGAAGTTCTTTGCTGAACTAAAATATTATTTTTGGGAGGAACCTTTTCTTTTCAGGTTATGTGCAGATCAAGTCATTAGAAGGTGTGTAACACAGGAGGAAGGTGAGAAGATCATGAACCATTGCCACAATCAAGAAGCTGGAGGCCATCATGGCGCAAACAGGACGGCTGCAAAAGTCCTGCAAGCTGGTTTCTATTGGCCAACCATTTTCAAAGATGCACAGAGGTTTGTAAATAGGTGTGAGGAATGTCAAAGGACAGGTAACATCTCAGCCAGAAATGTTATGCCCTTGAACAACATAGTTGTGTGTGAAATCTTTGATATATGAGGTATAGATTTCATGGGTCCTTTTCCCTCTTCCAATGGTAATAAATACAGACTTGTTGTTGTTGATTATGTAAGTAAATGGGTAGAAGCAATTGCTAGCCCTACCAATGATGCAAAAGTTGTAGTTAAGTTTCTGAAGAAGCTGTTTGCTCGTTTTGGTGTGCCAAGAGCCATCATTAGCGATCAAGGTACTCATTTTAGAAATGTCCAGTTTGAAAAGTTGCTTAGTAGGTTTGGAGTCACTCATAGAATTGCTACACCTTATCATCCCCAGTCAAATGGGCAAGCTAAAATCTCAAACAGGGAGATTAAGCGCATTCTTGAAAAGACAGTGAGCAATTCTAGGAAAGACTGGTCAAACAAGCTAGATTATGCACTGTGGGCATACAGAACAGCTTATAAGACACCAATTGGCATGTCCCCATTTAGACTATTGTTTGGAAAAGCTTGTCACTTGCTTGTAGAGCTAGAACATAAAGCATATTGGGCTTTAACCTTTCTGAATTTTGATGAAAAAGCTACAGGTGAGCAAAGGAAGCTTCAATTGAGTGAAATGGAGGAGTTTAGGCTGTTTGCCTATGAGAATGCCATGCATTACAAAGAAAAGACCAAGAAGTGGTATGATAGAAAGATCCAGTCCAAGGAGTCTCATGAAGGACAACAAGTCTTGTTGTACAATTCTAGACTGAGACTTTTTCCAGGAAAACTTCGAACAACGTGGTCAGGTCCATTCACAGTGACTAGACTGTTTGCTCATGGAGCAGTTGAGATAACAAAGCCGGGAGGTGAACCATTCAAAGTAAATGGCCAGAGGCTCAAGCCATACTTAGCCAAGGATTCCATAGCGATGACTCAGGTCATTCACCTCTTTGAGCCACCATAAGTTGAACCAAACAATGTGTTCGCTGCAAACACCAATTGCAGCAAAAGTCTTGGAAATTCCAAGCATTCTATCCCTTAGTTAGTTTTTTTTTAGTTTGTTTTAGTGTGTTTTCATTCTTAAGTTTCAGTGTGTTAGTTTTACTCTCTAAATTTTGTCGTGCAAAGAATCAAAACTCTACATTTCTTTTCCATAGGACTTGAGTTTTGAAATTTTGCTAAGTAAAATGAGAGTATGTTTTTGTCTAAGTAAATAATCTTCAAGCTGAGTTAAGAGGAATTAAGGGGCCACGAAATTTGAACTTAATTTTTGCAAATCAAAATTTAAACAAGGATAAATCATGCTTAAGAGAGAGGTAACGGTAAAGAGAAGTTGATTAGCTTGGGAAGAAAACCGCCTGCCATGTGGCAATCTAAGGCAGTTTTCTCCACTTGCTTTTTGGCTTCCCAAAACCGTTCCCCACTTCTCTCAGCCACACGCCTTGTTAACCGCCCAATAACCTCTCTTTCTTTTTCTTTTTAACTCCGACTCAAACTTTTTTCAGTTCATGCTTTAATCCAACCCTAACTTTTACTTGCAAGAATTTTCTAAGTTCCAATTTGCAGAATGAGAACCAGAACTGGTGCCAAGATGGTCAAAATTTAGGCCAAGGAATCTGGAAAGAAGAAAACTAAGACTGTTGTCCCAGCCACTGATCCCAAATTGGGGAAAAAGTTATCAACTTTCACCAATCCTGAGCACCAAAGGAATTTCGAGGAGTATTCAAAGATGCACTTTAGAGCCATAAGGACAATGTGTTGGCATGCCTTGAAGACAGTGCAAATGGGAGCAGGAGCAAGGAAGTACATGGAGAATGGAGGCTTAGCAAAGTTGGTAGAAATCGAGGAACCATCCTATAGAGAACTCACACTTGAGTTTTTGGCGACTTTTTCACACAACAAGAAGGTCGTGGATCCTAACAAAGAAGGAAAGTACAATTTCAGACTCATGGGTCACTTCCAAACCCCATCTCTGAACAACCTGAACCAACTTCTAGGGTTCATTGATGATGAAGACATCAATTCTGAAGAGTACAAGTCCCAATTCACGGAGGTCCCTAAAGATTTCGATATGCAAGAGTTCTGGCATGGAATTACTGGAGAAGATAATTATGATGGCAGTTCATCCAAGTCCTCTGCCATTGTTGATTATTCTTTGAGGTATATGCACAAAATCATAGCAAACACCTTGTTCGCCAGAGCCATCCAAGCTACAGTTCCACAAGCAGATTTGACAGCCCTATGGAGCATGACTACTAGAAGGAAGATGAATTTAGGTTACTGGTTTGGAGAGTATATGACAGCTTTCAAGGACAAGCACATGATTGGTATCTTTTGTGGATCCCTTATCACAAGGATAGCCGAGGCAATTTGACTTTTTCGTCCAACTGAGCACAAATTGACCTTGGAGAACTATCCTGAGAAGCTAGACCTTCAAGCACTGCAGTACATGCAAATTTGCAAGAAGACAGGAGGAAAATGGTACTTGTTTCATGAAGCACAGAAAATTGAGGAGAGCAAGCACAAGAAGAGGAAGGCCGAACCCACTTTGACTGTTTCTTCAGAGGAGAATTCTTACTCTGATGGTCCTAAAAATGCTGAGTTTTACAAGAAGTGTGCTGAACTTAACCCTGAGGAGATTATGCTGCGCATTAAGGAAGTGTTTCACAAGTGCAACTCCAATGAGAGAGCCATCAAGCAACTGAAGAAAGAGAATGAGATGATGCAGACAGAGATAGCCTTGATGAAGAGCATGTTGGAAGCTGCTGGTCACCTTATTCCACCAGTGCGGGAGACTCAAAAGACCCCACCTCGTGCCAATGTCTCTGGAATCAAGATTTCTGAGTGTACTTCTACCAAAGATCCAATGTCGACCTCAGAGAAGGATGTCACCACTACTCCTGCCAAAGAACCAATGGAGGAGGAGGGAGAATCCTCTGCAACCCCTTCCATTTGATGAAGAACACAACTCTCTCTCTTCACCTCAGTAAGCCCTTGCCTTTATTCTTGTTGTTTAATGCCCTTGTTGTCTTTCCTATCTCTTTGCCTTATGCTCTTGTACATTGAGGGCAATGCACATTCCAAGTTGGGGGTGCAAGGTAGGAAGACAACCATTGTAAACTTGATATTTTTGATGTGCACATACAATTGATTATGCATGATTAAGCCCGAATATTTATATTTTTGTGTCTTGAGTCAAATCAGTTAGTTAGAGTCTTTAGTGTATAGCAGCAATTATAACTTAAATTGTTTTTGTTTTGCAAATGTGTGATGAATCTAGTTTTTCCTAGAAGATTAGAAGTTCTGAAATTTGAAAGTTCAACAATAAACTGCAAATAACCCATGTGAGATTTTGAGCCTAAATTAGCATGAAAATGCAAACTTTCTTCTGAGTGGGCTTATACATCAGAACACTTAGGTAGAGTTTGCCATGGTTGCCTATTTTGAGAGAGATTTCAGGAACTTAAACTAACTGAACAGCCTAATTTATTGCCCAAATTATTCTCAAACATCCTGTTTGCCTCAAATTGTCAAAAGAAACAGGCATCTCAAAAAGCCTGATGAAAAAAATGAAAAAGATTATAAAAGGATGTCAAGCTTAAATGTTCTATCAAATTGGGTTGCATTAAGGAAACAAGCTGTTCATTATTAAATGTCAAGTTCAAACAAACTGTGCTCTCTTAAGATGGATTGATTAGCAAGGTCAAGGCCTCGTGTTTCTATGTATTCAAGCTGAAGAGTGTAAATTCTTCCCCTTATGGCACACTTGCCACTGAGTGTTAGAGTGAACATTATTCCTTTGTGAGGCAGTTTATAAAAAAATCAAATTGTTGAATTTTGAACTCAATGTCATATGCTTTGAAGAATTTCTGCTTTAATGATGGAGTCTAGCCTAATCACATTTTGCACCTTCTCTAATAGTTGCTGCTTTAGTTGTTAGCTTAAGTGTTTTTCTTTTTCTTTGAGTCTTAACTTGGGTAATTTTCTTTGCCTTTGAGTCTTTGCTTGGGGACAAGCAAATGTCTAAGTTGGGGGTAATATGTTGAGTCCGTATTTGACTATATTTTCATAAGTATTTCGGGCTAAATCAATTAAAATTGCATAAGATTGTGCTAACAATGATCAAAGTGTAGCAAATATCATGTTTATGGGAAACAACAAGAATTCTGGACACAAACAGTCTTTTACAGCTAAAAGACAAGAGAAGAATGAGACAAAACATCTTGAAAAGTGCTTTTGGACTGTAGTGTCACGGATGCAAGCTTGAGGGATGAGAGTGGAGCGTGTTTTAAGGGCAGAATCAGCTGAAGACTTAGTTTAATGTGTAGTTTATCTCGTTTATTGTATTTCTGCAGTTTGTTTGCTAGCTAAACTTAACTTTTCTTTGATTTCCAGCCTATATAATGGCTATAGCTTTTGTTGCTGAAGAACATCTCAGATTTAGACATCATATCCACTTCAGTTTTATTTCCTGTAGTTCTGTTAAGAGATTTATCTCTTCTTTAATGAAGTTTTCAGTTTCCTTTAGCCTGTTTGCTTACATTATGAGTGAGTAGTCACCTTTCAAGTTTAACCAGCCTAAGCTGGTGGTCACTAGTACTTTTCTCTTTATTAGTAGTGTATGTTTTCAATCTTTCATTGTGTATAATGGAATGCCTATGGTTGGAGTAATTAATACTTCGTATCTTAGTGCATTTGGATGTTGGGAAGCTAATTTCCATTGCATGTAACTACCATTATACATATATTATCTTTTAAGGATACTTGTTTGATTTTATACCAAGGGTTCTCATATCTTTGAGATGCTACTCAGCTTAATGCAAGAATAATTACACTTAGGTGCATCTTTGTGCAATAAATTCTTAGGATCTTAAGAACATGTGAAAACTGACTTCAAGTGAATATGGAGTAGAGACCTTGCATGAAGATTGAATAACATGCATTAATAATAAGAGAAATAGTACGTAGATCACTAGCAAACAGGTTGGTTGGGCTTGTACTTTTCCATAATTGTTTTAAAATCATATTTCAATATTGCTCTGTTTTCATTAAACACAAACAACCTCAAACAACTTCAAATATTTGTCACTTGATACATCAAACAGACTGGTTGGTAACAACTTTCAGTAAAACCTTACTCCAATCCTCGTGGGAATGACACTTGGACTTCACCATTACTACATACAGACCTAGTATACTTGCTAGTGTACTCCAGAAGTCAACAGATGTACAACCTCAGAAATAAAAAGGCTTTATTCACTATTTTTTTCATTATTCGAAGAATTTCTGTGAGATTTTCTTCATTTTTCAATTTTTCTTTTCTTTTTCTCTTTTTTTTTTTCAGTCAACACTTTTCATTCCTAACCCTCGGAGAATCTACATCAACAATTATTTTCACTTTAAGCTCTTTTAGACTGTCAAGCAGTCTGTCCTTTAGACATGTAATTCAATCAAGGTTATTTGGAATAAAAGTGAAGGGAATTGGCTTAAATAATGTGTGTAAACAAAGAAATGGTTAAGGCTAGAGTTGGTTGACCTAGAATAAGGGTGTAATGCACTGGTAGGCTATTTGAGAGTGTAAAAATTGTGATATCTATGTGCCTTCATCTTCCTATGCTTTTCCTCAGTTTCACCATGAGAATTTGGGCAGCCAATTTAGATAACTAGGTTGGAATTTAAGTTATCAGTTTAGGCGACCAAATCAAACCCTACCTAAGACTTCTTTGAACTTAGCCCTCTCATCCATCTCCTAAATGCATTTGTGGATGCAGCAGGCTCTACCTTTCATGAATTAGGCTTTGCCATAAGGGTTTATAGGTTCTGAGTTACTTATTTCACTTGAATTTTGACTTCCAATTTAAAAACTTTTGAACCTTCTTTCTTTTTCAAACTTCATCAGTCAATAAAGGTTCACCACACATTTGATTAAGGTACAAGCATGCAATCTTTGGTTGTAGGTTGAAAGGCAAATATTCACATTTTAAGCAACTTTTAAGCTGTTGTAAATAAGGAAGACAACTAACACTATATACAGACACAGGTTGTTCCTCAATAAGAAACAACCTCACATTCTAACATTTTAACACAACAATTTACAAACTAACTATAAACATCTATATTACAGACAACATTAACATTGGGGACAAATGGGGTTTGACTATGGTATACAATTTAGCAAGTTAACTTCAGAGTTTCCTCTATGTCACTTAAGCTTTTATTCACATTTTTAGCACAATTTGTTCAATTTATGGGCTCAATTCATCATGCTACATATTTTACAATTCAAAGTAGGCATGGCATTTTTAATTTCAGTTTATCATATCAAGTTTTACCCCACCCCCAAATTAGAGATAGACATTGTCCTCAATGGCTCTAAGGGATGACATAAAACAAGAATAGCACAGAGCAGCAGCAAGTATAACAGCATTAAAAACAAAAAGATAAGAATAAAGAGCAAAGATCAAGGGGTACCAACAAAAGGAGGGAACCGGAGTAGACTGTTACTCAGGAGTAATAAGATCACGCGCAGAGGACACAGCCTCTAGATCCTTGGAAGCAGTAGCAGCATCACCCTGAATCTCACTTCCTCTGGCCTTACTTTCCTTGGCCTCACTTTCCTTAGCCTCACTCTCCTTACCAGCTGTGTGATTCAAATTCAGAGGCTTCCGAAATGCAAGAGGGGTGGAACGATCATGAAACTCCGGTTCATAATTGAGGGTCTCCTCATTGAACCTATGTTATATGGGGAGTTCAGAAAGTTTCCTCTAGATTTCCATTTGGGAATGAAGCCATGCAACAGACTTCTCCAGATCCTGCAAAGCCTTTTTCAGCAGGGCAATCTCTCTTTCCAACTTGGCATTCTTTCGATGCTGCGCTTTCAACTGGACATAAATCTCTTCATTATTCAGACTGAGGCACTTGCGAAAATAGTCAGCATCCTTGGTCTCTTCCTCCTCTTCACCTTCATCCTCAATCACAAAAGTGTCAACCGGAATCTCAAGCTTTCTTTTTCTAGACTCAGATTTTGCAGCCGTGTCAATCTCATTCACCAACACCCATTGCTTGTTCACTTGCTTGCAGTACCCCATATATTGAAGGGTTCTAAAGTTCATGGGGTCGGGATGGCAGGACAATGAAAGCCTGGATCGATCATCATGCTTGAAAACCCCTATGGCCTCAGCAATTCTGGTCACAAGATTCCCACAGTAAATTCCATTCAACTTCTTGCTAAGATATCCCAACAAGTACTCACAAAGAAAGTGGCCCAGATTCAACCTCCTTTCGGTCACCATGCTCCATAAAGCAGTCAAGTCAAGCAAAGTGACATTTGCTTGATTTTCCCGGGCGAAGATTGTTCCAGAAACGAGTTTGAGCAAAATTCTCATTGGGTATTCTAGAATGGAAGAACCCCTTGCCAGCTTGCTATCAAAATGGACTTCTCCAAATAACTACCTTCAGAAAACATGAGGATCGAAATCCTTTGGAGTAGCAGTGAGAAAATGAGAAAACTCTGCAATAGCAGCCTCATCATCAGGCACACACCCTATCAAGACATTGAATGTGTTCAGAGATGGGTTTTGTGTATGACCCATCAATCTGAACTGGAAATGGTTCTCAGCATCTGGATTGGTGATTTTAGGGTTGACCTTGAATGTTGACAAGAACTCCAGTGTGAGTTCCTTGTAAGATGGCTCCACCATTTCGAAGAACGACTGAAATCTCCCTCTGTCCATATGATCCTTGACATCATCTGCTAACCCCAATTTCTTGAGTGAAGCCCAACAAACACTTCGTGGAGAACCAAATGAAATATCAGCAATGTACTCGAAGGTCTCCTGAGCAGTTGGGTCAGAGAACCTTGAGAGCTTTTTCACCAGTTTCTCATCAGGGAGAACCATGACAGAGTTTGAAGTGTTTCCCTTGTTTCGATTTGCAGCTCACTTCAAATTAGGTTCCTGTTTGATGATGACACCACCACGGGTTTTCATTCTGCAAAATATTTGAACTTAAAAAGAAACTGAGTTGGTGAGAAAGGTAGAAAGAAGAAATTTGGCTAAGTGATGGATTAGAAAAGGACAACTGATAGCTTTGTATGTCTTTTATAGCTAGAAAAGGAGATTGTGACGGTTTGAAAAAGGGAGTAGTTGTGGCAGATTTTGGGAACCGAACAAGTAGGAGAGAGAGGAGTTATGAATAGTTGAGGGGCGTGGGAGAGAGAACGTTCTTCACTGGTGGATTAGACCTCTCTCAACTCCCAAACGGTTATAAAATTTTAACCATTAAACCCATTTACTCTTCATCAACGGTTAGAAATTACTTACTAACCATGATTTGACAACTCACTCTCTTATCTTCAGTTTCAATTTAAATCCTACACCACGTTAACTCACATTCTTATTTCAAATTAACCAAGTACAAAAATCAGAATACTTTTCAAAAGAGATGACCCCCAAATTTTATTTTGCTAAGTAAAAATTCAAACTTTAGCTCTATAGGAAAGAGATGGGAAAGAGTGGTTATGGCACGGGGTATTCCAAATCGGGCAAACATTAATAAAATTTGCCATAATCACTGATAATGGCACTCATTAACCTTAAATTTGCTTAATAGCTTCTCAAAAAGCTTGTTGCAAAAATGAGTGCCATTATCAGTGACTATGGCACGGGGTATTCCAAATCGGGCAAACAGCCTTTTTAGGAATCTTACTACCACCCTAGAGTCATTTGTGGGGCTTGGAATAGCCTCCACCCATTTACTTACGTAGTCAACTGCCACAAGGATATACTTGTTCTTTTTGGAAGACGGAAAGGGTCCCATGAAATCTATGCCCCACACATCAAAAATTTCACAAACAACTATGTTGTTTAAGGGCATAGAGTTCCGGGCAGAAATGTTACCTGAACGTTGGCATTCATCACACTCCTTCACAAATCTATGGGCATCTTTGAATATGGTAGGCCAGAAGAAGCCTGCTTGGAACACCTTAGAGGCGGTTCTACTAGCACCATGATGTCCTTCAGATTCTTGTGAATGGAAATGATGAAGAATGAGCTCTCCCTCCTCTTGGGTCACACACAGTCTAATAATCTGATCTGCACATAACCTGAAAAGATATGGTTCTTCCCAAAAATAATATTTAATTTCAACATAAAACTTTCTCCTTTGGTTAGTGGACAATTTAAAAGGTTTATATGAGTCTGCAAGGAAGTTAGCAATGTTAGCAAACCATGGAACATTCGAAGCTGAATATAATCTCTCATCAGGAAAGATATCCCTGATCTCATGTTGTTCCTGTTGGTCTCCTATTGCTATTCTAGAAAGATGGTCTGCAGCAACATTTTCAATGCCTTTTTTATCTCAAGATCTCCAAATCAAACTCCTGAAGAAGTAGCAACGATCGGAGCAGCCTTGGCTTGGCATCTTTCTTTGCAAAGAGGTGTCTCAAAGCAGCATGGTCAGTGAAAACTATAACTTTTGACAAGACCAAATAGGATCTAAACTTGTCAAAGGCATAAACCACAGCAAGAAGCTCTTTCTCTGTAGTTGTATAGTTTTTCTGAGCATCATTCAAGGTCTTGCTGGCATAGAAAATGGGTTGGAACTTCTTGTTAACCTTTTGACCCAAAACAGCTCCCACACAAGTATCACTTACATCACACATCAACTCAAAACGTTGCTCCCAGTTGGGTGCAATCAAAATTGGTGAGTTGATGAGTTGTTCTTTCAAGACGTCAAAGGCTCTGATGCAGTCTGCCCCAAATTCAAACTCAACATCCTTATGAAGCAATGCTGAAAGTGGAAGAGCAATCTTGGAGAAGTCTTTTATGAATCTCCTATAAAAGCCTGCATGTCCCAGAAAGCTTCTAACATCCTTGACTGTGGTAGGAACAGCCAGCTTTTCAATAACTTCGACCTTGGCTTTGTCAAATTCTATCCCCTTCTCTGAGATTTTGTGCCCAATCACCACACCTTCAGTCACCATGAAGTGACACTTCTTCCAGTTCAACACAAGATTGGTCTCTGTGCATCGAACCAAAACAGCCTCTAAATTCTTCAAACAGCCTTCAAATGACCTCCCATAGACTGAGAAATCATCCATGAAGATCTTTACTGTCTTCTCAATCATGTCATGAAAAATGGCCATAATACACCGTTGGAATGTAGCTGGTGCGTTGCAAAGACCAAATGGCATTCTCCTGTAGGAAAATGTCCCATAAGGACAAGTAAAGGTGGTCTTTTCTTGATCCTCGGAGAAGATTGGGATTTGGTTATAGCCTGAATATCCATCTAAGAAGCAATAAAAGGCATAACCAGCAAGTCTCTCCAACATTTGATCCACAAATGGCAAAGGAAAGTGATCTTTCCTTGTGGCATCATTAAGCTTTCGGTAGTCAACACATACCCTCCACCCTGTGATCATTCTTGTTGGAATTAACTCATTCCTCTCATTCTTTACAACTGTTGTGCCCCCTTTCTTCGGAACAACATGCACTGGACTTGTCCATTTGCTATCTGAAATGGGATAGATGATCCCAGCTTCAAGCAACTTGACAACCTCTTTTCTGGCCACATCTCCCATGACCGGATTAAGCCTCCTCTGTGGTTGAACACAAGGCTTGTAATCTTCCTCCATTAGAATCCTATGCACACACATAGTGGGGCTAATTCCTTTGATATCACCAATTGTCCAAGCTAAAGCCTCCTGGTTTTGTTTAAGGATGGTTAAAAGCTGGCTTTTCTGGTCCGGAGTTAGTTGTGATGAAATGATAACTGGCCGGCCATTTGGTGGGTTAAGGAAAGCATACTCCAAATGTGATGGTAAGGGTTTGAGTTCTGGAGTGGAAATGGATTGATTTGGTAGAAAGGGTGGTTCTGTGGTGGAAAGGTCATTTGTGTTTGGTGGAATGGGTGATAAGTCTGGTTTTTCAAGGGAACAGCCTGTTTCATCACATGTGTTCAACTCTTCTTCTAGAACAACCTGCAAAACATCTTTTTGAGTTTCCTGCAAGTTAGATGGGTTAGGACAGGTATCTAGAAAATAGCAAACATTAGAATCAACAGGTCTCATTAGCATTTCATTCATTTTGAAAACGACCTTGTCACCATTCACTTCCAAACTTAATTCTTTATCTTTCACTTTAATCACAACACTACCAGTGGCTAAGAAAGGTCTTCCTAAGATTATTGGAATATGCATATCTTCAGCTATATCCATTACTACAAAATCAGCAGGTAGTATGAACTTTCCTACCTTAACTAGGACATCTTCAACTATACCTCTAGGGTAGCAAACTGACCTATCAGCTAGTTGTATAGACATTCTAGTAGGTTGAGGTTCTCATATTCCTAACTTCTTGTATAACGAATATGGAATCAAGTTTATGCTTGCACCAAGATCACAAAGAGCATTCTCAAGATGTAATTCTCCAATGGAACAAGGGATAGAAAAACTCCCTGGATCCTTCATCTTTTTAGGAAGTGGCTGCATGTTCGTCAAGATTGAGGAACAGTCTCTGTTTAGCTGCACACAAGCCACATTCTCAAGCTTGGTCTTGTTAGACAGAATATCTTTCAAGAATTTAGTATAATTAGGCATTTGATTAAGAGCTTCCAAGAAAGGAAGGTTAATGTGGAGTTTCCTCAAAGTATCAAGAATCTTTGAGTGCCTTTTCTCCAATTTCTCATCTACCAAAGCTCCAGGGTAAGGTGCAGGTGGTTGATAAGGAGGAGGTGGAACATATTTCTCCACAGGTTCCTTCTGTACAAGAACAGGCTCTTTAGCCTTTACACTTGGCTTTTCTTTCACTGGAACTGCTTGTTCCTTCTCAGCTTCAGCCTCTTTAGAAGTACCTGCATCACCAACAAACTTTTTAATTTCTTTAGGGTCAGAAATTTCCTTACCACACCTGAGAGTGATAGCCATCACATTCTCCCTTGGATTAGGTTCTTTTAGTGTTCATAAATAAGAATTAAGGTTCAATTTTAGGGTTTGGGATTCACTTATTTCGGTTTAGGGTTTAGAGTTTGTAGTTTAGGGTTCAATTCTAGGATTTAAATTTAAAAACTTAGAGTTACGGATTCACCACTTTAGGGTTTCGGGTTCACCAATTTAGGGTTTCGAGTATCACCAATTTTATATGATACTTTATTTAAAAATATATTAAAAATGAAGGTTTTTTAAATAAAATTTGATTTAACTTTTTTATTTATATACAATAACCGGCCTAACTTTATATTCACATAAAAAAAAGAATTTTATCCATGTCACATTATTTTTAAATTAGAATGTAAGGTCTTACAATGCAGAGTTTATATCCTAGAACACAGAGTTTATAAATTTAGAATGCAGAGTTTATACAATAGAACACACCGTTTATAAAATTGGAATGCAGAGTTTATATTTTAAAGTACAAAGTTTATATTCTAATTTCGAGTTTAGCGTTTAGGATGTAAATTTTAGAGTTCAATATCTGGAATTTATGTTTAGATACTCAAGTTTAGGGTTCAATAATTAGAATTAAAGTTCAATTTTTGGGTTTTAGGTTCTCCTATTTCGGTTTAGGGTTTAGAGTTTGTAGTTTAGGGTTCAATTTTAAGATTAAAATTTAAAAATTTAGAGTTAATAAATTAGTCCTCTAAAAAAGTTAATAAATTAGTTTCTGGAAGTTTAGTTTATAAATTAGGATTTATGTGTTAAAATAGAATGATAAAAAAGAAAAGGAGAAAACAAAAGGAAAAAAGAAAGAAGAATAAATCAAGTCTGACACATGTTATATATATGTGAATTAGACAATATCAAAGAATCAGCTTTGGCACAACGGTAATAGGTGTAGCTTGCACGGTCACCCACACCAGCTGGGTTCGAATCCCTGCTCCACCTCTTTTATTAATTAATTGATGATTAAATGGACATACTAGATATTTACAAATATGCCACTCCGTTCAACAATTATCAAAACGGCACCGTTTCATATTTGTTCTCATATAACAAGTATTCTCAACTTAAACCTTGTTTGCGTGTGATCCATCCCATATATATATATATATATATATATATATATATATATATATATATATATATATATACTCTTCTACATTCTACCTTAGCATTGAGACTAACTAAAAGTTACAGTAAATACATAGCAAAATATTCATGAAAAATCTCACACACTACTAGAAATCAGGCGATTAGCGACGGACATGTATTCCGTCGCTAACATGGGAGAATAGCGACGGATTTGGCGACGAACTTCTAGTTCCGTCGCCGTCTAGTAGAGGAAAGTTTCCCACCACATTAGTGGAAATCCGTCGCGAAACTGTCGCTAATGTAGGCGGGAACCTTCCCTCCAAAACATTGAGGAAAAGTTCCGTCGCGAATGAGCAAAAATTTCTTTAGTTCGCGACGGAACATATTATCCATCGCGAATGGAAGAAATTTTTGCAGTTTAGCGACGGATACAATTGTCCATCGCCAACATTAATACAGGTGGCGACGGAATTATATTTCCGTCGCGAAATATGGAGCTGAATAAGTGAAACAGTGCATTTCATCTAAGTTGTCGTTTGCGACGGACTGTCCGTCGCGAATGTAAAATATAGTTATTTTACATGTCAATTTGAGTTATATGAATTCACATAGTTGATTATGTTCACCTATGAGTTTAAAATATGAGCTCATCTAAAATAAAATGAAATATGAGTCGAATATGGGTTATATCACAATCAAATTGCTTAACATGTATCTATTAGTTTTGGGGTCTATTTATAAACTAAAGTTTGGCCCAGGGAGTTGATTTAATTAAAGATTTGTGGATTGATCTCGATCATTGATCGTTAAAATTGAATGGTCCTGATTTCTAACCCTAATTAAACTACCTAACCTAAAAAATCAAAAATAACTATAGAAAAACTTTTACTCCAATTATTAACAAAATTTAGTGTTCACTATATTTCATATTTAAAAACTTGTTGTGTTTAACTTGTAAAATATTTTTTCCAGCCTTAAAAAATATGCAGCTATAAAAATAACACGAATCTGATATTAATTAAGCGAATTTACAGAAATTTTAATTAAAAATATGCAGCTATAAAAATATCTTTCCCAGCCTTAAAAAATATGCAACTATTTCATTAATTAAGTGAATTTACAGAAATTTTAAAACCATCCATCCTTCAGCGATCCTTTTTATTTGGACTCCTTTGGGTCCACTATCTGTTAATGTTTTCTAATTCACATCACATATATATGAATTTGTTTCCCACAATCACTTCTTTATACATTCAATTCAATATAATCTTAATTTTCATCCAGCAAAAATAATCTTAATTTTCAATGGACTTCAATATTTTTCTTTAAGAGCTGGAAAATTATAAAATCAATATTGTCCTAATGTCTTTTCAACTGGGAAATGGGAGAATATTTATGTAGATTTAGAATGAGCATTAATTGTTACCAAGGGCTAAGGTAGATTTCCCTAATTTGTAACCCTAATTTATGCGTAGCCTCCCTTTCTCTTCTCCTCTCTCTCCAAACGGCGCCACCACCGCCGCCTCCTCTCTTCCTCTTTCTTCATCGCCGGCGGCCGCCCTCTTCCCCTTCTCGGCTTCTCTTTCTTTCTCATCATTCACAAACGAAAACCCTAAACTCCTCCTCTTCTCTTTCTCGTCTGCCCCTCCTTTTCCATTTTCTGTTTCCCTTTCTTTACCGACGGCGGTCAGCAGTGGCGGCGATCAATAGCGGCGATGGCTTCAACGACGGCGGTTTATGCTGAAATCGGTGACGGCGAGGAATGACCGGCGGTGAGTTCTCATCCTTCCCCTCTCATTTCCATTTTCTTGGTTGTTTACTTTTCTTTGACCCGTCTTTCTGATTTTTAGTTTAATTAACTCCTCTTTCCGGCGAAGCTGGCGGTTCAGACGACGCCGGAGAGCGGGGTGAGTGGCCGGAGGCAGAAACAGAGGCAGTGGCGGTCAGTCTTACGGTAAGGTTTCAAACCCCTTTGTTCCGTTGTGATTTGGTTTTTGAATTCGTTGTTATTCTTATTTCGATTTGTGGTTCTTTGGGGATGATTATTTGGTGTTTCAGGAGGCGGTTTTTGTTGACCTAATGGTGGCGACAGTGGAGCAACGGCGGTGACCGTCAGGACTGGAAAAATGGTGATAGTCGACTTCCGAGTAGATAAATGGTGGAGGCATCGACTGAAGTCGAAAGGGTAAGGATTTCTGTTGGCTTTGTTTGACTTGTAGATTCGTGGATCTACTTGTATTTGCTGGACTGGTGGTTTTGATATGGGTTTCGGGTATTCTGATGATGGCTCTTGACTGATGTGTTTCGATTTTGTATATAGATAAGATTGAGCTGTGAGGACGGGAATAGTAGGAATTCTTAATGTTGATGTGAAGATGGGTAGACTTGGAGAAAATATTAGTCCTTAAAATTCTAAGCATAAACTTTAGCTTCTATATTTTGCTTCTACATAGTTTTGTAATTATCAAAACACTAAAGGTTGATCAATAGCTGTTTGAGTGGGCGTGGGAGGGGAAGATGTGGTGTGTGCTAGTGAAGTTTTTATAATCTTGAGTAAGATTAGAAGATGTAGAGATAGAGATCAAGATTAGGGACCAGTAATAGGTTCATTGGAGCATCTACAACAGTCCTACAAGTGATGACCACTCTTTCCCAAACTCAATTTGTAGAGACTTGGCAACAACCATTTAATTAATCAATTTATTTCTCCATTAGTGACTGATGATTTAATTTAAGAGTAAATATGATGATGCATGAGTGCTATCTATTGGATGGATTTTATGGTTTTCAGCTTTTCAACATCAACAATTAATAATAATTCCTTTTTAGCAGTAGCTTTTTTGAATTTAGATATGGTTACTAGTTTGAAGAATATGCTTACTAGTAATTAATTTGAGATTTCAGCACTGTTATGTGTTTTTAGAAGTTTAAGATATGTAATTTTTCATTCTTTCTGTAGGACGCGATCGGTCGGAGACTTTTTGAGGGGTCCCTGACGCAGACGTCCGGAGATGGTAGTTCCACGGGCACAACCAACGTGGACGAGACTCGGTTGTTTCTTGATATTGAAGGCGTCAACAAGAAGCAGCGCGTTTAGGGATTAGGTTCAGCGACTAGTGTAGCTATTTGTGACATATTCTAGTACATTTTATTACATTTTCTAGTAGTTTTAATTATACTTTTTAAACGTATGTAAACTATTACCTTTTACGAGTAATTAAAATTTTCAGAAATGGTTTTTGAATGTGAATTTTAAATACTAGTTGTAACAGATCGATAAGGAAAAACAGGAAAATACGAGCAAAAATGAAACGTTCATTTAGGGCAAACAGCACTTTTAGCGACGGAGCTGTGAATTTTTTAGCGACGGAAATTTTGTCGCCAACTATACTATTCTGGTCTCCCTTACCATCATTTGGCGACGGAAACCCCGTCGCTAAAATTTTTTATTCTGTCGCTAAAGTGTCTCTTTTACGTTTTTGGAGACGACTATTTCCCGACGGATTACAATTTGTGGCGACGGCTTATCCGTCGCAAACGTTTTGCGTCGAACTCTGCAGACAGCCTTGGTCCGTCGCAAATCCGTCGGTATTTGTAATTGGCGACGGATTTTGTTCATTTAGCGACAGATTTTTCGTCGCGAAAAACGTGCTTTCTAGTAGTGACAGTTGCTGTCAACTGTCATAGTCAACTTCAAAATCTGCAAAATAAAGCTTCAATATGAACTAGCAAGGGGAACAAAAACTCACCAAACTTCCACCTTAACAAAATCAAATACTAGACATCACAAAAGTGTAATTGAAATATCTCTAACAAAGTTACTTGACTGTTTGAGCTCGCCCGATTTCTTTTCTTGCCTATTTCAAGTGTTCATTTCTTCAACATCCTGGACAAACATATTTCACAATCAAAGAATATTCACATACTTAACTTTGTTCGAATGCCATTATGCATATGTTTACGGTGCATTATCCATCCCAAAAACAACAATCTTTTCCTTGTTTCCAGGATTCTGTCTTGGGATAAGAATCATCAAGACTCCACAATACGGTGGAGGCAAAAGTGTAAATGGAGAAAGATTGTTTGAACAGGAGCAAGGCGTGGCTCTGTTCGGGAGGACAGAGCTTAGCAGAAAAGACGAAGTATTTGAAGAGCTTGAGCTATCAAATTGGAGGAAAAGCATAACGAAAAGAAATCGAGGAAATCGGGATGAGAATAAACACATGATGATTCTGTTGTGGAAATGGAAATGAGATTTGAGTGCCCGAAAACATCTCAAGGACTTTTGAGCTTTCTATACACACAAGTGTGAAAATCATCTCAATCATGTTTAATTCCATCAGTGATCAAGATTATAAATTATAAGGTAAATTCCAAAAAAAACCCATGTGGTTTCACATTTTTCCAAAAAAAGGCTTGTGGTTTGGAACTGAAGCTGCAATTTCGGTTCGAAGTGCTTAGGTCAAAACGCTCGAAGGTTAATTCAAAGGGTTGCTTGTCATCCAAGGTATGTAGACCATAGACATGAAGTTTTGAATTTCACATTCTATTTAATGTGGTTTAGGTTTAGGGTTTGATATGATTACGTTGGGGTTCGGAATTCTGCTGATTATAATTTGATTTACTGGATTGAGATTCTTTTTTTGTGATAAGTTTCATCTACAACTATCTTTCTTAGCTTTATGTTGTCAACATCATGAATAATCTTACTTTAGAACTAATTAGCTTATCTAGTCGTAGATTTCAATTTGAGTTTCGTAGCTTTGTGTGTCAAATTATCTTATCTAATGAGTAATTTCAGTTCTGACTTCATATCAAAGTAATAGACTTACATTTTAATTTTAAGATCATTGCATTGATAGATGAATTTGGGTTTGATTATTTATGATTTCGAAATTAACTATTTATGGTTTTCATTTTCCTTTTGGATGCAGATGGTTGATGGGGAAACAGTTGAGGATGTAGATGATTTAGGTTGGAATGAGGCAGAACTAGAGGATTTATTTGTTAATGCTAATGGTGGGGATAGGAGTGAGGATAGTGGTGAAGATAGTAGTGGGGATAGTGGAGAGGATAGTAGTGATGATAGTAGGGGATGCAAGGCTGGCAAAACAGGTGAAACAACATGCCAAAGGAGACTATGCAAGGCAGCTAATAAAACGAATAAAATATATTAAGATAGTTTGGGGAGAATTATATGAATTTGTGTATTACCATTTTTCTACAAATAAAACAAAGAAATATATTAAGATAGTTTGGGAGAATATTCGTCAATTATATTTGTCATCAGGTGATTGAGGAATGTCAATTAGAATACAAGATTATAATCTATAAACCTCATGTCAAACATAGATGGAAAAAATGTGAAAGAAACTAGAAAATTGATCATTTGTTGCTCTTAAACTAATTTTACTGGTAGACAATAAAACTCCCCTGGGAACGAATTACATGAAACCTATCCTCGAACATGCTATTAATATCCAATCACTACCTGTGACATGCTGATAGGATGAAATATCCCTATCTTTTCGGATTATTTACGGTGTAATTAAATGTTGTTTTATTAGTTTTAGTCTAGTTTTAAGTCTTTTTATTACACTTTGTGAACAAATTAATTCTCAATCACTTAGTTTGAATTTATCTCCGTAAAAACACTAATTTCACCGAAAACCGTCAAAGTAACTCATGTTTATTTTGTTTGTAAGTTTCACTTCAAAGATAAAAATTATCCATGGTGAAAAACAACTTCCAGACATGATTAGAGGTGTTTTTGTGCTAATAAAGAGCTAAGAGACAAGGAGTTTTGCAAATAATTCAAGGAAAAAGCCAAACTGGCCAGAAATTACTCTTGACACGGACCCGTGTCCCTAATCCACACGGTCCGTGTCAAGCATAAAAGGTCCACACGGGTTGATTTTGAGGGCGTGTTCACACATTTATTGAAGGACACGATCCCGTGTCCATTGGGACACGATCCGTGTCAGAAAGGAGACAATTAGTCTGCGCGGCGTTTTAATTAGCAAAAATCCAACTTGTCGAGTAATTAATGCAACACGACCCGTGTCATTCCACACGTCCAAGGACACGCCTGAGCTGATTAAAGTCATTTTATGCATTTTGTTTTTCACACGGCGTGTCACTTGGTCCACACGGCCCGTGTCAAGCTTTATTTTGCACTTCGTAGAGATTTTCAAGCATGTGTTTTGAGGATTCACACTTGTTCACAAAGCCAACTTTTCTATATAAATAGGGGGGGTTCTCTAGCCAGAAACTCATCCCTCTTTACTTGTATTAAGCTTTCATTTAGTTATAATTCTCTCCATTTAGTTGTTTAAAGAGGTGATCCGAGTACAATCCGTATTCCATTTCCCCTCTTTGTAAACTTGTAATCCATTTCCATTCCATCAATACAAAGTTACTATATATTTCCTTCATCTTCATCCATTCTATTCAAATCTTCAAGTTAGCAAAGAGTTCCTCTCCGAGATCATAAGCGACGATTTTGTGTCCGGTGTAGCACGGTAAAAGGGAGTAGCTAATCCTTTATCTTGTTAAACTAGTTGTGACCCGTCTATGTGCTAGAGTCGGTAGTATCATCTTGTTTTTTTTCATAGTTTATACAACAAGTTTGTATAAATTAGAATATTTGATTTATCATCATCATATGCTTCTCTTATGTTTATTTATAAATACTTTATATGGACTTAACATTTCTATAGGATTTATATAGGTGTTGCCCCCATCGGAAGTGACAAACCGGAAACCGTAGATATTGACGACATCACGGAACTTAAAGGGCCCTAGTTTCTAAATCCATTGGAGACACTTAACCTTGAAATCATATGATTAAATAAGTGTATGATTATAAGTTTATACGTGTTAATAAACATCATAAAGAGTTAGCTATGGTATTTTGATTAATCTTAAGACTATTTTATCTCTATTGTTATATAAACTTATCATCACCATTTCATACTAAGGAATATGGAAAGTACTTGTGTGTTGCAGTTTAGGAGTAGTTAATTAAATCAACCAAAACTCTAAAAGAATATTCGCCTAGATAACAACCCGAAACCAAGTAGTTTAGTACTTATTGGTATAAATCCCGTGGATTCGATACCCGGACTTAAACCCTGGATTTTATTACTTGATAACGATAGGGTACACTTGTCCTTTTATTGTTGCCTTTTTGTAGCACTAGCTCGAGGCGCATCAAGTTTTCGCCGTTGCCGGGGATTTATCTTCTAATAACTATTAAACCAAGTGTTTCATTGTTAAACTAATCACTTGTTTGTAAAGTTTAAATTTTCTATTCTTTTATTTTTTTTATTTTATATTTATGCATACTAGATCAAAAAGTGATTCTTTGATTCCTACTAATCCCGAAATTGAACGTTTTCTTTCTAGGAATCGGAATTGCTACACTAGGTGGTTGGAAGAGATGGCAAATTTCAATGATGGAGTTATACTTGGATTCAATGAGGAACCACCCGTGGTGGAATCTCCAGCGGTTATGCCTATCTGACAACACCAACCTAGGAATGTGGGGCGAAATGGTGGTGGTAATGACGAACGTTCTATGTTGGAGATTTTGGCTCCTCACCGCCCTCAAAATCGCTCCGCTATTGTTCCTCCACGTATTGAGGCCCACTCATTTAAACTCAAAACGAGTATTATTCAACTTGTTCAAAGTAGTGGCCAATTTGGTGGAGAAATGCATGAAAATCCAAACGAACATCTTGATAAATTTCTCATGTGTGCCAATACTACCCGTATTAATAGGGTGCCCCAAGATACCATCCGTCTCCAATTGTTTCCGTTCTCTTTGACGGGGCAAGCATTAGAATGGTTCCACTCCTTGGAACCCAATTCTATTAATTCATGGGAAGATTTGGAGAGGGCGTTCCTATCATACTATTTTCCGCCATCTAAGACGGTGATGTTGAGAAATGAGATCATATCCTTCCGCCAATTTGAGAGCGAGGCCCTTCATGAAGCTTGGGGTCGTTTTCGAAAAATGTTGCGGAATTGTCCTCACCGTGAGATCCCGAAGCACACTTTCGTAAGTACTTTTATCATGGTTTATGTAACCCCCTCACAAGGATCACATTACGTGTCACGTAACAAGAATTCCACGTATACATTCAAGTCTCAGTCATTTTTATATAAAATAATGATCTCAAATTTCCATTGAAATCTTAATTTAATCTCATATTCAATAAAAGAAATCACGTAGATAATTAATATCATATAAATACACATCATTCTTTACATATCAAACTATATACATCACTACATATTTAAGTCATTAGTTTATACATGAAATATACAAAACAAAATACACTCAAAATGCTCCAAAATGCATAGGTGAGAACGGACTATCGCTGCCGGTGCGATTCTAACAAAAAGAACTCCACTATCCTGAAAAATGGTGGCAAGGGGTGAGCTGCCTACTCAATAAACATATAGCCATATATGTATACAAATATAACGTGAAAGAATACAAGTAGAGTTATATCATCAATATCAATTTAACTGCATATAAATCACTACACAGTCACACGCACGATTCATTTATTATGATCATCATTATTTAATCAATTAGGGCCCTGCTATACTTAAATGACATATGTAAAATGGTCTGTGGGCCCACTCTGTATTCCGTCTCACATATCGGAATACAATCACCTGTGGAGGAGTAAAACTCAACTCACGCAGTCCGCTACGGATATATCTCAACACTGTGCTTCCGGCTCCAAATTTCGGATAACACTCTCAACAACATGGACCACTTAACATATTCACTTAAGCATGCTCACATTCCTTTCTCGTTACTCATTATCCCATTCACACATCAATCATATAGCTCAACGTACTGCATATCAATCACGATATCACCAATAGTTCTATCTTCACATTCCATAATCATCACAACATTCCATACTCATCACAACATTTCACAAAGCAACACATATCATATATCATCTATTCATATCAGAATCAATCATGTTCCATACTCAACAAGTTATCACATTGCATTTATACACACATATAAGCACTATGCTTACCGTTCACTCGACGAGATCTAGTCAACACGCTCGGGTGCTCTTTCACTTGTACCTTGTCCTCCTAATATCACATAACATCATACAATTAGACTCAATTAAACTATATGAAAATGTATGCTTATGCATGACATATGATTCTCACAACTCACTAGCTTAACATTATACACTAAACTTCATTCTTTGGTCTTAGTTGTTCATATGACCTATGTGCCTAGATTCTGCCATAACTTTCGCAATACTTACACAAAGATCCTGATTCTTGTTGCTACTGAAACTAGACATATATATCTTGAACATATCCAAAAATCACATTAATATCATCTATGGATCATAAATGACAAGCCAAATGATTAGGTTCTATTTGTTGCAAGAAAACAGACTACCCAGCTTTCCATCGCACATGGTAATGTCAATGGTTCTCTCACACCACACACTTTCTACACAAATATTTTTACAGGGACATACTTCAATATGATATAAACACCTTTGTAAGCATATGTGTTCCCTAAATAGGACCTTAAGAGCCCCAAATGAGCATCACAAGATTGCTGCCTCACATACAATTTCATTTCGAGGCAGTCTTGTTTACACCGAGCTAACTTCTTCCACACAATGAATTAGAGACCCATATTTTACAGAGATCTAGCCAACATATAGGGGTAAATGGTTGCTTCTTTGTTTGTTTTGCAATTCGATCTCTATCATGATAAAAACGAGGCCATAAGGTGACTGAAAACAGCTGCCTATAATTCAGCTTAGGACACCTTATGCATACCTTTCACTAAAACAACATATAACCAACTCAAACAACACCAAGCCACCACAAACATCACCATAACTCATTTATAATCAATCCCATCACTATAGATAGGGTTTTCAGAACTTCAAATCCATGGAAACTATGCTAAAACAACTTACAAACCTTAACTTGATGCCTTTCCTTTGCTATGCTACCTATCTCCACTTGTTTGCCTTGGAAATGGTTGGAATTGAATGAAATTTCGTTTGGGGTTCTTAGGGTCTGAAAATGGAAGGTTAAGGGAGAGTTTTGTTAGGTTTTTGTTGCTGAAGAAAACGAGTTAAGGTTATAAATGGAGGAGGTGATATTTGTCTTATAAAGAGTGACACCTCGTGCTAAATGAGGTGCTTGCTTGCATAACTTCTCAATCAACCATCACTACTTCTAATTTAATCACTTGTGTCCATGTTTCTTCAATTGATATGTTTACTAATTCAACTCACTCTCATTAACCGTTCATTACGGCTTAACACATCGCTAATCGCCTACTAATCGGACCTCAATCGCGGTTTGTGTGTAAAACTTGTTTGTAACTGAAATGAATCTGAATGTAGTCTTATGGAGAAGTGTAAGTATATATCTAACACATCTATTGGTTAGGGGTTAAGGATGTTACAGTTTAACTCCTAATAATCGTGCTATTGTAGATTCTGCGGCCGGAGGAGATTTATTCCGGAAGTCGGCTTCCGAAGCTTATGATTTAATCAATGAGCTAGCAAGGAAAAGTATTCAATGGCAATCGGATAAATTTTCCGGTCCACCAAGAAATCAAATTTTTGTCGTGGAAAAGGAGGTACCAAATGCGGCCATGGTAGAAGTCACAAAGAAGCTTGACACCTTAATTGCCGAAATGAGCATAACCAAGCCAACACAAGTCTTGATGTGTACACATTGCCAAGGTGATCATGAAAGTGGGGATTGTCAAACCGGTATAATCTTTCCTATCTCCGATTCTCAATGGGTTAGTCCGGTTCAATGTGTACATAAGAAAGGTGGTACAACGGTAGTGGAAAATGATAAAGGGGAATTAATTCCTACTCGGAAGGTAACGGGGTGGCGTGTGTGCATTGATTATAGGAAATTAAATGACGCCACCCGAAAAGACCACTTTCCATTACCATTCATTGACCAAATGTTGGAAAGAATGGCAGGTCATGAGTACTTTTGTACCTTGGTTGGTTTGTCCGGCTATATGCAAATTCCCGTGGACTCTCTTGATCAAGAGAAAACTACGTTTACCTGTCCATACGGTACTTTTGCATATAGGCGGATGCCATTCGGGTTATGTAACGCACCCGCCACTTTTCAAAGATGTATGATGTCCATTTTTGCGGATATGATTGAAGATTTCATGGAAATCTTCATGGATGATTTTTCCGTAGTAGGGTCGTCGTTTAGTGCATGCTTGAACAACTTGGATCGAGTCCTAGAACGTTGTGAAAAGACAAACCTAGCTCTAAGTTGGGAAAAATGTCAATTTATGGTCCAAAGTTGTATTGTGTTAGGACATAAAGTGTCCGGTAAGGGAATCGAAGTCGATCCGGCTAAGATTGAGGTGATTGAAAAATTACCTCCACCAAGCAATGTTAAGCTTGTTAGGAGTTTTTTGGGTCATGCGGGTTTTTATCATCGTTTCATTAAGGATTTTTCAAACATTACTAAACCCCTCACTCAATTACTTCTTAAAGATGCTAATTTCGATTTTTCCAATGATTGTTTGCAAGCTTATAAAACGCTTAAGGAAAAATTGATTAATGCTCCAGTTATGGTTAGCCCGGATTGGAACCTCCAATTTGAACTCATGTGTGATGCTAGTGATCTAGCCGTAGGAGCTTGCCTTGGTCAAAGGGTCGATAAGATCTTTCGCCCTATTTATTATGCTAGTAAAACGCTTGATAGTGCTCAACAAAATTATTCTATCACGGAAAAAGAATTGCTAGCGGTAGTTTTTGCTTTTGATAAATTTCGGTCTTACCTTGTTTTATCTAAAGTGATAGTCTACACGGACCATGCGGCTCTTAAGTATTTGATGTCCAAGCAAGATGCAAAGCCAAGGTTGGTTCGGTGGATACTCCTTCTTCAAGAATTTGATATTGAGATCAAAGACAAAAAGGGAGTTGAGAATGTGGTAGCCGATCATTTATCTAGGTTGCAAGGATAAGAAATGGAGGAAAGCGAGTTAGACATTTGTGAGACATTTCCGGATGAGAACCTTTTTGCGGTAACATCTACTCCTTGGTATGCGGATATAGCTAACTTCAAAGTCGGTAATATCCTTCCTCCTAATTTAAATTTCCAAGCAAAACGTAAGTTCTTTCATGATGCTAAACATTACTTTTGAGAAAAACCTTACTTGTTTCGTTTTTGTGCGGATAACATGATTAGAAGATGTGTTTCGGATAGTGAAGTTGTGCCTATCATTCGTATGTGCCATAGTGATGAACCGGGTGGACATTTTGCTCCTGATAGAACCGTTGCTAAAATCTTACAATGTGGTTTCTTTTGGCCCTCTATGCATAAAGATGTAATTGAATTTGTCAAACATTGTGATAGGTGCCAAAGAGTCGGGAATATCTCTAGGAAACACGAAATGCTTCAACAAGGAATACTAGTTTGCGAGCTATTTGACGTTTGGGGCATAGAGTTTATGGGACCTTTCCCTAAGCCGCATAACAACCTTTATATTCTTGTTGCGGTTGATTATGTGTCCAAGTGGGTGGAAGCCGTTGCTTTACCTACTAACGATGCTCGAGTGGTGATTAAGTTTCTAAAGAAAAACATCTTAACACATTTTGGCACCCCTAGAGCCGTCATAAGTGATGGGGGCTCCCATTTTTGCAATAAGTTGTTTGAGTCGTTGCTTCGTAAGTATGGCGTAGCACATAAGGTTGCAACACCATATCACCCGCAAACTAGTGGCCAAGTTGAAGTATCTAATAGGGAGATAACACGAATACTAGAGAAAACCGTAGGTGCGTCTAGGAAAGATTGGAGTTTGCATTTGGATGACGCCATTTGGGCTTATCGAACCGCTTTTAAGACCCCTATTGGCATGTCCCCTTATAAAATGGTTTTCGGAAAGTCTTGTCACTTACCGGTTGAACTTGAACATAAAGCTTATTGGGCACTAAAATTTCTTAATTTTGATGACAAGGTAGCCGGTGAATGTCGCTTGATGCAACTCAATGAACTCGATGAACTTCGATTGAACTCCTATGAGAATGCAAAACTTTACAAGGAGCGGACGAAGAGATTGCACGACAAGCATGTTCAAAACAAGCAATTCCATGAAGGAGATCATGTTCTCTTGTACAATTCTCGTTTGAGACTATTTTCCGGAAAACTCAAGAGTCGTTGGACCGGCCCCTTTGTGGTTTGTAAGGCATATCCCTCCGGGATGGTTGAAATCGAGGATTCAATGGGTATAAGACAACATGTGAATGGGCATCGTCTTAAGCTTTATTTCGGAGGCGACTTCGCCAAAGAAAAGGATTGTACCCACCTAAGAGACCCTTGATCATCTCCGAACACTTGAAAGTCGAGCTATTCCGACTATAAACATAGTTTCGGTTTGATTTTCTCGTTCTTTTTGGTTTTTATTAACTCAATGTTTTGTGTTTTATTTTTGCTGCTTGTCATATTTCTTTTTATTTTTCTTAGTTTTTGTAGAGTCGTCGACCTCTTTTGGAGATCTCACAATCACCCGAACTCCGCGTAATTTGGTGCTTGCTCGTGTCATTGTGAAATCTCTACGAGGTGAGGTTTTTACCCAACCTATAAATGATACCACTACGGTTGTATCAAGTATGGATTGGCTAAATAACCTCCTCGTGCTCGGATGTTCGACCTCAGTAACGATTAACATGTTATTTTGGAGTCAAGACGGTGAATTCTGGGCTGTTTTAACCCTGACACGCCGTGTCCCAGGCTTGACACGGTCCGTGTCCCAAGTTTGACCAAAATTTGTATTGTTGACCTGTGACACGGGGCGTGTGGAACACGTGTCATTTGGACACGCCCCTCCAATTTAATTAATTCAGTACAGGTCCAAAATGCAATTTCTAGAGGGGTTGATACCTTGACACGCCGTGTCCCTAGTTTGACACGCTCCGTGTCGATTTGTTGACTTGTTTTCGACCCTTTGACTTAGGAACACGGCCCAAGACATGACTAACTTATTTTTATTTTATTACGACACGGGCGTGTCCCTCGTTGACACGCCGTGTCCATTATTTAGTTTTTCTTAGGATTTATTAAAAATAGTCGACACGGGCGTGTCCCCTGTTGACACGCCGTGTCCATTATTTAGTTTTTATAGGATTTATTAAAAATAGTCGACACGGGCGTGTCCCCAGTTGACACGTCGTGTCCATTATTTAGTTTTTATAGGATTTATTAAAAATAGTCGACACGGGCGTGTCCCCCGTTGACACGCCGTGTCCATTATTTAGTTTTTATACGATTTAATAAAAATAGTCGACACGGGCGTGTCCCCTGATGACACGCCGTGTCCTTTCAAATTTACCTTCCTGGTTCAACACGTGTCCGTGTCCCCGGTTGACAAGCCACGTGTGAGGATCTAACCGTTGTAAATTCCAACGGTTAGATTTGACACGGACCGTGTCACTCAGTCCACACGGTCCGTGTAGCGCCTCTGGAACGGCTAGTTTGAAAAACTAGCCATTTTTTTGACCGTTGGGGTGACTTTTTGGGGTTATAAATACGCCATTTTCACTCCAAAATATTCACACCACTTCTCATCTTCATTCTAACTATTTTCTTTAGCAAATTTTCACTTCTTTGAGTCATTTTGCTCCCATTTTTTATTCTTTTTACCCCGCATCCAAAAAAATTAATCATCCCGTTTTTCTCTTTTTCCTATGGCTCGCCAAAAGCAAATGACAACACACCACCCCGACGTCCCGTCCGAGGGCGTAGTTCTCGCCAAGTTCCTAATGCCGAGGAGGAGAACCAAGTTCTCAACCAACGGAGTCAAGAATTAGGTGCATGGTTTAACTTGAACACGGTGGAACAAGGGCGACGTTTTCAACTTCTCCGCGAGTTAAGTTGCCTCGCCTTTTTGGGTTTTGATTTAATGTTCCTCACTACGGTTCCATGGGGCGCTCAAGTACGATTGGCATTTGATACTTTGGGATGGCTCGCCTTGCAAGATCACGCCTATGTCGTTCACCAAAGGGTATGTGTCGAATTCTTTTCTACGCTAACTTTGAATGAGGGTGCTCTCCAATTTTCATTGGGCAATGAAATATATACGTTACCACGTGACTCCTTTGATCAAGTGGTTCCGCATATGATACCCGGGGTTAATGAATTTGTGGAAGAAGAATATGACCAAGTTAATTTTTGGCTCTCTATTTCTAATGACACCGGCTTTCAACTTACCGATCTACGTTCAAGTCATATCCAAGATCCGGTTATGTGGTGGCTTCACCGGTTTATCTCCTTCAATTTTTCCGGTAAAACGGAAGCTAATAAGGTATCCGCCGATGAACTCGCTATTTTATATTGCATTCGTAAACATATGCAATATGATCTTGGTTATTTTTTGTGGAAAAAATTAATCGGTATGAATAAGCGTGTTAAAGCTAACATTGGCCTTGGGTGGATTGTTACAATTATTGCAAGCAATGTTTCTCCTAACGTGCTTAATGGTGAAGGTATAGTGCCTCGACCACGTGCTCTTAACAAAGATTCCGTTAGGGGAATCACTTTTGGTGGTCCGGTTACTAATGCGGTGGAACCGGCGGATGATTACGAGGAACAAAATGTAGAAGTTGGGGAACGAAATGAGGAATTTGTGCACCAACAATTTCCGCAAAACACGGGTCCAAACCAATGGGATGAGGCCGATGGGAGAGGATAGAGGCCATGGCAACAAGGTCCGACAAATGAACAACTCTTTGCTCAAAAGGAGCAAATTTTACAATGGCAACAACAAGCAAATTCCTGCTTCGACAACTTGGAGAATTTTGCTTCCTATTATTGTCGCCAAAATCAATGGCCTTATCCACCACCACCTCCATCTCCTCCGGCGGTTTAAGGGAGTTTTCTAGTTTCTTTCGCTTTTTACTTTTATGCAATTTTGGGAGTCATTGCATTTTAAAAGCGGAGGAAAGGCGAAAGCACTCCCGATCTATCTTTAATTGCTTTCTAGTATAGATTTTAATTGCTTTCTAGTTTAACTTTATAAGCTTTCTAGTATAAATTTTTACGATTTCTAGACTAGTTTTTATTTTTGTATCGAAAAATGTCAAAATACCAAAAAAAATGAAATAGTTGAAAATCAAGTAATACAAAACGGCATTTTATTTAGTTACATTGTTATTTAATCTACCTCTCCCAAATTTAAGTTTTCGTACTTACCTCATATGAAATAGATTTTCATCTTTCGAACTTAAACACCTAGTTTAAGTAAGAACTTGAAAAGTTAAGAAATTTCACTAATGTATTAGACTAAATTTGCTAAGTTGATTGTAATTAACTAGTTCCTTAATTAATCTAAATGACATGAACGATAAAATGGATTTGATAGGAAGCAACGTTTGAAAACACACCAAAACCCGAATGTGAGATTCTAGAGCCAAAAGACTAAGCGAACATCAAAAAGCTTAGATAGGTTTTTGTGTGAAACTTTCACTAAATTTTTGAGTCATGGAGTTTGCATCTAATACCAAATAACATTCTTAGCTAAAAATATAACTAACATTAGACGATGAAGTTACTTTTAGGTTTTCTTTTAACGACTCTTTGCTACTAACTCACCAAACACCTTAGTTAGTCTAAATACTTTAACACACTAAATTTTCAACTAACTTTGTTTAGCACTAATTCTGACAAGTCGACAAAAGAGAATGCATTTAATACATAGCTTGATATTCCGAGAATGGGTTTTATTAATCTCAAATTATTCACCCTTGAGCTCAATTGATTCAAAGCTTTTCATCAAAAAAAGAAAGAGTAGAAAAGAAAAAAAAGAAGAGAAGTATATAGAGAAAAATAAAATAAAATTTAATGATGAAATTCTCAAAACATCGGTTTGATGGTCATCTCGACTATTTTCTCAAAAAGAACTTCATGAAAAAGACCCAAACTTATTGGTTACGAGCTATTAAATATTTTTTATCTCTTTTGTCACAATTAGGTCATTTGTTGACCGCTAAACTTGACCTAAATAGACCACTTACATACCCATACCCTAACCAAGTTACAACCCTTTTAACAAAGAAATTTTTGATAATGTTAGAGTTTTTAGTTAATATTTGGATGACAATGCAAACTCAACTTGAATCATGATTTAGTGTCAAAGTCGAGAGTAAACACCAAGTCACCAAACAATGAGTGATTGAGTGAACTACCATAGCGAGGTGTCGATGACTTTCTTCCGTGATTAAATACGTTTTATTGAGCATGCCGCTTTAAATTAATCAAATGAACTAGTCAATTAGGATTTACTTATTAAGTTTTCTCTTTTTGTGAATTTCTTTTCCATGCTTTTAGGGCTTTTATCAAAATCGAGAGTTTGAGTCGGATTATGGATTTTAAGCTTACTTGAGGACAAGTAAAGCTTTAAGCGTGGAGAGGTTGATAGGGATGAAATATCCCTATCTTTTCGGGTTATTTACGGTGTAATTAAATGTTGTTTTATTAGTTTTAGTCTAGTTTTAAGTCTTTTTATTACACTTTGTGAACAAATTAATTCTCAATCACTTAGTTTGAATTTATCTCCGTAAAAACACTAATTTCACCGAAAACCGTCAAAGTAACTCATGTTTATTTTGTTTGTAAGTTTCACTTCAAAGATAAAAATTATCCATGGTGAAAAATAACTTCCAGACATGATTAGAGGTGTTTTTGTGCTAATAAAGAGCTAAGAGACAAGGAGTTTTGCAAATAATTCAAGGAAAAAGCCAAACTGGCCAGAAATTACTCTTGACACGGACCCGTGTCCCTAATCCACACGGTCCGTGTCAAGCATAAAAGGTCCACACGGGTTGATTTTGAGGGCGTGTTCACACATTTATTGAAGGACACGATCCCGTGTCCATTGGGACACGATCCGTGTCAGAAAGGAGACAATTAGTCTGCGCGGCGTTTTAATTAGCAAAAATCCAACTTGTCGAGTAATTAATGCAACACGTCCAAGGACACGCCTGAGCTGATTAAAGTCATTTTATGCATTTTGTTTTTCACACGGCGTGTCACTTGGTCCACACGGCCCGTGTCAAGCTTTATTTTGCACTTCGTTGAGATTTTCAAGCATGTGTTTTGAGGATTCCCACTTGTTCACAAAGCCAACTTTTCTGTATAAATAGGGGGGTTCTCTAGCTAGAAAATCATCCCTCTTTACTTGTATTAAGCTTTCATTTAGTTGTAATTCTCTCCATTTAGTTGTTTTAAAGAGGTGATCCGAGTACAATCCGTATTCCATTTCCCCTCTTTGTAAACTTGTAATCCATTTCCATTCTATCAATACAAAGTTACTATATATTTCCTTCATCTTCATCCATTCTATTCAAATCTTCAAGTTAAAAAAGAGGTCCTCTTCGAGATCATAAGCGACGATTTTGTGTCCGGTGTAGCACGGTAAAATGGAGTAGCTAATCATTTATCTTGTTAAACTAGTTGTGACCCGTCTATGTGCTAGACTCGGTAGTATCATCTTGTTTTTTTTCATAGTTTATACAACAAGTTTGTATAAATTAGAATATTTAATTTATCATCATCATATGCTTCTCTTATGTTTATTTATAAATACTTGATATGGACTTAACATTTCTATAGGATTTATATAGGTGTTGCCCCCATCGGAAGTGACAAGCCGGAAACCGTACGTAGATATTGACGACATCACGGAACTTAAAGGGTCCTAGTTTCTAAATCCATTGGACACACTTAACCTTGAAATCATAGGATTAAATAAGTGTGTGATTATAAGTTTATACGTGTTAATAAACATCATAAAGAGTTAGCTATGGTATTTTGATTAATCTTAAGACTATTTTATCTCTATTGTTATATAAACTTATCATCACCATTTCATACTAAGAAATATGAAAAATACTTGCGTTTTGTAGTTTAGGAGTAGTTAATTAAATCAACCAAAACTCTAAAAGAATATTCGCTTAGATAACAACCCGAAATCAAGTAGTTTAGTACTTATTGGTATAAATCCCGTGGATTCGATACGCGGACTTAAACCCCGAATTTTATTACTTGATAACGATAGGGTACACTTGTCCTTTTATTGTTGCCTTTTTGTAGCACTAGCTCGAGGCGCATCACATGCATGTGTAATTGGAATTGGAGGATCGACCAACGAACCATTCTGCGTATTATTAGCAATCCATTGATTTGCAGCCTGAGTATAATGCACACCGTCCCAACTTATAAAGATCGACGTGTCTTTGCAAGGAGCTCCATATACTTCTTTTTTGTTCACCATTCCCTTATTACCGCACCATACATGGTCATCATTCACATGGTACCCGCAGCAAACCTTCAGTGGATCAGCTAGCCCTGCAAATTTCACCACAAACGATTCACCCTCTTTTTGTCCAACATTTACATTTTCCATTCACAAAAAACATAGCTTTAAAACCGAAAAAAGAAAAGATACGACAGTTTATAGTTTACCTAAAGTCTTTGCTTTGCTAATAAGTTGAAGTTTAGCAGCATGACCATCCACATAAGTGCCGCTTCCGGGAGCTCCGTCCTTAGTTTGATTACTCTATCTTTAAGCTTCGTGTTGAACTATACAGCCATCTCATTTTGAGCTTCCACGCATCCATATTCATCAAGATAACCAGGAGCCGGATTCGAAACATAGAATAGGTTCACGGGCAAGCAACCAATGGGGCCAGTGTTATGAATCCAAAATGACCTTCCGCCTTCTTTCTATAAATTCTGAATCACAAACACATACTAACAGATCAGAACGAGTGTTGATTTTGCACATTTCATGGTTGTTTGTTCTAGCTACGGTCATAGACAGGACAAGCTCCATCATTTTGGAGGCCCTAGGCACTTAATCAACAAAAACCAAATGAAGCTCAAATCTTTGAGACAGTTTGCGCCTATGCGGGCTCCCTGGAGCTGACTCTGGTCACAGATAATTCTTAGGTTGAGTTAAACTCAAAACATGAATGCTACAAATTGCTAAAATAGAAATATGAAAGGGAATGACAACCGGGTTTATGGTACGTACTTGAATTGCTGAAGCTAACTGGTTTACAATGTCGGGCAATGCAGCTCTTAGCTGATCAAAACTCATCTTTCTAAACCCAACAGAAAGATCATTTTGGCCAATATCAAAAGTATAAAGAGCCTTTGCAAATTCATCAGTTCTAGGGAGTTTTTCCGTGTCCGGAGTATTCTTCAGTAAACACACAACGATTACACTTCAATTTTGGCCAATATCAAAAGTATAAAGAGCCTTTGCAAATTCATCAGTTGAGTTGTTGCGGAAATTGAAACAAGTTACTCTGCGCAGTTTAAAAGAAGAATCTATTTCTTTACTGTTCGGTTTTCTCAGAAGAATCTACTCTGTTGAAAAGCTTATATTCTACTATGGTTCTTTGGGAGATCAGGTATTATTATTAGATGATGAAAAAGTTGTCGAAGAGGAACAGAAATAGGATCATCTAACAGTAAAATACTTGGAGTTGCAAAACATTCAAAATTTGAAGCATATATTGAAGAAACAGTCACAACTCATGAATCCTGTTCTTCGATTCTTCAGAGTCTGGAGTATTATGAAATGTCGTGATTTGATGAATATAGCACCATCGTCGGCTTCTTTTCAAAATCTAACAACTCTCAAGGTGGAAAATTGTCAAAAAATGATAAGCTTTTTTACAGCATCAACAGCAAAAACTATGGTGCATCTCGTGAAATTAAGTGTTTATGATTGCAAAATGATGGAAGAGATTATTGCAGTAAATGATGGAAATTGCACTGAGCATGAGCATGATGAATACACAAGAGAACACAAGAGAACAGGTATCTATTAATACTTCTTAACTGTAATGTTTATTCTTTCACTTTATTATGAATATTAGTATATCTACTAACACTATTTCTTGGAATTGAAAGGCCGGTGGACATGTCAGAAACCTGTATACCAATTAGAATCAAGAAACCTGTATACCAATCAAAAATCAAGAAACCTTTCAGTGGCTGTTATAGCTAACTTTTTCTTATTAATAACAGAGAAATTTTCTGTTTTCTAAAGTTGTCTGGATTTTTTAGGTTGCAGGCATTTGCATGTGAATCAACTATCAGTAACCATTTCTGTGATTTCCGGTTGTGCACCTCAGGTGAGGCTCGAGGTCCCGAGCTTTAGAATTCCTAAGCGAGGCTATGTTAAACACAGCCAGATCCTTGTCCGCCTTGTATGGACTATCTACTGAATATGGAAATGTTGAAGACTTGCAATCAGCTCAGTAAGAAAGAAGATAAGAAATGTTAATTCAAATCTTTCTTTACTGAACTGATAGCGGGTCTTGAAATGTCTTTTAGAAACTCAAAGACCCAAAGTAAATCTGAGAAATAGTTGCTGATTAAGTCCTTCTTTGTAGGACTCTGGGTGAACGCTGTCACAATAAATCTGTATAGGTTACAGCTGTATGTATCTCCTATCGAGAGTTGGGTAAAAAGATGAGGAATATTAAATTATTTATCCTATATATTAATCAAATAATCTAATTAAAACAGTAATCTTATACATATGAGATCTGAAATTGTTATTCTGAAAAACAGAAACTGAATGATCTAAAATTCATTTGACTTTTTTAGAAACTGAATCTGAGAAAACTATGTATGATTAAGGCCCTGTTCTTTTGTATTATGTAGACTGCATACCTTCTGTTGTTCAATGATTTCACTTGCTTTTTGAATTTCAATTTCATGTCAAAAATCTAAAAGAACATAAGACAAGCATTGCAATCTATCCAGGTCCAATATGCATTGTGGACACAAGAATTAACAAGACCAAATTCAAATACTAACCAAGAGCGTACCAACAAAACAACAAAGTTCAACATTGAATAGATCCATCTCTCGCTTGAGATGTTTTACGGTGGATGGATTAATCAACTGCAATTCATCAAACTCTGGCAGCAGTTCAAAGTTTACATGTTCAGCAAATAGTCCAGTCTAGTAATTGTTAGGCTCTTATCTCGAGCCTCACCTGAGGTGCACAACGAGAAGTCATAATAAACATTACTGATAGCACATGATGGATTTGTTAGACTCAAATGATGGAATTTAGCCAAAAAACCGATATACCACATGAGCAAAGCTAGTGAATTTTGATCCTTGGCCCCTTCCCAATGATAATACGATCCAAAATCTGAGACTCCAAATTTCACAAAAGTTATGAAACTAGAATTGCATCAAAGCTTTCCATAAACCTGCAAGTTTGCTCATCAACGCGCCTCAAACAACTATGCTACCATCACCTTTTAGGAATCTCCACCCTGCATTTCAATACCAAGAAATAGCATTACTAAGAATATTAATATTTATGATCATAAAGGGAACGAATAAATATGATTGTAAAAAGATTGTCACCCATCCTGTTGTGCTATAATGTCGTTAAGGTTTCCATAACATTGTAGTTTTGGTGTGTGCACTGCTCCACCGCAGAAAATCTTCAGAGTCATGTTTCCGCAATTTTCCACCTTGAGACTCGTTAGATACTGGAAAGAAACTGATGGTGGTGCTATATCCATCAAATTGTAACACCAGCTAACCTTCAGAGTCTCAAGACCTTGAAGAAACGAATTGAGTTGCGAGTCTTTCTTCACTATATGCTTCAATTTACTGACATGTGCAACCTGAAAGTGTTTAGGTCTTAGATGATATATATGTTGTTCCTCATCATCTCCAACTGCTCTTTCATCATCTAATGAGAATATCTCTCCCAAAGAATCACCACTGAAGATAAGCGTTTCCAAATAGTAGATTCGTTTGAGAAAACTGAATAGAAAAGGAATTGATTCCTCTTTTAAAGAGAACAAAGTAACTTGTTTCAATTTCCACAACAACTCAACTGGAAACCCATCACTTTGTGTACTTGCTTTCAAGCTATGCTGATCTAATGTCAAGACCTTTACATTGGAAATTACCTATCAGAAAATTGAAAATATTTTATCCAAGTTAACATGAATACATAGAAGCTTATAATGATTTAATCTATTTTACGCCTTTTTAGAGTTTCACGGTTCATTCTAATGGTTCATGTTAGCCGACTCCGAACCGAGTCATTTCGGGACTAAGGCTTTGTTTTGTTGTTGTTGTTGAAGAGACCCCTAGCTTGATTTTTTTAAAGATTTCTGCATTGGACCTATCTCTTAAATTGGCGTATTGAGCCATTGATGAATAATATTTGTACATATTGTGCCCAAAGAGTTGGTGCCAATATCAAGCTCGCTCTAAAATCTGCATTTCTCACTTCATCTACATCTTAAAATGCAGTTTTACTTTAAGAAATTATGTTTTTTTTTTTTTTTTTTTTTTTTTTGCATTTTCGATATAGTCAAATCAAAAATTCAAAAAATCTCCTTTTCTAACCATTAAAAATGAAAGTTCAAATTTTGAAGACTTGAGATGAGTTACGCATTTTTATAGCTGAGTTTGATTTTCACAGCTGAATCAGCACACTGGTGTCAAGTTTAAACAAGTAAAAAAATCACGGCGATATATAGCTAGAAGTCGTAGGGCTCGTACCTTATCCTCCAAAATGTAATGGATCTTGAGTTGGAGTGTTGTGTTTCGCCTTGGAGATTTTGAAGCCAAACTTGATCAAGCTATTGATGCTGGAAATACATATCTCAGTTCCTTGCAGTAAGAAACATTAACTGATTGCAGATTCGGAAAACTCAAAGCTCCATCGATGCCCTTACTCAATATATACTTCAATGAGGGTAGATCACGTATAAGCAACTCTCGTAGAGCAAATGCTTGTATAATATCTGTTTCTTCAAAACCGACATATCTCTTCAAGTTCATCACAATCATACATGGTAAGTGACTCTAATCTCTGAAATCTTCTATACCCATTGAAGGGGAACACAACTATTAAGAATGAAGAACCAACTTAAAATGAAGAACAATCTGTTATTCATCATGCCCAGCTAATGGTCATGTTGAGCTGTTATATACAGGAAAAACAAAATAAGGGCATAATAGTAACTTCACACTCATTAATCCCATACCCTCTTGCTCACGTGCTCTCAACAACAACAAATAGCTTTGAGCAACGTTCAACGTTCAATCCTCAATGATTTCAATTTTGAAAATGATTCATCATCTGCAAACTGCTCAAGCCATAAATATCTTATGTACCCCACAAAATCAACAGTTATTATCTCCAGATTAGAGAATGTAACCTGTGATTAAATACGTTAAACAAAATGAGACTTGTCCATACAATTTGTGTTTGCAGAAGAAAGAAAATGGAACAAAATTAATGCATATTAACGTATTGAAAGAGTAAATAAATGGAAAGAAAATATCACCGTTCGATTGAAGAGTGTTTGATCATTAGTACTCTCCTTGTTATTGCTTGTATCTGAAAATATGGACTCGAGTTCTTCAATGCATCACACCAACGTATTTTCAGCTCTCTTACTTCCGGAAACTCAATTTGATATCCACTGGTACTGGACATTGGAGGACTTCAGGAAGCTCAGAGATATTGCAATTCTTATAATTGAACAACAGCATTCTGATATTGCTGAGAAATTAGGAAGTCTAGAGATTTTTGATGAAGATAGAAAATAGTTGAAGATAGGAAAATAGAGAAGCTGAAATTTTATTGCTGGAGTTTCAGTTTCTCATGCTCAAAAAAACATCAGTTACAGACCCATTTTAAACACCAAAAAACTGACAAATACAGTCTACTACAATTACATTTTAGTCCTTTGAAACTCCTAGAATCTACTCAAGACTACATAATGACAAAAGAGAGGTAAACATAAGTGACAAAATTCTCAATCCTCTTAACACTCCTCCTTGAGAATTTTATCAAATACACCCATGCTTGATCTGAACCTTTCAAACTTCTCCTTTTGAACAACTTTAGTCAAAACTTCAGCTACTTGAACATCAGTAGAACAATGTAGCAATTTCACTGCTCCATCACTTTCAAGTTGCCTCAAAGCATGATATTTTACTTTGATATGCTTTGTGGAATTGTGAAACATTGGAATTTCTGCTAAACAAATAGCAGATTTGTTATCCACATATATCCTTGTTGCTTCATTAGGAATCAATTCAACATCAGCAAACAATTTTCTCAACCAAACAGCTTGATTTGCAGCAGCACCGGCAACGATATACTGTGCTTCAGCAGAGGATTGAGCAACCACATCTTGCTTCCTTGATGCCCATGAAAACATTCCACTACCAAGAGAGAACAAATAACCAGAAGTGCTCTTGCAATCCTTTTCACTTCCAGCCCAATCACTGTCCGAAAAACCATACAAATTGCTATTCTTGACTGACTTGAACCATCTGCCATATCCTGTTGTGCCTTTAACATATCTGAGTATTCTTTTAGAACACATGAAATGCAAATTTCCAGGCTTATGCATAAACCTTGACAGGAAACTCACAAGATACATCAAATTTGGTCTAGTGTGAGTCAAGTAGAGCAAACTACCAATTAAACTTCTATACATAGAAGGATCAGCCATGTCATCACCATTTGCATTGGAAATCTTCAAATTGCACACCATCGGTGTTGCCACTGATTTGCACTTGTCCATTTTGAACTTTTTGAGTAGATCCTGGGCATACTTTTGTTGTGAAATGAAAACTCTTGCTCAGATTGCTCCACCTCCATGCCCAAGAAGTAATTCATCAACCCAAGATCAGACATTTCAAATTTTGCTTGCATTTGAGCTTTGAATTCAAGTATCATGTTCTCATCAGATCCAGTAATGAGAAGATCATCAACATAAACTGAGACAATCAACAATTTACCCGAATCAGCTCTTTTGACATATAAAGTTGCCTCCGATTCACTTTTTCTGAAACCGCATTGCCTCAAATAAGCATCCAATTTGTTGTACCATGCTCTTGGAGCTTGTTTCGGCCCGTATAAAGCTTTATGCAGCTGCAACACCATCTCCTCCTTATTCTGAACATCGTAGCCTTGAGGAATTTCAACATAAATTTCTTCATTGAGCTCACCATTTAGAAATGCTGACTTTACATCTAAATGATAAAGCTTCCATCTATTTTGAGCTGCCAAAGCAATCAGAAATCTAACTGTTTCTTACCTTGCCACCGGAGAGAACGTCTCTGAATAGTCAATTCCAGCCTTCTGATCGTAACCTTTAACTACGAGCCTCGCTTTTAACTTGTCAATTGAGTTATCATGATTTACTTTTACTTTGTAAACCCATTTTAACCCAATTTTTTTCCTCCCTTCGGGCTTTTTGACTAAACTCCATGTCCCATTTTTTTCAATCATGTCGAGCTCCTCCTTCATTGCTTGCACCCACTTGAAATCTTCATACGCAGCTTCATAAGAGCCGGGTTCTGAAATCATTAGATTGCATTGCTCATACAAATCTGAAAGGCTTTCCATCTTGGGCTTGATAGGTTCATCCTCATCATCACTTTCTGTTTGCTGCTGTAAATCTCCTTGCTGATTTTTTTCCATAAACAGGTCAGATTGCTGCATAATTCTCTTCAAATTCCAGTCCCAGTAAGTGCCTTCATCCACCCTTACATCTCTGCTAATGACGACCTTGTTCTCCTCCAAATTGTAAACTGATCTATAGCCCTTTGACATGGCTGCATATCCCAAAAAAATGCCAATTTGAGACTTCACATCCAATTTGGACCTCTTTGCTGCAGGTATGTGAATATAGCAGCAAGATCCAAAAACCCTCATATGTGTAACGGAAGGTTTAATGTCACTCCATGCTTCAATAGGCGTCTTACCTTCTACAGCAGCGGTGGGTAATCGATTCAACACATAAATTGTTGTATAGGCAGCTTTGGTCCAAAATTCATTCGGCATTTGTTTTGCAGCTAACATACATCTCACCATCTCCATGACGCTTCTATTTTTTCTCTCAGCAACTCCATTTTGCTCCGGGGAATATGCAACAGTTAATTGATGGCTGAGACCTTCCTTTCTACAAAACATTTTGAACTCAGTTGAGTTATATTCCATGCCATTGTCTGTTCTTAAAGCCTTCAATTTTCTGCCACTTTGCCCTTCAACAGAATTCTTGAACTTCTTGAACACCTCGAATACTTGAGATTTATTTCTGATAAAATAAATCCAAGTCATCCTGGTACAATCATCAACAAACAGCACAAAGTATCTATTTTGGTTCATTGATTCAGTTTTCATAGGACCGCACAAGTCACTATGCACCAATTCAAGTTTTTCTTTCGCCCTCCAAAAAGCTGCAGCAGGAAATGGATTTATGTGTTGTTTACCCTTTTGACATGGAAAACATATACCATTTGGGACTGAGATTTCAGAAAAGTTCCTAGCCAAATCTTCCTTGTACATTTTAACTAAAGCATCATAGTTGCAATGAGCAAATCTGTAATGCCATAGTTTTGAATCATCAATTTTTGCTGCATATAACTTTTCATGAGGTGTGATCCAATTTAGCACAAAAGCTTTATCAATCATAGGAAGTTTGGCTACTATGGCCCCTTGAGGATCATAAATATGGCATTATTGATCCTTAAATAACACAGAATATCCATTTACTGTTAGGATCGAATGCAATTACGATAACGAAAACAATAGAAAAACACACACGAATTGTTTACCCAGTTCGCCACTCAATATGAATGACTACGTCTGGAGGCACTACCAAGCCAGGATTTGTACTATGATGAATGGAATACGTATTACATGGAATATAGCTATATTTATACTAATTGAAATCCTAAACCACTAAGGAAATCCTAAACCACCAAGGAATCCCTAACCACCAAGGAAAGAATACAATTAGTCTCCAAAGCCCAACAATCTCCCACCTGGAGACTACATCCATTTTCTGCTGCTGGTAATGCCGGGCCTCTAACTCAATTACGAAGGCCAGCTGAAGCTATGCAAAACTTCAGCTTCTCAAAGGTTACAACCTTTGTCAACATATCTGCAGGATTCTTTGTGCCTTTGATCTTCACTAACTGCAATGTCTTTCTCTCCAAAAGATGTCGTATGTAGTGATACTTCAACTCAATGTGCTTTGTTCTTGAATGAAAAACAACATTCTTAGCTAAGTGAATTGCACTTTGACTATCACTATACAAAATGGGATACTTCTGCTCTTTGCCCAATTCCTTCAAGAAACTCTGCAACCATACCATCTCCTTACTAGCCCCAGTCACTGCAATATACTCTGCTTCCGCTGTAGACAATGCTACCACTTTCTGAAGCTTTGAAGCCCAAGAGATCGCAGTACCTCCCAATGTAAATACATAACCGGCTGTACTCCTTCTCTTGTCAAGGTCACTGGATGCTAAGTCTGCATCCACATATCCTGTCAACACAACTTCTTTGCCCCCAAAACATAAAGCTTGCTCACTTGTTCCCTTCAAGTATCTCAGGATCCACTTAACTGCTTCCCAATGCTTCTTACTTGGGTCTCCCATGAAGCGGCGTACAATTCCCACTGCATGTGCAATATCTGGCCTTGTACACGCCATTGCATACATCAAACTGCCAATTGCATAAGCATATGGAGTTTTCTCCATCTTGGCACGCTCTTCTCTACTCTTGGGTGAGTCTTCTTTAGATAACTTAAAATGGCTTCCCAAAGGAACCTGTGCTGGCTTTGCATCTTGCATACCGTATCTCTTCAAGACCTTCTTGACATATTCAGCCTGCGATAGATACAACTTTCTAGCCTTTCTGTTTCTAACAATTCTCATGCCCAGAATCTGATTAGCATCTCCAAGATCTTTCATAGCAAATCTCTCGAATAACTGATTCTTCAGTTTTCTCACCTCTCTAACACTAGACCCCACAATCAACATGTCATCAACATACAACAGTAAGATGATGTAGCCCTGATCCAATCTCTTAAAGTAACAGCAGTGATCAGCTTCACTCCTCACAAACTTGATCTCTTGCATAAATGAATCAAACTTCTTGTACCACTGCCTAGGGGCTTGTTTCAGGCCATACAAGCTTTTATTCAATTTACATACAAGTTTGGGACTATCAGATTCATACCCCTGAGGTTGCCTCATATAGATATCTTCCTCCAAATCTCCATGAAGAAAGGCAGTTTTTACATCCATCTGATGTAGCTCCAAATCTTCTGTAGCCACCATACTCAAAACTAACCGAATAGTAGTCAATTTTACTACTGGAGTAAAAACATCTGTGTAATCTATACCATACCTCTGTTGGAACCCTTTCACCACTAATCTGGCCTTGTACCTTATGCTACCATCTGCCTCCATTTTCTTTCTGAAAATCCATCTATTTTCAAGGTCCTTCTCACCCTCTGGCAGCTCAACAAGTTCCCAAGTACCATTAGTTAACAGAGAATCCATCTCATCATTCATAGCAAACTTCCACTTCTCAGCATCCACAACCCGAGATGCTTCTTGGAAGCTTTCTGGCTCACCACTATCTGTCAACAACACATAGTCTCTAGGTGAGTACCTGATAATAGCTTTCCTATCTCTCGTAGATCTGCGTAGAGTAACTGGTGGATCAGCTGTTGTAACTTGAGGCTCCTCCTCAACTGGTTCCTCAACAGCTACCTTCTTACTCCCACCAGAATTTGTGATGTCTAGGTCTACAATTTCTGGTTCTGAATCACTAGTATTAGATACTCCAAGGCTATCCTTGTACATCATCTGTTCATTGAACACGACATCCCGGCTTCGAATAATCTTTTTATTCTCACTATTCCAGAATCGAAATCCATAGTCATCACTACCATATCCAATAAACGTGCACTTGATAGACTTAGCATCTAACTTACTTCTTGATGAGTCCAGAATGTGCTCATATTCTTTGGGTATATTTTATCAAGTTTGGACCTAAAAGAAGGAGATTTGGGCTTAATTGGGATATTTATTGAAGATTGGTGCAGGTTGTTCTGTTTTCAGAGAACAAGCGCTTCTGGCTGCTCTCCAGCTTTGTTTCAGCAACTTTGATGAAGGGTTTTCGTGAAGGGTATTTCTGTCAGCAAATTATTTTGAGAAAAGTTGAAGTTTGGCTAGTGGAGCTAAAGCATGGGCTGACTTGCTGTATAAGAGTGGTGTGAAGTGATTGAAAAGGAGAAAAGATTGCACTTTTACTTTATTGCTTTTTCTGTAAGAGAACAGTTGAGTCACTGTTCACCTTTTGTACTTTCCCTTGTACTTGTTTTGATCTGGTCCGTTTATTTTCTTCTCCAATTTCCAAAAGGGTCTGACCTTCGGCGAAAGTGGTTGTTTAGGGAAGATAAAGGGGAAAGATCAGAGTGAGTGGAGGCATAGAGATTTGTAGTAGTTAATTTCACTTTAATTGTAACTTTAGTTTTTAGAGAGAGAAGTAGTTTTAGTTGTAGTTCTTCCTTCTCTCTTCCTGTATTCAAGTTTGAAACTCTTCTGGGAATTTATTCCAGCCTTAATCTACTGCATTTATTCATCTTCTCCTTTAATGTCTGCTTTAAAGTCTACGGAATTTATTGTGAGAACAACCAGGGAGATGAGTGAGTAGTCTGTTTACAGGCTAGGGCCAGCCTAAGAGCTGGTGAAAGTAAGTTCGTTCCTCTCTTTCTGTTAACATGAAAATGCTTGTTGGTTATTAAATGGAGAAATATTGCATCTAAGGCTTTGCTAACCTTAGTATTCAGTGGATTAATTAGGATACCTCCGAAGTTATGAAACGGATCTACCATTTAATGCATCTTATTACATCAGACCTGAGTATAGCATGTTAGGGGTTTATAATCTTTTGATATATAATGTTTTCCCATGCCTAATGCTTAGATGTATGCTAGAAGTAAACCACGGATATCATGCATCTATAGATCTCAAGGAAGTGACCTTCTGACTTGAGTGTGCTGAAGAGGAAAGAGACCCTAAATCTATGAAATCAAGACTTCATGTATGTTTGAGAGAGAGAACAATTACTTTTGCTTGTTCTGGTTGTGCCTTTGCCTGTTCTTTAAGTGATTGGAGTTCATTCTTGCTTATTTTAGTCATCTCAGTTTTAGTTGCTCGTTATTATTGTTCACTGTTAGAATTAGTGTAAAAATCTCTTATTCACTTGTTACCCAACTGAAAGTTGACTTGCTTTAACATTAGAACAAATGTGGATCGTTTTTATTCTCTGTGGAATACGATAATTTACTTTTGCTGTGCTATATGCGACGTGGTCCTCTTGCCAGAGTGTCCTCATCACATTTTGACACAACACTTCTCTCAACATGAGCAATATGGACATAGGAATCACATCCAAACACTTTCAGAAAGGATAGATTTACATGCTTGCCGCTCCAAGCTTCTTCAGGAATGCCATTCTCCAAGGGAGATGATGGCCCTCTATTGATCAAGAATGCAACAGTGTTAACTGCTTCTTGCACGTTCACACAAAGTTCTGTTCATTCTTTCAGCAACACCATTTTCCTGAGGAGTTCCCTTCAAGGTCTTTTCCATGCGAATCCCATTCTCTGCACAAAATTCCTTGAACTCCTTAAGCTCATACTCCCCACCATTGTCAGACCTCAAACACTTCACTTTCAGACCTGTCTCATTCTCTACTAGGGCCTTCCACTTTCTAAAGACATCGAATGCTTCTGATTTCTTCTTTAGAAAATAGACCCATAGTTTCCTAGCGTAGTCATCAATGAGAGTCATATAGTAATAAGCTCCACCTAGAGATTTCACTGGTGCTGGACCCCACAAATCGCTGTGAACTTACTCCAATTTTTCCTTCTTCAAAGTTCTTCCACCCTTATTGAAACTGACCCTTTTCTGCTTCCCGAAGATACAATCCTCACATAGCCTTAGATCAGCAGACTTCAATCCTGGCAATAGACCCTTCGAAAACAGCACTTTAATCCCCTTTTCACTCACTCATGTGACCAAGACGACAGTGCCACAAATCAGCATTCACAACCTCACTCACAACATCAATGTTATTACAAACATTATCTGTGACATATAAAGATCCCACCTTCTCACCACGAGCTACCACCATAGATCCCTTGGAAATCTTCCAATTTCCACCTACAAACACCACACAATATCCCTCATCATCTAATTGCCCAACTGACAATAGATTTCTCTTCAGGCCAGGTACATGCCTAATACCAGATAGCTTAACTACAGAACCATTCTTGGTTTTGATCGAAACATCTCCCTTACCCACAATTTCCAAAGGTTCATCATCAGCAAGATAAACCTTTCCAAATTTGCCTGGGGTATAGTTCTCCATCAAATCTGCGATGCTACAAGAGTGAAACGAAGCTCCTGAATCTAGAACCCAAGACTCTACAGGACTTCTCACGCTCAAAATCAACGCATCTGCATACTCTTCGCCGGCTGAATTCACGGACTTGTCCTTCTTAGGTGCTTTAGACTGATTCATGTAATGACCGGTTTCATTACAGTTCCAGCACTTAACATGACTCCTGTCCTTGTTAGGGTTTCCTCCTCTACCCTTCGATTTAGACCTACCACGATTCTGTTTTGACCTCGAATCTGACCTACCCTGATTTTCAGTACTCAAGGTTGAACCTGATGTTGAACCCGACTCCTTCCTGCGAATCTCCTCGCTGATTATCAAATTCCTAACATCGTCAAACCTAAGCTTCTCTTTCCCTGCTGAGGCACTAAGAGCAGTAACCATACCACTCCAACTCTCCGGTAAAGAAGATAACAAAATTAGGGCTAATACCTCATCTTCGAAATCAATTCCCACAGAACTCAATTGTAAAATCGTCATATTAAACTCATTCAGATGTACAGCAACTGATGAATTCTCCGTCATCTGAAAGTTGAACAACCGTCTCATCAGATGGACCTTCTTCGCCGCCGAGGGCTTCTCATATAACGAACTCAAAATCTCCAGTATCTCAATCGTGGTCTTTGCCTTCACTGTGTGATGCGCAACGTTTCTGGACAACGATAGTCGGATCACACTCATCGCTTTCCTGTCCAACAGCTTCGAATCTTCATCAGACATCTCCTCTGGCTGCTCATCTAGAGGTTCATGCAATTCTTTACCATACAGGTAATCCTCGATCTGCATCCTCCAGAAACCGAAATCTGTACCATCGAACTTATCCACCGGTGATTTTCCGTCTCCAATCGTAAATCTAGCTAACCCTCGCTCTGATACCAATTGTTAGGATCGAATGCAATTACGATAACGAAAACAATAGAAAAACACACACGAATTGTTTACCCAGTTCGCCACTTAATATGAATGACTACGTCTGGAGGCACTACCAAGCCAGGATTTGTACTATGATGAATGGAATACGTATTACATGGAATAGAGCTATATTTATACTAATTGAAATCCTAAACACTAAGGAAATCCTAAACCACCAAGGAATCCCGAACCACTAAGGAAAGAATACAATTAGTCTCCAAAGCCCAACATTTACTAACATTTGTGACACACTCAACAAATTATGAGAGAGTGAGGGAACATATAAAACCTGATTGATGACTTTAATCCCTTGCTTAGTTTGGACAGCAACTGAACCTTTTTCGGCTGATTCCACCAATTGACCATTACCCAGCCTCACCTTGATCCTTACTCCTTTATCAAGCTTACAAAAGATCCCTTCATCCTTGGCCATATGAGTTGTACAACCACTGTCAACCAACCATGCTTGGCTGTTAATTGGTTGAGCATGAGATGCCATGAACAAGCTAACATCAGTTGCCTCCTCCTCTTCTGAAACATTGGCTTGTTGAACAGCTTTACCCTTCTCTTGATATTTTTTCTGTATGGAGTGCTTTTCAATATGGCCCAACTTCTTGCAATGTTTGCATTGTATAGGTTGCTTCCCCTTGAACCAACACACTTCTTCCTTGTGATTGGTTCTCATACAATGTTTGCATGGAGGATAAGCACCCTTTCTTCCTTCCTCCCTTGTGACATGCACTGATTTTCCTTTGTTTGAATTATCTCCATCAACCTTCTTCCCATTTCTTCTAAATTGCTTGCCTTTTGACTTAGCTTGAAATGCTCCCTCTGTAGTTTCGCCGTCTCTGAAGTTTAATCTATCTTCAAAGGCTTGAAGTTTGCTCACAATTTCAGCAACTTATAGAGTTTTTACATCACAGGACTCCTCAATTGCTGAAATCTTTGAGTCGTATTTAGATGGGAGACTTACCATGAGCTTTCTCCTTCACCCTTGAATCTGAAATTTTTTCATCCAAGAGCTTGATTCTGTTCACCAAACTCATCATTCTTGAAGAATATTCTACAATCTGCTCTTCTTCCTTCATTCTTAACAAATCAAACTCTCTTATAAGAGTGAATAATCTAAAAGACTTGACTCTGTCACTTCCTTCAAATTCTTCCTTTAGTCTCTCCCATGCTTGCTTCGGTGATCTGATATTCATTATTTTGTTGAAGACAACATTTGAAATTGCAGAATGAAGGGCTGTAAGAGCCCTGGGCTTTCTTTGCTTGAGCTCTTCATGCAAGTTAATTTGGTTTAAGGTTGGATTATTCCCTAACGGATGCGGATCTTTGTCATCATTAATCACTTCCCAGAGACCAAGAGATTCTAGATATGCCTGCATCTTGAAGGCCCATATGTGGTAGTTTTCCCCATTGAATTGAGGAACTGGATGTGGATTGTTGGATGACATTTTTCTCTGTTCTTGAAACCCTTGCTGCAATTGATTTCTTGAACTTCACAAGTCCCTTAAGAACATAAGCTCTGATACCAGTTGTTATAATTGAACAACAACAATCTGATATTGCTGAGAAATTAGGAAGTGTAGAGATTTTTGATGAAGATAGGAAAATAGAGAAGCTGAAATTTTATTGCTGGAGTTTCAGTTTCTCATGCTCAAAAAAACATCAGTTACAGACCCATTTTAAACACCAAAAAACTGACAAATACAATCTACTACAATTACATTTTAGTCCTTTGAAACACCTAGAATCTACTCAAGACTACATAATGACAAAAGAGAGGTAAACATAAGTGACAAAACTCTCAATCCTCTTAACATCAATAAGGGAGCGAAATTCTAATATAGAGTCTCTGTAAATATATATTTTATGTTGGTAAATTACTTTCTATGTAGAGTCTCCACAAGAATCAACACCAGTAAAGGAATCTATCCAAAACAAGACCAAATTGTAATACTAACCAAGAGCGACCAACAAAACAACAAAGTTCGACATTGAATAGATCCATCTCTCGCTTGAGATGTTTTACGGTGGATGTATTAATCAACAACAATTCATCAAACTCTGCCAGCAGTTCAAAGTTTACATATTCAGCAAATAGTCCAGTCTAGGAAATGTTAGGCTCTTACCTCGAGCCTCACCTGAGGTGCACAACGAGAAGTCATAATAAACATTACTCATAGCACATGATGGAATTGTTAGGCTCAAATGATGGAATTTAGCCAAAAAAACGAATATACCACATGAGCAAAGCTAGTGAATTTTGATCCTTGGCCCGTTCCCAATGATAATACGATCCAAAATCTGAGACTCCAAATTTCACAAAAGTTATGAAACTATAATTGCATCAAAGCTTCAATATATCTGCAAGTTTGCTCATCAACCGCATCAACGTGCCTCAAACAACTATGCTAACTGTGGCAGCTGTTCAACTATGCTACCACCATCTTGTAGGAATCTCCACCCTGCATTTCAATCCTAAGAAATAGCATTACTAAGAATATTAATATTTATGATCATAAAGGGAACGAATAAATATGATTGTAAAAAGATTGTTACCAATCCTGTTGCGCTATATTAAGGTTTCCATAACATTGTAGTTTTGGTGTGTGCACGGCTCCACTGCAGAATATCTTCTTTTGATTTCATCGTCCGATAGATAGGTGTTCTAACAACGGGAAATTGAAGACATAATTGGGAGAGCAAAAGCTGTTCAAGCTACTTAAGCCGTATAGTGTCATATGTGTCTGCTCACTGAAATGATCACATCATCATGCTCTTCTCTGCAATCTCCATCATAGTTGTTTGCAACAATGATATCTTCCATCATTTTGCAGTTTTCAACTTTTAATTCCATTAATTGAATCATACTTTTGGCTATTGATGCTGTTACCAAGCTTGTCATTTTCTCATACCGCAATACATGGAGAGTTGTAAGATTTATGAAAGAAACTGATGATGACGATGGGGCTATATTCATCATAGCATCACATTTCCTAACACTCAGAATCTGAAGAAACTTGAGAATATTAGGATCGAGTTTCGAGTCTTCATTGACTATATGCTTCAATTTACTAACACAAATTAAATCCAGGTGTTTTAGTTCACGATTAGAATGTTGTTGCTGATCACCAACTGCTCTTCCATCAAGTAATGACAATATCTCTCCCAAACAACAATCATTAAAGGCAAGCTTTTCCAAAGAGTAGATTCCTCTCAGAAAATTGAACAAAAAAGGAACGGATTCCTCATCGAATTTGACCAGAGTAACTTCTTCCAATTTCTGCAGCGACTCGACTGAAAAACCGTTATCATCATTTTGCATTGCTTTCAAGCCATGCCAATCCAGTGTCAAGACCTCTACATTGGGAATAACCTAACCAAAATTTGAAAATAGTTTATGCATATACACAAATATATGCATTACTAAAACAATATAAATTTAATCTAAGAAGAATATATCCATCCATATCTTCTACACGCTTTAGATGGGAAACAACAGATACAATTGAGCAAGACTTTAATCTTCAATGATTTAAATTTTGGAAAATTCAAATTCCATTTATCTACTTTTTTAGAGAAAACCACATATACAATGCCAAAATCAGTTTTATAGTTCAAAAGGTCTTCTACGTTTTTCATGTAGTCACACTTGATGTTTTAAAAAAGCTTACTTTTGAACTATAGAAAATGAAATATCACATAAGATGAGTTACAAACATATTTTCGACCGAGTTTGATTCTTATAACTATATGTTTTGTTAACCATGGTATGAATATAAGCAATGAGTCGAATTAAAGATCAAAGACCATTGCGTGATTTTTTGTTCCCCAAAAATGTTATGCATATGAAGAGAGGGTAATCGTTACATATAATTTTATTTTGAACTAGTGGAAATGAAAAAAGTTTTTTCCTCTTACCTTTTGAATAAAACAGACCGAATTTTGAGTTGGAATATCATGTTTCATCTTGGAGATAATGGAACCGAAACTGATGAATCTATTTCAATCATTTATTCTCAAACTTTTCAATTTGTAGCACTCAAAAGTAAGAATACTCGCGCCTTCTGATCCTTCAGTTTTTGCCTCTGCAACTATCATTTCTACTCCATAATTTTCTATTTCAAGCTCTTGAAGTTGGACAAGGCCACAAGCTATGGATGCTGGAATTACGTATTTAAACTCCGGGCAAGAACGAACTTTAACTGATTGCAGATTCTCAAAATTGAAAGCTTCATTGATGTCCTTGCTACATTAGTGTTTTCAAGCCCCAACAGCCTTTAGTTACCAAAAGCAGAAAACTCCTTTTGATATGCCGAACAAAACAACAAAGTTGGACCACGAGATAATCAACAAAAATCATTTCCTCAGCATTCAGAAACTTAAGTAGACAATTATAATTAGATTTTGCATTAAATGGCATAATTTAAGTCTCAGGTGCCAAGAATAAAAGCAAACACCAGCTACACTTGACCTTCCTTTATGTGGATGCTCACAAGACAACAGAACAAATAACATCTAAGTTGTCAATGAACCCTTTTATACTGAATAATCATTACTCGCGAACGAATATTCCTTTCTTTCAGATCTCTAGCTAATTTCGACTTTAATTCCTGGATCCAACATTGACATTTCAACTTAAAAATCGATTGCAATCTCATTTTAATTTCAAATATGTGGTCCAAAAAGTCCTTTTCTTGCACCCTAAACTAAGATTCATGCAGAAGCCGCCGCTCTAGTTAGGGTTTGGGTGCGTCAATTTTTTTCTTTTTCGATCTCAATTTTTTAGCGTTTTGGATATCTAATCTGTGTCTCAACGTTCTCTTTGATTATGGTCTGCAGTCATCGGTTGTTTGTTATGTAAGAATGTCTCCCGTATGAGGAGTTAGAGTTATGGTTTATTATTTGGTTCGATTGCTTTTTATTTTTCGTGATTTTTTTCGTGATTTAAGTGGTGTGTTGTTGGTGTTGGTCTGGTTTGTTGGTTGTGTTCTGATGGGATCGACGGATGTGCTCTTGAAATCAACATTCACCCCCGATTTCTCCCTCCAGGGTTGTGTGTTTGGTCCAGATCCGAACTTAACTGATGTTTTTTCCATTCGGGAAGCTCTTAGTTGGATCAAAGATTGTTGGTGGATGAGGTCGATGAATGAGATATTGGAATCGGCCTTCAATCTCAGATTTCCCTTTCAGGAGTATGTGTTTCGTTTAGATCCGATCTTGATTGGAGCCTTTTCTGTTCAAGAAGCCCTTAGCTGGATCAAGAAATGTATTTGGAGTTATGTTGCAGTTGAATCGACCTTTTTGATAGTTGTGCAATTGATGGCCCGCCCGTTAGAGGTTTTTTCACCTTTTAACGGCATAGTCAAAGATTGTAGGTTGTTGCTTAACGAGATCTCCAGTTGCTCTATTGCGTTTGTTCAACGCTCGATCAATATTGTCGCTTCTTTTTGTGCTAGTTGTTTTTATATTTCTAATCCTAATTATTGGAGTAAGTGGTTATATGTACATCCCAACGTTTCTTGTAATGAGTTGATTTGTTTTTCGTAATAATATTGTTTTGTTTGTCAAAAAATAAAAATCATTACTCGCGAGAAGTTACATTAATTTGTCCTCAGTAATTACAAGCTTAAGCCTTTGTTTGGAAGGAGATTAATGGAGGTTAATGGAAGTAACGGAATGTAAACTTTTAAATTAACCTCGTTTAAGAGTTATTTCAAAGATTAAATGAAGGTTAATGAGAGTTAACGTTTTACATCCATTAACCTCGAAACATTAACCTCCAAAACGGGGATTAATGAGAGTAACGTATATATTTTAACTAATTTACATCCATTAACTTCCTATTTAATTTCAGCAACTCCCAAACAAGGTTAAAATTTAACTATCATTTCCGTCACTTCCCTTTCCATTCCGCTACTCTCGTTAACCTTCTCTAACTCTCACTTCCATTAACCTCTCAACTCCCAAACAAATGCTAAGTGAAGTTTCCATCCCTTAAATTGCATAGCCTATTTGCATACATGTTCTTATTATTTGAAATCCGAATTTTAGTACAAACAAAAAATTTATAGCACTAATGAGAAAAACAATATTATATAATGTGCAGATGTTTAATCTTGGAAAGTAGTTTTAATTTTCGGAATGTTAATAATATGTTAACAATGACAGCAGTGGTTCCGCTCACTAAAACAAGGGTAATTTTCAAAAAAAAAAAGGTGTCTGTGTTTATTTTTTTGACAAAATGAGGATTGTGTTTACCTCCGTTAACCAAAAAGCGGAAAAATCATTAACAGTGTTAAATGTGATGACGTGGCAAGGGGTATTTTGGTCTTAATTTATGGGTTATGATATAAAAAATTCATTTCTCACATTTTAAAATTGTAAACACATGAATGTTTAAGAAATTTAAGGGTTTTCGGTCTTTATTTATTGATAAATTTCTTAAGGGTTTTTTACAGGAATAGCCCACATTCAATAGGCCCATTACATTATTAACCACTTTTATGTTTCACATACTAAACTAACCACTCTCACTTTTTCTGTACAAAAATACCCCCAACTTCAAAACTTCACATAACCGTTCATATATAACGCCATCTCTTCCTCATTTATGCTTTCTTCTTTCCCTTTAGCATTAGCAGCTCTCTCTCAATCAAAGCAAAATTTGCTCCATCCTGATTTCCTTCATTTTCAATTTATTCGCTCTCGAATCCAGAGTTCCGTCGTTGTCAATTTTTTCGCCCCTTTCCAGTTTTCGGCGTCAACATCAAGTAGCGGTGACCCAGTAACCAAGAACTTCGAATTTTTGTACATCCGATCTCAAAATAGCAGAGGGAAGCACATCGATGAAGGTACAGTCAACTTTGATAATTCATCTTTCAACCTCGGTTTCACACATGCATTGTATTATGTATTTTGTTTGGAAAATTTGATTGCATGTTATATCTGATTAGGTGATATTTGTTGTATGGAAAATTTGATTGCATGTTATATCTGATTATGTGATATTTGTTGTTTGTTTTCCTTCTGTCGTGCTGTTATATCTATAGTTTAATGAGAAAATGCAGTTTGAGTAATGGGTAGTTGGAGAGTTTCGTGTTATCGTGCTAGTGTTTGTAGTGCAATGTTTTGTCGTGCTGTCGCATCAGATTATCTCGTATCAATCAATCACTTTACGCCTGCAGCCATGTAAAAGTATACCATCACCTCCTTGTCTAGCCATTGAACTTGAATTAACTCACTGAATCAGATTACAGAACATTTCATTCGTTTTATTTCTAGGTTTTGTCGTGATGTCGTGTTGTCGTGTTGTCGTGCTATCATAATTGTGTGAGGTTTTACTTTGCAGAACACTCTGAATTTCATGTATGAAGCTACAATTGATTCAGAATCACATACGTCAACGCGTTTTTGTAGAGAAAGTGGAATCTTGATAAGCAAAACATTGACGGAGAGTCAACTTACCAAGTTTAAAGGTACGTTTTTTGGACAGTTCTCGGGAATGTTGATGTTGGCCTATTCTGGATCAGTAGCCCATAGTATAAATACAAGACAAGTTAGGAAAGAGGAGGATCCTAATGAGTCAGAACTGTGGTATAATGTTGGCCCTAACAAGATCAGAATCACCTAGAGGGGGGTGAATAGGTGTTTCAAACGAAAACTGATATTTTCAAACTTTTAATGAAAATTCAATTTTCAGAGTCAATAATCCTCAGAGTCAGAGGCAAGCTTATTGAAGTAGCCTCTGAGGGATAATCTGCTTTAAGACAGGTTCTGTCTTTTCAGCAACAGAAGTTCTGAGTTGAGAACTTCTGGACAGTCTTCTGAACACAGACTTGTGATTTTTAAGAGAAAATCTGTTTCAGCACTAAATATGATACAAGTACACAGAGGCAATTAACAAGTATAAAGAAGGGAGAAAGAGATTCAGGAGGTCCTGATGAACAGTTCAATTTATCCAAGTTCGCCACAGAGTTCCTGTGACTACGTCTTGTCCTCTGAGGTCGCAGCCTCCAGAGATTTTATAAATCCACTATTCAGAACTTTTATGGCAAGTTCAGAAGCTCCTTTACATCAACAGAACTTAAGCTAATTTCTCACTTAGTTCTGACTAGCCTAAAATGAGTTAAAGGATTTTCACCAGAACAACAAAACTCTGTTTTCTGGATTTCTCACCCAACTCAAATCTCAACTAGATTTCTCTCTTTTAAATCTAACTGAAGATCACAACCGATCTCAGTTTACAAGATTTCTATTATGAACTTGTTTTTCTTCACTCTCTCACAATTACAAAGTCTAAGCTAAGAAAAGATTGAGAATGGAAAGTGTGCTCTGTTTTCTTGAATATAACAGTGCGTTGAGATTTTTGCTCTATGATCACACACGTAGTTGATGCAGTGGAGCTTTGCTACTATTTATAGTGTTGAGTAGATAACCGTTGAGGATATTTGAATCTTCAAGGATGACAAGGTTGAAAGTAGCCGTTAATCTTGTCAACTTCTTCGAACGGTCTCAAAACACTCAACTCTGTCAACTTTGTACTTTAATCTAATCCGGTATGGGATTAAAATAAAGGTGATGGAGTTGACTGAACTTGAAGATTGATTTAGAGGGAAACGATAAGAGAGCAGGTTTTGTTTGTTGTGAACAGGCGCGTCCTTTAAACAGCTTTTTGAACTTTTGGCGCCTTGCATTAAATGCAACTGACAAAGCATTAAATGCTTAACTAAACCCGTGATAACGAACTTCTGATGTTCGTATTCCTTCTTAGCGCTTCTGAACTAAACAACCTTAGTCTTCTGATTGCAAAAGAGAACTACTGATAAAAGCTTTAAGGCAGACAATCAAGACTTTAGAGCGGTTCATCCAGCTTCTGAGAGAGTGCTTCAGTCTTCAGCTTTTTAATCTTCTGAGTTCAATAGGCAAGCAGGAATTCTTCATTCAGCATCTGCTGAGAAAACTTATACAATAACTTAACAAAAATTGTTAGTCAACATTGAAAAGTATATAAGTTAATTTTCATTTTCATCTTCTGAAACGTTTGGACATAACAAAAACACTTAGGGTTCATCATTCTCCCCCATTTTGGTTATGGACAAACCGTGGTCAGAAGGTAAAAGAGAAACATGAGGATTAGAGAGTGACTTCCTGATGCAAATATTTCATTACTTCTGAGTAAATTAACTCCCCCATTTTAGTATAAATGGTGAACTTCAGCAATCTGTATAAACTTAATAAGACTTAAGATCAAGTTGTTAGATATAATGAAGTGTAATTTACTGAGTTAAAAAGAAACATAAGCAAACATTTAAGAAGTCAGATATGCAAGACAGTATAGAAAAGATTCAGTGTATATATGATCATTCAGAAGATAACATAGGAAACAGAATAATCAGAGGAGCAGAAAAAGTCCTAAGACATAGACTACCCAACCCAGAACCTAGCTAAGAAGCTTAAGTCCTAAATGATTACAAGTTCCTAGATTTCTTCTGAGGAGGAGGAACAACACTGGAACCTCCAGCAGCACTTGATCTCTTCTGACCAGACTTCTCCCCCGTTTGACCAGAACCAACAGCAACACCAAGAGCTCCCTGAGACTTCAATTTTTGTTGAACATTCAGAGCAGTCTGATATTGCACAGGAGTTGGTCGCACAGTATTGATCATATCCATTCGTCTTCTGAAGTCATCATCAATGGTCTTCATATGATCAAAGGTCTGACCAGACATAGGTCTCTGTTTCTGAACATCTTCCAGAAGGAGCTTGATTAACCTGTTGTTAGCATATACAGCAGCCGTGAGATGCTCATTCTGAAGATAAGTCTGTCCTCGAACAAACCTATAGCAATTGTGAAGAGTCTTCTCTTGTTCACGAGCTTGATTATGCATAACTTTCAGGAGTTCAGTGAGCTCAGCAATCTGTGCATTCTGAGCAGATACAGCAGACTCAATGTTGGAGAGTCGGGTGTTGAGATCAGGAGTGATGTCATATACAATCTTGGCAGCTCCTGAGGATGAAGAACCTTGAGCAGAAGATTTCACTTCTCTCAGAATGTGATTTGCAGTACTTTGCAGGTCTTCAATCTTACTAGGAAGCATCTTCTCATGAGCCTCATAATGCTCGTTTGCTTCATTGACTTCTTCTGTCAATATTTCCAAATTTTCATTGACCTTTAGAGAAGAAGCAAGAGCAATATTATCCAGAGAGGGAAGGGTCAGAGCTAATTCCCTCAATTTATACAGCTCATCATAAGTGGCTAGATGAAGTGTAGAAAGGTTGCGTATATACACAGAAGGATCCTGCATTTGGAGCATGGTCATGAGCTGCAGGTTCTGAGCTTTCAGAGAGTGTAATTCTTGCAGCACAATGCCCTGAGCATACATGTCAGCAGCAGAACTTCTTTGTCCTATACCAGCAAACCTATTCAGCAGGTCATCTGAGCCACTCTGACCCATTCTTCTCAACTCTTCAACACTTGGGGCACCTCCAGCTTCGGAAATACCAGAAGCTCTGCCCATGAAGCCAAAACTTCCAAATCTGTTATCCAGATCTTCACGATTCAAGTGTTTGCGTAGAAAGTCATAATTGGATGACAATCCAGCAAAACCTGAAGGAGTGGAGGAGGTAGTTAAGGGATCACACACAGGAGGTGTATGTCCAGAGGTTGAAAGAGGAGGGACAGAAGTTTGAGGAGAGGAGAAAGTTTGTGGAGAGGAGGAGGAAAAAGAATTTGTACAGGAAGGTAAAGTTGAAGGAATTGAAAAAGGTATGGACAGAGGTATGGAAAGAGGAGGAGCAGTAATTCCAATTGATGGAAAAACAGCAAAAGATGATAAAGAAGAAGTAGTGGAAGTAGAAATGGAGTCTGTGAAAATTGGTCCAGAGGACAGATTCACTTCTGAATAGGATCCAGAAGGAAGAGTAGATGGAGGAGGGACAACTTCAGATGTTGAGGTTGTCAGAGGGAAGGAATTCTGAGATTCACTTACTTCTGTGACAGAAGGAAGTGAAGGAGATGGATGAGGAGTAAAAACAGGAGATGAGATAACCTGTTCAGAGGCATTAGGATCAAAAGTTGAGATCGGCTCAGCATATAAATGAGCCATCCTGAACAGCGTTTCTGAGGCATCCCTTTCACCAGGGTTTCTTCCTTGATTCAGAAGAACATTGTCAATGAAGTTCTCATTGTCAACATTCTCAACAAATTGTTTAGCTCCTTCAAGAACCTCTTCATCTTCTGGTTCACTAACCTCAGATAGCTCTTCAATCAGAGGAGCTTCAACATCCTCTTCATCAGAAATCTCTGACAGCTCTTTATCAGCAGTTTCTGGTTCCTGAGCAGCAGGTTCCTCCAATTCAGCACTAGGAGCAATAACGAAGTCCTTCTTTCTCAGAACCCTTCGTTTTGCCACAGCCTTCTTCCCAATTCTGGTAGTGAGAGTGACAGTCTCAGCAATTCGAGAGGATAGAGCAACATTATCCTCTTCCTCTGAAGTCTCACCTACCTTGGAGAACTCAGCACCCTCAAGATTAGCAGCACTTTCTAAAAGTTTAGCATCGGCCTTAGCCTTTGCAGCGATTTCACGATCAGCAGCTAGCTGATCCTCTGCTTCTTTCTTCTTCCTTTTCTCTTCAGCAAGAGCCACAACTCTTGCAACCTTTTCAGCTTCAGCAGCCTTCTCTTTCTCAGCAAGGCGTGCTTCCTCAGCATCCTGAGCTTCTTTCTCAGGGACATCCTTTGGCTTCTCAGCAACAATCTTGCCAGAAGGTTCAACATTGATTTTTGTTTGAACCAACATGGGAAGAGGTTCTGAGACAGCAACCTTCTCAACATTCAGGACCAACTTGCTTGATCCTTTCTTTCCCTTGCCCTTCTTGGCAGCATTCTTTCCTTTCTGAACCGTTGCATCCATAATCTCCTTCTGAGCAATACACTCAGAGGAGCCCTTCTCATTCTTCTTTGGAGTAACATCAAAACTGAGGTTTCTGAAGGTATGCATCTTCAGAACCGTACTCCTACTAGTAACACCTTCTCCTGACATAACAACAGAGGCTGCCTCAAACAACCTTGTCAGGAGTGAGCCATAAGCTAATGCACTCACAGTAGTTACATTCTTCATCTGCCTTATCAGCATGGCAGGCAAATTTATCTTCTTCTGGTTGACCAGATGCCACATAAATACCCTTTCTCTGTTGGAAACACAGTTGACTCCTCCAGCCTTTGGAAGAAAGACATTTGTAGTCAAATAATGTGCCCACCTCTGGTGCTGACTCAACCAGGTGGCATAAGTTTCCTTGGCACTTAGATCTGGCCTAGCCCAGTTGGCTTCTGAAAACCCTTCTGCTGAACCATCATCTCCAATGATGATTCCTTCATCATCAATTCCAATCACTTGAGAAATGGAAGCCCTGCTGACTTCGATCTCAACTTCCCCAACCACAGAGTGAAGAACATCCTCCTCATTAGAAAAGAAATGGAGGTTCTTATAGAATTCTGTAACTAACTTAGGATAAATGAATTCTTCGAGAGAAACGAAAGAATTCCAGTTTTGAGCGCTAAGCCAGTGAGAGATCGGTTCAGTCGATTTGACAACATCATCTAGAAACCTAGAGGTGAATACCCTAGATTCACTAACTTTCTTTCGTGATTCATCAGAGAAGATGTGTGTGACAGTGATTTCTTGAGCCATTTGAAGATTTAGGAAATTAGGTTAAGATTTTTAAGAGAGATGATAACACAGAAAAAACTATGGAAATTCTAATGGCAAAGAAAATGAGAGTAAAAAGTTCTAAGTATGGAAATCCCTTATTTATACCCAAACACAGAAACCGTTCCAATTCAAAAAGTAACTTCACACCGTTTAAAGGGGAACAGATAACCGTTAACCACAGAACAGCGCCGTAATAAGCAGTAAATAACGCATGCTTTCAAGTCAAATCATGATTAGAATTTATTATAACTAAATTATCTTAAACGATCAAACACTTAAGATACTCAGAGACAATAATTCTAAGTTATTGAAGGGGATAAGTCATACCAATGCCTTCTCGTAAGTTGCTGAAAGACATACCAGCCAGAGGCTTAGTAAACATGTCAGCAAGATTCTCTTCAGAGGGAACATGAGTAATGATAATATCCTTCTTCAGAACATGATCTCTCAGAAAGTGATGCCTAATATGAACATGCTTCATCCTGCTGTGCTGAATAGGATTCTTTGAAAGATCAATAGCACTCTTGTTATCACAGTAGATTGTAATTGTTCCAGGGATGACTCCATAGTCAGCAATTTGTTGCTTTATCCAGAGCATCTGAGAAACACAACTTCCAGCAGCAACATACTCAGCTTCAGCAGTTGAGAGGGCCACAGAGGTTTGTTTCTTGCTATGCCAGGAGACTAGGCACTCCCCCAGAAAATGACAACCACCAGAAGTGCTGACCCTTTTCAATTTATCTCTGCCATAGTCAGAGTCTGTGTATCCTATAGGAGTGAAATCAGAACTACAGGGATACCACAAACCAGCTTCTGGTGTGCCTTTAAGATATCTGAGAATTCTCTTGACAGCAACATCATGAATTTCTCTTGGTTTAGACTGATATCTAGCACAAAAACACACAGCAAAATGTATATCTGGCCTGCTGGCTGTTAGGTATAAAAGAGAACCAATCATACCTCTGTAGGTTTTTATATCTACAGGTTTACCAGCTTTCTCTTCATCATCAATGTCTTTGCTGACATCCATTGGAATATCAACAGCATTAGAGTCCATCATGCCAAATTTCTTCAGCACTTCTCTAGTGTACTTGGCTTGATTGATAAACACACCATCATTACTTTGCTTGATCTGAAGTCCTAAGAAGAAGGTTAATTCTCCCATCATAGACATCTCAAACTCAGCCTTCATGTGGTCACTGAACTCTCTGCACAAAGATTCATTAGTAGCACCAAATATAATATCATCAACATATACCTGAGCTATAAGGATATCCTTGTTCTTCTTCAGAGTGAACAGAGTTGTATCAACACAGCCTCTGACAAATCCCTTAGACAGAAGGAACTTTGTCAGTCTCTCATACCAAGCTCTGGGAGCTTGTTTCAGTCCATACAAGGCTTTCTTTAGCTTGTACACATGATCAGGAAACTTAGGATCTTCAAAACCAGGAGGTTGAGACACATAAACTTCCTCATCAATGTAACCATTCAGGAATGCACTTTTCACATCCATTTGAAAGAGCTTGAAACCTTTGTATGATGCAAAAGCACATAAGATTCTAATGGCTTCTAATCTTGCAACAGGAGCAAAAGTTTCACCATAATCTATGCCTTCTTGCTGACTGTAACCTTGAGCAACAAGTCTAGCCTTGTTCCTCACAACATTTCCAAATTCATCAAGCTTGTTTTTCAGAACCCATCTTGTACCAACAACCTTCTTGTTGTTAGGTCTGGGAACTAAAATCCAAACTTCTGACCTTTTGAACTGGTCAAGTTCTTCTTGCATTGCCATTAACCAGGAGTCATCATCAGCTGCTTCATAGAAGTCCTTGGGTTCCAGAAGTGACACAAAAGCCACATTCCCCATATATCTTCTGAGCTGAGCTCTGGTCATGACAGGATTATGAACAGAGTCAATGATGTTCTCTAAGGAATGATTCCTATGAGCTCTAACTTCTCTTGGTAGATCCAATGAGTCTTCTGAAACCTGTTCATCATTTGTTGAATCATATATAGGAGCATCTTCTGGAAGAGAGTTAACTTCTGTAGTTGGATGTTCTTCTGGAACATGTTCAACAGGAGAATCAACTTCAGCAGCTTTAGGAATAACATCTTCAACAGGAGGAGATGAAATTTCAGGAGCTTGAACTTCATCTTCTTCAGAGGCTTTACTTTCTGCAGGGTTAGTCTCATCAAACTTTACATGAATGGATTCATCTAAAGTTTGAGTCCTCTTATTAAAAACCCTATATGCTTTACTATGTGTTGAGTAGCCAAGAAAAATAGCTTCATCTGCCTTAGAATCAAATTTTGAAAGATGTTCTTTTGTATTCAGAACATAACATTTACAACCAAAGGTTCTGAAATAACCTATTTTAGGCTTTCAACCTTTCCAGAGTTCATAAGGGGTCTTGTTCAGAATGCTTCTGATTAGCACTCTATTCAGAACATAGCAAGCTGTGTTCACAGCTTCTCCCCAAAAATACTTTGGAAGCCTTCTTTCATTGATCATAGTTCTGGCTATTTCAACCAGAGTTCTATTCTTCCTTTCAACTACCCCATTTTGTTGAGGAGTTCTGGGAGCAGAAAAGTTATGATCAATTCCCTTGATTTCACAGAATTCTTCAAACCTAAAGTTTTTGAATTCTCCACCATTATCACTTCTGATATGGACAACCTTTTCATTCCTTTCATTCTCAAGTTTCTTAATCAGAACTGAGAAGCATCCAAGTGACTCATCTTTGCTAGAGAGCAAGATGACCCAAGTGAATCTTGAATAGTCATCTACTATGACTAAGGCATACTTCTTTCCACCCATGCTCATTGGTTGAACAGGGCCAAAAAGATCCATATGAAGTAATTCCAAAGGTCTTTTAGTTGAAATGACTTTCTTAGTTTTAAAAGAGCTTCTGGATTGTTTACCAGATTGGCAAGCATTGCATAAATGGTTCTTTTTAAAACTAATTTCAGGCAGACCCTCAACCAATTGATATCTAGCTACTTTGGCCAGAAGATCCATGCTAACATGAGCAAGTCTTCTATGCCAGAGCCAGGAGGTATCCTCTTTGGACATCAAGCATATATTTTTGCAAAGATTCTCAAGATTCAGCATGAAAACATTTTCAACTCTAGGAGCAGTTAGAATAACTTCCCTTGACTTACTGTCCAAGATTTTACATCCAGAGGAGCTGAAGACAACATCTCTACCTTTATCACACAGTTGTGCAACACTCAGGAGATTGAACTTCAGACCTCTGACTAGGGAGACATCTTCGATCGGAGGATTGGTTCCAATGGATCCAGAACCAAGAATTCTTCCTTTCTGAGCATCTCCAAAGCTGACTTTACCACCTCTTTTAGGTACAAATGTGATGAATGCCTTTTCATCACCTGTCATATGCCTTGAGCACCCACTGTCAATGTACCACAGCTTTGACATTGATGGAGCACTCAGAGCAACCTGCAACACAATCAATTAGTGACAGGTACCCAATCCTTATTGGGTCCTTCAGAGTTAGATTTAGCTTCTACAGGTTTTTCTGATACTTCAGATTGCAAGAGGTTCTTAATGTGGTACTTGCAATCTTTCAACCAATGTCCATCTTTCTTACACAATTTGCAAGAAGGAGGATTCTTGGATCTTTCCCTTTGCTTCTTAGGAGCATTCTTCTTCTTCTGGGAAGGTACTACTTCTTCAGAGGCATTAGCACTCTTAGAGGTTCCCACTTCAGGAGGAGAAGAGATCTCTTTCAGAAGAGAGGGAGTGACAGATTTCTTCTTCTGAGGTTTATCATTCCTCAGAGGCAGTTTTTCCTTACCTTTGACATTTGAGTCATCGGAGGAAGAACTGAATTGTTTACTTAGTTTATCATCCAATATTTTCATATCAGCATAAACTTGAGTAAACCTAAGAAATTTGTCAGCCTCGCTTTTGTCCAACTTCCTTTTTAGGTACTTGAACATGCTGTACAATTCTTCAAGAGAATCAAAGATATTTTGTTCAGAGGATATGTTTACCTCGGAGTCATAGTTTGCTTCAGGAGGTGCGGAAGTTTCTCCTGTAATATCTTCAGAGGATGGCTCATCAATAGCCATGAAACATATCTGTGCTTGCTCTTCCTTCTCTTCAGGATCACTGCTGGTCTCAGAGTCTGACCAAGCAGCCAGCATAGCTTTCTTGAACTTTTTCTTATCTTTCTTCAGCTCTGGGCAGTTAGGCTTAATGTGCCCAGGTTGCTGACATCCATAGCACACAATGGGCTTGTTTGGATCTCTCTTGGTTTTATCACCGAAGTCAGAAGTCTTCTTCTCAAAACTTCTGAATGGCTTCTTGTAGTTTCCACCTTTGCCTTTTCTAAAGGCTCTTTTGAACTTCCTGGTCAGCATGACCAATTCTTCATCTTCAGATGATTCTTCAGAAGATTCTGCCTTCAGGACTACTTGTCTCTTTCCTTCTGACCTTTCTCTTAGGTCATGATTTTTTAGTGACATCTCATGGGTGATTAAAGACCCAATGAGTTCATCATACAAATAAAAGCTCAAGTCCTGAACTTCTTCAATGGCAGTCTTCTTGGCTTGCCAAGACCTTGGTAAACTTCTGACAATCTTCTTTACTCTTTCAGACTCTTCAATGTCTCTGCCCAAACTCTTTAAGTCATTGACTATCTTGGTGAATCTAGAATTCATTTCTGAAATAGATTCTTTGTCAAGCATTTCAAATAACTCATATTCTCTCATGAGTTGGTTGACTTTGGACTGCTTCACTTTTCCTGTTCCTTCATATGTGACTTCCAGCTTGTTCCATATATCCTGTGCAGTTTCACAAGAAGAAACTTTGTTATATTCAGTGGCTGTAAGTGCACAATGCAACATATTTATTGCTGAAGCATTTGTTTGGAGCTTTTTCAGAATTTCATCTGAATATTCTCTCTGAGGGATAATAACATTCCCTAGACCTGGTTCCATTCTGGTGGGAATGAAATCTCCATCTGTGATGACATACCAAGCACTCATGTTCTGAGCTTGAATGAAATACATCATTCTCTTTTTCCAGTAGGAATAATTGTCACCATTGAATAATGGAGGTCTAGTTGTAGAGGATCCCTCTGGGACAATGAAGTGAGAAGAATTCTCAGGCTGGTGTCTACTAGCCATCTCTATTGATTCTGATAGGATCTTACACTTAGATTGTTAGATCTTTTTAGTAAATATACGAAGTGACCTTAGCTCTGATACCACTTGTTGGCCCTAACAAGATCAGAATCACCTAGAGGGGGGTGAATAGGTGTTTCAAACGAAAACTGATATTTTCAAACTTTTAATGAAAATTCAATTTTCAGAGTCAATAATCCTCAGAGTCAGAGGCAAGCTTATTGAAGTAGCCTCTGAGGGATAATCTGCTTTAAGACAGGTTCTGTCTTTTCAACAACAGAAGTTCTGAGTTGAGAACTTCTGGACAGTCTTCTGAACACAGACTTGTGATTTTTAAGAGAAAATCTGTTTCAGCACTAAATATGATACAAGTACACAGAGGCAATTAACAAGTATAAAGAAGGGAGAAAGAGATTCAGGAGGTCCTGATGAACAGTTCAATTTATCCAAGTTCGCCACAGAGTTCCTGTGACTACGTCTTGTCCTCTGAGGTCGCAGCCTCCAGAGATTTTATAAATCCACTATTCAGAACTTTTATGGCAAGTTCAGAAGCTCCTTTACATCAACAGAACTTAAGCTAATTTCTCACTTAGTTCTGACTAGCCTAAAATGAGTTAAAGGATTTTCACCAGAACAACAAAACTCTGTTTTCTGGATTTCTCACCCAACTCAAATCTCAACTAGATTTCTCTCTTTTAAATCTAACTGAAGATCACAACCGATCTCAGTTTACAAGATTTCTATTATGAACTTGTTTTTCTTCACTCTCTCACAATTACAAAGTCTAAGCTAAGAAAAGATTGAGAATGGAAAGTGTGCTCTGTTTTCTTGAATATAACAGTGCGTTGAGATTTTTGCTCTATGATCACACACGTAGTTGATGCAGTGGAGCTTTGCTACTATTTATAGTGTTGAGTAGATAACCGTTGAGGATATTTGAATCTTCAAGGATGACAAGGTTGAAAGTAGCCGTTAATCTTGTCAACTTCTTCGAACGGTCTCAAAACACTCAACTCTGTCAACTTTGTACTTTAATCTAATCCGGTATGGGATTAAAATAAAGGTGATGGAGTTGACTGAACTTGAAGATTGATTTAGAGGGAAACGATAAGAGAGCAGGTTTTGTTTGTTGTGAACAGGCGCGTCCTTTAAACAGCTTTTTGAACTTTTGGCGCCTTGCATTAAATGCAACTGACAAAGCATTAAATGCTTAACTAAACCCGTGATAACGAACTTCTGATGTTCGTATTCCTTCTTAGCGCTTCTGAACTAAACAACCTTAGTCTTCTGATTGCAAAAGAGAACTACTGATAAAAGCTTTAAGGCAGACAATCAAGACTTTAGAGCGGTTCATCCAGCTTCTGAGAGAGTGCTTCAGTCTTCAGCTTTTTAATCTTCTGAGTTCAATAGGCAAGCAGGAATTCTTCATTCAGCATCTGCTGAGAAAACTTATACAATAACTTAACAAAAATTGTTAGTCAACATTGAAAAGTATATAAGTTAATTTTCATTTTCATCTTCTGAAACGTTTGGACATAACCAAAACACTTAGGGTTCATCAGAGGGGTTGACCTCAAATTTGGTGAATGGGAATTTGGTTTATTGACTGGGCTAAGGTTCGGGGATCTAGCCACATGGAAGCAAGAAGTGAAGAATCTTGAGAAGCTGAATCGGTTGAGAAGCACTTATTTTTCTAGATTCGAGACCGTTGACAATAAAGCATTGAAGGCGGTTTTCTTCAAGGTCAATTGGTCCCGGCAAAATGATGATGATGTTGTGGCAATGGTCATGTTATATTTTGTCTGCAATGTTATACTTGATAACAGCAGAAAGGGGCCTATCAAGGGTTGGATGTTCGACCTTGCAGATTATCCACCTTTATTTAGTGCTTTTCCATGGGGAAACTATGCTTGGAAGAAGACTGAAAAGTGCTTGAAGCGGTCTGTGAAAGCAAAAGCTGAACTGTTTGCCATGAGTGCACAATCGAAAAGGGGCCGTGTACCGAATCATATAATTGGTTTTCCACTAGCTTTCCAGGTATGATATAATATGTCATGAATCGTTTTCTATCTTAGAATACAATTACAATTCAAAAACAATGCAGTTAAACTTTTATTTTTTTACTAATTTGTCAGGCTTGGATTCTTGAGGTGTGTTCTGAAGCTCGAGCTCTTTATAATTACAACAAAGATGTCCTCCCACGTTTTGATAGGTGGGAGTTGAAAGAGTATGTGCATTCACATACTGCTAATGACACAGCAAATGTAAGACACATTATGTTATGCAAGACAGCACGACACATTATATTTTCTTTCACACATTATCTGTTTGTTTTATATTTCAGGATGCTTCAACACCTTCCATTACAGAATTGAAAGCTGAAGCTGCTGAAAAGAAGTGTAGGTGGTATAGCCATCTGATGAGGTATGTTCAAGGCAAGGATGACAAGTTGCTCATTCTACTAAAGATAGAGAAATAATTTCAGAGGCTGGAAAAGGTAAGGAAAGGAATACTAGCACGACTAGCACGACTATAGTACTTATACTTGACTTCTTGGGGCTTGTAGGATGAAGATGATGAAGATGCGGTTGGTGTAGAAGATCCATTTGAGGAAGAAGAGGATGAAGATCAGGAAGAGGAGGAAGAGGACCCAGAGGAGGAAGATCAGGAAGTAGAGGAAGAAGCTTATGTACATGCTGAACTTGATGATGAGGCTGTTGAAGGAGTGGAAATATGATATTAATTCTGCTATTGTGGTATGTGGTCTATTAGAGTATTTGTCAACAAGAGACTAATAGTGTTATGTCAACAAGAGACTGACATTATTTGTTTTTTTGAACAGGAACTACTTTGCCCTGAACCCTTAAATGTTGAATTTGAGAACCATGATTCGTATTACTCCTACGTGCCCCGTGATCATATGGATCCTGAGTTTTATGCAATGTACGATAGCTGGTTTCGATGTGATGCCCGAATAGATAGACGTTTGCATGGGTTAGGGTGTGATGTAGGTACGGAGTGGTTTATGAAAGTTGAGAAATCAGGAGAATCATTTGAGGATCAGGTATGTGCTATTTTTGTTTGTTATATACGACTAGCACGACTGACTACATTTGTATTGTTGTCTGTAGCATATAAATGCGTGGTTTGCACTGCTGAACCAGAAAAGTCAAACCTTTGATACAAGATGTGTTTGGACAGCTACAAATGCAGACTTCTTTAAAGTATGTGCAGCTAAATCTGTTATTCAAGATAGCTATACTGAAGAGTGGGAAGGTTCTAGATTTTTTACAGACATAATCAATGGATCTGCTTGGTGTACCTATCCGTGGAAAGAGGTAGATAGGGTCTTCATTCCAAAGTACTCTATAAATGATTTTACATTGATTATCATGATCCGTATGTGGACGAGGAAGTTGTACACCAACCTTCTGCCAAAGATCATCAAGAATAGTGAGTACTTTGGATTTCTCCAACCTTTTATAGAGTTGACTTGCTCTTCCAGGTAGTTCATCAACATCGAATCTTACGCCCAAAAAATTAGCAATCTCCGACTGAATCCTTCTCAAGCCAGGCGTCTGAGAAACAACAACCACAATCACAGCATCAAACAACTTCTCAGCTACAGCTTTTCCTTGGACCTCCTTGGCTAGTGTGGTCTTACTCACACCTGCCATACCATAGACCCCTATCATATTGAGATGAGGATCTCTCAGAGCATCCATAATTTGGTTGAGCATCAATACCCTAGAAGGCAATGCTTCGCGGGTGTACACAGAAGCCTCGACTATCTGTTGCAGAGGGGGGTGAAAGGAAATCAAATCAAGCCCTTGTTCATTGCGAAGCTTATTGATCTCTGAAGCTTTCTTTTCAGCACTCTTACTCAACCGATGGCAAGACTTGAAGTTGGGACATAATCCGACAAAGCACCTCTTCTTAGCTTCTTCTTTCTGTTGCACAAGTTCCTCAGCCTCTCCAATACATTTATCCACGCTGCTCAACCACTTGGAAACATTGGGATAGATTTCTTCCCCATTTCTAATAGCACCATCAACGGAATGCTGCAACCTGTCTTTCTTGTTGTTCATCTGCTCAACCTCATCCTGGAGAGTCTGGACTTTGCTGTTGCACTTGAAAGCATAGCCAACGTGTCGTGTGATAGGCGTAACAATGTATTGTTTGATGGGATCTGTAATTAACCCAACAAGAATGGGAAGGATTGCCTCCAAAGCCATTCTCACAGATATTAAGTTGATTTATGAATAGAGAATAAGTGAGAAGAAGGCAGTCCAGAGTTTGAAGGAAAAATGAGAATAGAGAAAGCAAAAGTACATATGATATAATAATACGAAACATTAATTTAATGGTTAACAACTCAGCTTTGGCTCTGAAGTTAGTGTGGTTACTAGTGATTCAGCTTTCAATGGATTTCTCACATTAGTTGATATTCAAACTCAGCACTACCTTTAAGGTTCACATGAGGGAAAACTATACATTTAGCAAAACAAATACAATCTTAAACCTAACAATTACCCAACGGTACAATTTCAAGCCTCATTAACGAAAAATAAGTTTTTTTTTTTTCATGTGCAATTCCATGTTGTGTCCCTCCAGCAACATCTTGCATTCTTTCCACCCAATTAGGCTTGAAATTTCACATCTTATGTTAATGTAAAAAAAACTTAATTTTCGTTGATGCACAAAAACTATGATGGTCTTTCCAATGAACCTTTGAAGAAAATTGAGAAGTACATAACCATGGCAGCATTAGACCATTGAAGCCCTCATCCAAATTGAAACCAAGAATGTACCATAAAGAGAAAAGTCATTTCAGTATGCCCAACAAAGTTCGACTACGAGAGAATCGAATGACAATCAGAAACGTAAAAATTACAATGATGGTTAGGTTTTCCGTAAAATGGGATAATACAGTTCTATTCTCTGGTGGCAATTAATAATAAAAGCAAAAAGCAAGCTACAAACTGATTGCGAATAACAATCTTCATTCTTTAAATTTTGAACCAAGTAATAAATTTCAACTGAAGAGTAACATAGTAATTATACAAAAGAAAGGAGAGAGATCGTTTCAACTTACAGCCAGGAGAAACAGCCTTTCGCCGGAGAGACTTTTCCGGCAACGAGAAGCCGATGGAGCAGAATGAATAACATAGACATACTCACTTCGGCAGGAAGCAAACATTTTCTTTTCTTTGGTTAATTTCGAAAGAAAATCTGCTGTCCCCGCTATGGTAGTCCATAACATGTCTCCCACTCCTTTAATGACACGTGTTATTTTAATCCTAATCACATTTAACACCAAACGAACTCTGTTAACGCAATCTTCTTTCTTTCAATTGCAGTCGAACTTGAATTCTCTTTCAATTGCAGAAATCTTCTCCTTAGAGCATCTCTAGTGGTTGAGATTAGGGACTATTCAGCAATTAGTTAAAATTAGTTTTGAGTGTCCAACCACTAGAGTTGGAAGAAATGAGAGTATTCAAATTTGCAGTCATGGAACGAAATCTATATATGATGCTTATCTGCCTTAAATTGTAAATCATAGAAATCCACATCTCTCATCCATTTGCAAGAGTAATTTTCTATTTCAAATGGAAAATAATCGTGAAGGATTCACTCAATATTATTCTTTTGTTGCAAATTCTCAAAATACAGAAAATCAAAATTCCCAATACCCGAGCCCAAATATATCAAATTTCGATATATCTCCAATCCGACCTATTCCACGTAGTTACCAACATGATCCAAATTTAGCATATAATTCCCCGAACCTTCCAATATACGTTAGTCCAGAATATCATTATCCACCCATGTACCAGTCAGGTGTTCAGTCTATGATGCCGCCAAACTACAATCGTAGCTCGTATCCTCCATATCCATATATGGTTAACGACAATTCAAACATGGGTAGTTTTGGAGCGCCGACAATGCAAAACGATTCACCTAATGCAAGCTTCGTTGCCGATTCAGAAGCAGTTCCATTCTTGACTGACTTGAACCATCTGCCATATCCTGTTGTGCCTTTAACATATCTGAGTATTCTTTTAGAACACATGAAATGCAAATTTCCAGGCTTATGCATAAACCTTGACAGGAAACTCACAAGATACATCAAATTTGGTCTAGTGTGAGTCAAGTAGAGCAAACTACCAATTAAACTTCTATACATAGAAGGATCAGCCATGTCATCACCATTTGCATTGGAAATCTTCAAATTGCACACCATCGGTGTTGCCACTGATTTGCACTTGTCCATTTTGAACTTTTTGAGTAGATCCTGGGCATACTTTTGTTGTGAAATGAAAACTCTTGCTCAGATTGCTCCACCTCCATGCCCAAGAAGTAATTCATCAACCCAAGATCAGACATTTCAAATTTTGCTTGCATTTGAGCTTTGAATTCAAGTATCATGTTCTCATCAGATCCAGTAATGAGAAGATCATCAACATAAACTGAGACAATCAACAATTTACCCGAATCAGCTCTTTTGACATATAAAGTTGCCTCCGATTCACTTTTTCTGAAACCGCATTGCCTCAAATAAGCATCCAATTTGTTGTACCATGCTCTTGGAGCTTGTTTCGGCCCGTATAAAGCTTTATGCAGCTGCAACACCATCTCCTCCTTATTCTGAACATCGTAGCCTTGAGGAATTTCAACATAAATTTCTTCATTGAGCTCACCATTTAGAAATGCTGACTTTACATCTAAATGATAAAGCTTCCATCTATTTTGAGCTGCCAAAGCAATCAGAAATCTAACTGTTTCTTACCTTGCCACCGGAGAGAACGTCTCTGAATAGTCAATTCCAGCCTTCTGATCGTAACCTTTAACTACGAGCCTCGCTTTTAGCTTGTCAATTGAGTTATCATGATTTACTTTTACTTTGTAAACCCATTTTAACCCAATTTTTTTCCTCCCTTCGGGCTTTTTGACTAAACTCCATGTCCCATTTTTTTCAATCATGTCGAGCTCCTCCTTCATTGCTTGCACCCACTTGAAATCTTCATACGCAGCTTCATAAGAGCCGGGTTCTGAAATCATTAGATTGCATTGCTCATACAAATCTGAAAGGCTTTCCATCTTGGGCTTGATAGGTTCATCCTCATCATCACTTTCTGTTTGCTGCTGTAAATCTCCTTGCTGATTTTTTTCCATAAACAGGTCAGATTGCTGCATAATTCTCTTCAAATTCCAGTCCCAGTAAGTGCCTTCATCCACCCTTACATCTCTGCTAATGACGACCTTGTTCTCCTCCAAATTGTAAACTGATCTATAGCCCTTTGACATGGCTGCATATCCCAAAAAAATGCCAATTTGAGACTTCACATCCAATTTGGACCTCTTTGCTGCAGGTATGTGAATATAGCAGCAAGATCCAAAAACCCTCATATGTGTAACGGAAGGTTTAATGTCACTCCATGCTTCAATAGGCGTCTTACCTTCTACAGCAGCGGTGGGTAATCGATTCAACACATAAATTGTTGTATAGGCAGCTTTGGTCCAAAATTCATTCGGCATTTGTTTTGCAGCTAACATACATCTCACCATCTCCATGACGCTTCTATTTTTTCTCTCAGCAACTCCATTTTGCTCCGGGGAATATGCAACAGTTAATTGATGGCTGAGACCTTCCTTTCTACAAAACATTTTGAACTCAGTTGAGTTATATTCCATGCCATTGTCTGTTCTTAAAGCCTTCAATTTTCTGCCACTTTGCCCTTCAACAGAATTCTTGAACTTCTTGAACACCTCGAATACTTGAGATTTATTTCTGATAAAATAAATCCAAGTCATCCTGGTACAATCATCAACAAACAGCACAAAGTATCTATTTTGGTTCATTGATTCAGTTTTCATAGGACCGCACAAGTCACTATGCACCAATTCAAGTTTTTCTTTCGCCCTCCAAAAAGCTGCAGCAGGAAATGGATTTATGTGTTGTTTACCCTTTTGACATGGAAAACATATACCATTTGGGACTGAGATTTCAGAAAAGTTCCTAGCCAAATCTTCCTTGTACATTTTAACTAAAGCATCATAGTTGCAATGAGCAAATCTGTAATGCCATAGTTTTGAATCATCAATTTTTGCTGCATATAACTTTTCATGAGGTGTGATCCAATTTAGCACAAAAGCTTTATCAATCATAGGAAGTTTGGCTACTATGGCCCCTTGAGGATCATAAATATGGCATTATTGATCCTTAAATAACACAGAATATCCATTTACTGTTAGGATCGAATGCAATTACGATAACGAAAACAATAGAAAAACACACACGAATTGTTTACCCAGTTCGCCACTCAATATGAATGACTACGTCTGGAGGCACTACCAAGCCAGGATTTGTACTATGATGAATGGAATACGTATTACATGGAATATAGCTATATTTATACTAATTGAAATCCTAAACCACTAAGGAAATCCTAAACCACCAAGGAATCCCTAACCACCAAGGAAAGAATACAATTAGTCTCCAAAGCCCAACAATCTCCCACCTGGAGACTACATCCATTTTCTGCTGCTGGTAATGCCGGGCCTCTAACTCAATTACGAAGGCCAGCTGAAGCTATGCAAAACTTCAGCTTCTCAAAGGTTACAACCTTTGTCAACATATCTGCAGGATTCTTTGTGCCTTTGATCTTCACTAACTGCAATGTCTTTCTCTCCAAAAGATGTCGTATGTAGTGATACTTCAACTCAATGTGCTTTGTTCTTGAATGAAAAACAACATTCTTAGCTAAGTGAATTGCACTTTGACTATCACTATACAAAATGGGATACTTCTGCTCTTTGCCCAATTCCTTCAAGAAACTCTGCAACCATACCATCTCCTTACTAGCCCCAGTCACTGCAATATACTCTGCTTCCGCTGTAGACAATGCTACCACTTTCTGAAGCTTTGAAGCCCAAGAGATCGCAGTACCTCCCAATGTAAATACATAACCGGCTGTACTCCTTCTCTTGTCAAGGTCACTGGATGCTAAGTCTGCATCCACATATCCTGTCAACACAACTTCTTTGCCCCCAAAACATAAAGCTTGCTCACTTGTTCCCTTCAAGTATCTCAGGATCCACTTAACTGCTTCCCAATGCTTCTTACTTGGGTCTCCCATGAAGCGGCGTACAATTCCCACTGCATGTGCAATATCTGGCCTTGTACACGCCATTGCATACATCAAACTGCCAATTGCATAAGCATATGGAGTTTTCTCCATCTTGGCACGCTCTTCTCTACTCTTGGGTGAGTCTTCTTTAGATAACTTAAAATGGCTTCCCAAAGGAACCTGTGCTGGCTTTGCATCTTGCATACCGTATCTCTTCAAGACCTTCTTGACATATTCAGCCTGCGATAGATACAACTTTCTAGCCTTTCTGTTTCTAACAATTCTCATGCCCAGAATCTGATTAGCATCTCCAAGATCTTTCATAGCAAATCTCTCGAATAACTGATTCTTCAGTTTTCTCACCTCTCTAACACTAGACCCCACAATCAACATGTCATCAACATACAACAGTAAGATGATGTAGCCCTGATCCAATCTCTTAAAGTAACAGCAGTGATCAGCTTCACTCCTCACAAACTTGATCTCTTGCATAAATGAATCAAACTTCTTGTACCACTGCCTAGGGGCTTGTTTCAGGCCATACAAGCTTTTATTCAATTTACATACAAGTTTGGGACTATCAGATTCATACCCCTGAGGTTGCCTCATATAGATATCTTCCTCCAAATCTCCATGAAGAAAGGCAGTTTTTACATCCATCTGATGTAGCTCCAAATCTTCTGTAGCCACCATACTCAAAACTAACCGAATAGTAGTCAATTTTACTACTGGAGTAAAAACATCTGTGTAATCTATACCATACCTCTGTTGGAACCCTTTCACCACTAATCTGGCCTTGTACCTTATGCTACCATCTGCCTCCATTTTCTTTCTGAAAATCCATCTATTTTCAAGGTCCTTCTCACCCTCTGGCAGCTCAACAAGTTCCCAAGTACCATTAGTTAACAGAGAATCCATCTCATCATTCATAGCAAACTTCCACTTCTCAGCATCCACAACCCGAGATGCTTCTTGGAAGCTTTCTGGCTCACCACTATCTGTCAACAACACATAGTCTCTAGGTGAGTACCTGATAATAGCTTTCCTATCTCTCGTAGATCTGCGTAGAGTAACTGGTGGATCAGCTGTTGTAACTTGAGGCTCCTCCTCAACTGGTTCCTCAACAGCTACCTTCTTACTCCCACCAGAATTTGTGATGTCTAGGTCTACAATTTCTGGTTCTGAATCACTAGTATTAGATACTCCAAGGCTATCCTTGTACATCATCTGTTCATTGAACACGACATCCCGGCTTCGAATAATCTTTTTATTCTCACTATTCCAGAATCGAAATCCATAGTCATCACTACCATATCCAATAAACGTGCACTTGATAGACTTAGCATCTAACTTACTTCTTGATGAGTCCAGAATGTGCTCATATTCTTTGGGTATATTTTATCAAGTTTGGACCTAAAAGAAGGAGATTTGGGCTTAATTGGGATATTTATTGAAGATTGGTGCAGGTTGTTCTGTTTTCAGAGAACAAGCGCTTCTGGCTGCTCTCCAGCTTTGTTTCAGCAACTTTGATGAAGGGTTTTCGTGAAGGGTATTTCTGTCAGCAAATTATTTTGAGAAAAGTTGAAGTTTGGCTAGTGGAGCTAAAGCATGGGCTGACTTGCTGTATAAGAGTGGTGTGAAGTGATTGAAAAGGAGAAAAGATTGCACTTTTACTTTATTGCTTTTTCTGTAAGAGAACAGTTGAGTCACTGTTCACCTTTTGTACTTTCCCTTGTACTTGTTTTGATCTGGTCCGTTTATTTTCTTCTCCAATTTCCAAAAGGGTCTGACCTTCGGCGAAAGTGGTTGTTTAGGGAAGATAAAGGGGAAAGATCAGAGTGAGTGGAGGCATAGAGATTTGTAGTAGTTAATTTCACTTTAATTGTAACTTTAGTTTTTAGAGAGAGAAGTAGTTTTAGTTGTAGTTCTTCCTTCTCTCTTCCTGTATTCAAGTTTGAAACTCTTCTGGGAATTTATTCCAGCCTTAATCTACTGCATTTATTCATCTTCTCCTTTAATGTCTGCTTTAAAGTCTACGGAATTTATTGTGAGAACAACCAGGGAGATGAGTGAGTAGTCTGTTTACAGGCTAGGGCCAGCCTAAGAGCTGGTGAAAGTAAGTTCGTTCCTCTCTTTCTGTTAACATGAAAATGCTTGTTGGTTATTAAATGGAGAAATATTGCATCTAAGGCTTTGCTAACCTTAGTATTCAGTGGATTAATTAGGATACCTCCGAAGTTATGAAACGGATCTACCATTTAATGCATCTTATTACATCAGACCTGAGTATAGCATGTTAGGGGTTTATAATCTTTTGATATATAATGTTTTCCCATGCCTAATGCTTAGATGTATGCTAGAAGTAAACCACGGATATCATGCATCTATAGATCTCAAGGAAGTGACCTTCTGACTTGAGTGTGCTGAAGAGGAAAGAGACCCTAAATCTATGAAATCAAGACTTCATGTATGTTTGAGAGAGAGAACAATTACTTTTGCTTGTTCTGGTTGTGCCTTTGCCTGTTCTTTAAGTGATTGGAGTTCATTCTTGCTTATTTTAGTCATCTCAGTTTTAGTTGCTCGTTATTATTGTTCACTGTTAGAATTAGTGTAAAAATCTCTTATTCACTTGTTACCCAACTGAAAGTTGACTTGCTTTAACATTAGAACAAATGTGGATCGTTTTTATTCTCTGTGGAATACGATAATTTACTTTTGCTGTGCTATATGCGACGTGGTCCTCTTGCCAGAGTGTCCTCATCACATTTTGACACAACACTTCTCTCAACATGAGCAATATGGACATAGGAATCACATCCAAACACTTTCAGAAAGGATAGATTTACATGCTTGCCGCTCCAAGCTTCTTCAGGAATGCCATTCTCCAAGGGAGATGATGGCCCTCTATTGATCAAGAATGCAACAGTGTTAACTGCTTCTTGCACGTTCACACAAAGTTCTGTTCATTCTTTCAGCAACACCATTTTCCTGAGGAGTTCCCTTCAAGGTCTTTTCCATGCGAATCCCATTCTCTGCACAAAATTCCTTGAACTCCTTAAGCTCATACTCCCCACCATTGTCAGACCTCAAACACTTCACTTTCAGACCTGTCTCATTCTCTACTAGGGCCTTCCACTTTCTAAAGACATCGAATGCTTCTGATTTCTTCTTTAGAAAATAGACCCATAGTTTCCTAGCGTAGTCATCAATGAGAGTCATATAGTAATAAGCTCCACCTAGAGATTTCACTGGTGCTGGACCCCACAAATCGCTGTGAACTTACTCCAATTTTTCCTTCTTCAAAGTTCTTCCACCCTTATTGAAACTGACCCTTTTCTGCTTCCCGAAGATACAATCCTCACATAGCCTTAGATCAGCAGACTTCAATCCTGGCAATAGACCCTTCGAAAACAGCACTTTAATCCCCTTTTCACTCACTCATGTGACCAAGACGACAGTGCCACAAATCAGCATTCACAACCTCACTCACAACATCAATGTTATTACAAACATTATCTGTGACATATAAAGATCCCACCTTCTCACCACGAGCTACCACCATAGATCCCTTGGAAATCTTCCAATTTCCACCTACAAACACCACACAATATCCCTCATCATCTAATTGCCCAACTGACAATAGATTTCTCTTCAGGCCAGGTACATGCCTAATACCAGATAGCTTAACTACAGAACCATTCTTGGTTTTGATCGAAACATCTCCCTTACCCACAATTTCCAAAGGTTCATCATCAGCAAGATAAACCTTTCCAAATTTGCCTGGGGTATAGTTCTCCATCAAATCTGCGATGCTACAAGAGTGAAACGAAGCTCCTGAATCTAGAACCCAAGACTCTACAGGACTTCTCACGCTCAAAATCAACGCATCTGCATACTCTTCGCCGGCTGAATTCACGGACTTGTCCTTCTTAGGTGCTTTAGACTGATTCATGTAATGACCGGTTTCATTACAGTTCCAGCACTTAACATGACTCCTGTCCTTGTTAGGGTTTCCTCCTCTACCCTTCGATTTAGACCTACCACGATTCTGTTTTGACCTCGAATCTGACCTACCCTGATTTTCAGTACTCAAGGTTGAACCTGATGTTGAACCCGACTCCTTCCTGCGAATCTCCTCGCTGATTATCAAATTCCTAACATCGTCAAACCTAAGCTTCTCTTTCCCTGCTGAGGCACTAAGAGCAGTAACCATACCACTCCAACTCTCCGGTAAAGAAGATAACAAAATTAGGGCTAATACCTCATCTTCGAAATCAATTCCCACAGAACTCAATTGTAAAATCGTCATATTAAACTCATTCAGATGTACAGCAACTGATGAATTCTCCGTCATCTGAAAGTTGAACAACCGTCTCATCAGATGGACCTTCTTCGCCGCCGAGGGCTTCTCATATAACGAACTCAAAATCTCCAGTATCTCAATCGTGGTCTTTGCCTTCACTGTGTGATGCGCAACGTTTCTGGACAACGATAGTCGGATCACACTCATCGCTTTCCTGTCCAACAGCTTCGAATCTTCATCAGACATCTCCTCTGGCTGCTCATCTAGAGGTTCATGCAATTCTTTACCATACAGGTAATCCTCGATCTGCATCCTCCAGAAACCGAAATCTGTACCATCGAACTTATCCACCGGTGATTTTCCGTCTCCAATCGTAAATCTAGCTAACCCTCGCTCTGATACCAATTGTTAGGATCGAATGCAATTACGATAACGAAAACAATAGAAAAACACACACGAATTGTTTACCCAGTTCGCCACTTAATATGAATGACTACGTCTGGAGGCACTACCAAGCCAGGATTTGTACTATGATGAATGGAATACGTATTACATGGAATAGAGCTATATTTATACTAATTGAAATCCTAAACACTAAGGAAATCCTAAACCACCAAGGAATCCCGAACCACTAAGGAAAGAATACAATTAGTCTCCAAAGCCCAACATTTACTAACATTTGTGACACACTCAACAAATTATGAGAGAGTGAGGGAACATATAAAACCTGATTGATGACTTTAATCCCTTGCTTAGTTTGGACAGCAACTGAACCTTTTTCGGCTGATTCCACCAATTGACCATTACCCAGCCTCACCTTGATCCTTACTCCTTTATCAAGCTTACAAAAGATCCCTTCATCCTTGGCCATATGAGTTGTACAACCACTGTCAACCAACCATGCTTGGCTGTTAATTGGTTGAGCATGAGATGCCATGAACAAGCTAACATCAGTTGCCTCCTCCTCTTCTGAAACATTGGCTTGTTGAACAGCTTTACCCTTCTCTTGATATTTTTTCTGTATGGAGTGCTTTTCAATATGGCCCAACTTCTTGCAATGTTTGCATTGTATAGGTTGCTTCCCCTTGAACCAACACACTTCTTCCTTGTGATTGGTTCTCATACAATGTTTGCATGGAGGATAAGCACCCTTTCTTCCTTCCTCCCTTGTGACATGCACTGATTTTCCTTTGTTTGAATTATCTCCATCAACCTTCTTCCCATTTCTTCTAAATTGCTTGCCTTTTGACTTAGCTTGAAATGCTCCCTCTGTAGTTTCGCCGTCTCTGAAGTTTAATCTATCTTCAAAGGCTTGAAGTTTGCTCACAATTTCAGCAACTTATAGAGTTTTTACATCACAGGACTCCTCAATTGCTGAAATCTTTGAGTCGTATTTAGATGGGAGACTTACCATGAGCTTTCTCCTTCACCCTTGAATCTGAAATTTTTTCATCCAAGAGCTTGATTCTGTTCACCAAACTCATCATTCTTGAAGAATATTCTACAATCTGCTCTTCTTCCTTCATTCTTAACAAATCAAACTCTCTTATAAGAGTGAATAATCTAAAAGACTTGACTCTGTCACTTCCTTCAAATTCTTCCTTTAGTCTCTCCCATGCTTGCTTCGGTGATCTGATATTCATTATTTTGTTGAAGACAACATTTGAAATTGCAGAATGAAGGGCTGTAAGAGCCCTGGGCTTTCTTTGCTTGAGCTCTTCATGCAAGTTAATTTGGTTTAAGGTTGGATTATTCCCTAACGGATGCGGATCTTTGTCATCATTAATCACTTCCCAGAGACCAAGAGATTCTAGATATGCCTGCATCTTGAAGGCCCATATGTGGTAGTTTTCCCCATTGAATTGAGGAACTGGATGTGGATTGTTGGATGACATTTTTCTCTGTTCTTGAAACCCTTGCTGCAATTGATTTCTTGAACTTCACAAGTCCCTTAAGAACATAAGCTCTGATACCAGTTGTTATAATTGAACAACAACAATCTGATATTGCTGAGAAATTAGGAAGTGTAGAGATTTTTGATGAAGATAGGAAAATAGAGAAGCTGAAATTTTATTGCTGGAGTTTCAGTTTCTCATGCTCAAAAAAACATCAGTTACAGACCCATTTTAAACACCAAAAAACTGACAAATACAATCTACTACAATTACATTTTAGTCCTTTGAAACACCTAGAATCTACTCAAGACTACATAATGACAAAAGAGAGGTAAACATAAGTGACAAAACTCTCAATCCTCTTAACATCAATAAGGGAGCGAAATTCTAATATAGAGTCTCTGTAAATATATATTTTATGTTGGTAAATTACTTTCTATGTAGAGTCTCCACAAGAATCAACACCAGTAAAGGAATCTATCCAAAACAAGACCAAATTGTAATACTAACCAAGAGCGACCAACAAAACAACAAAGTTCGACATTGAATAGATCCATCTCTCGCTTGAGATGTTTTACGGTGGATGTATTAATCAACAACAATTCATCAAACTCTGCCAGCAGTTCAAAGTTTACATATTCAGCAAATAGTCCAGTCTAGGAAATGTTAGGCTCTTACCTCGAGCCTCACCTGAGGTGCACAACGAGAAGTCATAATAAACATTACTCATAGCACATGATGGAATTGTTAGGCTCAAATGATGGAATTTAGCCAAAAAAACGAATATACCACATGAGCAAAGCTAGTGAATTTTGATCCTTGGCCCGTTCCCAATGATAATACGATCCAAAATCTGAGACTCCAAATTTCACAAAAGTTATGAAACTATAATTGCATCAAAGCTTCAATATATCTGCAAGTTTGCTCATCAACCGCATCAACGTGCCTCAAACAACTATGCTAACTGTGGCAGCTGTTCAACTATGCTACCACCATCTTGTAGGAATCTCCACCCTGCATTTCAATCCTAAGAAATAGCATTACTAAGAATATTAATATTTATGATCATAAAGGGAACGAATAAATATGATTGTAAAAAGATTGTTACCAATCCTGTTGCGCTATATTAAGGTTTCCATAACATTGTAGTTTTGGTGTGTGCACGGCTCCACTGCAGAATATCTTCTTTTGATTTCATCGTCCGATAGATAGGTGTTCTAACAACGGGAAATTGAAGACATAATTGGGAGAGCAAAAGCTGTTCAAGCTACTTAAGCCGTATAGTGTCATATGTGTCTGCTCACTGAAATGATCACATCATCATGCTCTTCTCTGCAATCTCCATCATAGTTGTTTGCAACAATGATATCTTCCATCATTTTGCAGTTTTCAACTTTTAATTCCATTAATTGAATCATACTTTTGGCTATTGATGCTGTTACCAAGCTTGTCATTTTCTCATACCGCAATACATGGAGAGTTGTAAGATTTATGAAAGAAACTGATGATGACGATGGGGCTATATTCATCATAGCATCACATTTCCTAACACTCAGAATCTGAAGAAACTTGAGAATATTAGGATCGAGTTTCGAGTCTTCATTGACTATATGCTTCAATTTACTAACACAAATTAAATCCAGGTGTTTTAGTTCACGATTAGAATGTTGTTGCTGATCACCAACTGCTCTTCCATCAAGTAATGACAATATCTCTCCCAAACAACAATCATTAAAGGCAAGCTTTTCCAAAGAGTAGATTCCTCTCAGAAAATTGAACAAAAAAGGAACGGATTCCTCATCGAATTTGACCAGAGTAACTTCTTCCAATTTCTGCAGCGACTCGACTGAAAAACCGTTATCATCATTTTGCATTGCTTTCAAGCCATGCCAATCCAGTGTCAAGACCTCTACATTGGGAATAACCTAACCAAAATTTGAAAATAGTTTATGCATATACACAAATATATGCATTACTAAAACAATATAAATTTAATCTAAGAAGAATATATCCATCCATATCTTCTACACGCTTTAGATGGGAAACAACAGATACAATTGAGCAAGACTTTAATCTTCAATGATTTAAATTTTGGAAAATTCAAATTCCATTTATCTACTTTTTTAGAGAAAACCACATATACAATGCCAAAATCAGTTTTATAGTTCAAAAGGTCTTCTACGTTTTTCATGTAGTCACACTTGATGTTTTAAAAAAGCTTACTTTTGAACTATAGAAAATGAAATATCACATAAGATGAGTTACAAACATATTTTCGACCGAGTTTGATTCTTATAACTATATGTTTTGTTAACCATGGTATGAATATAAGCAATGAGTCGAATTAAAGATCAAAGACCATTGCGTGATTTTTTGTTCCCCAAAAATGTTATGCATATGAAGAGAGGGTAATCGTTACATATAATTTTATTTTGAACTAGTGGAAATGAAAAAAGTTTTTTCCTCTTACCTTTTGAATAAAACAGACCGAATTTTGAGTTGGAATATCATGTTTCATCTTGGAGATAATGGAACCGAAACTGATGAATCTATTTCAATCATTTATTCTCAAACTTTTCAATTTGTAGCACTCAAAAGTAAGAATACTCGCGCCTTCTGATCCTTCAGTTTTTGCCTCTGCAACTATCATTTCTACTCCATAATTTTCTATTTCAAGCTCTTGAAGTTGGACAAGGCCACAAGCTATGGATGCTGGAATTACGTATTTAAACTCCGGGCAAGAACGAACTTTAACTGATTGCAGATTCTCAAAATTGAAAGCTTCATTGATGTCCTTGCTACATTAGTGTTTTCAAGCCCCAACAGCCTTTAGTTACCAAAAGCAGAAAACTCCTTTTGATATGCCGAACAAAACAACAAAGTTGGACCACGAGATAATCAACAAAAATCATTTCCTCAGCATTCAGAAACTTAAGTAGACAATTATAATTAGATTTTGCATTAAATGGCATAATTTAAGTCTCAGGTGCCAAGAATAAAAGCAAACACCAGCTACACTTGACCTTCCTTTATGTGGATGCTCACAAGACAACAGAACAAATAACATCTAAGTTGTCAATGAACCCTTTTATACTGAATAATCATTACTCGCGAACGAATATTCCTTTCTTTCAGATCTCTAGCTAATTTCGACTTTAATTCCTGGATCCAACATTGACATTTCAACTTAAAAATCGATTGCAATCTCATTTTAATTTCAAATATGTGGTCCAAAAAGTCCTTTTCTTGCACCCTAAACTAAGATTCATGCAGAAGCCGCCGCTCTAGTTAGGGTTTGGGTGCGTCAATTTTTTTCTTTTTCGATCTCAATTTTTTAGCGTTTTGGATATCTAATCTGTGTCTCAACGTTCTCTTTGATTATGGTCTGCAGTCATCGGTTGTTTGTTATGTAAGAATGTCTCCCGTATGAGGAGTTAGAGTTATGGTTTATTATTTGGTTCGATTGCTTTTTATTTTTCGTGATTTTTTTCGTGATTTAAGTGGTGTGTTGTTGGTGTTGGTCTGGTTTGTTGGTTGTGTTCTGATGGGATCGACGGATGTGCTCTTGAAATCAACATTCACCCCCGATTTCTCCCTCCAGGGTTGTGTGTTTGGTCCAGATCCGAACTTAACTGATGTTTTTTCCATTCGGGAAGCTCTTAGTTGGATCAAAGATTGTTGGTGGATGAGGTCGATGAATGAGATATTGGAATCGGCCTTCAATCTCAGATTTCCCTTTCAGGAGTATGTGTTTCGTTTAGATCCGATCTTGATTGGAGCCTTTTCTGTTCAAGAAGCCCTTAGCTGGATCAAGAAATGTATTTGGAGTTATGTTGCAGTTGAATCGACCTTTTTGATAGTTGTGCAATTGATGGCCCGCCCGTTAGAGGTTTTTTCACCTTTTAACGGCATAGTCAAAGATTGTAGGTTGTTGCTTAACGAGATCTCCAGTTGCTCTATTGCGTTTGTTCAACGCTCGATCAATATTGTCGCTTCTTTTTGTGCTAGTTGTTTTTATATTTCTAATCCTAATTATTGGAGTAAGTGGTTATATGTACATCCCAACGTTTCTTGTAATGAGTTGATTTGTTTTTCGTAATAATATTGTTTTGTTTGTCAAAAAATAAAAATCATTACTCGCGAGAAGTTACATTAATTTGTCCTCAGTAATTACAAGCTTAAGCCTTTGTTTGGAAGGAGATTAATGGAGGTTAATGGAAGTAACGGAATGTAAACTTTTAAATTAACCTCGTTTAAGAGTTATTTCAAAGATTAAATGAAGGTTAATGAGAGTTAACGTTTTACATCCATTAACCTCGAAACATTAACCTCCAAAACGGGGATTAATGAGAGTAACGTATATATTTTAACTAATTTACATCCATTAACTTCCTATTTAATTTCAGCAACTCCCAAACAAGGTTAAAATTTAACTATCATTTCCGTCACTTCCCTTTCCATTCCGCTACTCTCGTTAACCTTCTCTAACTCTCACTTCCATTAACCTCTCAACTCCCAAACAAATGCTAAGTGAAGTTTCCATCCCTTAAATTGCATAGCCTATTTGCATACATGTTCTTATTATTTGAAATCCGAATTTTAGTACAAACAAAAAATTTATAGCACTAATGAGAAAAACAATATTATATAATGTGCAGATGTTTAATCTTGGAAAGTAGTTTTAATTTTCGGAATGTTAATAATATGTTAACAATGACAGCAGTGGTTCCGCTCACTAAAACAAGGGTAATTTTCAAAAAAAAAAAGGTGTCTGTGTTTATTTTTTTGACAAAATGAGGATTGTGTTTACCTCCGTTAACCAAAAAGCGGAAAAATCATTAACAGTGTTAAATGTGATGACGTGGCAAGGGGTATTTTGGTCTTAATTTATGGGTTATGATATAAAAAATTCATTTCTCACATTTTAAAATTGTAAACACATGAATGTTTAAGAAATTTAAGGGTTTTCGGTCTTTATTTATTGATAAATTTCTTAAGGGTTTTTTACAGGAATAGCCCACATTCAATAGGCCCATTACATTATTAACCACTTTTATGTTTCACATACTAAACTAACCACTCTCACTTTTTCTGTACAAAAATACCCCCAACTTCAAAACTTCACATAACCGTTCATATATAACGCCATCTCTTCCTCATTTATGCTTTCTTCTTTCCCTTTAGCATTAGCAGCTCTCTCTCAATCAAAGCAAAATTTGCTCCATCCTGATTTCCTTCATTTTCAATTTATTCGCTCTCGAATCCAGAGTTCCGTCGTTGTCAATTTTTTCGCCCCTTTCCAGTTTTCGGCGTCAACATCAAGTAGCGGTGACCCAGTAACCAAGAACTTCGAATTTTTGTACATCCGATCTCAAAATAGCAGAGGGAAGCACATCGATGAAGGTACAGTCAACTTTGATAATTCATCTTTCAACCTCGGTTTCACACATGCATTGTATTATGTATTTTGTTTGGAAAATTTGATTGCATGTTATATCTGATTAGGTGATATTTGTTGTATGGAAAATTTGATTGCATGTTATATCTGATTATGTGATATTTGTTGTTTGTTTTCCTTCTGTCGTGCTGTTATATCTATAGTTTAATGAGAAAATGCAGTTTGAGTAATGGGTAGTTGGAGAGTTTCGTGTTATCGTGCTAGTGTTTGTAGTGCAATGTTTTGTCGTGCTGTCGCATCAGATTATCTCGTATCAATCAATCACTTTACGCCTGCAGCCATGTAAAAGTATACCATCACCTCCTTGTCTAGCCATTGAACTTGAATTAACTCACTGAATCAGATTACAGAACATTTCATTCGTTTTATTTCTAGGTTTTGTCGTGATGTCGTGTTGTCGTGTTGTCGTGCTATCATAATTGTGTGAGGTTTTACTTTGCAGAACACTCTGAATTTCATGTATGAAGCTACAATTGATTCAGAATCACATACGTCAACGCGTTTTTGTAGAGAAAGTGGAATCTTGATAAGCAAAACATTGACGGAGAGTCAACTTACCAAGTTTAAAGGTACGTTTTTTGGACAGTTCTCGGGAATGTTGATGTTGGCCTATTCTGGATCAGTAGCCCATAGTATAAATACAAGACAAGTTAGGAAAGAGGAGGATCCTAATGAGTCAGAACTGTGGTATAATGTTGGCCCTAACAAGATCAGAATCACCTAGAGGGGGGTGAATAGGTGTTTCAAACGAAAACTGATATTTTCAAACTTTTAATGAAAATTCAATTTTCAGAGTCAATAATCCTCAGAGTCAGAGGCAAGCTTATTGAAGTAGCCTCTGAGGGATAATCTGCTTTAAGACAGGTTCTGTCTTTTCAGCAACAGAAGTTCTGAGTTGAGAACTTCTGGACAGTCTTCTGAACACAGACTTGTGATTTTTAAGAGAAAATCTGTTTCAGCACTAAATATGATACAAGTACACAGAGGCAATTAACAAGTATAAAGAAGGGAGAAAGAGATTCAGGAGGTCCTGATGAACAGTTCAATTTATCCAAGTTCGCCACAGAGTTCCTGTGACTACGTCTTGTCCTCTGAGGTCGCAGCCTCCAGAGATTTTATAAATCCACTATTCAGAACTTTTATGGCAAGTTCAGAAGCTCCTTTACATCAACAGAACTTAAGCTAATTTCTCACTTAGTTCTGACTAGCCTAAAATGAGTTAAAGGATTTTCACCAGAACAACAAAACTCTGTTTTCTGGATTTCTCACCCAACTCAAATCTCAACTAGATTTCTCTCTTTTAAATCTAACTGAAGATCACAACCGATCTCAGTTTACAAGATTTCTATTATGAACTTGTTTTTCTTCACTCTCTCACAATTACAAAGTCTAAGCTAAGAAAAGATTGAGAATGGAAAGTGTGCTCTGTTTTCTTGAATATAACAGTGCGTTGAGATTTTTGCTCTATGATCACACACGTAGTTGATGCAGTGGAGCTTTGCTACTATTTATAGTGTTGAGTAGATAACCGTTGAGGATATTTGAATCTTCAAGGATGACAAGGTTGAAAGTAGCCGTTAATCTTGTCAACTTCTTCGAACGGTCTCAAAACACTCAACTCTGTCAACTTTGTACTTTAATCTAATCCGGTATGGGATTAAAATAAAGGTGATGGAGTTGACTGAACTTGAAGATTGATTTAGAGGGAAACGATAAGAGAGCAGGTTTTGTTTGTTGTGAACAGGCGCGTCCTTTAAACAGCTTTTTGAACTTTTGGCGCCTTGCATTAAATGCAACTGACAAAGCATTAAATGCTTAACTAAACCCGTGATAACGAACTTCTGATGTTCGTATTCCTTCTTAGCGCTTCTGAACTAAACAACCTTAGTCTTCTGATTGCAAAAGAGAACTACTGATAAAAGCTTTAAGGCAGACAATCAAGACTTTAGAGCGGTTCATCCAGCTTCTGAGAGAGTGCTTCAGTCTTCAGCTTTTTAATCTTCTGAGTTCAATAGGCAAGCAGGAATTCTTCATTCAGCATCTGCTGAGAAAACTTATACAATAACTTAACAAAAATTGTTAGTCAACATTGAAAAGTATATAAGTTAATTTTCATTTTCATCTTCTGAAACGTTTGGACATAACAAAAACACTTAGGGTTCATCATTCTCCCCCATTTTGGTTATGGACAAACCGTGGTCAGAAGGTAAAAGAGAAACATGAGGATTAGAGAGTGACTTCCTGATGCAAATATTTCATTACTTCTGAGTAAATTAACTCCCCCATTTTAGTATAAATGGTGAACTTCAGCAATCTGTATAAACTTAATAAGACTTAAGATCAAGTTGTTAGATATAATGAAGTGTAATTTACTGAGTTAAAAAGAAACATAAGCAAACATTTAAGAAGTCAGATATGCAAGACAGTATAGAAAAGATTCAGTGTATATATGATCATTCAGAAGATAACATAGGAAACAGAATAATCAGAGGAGCAGAAAAAGTCCTAAGACATAGACTACCCAACCCAGAACCTAGCTAAGAAGCTTAAGTCCTAAATGATTACAAGTTCCTAGATTTCTTCTGAGGAGGAGGAACAACACTGGAACCTCCAGCAGCACTTGATCTCTTCTGACCAGACTTCTCCCCCGTTTGACCAGAACCAACAGCAACACCAAGAGCTCCCTGAGACTTCAATTTTTGTTGAACATTCAGAGCAGTCTGATATTGCACAGGAGTTGGTCGCACAGTATTGATCATATCCATTCGTCTTCTGAAGTCATCATCAATGGTCTTCATATGATCAAAGGTCTGACCAGACATAGGTCTCTGTTTCTGAACATCTTCCAGAAGGAGCTTGATTAACCTGTTGTTAGCATATACAGCAGCCGTGAGATGCTCATTCTGAAGATAAGTCTGTCCTCGAACAAACCTATAGCAATTGTGAAGAGTCTTCTCTTGTTCACGAGCTTGATTATGCATAACTTTCAGGAGTTCAGTGAGCTCAGCAATCTGTGCATTCTGAGCAGATACAGCAGACTCAATGTTGGAGAGTCGGGTGTTGAGATCAGGAGTGATGTCATATACAATCTTGGCAGCTCCTGAGGATGAAGAACCTTGAGCAGAAGATTTCACTTCTCTCAGAATGTGATTTGCAGTACTTTGCAGGTCTTCAATCTTACTAGGAAGCATCTTCTCATGAGCCTCATAATGCTCGTTTGCTTCATTGACTTCTTCTGTCAATATTTCCAAATTTTCATTGACCTTTAGAGAAGAAGCAAGAGCAATATTATCCAGAGAGGGAAGGGTCAGAGCTAATTCCCTCAATTTATACAGCTCATCATAAGTGGCTAGATGAAGTGTAGAAAGGTTGCGTATATACACAGAAGGATCCTGCATTTGGAGCATGGTCATGAGCTGCAGGTTCTGAGCTTTCAGAGAGTGTAATTCTTGCAGCACAATGCCCTGAGCATACATGTCAGCAGCAGAACTTCTTTGTCCTATACCAGCAAACCTATTCAGCAGGTCATCTGAGCCACTCTGACCCATTCTTCTCAACTCTTCAACACTTGGGGCACCTCCAGCTTCGGAAATACCAGAAGCTCTGCCCATGAAGCCAAAACTTCCAAATCTGTTATCCAGATCTTCACGATTCAAGTGTTTGCGTAGAAAGTCATAATTGGATGACAATCCAGCAAAACCTGAAGGAGTGGAGGAGGTAGTTAAGGGATCACACACAGGAGGTGTATGTCCAGAGGTTGAAAGAGGAGGGACAGAAGTTTGAGGAGAGGAGAAAGTTTGTGGAGAGGAGGAGGAAAAAGAATTTGTACAGGAAGGTAAAGTTGAAGGAATTGAAAAAGGTATGGACAGAGGTATGGAAAGAGGAGGAGCAGTAATTCCAATTGATGGAAAAACAGCAAAAGATGATAAAGAAGAAGTAGTGGAAGTAGAAATGGAGTCTGTGAAAATTGGTCCAGAGGACAGATTCACTTCTGAATAGGATCCAGAAGGAAGAGTAGATGGAGGAGGGACAACTTCAGATGTTGAGGTTGTCAGAGGGAAGGAATTCTGAGATTCACTTACTTCTGTGACAGAAGGAAGTGAAGGAGATGGATGAGGAGTAAAAACAGGAGATGAGATAACCTGTTCAGAGGCATTAGGATCAAAAGTTGAGATCGGCTCAGCATATAAATGAGCCATCCTGAACAGCGTTTCTGAGGCATCCCTTTCACCAGGGTTTCTTCCTTGATTCAGAAGAACATTGTCAATGAAGTTCTCATTGTCAACATTCTCAACAAATTGTTTAGCTCCTTCAAGAACCTCTTCATCTTCTGGTTCACTAACCTCAGATAGCTCTTCAATCAGAGGAGCTTCAACATCCTCTTCATCAGAAATCTCTGACAGCTCTTTATCAGCAGTTTCTGGTTCCTGAGCAGCAGGTTCCTCCAATTCAGCACTAGGAGCAATAACGAAGTCCTTCTTTCTCAGAACCCTTCGTTTTGCCACAGCCTTCTTCCCAATTCTGGTAGTGAGAGTGACAGTCTCAGCAATTCGAGAGGATAGAGCAACATTATCCTCTTCCTCTGAAGTCTCACCTACCTTGGAGAACTCAGCACCCTCAAGATTAGCAGCACTTTCTAAAAGTTTAGCATCGGCCTTAGCCTTTGCAGCGATTTCACGATCAGCAGCTAGCTGATCCTCTGCTTCTTTCTTCTTCCTTTTCTCTTCAGCAAGAGCCACAACTCTTGCAACCTTTTCAGCTTCAGCAGCCTTCTCTTTCTCAGCAAGGCGTGCTTCCTCAGCATCCTGAGCTTCTTTCTCAGGGACATCCTTTGGCTTCTCAGCAACAATCTTGCCAGAAGGTTCAACATTGATTTTTGTTTGAACCAACATGGGAAGAGGTTCTGAGACAGCAACCTTCTCAACATTCAGGACCAACTTGCTTGATCCTTTCTTTCCCTTGCCCTTCTTGGCAGCATTCTTTCCTTTCTGAACCGTTGCATCCATAATCTCCTTCTGAGCAATACACTCAGAGGAGCCCTTCTCATTCTTCTTTGGAGTAACATCAAAACTGAGGTTTCTGAAGGTATGCATCTTCAGAACCGTACTCCTACTAGTAACACCTTCTCCTGACATAACAACAGAGGCTGCCTCAAACAACCTTGTCAGGAGTGAGCCATAAGCTAATGCACTCACAGTAGTTACATTCTTCATCTGCCTTATCAGCATGGCAGGCAAATTTATCTTCTTCTGGTTGACCAGATGCCACATAAATACCCTTTCTCTGTTGGAAACACAGTTGACTCCTCCAGCCTTTGGAAGAAAGACATTTGTAGTCAAATAATGTGCCCACCTCTGGTGCTGACTCAACCAGGTGGCATAAGTTTCCTTGGCACTTAGATCTGGCCTAGCCCAGTTGGCTTCTGAAAACCCTTCTGCTGAACCATCATCTCCAATGATGATTCCTTCATCATCAATTCCAATCACTTGAGAAATGGAAGCCCTGCTGACTTCGATCTCAACTTCCCCAACCACAGAGTGAAGAACATCCTCCTCATTAGAAAAGAAATGGAGGTTCTTATAGAATTCTGTAACTAACTTAGGATAAATGAATTCTTCGAGAGAAACGAAAGAATTCCAGTTTTGAGCGCTAAGCCAGTGAGAGATCGGTTCAGTCGATTTGACAACATCATCTAGAAACCTAGAGGTGAATACCCTAGATTCACTAACTTTCTTTCGTGATTCATCAGAGAAGATGTGTGTGACAGTGATTTCTTGAGCCATTTGAAGATTTAGGAAATTAGGTTAAGATTTTTAAGAGAGATGATAACACAGAAAAAACTATGGAAATTCTAATGGCAAAGAAAATGAGAGTAAAAAGTTCTAAGTATGGAAATCCCTTATTTATACCCAAACACAGAAACCGTTCCAATTCAAAAAGTAACTTCACACCGTTTAAAGGGGAACAGATAACCGTTAACCACAGAACAGCGCCGTAATAAGCAGTAAATAACGCATGCTTTCAAGTCAAATCATGATTAGAATTTATTATAACTAAATTATCTTAAACGATCAAACACTTAAGATACTCAGAGACAATAATTCTAAGTTATTGAAGGGGATAAGTCATACCAATGCCTTCTCGTAAGTTGCTGAAAGACATACCAGCCAGAGGCTTAGTAAACATGTCAGCAAGATTCTCTTCAGAGGGAACATGAGTAATGATAATATCCTTCTTCAGAACATGATCTCTCAGAAAGTGATGCCTAATATGAACATGCTTCATCCTGCTGTGCTGAATAGGATTCTTTGAAAGATCAATAGCACTCTTGTTATCACAGTAGATTGTAATTGTTCCAGGGATGACTCCATAGTCAGCAATTTGTTGCTTTATCCAGAGCATCTGAGAAACACAACTTCCAGCAGCAACATACTCAGCTTCAGCAGTTGAGAGGGCCACAGAGGTTTGTTTCTTGCTATGCCAGGAGACTAGGCACTCCCCCAGAAAATGACAACCACCAGAAGTGCTGACCCTTTTCAATTTATCTCTGCCATAGTCAGAGTCTGTGTATCCTATAGGAGTGAAATCAGAACTACAGGGATACCACAAACCAGCTTCTGGTGTGCCTTTAAGATATCTGAGAATTCTCTTGACAGCAACATCATGAATTTCTCTTGGTTTAGACTGATATCTAGCACAAAAACACACAGCAAAATGTATATCTGGCCTGCTGGCTGTTAGGTATAAAAGAGAACCAATCATACCTCTGTAGGTTTTTATATCTACAGGTTTACCAGCTTTCTCTTCATCATCAATGTCTTTGCTGACATCCATTGGAATATCAACAGCATTAGAGTCCATCATGCCAAATTTCTTCAGCACTTCTCTAGTGTACTTGGCTTGATTGATAAACACACCATCATTACTTTGCTTGATCTGAAGTCCTAAGAAGAAGGTTAATTCTCCCATCATAGACATCTCAAACTCAGCCTTCATGTGGTCACTGAACTCTCTGCACAAAGATTCATTAGTAGCACCAAATATAATATCATCAACATATACCTGAGCTATAAGGATATCCTTGTTCTTCTTCAGAGTGAACAGAGTTGTATCAACACAGCCTCTGACAAATCCCTTAGACAGAAGGAACTTTGTCAGTCTCTCATACCAAGCTCTGGGAGCTTGTTTCAGTCCATACAAGGCTTTCTTTAGCTTGTACACATGATCAGGAAACTTAGGATCTTCAAAACCAGGAGGTTGAGACACATAAACTTCCTCATCAATGTAACCATTCAGGAATGCACTTTTCACATCCATTTGAAAGAGCTTGAAACCTTTGTATGATGCAAAAGCACATAAGATTCTAATGGCTTCTAATCTTGCAACAGGAGCAAAAGTTTCACCATAATCTATGCCTTCTTGCTGACTGTAACCTTGAGCAACAAGTCTAGCCTTGTTCCTCACAACATTTCCAAATTCATCAAGCTTGTTTTTCAGAACCCATCTTGTACCAACAACCTTCTTGTTGTTAGGTCTGGGAACTAAAATCCAAACTTCTGACCTTTTGAACTGGTCAAGTTCTTCTTGCATTGCCATTAACCAGGAGTCATCATCAGCTGCTTCATAGAAGTCCTTGGGTTCCAGAAGTGACACAAAAGCCACATTCCCCATATATCTTCTGAGCTGAGCTCTGGTCATGACAGGATTATGAACAGAGTCAATGATGTTCTCTAAGGAATGATTCCTATGAGCTCTAACTTCTCTTGGTAGATCCAATGAGTCTTCTGAAACCTGTTCATCATTTGTTGAATCATATATAGGAGCATCTTCTGGAAGAGAGTTAACTTCTGTAGTTGGATGTTCTTCTGGAACATGTTCAACAGGAGAATCAACTTCAGCAGCTTTAGGAATAACATCTTCAACAGGAGGAGATGAAATTTCAGGAGCTTGAACTTCATCTTCTTCAGAGGCTTTACTTTCTGCAGGGTTAGTCTCATCAAACTTTACATGAATGGATTCATCTAAAGTTTGAGTCCTCTTATTAAAAACCCTATATGCTTTACTATGTGTTGAGTAGCCAAGAAAAATAGCTTCATCTGCCTTAGAATCAAATTTTGAAAGATGTTCTTTTGTATTCAGAACATAACATTTACAACCAAAGGTTCTGAAATAACCTATTTTAGGCTTTCAACCTTTCCAGAGTTCATAAGGGGTCTTGTTCAGAATGCTTCTGATTAGCACTCTATTCAGAACATAGCAAGCTGTGTTCACAGCTTCTCCCCAAAAATACTTTGGAAGCCTTCTTTCATTGATCATAGTTCTGGCTATTTCAACCAGAGTTCTATTCTTCCTTTCAACTACCCCATTTTGTTGAGGAGTTCTGGGAGCAGAAAAGTTATGATCAATTCCCTTGATTTCACAGAATTCTTCAAACCTAAAGTTTTTGAATTCTCCACCATTATCACTTCTGATATGGACAACCTTTTCATTCCTTTCATTCTCAAGTTTCTTAATCAGAACTGAGAAGCATCCAAGTGACTCATCTTTGCTAGAGAGCAAGATGACCCAAGTGAATCTTGAATAGTCATCTACTATGACTAAGGCATACTTCTTTCCACCCATGCTCATTGGTTGAACAGGGCCAAAAAGATCCATATGAAGTAATTCCAAAGGTCTTTTAGTTGAAATGACTTTCTTAGTTTTAAAAGAGCTTCTGGATTGTTTACCAGATTGGCAAGCATTGCATAAATGGTTCTTTTTAAAACTAATTTCAGGCAGACCCTCAACCAATTGATATCTAGCTACTTTGGCCAGAAGATCCATGCTAACATGAGCAAGTCTTCTATGCCAGAGCCAGGAGGTATCCTCTTTGGACATCAAGCATATATTTTTGCAAAGATTCTCAAGATTCAGCATGAAAACATTTTCAACTCTAGGAGCAGTTAGAATAACTTCCCTTGACTTACTGTCCAAGATTTTACATCCAGAGGAGCTGAAGACAACATCTCTACCTTTATCACACAGTTGTGCAACACTCAGGAGATTGAACTTCAGACCTCTGACTAGGGAGACATCTTCGATCGGAGGATTGGTTCCAATGGATCCAGAACCAAGAATTCTTCCTTTCTGAGCATCTCCAAAGCTGACTTTACCACCTCTTTTAGGTACAAATGTGATGAATGCCTTTTCATCACCTGTCATATGCCTTGAGCACCCACTGTCAATGTACCACAGCTTTGACATTGATGGAGCACTCAGAGCAACCTGCAACACAATCAATTAGTGACAGGTACCCAATCCTTATTGGGTCCTTCAGAGTTAGATTTAGCTTCTACAGGTTTTTCTGATACTTCAGATTGCAAGAGGTTCTTAATGTGGTACTTGCAATCTTTCAACCAATGTCCATCTTTCTTACACAATTTGCAAGAAGGAGGATTCTTGGATCTTTCCCTTTGCTTCTTAGGAGCATTCTTCTTCTTCTGGGAAGGTACTACTTCTTCAGAGGCATTAGCACTCTTAGAGGTTCCCACTTCAGGAGGAGAAGAGATCTCTTTCAGAAGAGAGGGAGTGACAGATTTCTTCTTCTGAGGTTTATCATTCCTCAGAGGCAGTTTTTCCTTACCTTTGACATTTGAGTCATCGGAGGAAGAACTGAATTGTTTACTTAGTTTATCATCCAATATTTTCATATCAGCATAAACTTGAGTAAACCTAAGAAATTTGTCAGCCTCGCTTTTGTCCAACTTCCTTTTTAGGTACTTGAACATGCTGTACAATTCTTCAAGAGAATCAAAGATATTTTGTTCAGAGGATATGTTTACCTCGGAGTCATAGTTTGCTTCAGGAGGTGCGGAAGTTTCTCCTGTAATATCTTCAGAGGATGGCTCATCAATAGCCATGAAACATATCTGTGCTTGCTCTTCCTTCTCTTCAGGATCACTGCTGGTCTCAGAGTCTGACCAAGCAGCCAGCATAGCTTTCTTGAACTTTTTCTTATCTTTCTTCAGCTCTGGGCAGTTAGGCTTAATGTGCCCAGGTTGCTGACATCCATAGCACACAATGGGCTTGTTTGGATCTCTCTTGGTTTTATCACCGAAGTCAGAAGTCTTCTTCTCAAAACTTCTGAATGGCTTCTTGTAGTTTCCACCTTTGCCTTTTCTAAAGGCTCTTTTGAACTTCCTGGTCAGCATGACCAATTCTTCATCTTCAGATGATTCTTCAGAAGATTCTGCCTTCAGGACTACTTGTCTCTTTCCTTCTGACCTTTCTCTTAGGTCATGATTTTTTAGTGACATCTCATGGGTGATTAAAGACCCAATGAGTTCATCATACAAATAAAAGCTCAAGTCCTGAACTTCTTCAATGGCAGTCTTCTTGGCTTGCCAAGACCTTGGTAAACTTCTGACAATCTTCTTTACTCTTTCAGACTCTTCAATGTCTCTGCCCAAACTCTTTAAGTCATTGACTATCTTGGTGAATCTAGAATTCATTTCTGAAATAGATTCTTTGTCAAGCATTTCAAATAACTCATATTCTCTCATGAGTTGGTTGACTTTGGACTGCTTCACTTTTCCTGTTCCTTCATATGTGACTTCCAGCTTGTTCCATATATCCTGTGCAGTTTCACAAGAAGAAACTTTGTTATATTCAGTGGCTGTAAGTGCACAATGCAACATATTTATTGCTGAAGCATTTGTTTGGAGCTTTTTCAGAATTTCATCTGAATATTCTCTCTGAGGGATAATAACATTCCCTAGACCTGGTTCCATTCTGGTGGGAATGAAATCTCCATCTGTGATGACATACCAAGCACTCATGTTCTGAGCTTGAATGAAATACATCATTCTCTTTTTCCAGTAGGAATAATTGTCACCATTGAATAATGGAGGTCTAGTTGTAGAGGATCCCTCTGGGACAATGAAGTGAGAAGAATTCTCAGGCTGGTGTCTACTAGCCATCTCTATTGATTCTGATAGGATCTTACACTTAGATTGTTAGATCTTTTTAGTAAATATACGAAGTGACCTTAGCTCTGATACCACTTGTTGGCCCTAACAAGATCAGAATCACCTAGAGGGGGGTGAATAGGTGTTTCAAACGAAAACTGATATTTTCAAACTTTTAATGAAAATTCAATTTTCAGAGTCAATAATCCTCAGAGTCAGAGGCAAGCTTATTGAAGTAGCCTCTGAGGGATAATCTGCTTTAAGACAGGTTCTGTCTTTTCAACAACAGAAGTTCTGAGTTGAGAACTTCTGGACAGTCTTCTGAACACAGACTTGTGATTTTTAAGAGAAAATCTGTTTCAGCACTAAATATGATACAAGTACACAGAGGCAATTAACAAGTATAAAGAAGGGAGAAAGAGATTCAGGAGGTCCTGATGAACAGTTCAATTTATCCAAGTTCGCCACAGAGTTCCTGTGACTACGTCTTGTCCTCTGAGGTCGCAGCCTCCAGAGATTTTATAAATCCACTATTCAGAACTTTTATGGCAAGTTCAGAAGCTCCTTTACATCAACAGAACTTAAGCTAATTTCTCACTTAGTTCTGACTAGCCTAAAATGAGTTAAAGGATTTTCACCAGAACAACAAAACTCTGTTTTCTGGATTTCTCACCCAACTCAAATCTCAACTAGATTTCTCTCTTTTAAATCTAACTGAAGATCACAACCGATCTCAGTTTACAAGATTTCTATTATGAACTTGTTTTTCTTCACTCTCTCACAATTACAAAGTCTAAGCTAAGAAAAGATTGAGAATGGAAAGTGTGCTCTGTTTTCTTGAATATAACAGTGCGTTGAGATTTTTGCTCTATGATCACACACGTAGTTGATGCAGTGGAGCTTTGCTACTATTTATAGTGTTGAGTAGATAACCGTTGAGGATATTTGAATCTTCAAGGATGACAAGGTTGAAAGTAGCCGTTAATCTTGTCAACTTCTTCGAACGGTCTCAAAACACTCAACTCTGTCAACTTTGTACTTTAATCTAATCCGGTATGGGATTAAAATAAAGGTGATGGAGTTGACTGAACTTGAAGATTGATTTAGAGGGAAACGATAAGAGAGCAGGTTTTGTTTGTTGTGAACAGGCGCGTCCTTTAAACAGCTTTTTGAACTTTTGGCGCCTTGCATTAAATGCAACTGACAAAGCATTAAATGCTTAACTAAACCCGTGATAACGAACTTCTGATGTTCGTATTCCTTCTTAGCGCTTCTGAACTAAACAACCTTAGTCTTCTGATTGCAAAAGAGAACTACTGATAAAAGCTTTAAGGCAGACAATCAAGACTTTAGAGCGGTTCATCCAGCTTCTGAGAGAGTGCTTCAGTCTTCAGCTTTTTAATCTTCTGAGTTCAATAGGCAAGCAGGAATTCTTCATTCAGCATCTGCTGAGAAAACTTATACAATAACTTAACAAAAATTGTTAGTCAACATTGAAAAGTATATAAGTTAATTTTCATTTTCATCTTCTGAAACGTTTGGACATAACCAAAACACTTAGGGTTCATCAGAGGGGTTGACCTCAAATTTGGTGAATGGGAATTTGGTTTATTGACTGGGCTAAGGTTCGGGGATCTAGCCACATGGAAGCAAGAAGTGAAGAATCTTGAGAAGCTGAATCGGTTGAGAAGCACTTATTTTTCTAGATTCGAGACCGTTGACAATAAAGCATTGAAGGCGGTTTTCTTCAAGGTCAATTGGTCCCGGCAAAATGATGATGATGTTGTGGCAATGGTCATGTTATATTTTGTCTGCAATGTTATACTTGATAACAGCAGAAAGGGGCCTATCAAGGGTTGGATGTTCGACCTTGCAGATTATCCACCTTTATTTAGTGCTTTTCCATGGGGAAACTATGCTTGGAAGAAGACTGAAAAGTGCTTGAAGCGGTCTGTGAAAGCAAAAGCTGAACTGTTTGCCATGAGTGCACAATCGAAAAGGGGCCGTGTACCGAATCATATAATTGGTTTTCCACTAGCTTTCCAGGTATGATATAATATGTCATGAATCGTTTTCTATCTTAGAATACAATTACAATTCAAAAACAATGCAGTTAAACTTTTATTTTTTTACTAATTTGTCAGGCTTGGATTCTTGAGGTGTGTTCTGAAGCTCGAGCTCTTTATAATTACAACAAAGATGTCCTCCCACGTTTTGATAGGTGGGAGTTGAAAGAGTATGTGCATTCACATACTGCTAATGACACAGCAAATGTAAGACACATTATGTTATGCAAGACAGCACGACACATTATATTTTCTTTCACACATTATCTGTTTGTTTTATATTTCAGGATGCTTCAACACCTTCCATTACAGAATTGAAAGCTGAAGCTGCTGAAAAGAAGTGTAGGTGGTATAGCCATCTGATGAGGTATGTTCAAGGCAAGGATGACAAGTTGCTCATTCTACTAAAGATAGAGAAATAATTTCAGAGGCTGGAAAAGGTAAGGAAAGGAATACTAGCACGACTAGCACGACTATAGTACTTATACTTGACTTCTTGGGGCTTGTAGGATGAAGATGATGAAGATGCGGTTGGTGTAGAAGATCCATTTGAGGAAGAAGAGGATGAAGATCAGGAAGAGGAGGAAGAGGACCCAGAGGAGGAAGATCAGGAAGTAGAGGAAGAAGCTTATGTACATGCTGAACTTGATGATGAGGCTGTTGAAGGAGTGGAAATATGATATTAATTCTGCTATTGTGGTATGTGGTCTATTAGAGTATTTGTCAACAAGAGACTAATAGTGTTATGTCAACAAGAGACTGACATTATTTGTTTTTTTGAACAGGAACTACTTTGCCCTGAACCCTTAAATGTTGAATTTGAGAACCATGATTCGTATTACTCCTACGTGCCCCGTGATCATATGGATCCTGAGTTTTATGCAATGTACGATAGCTGGTTTCGATGTGATGCCCGAATAGATAGACGTTTGCATGGGTTAGGGTGTGATGTAGGTACGGAGTGGTTTATGAAAGTTGAGAAATCAGGAGAATCATTTGAGGATCAGGTATGTGCTATTTTTGTTTGTTATATACGACTAGCACGACTGACTACATTTGTATTGTTGTCTGTAGCATATAAATGCGTGGTTTGCACTGCTGAACCAGAAAAGTCAAACCTTTGATACAAGATGTGTTTGGACAGCTACAAATGCAGACTTCTTTAAAGTATGTGCAGCTAAATCTGTTATTCAAGATAGCTATACTGAAGAGTGGGAAGGTTCTAGATTTTTTACAGACATAATCAATGGATCTGCTTGGTGTACCTATCCGTGGAAAGAGGTAGATAGGGTCTTCATTCCAAAGTACTCTATAAATGATTTTACATTGATTATCATGATCCGTATGTGGACGAGGAAGTTGTACACCAACCTTCTGCCAAAGATCATCAAGAATAGTGAGTACTTTGGATTTCTCCAACCTTTTATAGAGTTGACTTGCTCTTCCAGGTAGTTCATCAACATCGAATCTTACGCCCAAAAAATTAGCAATCTCCGACTGAATCCTTCTCAAGCCAGGCGTCTGAGAAACAACAACCACAATCACAGCATCAAACAACTTCTCAGCTACAGCTTTTCCTTGGACCTCCTTGGCTAGTGTGGTCTTACTCACACCTGCCATACCATAGACCCCTATCATATTGAGATGAGGATCTCTCAGAGCATCCATAATTTGGTTGAGCATCAATACCCTAGAAGGCAATGCTTCGCGGGTGTACACAGAAGCCTCGACTATCTGTTGCAGAGGGGGGTGAAAGGAAATCAAATCAAGCCCTTGTTCATTGCGAAGCTTATTGATCTCTGAAGCTTTCTTTTCAGCACTCTTACTCAACCGATGGCAAGACTTGAAGTTGGGACATAATCCGACAAAGCACCTCTTCTTAGCTTCTTCTTTCTGTTGCACAAGTTCCTCAGCCTCTCCAATACATTTATCCACGCTGCTCAACCACTTGGAAACATTGGGATAGATTTCTTCCCCATTTCTAATAGCACCATCAACGGAATGCTGCAACCTGTCTTTCTTGTTGTTCATCTGCTCAACCTCATCCTGGAGAGTCTGGACTTTGCTGTTGCACTTGAAAGCATAGCCAACGTGTCGTGTGATAGGCGTAACAATGTATTGTTTGATGGGATCTGTAATTAACCCAACAAGAATGGGAAGGATTGCCTCCAAAGCCATTCTCACAGATATTAAGTTGATTTATGAATAGAGAATAAGTGAGAAGAAGGCAGTCCAGAGTTTGAAGGAAAAATGAGAATAGAGAAAGCAAAAGTACATATGATATAATAATACGAAACATTAATTTAATGGTTAACAACTCAGCTTTGGCTCTGAAGTTAGTGTGGTTACTAGTGATTCAGCTTTCAATGGATTTCTCACATTAGTTGATATTCAAACTCAGCACTACCTTTAAGGTTCACATGAGGGAAAACTATACATTTAGCAAAACAAATACAATCTTAAACCTAACAATTACCCAACGGTACAATTTCAAGCCTCATTAACGAAAAATAAGTTTTTTTTTTTTCATGTGCAATTCCATGTTGTGTCCCTCCAGCAACATCTTGCATTCTTTCCACCCAATTAGGCTTGAAATTTCACATCTTATGTTAATGTAAAAAAAACTTAATTTTCGTTGATGCACAAAAACTATGATGGTCTTTCCAATGAACCTTTGAAGAAAATTGAGAAGTACATAACCATGGCAGCATTAGACCATTGAAGCCCTCATCCAAATTGAAACCAAGAATGTACCATAAAGAGAAAAGTCATTTCAGTATGCCCAACAAAGTTCGACTACGAGAGAATCGAATGACAATCAGAAACGTAAAAATTACAATGATGGTTAGGTTTTCCGTAAAATGGGATAATACAGTTCTATTCTCTGGTGGCAATTAATAATAAAAGCAAAAAGCAAGCTACAAACTGATTGCGAATAACAATCTTCATTCTTTAAATTTTGAACCAAGTAATAAATTTCAACTGAAGAGTAACATAGTAATTATACAAAAGAAAGGAGAGAGATCGTTTCAACTTACAGCCAGGAGAAACAGCCTTTCGCCGGAGAGACTTTTCCGGCAACGAGAAGCCGATGGAGCAGAATGAATAACATAGACATACTCACTTCGGCAGGAAGCAAACATTTTCTTTTCTTTGGTTAATTTCGAAAGAAAATCTGCTGTCCCCGCTATGGTAGTCCATAACATGTCTCCCACTCCTTTAATGACACGTGTTATTTTAATCCTAATCACATTTAACACCAAACGAACTCTGTTAACGCAATCTTCTTTCTTTCAATTGCAGTCGAACTTGAATTCTCTTTCAATTGCAGAAATCTTCTCCTTAGAGCATCTCTAGTGGTTGAGATTAGGGACTATTCAGCAATTAGTTAAAATTAGTTTTGAGTGTCCAACCACTAGAGTTGGAAGAAATGAGAGTATTCAAATTTGCAGTCATGGAACGAAATCTATATATGATGCTTATCTGCCTTAAATTGTAAATCATAGAAATCCACATCTCTCATCCATTTGCAAGAGTAATTTTCTATTTCAAATGGAAAATAATCGTGAAGGATTCACTCAATATTATTCTTTTGTTGCAAATTCTCAAAATACAGAAAATCAAAATTCCCAATACCCGAGCCCAAATATATCAAATTTCGATATATCTCCAATCCGACCTATTCCACGTAGTTACCAACATGATCCAAATTTAGCATATAATTCCCCGAACCTTCCAATATACGTTAGTCCAGAATATCATTATCCACCCATGTACCAGTCAGGTGTTCAGTCTATGATGCCGCCAAACTACAATCGTAGCTCGTATCCTCCATATCCATATATGGTTAACGACAATTCAAACATGGGTAGTTTTGGAGCGCCGACAATGCAAAACGATTCACCTAATGCAAGCTTCGTTGCCGATTCAGAAGCAGTTCCAATCAATGATACAGAAGACGAACAGTCTGCTGCAGTTGCTTTGAAGTGGACTGAGACCCGCGAAGTACTTTTATGCCAAAGTTGGATTATAATAACATTAGATGAAGTTGTAGGCAATGCTCAAAAGGGGAAGGACTACTGGAAGAGGATCACAAAGTACTATAATACATACAAAAACGGAGACGGCCCTGAGATAACTGAGGAACAAGCTAAAAGACAGTGATTCAAAATGAGTAGAGAAGTTTCTTTCTTCAATGCAGCGTACATCAGTGGTAATTCATCATACCACAGTGGACATGATGAAGCACAACTAATTCGTATGGCTTGTGATTCATACACTACTAGAAGTGAAAAAAAATTGAAATTTCGTTGGCTTCATTGTTGGGAAGTCCTAAAAGATAACCAAAGGTGGCTTGATTTTTCTAAAAAAAATCATTGTGTCAAAAAAACAAAAAGAATAAGTAACGCCTCGGGAGCAGAAACTTCATCCGGCTCAACTCATGGTGCAAGTGAAGGTATATCCGCAATGGAGGTACCTCGACCAAAGGGCCAAAAGGCGGCTAAGCAAGCTGCAAAGGCAAAAAAGAATATATCTAGTGGAGAAGACCCGACGGAAGCAGTTGCGCGCCGAGCGGAGAGACAAGCATCTTTTGTTGAATACAATCGTTTAATGGAGATTCGAGAGAAAAGAGGGGCCGAGCGAATTCGCATAGACGATGAACAAGTTCGCATAAAGGATTTTGAAACTATTCGCGCAGATACATCTCATATGGATGCAATCGCTTTGGAAAATCATCGTATGATTTACGATTACATTAAGGCTAAATACGGACTGAAATAATTAGATTTATGTTAATGTATGTTTAACTATATTATGTATTTTTATTACAACGTCACTAATTAATGCATGTTTAATTATATTTGCAAGTATGTATTTTTAATATAATGTCATTAATTATTTTTTCAGTTGTATTATTCAAGAATCAATAATATATTGAGTTAAGTGTTAATATATGTTTATAGCATACCAAGCATGAATCTGTAAACCAAGCACAAAGGAATTAATACTAGTAATAAAATAAAATCATTTGAACACTAGTTATTTGAAGCATTGGCGTGATTCTCTAAAAAACGGCTAGTTATGAAATTAGTAGCCGTTTAGAATATTTATCATAGATTTTAGAAATTAAAGTGAAAAGTAGCCGTTTAGAACATTTTATATATATGGTTTATAAGTTTGTCCAGATTATCATAATATTCATAATATACCAACCTCACAATTTCATACCAAAATGTCAAATAGCAGTGAAGAATTCTTGGCACAGGGTCAGAGGATCATCGAAATGATGGCAGAGGATGATATAGAGGATCTCAACATGATAGAGCAAGAGGTCGAACAATCAGAACCTTGACGGAGGAAATATGTGAGACGTGATCGTGAAGATGCTGCAGAACGATTGTTCAATGACTACTTTTCTCCGAATCCAGTTTACTCGGAGAAATTGTTTCGTAGAAGGTTTCGGATGAGTAGAGATTTGTTTACACGTATAAAGAATGATCTAGAAAATCACACAACATATTTCCAACAAAGGGTTGATGCTGCAAAAAGGGAAGGACTTACTCCGCTACAAAAATGCACTGCGGCTATACGTGTCCTTGCGTATGGCTCTCCCGGTGATGTCCTTGATGAGTATATCAAAATTAGTGAGTGTACAACTTTAGAATGTGTTGAAAATTTTTTTCGTGCTATTATTGAAGTGTATGGACGACCTGTGTATATGAGGAGGCAAATAATACTGATGTTCAACGCTTGCTCCAGATGCACGAAGAAATCCATGGGTTTCCCGGTATGCTTGGAAGTCTTGATTGCATGCACTGGGAGTGGAAAAATTGTCCAGTTGCTTGGAAAGGACAATACACTCGAGGAGATCACGGTTGTCCAACGATTATCCTCGAAGCAGTTGCTTCCGTGGATTTGTGGATATGGCATGCATTTTTCGGTGTAACATGAGTGAATAACGACATCAATGTTTTAAATAGGTCGACTTTATTCAAGGAAACACTAGAAGGAAGAGTTCCAACAGTCCAGTTCAATGTTAACGGTAACACATATATTTTGGGACACTACTTAACATATGGTATATATCCTGAATGGGCTATTTTGATGAAAAGCTTTCCATATGCCCATGAACCTAAGCGACTTCGGTACAAAACAAAGCATGAGAGTGCAAGGAAAGACGTTGAACGAGCTTTCGGGGTGCTTCAAGCTCGTTTTGCAATAGTGCGTGGACCAGCACTAAATTGGAGTAAACGCAAAATCCACGATATTATGGATGCTTGTATCATCCTACATAATATGATTGTTGAAAATGAGCGTAACAAGTACATAAGAGATTTCCCGGAAGAAGTATTTCCAGAAACACTTCCTCCAGACGTTCAAGTTGGACATGTTTGGAATTTTGAGCAATATCTCGCAGCAGAAAGAGATATACGCGATAGACAAATACATCGCCAGCTCAAACATGATTTAGTAGAGCACATTTGGGCACAATCAACTGAACCAACTACTTGATTATTGACAACTCTCTTCTATTTTTAATTATGCACATTCACTAGGCCATTTTCCTTGATAGTTGACACTAGATACTTGACAGACACATTTTTCCCCGTCATCTGTGTTTTCTTTGTGACGGGCTTTTAAAAAACCGTCATCTGAATGCAGACAATGAAATTTGATATACCTTTTACATGACACCGCTTTAATATTGACTGTCATGTGAAGAAAATGTGCCAAAATGCACATTTAATCAGACGACAGTTATTATAATTTCTGTCATGTGAAATGGAGAAAAAGAAAAGTGAAATCTTCAAATTAGAAGTGGCGGAGCAAAAAAAAATTTTCCAAATTTTAAGGGGGTTACTATTTCCAGCCATGGATTACTAAAATTGACGTAGTAAAAGACGGATTTACCCTTTTTTTAAAAAAATTCGAAAAAAAAAACATTGACTGACATGGTTCACGCCCCGCCGTGTGGGGGGGCGTGTACGGTTTCCGCCCCACCATGTGGTGGGGCGGAAACCGTGTGAGTTTCTAATTTAAAAAAAAAAAAATCTTACCCTAACCCTAATCCTAACCCTTACCCTAACCCTTTAATATTAAAATTAAATCAAACAATTAGATTAAACAACATAAATAACATATAAACATACATTAACATTGAATATTATATGACGAAATTGAAATCAAATTAGCAAATTAATTAAACAGTACCCCGAACGTGAAACTAGGAATTACACAGAAAATACAGTTAATGTCAGTGTAATAGTCGACTTCTCTTAAATAATCATCAGGAAGGATCTTCCATGGAACATTAGATATGTTTCTCGTCATATCATTGTACTGACCAAAATTATTTACGAATGCACTATGCCTTCGAAGGACATCAACATATATGAAATTATGTTCCCAAGTTTCCACAAGCGAGAATGGATTAGTACGAAATACCTCGTAAGAGGGATTTGATTCTGAGGGATTTGATTCTGACCATTTGAAGAATATTACTGTGTTGAACATTTATCTAAAAATATTACCCTGCTGATTATCCCTCAATTAGTAGCTTTATTTCAGGTCAAAGAACAGTTATCTGACTTGATATTGACAAATTTATCAGAAATAACGTAAAATAAATAAATTCAACAACATAAAATTCCATAAAATTCCACAACATAATATTCCATAACATAAAATTTCATAACTACTTAATATTCAGTAATAACAAATATTCATACAGTCAACCAGACAACCTCCACTGACTTACAACCGCTTCCAAATCCGCTATTAATGCTTGTCTACGTGGATCCGGCTCCGGCACAGCTGAAATCGCCCGGTAAGCTATTTGCCCCATCTGATGAACCCACTAATAAACAAGTCGTTCAAAACAATTAGTTAGTATAATAATATGTAAAAATTTTAATATATTAATATGTAAAAAAATATAAAGACTTACATATGCAGTGTTATCACGGGTGATAACAGTCGGCAGGTCAAGACTGGCACGCGACAGTATAGGGTGCGAATGAGATGTATACCAATCTATGTAATCGTCGGTACAAGCTCCAGGCTCCACTATCGTCGTCTTTCTTAGACTCCTCGGGTCAATGGCACTGTGGTTCCTCCTCCAATGATCATCAACTTGTACAAGATTCATATGTATCTTGTAACCCACCGATTTCCACGGTCTACAGGCCCGATTAGGCCTAAGGATATCACGAGGGACCGGCTGTACGTAGCCTATCTGACGAACTGCTCGGTCTGGCATGTATGGCTCACATATATCCCGGTACCGAATCCACCCAGCATACTGCACTCGGAGGCTCTGAGAAACCGACACATGCCCGTATGGTGTCCAACATACCTAAATGTTTTATATAAGTCAATAAATTAAATCTGAAAAAATAAAAATAAAAGTAGACAAAAAATATGTACCTCAAACGACGAAAGTCGATCCAAATGCACTCGTAGAGTCTCTAATCTGTCAAGCCTCTGTGATAACACTGGAACCCATCTGCTCGCCAGTGCCCCACTAGGATGCACAATATCCGAGACCCGACCAGGACGCAAGGTCGGAAAGTACTCGTATATCCATACCTGCAACAATGTCAGACAACCAGCAATAGTTCGAGTATCTCCTTTGCTAGCTATCCCCAATTGCCGGTAAAGGTATGCTAAAGTGGCAGATGCCCACGAGTACCCGCTCACTCCTGATCATCTCGAATCAACTCCTCTAATAGTGTACCCTTGACCCTATCTCCACTCTTGTCCACAACCAACGTGGACCCTATAGCAAGCCACATCCATGCTCTAGCTCGTAACGTGCTAGGCAACCTCTCATCGTCAACCATCGCACTCAACTTGGCGTTCTTCACGCCTCCACCCTGATAAAAACCATCCAAATCTCTCCTCCCACAGTCGAAGAATAACTGAAGTAAATCCTGCACCCTATCACTATCTGGAGCAGCACTAACCAACTCACCATCCACAGGAATGCGCAAAATATGATACACATCGAACAATGTGATAGTCATCTCTCCGAATGGCATATGAAACGAATTCGTGTCCGGCTGCCATCGATCAACAAATGCAGATATCAACGGCTGGTCAATGTGATCAAAAGAAATAAATGGAAGGTGTGATAGGCCTGTCCTCAGCAACATTTGGCTCATCTGACATTTATAAAAATAAAATAAATATAAATAATAACAATTAAATTTAAATAATTTCTGAAAATTAATTAATTAAAAATACTAACATCAGGTGGAGCTTTTGCGAAAGAGACTTTCAAATAGTCACAAATCGACTTTCTTGTCCCAGTAGACAAAAGTCCCCGTCTCTCCGGCTGAACTGTCCACAATCTAGAAGCAACGTGTCCCAAAAAACTGGGAATAACAGTCCCGTCTACTGGGCCGCCCTCTACTGGACTAGTCACCAACCAACTCTCATCATTTGAAGCTCTAACCTTTCTCGAACCGACTGAAAAATATAAAAAAAATATTAAAAAAATAATAATATAATAATATATTTAGTTAAAGTGTATATAATATTACCTGACTGAGCAACAAATCTACCAGTCACACTCCTCCTAGCGTCATGTACAGTGGCATGGACTGCTGCATGGACTGGATCCGGGTAAATGTGATCTGTATCAGGCCCCATCTCACTCGCACCAACACCGAGATCCCTCCCTGACCTAGCCGGTCTCCGCCTACTCTGGCTAGAACCCTCCACTACACTGCCATGCCTCGCACCAGTACCGACCTCCCTCTCCGGCCTAGCTGGTCTCCGACTACCCTGACCAGAACCCTCCCCAATACCAGATGCCCTACTACGAAAATCCATACCACGGGTAGAACCCTCCGGAGCACCAAAACCTACAGCGCTGCCAGATGCCAGAGTGAATCGTCTCTGGGAGAAGTCAACGTCCTCGTTCTGACAGTCCGGCGACATCACATACTCATCGGATGAACCATCATGATCAATCTCGCGCTCGTCGGACTCTGTATCTGATGCATCTGAACCTACCCCGGATACGCCCATATCAAACTGTGGATCTATGTACATATCAAACTGGGTCTGCTGGGATGGGTGCAACTCTGGCATCTGACGGCCAGTCTGTCTAACGGGTAATGTCTGGCGTGAATCAAAATCTATATGACGCCTCTTCGTATGTCGTGCAGTAGACATTTCCTGAACTATATCCGACATCGGGATCTCTATTCTGCTAGTCGGTTCGGAAAAATGCAACTGTCTAGCTAAATTCACGGATTTGCCTCCTACGGTTGGTCTAGGTTCGCGAACCTAAATAAATTTAATTAATAATTCAGTTAAGTTAATGTCGTTAAGATTATACACCTCTAAACTATATATTAATGTTTAATCCAAATTATTCCGTTTAAAAAAAAATAAAAATAAAAATATAAAAAAAACTTCAAAAAAAACCCTGACTCATGGTTTTTGAGCCCCACCGTGAGGTGGGGCTCAAGATTTTCGCGCCCCGCCGTGCGGCGGGGCGCGAAAATCATGTGTCCGCCGGTTTTGGTGTAAAATCCGGCCATGTAGCCGGATTTTACACCAAAACTATACAAAATTCAATCAAAAACTAGTTTACCTCCAGCGCTTTTTCCCGATTTTGTCTTTTTTCTTTGTTTCGTCTTCCCGACATGATTTGAGCTCCGTAAATGTACTCGCCGGAAAATGTTTTCTGCCGGAATTGTTGGTGGTCGCCGGAATATATGGTGCTGCGCCGGAGACTTTTGCTCGCCGGATAATGTGTTATGGTTGGGTTAAACAAACTTTGGGTGGAAGATGGTTTGGTTTAGTTTGGGTTTGAGAAATATGGGTAGGGGTATTATAGACTTTTACTATGTCAAGTATGGTAAAAGTATGGCTGGAAATAGCCTATCACTAACAATATCAATAATGATAATAATAAAAGTGGATCAGTTTAGCTGATTTAAAATTGGAAAATTTATTTAATGAACTTTTTTTTTTGACAAGTTATTTAATGAACTTTTAGATGATTAAAATTGGACTTTTAGATGTTTAAATTCACTCACTCAAAAAATTATTTGTAATGAAAGCTCTACGGCCTACGATCATAGCTCACTAGAGAGCATAAGAAGGACTTCTGACATTATATGTAAATTAATTAAAGGCTTAATAATAAGATAACTCTTTAACTTGGATTAAATTGACAAGTGACATCCGAACTTTTAAGTGTAACAAAAATCCCCTTGAACTTATAAAATTGAACAATTAACCTCGTAAAAACTATCAATTGTAACAATTAACACCCATATTCGACATGGTATAATTGCAGTCAAAATGTGGACTACACGCGCGACACGTGACAGTATGCCATTGGTTGTTGAAAAGTCAAATGCCACATGTATAAAAAAATTTAATAAATTTTTTAAAAAAATAAGAAAAGAAACTAAATAAAAAATAATTTTTATTCTTTCTTATTCTTGATTCTTATTCTTTCCTTTACTTCTTCTTCTTCTTTCCTTTTTCTTTGATTCGAAAATCTGGAAACGAAATCTGGAAATTTTCTCTGGAAAGTTTCCAGATTTAATTCCGTCGGAAGATCTGGAATTTTCCAAAAGTTCCAGATTTGCGTCGAAAATTCCGTCGAAAATCTGAAATTTTCCAGAAGTTCCAGATTTTCGACCGAAATCTGAAAATTTTCCAGACTTTCCAGATTATTGAATCTGGAAACAAAGAAAAAGGAAAAGAAGAGAAGATGATGAAGAAGAAGAAGAAGAAAAAGAAGAAGAAAAGGAAGAACAAAAAAAAGAAAAAGAAAGAATAAAAATGAAGAACAAGATGAAAATGAAGAGTTAATTGTTTTTTATTTTTTATTTTTTATATTTTTTCCTAATTTTTTATTTTTTTTCCGTTTTTTAACCCTTTCATGCGTCCCTAAGAGTTTGAATTTCACTTTTCCTGCCATGTCAGCAATTTGGGGTTAGTTCATACGATTGTACAAGTTCAAGGGGATTTCTATTACAATTGAAAGTTCGGGGTGTCACTTGTCAATTTGGTCCAAGTTGAGGGGGTTATCTCACTATTAACCCTTAATTAAATGGTTGATATTAAATAAGTGTCTTGTGGTTTTGAGTTTTGGTAAATAAATGATTGTGATTTGCCTTTGAGTAAATAAAGGTTCGTGATTTGTTATGTTTGCCAAATTAAGGAAATGATTGATTTGTTGATGTAAATGATGACATTTGTTGCTCGAATATGTTTTCAAACCTTTTACTGATTATGTAAGAATTAAGCTGAAAGGTTAGAATTTTTTTCTAGTAAAAAAATGTCTTCGTTCACGTAACAAAATTAACCATTTCTTTAATTCTGCAAACAATGGAAAACGTAGTCTTTTATTTGCCCAAAGGAACCAAAGTCTTCTATTTACAAAAACATGAAACCACATGATACTTATTTGTCTTAGCAAAGCTTGACTAACCCCAAAAGACACATTAAACGGATATGATTGTTTGCTATATTTAAGAAGCCAATATAGCTTACAAGTTAGCCATGTGGGACATTCAACGCGCCCTTCTCACCGCCCAATTCATTTGGTGTACATGTGTGACGCCAATATAGCGGAAACTCTTAACATTGCTCAACCATAACTCTGATAACATCCTAGCAAAGCCTAGATATCCGCAAAAGGCACCTTAAGAGATTATGAATGCTTGCTATATTTAAGCAACTACATAACTTTTTAAGTAAACAATATAAGAAATTTTAACAATTTGAAATTAACCTTGATCAAACTAGGAGTCCATAGATTATAAAACATACATTATTAATAGATTATTTTGAATACTTTAATCAAAATAGTATTTATCTTGATATAAAACATTTTAAAATTTAAATTTATTAATTTTTTCAATTTTCTAAAGCAACAAATAGAGTTACTATTATAAGTTACAATATGAAAAATATTGATCTATTTTTTTTGAAAGGATATTGATCTATTTAAGAAACAAGTGTCAATTTTCTGAATGATTGCAACAAAGTTAACCTGTTAGGTTAAAATACCTCAAGCCAAAAATGAATAATCAATATGGTGGGTGAAAAATGAAGACTATCTTCTCTGTTAATTAATTAAACTATGGGGGTTAGTCAAAAATGGCTCACAGCAAATTTGAATTAAGAAAAAAGAACATATGATATAATAATACGAAACATTAATTTAATGGTTAACAACTCAGCTTTGGCTCTGAAGTTAGTGTGGTTACTAGTGACTCAGCTTTCAATGGATTTCTCACATTAGTTGATATTCAAACTCAGCACTACCTTTAAGGTTCACATGAGGGAAAACTATACATTTAGCAAAATAAATACAATCTTAAACCTAACAATTACCCAACGGTACAATTTCAAGCCAATTAACGAAAATTTAGTTTTTTTTTTTTTTTTCATGTGCAATTCCATGTTGTGTCCCTCCAGCAACATCTTGCATTCTTTCCACCCAATTAGGCTTGAAATTTCACATCTTATGTTAATGTAAAAAAAACTTAATTTTCGTTGATGCACAAAAACTATGATGGTCTTTCCAATGAACCTTTGAAGAAAATTGAGAAGTACATAACCATGGCAGCATTAGACCATTGAAGCCCTCATCCAAATTGAAACCAAGAATGTACCATAAAGAGAAAAGTCATTTCAGTATGCCCAACAAAGTTCGACTACGAGAGAATCGAATGACAATCAGAAACGTAAAAATTACAATGATGGTTAGGTTTTCCGTAAAATGGGATAATATAGTTCTCTTCTCTGGTGGCAATTAATAATAAAAGCAAAAAGCAAGCTACAAACTGATTGTTTAAGAAGAAATAAAATAAACCTTCATTTATGTGAATGCTCACAATAGAACATTTAACGTTTTAAAACGAAGCACCGGAATTCGAAACAAAGCAAAATTGAACAGAAATGCTTGTATAAAATCATGCAAATATCAGGATTTAGATAGAACTGTATGGGAATAACAATCTTCATTCTTTAAATTTTGAACCAAGTAATAAATTTCAACTGAAGAGTAACATAGTAATTATACAAAAGAAAGGAGAGAGATCGTTTCAACTTACAGCCAGGAGAAACAGCCTTTCGCCGGAGAGACTTTTCCGGCAACGAGAAGCCGATGGAGCAGAATGAATAACATACACATACTCACTTCGGCAGGAAGCAAACATTTTCTTTTCTTTGGTTAATTTCGAAAGAAAATCACATTTAACATTTCTTTTCTTTTCTTTGGTTAATTTCGAAAGAAAATCACATTTAACATTTCCGACATGGTATAATTGCAGTCAAAATGTGGACTACACGCGCGACACGTGACAGTATGTCATTGGTTGTTGAAAAGTCAAATGCCACATGTATAAAAAAATTTAATAAAATTTTTAAAAAAACAAGAAAAGAACTAAATAAAAAATAATTCTTCATTTTCATTCATTCTTATACTTGATTCTTATTCTTTCCTTTACTTCTTCTTCTTTCCTTTTTCTTTGATTCGAAAATCTGGAAATTTTCTCTGGAAAGTTTCCAAATTTAATTCCGTCGGAAGATCTAGAATTTTCCAAAAGTTCCAGATTTGCGTCGAAAATTCCGTCGAAAATCTGAAATTTTCCTGAAGTTCCAGATTTCCGACAGAAATTTGAAAATTTTCTAAACTTTCCAGATTTTTGAATCTGGAAACAAAGAAAAAGGGAAAGAAGAGAAGAAGAAGAAGAAGAAGAAGAAGAAGAAAAAAAAAAAAAAAGAAGAAAAGGTAGAAAAAAAAAGAAAAAGAAAAAGAAAGAATAAAAATGAAGAACAAGATGAAAATGAAGAGTTAATTGTTTTTTATTTTTTTTATTCTTTTTTAATTTTTTTAATTTTTTTTTTCCGTTTTTTAACCCTTTCATGCGTCCCTAAGAGTTTGAATCTCATTTTCCCTGACATGTCAGCAATTTGGGGTTAGTTCATACGATTTTACAAGTTCAAGGGAGTTTCTGTTACAATTGAAAGTTCGCGGTGTCACTTGTCAATTTGGTCCATGTTGAGGGAGTTATCTCACTATTAACCCTTAATTAAATGGTTGATATTAAATAAGTGTTTTGTGGTTTTGGGTTTTTGTAAATAAATGATTGTGATTTGCCTTTGAGTAAATAAAGGTTCGTGATTTGTTATGTTTGCCAAATTAAGGAAATGATTGATTTGTTGATGTAAATGATGACATTTGTTGCTCGAATATGTGTTCAAACCTTTTACTGATTATGTAGAATTAAGCTGAAAGGTTAGAATTTTTTTCTAGTAAAAAAATGTCTTCGTTCACGTAACAAAATTAACCATTTCTTTAATTCTGCAAACAATGGAAAACGTAGTCTTTTATTTGCCCAAAGGAACCAAAGTCTTCTATTTTGCAAAAACATGAAACCAGATGATACTTATTTGTCTTAGCAAAGCCTGACTAACCCCAAAAGACACCTTAAGCGGATATGATTGTTTGCTATATTTAAGAAGCCAATATAGCTTACAAGTTAGCCATGTGGGACATTCAACGCGCCCTTCTCACCGCTCAATTCATTTGGTGTACATGTGTGACACCAATATAGCGGAAACTCTTAAAGTATGCGATACTTGGAAATTTATGATCTCAATTCTTGTTCTCCTCGCTGCAAGTCGAAACAATCTTCCCCCGTTGTTTGTATAATAATCACATTCCTCGAAATCAATTACTTGTTGTCGAGTTCAAATTTCAAAACATGAAGATTGTTAATCCCAACAAATTCTCTCCAAATCCTAATATATGCTTAATTATAGAGATTTTGATGTGTAGTTTAGCTCAATTTTGAATTTCGATGCTTCAACTTAAAGTGTTATGAGTTTTGTTGTGAACATTCACATAAGGAAGGTGTAAAATTGTGCTTTTTGTAAGATATATTTTTGTTGATTACTTCTGAAATAAATCCGTTTGCAACTTGCTTTTGCTTTTATTATTGGCACTAGATAACTAAATTATGCCATTTTATGCAAAATCTAACCATCATTGTTTGAAGAACCGGTCAGCATCTCCCTCTCCGTTTATCGTTCTTCTTTTAATTTGCTGCATCTGTAGATTGAGAACTACAAGTCAGGCTAGGCTTAAGGGGGCGGTGAAAGCAAGGGAGATATTAGTGATGTTTCTGGCAATGGGATGGACTGATAAATCTCATGACTGTCTCAACAACTAGGAGCCTTGTGCAGCTAAAAAGAATGAATGTGAAGGATTGCAAAATGATGCCAGAAATTGTAGCAATTCCATCCGACTAGGTGGAATACGATATTCGGTCTAGAATACTTGGGACTTGATGATCTGCCATGCCTCACAAGCTTTTGTTCAGGAAACTTTGTTTTTCCATTTTCCGTCTTTGAAAGAACTGATGGTTACAGGATGTCCTAACATGAAGATGTTTTCTGACCAAGTCCCACTCACACCAAAGCTATGGAGAGTTAAAACTGGATTACACTCTTAATCACCATTCAAGCATGATTTCTAGAAAAGGTATGTCCTTATTTCTAGACAGGTAGCTGGGAATTATAATCATAATTGTTATTTTGTCTTTTCAAATATGCAGTGCTGATAGATCCTATCTTAAAAGAAAAGTAGGAATAGAAACCATTAACTTCCCAGGATCTGTCATTTGAATGCATTTACAAGGTAACTTATAATTCTACTCTCGAGTTTGATGTAATTGTGCAGCCGAATTTCTGGTTTCTCTAACTGGCAAAGCAAGAACCTTAATTTCTTGCTATTTTTACATTTCTGGAGTTTATTTTAATCAAAGGGATTAACAGACTTCAAATCATAGATGGCATGAGTTTGTAAGAATTCAATTGAGAAGGTGATGTCGATAAACAATTAACTACAACTGTTGCTGCTGATCACATATAAGTAACAAATTGGAGCTTATATTATTTGTCCCTTGTTTTTTGGTAGTTTGGTTTTTTTCTGTTAGACTAATTTATTTCGCTTTTCGTCTTAGATCTATGTTGCACGTAAACTGAAACGAAATAGACAAATGGAAACATTATCTGTAAAAAAAGCAAAACTAGGAAGCGGAAATGCTACTTAAGAGGAGTTTTTTGTAGTATAACCAAGAGTTAGAGGCTGATTGTTATGTCTATTATTTTAACCCCATCTGCATGCAGTATTCAATTCTACTGAAGTATAAACTAAGATGGAGTGCTGCTACTGAGTTTAAATATGAATTGTTGCGAGGAATCCAATGAAGCTGAGTACCACTAAGCTCTATTTTTAAATTTTACTTACAGCTGTTTTGACAGATTAAGCATTTGATTCATAGAACTGAATCATAATCCAACCATTGACTTTTAATAATAGCTGCAGGAAATCAAAGCACAGCAGTTTTAGGTTCACATTACTCAATCCTATCTATTGAAAAGTACCAAGATTAAATCTTACTACTGCTAATTATCTCTTGAAGCATTTCTTACTTTTTGCTCTTTCTTTCCTTTTTTCCTCTCTTTATTTTATACTTACCTATATATTATTAACCTTTCAAATATACTTGTCATCTCTTTATTCAATCTTTCCCTTTCTAATAAACTGTACTCTTTCGTCTCCTTTCTGTCTTTTTGGGCATAGTCAAGATGGTTCTGGAGTTGATCATTACCGTTTTGGAGATATTTACCGATCCCATCAAAGAATACATTGTTACGCCTCTCAAAAACCATATCAGCTACACTTTTACTTGCGACAGCAAGGTTGAAAGACTCCATCATGAGGTTGAGAAGTCGCAGAACAAGAGAGTCAGGTTGCAGCAGTCCGTTGATGCTGCTACTAGAAGTGCGGAAGAGATCTATCCCAATGTCACCGAGTGCCTGCTCTCTGCGGAGAAAGACATTGAAGAGGCACAAAAGCTTATCCAGGGGAAAGAAGAAGTCAAGAAGTGTTGTTCTGGATTTAGTCCCAATTTGAAGACTCGCTATCAGCTGAGTAAAAAATCACATAAGAAAGCTTTAGCGGTGTATGAGCAGCTTCAGAGTGAAGAAGGATTACATCCAATTTCATTCCGTCCCCCTCTACAGCCAATAGTTGAGCCCTCTGTCTACAGCCATGAAGCATTGCCTTCAAGGTTGCGGATCTTGAACCGGATTATGGATGCTTTGAAAGATCCAAATTTATATATCATAGGGGTTCATGGTATGGGAGGGGTTGGTAAAAGCACACTTGTAAAGGAGGTCTAAGGCCAAGCATTGAACGAGAAGTTGTTTGAGAAAGTGATCAAGGTTGCTGTTTCTGAGAAACCAGATTTGAGAAAAATCCAAGGAGACATTGCTGATTTCTTGAACCTGCCACTTAATGCCAAAGAAATCCTTGGAAGGGCGAGTGAACTCCATCAAAGATTGAAGAAAGATAAAGTACTCATAATTCTTGATGATGTTTGGGGAAAACTTGATTTGACTGCTGTAGGAATTCCTTTCGGAGATGCATCTGAAGGTTGCAAAATTTTGTTAACCTCGAGGAAGAAGGATGTTTTATCAAATGAGATGCGCACACAGAAAGATTTTCCACTTGATGTTCTAAAAGAAGAAGAATCACGGACACTATTTGAAATGTCTGTAAGCATGGCTAATGATCCTGAGTTGCGTGCCTTAGCAATTGAAATTGCCCCTTTTAGTTGACATAGTTGCTGCAGATCTGCGAAATAAAGGTTTACATGCATGGAAAGATATGCTAGCCCAACTTTCAAGTTTAGGAAATACAGAGATATATGAGAAAGTACACAAAGTTATTGAGTCTAGCTACGAGAAGCTGATTGATGAGGAAGCAAAGTCACTTTTCTTGCTTTGTTCTCTGTTTGGGAATTCGAATATTCAAATTCAGGACGTGCTCATTTACTGTATGGGTCTAGGCTTATTTAAGCGCATGAATTCCGTTGAAGGATCAAGGAATAGATTGTTACCCTTGATTGGTAAACTCAAAAGTGAGAGCTTGCTGTTGGATGGTGACAAGGCTTCGTGAAAATCCATGATGTTATTTGTGACGTTGCTACTGCAATTGCATCCAGAGTGCAACATGCTTTTGTAGTTAAAGGTCAGATCAGATCAGATCAACAGACTTGCAAAGCAAAGAGTCAACAAGAATTTCACTCCCTTATTGTGATATTCCTCACTTCCTGAAGTCCTCCAATGTCCAGAAGCAGAGGTGTTTTCAGTGTTCGCGGAAGATATTTGTCTTGATATGCCTGCTTCATTTCTTGAACGGGTTACAAAACTCAAGGTTCTCCATTTTACTGGCGTGAGTTTTGTGTCCGGATTGCCTCCATCACCTGATTCAAAGGATTGTGGTTTGGTGGATTCCTTCTCTGAGTTGCCTCCGTCACTCGGTTTCCTTACAGGCCTTCAGACATTGAGTTTGCAAGGATGCCAGTTGAATAACATAGCTATCGTTGCTCAGTTGAAGCAGTTGAAGTTCCTTAGTCTTGCTGGTTCATATGTAGAAAAATTGGCTAAAGAAATCGAGGCACTGACTCGATTGAAGCTATTAGATTTGACAGGCTGCGAACATCTCAAAGTATAATTCCTTCAGATGTCTTATCAAATCTGCGTTCATTAGAAGAGTTGTACATGCTAAACAGTTTTGATGGGTGGGACATGGAAGGAATCGCGAGTCTTGCGGAATTGAAGAACTTGTCTCGCCTCAAAACATTGGAAATCAAAGTCGAAGATGACAAGTTGTTACCAGAGGATTGGTTCTTTAATGGAATACAAAACTATAAAATCATCATAGGTAATTGGTATTGCTCTAGTGCTATGGATACATCAAGGATGCTAATGCTTGAGTTGAAAACAAGTATTGGTTTGATGCATTGGATTAACGAGTTTCTTGGAGGGACCGAAGTCTTATATTTACGTGCAAGGAATGGAGTTGAGAATCTGTTGTATGATTCTAGCATGAAGAAGATTAATTCCTTTCGGAATGGTTGAAATATTGGATTGAAGTAGGTCTTGTGTTATCTGCAATTGCTTTATTTGAGCTTAACTATGCAGAAATGCTCTTCAGGTTATTGGAAGGGCTGATTTAGGATTAACCATTAGCGGTTTGGTGCTGATAAAGTTGTCAATGAACCCTTTTATACTGAATAATCATTGTTTGCTCAAACTTACATTTGTCCTCAGTTACAAGCTTAAGTGAAGTTTCTATCCCTTAACTTGCATAGCCTATTTGCATAAAGGTTCTTAGTACTAATTAGTATTTGATGTTATCGTAGCTCTCTTCAATCCAAATTTTAGTAGAAACAAAAAAATTATAGCACTAATGAGAAAAACAATATTATATAATGTGCAGATTTTTAATCTTGGAAAGTAGTTTTAATGTGCGGAATGTTAATAATATGTTAACAATGACCGGAGTGGTTCCGCTCATTAAAACAATTAGCTAGAGAGCCTTTCTTAACGGGCTAGGGAAGGGAAATTCCGCTCATTCAACTATCTTTTACTATTCAAGAAAAATACTCTGCACAGCTTGAGATTCATAATCTTCTAGGACATAACATGGATGATTGAAGTCACAAATGCTTTTGTATTTTGTTTAGAGTAATTTGGATCTTGGAATTCACCTATTTTGTACTATACGACCCAACAGCTAATAGAGAACAATGATCTATGTTTATAGCCTTTGAATTCTTATGTAGTAGATCTTAACGGGATGAAGGTCGATAGCATGAGAGGGAGAGACATTGTAAGACAGGTGAAAATGTCACTGGATTACAAACTGTCATGAACTTGTTGATCTAGTCATTTGTTTGGAAACATTATTAAAAGGCACAAACGAGTTCATGTATTTTGCAATTACGTGCATATAATTAAGAATCATGCTCAGACAGGCCTATCGCGTGTGTGAAGTCATGAAGGGAATAGAGAATATCTTGCTTTTTGCTGGATTAAATACGAATATAGAACCCGCTTCGAATCTGCAACTTATGAAGATGCAAGCAACGGAAGTATTCGCCATTTCAACTAAGATGCTTTCGAATATAATGCACCCTTTCCTCTTTCTGTGGTACAGCCACAGCATTAAATTGTTACTTGTTCATAGTTAAATTTTTTAGAGAATGTCACTATTATTTGCATTTTTATAGTCTCTTCTATGTTTATTCGTTGTTTATTTGAACTTATGGATATAAGTTATGGATATACTGTTAAATTGTTTGGGAAATGCATATAGTTGACAAAAAAAAAAAAAAACACTCCATTGTCATACTGATACGTTCATTAATTATAGAAAATTGCTAGAATAAAGGAAAACTAATTATTAGCACCATTAATTATTCATATCTTGAGTTAAACCCGTTGAAAAGCTTAATTTTGATCTTGTTGAGAGCACTTGCAGCTTCTTTGCTACTACTCCTCTCTTCAGGTACATCTACACAACACTTCAAGGCTAAGACCATAATCGATGATATGCAATCAGTCTTAGCCTCATAGTGTTGTTCGTTGACTGAGATCAAATTGGGATCTGCAAGTTCAGCAACTCCAGAAGGCAACAAATATTCAATCCATTGCTTGATGCTCATCTCTTCGTTAAATATCTCATCCGTAGGCCTTTTTCTCGTGAAAGTTTCCATCAGTAGAATACCAAAGCTGTACATGTCTCCTTTTACAGAAACAAGTCCTTCTGATCCATACTCTGCATCACAATTTAGATTAAGCAGCCTATAGGAATATATTAATGACCATATATATAATTACAATTATACAGAAAATAAAACATTACCTGGTGCCATATATCCAACAGTAGCAAGAGTCATAGTTTGTATGAAAGATTGGTCTTCTCCATTGAGCTTTGCTATGCCAAAATCACTTACATGAGCGACCATATCTTCGTCTAGAAGGACATTACTTGGTTTCAGATCACAATGGACAATAAGCTCGGCAGTGCCATGATGAATATATTCAAGTGCTGATGCGACATCAATCATTATGTTCAATCTCTGCAAAGTATCTAAAAAGTAGTTGTGAGAATACAACCACTTCTCCAGGCTCCAATTCGGCATGAACTCCATGACCAAAGCTTTAAGCTCAGTAGTACAACAACTGGTGATTATTTTCACAAGATTCCTATGACGAATCGTGCGCAATACTTCACACTCCACATCAAAACTCTTTATTGCTCTTTCTGAATCCAAATTAAAAACCTTAACCGCAACAAACATCCCATCAAAAAGAGTCCCTTTGTATACTGACCCAAAGCTACCCTTCCCAAGCAAGTTCACCTCATCAAATTTGTCGGTTGCACGATTCAGCTCGTGGATGGAAATCCTTTGCCATGTTGCTAGAGGGAGAGAATTCGTTGGATGAGTTGATAATCTTGTTTTTCTCTTGCAATACCAAATCAAGATAACAATAATAGTTCCAAGTGCTAAAGTTGTTGTACCAATTATGAGCAGTACTATCTTTGATTCGTTTGATAGGCTCTGATGGATAGTTTTGCATGGATGGACAAGGAACTTAGGATCCCCACAAAGAGCTTTATTTCCTAGAAATGACTGAGCTGACAACTTTACGAATGGCCCTCCTTTAGGAATTTCTCCTTGTAATTTATTGAAAGACACATTAAAATCCCTGAGATCTTTCACTTTCTCTAAGGACTTGGGGATTTCTCCAGAGAGATTATTGATTGATAAATCCATAAACTCCAAGCTTATAGCATCACCGAGTGATTCGGGAATGGGACCCTCCAATTTATTATTAGATAAAGAGAGATAAGCTAAAGATTGAAGGCCTCCAAAGGTGGGTGGGATACGGCCTGATAATTGATTTTCTGACAAATCAAGTCTTGTAACAACTTTTAAATTGCCAATTTCTAGTGGAAGGGTACCAGATAAAGTATTTGACGACAGGCTTAGTTTAAGGACATCTTTAAGGCTCCACAAGGTTGATGGAATAGTAGAATTAAGTTTGTTGGATCCTAAATAGAGATATCTCACGGATGTGAGATTACCCAAGCAAGAAGGAATCTTTCCAATGAGCTCATTCTTATAAATATATATCCCATTCAAGCTACGTAAACTGCACAATTCATAAGGTATGGTGCCTTGCATTCTATTTGAAGAAAGAGAGATTCCTTGAAGGTTACTCAGTTTTTGAATGGTCTTTGGAAGGAATCCTTCTAAATTGTTATTCCCTAGATTCAATAAAATCAAGCTGCTTAAGTTGCCAATTTCCCTGGGAATGATTCCTTTAAGTTCACAACCAGCCATGTGGAGTAATTCAAGGGAAGAAGATAAATTTCCTATAGATATTGGTAGAATAGTATTCAATGGGTTGTCACTCAGTTCTAACCTTGTCAAGTTTATACAATTGGCCAATGAGGAGAACAAAGTTGATAGAGATTGACAACTGAGACTATTGTTCCACAAACGTAAATCTTGAAGGTTTCTTAAATTACCAAGATTATCAGGAATACAACCGGAGAACATGTTTGAATTCAAGGCGATCCGGTTGAGCACAGAGGCATTAGAGAGAGATATAGGAATAGAACCATGTAAGTTGTTTTCTCCAAAATAAATTTCTTCAAGATTGGGAAGATGGAGACCAAAGCTTGGAGGAAGACTGCCGGAGAGATGATTAAGTACTATACTTAGCACCTTCAATGTTGACAAATTAAACATACTGGGAGGAATTGTTCCGTCCAGATTGTTAATTCCAAGATCGAGTAGCTCTAAGTCTTGAAGGTGGCCCATTTCAAAAGGAATTGTACCTGCATAACAATTATACCCATTCAAAAATTCTAAATTAACAATAAAATCAACTAAATACCATATTATTTTAGTATCATTTTTATTTTTATTGTTATTATTATTATTATACAATTTCTTTTTACAATGTATATTATCAATACCAATACCTTTCAACATGTTTTCTGCCAAGTGAAACTCCTAAGCTAGGTTAGATTATGACGATTCTTTATGATTATCCTACACCATTACCTTTTAACATGTTTTCTGAGACGTCAAAACTCTTAAGTCGGGTTAGGTTTCCAATAGATGAAGGAATTTTACCACCAATTGATGTTCTTTGTATCTTTAATACCTCCATAATTTTAAGATTCCCAATCGATTTTGGAATTTCCCCTGTGATCAATAAAGAATAATATTGTGACAGATTAGTTTGTTTAATACCTCCATATTTTTAGGAGTATAATTTGAAACTAGAAAGACATGTTTTTTTTTTTTTTCAAATAACTAAGAGCATTGTTGTACAAAAGTGAGTTAATAGAATTTGATCAACACATGAGGACCTTAAAATATATATTTGAAGTAACTAGTTCAATAGATTTAAAAGGGTAAAGTTAAAAAAGAAAAAAAACCTTTGTAATTTCACTTATTTCCCGAAAAAGGATTGTGGTTTACTTTTTGTCAAAACAAAAATTGAGGTTTCAGATTTTTGCAAAATGAGAACTTTTTTCATTGGCGCTCTTAAAATCATCGCTTACGACTTCAAAAATGATATATTCCAATAAATATTGATAGTCTAAGAAACTTTAATTTTGACTTTTTTTATTTTGTGATCATTTAGATGGTGTTTAGTGAAGAGAGATAAAATCAACGTTTAGGAGAGAATTTAAAAAACGATAGATTTCAAAAACTGAATCTGGTTCTATACAAATTATGGTATTAAACAACTTTAATTCTTGAAATTTTTCAGTTTTAACCATGAGTTTACAAGGCCAAACTAAAATGCCTTTTTTTAGAAAAATGTGAAACCTCAGTCCCCATTTTAACAAAAAGTAAACCACAATCATTTTTTTGCAAATAAGTGAAACTACATGGTGTTTTTTTTTACTTTACCCAATTTAAAATCAAAAACCGAACAAACGTTGAAAACACCTTTTTGTTCATTGTGGTATTCAAAATGTTGGCATTTACCTCCTGTTGTATTATTTCGTTACATTTGCCCATGTGGTATCCCAATTCGTCACATTTAGCCCTTGAATGGATGGAAAGATAAAAAAATTGTTATCTCTTGCCACATATCACTGTTTGACATGTGTACATACCACGTAACAACTCAAGTTGAAATTTTTTTTGAGTAACTTGTAATGAAATTTAAAGAAATAGAGATGTCAATTTGATAATACACTTAGACTTTTGTTAAAATTAAACAGTCGATTGACATGTGTATGAGTCAAAATAGTGGCACGTGACAATACGTATCAGAATTGCTATATTTCCATTTAGTGAAGGACCGAAAGTGACGAATTAGAATACCACGGGGGGCAAATATGACGAATTGGGATACCATAAGGGGCAAATGCGACAAAGTAATACCACAGGGAGCGAATAACAACAGTTTGAATACCATGGGGGGCAAAAAGATGTTTAACCTGCTAATAAATTGTTTACTCTTAAAAAAACGGCACTTGAGATTATTGTTAGAAATGGAAATTTTCAAATGCAACCCAACCAAGCCTAACATGCTTTTCGACAAAACAATAATAATCTCCAATTAAATTTGAATAGGAAATGAGTTATAGGTATACCTTTGAAATTGTTAAAGGAAAGACGTAATTGTTGAAGCATGGTGAGATTCCCAAAATCCTCATGTAAATCTCCTTCGAACTGATTGTAAGACAAGCTTAACATTTGTAACCTCTTGCATGTGAACAGAGAGGGAGGAATTGGACCATTGAATAAGTTCCAACTCAATGAGAACCATTCTAATGCAGGAAGATTGGCAAACATATTTGATGGGAGATAGCCTGTTAGAGAATTTCTAGCAACCCCCAATTCTCGAAGTGAAGAAATATTCGAGATACCAATCGGTAATCCTCCTGAAAGCTTGTTCTTGAACAAGTACAATATTTCCAAGCTTTGAAGATTTCCAATTGCTTTTGGAATTTCACCCTCAAGATTATTGATTCCCAAGTGAAGATGATTCAACTTTGATAAGTTGCATACTGATATTGGAATCATACCTATGAACAATCCATCGAAATTTATCAATACATATCTTTGGTTTTTAATAAGATGCACGATAAAAGATAAAGATAAGAGAAATAAGAAATTGACCTCCAAATTTATTAGAGTAAAGATTAAGATATTGAAGTTGGGTTAAAGAACCAATCCATGAGGGGATTATCCCATCGAAAAGATTGTTTTCCAAAGCGAGCCTTCTCAAGCGGCGTAAGTTGCCAAGTTGATCAGGCAAAGAGCCATGGAACTGATTACCAAACAAAGAGAAATTGACTAGGAATGAAAGGTTTCCAACATCTGGAGGAATGGTCCCTGTTAGGGACATATTCGTGAGTCGAATGGCTCTAACTCTGCGGTGGCGAGTTCCACATGTAATGCCAATCCAATCACAGACTGAAGTATCCTTAGACCAGTTGGACGCTAACAATTTTTGAGGATCATTTATAATGTGAGCTTTTAAGGCAAGCAGAGCATCCTCATCGGTGCTGATATTTTTAGATGTGATTTCATGTAAGCACATCAACAAACACAAGATATAAAATAGAGTAACCACCCACAGAGATGTATTCATTTTTGGTATGGATCGAACACCAAATAGCTAGGCTATTTAATCACAAGACACACTTGTTTAATGATTGGTGGAAATTAAGACTCAAGTCTTTCTCTTACCCCACTCCTTTATAGCAAGACAAGAAACTTAGACCTCTAATTTGAAAAGTCAATTAATTAAATATAATTTTAAATTTATAATAATTAAGTGGTGTATTGCAATTTAACGCCCTTAAATTTATTAGATACTGCACCTCAAAAGATAGAATGAAATTTGAAACGTTTCCAGCTAGGTGAAGGTCATATGCGTGACAGTAATATTACTGAAATTTGAGATGATTGTATATATTTTTGAATAAAAATGGGGCAACAGCTAGAAGGTTAAGGGAGTTGACATTTCAACTAGATTGACACCCTCACAACAACAAGAACCCACTACCTCCAATCTAGTCTAATTAATAGAGAAATATGTGGCTGGAAATTGTGTTGTGTAATACGCAATGGTGCAAAATTAAAGTCATTTGGTTGTCTCTTTGTTCTTGTTCTTTTTGGCTTAATTTCAGCAAAGCTCAATTCAGTTTAGTTCGGCCAAATTCAGCAAAATTCTGTCTTCAACCAATTCAGTTCGAGGAATTCAATTCAGTTTTATTCAATTTGTTTAGTTATATTAGAAATAAAGTACAGACCTTTTATCACAACCAAATGCAGCTTGAGAACTGAAAACTACAAGTCAACCAATCAAAACAAATACTTCACTTTAAACAATACTCTCTTTCCACAATTAAATGAAATGAAATTATATAACAGCTCATCCTCCAATTTGATTCGCAAAATACAACATCAAGATGTGCAATATAGAATCATCACCAGCAATTAATATACATGTAATTGAGATGGATCAATTTTAACCCATCTTACGGTGCAAACCTCAAGTCAAGTCTTTAATTTGAACCCATCTAACGGTGCAAATTAAAATCAAGTCAAGTCTTTAATTTAAACCCATCTCATGGTGCAAATCTAACTCAAGTCAAGTTTTTAATTTTGTCCCTTAATTTGTCAATCAATCAATCAACCACCACAGTCAATATCAATTATGATGAAATTTCAGGAAGTTTCAGTAGCATAGAATTCCTGGAGCTGCATTTGCGATTTCATTTTGGAGTAGTTACAAATATAACTCTTAACGTTTTTCAGAATATTCACGAACCGCCTACACATGTTGTTCCATTTGCTTTCTACACACGGTGCAAAAGCTGTTTAATTTGTTAAAACCTCTCATTTCGAGAAGCTTCAGCTTATTAAAAGTAATCACATGATCAAACTATCAGGACTAAATCACATTTTTCAACTTTGGCAGATCAATCAACTGCAGTTCATTTAAACCACTTCATTCATGTACTTGCACATTCGATAGCATGGGTGTGCTTATGTTTCCAGGACAAAAAACTCTCATGTTGGGGCAGTTGTGTATGAAAACCTGCCCCCAACATGGGAATTTGAAACTGCAACGCCCATAGGAGAAGCTTTTAAGACTTTGTAAATGAATAAGCTCCAACGTTTTCATTTTGGTGAAAACAATTTCCAGTGCTGTTATATCATTTATGTCCACTACTATTTCCATCAACATATTGCAAGACAGTTCATATCAATTCAGTTCAGTTCAGTTCATGTCAGCAACATTTAGTTCCGTTCAGTTTACTTCAGTTTTCAGTAACATTTAGGGGCGTTTGTTTCTCCGTTTCGCGTCTGCTTTTCACCTTTTCACTCCAAAAAGCAGTTATTTTGGTGTTTGGTTATAAATTAGAAATAACAGCTTTTTGCTTTTTAGGTAAAAAGTAATTTACTGTTTTTGTATAAAAAAAATACTTCAAATCTTATTTTCCTTTATTATTCTTTGTATTTACATTAATAAAAAAAATTAATATGTCCAAATTAGTCAGCAACATTTAATTCATAAGAGAAGAATTGAGAGAATTTAAATCCAATTTCTCATATCAAATATGCATTACTTTATCTTAAAAAAAAATATGATGATCCAACTACATCACGTGATGTTCTTTAGCAAATTATGAGCTTCGAAATTATGTTTTCCTAAAGTAAATAAAAATTTGCAAGTTTATCAAAAAGAACGATATGAATATGGGATATGCAAGTTTAGCTGTCTTTGAGCTCTATGATGGGTGTGTCATGTCAACCTATGGGTTATCCGCGTGAGTAAGTCGAGCACGGTGCCCGCGATGTATCTGACGATGCGTTCGATAGTTGGTAGTGGGTATTGACGTTTTTAGGCTTGCGCTTTAAATCTCAATATCGTAATCACAAGGTATAATTAGAATAAATCAACAACTCTAATGCTAACTATCCTAGAATAAAAAAGTGATTCAGATCCTCTCTTGTATCCCGAGAGGAAAAAGGGTGAAATGAGAAGACGATTAATGAACGATAAGGGCAAGCAATAGAAAATGAAAAAGCCTAAATCATTCTCAACCCTCGAAGGGACGATCTATTTGTCCTTACAATTATCTATAAGTATGTCTTTCGGCCTATTGTTTTGTGTATATCAAAAACAATTTTGACCTGATGTTATATGCACGCCAGAATATTGACTTCACATAAAAATAAGCATATACGAAGTTCATTATAAGTAGTTTGTTTAACTTTATTCTATTATTGAGGACATTTTAGTCTCTCTTTGTTAAGTAATGACATGACTATATATTTTTTGAATTAAATGTCATATGCATATGCGACCAATATTGTGACGCTTGCTTAATAGTGAGTAAAAGGTTATTTCTTCTATGCTTAATATTGGGGCTAGAACTTTTAAATAGTTGAGAGAGTATATAAGTAATAAGGCAAAGGAAGCGTAAACGTTTGTCAGCTGCCTCGGCCTCCTATCACAATTCCGGCTTTTGGAAGCGTTTCTGGCATCTCAAGCTTCCGACAAAAATCGTCCATTTTATATGGAAGTTTATGGCTAACATTTTACCTTGTTTTGCAGTGCTTGCTCGGAGAGGAATACCAGCGGTGAACGTTTGTCGTGGCTGCAATATGGAACACGAGGACTGGAGACACACTTTTATCTTCTGCCCGGAGGTTCGCAAAATCTGGAAAAACGCAGACATTGCTAGATGGGATAAAATGGGGGCTGCTGACCCAAAATCTTGGATTTTTGATTATGGAGCTCAAGCATCCGATGACGTTTTGTCTATGGGTTTCGTGATGCTTTGGTGGATATGGTTCCGACGTAACAACTTTCTCCATAATAATGTGTGGTTGAACTATACTGTTCTTATTGATAAGGCTAGAAGCTAGTTCGAGGATTATAACAAAGAGGTTAACAATAAAGATCGTTTGGTGTTTTCGAGTAATTTTGTGCTCAGCGTTCAAAAGGTTTGGTGTCCCCCCCCCCGATGGCGTTGTAAAAATCAATTGCGATGCCGCATGGGAAGGTAATGAGCTCTCCGCGAATGCAGGCATAATTGCTCGGGACTCAAATGCTCAAGTACTAGCTTCGGCTGGTATCCCTCTCAATCCTTGTGGTTCAGCTGATTCAGCAGAGTTGCAGGCTATTCTTGAAGGGGTCAAATTTGCTAAAGATTGTGGGTTCAATGTGATCCGTGTGGAGTCAGATGCAAAAACAGTCGTTGAGACCCTCGCGAGTGGAGTGTTACCTCATTCCTCTCTTCGTTTTATCTATTTTGATGTTCTCAATATTGTTCGAGACTTTCTTTCTTGTAATTTTGAGTATGTGAGTAGAGAGAGTAACAAGGTAGCTCATGAGCTTGCTAGATGGACAAAAGATTTAACTTCTCCTGTGATGTTGATGGAGGATTGTCCTAGCCTAGTTTGGAATCTCGTTTGTAAGGATGCCTCTTCTATTATTCATTAATATATGTTTTCTTCCTCTAAAAAAAAAAAAGTAATAAGGCAAAGGAAAAAATCCAAAATTAATTGTTTACTTGTATTTTGATCCTGAAGCTTAATCAATGGCTGAGATTTTGTAACCTAATATTTGTAACGCCGTTTGACCCTGGCTCCTATAAATACCGACTTAATCCACACGTAGCTTCCTCACTATTATTTGCCGTCTCTTTATTTCATTTGATTGATTCATCTTTCAGATTCTAGAGACACTATCAATTTGAAGACCATGTTCTTTTGTATTATGTACACTGTATACCTTTTGTTGTTACAATGATTTCACTTGCTTTTTGAATTTCAATTTCATGTCAAAAATCTAAAAGAACATAAGACAAGCATTGCAATCTATCCGGGTCCATATTATACCGTGTCTAATAGGTTGTCATCTAAGTTGAATGACAAAATGAAAAAAGTGGACAAGTTTAGAAGACTTGATAGGTATTAAGCGAAACACAAACCAAACCTGTTCTTCTATAGAAAAAAAACACAAGCATCTGACTAAAACAAAAAAAAAGGTGACCGCATAAATTAAGAATAGCAATGGGTGAACCCCCTAAGCCCAACAATGTTCCTTATTCCTCAAACCCCAAACCACGATTAAAGTTTCCGAACCCGCCGGAGGAAGGAAACCCAGACCCGGAAACACTGACGGGTCGTTTGTTTAGAATTGGGGATGAGATGAGATTAAATTTGGGGTTGAGATGAGTGAGTTGAGATGAAATTGGAAAAAATGGGTTGAAAAGCTCTTGTTTGTTTAGGGAAGGAGATAAGAGTTAATGAGATGAAAATGACTAAGTAGCCCTTGAGTTTAAAAAAAAAAGTAAAAGAAAGAGTGGGTCAGGGAGGGGGTAACTTAGTCATTTCCATCCCTCCCTTCTCTCATCTCATCCCCAAATCCATTAACACCCCCCTGTTCTTATTTTTTGGAGATGAGATGGGATTTTTCTTCCATCCCCCCTCTCCATCCCCCTAAACAAACGAAGTCATGTCCCAAAATCCCAACTCATCCCTAAAAATCTCATCTCATCCCCCTAAACAAACGCCCCGTGAGGGATCAGAGGAGGTTCGCCATCCGACAGTATAGTAAATGGTATTCACATGCTTGGGGTACCGCTATTCTCGCCGGTGTCTCCTTCTTTGCTCTCGGTTGGGCTATTATGGGCTCCAATCCCATTTCATCTTTCAACACTCTCACTTTCGATGATGGTAAGGATAAAGAAGCTCCCTCGTAACTTGTCAGTTTGATTTTTTGTGCTTGTATATTTGTCCGAGATTAATATAAAAGATGTCATTAGCCTTTACAGCTCCAGATGATATCTTGGCAATGATTACTATAAAAGATGTCGTTAGACTTAACTATCATCTCAACGTTTTGGTTAAGGCCAAGGGCATGTTTTATATTAATCTTTGACAAGATTGATTGCCCTTAACATTTTAGTTTTGTTTCAATGTGATTGAGAAATGTAGATTGATGGATATGTTTATGGGAGTATGTATTGGTTGCTGAATGAATTTATTATGTCGACATTCCATTCCCCTTATTATGTTAAATTAGCTCAACTATGCAGTTATGCATATCAAACTTGTTCCAATCAACACCCTATCGATCCTTAACAGTATCCTTTAGAGAAATGAAAAAGTTGAAATTATTAGCGAAAAACTCTATCCATAAATATGAATTTTCTGTTGGTAAATTACTTTCTATATAGAGTCTCTGCACGAATCAACACTAGTAAAGGAATCTATGCAGGTGAAATGAACCCATCAACTTGCTAATTCGATTACAATCCATCAAAAGAATTGGAAATTATTAGGGGTTCAGGATCTCTAACTTTATTCAAGGACCCGCAATTGGATGTATGACAATTGTATTGCGGACTCATGCAAAACTGTTACGAATCTTTATGATTTGCTATGCTTTGGGATTTGTTTTAGGAGTCTTTGTTGTCTTTCCTATTTAGCTATTTAGTCCTATTTAGAGTGCATTTCCTATTTAGCTATTTAGGATTCTCTTTGTACTTTTTATATGGGCTCTCTGTGATAACCACAGACAACTCCTTTTACCAGAATTTACAAAAACGCAAATTGTTTTTGGCTTGGGTCTGTAATACACTTGTCACACATCCCAATGGGGTTCTTTCAACTTTATTAAAGATTTTGGACCCTCTAATAATTTTCCTAAAAGAACATAAGACAAGCATTGCAATCTATCCAGGTCCATTGTCTTTCTCCAAGTCAACAGTAATTTCCTAAATCATATTCAGAGCCTCAAGAATTTCCTGAAATGAAGAATATCCTTTGTGGACACAAGAATTTACAAGACCAAATTCAAATACTAACCAAGACCGTAGCAACAAAACAACAAAGTTCATTGAATAGATCCATCTCTCGCTCGAGATGTTTTACAGTTGTTAGGCTCTTACCTGAAGCCTCACCTGAGGTGCACAACGGGAATTCATACCAAACATTACTGATAGCACATGATGGAATTGTTAGGCTCAAATCATGGAATTTAGCTAAAAAACTGATATAACACATGAGCAAAGCTAGTGAATTTTGATCCTTGGCCCGTTCCCACATGAGCAAAATGTAGATTCTTACCCATTCTGTTGCGCTATAATGTCGTTAAGGTTTCCTTCACATTGTAGTTTTGGTGTGTGCATGGCTCCCTCGCAGAAAATCTTCATTTGATTGCATCTTTTGATAGATAGTTGTTCTAACAACGGGAAATTGATGACATAATAGGCAGAGCAAAAGCTGTTCAAGCTACATAAGGCATATAGTGTCATATATGTCAGCTTACTGAAAGTGATCACATCATTATGCTCTTCTCTGCAATGTCCATCATAGTCGTTTGCAACAATGATATCTTCCATAGATACAGATTAAAAATTAGAAATTTAAAAATCGGTTTGTCATAGGGTGCATGTGAAATTAATGGAAATGCTTACTTAAAAGGAGTTTCTTAAACTTTTTACCACCCTAATATTAAGTAACTTTCAATTGCCGTTTGGGTGCTATTCATATCGAAACACCACATTCATCACAATCGCTCACATATATTATTGCATCGTTTTTGAATCTCTCCCTTTCATTCTTTTCAGTTGTCAAGACTCCTAGTTTGCCAGTCATAAGATTTACAAGTCCATCTTATTTTGACCACTCTTAATTAGTTAAAAAATCTAAACACACGATATTGTAGAAGGCACAAAAATGTCAAATTTGTTCATATATTTACAAATGGATGAAATTCAGAAATAAACAAACAAATTGGTAACTACGTTGAAGCAAAATTCTATCTACTAATTTGAACTAGTCCCTTCACTCGATTTTAAGGCTGAATTCATGTTTTTAATGAGGTTGTTGGCCCTAACAAGAACAGAATCACCTAGAGGGGGGTGAATAGGTGTTTCAAAAGAAAACTGATAATTTTAAGTTTTACAAGAAACTTAATTTCTCAGAGTCAAATTTCCTCAGAGTCAGAGGCAAGCTTATAGAAGGAGCCTCTGAGGGAAACTCTGCTTATGTGCAGTTTAACTGCTTTCAGCAAACAGAAGTTCTTAAAAGGAGAACTTCTGGACAGTCTTCTGAACAAAGACAAAGATAAAAAGAGACAAGTTTGTTTCAGCACTAAATATGAGCAAGTACACAGAGGCAAATAAACAAGTATAAAGTAGGGAGAGAGAAGTTCAGGAGGTCCTGATGAACAATTCAATTTATCCAAGTTCGCCACAGAAGTCCTGTGACTACGTCTTGTCCTCTGAGGTCGCAGCCTCAAGAGATTTTATAAATCCACTATTCAGAACTTTTATGGCAAGTTCAGAAGCTCCTTTACAAATAACAGAACTTAAGCTAATTTCTCACTTAGTTCTGACTAGCCTAAAAAGAGTTAAAGGATTTCCACCAGAACAACAACAACTCTGTTTTGTGGATTTCTCACCCAACTCTAATCTCAACTAGATTTCTCTCTTTAAATCTAACTGAAAATCACAAACGATCTCAGTTTACAAGATTCCTATTATGAACTTGTTTTTCTTCACTCTCTCTCTATTACAATAGCTAAGCTAAGAAAGATTGAGAATGGAAAATGGTGCTCTGTTTTCTAGCTTAAAACAGTGCGTTGAGATTTTTGCTCTATTATCGCGTGTGTCTTGTAATGGAGCTTTGGCTACTATTTATAGTGTGAGGAGATGACCGTTGGTGAAGTTTGAATCTTCAATTGAGATGACATCAGATTTGTAGCCGTTAATTTGTCAAGTCTTCAAACGGTCTTCAAACACTTGATTCCGTTATCCTTGTTCTTTAGCTAAATCCGGTTAGTGATTTGAAGATAAGGAACATATTGACTGGAATCATACTTCATTTGGATCAACAAAGGGTAGACATGGAAGAGCTGGTTTAGCTTTGAGCAGACAAGCGCGCTCCATAAAAACAGCTTTTAGAACTTTTGGCGCCTTGCATTAAATGCAAAGTCAAAGCAATAAATGCTTGACAAGGACAGCATCCTCGCGCTTCTGAGTCCAATCTTCTTTTGTCTAAGCTTCTGATCCAGTGGAATTGCTTCTGGTTGAATTTGAGCAGCTGAGGAGAGCTTTGTCAACTTCTGTGACTCTTCAGAGCGGAGCATCCAGCTTCTGAACTTCATCTAGAGGATCCAGCTTTCCTTAATATCAGAGTTCAAATAAAGACCAGAGGATCTTCATTCAGCACCTGCTGAGAATAACTTATACAACACTAAAAGAAATTGTTAGACAACATTTAAAAGTGTTATATTAAGGAGTTATATTTCATCTTCTGAAACATTTGGACATAGTCAAAACACTTAGGGTTCATCATTCTCCCCCGTTTTGGTTATGGACAAACAGTGGTTCAGAAGGAAAAATTACTTAAATAAACACAAGGTTTAGAAAGTAACTTCCTGTTGGTTATGATTTTATGAACTTCTGAGTGTCTTTACTCCCCCATTTTTATGTAAATGGTGAACTTCAGAGATCTGTGTTAACTTAGAAACAGCTTAAGATCAAGTTATTAGTTGGAGTAAAAAGTTACACAGTATAAAATCATAAACACAAGGCAAAAAGTATTCAGAGACAAACAATAGAGAAACAGTTCAAGACTTATATATATATTTTGAGATCAGAAGAAACAAAAGAAACACAGATAGTAAATCAATAGCAAATCCTAGACAGGAACTACCCATCCCAGAACCTAAAGTTCTAAGTGATTAACTAAGGGTTTCTAGGTCTCTTCTGAGGAGGATTAGGAACACTTGAACCATCATTTCTCTGTCTCTTTCTTACAGAGTCTGGACCACTCTGCCTTGCAGTCCTCTCCCCCGTTTGGCCAAAAACAACAGCAGCACCAAGTGCTCCTTGATCATGCAAATGCCTTTGAACATTTACTGCAGATTGGAATTGCTGAGGGCTAGGCCTTACGGAGTTGATCACATCCATTCTTCTTCGGAAATCATCATCTATATTTCTCATGCGATCATAGGCCTGTCCAGTCAGAGGTCGCTCTCTGTGAACATCATCCAGGAGAATATTGATAAGCTGATTGTTGGCATAAATAGCATTGGAGAAGTGCTCATTCTGAAGATAAGTCTGTCCTCGCACAAAGCGATAACAGTGATTGATGAGCTTCTCTTGTTCCTTTGCTGATTCATTCATCTTTTTCAGAAAGTCTGTAAGCTCTGCAATTTGTGCACTCTGAGCATGTACAACAGCTTCAATACCCTGAAGACGGTTGTTAAGATTAGGAGTGATGTCATGCATAACTCTGGCAGCCCCAGAGGATGATGATCCTTGAGCAGAAGATCTCACTTCTCTCAGAATTTGATTTGCAATACTTTGCAGACCATCAAGCCTACTTGGAAGCACCTTCTCATTCTCTTCATAATGTTCATTTGCTTCCTTAATCTCTTGCTGTAAGATCTCAAGATTCTCATTGATGTGGCGAGAGGAAGCAAGTGCAATGTTATCAAGAGTTGGAAGAGTCAGAGCCAACTGTCTTAACTTAAAAATCTCATCATAAGTAGCAAGATGCAGGGTTGAAAGATTGCGTGTGTAGACAGAAGGATCCTGTAGTTGCAACATGGACATGAGTTGCAAGTTCTGAGCTTTCAAAGACTGAAGCTCTTGCAGCACAATGCCCTGAGCAAACATGTCGGAGACAGAGGTCCTTTGCCCAACAGCACCAAATCTATGCAACAAATCATCAGGACCACTTTGATGCATACTTCTCAGATCTTCAACAGTTGGAACACCACCAGCTTCTGAAATACCAGGAGCTCTGCTCATGAAACCAAAACGACCAAAGCGTTTTTCCATCTCATCTCTTTGCAATGCATTCTGAAGGAATGCATAGTTCTGAGATAAACCAGCAGAAAACGAGGTTGTTAAGGGATCACACACAGAAGGTGTATGTCCAGAGGTTGAAGAAGGAGGAACAGCTGTAGATGAGGAGGGAGCATTTTGAGAAGAGGAGAAGGAAGATATAGTGAATGGTAAAGTGGTAGAGGGAACTGTAAAACCTTTTGAAGGAAATACAGAGGAGTGATTAAGTGAGGAGGTAGTGGAAGTAAGAACTGACTGGGTGAATATAGGCCCAGTGGCTAAAAACTCTTCTGAATAGGATCCAGAAGGAGGAGTAGTTTTTGGAGGTACAACTTCAGAGGTTGAAGTTGTAAGTGGAATGGAGGTTTGAGAATCACTAACTTCTGTGACAGAAGGTAATGAAGAAGTTATAGGAGAATTGTGAAGTGTATGAGATGGAGATGGAATAACCTGTGCAGAGGTTGATGGAAGGTCTGAAGCATTGGGATCAAAAGTAGACAAAGGAGTGGCAGTAAGATGAGCCATCCTGTGAAGAGTTTCAGAGGCATCTCTATCACCAGGCATTCTACCTTGACCCAACAGAACATTATCCATGAAGTCATCGTTATCAGCATTTTCAGCAAAATGCTTAGCCTTTGCAATCACAACTTCAGGAGCTTCATCCTCTTGATCACTGTCTTCTGACAGTTCTTGGATAATAGGAGCATCAAGATCTTCCTCTGACATATCCATCATGTCATCAGCAGCAAATTCCTCTTCCTCAGGAATATCTTCATCAAGCTCTTCACTAGGAGCAACATAGAAGTCTTTCTTCCTTAAAGACCTTCTGTTAGCAGTTGTCTTCCTCCTATGTCCTCTGATCAATGGAAGATCAGGAGAGACATTTTCTTCTTCTGTTATCTCAACATCCTGAGTTGCCTCATCATCCTGAGGTGCCTCAACATCCTCAGAGGCCAACTCACCCTCAACTTCTTTAGTTGATTCTTCTAATCTAGCATCAGCCTTAGCTTTTGCTAACAATTCTCGTTCAGCAGCTAATTTCTCTGCTTGTTCAGCAGCCTCTCTTGCCTTTCTTTGTTCCTCAGCAAGAGCAATCACTCTTGCCACTTTCTCAGCTTCAGCAGCCTCTGCCAATTTGGCAAGTCTACTTACTTCAGCATCCTGAGCTACCTTCTCAGCAGCAACAACAGGTTTTTCAGCAACAACCCTTCCAGTAGGTTCAACAGCAATTGTTGTTTGAACCAGAGTGGGAGGAGGTTCTGAAACAACCACCTTCTCAATATTAAGAACAACTTTACTTGCTCTCTTCTTACCCTTGCCATCCTTCTTGACAGCCTTCTTTCCTTTCTGCTCTGTCTCCTTCACAATTTCCTCCTGAGCAGCAACCACAGAGGGAGAAGGATTAACAGACCTCTTTGGAACTACGCCAAAGGATAAGGATTTTAGAGTACTCATCTTCAGCACAGTACTCTTGCTTGTGACACCATCCAGAGGAAGCACCACACCAGCAGCCTCAAAAATCCTTGTCAGAAGGGAACCATATGCCAAAGAACTTACAACCTTGACATTTTTCATCTGCCTTATAATCATGGCAGGCAAGTTAATTTTCTTCTCGTTCACCAAATGGAACATGAACACCCTTTCCCTGTTGGAAACCCCATTTACACTTCCACCCTTCGGAAGGAAAACATTTGTTGTCAAATAGTGCGCCCACCTCTGATGCTGAGTGAGCCACGTAGCGTAGGTTTCCTTAGCACTCAGAATTGGTTTTCCCCAATTCTCTTCCTTGTACCCAGGGGCAGAACCATCATCTCCAATGATGACCCCTTCATCATCAACACCAACAACTTGAGCAATAGAAGTCCTGCTGACCTCTATCTCAACATCTCCAACCATGGAGTGAATCACATCCTCCTCATTTGAAAAGAAATGGAGGTTTTTATAGAATTCAGTGATAAGCTTAGGATAGAAAAACTCGTCTAAGGAGACAAATGAGTTCCAGTTTTGTTTACTTAGCCATTTTGAGATGGGTTCAGTAGATTTGACTTCATCTTCTAGGAACCTAGATGTGAAAACCCTAGATTCACTAACTTGCTTTTTCAGTTCAGCATCAAAGATGTGAGTGACAGTGATGGGAATAACAACAGCTTGATCTTGAGCCATTGATAGAGGATGAAATGAAGAAATTAGGTTAAGTATGAAAGGGGGAAAATTCTAATAGAGAAGAAGACAGATAATTCTAATAGCAAAAGATTTTCGAGTGAAAGAAAAACTAAGTGTGAAAGTGCTCTTATTTATACCCAAAAATAAAACGATTCTAATTCAAAAAGTAACTAACCACCGTTTAAAGAGGGAACCAGTTACCGTTTAAAACAGAACAGCGCCGTAAAAGCATTAAATGTAGGCATACAAAGATACGAATCATGATTAGCATTAACCATACTTGATTATCTAAAAGCAGTTAGGAATTAAGATAATATAAGTATAATTAACGTAAATTATTGAAGTGGATAAGTCATACCAATGCCTTCTCGCAAGCTGCTGAATAGATTACCAGCCAGAGGCTTAGTAAACATGTCAGCAAGATTGTCTTCAGAGGGAACATGAGTAAGAATAATATCCTTCTTCAGAACATGATCTCTCAGAAAGTGATGCCTAATGTGAACATGCTTCATTCTGCTATGTTGAATGGGATTCTTGGAAAGATCAATTGCACTTTTGTTATCACAGAAGATAGTCATTGTTCCAGGAGTGATTCCATAGTCAGCAATTTGTTGCTTTATCCAGAGCATCTGAGAAACACAACTTCCAGCAGCAACATACTCAGCTTCAGCAGTTGAGAGAGCTACAGAGGTTTGTTTCTTGCTATGCCAGGAGACTAAACACTCCCCTAGAAAGTGACAACCACCAGAAGTGCTGACCCTTTTCAACTTATCTCTACCATAGTCAGAGTCTGTGTATCCAACAGGAGTAAACTCTGAACTGCATGGATACCACAAACCAGCTTCTGAAGTGCCTTTAAGATATCTGAGAATTCTTTTGACAGCAATGTCATGAATCTCCATTGGTTTAGCTTGATACCTAGCACAGAAGCACACAGCAAAATGTATATCTGGCCTGCTGGCCGTTAGGTATAAGAGAGAGCCAATCATACCTCTGTAGGTTTTGATATCTACAGGTTTACCAGCTTTCTCTGCATCATCAAAGTCTTTGCTGACATCCATGGGGATATCAACAGCATTAGAGTCCATCATGCCAAATTTCTTCAGCACTTCTCTAGTATACTTGGCTTGATTGATAAACACACCATCATTACTTTGCTTGATCTGAAGCCCTAGGAAGAAGGTTAACTCTCCCATCATAGACATTTCAAACTCAGCCTTCATGTGGTCACTGAACTCTCTGCACAAAGATTCATTAGTAGCACCAAATATAATATCATCAACATATACCTGAGCTAAGAGGATGTCTTTGTTCTTCTTCAGAGTGAACAGAGTTGTATCAACACAGCCTCTGACAAATCCTTTAGACAGAAGGAAATTTGTCAATCTTTCATACCAAGCTCTGGGAGCTTGTTTCAGACCATACAAGGCTTTCTTCAGCTTGTACACATGATCAGGAAGCTTGGGATCTTCAAAACCAGGAGGTTGAGACACATAGACTTCCTCATCAATGTAACCATTCAAGAATGCACTTTTCACATCCATTTGAAAGAGCTTGAAACCTTTGTATGAGGCAAAAGCACATAAGATTCTAATGGCTTCTAATCTTGCAACAGGAGCAAAAGTTTCACCATAATCTATGCCTTCTTGCTGACTGTAACCTTGAGCAACAAGTCTTGCCTTGTTTCTCACAACATTTCCAAATTCATCTAGTTTGTTCTTCAGAACCCACCTAGTTCCAACAATCTTTTTGTTGTTAGGTCTGGGAACTAAAATCCAAACTTCTGACCTTTTGAACTGGTCAAGTTCTTCTTGCATTGCCATTAACCAGGAATCATCATCAGCAGCTTCATAGAAGTCCTTGGGTTCAAGAAGTGACACAAAAGCCACATTCCCCATATATCTTCTGAGCTGTGCTCTGGTCATGACAGGATTATGAACAGAGTCAATTACATTCTCCAAGGGGTGATTCCTAGGAGCTCTAACTTCTCTTGGTACATCCAATGTATCTTCTGAAACTTGTTCATCATTTGTTGAATCATATATAGGAGCATCTTCTGGAAGGAAGTTGACTTCTGGAGTGGGATTCACTTCTGGAGCTTGTACAACAACAGGAGGAATCACTTCAGCAGCTCTGGGAGAAACATCTTCTTCAACAGAAGGAGAAGGATCTTCAGGAGCTTGAACTACATCTTCTTCAGGAGCTCTACTATCTGCAGGGTTAGTCTCATCAAACTGTACATGAACAGATTCATCTAGAGTTTGAGTTCTCTTATTAAAAACCCTATATGCTTTACTATGTGCTGAGTAGCCAAGAAAAATGGCCTCATCTGCCTTTGAATCAAACTTTGAAAGATATTTTTTTGTATTCAAAACATAGCATTTACAACCAAAGGTTCTGAAATAACCTATTTTAGGCTTTCTACCTTTCCAGAGTTCATAAGGAGTCTTGTTCAAGATGCTTCTGATTAGCACTCTATTCAGAACATAGCAAGCTGTGTTAACAGCTTCTCCCCAAAAATACTTTGGAAGCCTTCTCTCATTGATCATAGTTCTGGCTATTTCAACCAGAGTTCTATTCTTCCTTTCAACAACCCCATTTTGTTGAGGTGTTCTAGGAGCAGAGAAGTTATGATCAATGCCCTTGATTTCACAGAATTCTTCAAACCTAAAGTTCTTGAATTCTCCACCATTATCACTTCTGATATGAACAACCTTTTCATTCCTTTCATTCTCAAGCTTCTTTATCAGAACTGAGAAACATTCAAGTGACTCATCTTTGCTAGACAGCAGGATGACCCAAGTGAATCTTGAATAGTCATCTACAATGACAAAGGCATACTTCTTTCCACCCATGCTCATTGGTTGAACAGGGCCAAAAAGGTCCATATGAAGTAATTCCAAAGGTCTTTTAGTTGAAATACATTTCTTAGTTTTAAAAGAGCTTCTGGATTGTTTACCAGATTGACAAGCAGTACACAAATGGTTCTTTTTAAAACTAATTTCAGGCAGACCCTCAACCAATTGATATCTAGCTACTTTGGCCAGAAGGTCCATGCTCACATGAGCAAGTCTTCTATGCCAGAGCCAGGAGGTATCCTCTTTAGACATCAAGCATATATTTTTGCAAAGATTCTCAAGGTTCAGCATAAAAACATTTTCAACTCTAGGAGCAGTTAGAATGACTTCCCTTGACTTACTGTCCAGGATTTTACATCCAGAGGAGCTGAAGACAACATCTCTACCTTTATCACACAATTGTGCAACACTCAGGAGATTAAACTTCAGGCCTCTGACTAGGGAGACATCTTCGATTGGAGGATTGGTTCCAATGGATCCAGAACCAAGAATTCTTCCTTTCTGTGCATCTCCAAAGCTGACTTTACCACCTCTTTTAGGCACAAATGTGATGAATGCTTTTTCATCACCTGTCATATGCCTTGAGCACCCACTGTCAATGTACCACAGCTTTGACATTGATGGAGCACTCAGAGCCACCTCAGAGTCATAAGTTGCTTCAGGAGGTGCGGAAGTATCTCCTTCAGTTTCTTCAGAGGATGGCTCATCAATAGCCATGAAACATATCTATGCTTGCTCTTCCTTTTCTTCAGGATCGCTGCTAGTCTCAGAGTCTGACCAGGCAGCCAGCATAGCTTTCTTGAACTTCTTCTTATCCTTTTTCAGCTCAGGACAATTAGGCTTGATGTGTCCTGGTTGCTGACATCCATAGCACACAATGGGCTTGTTTGGATCTCTCTTGGATTTATCACCAAAGTCAGGAGTTTTCTTATCAAAACTTCTGAATGACTTCTTGTAGTTTGCACCTCTGCCTTTTCTAAAAGCTCTCTTAAACTTCTTGGTCAGCATGGCCAATTCCTCATCTTCCGATGATTCTTCAGAAGATTCTGCCTTCAGGACAACTTGTCTTTTTCCTTCTGACCTTTCTCTCAGGTCATGATTTTTTAATGACATCTCATGAGTAATTAAAGACCCAATGAGTTCATCATACAAGTAATAGCTCAAGTCCTGAACTTGTTCAATAGCAGTCTTCTTGGCTTGCCACGACCTTGGTAAGCTTCTGACAATCTTCTTCACTCGTTCAGATTCTTCAATGTCTTTTCCCAAACTCTTTAAGTCATTGACTATCTTGGTGAATCTAGAATTCATGTCTGAAATAGATTCTTTGTCAAGCATTTCAAATAACTCATATTCTCTCATGAGTTGGTTGACTTTTGACTGCTTCACTTTTCCAGTACCTTCATATGTGACTTCTAGCTTGTTCCATATATCCTGTGCTGTTTCACAAGAAGAGACTTTGTTATATTCAGTAGCTGTAAGTGCACAATGCAACATATTTATTGCTGAAGCATTAGTTTGAAGCTTTTTCAGAATGTCATCTGTGTATTCCTTCTGAGGAATAACAACATTCCCTAAACCTTGTTCCATTCTGGTGGGAATGAAATCACCATCAGTGATGACATACCAAGCACTCATGTTCTGAGCTTGGATGAAGTACATCATCCTTTTCTTCCAGTATGAGTAGTTGTTGCCATTAAATAATGGAGGTCTAGTAGTGGAAGAACCTTCCGGGACTATGAAGTGAGAAGAATTCTCAGGCTGGTGTCTACTAGCCATCTCTATTGATTCTGATAGGATCTTACACTTAGATTGTTAGATCTTTAGTAAATATACGAAGTGACCTTCGCTCTGATACCACTTGTTGGCCCTAACAAGAACAGAATCACCTAGAGGGGGGTGAATAGGTGTTTCAAAAGAAAACTGATAATTTTAAGTTTTACAAGAAACTTAATTTCTCAGAGTCAAATTTCCTCAGAGTCAGAGGCAAGCTTATAGAAGGAGCCTCTGAGGGAAACTCTGCTTATGTGCAGTTTAACTGCTTTCAGCAAACAGAAGTTCTTAAAAGGAGAACTTCTGGACAGTCTTCTGAACAAAGACAAAGATAAAAAGAGACAAGTTTGTTTCAGCACTAAATATGAGCAAGTACACAGAGGCAAATAAACAAGTATAAAGTAGGGAGAGAGAAGTTCAGGAGGTCCTGATGAACAGTTCAATTTATCCAAGTTCGCCACAGAAGTCCTGTGACTACGTCTTGTCCTCTGAGGTCGCAGCCTCAAGAGATTTTATAAATCCACTATTCAGAACTTTTATGGCAAGTTCAGAAGCTCCTTTACAAATAACAGAACTTAAGCTAATTTCTCACTTAGTTCTGACTAGCCTAAAAAGAGTTAAAGGATTTCCACCAGAACAACAACAACTCTGTTTTGTGGATTTCTCACCCAACTCTAATCTCAACTAGATTTCTCTCTTTAAATCTAACTGAAAATCACAAACGATCTCAGTTTACAAGATTCCTATTATGAACTTGTTTTTCTTCACTCTCTCTCTATTACAATAGCTAAGCTAAGAAAGATTGAGAATGGAAAATGGTGCTCTGTTTTCTAGCTTAAAACAGTGCGTTGAGATTTTTGCTCTATTATCGCGTGTGTCTTGTAATGGAGCTTTGGCTACTATTTATAGTGTGAGGAGATGACCGTTGGTGAAGTTTGAATCTTCAATTGAGATGACATCAGATTTGTAGCCGTTAATTTGTCAAGTCTTCAAACGGTCTTCAAACACTTGATTCCGTTATCCTTGTTCTTTAGCTAAATCCGGTTAGTGATTTGAAGATAAGGAACATATTGACTGGAATCATACTTCATTTGGATCAACAAAGGGTAGACATGGAAGAGCTGGTTTAGCTTTGAGCAGACAAGCGCGCTCCATAAAAACAGCTTTTAGAACTTTTGGCGCCTTGCATTAAATGCAAAGTCAAAGCAATAAATGCTTGACAAGGACAGCATCCTCGCGCTTCTGAGTCCAATCTTCTTTTGTCTAAGCTTCTGATCCAGTGGAATTGCTTCTGGTTGAATTTGAGCAGCTGAGGAGAGCTTTGTCAACTTCTGTGACTCTTCAGAGCGGAGCATCCAGCTTCTGAACTTCATCTAGAGGATCCAGCTTTCCTTAATATCAGAGTTCAAATAAAGACCAGAGGATCTTCATTCAGCACCTGCTGAGAATAACTTATACAACACTAAAAGAAATTGTTAGACAACATTTAAAAGTGTTATATTAAGGAGTTATATTTCATCTTCTGAAACATTTGGACATAGTCAAAACACTTAGGGTTCATCATTCTCCCCCGTTTTGGTTATGGACAAACAGTGGTTCAGAAGGAAAAATTACTTAAATAAACACAAGGTTTAGAAAGTAACTTCCTGTTGGTTATGATTTTATGAACTTCTGAGTGTCTTTACTCCCCCATTTTTATGTAAATGGTGAACTTCAGAGATCTGTGTTAACTTAGAAACAGCTTAAGATCAAGTTATTAGTTGGAGTAAAAAGTTACACAGTATAAAATCATAAACACAAGGCAAAAAGTATTCAGAGACAAACAATAGAGAAACAGTTCAAGACTTATATATATATTTTGAGATCAGAAGAAACAAAAGAAACACAGATAGTAAATCAATAGCAAATCCTAGACAGGAACTACCCATCCCAGAACCTAAAGTTCTAAGTGATTAACTAAGGGTTTCTAGGTCTCTTCTGAGGAGGATTAGGAACACTTGAACCATCATTTCTCTGTCTCTTTCTTACAGAGTCTGGACCACTCTGCCTTGCAGTCCTCTCCCCCGTTTGGCCAAAAACAACAGCAGCACCAAGTGCTCCTTGATCATGCAAATGCCTTTGAACATTTACTGCAGATTGGAATTGCTGAGGGCTAGGCCTTACGGAGTTGATCACATCCATTCTTCTTCGGAAATCATCATCTATATTTCTCATGCGATCATAGGCCTGTCCAGTCAGAGGTCGCTCTCTGTGAACATCATCCAGGAGAATATTGATAAGCTGATTGTTGGCATAAATAGCATTGGAGAAGTGCTCATTCTGAAGATAAGTCTGTCCTCGCACAAAGCGATAACAGTGATTGATGAGCTTCTCTTGTTCCTTTGCTGATTCATTCATCTTTTTCAGAAAGTCTGTAAGCTCTGCAATTTGTGCACTCTGAGCATGTACAACAGCTTCAATACCCTGAAGACGGTTGTTAAGATTAGGAGTGATGTCATGCATAACTCTGGCAGCCCCAGAGGATGATGATCCTTGAGCAGAAGATCTCACTTCTCTCAGAATTTGATTTGCAATACTTTGCAGACCATCAAGCCTACTTGGAAGCACCTTCTCATTCTCTTCATAATGTTCATTTGCTTCCTTAATCTCTTGCTGTAAGATCTCAAGATTCTCATTGATGTGGCGAGAGGAAGCAAGTGCAATGTTATCAAGAGTTGGAAGAGTCAGAGCCAACTGTCTTAACTTAAAAATCTCATCATAAGTAGCAAGATGCAGGGTTGAAAGATTGCGTGTGTAGACAGAAGGATCCTGTAGTTGCAACATGGACATGAGTTGCAAGTTCTGAGCTTTCAAAGACTGAAGCTCTTGCAGCACAATGCCCTGAGCAAACATGTCGGAGACAGAGGTCCTTTGCCCAACAGCACCAAATCTATGCAACAAATCATCAGGACCACTTTGATGCATACTTCTCAGATCTTCAACAGTTGGAACACCACCAGCTTCTGAAATACCAGGAGCTCTGCTCATGAAACCAAAACGACCAAAGCGTTTTTCCATCTCATCTCTTTGCAATGCATTCTGAAGGAATGCATAGTTCTGAGATAAACCAGCAGAAAACGAGGTTGTTAAGGGATCACACACAGAAGGTGTATGTCCAGAGGTTGAAGAAGGAGGAACAGCTGTAGATGAGGAGGGAGCATTTTGAGAAGAGGAGAAGGAAGATATAGTGAATGGTAAAGTGGTAGAGGGAACTGTAAAACCTTTTGAAGGAAATACAGAGGAGTGATTAAGTGAGGAGGTAGTGGAAGTAAGAACTGACTGGGTGAATATAGGCCCAGTGGCTAAAAACTCTTCTGAATAGGATCCAGAAGGAGGAGTAGTTTTTGGAGGTACAACTTCAGAGGTTGAAGTTGTAAGTGGAATGGAGGTTTGAGAATCACTAACTTCTGTGACAGAAGGTAATGAAGAAGTTATAGGAGAATTGTGAAGTGTATGAGATGGAGATGGAATAACCTGTGCAGAGGTTGATGGAAGGTCTGAAGCATTGGGATCAAAAGTAGACAAAGGAGTGGCAGTAAGATGAGCCATCCTGTGAAGAGTTTCAGAGGCATCTCTATCACCAGGCATTCTACCTTGACCCAACAGAACATTATCCATGAAGTCATCGTTATCAGCATTTTCAGCAAAATGCTTAGCCTTTGCAATCACAACTTCAGGAGCTTCATCCTCTTGATCACTGTCTTCTGACAGTTCTTGGATAATAGGAGCATCAAGATCTTCCTCTGACATATCCATCATGTCATCAGCAGCAAATTCCTCTTCCTCAGGAATATCTTCATCAAGCTCTTCACTAGGAGCAACATAGAAGTCTTTCTTCCTTAAAGACCTTCTGTTAGCAGTTGTCTTCCTCCTATGTCCTCTGATCAATGGAAGATCAGGAGAGACATTTTCTTCTTCTGTTATCTCAACATCCTGAGTTGCCTCATCATCCTGAGGTGCCTCAACATCCTCAGAGGCCAACTCACCCTCAACTTCTTTAGTTGATTCTTCTAATCTAGCATCAGCCTTAGCTTTTGCTAACAATTCTCGTTCAGCAGCTAATTTCTCTGCTTGTTCAGCAGCCTCTCTTGCCTTTCTTTGTTCCTCAGCAAGAGCAATCACTCTTGCCACTTTCTCAGCTTCAGCAGCCTCTGCCAATTTGGCAAGTCTACTTACTTCAGCATCCTGAGCTACCTTCTCAGCAGCAACAACAGGTTTTTCAGCAACAACCCTTCCAGTAGGTTCAACAGCAATTGTTGTTTGAACCAGAGTGGGAGGAGGTTCTGAAACAACCACCTTCTCAATATTAAGAACAACTTTACTTGCTCTCTTCTTACCCTTGCCATCCTTCTTGACAGCCTTCTTTCCTTTCTGCTCTGTCTCCTTCACAATTTCCTCCTGAGCAGCAACCACAGAGGGAGAAGGATTAACAGACCTCTTTGGAACTACGCCAAAGGATAAGGATTTCAGAGTACTCATCTTCAGCACAGTACTCTTGCTTGTGACACCATCCAGAGGAAGCACCACACCAGCAGCCTCAAAAATCCTTGTCAGAAGGGAACCATATGCCAAAGAACTTACAACCTTGACATTTTTCATCTGCCTTATAATCATGGCAGGCAAGTTAATTTTCTTCTCGTTCACCAAATGGAACATGAACACCCTTTCCCTGTTGGAAACCCCATTTACACTTCCACCCTTCGGAAGGAAAACATTTGTTGTCAAATAGTGCGCCCACCTCTGATGCTGAGTGAGCCACGTAGCGTAGGTTTCCTTAGCACTCAGAATTGGTTTTCCCCAATTCTCTTCCTTGTACCCAGGGGCAGAACCATCATCTCCAATGATGACCCCTTCATCATCAACACCAACAACTTGAGCAATAGAAGTCCTGCTGACCTCTATCTCAACATCTCCAACCATGGAGTGAATCACATCCTCCTCATTTGAAAAGAAATGGAGGTTTTTATAGAATTCAGTGATAAGCTTAGGATAGAAAAACTCGTCTAAGGAGACAAATGAGTTCCAGTTTTGTTTACTTAGCCATTTTGAGATGGGTTCAGTAGATTTGACTTCATCTTCTAGGAACCTAGATGTGAAAACCCTAGATTCACTAACTTGCTTTTTCAGTTCAGCATCAAAGATGTGAGTGACAGTGATGGGAATAACAACAGCTTGATCTTGAGCCATTGATAGAGGATGAAATGAAGAAATTAGGTTAAGTATGAAAGGGGGAAAATTCTAATAGAGAAGAAGACAGATAATTCTAATAGCAAAAGATTTTCGAGTGAAAGAAAAACTAAGTGTGAAAGTGCTCTTATTTATACCCAAAAATAAAACGATTCTAATTCAAAAAGTAACTAACCACCGTTTAAAGAGGGAACCAGTTACCGTTTAAAACAGAACAGCGCCGTAAAAGCATTAAATGTAGGCATACAAAGATACGAATCATGATTAGCATTAACCATACTTGATTATCTAAAAGCAGTTAGGAATTAAGATAATATAAGTATAATTAACGTAAATTATTGAAGTGGATAAGTCATACCAATGCCTTCTCGCAAGCTGCTGAATAGATTACCAGCCAGAGGCTTAGTAAACATGTCAGCAAGATTGTCTTCAGAGGGAACATGAGTAAGAATAATATCCTTCTTCAGAACATGATCTCTCAGAAAGTGATGCCTAATGTGAACATGCTTCATTCTGCTATGTTGAATGGGATTCTTGGAAAGATCAATTGCACTTTTGTTATCACAGAAGATAGTCATTGTTCCAGGAGTGATTCCATAGTCAGCAATTTGTTGCTTTATCCAGAGCATCTGAGAAACACAACTTCCAGCAGCAACATACTCAGCTTCAGCAGTTGAGAGAGCTACAGAGGTTTGTTTCTTGCTATGCCAGGAGACTAAACACTCCCCTAGAAAGTGACAACCACCAGAAGTGCTGACCCTTTTCAACTTATCTCTACCATAGTCAGAGTCTGTGTATCCAACAGGAGTAAACTCTGAACTGCATGGATACCACAAACCAGCTTCTGAAGTGCCTTTAAGATATCTGAGAATTCTTTTGACAGCAATGTCATGAATCTCCATTGGTTTAGCTTGATACCTAGCACAGAAGCACACAGCAAAATGTATATCTGGCCTGCTGGCCGTTAGGTATAAGAGAGAGCCAATCATACCTCTGTAGGTTTTGATATCTACAGGTTTACCAGCTTTCTCTGCATCATCAAAGTCTTTGCTGACATCCATGGGGATATCAACAGCATTAGAGTCCATCATGCCAAATTTCTTCAGCACTTCTCTAGTATACTTGGCTTGATTGATAAACACACCATCATTACTTTGCTTGATCTGAAGCCCTATGAAGAAGGTTAACTCTCCCATCATAGACATTTCAAACTCAGCCTTCATGTGGTCACTGAACTCTCTGCACAAAGATTCATTAGTAGCACCAAATATAATATCATCAACATATACCTGAGCTAAGAGGATGTCTTTGTTCTTCTTCAGAGTGAACAGAGTTGTATCAACACAGCCTCTGACAAATCCTTTAGACAGAAGGAAATTTGTCAATCTTTCATACCAAGCTCTGGGAGCTTGTTTCAGACCATACAAGGCTTTCTTCAGCTTGTACACATGATCAGGAAGCTTGGGATCTTCAAAACCAGGAGGTTGAGACACATAGACTTCCTCATCAATGTAACCATTCAAGAATGCACTTTTCACATCCATTTGAAAGAGCTTGAAACCTTTGTATGAGGCAAAAGCACATAAGATTCTAATGGCTTCTAATCTTGCAACAGGAGCAAAAGTTTCACCATAATCTATGCCTTCTTGCTGACTGTAACCTTGAGCAACAAGTCTTGCCTTGTTTCTCACAACATTTCCAAATTCATCTAGTTTGTTCTTCAGAACCCACCTAGTTCCAACAATCTTTTTGTTGTTAGGTCTGGGAACTAAAATCCAAACTTCTGACCTTTTGAACTGGTCAAGTTCTTCTTGCATTGCCATTAACCAGGAATCATCATCAGCAGCTTCATAGAAGTCCTTGGGTTCAAGAAGTGACACAAAAGCCACATTCCCCATATATCTTCTGAGCTGTGCTCTGGTCATGACAGGATTATGAACAGAGTCAATTACATTCTCCAAGGGGTGATTCCTAGGAGCTCTAACTTCTCTTGGTACATCCAATGTATCTTCTGAAACTTGTTCATCATTTGTTGAATCATATATAGGAGCATCTTCTGGAAGGAAGTTGACTTCTGGAGTGGGATTCACTTCTGGAGCTTGTACAACAACAGGAGGAATCACTTCAGCAGCTCTGGGAGAAACATCTTCTTCAACAGAAGGAGAAGGATCTTCAGGAGCTTGAACTACATCTTCTTCAGGAGCTCTACTATCTGCAGGGTTAGTCTCATCAAACTGTACATGAACAGATTCATCTAGAGTTTGAGTTCTCTTATTAAAAACCCTATATGCTTTACTATGTGCTGAGTAGCCAAGAAAAATGGCCTCATCTGCCTTTGAATCAAACTTTGAAAGATATTTTTTTGTATTCAAAACATAGCATTTACAACCAAAGGTTCTGAAATAACCTATTTTAGGCTTTCTACCTTTCCAGAGTTCATAAGGAGTCTTGTTCAAGATGCTTCTGATTAGCACTCTATTCAGAACATAGCAAGCTGTGTTAACAGCTTCTCCCCAAAAATACTTTGGAAGCCTTCTCTCATTGATCATAGTTCTGGCTACTTCAACCAGAGTTCTATTCTTCCTTTCAACAACCCCATTTTGTTGAGGTGTTCTAGGAGCAGAGAAGTTATGATCAATGCCCTTGATTTCACAGAATTCTTCAAACCTAAAGTTCTTGAATTCTCCACCATTATCACTTCTGATATGAACAACCTTTTCATTCCTTTCATTCTCAAGCTTCTTTATCAGAACTGAGAAACATTCAAGTGACTCATCTTTGCTAGACAGCAGGATGACCCAAGTGAATCTTGAATAGTCATCTACAATGACAAAGGCATACTTCTTTCCACCCATGCTCATTGGTTGAACAGGGCCAAAAAGGTCCATATGAAGTAATTCCAAAGGTCTTTTAGTTGAAATACATTTCTTAGTTTTAAAAGAGCTTCTGGATTGTTTACCAGATTGACAAGCAGTACACAAATGGTTCTTTTTAAAACTAATTTCAGGCAGACCCTCAACCAATTGATATCTAGCTACTTTGGCCAGAAGGTCCATGCTCACATGAGCAAGTCTTCTATGCCAGAGCCAGGAGGTATCCTCTTTAGACATCAAGCATATATTTTTGCAAAGATTCTCAAGGTTCAGCATAAAAACATTTTCAACTCTAGGAGCAGTTAGAATGACTTCCCTTGACTTACTGTCCAGGATTTTACATCCAGAGGAGCTGAAGACAACATCTCTACCTTTATCACACAATTGTGCAACACTCAGGAGATTAAACTTCAGGCCTCTGACTAGGGAGACATCTTCGATTGGAGGATTGGTTCCAATGGATCCAGAACCAAGAATTCTTCCTTTCTGTGCATCTCCAAAGCTGACTTTACCACCTCTTTTAGGCACAAATGTGATGAATGCTTTTTCATCACCTGTCATATGCCTTGAGCACCCACTGTCAATGTACCACAGCTTTGACATTGATGGAGCACTCAGAGCCACCTCAGAGTCATAAGTTGCTTCAGGAGGTGCGGAAGTATCTCCTTCAGTTTCTTCAGAGGATGGCTCATCAATAGCCATGAAACATATCTATGCTTGCTCTTCCTTTTCTTCAGGATCGCTGCTAGTCTCAGAGTCTGACCAGGCAGCCAGCATAGCTTTCTTGAACTTCTTCTTATCCTTTTTCAGCTCAGGACAATTAGGCTTGATGTGTCCTGGTTGCTGACATCCATAGCACACAATGGGCTTGTTTGGATCTCTCTTGGATTTATCACCAAAGTCAGGAGTTTTCTTATCAAAACTTCTGAATGACTTCTTGTAGTTTGCACCTCTGCCTTTTCTAAAAGCTCTCTTAAACTTCTTGGTCAGCATGGCCAATTCCTCATCTTCCGATGATTCTTCAGAAGATTCTGCCTTCAGGACAACTTGTCTTTTTCCTTCTGACCTTTCTCTCAGGTCATGATTTTTTAATGACATCTCATGAGTAATTAAAGACCCAATGAGTTCATCATACAAGTAATAGCTCAAGTCCTGAACTTGTTCAATAGCAGTCTTCTTGGCTTGCCACGACCTTGGTAAGCTTCTGACAATCTTCTTCACTCGTTCAGATTCTTCAATGTCTTTTCCCAAACTCTTTAAGTCATTGACTATCTTGGTGAATCTAGAATTCATGTCTGAAATAGATTCTTTGTCAAGCATTTCAAATAACTCATATTCTCTCATGAGTTGGTTGACTTTTGACTGCTTCACTTTTCCAGTACCTTCATATGTGACTTCTAGCTTGTTCCATATATCCTGTGCTGTTTCACAAGAAGAGACTTTGTTATATTCAGTAGCTGTAAGTGCACAATGCAACATATTTATTGCTGAAGCATTAGTTTGAAGCTTTTTCAGAATGTCATCTGTGTATTCCTTCTGAGGAATAACAACATTCCCTAAACCTTGTTCCATTCTGGTGGGAATGAAATCACCATCAGTGATGACATACCAAGCACTCATGTTCTGAGCTTGGATGAAGTACATCATCCTTTTCTTCCAGTATGAGTAGTTGTTGCCATTAAATAATGGAGGTCTAGTAGTGGAAGAACCTTCCGGGACTATGAAGTGAGAAGAATTCTCAGGCTGGTGTCTACTAGCCATCTCTATTGATTCTGATAGGATCTTACACTTAGATTGTTAGATCTTTAGTAAATATACGAAGTGACCTTCGCTCTGATACCACTTGTTGGCCCTAACAAGAACAGAATCACCTAGAGGGGGGTGAATAGGTGTTTCAAAAGAAAACTGATAATTTTAAGTTTTACAAGAAACTTAATTTCTCAGAGTCAAATTTCCTCAGAGTCAGAGGCAAGCTTATAGAAGGAGCCTCTGAGGGAAACTCTGCTTATGTGCAGTTTAACTGCTTTCAGCAAACAGAAGTTCTTAAAAGGAGAACTTCTGGACAGTCTTCTGAACAAAGACAAAGATAAAAAGAGACAAGTTTGTTTCAGCACTAAATATGAGCAAGTACACAGAGGCAAATAAACAAGTATAAAGTAGGGAGAGAGAAGTTCAGGAGGTCCTGATGAACAGTTCAATTTATCCAAGTTCGCCACAGAAGTCCTGTGACTACGTCTTGTCCTCTGAGGTCGCAGCCTCAAGAGATTTTATAAATCCACTATTCAGAACTTTTATGGCAAGTTCAGAAGCTCCTTTACAAATAACAGAACTTAAGCTAATTTCTCACTTAGTTCTGACTAGCCTAAAAAGAGTTAAAGGATTTCCACCAGAACAACAACAACTCTGTTTTGTGGATTTCTCACCCAACTCTAATCTCAACTAGATTTCTCTCTTTAAATCTAACTGAAAATCACAAACGATCTCAGTTTACAAGATTCCTATTATGAACTTGTTTTTCTTCACTCTCTCTCTATTACAATAGCTAAGCTAAGAAAGATTGAGAATGGAAAATGGTGCTCTGTTTTCTAGCTTAAAACAGTGCGTTGAGATTTTTGCTCTATTATCGCGTGTGTCTTGTAATGGAGCTTTGGCTACTATTTATAGTGTGAGGAGATGACCGTTGGTGAAGTTTGAATCTTCAATTGAGATGACATCAGATTTGTAGCCGTTAATTTGTCAAGTCTTCAAACGGTCTTCAAACACTTGATTCCGTTATCCTTGTTCTTTAGCTAAATCCGGTTAGTGATTTGAAGATAAGGAACATATTGACTGGAATCATACTTCATTTGGATCAACAAAGGGTAGACATGGAAGAGCTGGTTTAGCTTTGAGCAGACAAGCGCGCTCCATAAAAACAGCTTTTAGAACTTTTGGCGCCTTGCATTAAATGCAAAGTCAAAGCAATAAATGCTTGACAAGGACAGCATCCTCGCGCTTCTGAGTCCAATCTTCTTTTGTCTAAGCTTCTGATCCAGTGGAATTGCTTCTGGTTGAATTTGAGCAGCTGAGGAGAGCTTTGTCAACTTCTGTGACTCTTCAGAGCGGAGCATCCAGCTTCTGAACTTCATCTAGAGGATCCAGCTTTCCTTAATATCAGAGTTCAAATAAAGACCAGAGGATCTTCATTCAGCACCTGCTGAGAATAACTTATACAACACTAAAAGAAATTGTTAGACAACATTTAAAAGTGTTATATTAAGGAGTTATATTTCATCTTCTGAAACATTTGGACATAGTCAAAACACTTAGGGTTCATCAGAGGTCACTCTGAAAAACTGAAAAGTATATGTGTTTTGCTTCTCTTAAAGACCTCTAATATTTGTAATTTCTTTTCTTAGGCAGACCAAGCTGCAAAGGCTAACAAGATCCGGAATTATCAAAAGATGTATTTTATATTCTCCTCAAAACCCTTTGAATAGAACACGAGTGCCCCTAAACGATTACAAAAGAAACTGAGAAACTAGATGCAAAAATGAAATATTACATAAGAAAACGAAAAAGTGTAATGCTATACTCAGGTTTCAAAAGCGAGTCTACAGAAATAGACATGCAGTCCATGGTGGTTAGACGAGTCCAGCAATGGCGGACGGCTAGTGCTTACTGGAGCCATTTAATTGTTTTCGATCTGGTTTGCACTGGACCCTATTTGTGAGGGCTAGTTATGGGTTGGATAACCGATACTAAAGAAAATAAAGAAAAACCAATGTCTCCACCATCTAAATTGAGCCAAATTCTCCCTTTTTCCTTGGTTCACAAGATCAACCAGGAGATTTTATTACTCCGACTCGTCTTCGCAGCGATAATTATGACGATGGGGCTGGAGATATCCAAACGGCCTTGGAAGCACGTCGAAAATTTGAATTCTTGGATGGTACGATTACTAAACCAGAGCCTCCTTTGCACCCAGTCAGATTGGAACACGATTAACGCGATGTTAATATCGTGGATTATGAATACTATTGATCCTGAGGTAAATTGCTATCTGTCCAAATATAAAGATGCAAAACGCTTGTGGGATTATTTGAAATCACGTTATGCAGTAGTTAATGGCCCAAGGATTCAACAATTGAAATCTTCAATTGTGAAATGCGAACAGACTAAATCAATGTCTGTGGCAGAGTATTTTGGCAAACTTTCTGCTTTGTGGGAAGAATTGCACAACCACGAACCAATAATTGAATGTTCTTGTTGTAAATCATGTACGGCAGGGAGTAAACATGAAAAAAGGCATGAGAATGGCATGTTGCACGAATTTCTTATGGGCTTGTATTCTGATTATTATGCAACCCTTCGTGCTAATATTCTCTCACAGGATCCATTGCCTTCACTCGATAGGGCTTTTCAATTGGTTGTGCAGGACGAAAGGGTTAGACTTGCAAAAGCAACATCTGTGGATAAACCAACCGAGGTGCTGGGATTTGTTGTTCGTACTAATTTCGGGAAGGAACGTGGAAGGGCGGATAAACCTGATCGATTAGGTCTTCTTTGCGGTCATTGCAACAAAACTGGACATGAGATCTCTGATTGTTTTGAAATAATAGGCTATCCGGAATGGTGGGATGTACGTGGCAAGGTTGACGGTGGCGGAAGGGGGTAGAGGCACAACTGGTGGTAGAGGCAGAGGTTTTGCTCGTGCCAATGCGGCAACCACAGAACATGGCAGGTCTGCTGGCTGCTCAAATAATAGCAGTAATGTGTCATCGTCTTCATCTTCTCAACTATTTTCGGCTGATCAGTGGAAGGCTCTTACAGGTCTTGTGGGTAATGCGAAAATTTCGAATGATCGGTTAAATGGTACGTTTGATAAACAATTATGGATAATTGACACTGGAGCAACACATCATGTCACATGTGATGCTTCTTGGGTTATCAATAAGCAGGAAATATCTAATTTCCCGGTTGAGCTTCCTAATGGTGAAATTGTTGTTGCAACACAAGAGGGTTCCGTTCAATTGTCAAGCACAATTACTCTTAATCATGTTCTTTACGTGCCTAAACTCAGCTGCAATTTAATTTCAGTCTCGCAATTAAATGATGACATGCAGTGTAGTGTACATTTTGACTCTTATATGTGTGCTATACAGGACCGATCGAGGAATCAGATTGGAACGGGTGTTAGGCGGGATGGACTTTACTACTTCGGAGCTGTTGATTCGGGACAACATGTAGAGGTGAATGGGATAACATCAGTCTTGGAACTTTGGCACAAACGAATGGGACATCCCTCCGAGAAAGTGGTGAAGTTACTTCCTCCTGTCTGCAACTCTAAAGATAGTTTAAATAAAGCATGTGAAGTCTGTTTTCGTGCTAAGCATCCTAGAGATAAATTTCCGTTAAGTGAAAGTAGAGCAGCTAGAATTTTTGAGAAAGTACATTGTGATTTGTGGGGGCCTTACCAGTGTCCTTCGTCATGTGGTGCTCGATATTTTTTGACTTTGGTGGATGACTATTCTAGAGCTGTTTGGGTTTATTTATTAGTGGATAAAAATGAACTTTTTCGAATGTTTATGTCATTTATCGCTATGATTGATAGACAATTTTCTCAAACAATTAAGATTGTTCAAAGTGATAATGGCACCGAATTTAATTGTTTGCTTGATTATTTCTCTGCAACTGGTATTTTGTTTCAAACTTCATGTGAGGGCACCCCTCAACAAAATGGGAGGGTTGAGAGAAAACATAAGCATATTTTGAATGTAGGAAGAGCTTTGAGGTTTCAAGCTAATTTACCTATTCGTTTTTGGGGAGAGGGAATTCTTGCTGCAGCACACCTAATTAATCGTACCCCATCTCTTATTTTAAACAATAAAACACCATATGAGATTTTGTTCGGTAATGCTCCTTCTTATGCTACAATTCGAATGTTTGGTTGCTTATGCTTTGCTCATAATCAAAAGACAAAAGGAGACAAATTTGCCACTAGGAGTCGAAAATGTATCTTTATGGGGTATCCATTTGGAAAAAAAGGATGGAAATTGTTTGATCTTGATACACAAGAATTTTTTGTTTCACGTGATGTCAAATTCTTTGAGGATGTTTTTCCTTTCTTTGATACGAAATCCAAAGTACCCAATAATGTTCATGAGTCTGTGGATATGGATGATAATTTTGACGAGTCTTTGTTTAGAGATGAACCCAATCCCATAACCCAAATTCCTCCTTTACCCACACACATAGACTCTTCTGAAAACTCTTCACTGTTGGCTCCCCCAACTGAAATTATCCAGCTAGATCCCCATATCCAACCCGAATCTGCCTTGGACAATACTGTTACGACCGCTTCTGAGCCTTCAGACATTCTTGAGCAGTCCATGTCTTATGAGCACACCGGATCTGCAGAAATGGGGCGGGGTATGAGAAACAAGGCTCCGTCTGTGTTGTTGTGGGATTACGTTACTCACACAATGGTTGCAGATAGTCCATCCCTCGCTACTCCGTCTCCACACGATTCCTCAGGTACTTTATCCTATAGCGCACTACATCAAATGTGATAATTTTTCTGTGCGATACCGAAATTTTCTTGCAGCAGTTACTTCAGGCAAAGAACCACATTCCTTTAAGGAAGCTATGGCAGATATTCGCTGGAAAGAATCAATGCACGAGGAGATGCGGGCACTGGAAGATAACGGTACTTGGACTCTTGAACTTCTTCCTCCTGGAAAACGAGCTTTACGTAGTCAATGGTGCACAAAATAAAATATCATTCTAATGGGGAGATTGAACGTTTCAAATCCTGATTAGTGGTTTTTGGTAATCATCAAGAAGAAGGAGTTGATTATACAGAAACGTTCGCCCCGGTTGCAAAAATGACTATAGTTTGGGCCCTCCTTGCTATTGCAGCTTCTAAAAATTGGGAAGTTCATCAAATGGATGTTCATAATGCTTTCTTGCATGGTGATCTCGAGGAAGAGGTGTATATGAAGCTTCCTCCCGGATTTGAATGTTCTAATCCGAATATGGTGTGTCGATTGCGAAAATCCTTGTAAGGGTTGAAACAAGCACCGAGATGTTGGTTTGCAAAACTTGTCACAGCTTTAAAAGGGTATGGCTTTATGCAATCTTACTCTGATTATTCTTTATTTACTTACACTCGAGGAAGTGTACAAGTTAATGTGCTTGTGTATGTTGATGATCTTATCATTTCTGGAAATGATTCCGCTGCTATTCAAGCTTTCAAAGCATATTTGAGCGATTTCTTTAAAATGATGGCACTCTGAAATATTTTCTTGGCATTGAGGTACCTCGTAGTTCCTCTGGCTTGTTTTTATGTCAAAGGAAGTACACTCTTGATATCATCTCTGAAGCTGGATTATTGGGCGCCAAACCATCTGGTTTTCCTATTGAACAAAATCACAAACTTGCTCTGGCTAAGGGCACAATTTTATCTGATCCGGAGGCCTATCGACGATTAGTCAGTCGCTTGATTTACTTGGGGGTTACTCATCCTGATCTTGCCTACTCGGTGCATATTTTGTCTCAATTTATGCAGGAACCTCGTCTTGAACATTGGGAAACAGCTTTGAGAGTTGTTCGTTACTTGAAAGGCACGCCTGGTCAAGGCATTCTTTTGCGATCAGATAGTGAGTTATCCTTGCAAGGATGGTGTGATTCAGATTGGGCAACATGTCCTCTTACTCGCCGGTCCCTAACAGGGTGGTTAGTGTATCTTGGTAACTCTCCAATTTCATGGAAAACAAAGAAGCAACATACAGTTTCACGTTCTTCTGCTGAAGCGGAATATCGATCCATGGCTTCCATTACTTGTGAACTTAAATGGTTGAAAGACATGTTACTAAGTTTGGGTATTCATCACCCAAAGGCAATTAAACTTTTTTGTGACAGTCAGTCTGCTCTTCACATTGCTAAAAACCCTGTGTTTCATGAAAGAACAAAGCATATTGAAGTTGATTGTCACTTTGTTCGTGATGCTATAACTGATGGATTACTTGCTCCGGAGTATGTTCCTACTTCAACACAACTGGCAGACATCTTTACCAAGGCTCTTGGAAAGAAACAGTTTGACTATCTGCTTCACAAGTTGGGCATTTTAAACCCGCATGCTCCAACTTGAGGGAGGGTGTTACGAATCTTTATGATTTGCTATGCTTTGGGATTTGTTTTAGGAGTCTTTGTTGTCTTTCCTATTTAGCTATTTAGTCCTATTTAGAGTGCATTTCCTATTTAGCTATTTAGGATTCTCTTTGTACTTTTTATATGGGCTCTCTGTGATAACCACAGACAACTCCTTTTACCAGAATTTACAAAAACGCAAATTGTTTTTGGCTTGGGTCTGTAATACACTTGTCACACATCCCAATGGGGTTCTTTCAACTTTATTAAAGATTTTGGACCCTCTAATAATTTTCCTAAAAGAACATAAGACAAGCATTGCAATCTATCCAGGTCCATTGTCTTTCTCCAAGTCAACAGTAATTTCCTAAATCATATTCAGAGCCTCAAGAATTTCCTGAAATGAAGAATATCCTTTGTGGACACAAGAATTTACAAGACCAAATTCAAATACTAACCAAGACCGTAGCAACAAAACAACAAAGTTCATTGAATAGATCCATCTCTCGCTCGAGATGTTTTACAGTTGTTAGGCTCTTACCTGAAGCCTCACCTGAGGTGCACAACGGGAATTCATACCAAACATTACTGATAGCACATGATGGAATTGTTAGGCTCAAATCATGGAATTTAGCTAAAAAACTGATATAACACATGAGCAAAGCTAGTGAATTTTGATCCTTGGCCCGTTCCCACATGAGCAAAATGTAGATTCTTACCCATTCTGTTGCGCTATAATGTCGTTAAGGTTTCCTTCACATTGTAGTTTTGGTGTGTGCATGGCTCCCCCGCAGAAAATCTTCATTTGATTGCATCTTTTGATAGATAGTTGTTCTAACAACGGGAAATTGATGACATAATAGGCAGAGCAAAAGCTGTTCAAGCTACATAAGGCATATAGTGTCATATATGTCAGCTTACTGAAAGTGATCACATCATTATGCTCTTCTCTGCAATGTCCATCATAGTCGTTTGCAACAATGATATCTTCCATAGATACAGATTAAAAATTAGAAATTTAAAAATCGGTTTGTCATAGGGTGCATGTGAAATTAATGGAAATGCTTACTTAAAAGGAGTTTCTTAAACTTTTTACCACCCTAATATTAAGTAACTTTCAATTGCCGTTTGGGTGCTATTCATATCGAAACACCACATTCATCACAATCGCTCACATATATTATTGCATCGTTTTTGAATCTCTCCCTTTCATTCTTTTCAGTTGTCAAGACTCCTAGTTTGCCAGTCATAAGATTTACAAGTCCATCTTATTTTGACCACTCTTAATTAGTTAAAAAATCTAAACACACGATATTGTAGAAGGCACAAAAATGTCAAATTTGTTCATATATTTACAAATGGATGAAATTCAGAAATAAACAAACAAATTGGTAACTACGTTGAAGCAAAATTCTATCTACTAATTTGAACTAGTCCCTTCACTCGATTTTAAGGCTGAATTCATGTTTTTAATGAGGTCACTCTGAAAAACTGAAAAGTATATGTGTTTTGCTTCTCTTAAAGACCTCTAATATTTGTAATTTCTTTTCTTAGGCAGACCAAGCTGCAAAGGCTAACAAGATCCGGAATTATCAAAAGATGTATTTTATATTCTCCTCAAAACCCTTTGAATAGAACAAGAGTGCCCCTAAACGATTACAAAAGAAACTGAGAAACTAGATGCAAAAATGAAATATTACATAAGAAAACGAAAAAGTGTAATGCTATACTCAGGTTTCAAAAGCGAGTCTACAGAAATAGACATGCAGTCCATGGTGGTTAGACGAGTCCAGCAATGGCGGACGGCTAGTGCTTACTGGAGCCATTTAATTGTTTTCGATCTGGTTTGCACTGGACCCTATTTGTGAGGGCTAGTTATGGGTTGGATAACCTCATTAGGGCTGAGCAAAAGAACCAGAAACCGAGAATCGAACCGAATTGTTAGTTTGGTTCGGTTTTTTGGTTTTCGGTATTCGGTTCGGTTTAGAGATATGTAAATTTTATAACTTATAGAAATTTCGGTTGTACCGAACCGAACCGAAATATTTTGGTTCGGTTTAATTCGGTTACTTTAAAATTTCGATTCGGTTCGGTTCCCAAAATTCCATACATATCGATTCGGTTTTCTAATAGTTCGGTTCGGTTTTAACCGAACCGATGCTCAGCCCTAAACCTCATCATCATATATGCAATTTAAGAAGGAAATATTTGAAATGCATGCACCAACTTACTAGAATTCTCTATTTTCAGCACTATCAAATTTGTTGAAGTCCAAAACACCCGCGACGTAAGCAGATTGACATTCCTATCTTCTGAGTCGAAATTAGACCGCCTAATCTGAGCACTGACTGTCACTATCCCAAGAAATAACATTAATAATGATATTAGGTTCAATAACAAACTGAAAGAATAAAGGTCACAGAAGGTATTAATTCCTACCAGTCTTGTATTTGAAGCGCTATTGTTGCATTAAGATTTCCTTCCCATATTGTTTCAAATTCATATCGTATTCCCTGTAATATTGGCGTGTTCAAGAATCCGCCACAGAAATTCTTCATTCGCTTGCATCTCTCAATATATACTCGTTCTAACAACGGGAAATTGAAGATGTTATTGCTGGAGCAAAAGCTGTTTAGGCTGTATAGATTTAAATACTTCATCTTATTGAAAATAATCACATCATGATCTTCACAATCAATGTCGTTTGCAACAATTTCTTCCATCGCATTGCAAAGAGAAACACTTAAATCCACGAGATGCACCATAGTTTTGGCTGTTGATGCTGTTACCAAGTTCGTCATGTTTCCGCAAATTTCCACCTTGAGACTTGTTAGATACTGGAAAGAAACTGATGATGGTGCTATATCCATCAAATCGTAACACCAGCTAGCCTTCAGGGTCTCAAGATCTTGAAGAAACGAATGGAGTTGCGAGTCTTTCTTCACTATATGCTTCAAATTTCTGACATGTGCAACCTGAAAGTGTTTCGGTCTTAGATGATATATATGTTGTTCCGCATGATCTCCATCTGCTCTTTCATCATCTAATGAGAATATCTCTCCCAAGGAATCACCACTGAAGATGAGCGTTTCCAAAGAGTAGATTCGTTTGAGAAAACCGAATAAAAAAGGAATCGATTCCTCTTCTAAAGAGAACAACGTAACTTGTTTCAATTTCCACAACAACTCAACCGGAAACCCATCACTTTGTGTACTTGCTTTCAAGCTATGTTGATGTCAAGACCTCCACATTGGAAATTACCTATAAGAAAATTGAAAATATTTTATCCAAGTCAACATAATACATAGAAGCTTATAATGATTTAATCTATTTTAAGCCTTCAGACTTTCATGGTTCATTCCGATGGTTCATGTTAACCGACTCCGAACCGAATCATTTAGGAACTAAGGCTTTGTTTTGTTGTTGTTATAGAGACCCTAGCTTGATTTTTTGAATTTTTTTTAAGATTTATGCATTGAACCTATCTCTAAATTTCCGTATTGAGCCCTCGATCAATAATATTTGTACATATTGTGCCCAAACAGTTGGTGCAAATATCAATCTCACTCTAAAATGTGCATTACTCAGTTTTGCTTCTGGTGCATTCATCTATGCAACTGAGAAGTATTACTATGCAGATTTCGAGACATGTTGTTCTGTAAACTTTACTCTTCATTAATAATTTTCTATGGCTAACTCAAATACACTAGCATTTGTTAAGAAGGATGCTAAAAGCTATTTATAGAATGGAAACTACACTAGCATTTAACGGCTTTTTTTTAATCTGGTAATGCTTATCCAATATGGCACAAGTGTTTAAGATGATGGTTATTTTGCCTTTTTGTTTTCTTAGTAAGAGTTACTTGATGAAATGATATAGACTTTGGCTACCCTCAGCATACTGAGGCTAGAATCCTTACTGAATTTATCAAGACGGATACTTATAGAATGGAAACTACACAGAGGCCTTCTATGGCTGTTATAAATTCAGTCTCTTGGTGCAGTGAGATTAAACTCTAGTAGGAATATTTCTTAAACCATGGGGAAATTTGGTGCTTATCGTGAATGTAATAGTTCAAATTTCTCTTTTCCGAAATTTGAGTACAAAAGCATATTTGTTTGTTACAGGTTCTTATGAATCCCATTTTGTTCAGTTTTGTGCCAACCGTAGTCACCAAAACTGGCAGTTACAGAAGCATGAGAGCATTCATACTCGAGCACCATTCTATGCAGTTCAAAAATAATGCACAAAATACATCTTATCTTGCACCATATTAATGGGCTGCCAAAGGATTGGATGGAGAAAATGGACAAAGGATTGGATTTCTTGCTTTTTTACACCTCACTAAATGATAAGCAGTAGCTAAGTAATGGGGCCTTACTGATACATTCATTATTAGCTAGAATAAAGGAAAACTAATTATTAGCACCATCAATTATTCACATATCTCGAGTTAATCCCGTTGAAAAGCTTAACTTTGATCTTGTTGAGAGCACTTGCAGCTTCTTTGCTACTAATCCTCTCTTCAGGTACATCTACACAACACTTCAAGGCTAACTCCATAATCGATGATATGCAATAAGTCTTCGCCTCATAGTGCTGTTCGTTGATTGAGATCAAATTGGGATCTGCAAGTTCAGCAACTCCAAAAGGCAACAAATATTCAATCCATTCCTTGATGCTCATGTCTTCATTAAATATCTCATCCGTAGGCCTTTTTCTCGTGAAAGTTTCCATCAGTAGAATACCGAAGCTGTACATGTCTCCTTTTACAGAAACAAGTCCTTCTGATCCATACTCTGCATCACAATATGGATTAAGCAGCCTCTTGGGATAAATTAATGACCATATCTATAATTACAATTATACAAAAAATAAACATTACCTGGTGCCATATATCCAACAGTAGCAAGAGTCATAGTTTGTATGAAAGATTGGTCTTCTCCAATGAGCTTTGCTATGCCAAAATCACTTACATGAGCGACCATATCTTCATCTAGAAGGACATTACTTGGTTTCAAATCACAATGGACAATAAGCTCGGCGGCGCCATGATGAATATATTCAAGTGCTGATGCGACATCAATCATTATGTTCAATCTCTGCAAAGTATCTAAAAAGTAGTTGTGAGAATACAACCACTTCTCCAGGCTCCAATTCGGCATGAACTCCATGACCAAAGCTTTAAGCTCAGTTGTACAACAACTGGTGATTATTTTCACAAGATTCCTATGACGAATCGTGCGCAATGCTTCACACTCCACATCAAAACTCTTTATTGCTCTTTCTGAATCCAAATTAAAAACCTTAACCGCAACAAACATCCCATCAAAAAGAGTCCCTTTGTATACTGACCCAAAGCTACCCTTCCCAAGCAAGTTCACCTCATCAAATTTTTCGGTTGCACGATTCAGCTCGTGGATGGAAATCCTTTGCCATGTTGCTAGAGGGAGAGAATTCGTTGGATGAGTTGATAATCTTGTTTTTCTCTTGCAATACCAAATCAAGATAATAATAAGAGTTCCAAGTGCTAAAGTTGTTGTACCAATCATGACCAGTACTATCTTTGATTCTTTTGATAGACTCTGATGGATAGTTTTGCATGGATGGACAAGGAACTTAGGATCCCCGCAAAGAGCTTTATTTCCTAGAAATGACTGAGCTGACAAGTTTACGAATGGGCCTCCTTTAGGAATTTCTCCTTGTAATTCATTGAAAGACACATTAAAATCCCTGAGATATTTCACTTTCTCAAAGGACTTGGGGATTTGTCCAGAGAGATTATTAATTGATAAATCTATGAACTTCAAGCTTATAGCATCACCGAGTGATTCAGGAATGGAACCCTCCAGTTTATTATTAGATAAAGAGAGATAAGCTAAAGATTGAAGGCCTCCAAAAGTGGGTGGGATACGGCCTGATAACTGATTTTCTGACAAATCAAGTACCGTAACAACTTTCAAATTGCCAATTTCTAGTGGAAGGGTACCAGATAAAGTATTTGACGACAGGCTTAGTTTAAGGACATCTGTAAGGCTCCACAAGGTTGATGGAATAGTAGAATTAAGTTTGTTGGATCCTAAATAGAGAAATCTCACGGATGTGAGATTAACCAAGCAAGAAGGAATATTTCCAAAGAGTTTATTCTTATTAAAATATATCTCACTCAAGCTACGTAAACTGCACAATTCAGAAGGTATGGTCCCTTGCATTCTATTTGAAGAAAGACCGATTCCTTGAAGGTTCCTCAATTTTTCAATGGTCTTTGGAAGGAATCCTTCTAAATTGTTATTCGCTAGATTCAATAAAATCAAGCTGCTTAAGTTGCCAATTTCCCTGGGAATCATTCCTGCAAGTTCACAACCAGCAATGTGGAGTTTTTCAAGGGAAGAAGATAAATTTCCTATAGATATTGGTAGAATAGTATTCAATGGGTTGTCACTCAGTTCTAACCTTGTCAAGTTTATACAATTGGCCAATGAGGAGATAAAAGTTGATAGAGATTGACAACTGAGACTATTGTTCCACAAACGTAATTCTTGAAGGTTTCTTAAATTACCAAGATTATCAGGAATAGAACCGGAGAACATGTTTGAATTCAAGTTGATCCGATTGAGACTAGAGGCATTAGAGAGAGATATAGGAATAGAACCATGTAAGTTGTTTTCTCCAAAATAAATTTCTTCAAGATTGGGAAGATGGAGACCAAAGCTCGGAGGAAGACTGCCGGAGAGATGATTAAATAATAAACTTAGCTCCTTCAATGTTGACAAATTAAACATACTGGAAGGAATTGTTCCGTCCAGATTGTTAATTCCAAGATCGAGTAGCTCTAAGTCTTGAAGGTGGCCCATTTCAAAAGGAATTGTACCTGCATAACAATTATATATACCCATTCAAAATTCTAAATTAACAATAAAATCAACTAAATACCATATTATTTTAATATCATTTTTATTTTTATTGTTATTATTATTATTATACAATTTCTTTTTACAACATATATTATCAATACCTATACCTTTCAACATGTTTTCTGCCAAGTGAAACTCATAAGCTGGGTTAGATTATGACGATTCTTTATGATTATCCTACACCATTACCTTTTAACATGTTTTCTGTGACTTCAAAACTCTTAAGTCGGGTTAGGTTTCCAATAGATGAAGGAATTTTACCACCAATTGATATTCTTTGTATCTTTAATACCTCCATATTTTTAAGATTCCCAATCGATTTTGGAATTTCCCCTGTGATCAATAAAGAATAATATTGTGACAGATTAGTTTAATATCTATTCGTTACAAAGAGTATAATTTGAAACTAGAATGATGCTTGTTTTTTTCAAATAACTAAGAGCATTGTTGTACAAAATTGAGTTAATAGACTTTGATCAACACATGAACTTGAGGACCTTAAAATATATATTTGAACTAACTAGTTTAAAAGATTTAAAAGGGTAAAGTTCAAAAAAAACTTTTGTGGTTTCATTTATTTTCAGAAAAATGATTGTGTTTTACTTTTTGTCAAAACAATGATTGAGGTTTCAGATTTTTGCAAAATGAAAACTATTTTCTTTGGCGTTCTTAAAATCATCGTTTACGACTTTAAAAATGATATTATTCCAATAAATATTGATAGTGTAAGAAACTTTAATTCTTTGACTTTTTTATTTTGTGATCATTTAGACGGTGTTTAGTGAAAAGAGATAAAATTAACATTTAAGAGACAGTTTAAAAAATGATGATATCAAAAACTGAAGATCTGGTTCCATAGAAATTATACTATTAAACAACTTCAGTTTAAGGTCGTTAACCATGAGTTGAAATTTTCACTTTAAGGTCGTTAACCATGAGTTTTATAATGTCAAACTAAAATGTGTTTTTTCAAAATTTGACCGTTAAATTTGAATAGGAAATGAGTTATAGGTATACCTGTGAAATTGTTAAAGGAAAGATATAATTGTTGAAGCATGGTGAGATTCCCAAAATCCTTATGTAAATCTCCTTCGAATTGATTGCCAGACAAGCTTAACATTTCTAACCTCTTGCATGTGAACAGAGAGGGAGGAATTGGACCATTGAATAAGTTCCAACTCAATGAGAAAAATTCTAATGCAGGAAGATGGGCAAACATATTTGATGGAAGATAGCCTGTTAGAGTATTTGCAGAAACCCCCAATTCTCGAAGTGAAGAAATATTCGAGATACCAATCGGTAATCCTCCTGAAAGCTTGTTGTTGAACAAGTACAACATTTCCAAGCTTTGAAGATTTCCAATTGCTTCTGGAATATGGCCTTCAAAATTATTGAGTGATCACAAGTAGTTAAGACGATGCAGCTTTGAAAGGTAGCATAATGATATTGGAATCACAAACTAATATTACTTTAAATATGATACTGAATAATTAAAATTTAACATGTCATGATTTAGAACTAAATGTTAGAATATACATACGTACACTAAAGACATGAATGAATGACTCTGACTTAGCTTCTAAATCATGACTTGGTTTAGGATTCATTCATGCCTTTAGTGTATATTCCAACTGAAAGATAACCATTCTCTAGATGAAAGATTAGAAAAGGTATTTGATGGAAGATCACCTGTCAGATTATTTGTAGAAAAATCTAATACTCGAAGTGAAGACATGTTTCTAAACAAGGTTGTTGTTGGGATGGAACCTGACAACCAATTATCACCAATATAAATTACTTGCAGCGAAGAAATGTTGAAGATACCAATCGGCACACCTCCCGAAAGCTTGTTGTTGCCCAAGGATAGTATTTTCAAGCTTTGAAGATTTCCAATTGCTTTTGGAATTTCACCCTCAAGATTATTGATTCCCAAGTAAAGATGATTCAACTTTGATAAGTTGCATACTGATATTGGAATCATACCTATGAACAATCCATGGAAATTTATTAATACATATCTTTGGTTTTTAATAAGATGCACGATAAAAGATAAAGATAAGAGAGATAAGAAATCGACCTCCAAAGTTATTAGAGTAAAGATCAAGATATTGAAGTTGGGTTAAAGAACCAATCCATGAGGGGATTATCCCGTCGAAAAGATTGTATCCCAAAGCAAGCCTTCTCAAGCGTCGTAAGTTGCCAAGTTGATGAGGCAAAGAGCCATGGAAATGATTACGATACAAAGAGAAATTGACTAGGAATGAAAGGTTTCCAACATCTGGAGGAATGGTCCCTGTTAGGGACATATTCGTGAGTCGAATGCCTCTAACTCTGCGGTGGCGAGTTCCACATGTAACGCCAATCCAATCACAGACTGAAGCATCCTTAGACCAGTTCGACGTTAACAAATTTTGAGGATCATTTATGATGTGAGCTTTTAAAGCAAGCAGAGCATCCTCATCGGTGCTGATATTTTTAGCTGTGATTTCATCTAAGCACATCAACAAACACAAGATATAAAATAGAGTAACCACCCACAAAGATGTATTCATTTTTAGCTAGCTATTTAATGACAAGACACACTTGTTTAATGATTGGTGGAGATTAAGACTCAAGTCTTTCTCTTACCCCACTCCTTTATAGCAAGACTTAGACCTGTAATTTGAAAAGTCAATTAATTAAATATACTTTGAAGTTTATAATAATTAAGTGGTTTATTGGAATTTAACGCCCTTAAATTTATTAGATACTGCACCTCAAAAGATAGAATGAAATTTGAAACGTTTCCAGCTAGGTGAAGGTGATATGCGTGACAGTAATATTACTGAAATTTGAGATGGTTGTATATATTTTTGAAACATAAGAGATGACATTGAAAGAAAGGAACCTGTTAAGAAGAGGGTATGAGCTCCACTGCAGGCAGGATATTTGAGACTTCCATTTTCCCATTAAAGCAGCCCAGTCCCAATCTTCCAAAAATCTTATATCAGATTCAGATCTGAAAATTAAACAAATAAAATACAAACACATGACACAAAATCCTAGCTGCAAACACATGACACATGGTTGTTATTTCTCTTTTTCTATTTCTCTAACTTATTTTTATTTTCTTTTCTTTTTCTCAAAACCTTTAATTTAGGCGGGAAATATTCCTGCTTCCTTTTTTTTACTTTTGTTAAGGAGAAATCTTAAAACTTTGGAAAATTTAAAGGATTTGATTATTAAAAATTTTCTCTTATAATGGGGAAATCTTATAATGGTAATTTCTCTTATTAAATGTTCCTTTTATTAAGAGATTTTCTCTCATTATTAATTTTTCCTTATTATTGATCGTTTTTCTTGTAGTGTTTGCGGTGCATTTGTTAATAAAGACATACCTTTTTCCAGAAATAATGCTTGAATGGTGTTATTAAGACTGCCTTCCCAGTCCCAGTCGTACTCGTGTCTTCCTGTTCTAACTCTCCATAACTTTGGTGCAATTGGAACTTGTTCAGAAAACATCTTCATGTCAGGACATCCAGTAACCATCACTTCTTTCAAAGATGGAAAATGAAAAGCATAGTTTCCTGGACAGAAGCTTGTGAGGCATGGAAGATCATTAAGTCCCAAGTATTCTAGCTGACTAAATCGAATTTCGTATTCCACCTCGTTAGATGGAATGGTTACAATTTCTTCCATCATTTTGCAATCCTTCACATTCATCCTTTTTAGCTGCACAAGACTCCTAGTTGTTGAGGCAGTCATGAGATTTATTAGCCCACCACATTTTGACACTTCTAAATCTGTTAAATTAAGAAATGACACTGTGGAAGGGACTAGAATCTCCAATCTGCTGCATTCAACTACTTCTAAATCTTTGAGATTCTGAAATAAGGGAACTACTTGGGAATCATCATGGACTAGATGCTTGAGCTTTGTTAGATTTGACAGCTTTAATTTTGTCAACAACACAAGCGACTCTGCATCTTCGCCGTTGAGGATGCTCAGTTCTTGAAGGTTTACTTCTTCAATTGAAGAATCACTTAAAGCAAGCTTCTCCAATTTGAGAAAATGTTGAAGGAAGTTAGATGGCAAAATTGCATATTCTTCACCTTGGAAGCCAGTTAACTCAATAGCCTTCAGCCTAGCAAGTAACTTTGGTCGGCTTTCCCCTTTTAATTTTTCCTTCAAGGTATTCCATTCTACTTTAAGTTCTTCTACTCCTGGAATTGCAATCTGGGGGAAAAAAGCACCACATATAAAATATTATAACTGGAATGCAACATGATTATAATTGGAATACAACTATAGTAATTTTAAATCAAAATTATGAAGTATAACACAATTGGATTTACTTTCCAGAAAGATGAGATAACTTAAGAATTTTTTACTAATTTTCCTGATGAAACATTGAAGAAATCTTTAAGAAAACTAACCTTATTTCCCACAAGGGGTTCCCTTTCTTCAACAATAATGCATGAATCTTGCCTGTTTTTAAAAATGTTGAAGCAAATAATTCCATGTTTGGACATTCAGTTACTTCCAACAATTTCAAGGATGAACATTCTAGAAATCCACTTGCAGAACAAAAACTTAACAAGTTAGTCAAATGGTGTAGATTCATGGACTGCAGAGATGGAAAAACTGTTTTGACGTTCCTGCAGTTTTTCCTCCTCTGCTTTTGCAATTATATGTTCCACAAGACTACAGTTTTTTACTTCCAGATGTTGAAGCTTAGGAAGTCTGGAAGCCATTGAGAGATCAAATATAAATGTTAAGTTTCCACATTTATGAACTTTGAGCAACTCGAGATTTTCGAAACTCAGAATTTGTTGAGGATCCTTGCGCCACACATGGGTCAACTTTGGCAGATCAATCAACTGCAATTCATTTGAACGATTCATTCGTGTACTTTGGCAGATTAATCAGGTCCATTGTAATTCATTTTAATAAAATTAGTTTTTCATTTGTTTTTTATTTGAAAGGGTAATTAAATTTAGTTAAAATTTATATTCTTGATTTACATTTAATAAAGTAAATTTTGGGCAAAGTTATGAATGAGAAAAGCTCATGAGTTTGATCTTTTGCAAATACAATTCCATGATTTGAAAACTTAAAAACAAGAATGCGTGGTTTGTGAAGTTTGAAAATCTAAGCATTCTAGTGTCGTGGCTAATTATTCTGAAATAGAGTGTTTTTGCGCAATTAAAAAGACTCGATTTGCAAAATACTCCATGTATAAGAGGTGATTTTGCAAATCCACCAACCTTTTCCTTTCCAAAAACATTGACTCACAACACTTTCAACTGCAAATTGCACAAACCACAAATATGTGTTTGCAAACTTTTAAACTACAAACCTTTGTGCAGACCAATCAAACCAAATGTTTTTTATACTTCACTCATAATTTTTATTTTTATTTTGATCTAATACTTTATCAAACATTATGACAAAAGTTATCAAAATATGAAAAGAAAACAAGAAGTGAGAAATTTGTTTCTTACCTTTTCAACAGAGAAGTTAGAAACTCGCTCTACTTGCAAACTTTGCAACTTTGGGCACTCGAAAGTATGGGGTCCTTTGTATAAGCTCTTCATTTCCTTCAAATCCACAAGTTCCAGCTTCGTTAATTCCGGCAATTGAAAGGAATTGTCTGATCTTTCATCTTTTTCCTTTGCAATAATTACTTCCATATTATTACAATTCAATACACGCAGCAGTTGAAGTTGGAGAAGACCACAAGCTATGGATGCTGGAAATACATATTTCAGATCCATACAATACTCAACAATCACCGAATTCAGCCTTTCAAAGTTAAATTCTCCAGCTAGATCGTCACTCCATATATTTTTCAATGAGCGTAGATTTTCTATATACAAACATTGCAGGGGAAATGCTGCTTCTGCATTATTTATTTCTTTGAAGTCGGTCCCTTGTTGATATTGATATATCTCTTCAACTTCATCACAATCACGTAAACAAAGTTCCTCTAATCTCTGGAATCTTCTACATGCATTGGATGGGAAAACAACTGATAGCTTTGAGCATTTTTTAATGCTCAATGATTTTAATTTAGAAAATGAATCATCATCAGCCTTAAAAAATTCCTCATCCCATAAATAATTGAACTTCATGCCTTCCACTCTCAAGCTCTCCAGGTTGGAGAAAGTGACCTGCATTATTGTACACCTCCAAATTTGTTAATTTAGGAAAAGGAATCTGCACGTCATACACACACACACACACACACACACATAGATAAGGTACAACTTAAAAGGCAATGCTTCACGGGTGTACACAGAAGCCTCGACTATCTGTTGCAGAGGGGGGCGAAAGGAAATCAAATCAAGCCCTTGTTCATTGTGAAGCTTATCGATCTCTGAAGCTTTCTTTTCAGCATTATTACTCAACCGATGGCAAGGCTTGAAGTTGGGACATAACCGGACAAAGCACCTCTTCTTAACTTCTTCTTTCTGTCGCACAAGTTCCTCAGCCTCTCCAATACATTTATCCACGCTGCTCAGCCACTTGGAAACATTGGGACAGATTTCTTCCCCATTTCTAATACCACCATCAACGGACTGCTGCAACATGTCTTTCTTGTTGTTCAACTGCTCAACCTCATCCTGGAGAGTCTGAACTTTGCTGTTGCACTTGAAAGCATAGCCAACGTGTCGTGTGATAGGCGTAACAATGTATTGTTTGATGGGATCTGTAATTAACCCAACAAGAATGGGAAGGATTGCCTCCAAAGCCATTCTCACAGAATTAAGTTGATTTATGAATAGAGAATAAGTGAGAAGAAGGCAGTCCAGAGTTTGAAGGAAAAATGAGAATAGAGAAAGCAAAAATACACATTAAAGTCTCAGTGGAGAAAAAGAGTCCAGAAAATCAGCATGGTGGAAATTAAATGATGCAAAAGAAATGCAGAAGAAAAACAATTGAGAACCAATGAGAAAAAAATGAAAGGAGAATGTAGAAGAGGAATAAATTAAAAAGAAAAATATGAAGAAAAGAATAATCAATATGGTGGGTGAAAAATGAAGACTATCTTCTCTGTTAATTAATTAAACTATGGGGGTTAGTAAAAAATGGCTCACAGCAAATTTGAATTAAGAAAAAAGAACATATGATATAATAATACGAAACATTAATTAAATGGTTAACAACTCAGCTTTGGCTCTGAAGTTAGTGGTTAGTGACTCAGCTTTCAATGGATTTCTCACATTAGTAGATATTCAAACTCAGCACTACCTTTAATGTTCACATGAGGGAAAACTATACATTTAGCAAAACAAATACAATCTTAAACCTAACAATTACCCAACGGTACAATTTCAAGCCTCATTAACGAAAATTTAGTTGTTTTTTTTCATGTGCAATTCCATGTTGTGTCCCTCCAGCAACATCTCGCATTCTTTCCACCCAATTAGGCTTGAAATTTTACATCTTATGTTAATGTAAAAAAAACTTAATTTTCGTTGATGAGACTTGAAGAATTGCTAGTTGATGCACAAAAACTATGATGGTCTTTCCAATGAACCTTTGAAGAAAATTGAGAAGTACATAACCATGACAGCATTAGACCATTGAAGCCCTCATCCAAATTGTAACCAAGAATGTACCATAAAGAGAAAAGTCATTTCAGTATGCCCAACAAAGTTCGACTACGAGAGAATCGAATGATAATCAGAAACGTAAATCACAATGATGGTTAGGTTTTCCGGAATTCGAGAGAAAGCAAAATTGAACAGAAATGCTTGTATAAAATCATGCAAATATCAGGATTTAGATAGAAGTTGATGCGAATAACAATCTTTCATTCTTTGAATTTTGAACCAAGTAATAAATTTCAACTGAAAAGTAACATACTAATTATACAAAACAACGGAGAGAGATCTTTTCAACTTACAGCCTTTCGCCGGAGAGACTTCAGGCCAACTTTCGTAATTTTCCGGCAACGAGAAGCCGATGGAGCAGAACGAATAACATAGACATACTCACTTCGGCGGGAAGCAACCATTTTCTTTTCTTTGGTTAATTTCATATATGGTTTGTGTTTTGTGTTTTTGTGAAATAAAGGATTTTGTATTATTCCTACAATTAAGAGATTATCAATTCATTTTTCGTTAAATAGTTTTTAAATCTTTAACTATTTAAATTAAAGTTAGGATAAAGAAAGCATGGCTAAATAAGTTGCGGGTTCATGAGCGGATAGGTGGCCTAAGCCGGGAAAAGGAAAAGTTTAAAGCCGGTGTAAAAGTTCCAATATAAATATCTTTATTCACGGTAATAAAATTGACTCATTTTTTAATTTGGTAAATAAAGTAAATCACGTTAATTTATTTGCTTAAATATGAAATACAGTCTTTTATTTGCAAGAATATGAAATCATAAGACATTTATATAAAAAGTTAGTGAAGATATTGGTTGAGGTAATTTTCCAGAAAAATATTATTTAGTCTCTTAAAAAATAAAAGTTGATTACAGAGTAATATAAAGAGAAAAACAGAGCTAACAGACAAAACTATTTGTTATAACGGGAAAGATGAGCTGGCGCAATAAGAACTCTTGATGGAGGCGGTGTAGAGATAGACGATGGAGATTGATGAAGGACAAGCTCTGGTGTGTGGCAAATAGAGACAAAAGAAAGACAGGAAAAATAATCTGAGGTGGCTTTTCCCAAAAGGCTATGATAGATTCAAACGGTAATATTTGGGATTTTAGGGATTTTGACTACAAATTGGGGTTTGACTTTGTATTACTTATTACCCTCCCTCAAACTGAACTTTGGAACAGGTTGAACAAGTTCAGTTTGCTCAACAAATCGCGAAGCTGGGGAGAATGTTGCGCTTTAGTGAAAAGATCAGCTAGCTGTAGGATAGAAGGTATGGGCATCAATCGAATCATGCCAGAAAGGACTCTTTCTCGTATCACATGGCAATCGATATCGATATGCTTTGTGCATTCGTGGAAGACTGGATTTTGTGCAATGTGCATGGCTGATTGATTATCACAGAAGAGCAATGTTGTGGAGGGTTGATGGTGAAGGTCTCGAAGCAAATTTAAAAGCTAGTGGAGCTCGCAAGATACAGAGGCCATGGCTCTGTATTCCGCCTTTGAGGATGAACGTGAAACGGTATTCTGTTTCTTTGATTTCCAGGAGACAATGGCATTTCCAAGAAGGACGATATATCCTGTGATTGATCGGCGGGTCTCTTGACAAGTGGCCCAATCAGAGTCAGAGAAAGCTTGGAGTTTGAGATCATTGGTGACTGGAAAGAACAATCCAAGTCCAATTGTCCCTTTCAAGTAACGCAAAACCCTGTGAACTCTTTGTTGATCATCTGTGGTTGGGTTGTTTAGATGTTGGGACAGTTGATTTACAATATAGGATAGGTCAGGCCTGGTATGGGTTAAATAGAGCAATTTGCCTATGATTTGTCTGTATTGTATGATGTCTGTGAGAGGGATAGCTTTTGGGTTTGGTTTGTGATTAGGCAAGGCAGGGGAAGATGCTGGTTTGCAATTTATGAAGGAGGTTTGTTGTAGAAGTTCAAGGGTGTATTTTCTTTGGGAAATGTGAATGCCAGAAGTATTTCTAGCAAACTCAACCCCAAGGAAATAATGGATAGGGCCTAGATCCTTGATGCTAAACTGATCATGTAGATAATTTTTTACCATACCAATTTCTTCTTTGTTGTTTCCAGCCACTATAACATCATCAACATAAATCAGAATCATAGTCACACAATGCCCCTTTCCTTTAGTGAATAAGGATGGATCTGCCACAAATTGAGTAAATCCCATAGATTTTTTAGCTGTTGTAAGCTTGGCATTCCACTGTCTCCCAGCTTGTCTAAGCCCATATAGGGATTTTTGTAGCTTGCATACTTGACCCTTAGCTGTAGGTTCTATCCCTGGAGGTAAAGTCATGTAAATCTCCTCTGCCAAGTCTCCATGAAGATAGGTATTGTTAATATCCAATTGCTGGATATCCCAGTTCTTTGCAATGGCAACAGCAATCAGGACCCTAATAGTTGTGAATTTTGCAACCGGCGCAAAAGTAGACATGAAATCCACTCCTTGTTGTTGTGTATACCCCTTGGCCACCAATCTGGCCTTGTACCTATCAATGCTTCCATCCTCTTTATATTTCAGTCTATAAACCCATCTACATCCGATTGCCCTTTTTCCAGGTGGAAGTTGAGTGAGTGATGATCCATGTGTTGTTGGATTCCAGAGCTAAGAGTTCATCATTCATGGCTTGTTGCCAAGAAGGGTTTGTTTTTGCTTGGTGATAAGAATTTGGTTCTGTGGCACAGGTTATTTGGATGGTGAAGAGTTGCTTGGGTGGTGTCAATTTCGCATAGGAGAGGACTGTGGTCAAAGAGTGGGGTGATTTAATGGCTTTTGGTGGTGCTATCCCTTGAATCAAGGCAAGGTGATAATCCTGCAAATAGGTGGGAGTGACTTTAGGTCTACTGGACTTTCTCACAGGTTGGGGATCAGGTATGACTTTTGTTTCATTTGTAATAGGGGTATTACTGTGATATTGCTCATCGAGGTTTGATTTTGGAGTATGAAAAACAACATTGTCTTCTTGTGTATCAACTGCATCATCATCATCATCTATCATGGAGTCATGTATAGTGTCTAATTGCTCTTCACTACAACATATCTTTTGTGTTTCCACAGAATGATGAGAAAAAGGAAAACAAGCCTCATAAAAACTTACATTCCTGAAAAAAAAAAAAAACAATGTTAGTTTGTAGATTAAGTAGCTTGTACCCTTTAGTTCCACTCCTATATCCAAGAAAGACACACTTAATTGCCCTATCTGTGAACTTTGTTTTATGCCTGTCTAATGCTGAGGCATATGCCAAACAGCCAAAAACCTTGAGGTCCCTGGTCTCAAATTTGTGCCCATAAAGAATTTCGAATGGAGTTTTATGCTTGAGGGGTTTTGTGGGGACTCTATTGGATAAGAACACAGCATGTTGTGCTGCCTATGTCCAATACTCTCTAGGTAATGAACATTGTAACATGAGGGACCTAGTAATGTTCATTATTTCTTGGTGTTTCCTCTCAACTCTTCCATTTTGTTGAGGAGTTTCTGGGCAACTTGTTTGGTGTACTATACCTTGACTAGCATAATAAGTTTTCATGGTAAATTCAGGGCCATTATCACTTCTTATTATTCTCACTTGCTTATCAAATTGCCTAGAAACATAAGTACAAAACTGTTGTAACAAAGGTCCTGCCTCTCCCTGATGATTCATAAGTGAAACCCAAGTAAATCTACTATGATCATCCATAATGGTGAGAAAATAGTGCTTATCTATATGAGAATCCTTAACTGGTCCCCAAATATCAACATGAATAAGATCAAAAATACTATCTGCTATGTTTTCACTTAAAGTATAAGGCAACTTTTTATGCTTAGCTCTTATGCAAACATCACAGGGTGTTTCATTGATTGAAGATAAATCATTACATGGCAATTGTAAGGCTTTCATTCTTTTGTAAGACAAATGTCCTAATCTAGCATGCCAAACAGTGGCCTTAATTTCTACTGCATTAACAGAAATACTAGTTATTCTAGGCAAAGGAAATTCCAAGTAATAAAGCCCTCCAAACTCTTTAGCCAAGCCAATCCTCTCCCAACTTGTTGTATCCTGTAGCATACATTGGGCTCCAGTTATGATAACACATATTTGATTTGAAGAAAGGAGTTTACTAGTGGAAATCAAGTTGTACTCAAAAATAGGAATACACAACACCTCATGTAAGACTAGTTTTGAACTTAAAGTTAAAACTGTCCCTGTATACTTAACCTTAACTAACTCTCCATTTGGTAATGTTACCCTGAAATTTTCTATAGCCTTATATGAATCATAAAATCTAGTATCACAGATTATATGATCGGTTGCCCCTGAGTCTACAATCCAATAGGGTTTTTGAGTGGAGTTAAGGTTTAGAGTTATACCAGCTGAGTTTGCTTGTGAGAAAGTGTTGATGCTACTGGTGGAAGAAGTGGCCTTTGATCCATGATTTTGCTGAGGTATTAGTGCAATCAACCTTTGATATTGTTCTCTTGTTAGAGAAAAGGGCTCAGTGTTGTGTGTCATCTCCTCCTCACTTGAATCATTCTCAGTACTTTCTTTGACATTTACTGTAGCTGCATTGGATCTGGGTTGAGTATTCTTGTTGTTGTATGTGCCCTTTCCCTTATTGTTACCATAATTTGGGGGATAACCGTGTTTTTTGAAGCATATATCCTCAGTATGCCCTGTATTTCCACAGTAGGTGCATAAAGACTGGTTTTTGTTGTTAGACTTGCGATAATTATTGTTCCTTGAATTTCCCCTGTTGTTGTTGTTGTTATTGTTTCTGCTTTGATTGTTGGTGAATCCTGCAAAAGATAATCCACCTTGGCCATCTGTGTTGTTGACAGGTGAAAGCCCTATCTGGCGTTCATGTTGGAGAGTGAGAGCAAAAGCTTGGTTTAGGTTGGGCGTGGGCTTCATGAGTAAGATGTGTGATAGAACAGTTGAATATTGCTCACTTAGGCCTTGTAAAAATGTCATAACTTGGTCATCATCTTGCTGAGTTCTGAGATCTTTGAAAGCATTGCATTTACAAGCTGGTTTGCAACTGCAGAAAGGCATGGGCCTCAAGTTCATCAACTCATCATAGAGTATTTTTAAATCTGTGTAGTATTCAGTGACAGATATATTCCCTTGCTTGAAACTGTGGATTTCCCTTCGTAATGCCAGTATTCTCAAAGGATCACTTTGTAAAAACCTCTCCCTCAGATCATCCCAGACCAAATTTGCTTTTTCAAGCCACATAATACTCTTGGCAATAGAAGGAGAAAGAGCATGGTGGATCCAAGACATAACCATGTTATTGCATCGTTCCCATTGGCCATACATTGGATCTGTCAAGGCTGGTGCTTCAAGAGTTCCATCTACGAAAGAAAACTTGTTCTTTGACATAAGGGCAACCTTCATATATGTTGACCATTGGTGATAATTTGGCCCCTCTAGGACGTGTGCTACTAATGCGAGAGAAGGAGTTTCATTCGCAGGTAAATGATAGGGGCTGCTAGTAGCGATAACAGGGGGTTGTGCCATTTAGGCGAGAAAAGAAAAGGCTGACAACTTTTAGAAGGAATTGCAGCGGAGCAAGATTTGCTCTGGTACCATGAAGAGATTGGTTGAGGTAATTTCCCAGAAAAATATTATTTAGTCTCTTAAAAGATAAAAGCTGATTACAGAGTAATATAAAGAGAAAAACAGAGCTAACAGACAAAACTATTTGTTATAACGGGAAAGAGGAGTTGGCGCAATAAGAACTCTTGATGGAGGCGGTGTAGAGATAGACGATGGAGATTGATGAAGGACAAGCTCTGGTGTGTGGCAAATAGAGACAAAAGAAAGACAGGAAAAATAATCTGAGGTGGCTTTTCCCAAAAGGCTATGATAGATTCAAACGGTAATACTTGGGATTTTAGGGATTTTGACTACAAATTGGGGTTTGACTATGTATAACTTATTAGTTATAGTCAAATTCAGGTGAGACACACGTTACCGTGAGTCAACATTTTGAAGGTAACTTTCGTGTTTTTCTTTTAAAAGCCATCTTCCTCTTCTTTTCAACGTTTCTACCTCCGTCGCTCCACCTACCGCCGGTATTTCACCGCCGTAGTTCATGGAGAAGCTGGTGACTTCCTCAACTCCGGGATCTCAACTGACTGTCGAGGAGAGGAATCTGTTGTCGGTGGCTTACAAGAACGTGATTGGATCTATGCGTGCCGCGTGGCGGATTGTGTCTTGTATGCATAGATTAATTCATGTACTCGAGGCAGCATAGATTAAGTCGTGGTGATACAAAGAGATATGGAGATCTAGAATTAGCATGGGGAGGCTGCCTACGATTTGATAACAAAATCAATTTCATAAAAACATTACCAAACAGAACCCACATAAAAGAAAACTCAGGAAAATAAATAGTTAAAAGATTTGTAATGGGTGGAAGGATTCTTAATTCTAGACTCATTTTCATTGGAGCTGTTGAATCCTTTAATTTAATTTAATCATCTCTGTAATTTTTCAAATCTTTGCAAAAGTTCATCTCTATTTGAAAATTTGGATGGGAGTCTTCTGCCATTTCACAATATGTTTAAATCTTAATTATTTACTTATGATGATGGTAATTGATCTTAAATTATTTGCTTATGTAAGTAATTGGTACAGTACAAATATTACAGAGCTCCATTCAATCCAAAATGTTAATTATGTTCCAAATATTTCATTCGGAACAACATAATATTAATTTGAAATAATAGAGTATTAATTTGGAACAACAAAGTATTCTGTTGAAACCATATAGCAAATGGAACAACCGAATATTTCATTCGGAACAATAGAATATTAATTTGAAACAACAAAGTATTCAATTTGGAACAACCATAGAAAAATAAAAAAAAATAAAAATCGCTTATAAATAGCAACAATGGATCTCAAAATGACCACCTAATTAATACGAGTTCAGTGGTATAATTTTTTTGAAAAATGAGTTCGGAAAGAGCGAGAAAATGCATTTTAAAGAAAATAATTAAAACTTTTTGTCTCTCCAAAAGTGACATCAGCGCTGACATCACCTCTTCTACCTTCCCTCCATTTTCCATTTTCCACGCATAAAGACTTCTCATTTAATTGCAAATTTGCCACTTCTCATGTGCAATTACAAAAATGCCCCCACCTTTTTCTCTTGTCACACATTAAGTGGACTGTCACACGATAAGCTCATTGTCACACCTGAGCCTTTCTCTGAAAAGCTAAAGTATATAAAAAACAAGATCATGTGATTTGAGCCATTTGTAAAAAGAGTCCTGTGATTTAAAAGTATACAAGCAAAGATTTGTGGTTTACCTATTTACAAACAAGGTCTCAAATTATTAACATGTAAAATTATTATTTCATTTAATTGTTTTATGTTTTAATATTTAAAACTATGTTGCTCAATTGGTATACTAAGCAATAAATATGTGTGAGGAGTCGAAGGGGTGTTTGTTTCTCCATTTCACTCGCTTTTTGCTTTTTCAATTTAAAAAGCAGTTAATTAGGTGTTTGGTTATGAATTAGAAAATGCTAACAACTATAAATAATTATGATTTTACCAAACATCAATAATCAAACAGCAAACCGCAAACAACAAAAACCGCAAACAGCAAACAGGAACAGCTCCACGAAACAAACCCTAAGTATTTGAATCTTTTTTTTTATTAAAAGTGGGGGATGAAGAGAAATCCAAACCCAAAAGGTACAAAAGAAAAAAAAAACAAAAGAAACTAAAAAAAAACAAATCAAGGTGAGAACCGTTTAGGAATCCGAACTTGTCTTTTCGAATCAACCCGAAAGTAAGTACAAGTATTTTGAGCTACAGGTGGCTCTATCAGACTTATTGTAAATATTTATCATTTCGCCTTTTCACAGTATATCACGCCTCATGGTCAGAATGTGCATCACGAAACTCCTTGGACAAGCTAGTTTGCTTTCTATTTGAGCGTCACAACTGTTCAATTTTCTCAGTATCAATTCCCTCCACTTTCAAATCAGATCTGAATCGATCTGCCCAATAAGTAGATCATGCTTTTCCTGTTGGACAACTAGTAACTTGTTGCAGAACAAGGGAATCATATAAGACTCTGAGAAGCCTTATATTTATTGGTGAATTATGCAAAATTGAAGCATTAGGATTGTTACAGAGAAATTGTAACTTGAAACCATGTAAGCTTTAGCTTCCTGTAAAATAGAAAACGTTAGCCTAAAAGTGGTCGTTGACCGGCAACCCCTCTCCGATGCTAAAGTTAATAAAGATTCGTGATCGGAAAGTATTTAACTCAGAGCTTGAGTTGAGAATAATGTACCTTGATATCGTAAAGATCTCATGTATTTATATCCAAGATATTGTAGTCCGAATCCTAGTTGGATTAGGATTGATCAAAGATCCCCGCCTCTTTAGGTCGGTGATAATAGTCCTATTTAGTCTGATTTTTCCTAATCGTGCTAGGAGACTAAACAAGAATTAGAATCCACGTAGGAGAGAGATTCTCCTAGCTTTGACTATTCAACGCACATCTGCGTGGCAAGTAAGACTATTCTACGTAGTCTTCTTTGACCTACGTGGATTTAGCTAGAATGCCTATTGGTCCACGTGGCATGTGAAATATTGGGTGATAACAGAAGCCCCCCAAAAGTATAAGTAAGCTCTTGTAGGGCTTTAAGCATCAACGAACCCAAGCCTTTTCATTAAGAACTATAATTATCCATTAAGCCCACAAACAGGCCCATGTGCCAAAAATTAAAGTATCAAGCCCGCTAACCTCGACCATTAAGTCCAACACATTTTCTCGCACGCTGCCATCAAATTGTTAACACTTGGCAACAGGCGTGGACGTGGTCTCAACTTTACTTCCCTCCAAGCAAACGAAAGGGTTTTTTGATTCAAAAGTTCATGTGTCTGTAAAACCCCCTCACTTACTATTCCAGAGTTTACGCTTTTCAATCTTTCAAGCATCCTTTGCAATTTTAAATCCCAGATTTCTTCAAATTTCTTTTGTCTGTTCGATCGTAAGTTTCTATCTTTCTCTTTCAATTTTCATTTTAACTCCGCAAAAATGGCCTCTTCTTCTTCACACCCTTCAGACCCTAGATCTGAACAAAATGATCCCACTGTCCTTCAACGAAGGCGCCGCCAAATTATAGCTGACTGGGACAACGAGGAGGTTGAGATTTCCAGGGAGGTAATGGATTCAATTAGACCTCAACCCCGTCCCTCGCCCTACGTTGCTCCTCAAAACCCCATCCCTAGGGCTACAATTCCCAACTAGGGAAAGTGGGAGATTGTCCTTCCTGACAAGCACTCGAGATTGTCGAGCAAACACATGCTACAAGTCTTGAAGGATAAGTTTCTCGATCTCAAGGATTTTGACTGTGAAATCCCTAAGCTAGAGGACAAAATGTACACGGGAAAGGGCAAGAAGTTTGCTGTCATTGAGTGATTGATGGAGTGTGGGATGTGATTCCCTCTTCCCGAGGTCGTAATCGACATTTTGAATGAGTTCAACCTCTGCCCAGCACAGATCATTCCCAATGGTTGGAGATGATGGCCCTTGCTCGAGTTTGCGAGGATTTGGGGATCCTGCTCACCGGGAACCTTTTCAAACACATGAGTCTCCCAGTGAGGCAAAACAACACTCTTGTGTGACCTTCAACTGCATTCGAGGTCCCAAGAGCATCATTCGTGACAAATTGTCTTGGCACACCACCTACAAGCAGAGATGGATCTGGCTTCGTCCAAATCTTTTTGCCGAAGTCGGTGTCTTTGTTGTCATCCAAATTTTCTAAAGCATCAAATCTATTTTCTGAATGCTTTTGGATTGAACCCTATTTGGAGTATTTGCAACAAAAGTTATCGCCGACGAGTCCCCTGCTCCTTCCGCATACATATGTTTGGTGCCAACATCTGCTGCAAGCTTTTGTTGTATCGTAGCAGGTCTAGTGGTGTCATCTGTTTTAGTTTGTTTCCCCTTGGCAACAACAGCGATTTTAGATTCTCTAGAGCTCCTGAATTTGGATTGAATAACCATTACTTTTCTCTCTTTTTGCCCATCCGCATCATCTTTTTGTTTGCATTGATTTGCCATGTGACCAACGACACAGCAAACTTTATGGTATTTTGGTAAATCTTCATACACAACATGTATCCAAATCTTTTTGTCATCCCACTCAAGGCCAATTTGAGTCTGCAATTTGCTAGTCATATCAACATCTTACAAAAGCCTAGCATAATGTCCATAATCACCTTCTAAAGTTTCTTTGTCGATCCGGATCAATCTCCCAAGACATCGGACTATGTCTGAAAGGCTAATAAGATACCAGTAAATCCAAGGAAGGTTAATCAAAAGAATCCAAATCTGAGCACATGTCATTTTTTGGCTAAATGGATCAAAGTCTAGTGTCCATGGTTGAATCCTGAAAGTTCCAGGTTTCAAACCAATGATATCTCTGCTTCGAACGAATTGTGTTGCCTTTTCTGAAGGCAGCAATATATGATAATAGGCTCGCCCTAAGGAGATTAATCTTCATTGAACCTTAAGTCCCCAGATTTTGGTGAGTGTGGAACGAAGTTCCTCGAGCTTCAATGGGACATCCCCACTATTCAAGTTTACTCGACCAATTAACGAAAAAAGAACAAAGTTAAATGCGCTTCTTAAAAGCGGCCTAGATGATCTTGACAGACTTGTATTCTCCCGGAAGAGACTGCATGGGCATAAGACTTGGCTTTAAGATTTTCTGTGATTTTTGTTCTTGCGTATGTAGCAAACATCTCATTAATTTTTCTAAAACTGTGAGGAGAAATCAAAGGAGGCTCTTGCCTCTCCATGATAGTCAGGTAGGAAGCAAAAAGTCGGCTAGGGTATAGCCTTCGAAGAAAAAACAAGGTTTTCAAAAAGCCGGCTCTTATTTCAGTAGAACCGACTCACTTGTGCAATTGATTCTACAAGAATCTGCATAAGCATAAACAATGATAGTGACTACAGCATTGCACAATTTCTGATATATTAATTGCCAAGAAATCAGTTGTTCAAACAAAAAATATTTGAATGTTACACCTTGCAAATTTATTTTGTATTTTATTTTTATTTTTTTGCTAAATTGATTGTGTTACTTTTTAACTGTGATTTAATTTATTTTTATTTTTCTCTAAAATGAGCTTCAATTTTTCTATGTTATATTGTATGAGTTTTAATTTGAATCACTGTGTTAATAAATATTCTTTCTTTGTCATAAAAAATAGATAACTCAAAATTTTAAGTATATGGAAGTGGATCAGAGATGGGACAAAATTATCCCTATTTAAGTCACGGAATGGGGATGAAAAATGTAATCTCCACCCGCTTTCCCCGTTAAATTCAAAAATAACTAACCAATTCATCAGTCTCATTAAAGTGGTGAGTGACTCTCCAAATTAATTTGGGGAGTCACCATTAGATCAATGATGTTTTCAATCTAATGGTCTATGATTAAGGAGAAATCACCATTAAATTAAAATTATCTTTATCTAATGGTGACTCTCCAAATTAAGTTGGAAACTCAACACTTGAATGAGACTGACCAATTCATTCGTTAATTAATGAACATAACATGTGAATAAAAGAACAATCACTTTTATACAATTCATTTCACATTATTTTTGCAGTGCACCTACCTTAACTTCACAAAGCAAAACTGAAATAAGAAAATCAAAATCTCAACTTAAAAATTATTCTGATTGTGTGATTATGCTCACATATTCTTTGCTTTCATAGGTCATCATCAAATTAATTTTATTTAAATCGCGATAAGGACTTTTAGTTGCAAAAACATAAATCATAACATTTCCCCTCGTTGTCAAAAAAAAAAAAGCAACAAATAACAACAACAACGGTAGAAACCGGCTAAAAGCATTAGCGAACAGTAACAGAAAACAGTAAACATCAACAACTGAACAAATAAGTCCGTCAACTCCTCTTCTTAATCCTTCTTCTCTTATTAAGATTGTCTTGATGAGCTTCAACCATGTTGACAAACCTTGCTGGTTTCCTTGTTGTAAACACAACATATCCCATTCCAACACCGAAAACAACTCCACATCCGTACCCTGTCAATATACATTTCCATCCAAATCCATCGTCTTCCCGCTCAGAATTATGATCAGCTTTTCCTGAAGGATCATCGTTCGGAATTTTACATTTTTTGGATAATGGAAATCCACATAACCTCGAGTTTCCCTCGTACGAACTGTTGTCAAATGTGTTGAACTGCTTGCCTTGAGGTATCGGTCCTTCAAGTCGGTTAAAGGAAACTCGGAAAATTTGGAGAAATGTTAAATCTACAAGCTGTGCGGGCAAGCTTCCACTGAGCAAATTTGAAGAGAGATCTAACGATTCCAAATTCGTCAAATTCGCCAATGATGCTTCGATGTTGCCAGTGAGACTATTATGAGAAAGATTCAACAGTTTGAGTGATTGAAGCTTCGCAATTGACTCTGCGGGAATGTTTCCTGTTAAATGGTTGCTCGATAAGTCGATACTCGTGAGGAGAGTTATGATTTTCTCGAGTTTAATCTCAAATCCTTTCAGTACCAGATTGACAGAATAACCGTAACTATAATTTGTTGAGGAACCCATGTAATTGCTACCGTTATCAAAGCTCATCATTGCCTCGAAATAATCAAAGTACTTTGCTGGCAATGATCCAGAAAATGTATTGTTGGAGAGATCGAAAAGTCGAAGAGTAGGAAAGGAGAAGCTGGTGAGATTGGAATTAGTACTCTTGATCATCATCATCTTCAGTGATCCACGAAACTTATTTGATCGTATCAGAAGAACTTGAAGACGTGGAAGAGTCGCCAAGAAATCAGGGAATGTATCATTCATGTTGTTGTTACTCAAATCAATAAGTTCAAGATCTTGACAATTGATGATAGATTTCGGGATCTTTCCTTGCAGTTGATTTCCTCCCAAGTTCAGATATTTCAGTCCACAGTTGTCCAAAAAGTTATCAGGAACAGTCCCTTCAAAATTATTCATCTCGAGATTCAACACCGAAAGACTATTGCTGAAATTTCCCAAACATGGAGGAATGAAGCCATTGAAACTATTATTCGACAAGTCTAGAATCTCAAGCAAATGAAGCTTGCAAAGTGAAGAAGGAAGTTCCCCATTCAGTATTTTATTTGATGAAAGCATCAGAGCCATCAAATTCACCACATCGAATGCTGAATCAGGAATTGGAACGTTGAGCATGTTGTCCCGAAGATCGATATATAACAACGAGCTACTTTGAAAACTTGGAAATGGACCCTGGAATTTGTTACTGCTCAAATCAATGGACACGATTGAATTGCTTTCGATTTTGCTCGTACTGAATCCCTGGAGTTGATTGTTGTAAAGTAGCAACTGCTCCAAACTTGGAAGATCAGTAGACAAGGACAACGGGACTGTCCCATTCAACATGTTATTGGCGAATTTCATAAACGACAATGACTTGCTTCGAAAATTTGGAATCTGACCACTCAATTTGTTATTGCTTAGATCAATCTGATACAGAGAGATGCTGTTGATTGGGGTTGTATGATTAATACAGCCATCGAGTTCGTTGTCGTTAAGAAACAAGTACTCCAGAAATGGAAGAGTAAACAAAGAGGACGGTATAGTACCATTGAGAAAGTTGACAGACAAGTTAAGATAGACAAGATTCAAAAGTGCTCGTGCTACGGAATTAATAGAGCCTGACAATCTATTGTATGTTACACTTAAGTAAATAAGTTGTGTGAAATTTTCAAAAAAAGTAGGAATTGGACCGCTGAAATTGTTGTTTCGGATACTAAAAACCTGAAGCAATTTAAGATTCTGAAAAGAGGAGGGAATCTCACCACTGAAGTTATTGAATGAGAGGTCCAAGAGGGTGAGTTGCCTCAAATTACCGAATAATACCAAATTCGAGCCAACAAAATTGCAGCTGAAGAGATACAATCGTTTCACCGACTTGAGATTGTTGAAGAAAGCAGGCTGTAACAGTATCGGGATTCTCGTGGTAGAAAGATCCAATAATTGGAGGGAACTACTCCAGTTGGAATCCGGAAGCGATCCATTCAGATCTTCATTGCCCCTTAAAGCCAGTTTCTTCAGATTCGGTTGTTGAAGTAAGATAGCTGGGAATTCCCCGCGCAATCCACAGTAATTGAGATAGAGTCGAGACAATGAAGAAGACAGATTCTGGAAATACACAGGTTGGACCAAAGACATATTCACTTGACTCATGTCCACTTGTTCAAGATAGGACAGGCTTGTTGCAATCTTTCTGAAAGCAGCTGTATCTATTGTCAACTCATTATTCTCTGACAGATCAAGCGAAACCAATCCGGATAAATGAAAAATTTCTGGAAATTGTCCCCGGAGACCACATGAACTAAGTATCAGAGCTGACAAAGAAGAAGGCAAACTCATCAAGGAAACCGAAGAAAGATTTACATAGCTCATTTCCAATTCTCTTAAACTGGAAAGATTTTGGAAAGATGAACGGAAAGAAGTCACGTCGAGCTTCAGATTATTGTCCGAAAGATCAAGTGAAATCAAAGAATTAGGAAGGTAACTGAAGAATTCGGGTCCAGATAATCCACAGGATCCAAGTTTGAGAGTGGACAAAGAAGAAGTCAGATTCATCAAAGACTTAGGAAGCCCTGCAACCGTTGACATGTCTACTCCATTGAAATTTAGTTCTCTCAGATTGGTTAAGTTGCGAACAAGAATTTCGAAAGTATCTGTTTCCAAAGTCATCAACTCATTTCCAGAAAGATCAAGCGAAACCAAGCGGGACAACTGAGAGATTTGAGATGGAACCGAACCAGAAAACCTCGCGGAGTTCAAGTTCAAATGTACCAAGTTGAATAAGAATCCAAACCTTGATGAAATCGGAGAGTTTTTGAAATGATTGTGAGAGAGATCAAGAGAACGAAGATGAGAAAGCGAGAAAAGAGAATTATCAGAAGCGATTGAACCATAAAGCATGCTGTAAGAGAGGTTCAGACCAACAGTATAACCTGTTTCGACATCACAAGTTACTCCATCCCACAAACAGCAATCTTTGCCTTTTTTCCAGGATTCTGTCTTGGGATAAGAATCATCAAGACTCCACAATACGGTGGAGGCAGAAGTGTAAATGGAGAAAGATTGTTTGAACAGGAGCAAGGCACGGCTCTGTTCGGGAGGACAGCGCGTAGCAGAAGACGAAGAATTTGAAGAACTTGAGCTGTCAAATTGAAGGAAAAGCATAACAAAAAGAAACCGAGCAAACCTGAATACGAGTAAACACATGATTCTGGTTATGTAAATGGAGAGTAGAGTGAGCAAAAACATCTGAAGAACTTGAGATAAATATATACAAGTGTGAAAATCTTGTCAACCGTGTTTCGACTTTCAACGTCGAATAAAATATTAATTCCATCAATGATCAAGATTGTAAACTAAATAGAATGTCTCTTTCACTACTGGTTAAGCATTTAGATTTATATGAATTTGGGTATTACCATATTTCTACCAATAAAACAAAGAAATATATTAAGATATTTTGGGGAGAATATTGGTCAATTATATTTGTCATCAGGTGATTAAGGAATATCAATTATTATAGTGCAAGATTATAATCTATAAACCTCATGTCAAACATAGATGGAAACAATGTGAAACAAACTAGAAGCAGCCCCAAATAACATTAAAAAGGCGAGATTATAAGAGGAGATTCGAATTGGAAAATTGATCATTTGTTGCTCTTAAACTAATCTTACTGTAGAGAATAAAACTCCCCTGAGAACGAAATACATGAAACCTACAGGCCTATCCTCGAACATGTATCCAATCATTGCCTGTGACACGCATGTGTAATTGGAATTGGAGGATCGACCAACGAACCATTCTGCGTATGATTAGCAATCCACTGATTTGCAGCCTGAGTATAATGCACACCATCCCAACTTATAAAGATCGACGTGTCTTTGCAAGGAGCTCCGTATACTTCTGTTTTATTCACCATTCCCTTATTACCACACCATACATGGTCATAATTCACATGGTATCCGCAGCAAACCTTCAGTGGATCAGCTAGCCCTGCAAATTTCACCATAAATGGTTCACAATTCCCTCTCATCTTCCAACATTTGCATTTTCCATTCCGGAAAATCATAGCTTCGAAAGGAAAAGAAAGCTTTGACAGTTTATAGTTTACCTAAAGTCTTTGCTTTGGTAATGAGTCCAAGTTTAGCAGCATGAACATCCACATAAGTAAGGGCTGCTTCCGGGAGTTCCGTCCTTAGTTTGATTACTCTATCTTTAAGCTTAGTGTTGAACTCTACAGCCATCTCATTTTGAGCTTTCACGCATCCATATTCATCAAGATAACCAGGAGCCGGATTCGAAACATAGAATAGGTTCACAGGCAAGCAGCCAATGGGGCCAGTGTTATGAATCCAAAATGACCTCCCGCCTTCTTTATATAAATTCTGAATTACAAACACATAAAGCAGTATACTAACCAATCAGAAAGAGTGTCGCTTTGAAAATTTCATGGTTGTTTGTTCTAGCTATGGTCATAGACAGGGCCGGCCCAATCATTTTGGAGGCCTCAGGAACTGAATCAAGAAAAACCAAATAAAGTTCAAATCTTTGAGCCAGTTTGCATCTAGGTGGCCGCATATGCTGGCTCCCCTGGAGCCGAGTGAATGCTACAAATTGCTAAAAGAAAAATATGAACAGCATTGACAAACGGGTTTACGTTACGTACTTGAATTGCTGAAGCTAACTGGTTTACAATGTCGGGCAATGTAGCTCTAAGCTGATCAAAACTCATCTTTCTAAACCCAACAGAAAGATCATTTTGGCCAATATCAAAAGTATAAAGAGCCTTTGCAAATTCATCAGTTCTAGGGAGTTTTTCCGCCTCCGGAGTATTCTTCACTAAACACACAACAACTAGACTTCAGTTCTATTAACAGGAAGTTATAAAAAAGAAAGAACCCAGAAAACAAACCTTGAGTGTAAAGATCTCCGGTCCGGGATTTGAACTGCAGAAACTGAACAATCTGCATATCAAGAGAGAAAGGACTAATACCATACTCAAAAATAGTCTCATTCTGCCTTCTGATAGTCGATCCACCCGTTGCAAAATTCGCACCATGCCTATAATTTGTCCCAATGGAGTTCAAATAAGCACTCAAGTATGGCAATTTGAACTTCTCAGCTGCAAAAAACACCAAATATCAAACCAATTTCCGACATTTGAAAAACAAAATAAGACCATGTTCCTTATAACTGAAATTTACTGAACTGAACTGAATTACATTTACCGAACTGAAATCACTAAACTGAATGCTGCTGAACTGAACTGAAATGAATTACTGATAAGGCATAAGAACAGAGCCTAACATAGAAAGAAGAAGAGGACATATACCGGTGAAATCAATGATGAGGCGGCCATCAGAAGCACGACCAGCAGGTTTATGAAAGAAAGCTTCACCATTAGGAGCTCGAGTCGGGTCAAAAGCAGCAGAGATGCCACCAGTGTCTGAATTTGAATCACCAAAGTTATAAATTGCAGGGAACTCACATGGGGGTGGTAAAGCATCAACCTTTACACTCAAAACCAAAACCCAGAAAATGACAAGTACTCTCCATTCCGCCATTGTTGAAGTTGGGAAGTTTTATTGGGAAAGTTAATTAAAGAAGGAGGTGTGGCTGATAAGGACAAAATGCAGTGTGTTAAAAAGCGTGAATGGGGATGATTGAGGTAGTGCCTGTGATGATGATTGATGATGACAGATAGAGTTTTCAAAGTTTAAGTTTAAGTTTAAGGCGGTTTGTTTGTTTGTTTGTTTGTTTGGTCGGGACCATAGAATTTCTATTTTTGATGATACAGTTTTAATACTTGCATTTATATATGTCTGCTCTTCTAAATCAAATTCATAAAATCAACTTAAGTGTCAATTTACCCCGGTTAAATTTATACATTTTGATCATTTTGGCTCCGTCTTATGGATAATTGATTTCACTTCAAATTCGTAATATTTCTTTTAATAAATATACTTTAGTTCAATTCTGTTCTGTTCTGTCATAAAAAACCGTTGTCACATAAGTTTAACTACTTTTTTTCTCAACTATTTAAAAATGTATCCATTGTCTCCTATTTTGAGTAATAACATCAACAATTTTGACCCGGTGTTAGATACGCGTTAAATTATTGAATTTGCCTACGACATGTGTCATTTGACGGAGGATTATAAAGTCGTTTAAGCATTTAATGAAGAAAGAGTAAAATACTCTCAATATTAGAGAGGAGTTGGATAGGCAATATACGATTAACTTCACATACGCTTTGCAAAGTCGGTATCTTGGCGTGTCTCTAATACCGGATCAAAATTGTTTCTATTATGCTAAAAAAATGGGACCAATAAATACATTTTTAGATAGTTAATGGAGGTAAATAGGTTATCCCTTGAGTTCGGGAAAGAAAGACCAAAATGGACAAGTTTATAACATTACGTATGGTTTAAGGCAGAAATTTATAAATTTTTCAAATTGGAAAATAATAAAAAATAAAACATCTTTCATGGGAGTACCTTATTGTGGGATGCATGTTTTATTGGGTATATGTTTTGTCAATAGAAAAACTGGAATTTCTTTTAAAAGATAAGAGACTTTTGGCTATCATTGATGTAACTTAGAGCTTCTAAGAGCATCTCCAATTCAAATAATGATTCTCCATCTCCAATATCTATTTATCCTTCTCCATATCAATTTTTCTTTAAGCACAACTCTTATCTTTTTCTCCATAAAGTATATTTTTTTTCTATTTCTTCCCAAATCAACTTTTTATAAACATTATATTCTTATTTATACCATAATTTTCTCCAACCACACCTAATACTCATTCTCTGTAATTTTATATTGATTTTTATAACAAAATAATGATATTATATTAATTAAGTAAAATGGATAATTTAATTATTATGGATAGTGTTTATCCAAATTTGGTGAATCATTATTCAAATATCTAAAAAACACCAAATTTATAGATGTGGTTGGAAAAATAAGTTACCCAAAAATGGATAATTTAGCACAAATACGAATGAGGTTGGAGATGCTCTTTTCTTTTTTCTTTCCATACAGTTGAAACAATGACCAATGACAACAAAACTCTTTTAATGTCAAGTTTTATGTGGTTTGAAAGAATCAATCTGCATGATTTCCTTATAAGTGAAAAAGATTCATGTTCTCAAAAGCTACCGATTATAGCTTATTCTAAAATCAGTTTTTATAGATGCTTCGAGGGAAAAAAAAAATTATAATTATCAAATCTTACTTCTAGGTCTTTTTCACAATTTTGCATGTATCAAAAGCTGATTTTAGATAGAAGAAAAGGAACAATTGTGGACGTTGCTCTCAGAATCTCAAAAGATCGGCTAAACTGAAACTAAAGCTCGAATTTTCTCGATGATGACTGCATTGTTACAAATTTGACAAGATTCAATGCATTGAGCTTTTCAATGGGTCAATTTTAGATGTTTTAACTTTCTCTTAAAGCAATACTAATATGGGGGGATTATTCACAATTATTAGTTGTTCTTAATTACGTTTATATCGGAACACTTGTATAATAGTTATCTACGTTATTACAATATTCCCACTTAAACAACACTACCTTTGTCTAGTTACTCTAGGTTTCATTTGTTTACAATCACCTGCAAATACTGCAGTTTGCATTCCTTTTTTCTGACATTAATTTTCTACTATGAACCATATAATCATAACCAATAAAAATAACTCTGCCTAGAAATGTATCAAAACAGAAATACTTTTATATATATATATATATATATATATATATATATATATATATATATATATATATTGAGAATCAAAGATGAAATTTTTTATCATCAGCTCCAGCAAGATGTCAAGTTTAGAAGTGGTGGAACTTGACCACATAATATCTCATTAACTTCAGTTTTCAGTACTTTACAACCTGATTTCCGGATATGAACTAGTAAATAATGGCAAAATGGCAAAAACTCAAAAACTCTTTGCCATGCACAAAACTTGAGCCTAAAGTACAACCAACAGCTTGATGGTAATACCATCTCATTAACTATGATTAAGGTAAATGCATGAATTTATATTTTTAATCCTCTTGCATACGGGGCAGATAAAGTGAAGGGTAAATCCTAGAAAAAGAAAAAGATGATGCACTAAGGATTGGAAAACAAAACTAGATATAAGAATTAAATAACAATGCATATAAAACCTTTACTCGGCAATTACTGCCGCAACATAGAACTATAAATTAAGCCTGGACCTCGACTCTAAAGAGGTCATACAATTCGAGAATGATACAAGTTCAGCAGGAACGCTGCTTTTTCTGAAAGACCATCCATCCTGGTTGCAATGAAAAAAAAAAAGAAAAAAAGAAAAGAACTGCACTACATTCAAAAAACCTGTTGAATACAAGCTGCTATTCACCTTTAGAAAATATGCACTATATTCATATATAGCCCTCCCTCCCCCCATGATCATTTGATAAATCATTTCATCATTTCTCAAATTCACTTCACGTTGAACTACTCTGTCTGCAATGAATGAAGAAACCATGGTATTAGTAAGTTTATGAGTCCGCAACAAGATACTTTTGCACAATTTTGTTTCCCCGTCACAAAGTCAAAACTAGAAACATTCCCGCAATGAAAAGAGCATAGCACGTAATGTTCATCACAACCTATAAATGCACCCAATTCTTAACGAAAAAACTGAATGTATTGCAAATGGAAAAGAAAGAACCAGAAATCATATGCCATGTATTAAATAAGTCAGGCCTAGAATATGGAAACGATTATTGCCTCCCAATATTAGTTTTCGACATACTTCTGATGAATCTTGTAACATGCAATATGTTTTATACTTGTTGGCATTCAGCTAGTCCTGAACTCATTTAAGACAAATATTTTTACTAAAACTTGAAGCAATTAGCCGTTAGCACTACACAAACAAAAGTTGAATTACATGGTAATTCACCTTGGGCCCATGGCAAAACAACATAAAATGGTATCTTAGTCATTGGACAAAAAAAAATTAAATATAATTAAAATAGTAAAGCTCGACATAAGGTATCCATGAATGTCAATTCCTAATAGATTCTATTACATCAAATGAAAGAGTACAGGGAGAGTAACGAAACAAAAGTAGAATGGAATCTAGTGAATGTACCTTTTGACGTTTCGAATCGGGTTCGCTGGGTTCATTATCATTATGGCGATGAGATGCCCCAGTACCTGAGGTTTCAGCCTGCAAAAATTAACTTCTTAATTCGTGTTTGGTTACTCTAATGCCCAAAAAGGTAAAATTGCTGGATTCACAATTTCATGCATTAGCGCTTTTCTAAATTATCTTATAATCTATAAATGCTAGAGATATGACATAAATCGCCATGGAAAAAGAAAGTGCAGCAACGGAGAACCTGGGTCGAAGACTCTTGAACTCTTTGATGAATTATTAAGGGCATGATTTCTTGAAGCAAATTAGACAAAAATATCCCTTCATCGGTTACCCCTGATTGTGATTCGACAGAAGCAGCTGGTGTTCTTGCATTCTCAGTGCTAGAACCAGTAGTTGCTCCCTGTAAGCCTGAATCGTCCACATGGATTTCCCCACCTGGAAAGAGGTTCCTTAAAAGCTGCAAAATACTACTTTGTCTCTCAGATTCAGAATTTGCTTGAGCCCTCTGATTGATTCGGATCCTGGAAGTGCCACGTGTCCCACTTCCTGTCGTAGTGTTAGCATCTGGTCTGTGTCTAACACGCCCACCATTTTGTCTTGAGTTGGATGTTGGTAAAGACCCTAGAAAAATAAAAATGTCAAGTCTTCGTCAAGTAACTGAAGAATTGACTATACATGAATATTGTCTTATATATTTTCCGATGGTCTGCATAACAAAGTTTCTTCCTTCGGACTTAGTTAAGCTACTATATTACATGAAATACTACCATCTCTTATCTGAGTTTCTGCATTTTGTTGTTGCACATTAGATTCAGAAGTTGACTGCTGCACATTTTGGACACCCGAGGGATGATGCTCAGCAGATGCTTCCGACCCTCGTGCACCAGCACCATTCACATTCCCGGAAGGTACATGTTGAAATCTTCCAAGAACAGGATAGTATAACCCCATCGAGTTGGTGGAAGAATCAGAAGGAAGGCGGCTGAAAGGACCAGGAACTGCTGCAACCATGGTCCTAATTGGCACAACCCGTACTCCAGACTCCCCACCACCAAAGGACAAACCCTCTGTGGACCTTGAAGCTGTTTGATTAGCAAGGTTTTCACCACCTGGACCTGTTCCATTGTTCGTCTGCGCTGATGGATTTGGAGTATTACCTCGTTCATCACGGTTAGGATTTGCTGAGGTTGTCGATGAACCTTAGGAGATGAGCAAATTAGTTAAGAAATGGGTATAATAATGACAACATAGCTGCAAGTGTATTCTAGGCATAGAATAGTAGTATACCTCTTCGGATTTGTATATCAATGCGCCGTGGAAGAAATCCAGTTCCAATACCATTAACTAAACCAGACCCAGGCTGTACGGATCCAACAGGGATGGCACCAAAGCTTGTTCCTGGCTGAAAAGGAAGAGGCTGCATGCACAGGAGGTATCAGTTGATACACAACTAAATGTAAACAAAGTTTGCAAGTTAACTATAATGGTTCTGAGGCGATGACCTGAACCATCAAGGGATTAGGAGCAGATGGGCTGATGAAAACTGCAGGGCCAGCATTAACCACAGCTTCAGACTGCATAAAGTATAATTGATAGTAAACGAGGACTTTAAAAGGAGTCACAGATGACGGATAAGATGCCACAGATGATAAATCAGAGACTATCTTACCGGTGCTTGACCTAGACGTAGAGTCATTGTCGTACGTCCAAGTTCAAGGAGAAATGCACCTAAATTGTAAAGTTGGACCCCTGTCCTCCACGCAGTAGATTGTGTGGTAAACCGCGCTGCAGGATCAGTTACATTTACTTGACTCTCTAATTGCCTTGCAAGTTGCTGTCAATATTTAAAAAACAATGGCACGAGGATGAAAACTACAAAAAACTACCAGATTCATATGCCATTCAAAAACTTGCTTCAACAAGGTATATTATAATAGCATTCTATCCAAGGATAATAATAGGAAAATAGTACTCAAATGCAACTCAAGAAGGTAAAAATGGTAAGAAACACACTTGTAGGCATTCAGAAACTTGTCCGTGCATAAATTGTCTGCTAGACAGCATCACTTCTGCCAAGGATGCAGGTGTTGGAAGGTTGTCTTGTACAGTTCCTGATCCTGATGCAGAATTAGACTCTCTTTGCTCTGTCGGCAACGGGGCATCTGCTTGAGTAACATTTTCACCTCCTCTGTCTGTCACTATAATGAACGAAACCATATCAAGTTATCAACCCCGCAATCACCATTGTAAACAACTAAAAATATCAAATTACTATATTCAATGAACTTACCAAGGGCACTGAATTCACGCCCCAAATGCCTTAGATATTGGGACAAAGTTGTTAAGGAATCAAGCATTACCTACAATGAGTGATTCACAGTAATTGAATCTTAACTAAATAAAGACATGCTATCCAACATGTAATTCATAAATAAGAAACGAAACTAGGGTAGGGAAGCAGAGGAAACTCAATCTTACAGGAGGATGCAGAGACCCCAACGAAACTGATGTGGGAAGGCCAAAAGAACTTTGTGATCTATCGGACTGAACCCTGTTGCCAGCTTGTTCAGGTTGAAGGGTTGAATCTAGAGTAGCAGTAGCAGCTGCTGATCTTTGCTGGTCATGCTCCTTCCAAATTGAATAACACCACAAAGAATAAGCAAAAAGGGAAATATATGTTTATGGGATATCAACATCTTAATAGATTACAATAATCTAACTTACAAAAAAAATCTGAAAATAAAATATGACCCATGATTATCTAGAGTTCAAACTGAAATATACCCTTATCACCTCAAGTCGCTCAATGCCACTTCCCATATTTGGAAATCCAAATGAACCAAGAACAGCGGAAACAATCTGCTCCAAGATTGAGGATAAATCAGTACAAACTATCAGACATTCTCTATTGAATATTTAGAAATAGCCTCACCCTACTGATTTCTGGTGGAACTCCATCCCCTCGATCTGGCATGCTAAAAGCTTCAATTACAACACTGGGGGCCCCATGACTCCGGTCTGTAGTTGAAGCAGGAAAAAATGCTGCAGCATTAGTAACTAAGAAGTTTAGCTATTTTGTTTCCAGATAAGAGTATAAATCATCATTAAAAGTACTTTTTTTCAAAGATAAGGCCAAGCAATCTGAAAAGCCAAAATCTTCCACACAATGTTAATATTAAATTGATATTAAGCATTACAGTTATTTTTCATTTCTAAGTTCATGGTTGGCATCATTACATAGTCGTTCATTAGAGGCATACACACAAATATGTTATACAACAAGATTCAATATATTATTCAAATGTGCTTATCATGTAACCATATGAATATCCAAGCATTACATGTAACTCAGCAAAGTTACTTCTACCATCCCAAGGATCTACTGATCCAAACAACATTAGAAATTGCACAAGGCTGCACAACAGAACAAACTTGGGTGACAAAAAGTAGGGAGAATCTTTTCATGCTATAATTCATTCAGGTAGTGCGCTAAATCTCATTTTTCTTATTAAGAAAGATAAAGCTTCTAATAGGGACACCATACTTATATTGCTTAGTTCGGGAACTGGAATAGCAACTCAACAGGACGACTCTTTAGTTTCAAATATAGCATTTTAATATATTATGAAAGACATCCATGCCTAAAAAGCCTCCTCCTCTTACTATTCTTCCACTTCTTTCTTGAATAAGCATTTGATATTATTTTTCCTTTCCTCCCTATAGCAACCTGTTCCATCCAGGAATATTCTACCAAAATTTTAATCACGAACAATACAATACAAGGAAAAAAGTTAAAAGAAACATAAGTTCATATTTGACCTATATTGGAAAGATAACTCATAGTGCTTGTAACTTCCAAACCAAATGGTCAAGTTGAATCAACATCCCAAACTTCCAAATTTATGGTTTCTAAAGGCCATAATTTGTAAGTCGAACTTCAAACTACAAATTTTCTGATATATTGATACCAGACCAGAAACTGAATGCGGTACCAATCTTTCTCCACTACTAGAGGATGTGGATTGTGAACTTTGAAGAGACGAAGTGGTTGCAAAATTTAAATGATTGATATAACGTAATTACATGGGATCTCTAAAAGTCCACTTACCAGTAATATAGTATAATTACAACTGGTTTCTACAAGGAACAGCAGTTATTGTACCATTAGCAGTCAGGCCACTAGGTCTATTATGATAGAAACTCAAAACTCAGATAGAGAAATATTGATAGATTGATATGTAGTAAAGGTAACAGCCTACAATACTAAAGAAATGGAAATAGGAAACAAGGATGAAGAATGGAATAAAATGGCCTAAGCTAGAACCTCATCCCCCAGGAGAAACCTCCCTCCCTACCAAAGTAGAGCCACTGCTAAGACAGCCAAACTACAATGCCAAAACTAACTCCCCTTCTTACTCTATAACTATCATTATATGCCAAAAGACGCATACCCCAACTACTACTGAGGCTAATACCCAAAATGCCCCTCTTCTATTTAATGGGCTATGCTATTTTCTGTCATACTACTAGTCACTAATTCACAATGAAATCCCTCTGCTTCTCCTATCTTATGATTTCTCCAAAAAAAAACTCTGGTATTACTTCAACTACAATCCTCCAGCACCCAGAATGCAGGAAACTATCAAGTACTGGCCCTCTTGCTTTGTGCCGGTGATAAGGAAAGATCTAAGGCAGGCCTCCAAAAGCACAAGGTAATAGGCTGAGCACCTTAGCAGACCAAAGGCAAGCGGTGTTACTCAGGCAACTCCGAAGGTACCACTTTCGGATAGTGGAATTTGATGGTGTTGGAGATCAAGAGAGGAATGATAATCAATGATTTTGATGAGAAGTAGTTATTAATCAGCTTATGATTTACTATTTAGTTCAACACTCGAACTATGGAAGTCAAGGTTTATCGCATGTTAAAACTTATGATTAAGAATACTGTCATTTAGTATTTATTGCATTTTGATTTTAGAATTTATCATTTCTAACATTATACATATTATCGTTAATGGTTCCATTAGTACGCCTTGTCTTGCTCAGGCACGCGTGTGATGCACCTGAATCTTGCGCCTATGCTCTACAACTCCATGTGCCTTAGTGCGCCTTGCTCCTTAAATAACTATGATCATGTGATATTATGATGACAAAATGTCATACGTCCGCTCTCTTTCTGATGTATATAAGCTGATTAATCGGTGCGTATCATACAACTAATGAACTCCTTCACTCTGCTGTCTCTGCATAAGCTTAGTGTCCAGTAATCTTACAAATACATAAGGGATTCAGCAATGGCCTTAAAGCCACAAGAATCCAGAATTTATTTTAAGGACCATAATTAAATTGATGGACGGGTAGCAGGTACTTAGGTAGGTGTAATTTTTTTTTTAAATTCTTAGTTGGTGCTATTTATAAAACAGTCTATCAATGTCAATCAGTATGGACTGCATCACATTGTGCACCATAAGTACAGATTAAAACCTGAACAACGAACCAAATAAACAGTGTAATATGAAGAAGCAGATATTAATAAGTACTATGAAAATCGTACCCGAGTCATTGGGCAAGCCTTCAGATGATTGCACAAAAGGCTGTCTGACCACCATATGCAAGGTATGCCCATCTTCGACATCTAAACTATGTTAAGTAATTACATCAAGTCAACTGCTTTATGACTTGGAAAAGAAGACAGAAAAATTACAATAGGTATTAGTTAAGCTGATCCAAGGAAAAGGACAAGAAACGGTAATGAGCCAGAAAACAAGGTTTAAGTTGCAGTATAAGTATCAACACATATACAAATGAATTTTATTTGTTTCCCTGTCTAATGAAGATGAATTCACTATAATAAGCCAATAAGGCATCAAACACAGAAGCAATGAACAACCAGAAATAGAATGAGAAATACAAGTTAAAAACTCAACACTGAATCCTATCAGCCACACTGGATATCAAGAACAGATCATCTGAACAAGCACGCATGCATTGGAATAGTAAGGCTATTTTGAAACCAAAATCAATCACTGACCCTCTCCAAAAGGTAATTTCACCTAGAAATTACTATATTCCTTAAATAAAAATTTCATTGAACACTACAAACACCGCATAACATTCAGGTATTCTATGTACGTAATCCAAAATGTAACATAAAGCACTAGTATCCCTCTTCTTTTTTATCCAGTTCCTCTATCACTGCAACCATAAGTACTATATTAGACAAAACAGTAAAAACAATTGACATACATGAGATATGGTTTTTGGGATGCAGGAAGGGGGAGAATAGATCCAAACAAATTTCTGTGATATGGAATCCCTTAAAGGCCTTAAAACAATGAGTAATACAAAAGAAGAAAGGATACGGTAGGCAGAGAGAAGTTGATCATCCTTTAGAACTCTGCCACGGCATATTAAACGTTGTTGCTCCGATACGACGCCTGTAACAGAAGCAATCTGTTCTTTCAAGGCAGGAACAGGCATCTGCAAGACAAACAAAAGAAAGGAAATAATCAGTTGAAAGAGAGATCTTCCACAAAAAGGGTTCCGATCTACGTTCTAAGCAGCATGTCCTCAGTTACAAAGTACTAAAGTTCTCAACTAAAATTGCAAAGATCAAAAAATAAGATGCACTACTACAAGTAATAGAGCTTAGTGTGCAGAGAGAAGGTTGGGACTATGCAATGTCTTACATACAAAACATAAAACACAAACTGCTTTTGTTAGATCAAAGAATATATATTTCAGTATATTCCATCAAACATCTGGTTAGGTAGGTCATTCCTCATTGTGTTAAAACCTCTAAAATAAAAAGAGTAAGCGAGAGAGAGAGAGAGAGAGAGAGAGATAGAGATGAAAGAGATGTAGACAAAAGACATTTCCTCCTGCCTGATGAGCAGCATGCACTGGTGTTTATCAAAATATCAGCTTCTAAGAACCATCTCAAACATATGTTGAAGAAATTGTGGCTGTATTGGTCCTTCATGGGATTGCACTATAGGAGCAGTAATAAGAGCTTCAAAATAATTATGCATGATTAAAAGGCATTACGGTTTCATTGTTTGGTTATGCAACTTATGTCATTTGTTTAGGCTAAGAAGGAAGTCCCAACAAGAGATAACCTGTATTTGAACTGAGGAAACCACCTGTACACCGAACTTCTTCAATCATTCAAAGAGTGGTCGAAGGTTTAGAATCTCCTAGTTTATTCTGGTTAATTTTCTCTGTTGTTCATATTCTAGCAATTCTCTCCACTAAATACACTACTTAAGTGCTTTCAGTTAATGCAATAGCACAAAGCATCGGTTAAAGCCACAGAATAGTTGAAGTCAAAGCACACACCTGTTTGTCCACTCGTAGGGTATAGGTTTGTGAATCCAAAGTTTTTATTTTTATTTCAATTGTTGTCTCTGACTTTTCAACTTCATCTGCCCTACCCACATTCTGAGCACCATGACATTCCATTCTCCTCCAAACAACAAATGCCTACATACAGAGAATAAACAGGAGATTATGCTTGGTTTTAAGATAAAAAGAGGAAGACAGACAGAGGGAAGAGCACAAAAACATCAAACAACCAATCCTGTGTAATCTAACGTCTTGAATACCAATGTAAACAATCCCAGAGAAGGGGAATAACAAATCTAGAATGGAAGATGAACAATTTAGAGAGATATTCAGAAGCGATATTTACAAACGTTTTCCTACACAGACTACTACTTTAAGAAGTTGGAAAAGCAGTCAACACATAAAGCTTTCAGACTTGTTCACTGTGAAAAAAGATACCCACATTCAAAAGCAACCAGGAATGAGCTCCATTGTTCAAACACAATACATCGATTAAAATTCAACATCATTAGGTTTGTAAAGCTTCATGTCAACTTCAAGACAAATAATGCAACTTCAAAAAGTAATTAGTGTAAGCGTCCATACAAGATGACGCTCTTGTAAGCATATTGTGAAGAATGTCCCTTAATTGCATGTACAAAGCACTTCTACATAGAAGATAAAACAGAATATGTGTCATGATGGCAGCATGTTCAAAGGTTCCACCTTGTCACGATATGCAAGGAAAATAACCACCAAAATATGTAAAAGTATTTTCCTTTGATGCAATCATAAAATGCTGAGTTCAAATTGTATACCCTTAGAAGGAATTATCATAGAACACATTTAAAGGTTGGAAATGGCATTGAATGTTACACATCATAACAAAGGAAGGGAAAATAGTTTCCAATTTTCCATCATATGATCACAACTCATTTCTATTGTATGCACTTATAAGGAAATATGGTAGAACACCGTTTAGGAAAACAAAATGTTGTATACAAGGAAGTTTCAGCTGTAATCATGGCATTGTCCCATAAGCTATAATTAATCCACAATGTTTCAACATAGATGCTCAGAATGTCTCAAATTCAGGCGACCCATAATATACATTGGTAGTTTTGCCAGTACCCGATAGAGCCCATCTGCTCTTAATCTGATATGACTGATACACAGATTCTATAGCTGATGCAGGGGTTTCTTACGAGGTTCCTAGCGGCAGAAATAGATGACTGAATTTCACCAAATACCAAACCATTGTAACCGAAATTTATCTCGAAAGTCAATTTTAACAAGATTCCAACCAATGAATTCCAATCTATGACGTATACTAATAAACAAAATTCAAATTAAACGACAAATAAAAAAAATATTGACAACAGTAACAGTTGTGATATCCAATACAGTAGTGGCAGTGTCGTGATTAAATTTATTAAAACAAGGATCCTATCATATAAAAATGAATTAAAAGCTAAAGATGCCAAGACAGAGCACTACCAGTGTTCTCGATCAACATCAAATCAAGGACTCTACTACACAAAAATGAAGGGTAAGTTAAAATGCCTAGATAGAGCACTCTCCATCAGAATAACAACCTTATGTTATATTAAAGCAAAGAAGGGTTTCCCCCTCACTTCAGCGAGAATGTATCTCTTACAGTCTAGCTTGTTATCTAACCATGAACCCGCACTTTAGAACTTGATTGCCCTTTCCACAAGAGAAAACTGGAGTATAATCATACCAGCTTGATTAAACTTTTTGCCCAGTCCCGCGTTAAACACGTGGCTAGTAAACTAACTCCATTTTGTCTTCCACTGGCTCTTGTCGTCTACGATACAAACTTAAGTCAAATAACTAGATTTATGCTTATGAAGATGCCATCTTTAAATAATAAAAGCACATAACAAAACGACAACTCCCCGGATATTTACACGTGCTAAATTTAAAGAGGCGACTCGCAGCAAGGACTTAATATTTACACCATTTAAGCTGCAATGATTAATTTCCAAATGTTTTATTCATTACTGGTGGACTCAGTTTAATCATCATAAGTGATGATGATGATCATCCAACATTAGGTAACATGACATCATCATACTTGTCAACGGAAACAAATGAAATTTACGTTACTGCATTTCCCATGTTACCGAATATTAACTAATAACAAGAGCAGATTTTGTCAACTACGATAACTTCAAACAAAAACATCAATGTGGTTACATGCCCACACTTATACCTTTCTCTACTCTGACAAAGTACTGCATTGGACAGTTCTAATCTAGCAAACAACAACCTTGACATATTCATGTTTCTCCTCAACAAAATCACCAAGAAAACTAAGGTCACGCATCTACAACGAGTTGAATAAACAAACTTCGGACTCTTCTCTACACAAAACAACAACATTGATTCTAAATTCTACATCTAGAACGCAAAATAACCACATAGACTTGAACCAGAACCTCAACATTGATTCTCCATCTAAAACCCTGAAAAAAGAAGCTGGCGTAAACACTAAATGTAAGTGATTGAAACTGATAAAAACATAAACTTTAACATCCTAAACCACCCGCCTCATGCAATTGACTGTTCAAAACGAAGAAAAACAACAACACGAGAAAAAATCTATATAACAAATTCTATAAAGCTGAGAAATTTGGAAGTTTCAACGGCTAACCCCGCATATAATGCAACCCTAAGCCAATTCCAATAGACAGCTCAATTCCCAATCGGACATCAGTCTAGGGCTTACCAAAATCAAAACAAAAAAACAAAATCTTAAGTATGCGATCAAAGAAATAATCAGAAAGACATAAAATCAAAGTAAGAAAGAGCAAAATTGGACAGCTTGAAACCCTAATTGAAGCAATCGAATTATAAAAGGAGAATTGGAGGGCAGATGGAAGCGAAAGAGAAGATAAAAGGGTGTCAAACTCACCTGCAAATGAATTAATTAATTTCACTATACAGAGATGAAACCTTTGGGAGATTTCAGGAGAAGAAGGGGATGGAGATGAGATTGAGAAAGAGAGCTATGGAGGGAGATGAGATGGTAAGTAGACAGAAATCACTGTGTTTTCTTTGTGGTGCTCTCTCTCTTTCTCTCTGTATCTTTTGGGTGCTGACACCTGATATATCATGTACACCCACCCGGCGTCGGACCGTCTAGCTTCTCGACTAGACACTCAAAATTAAGAATCCAACTTATATCGATCGAAGTGTTTAGATCCAATTACATGTATCTCGGAAGTTTTTAATTGATTTATAGCACCTAACGGTTTTTACTACAATCTATCCATGTCTTATTTTTACTATCCTTTTCACTTTTTATCTCTTGTGTTTTGATTTTCAGGTCGTTTTCTTTTTTTTTCGGCTACTTTTCCAATATGTTTTTTAATTATTTATTGCTAAATATGGATTTTGAATTTAATTTTGTAATCTAGACTTTGTATCCTTTTATGGTATAAAAATCTGTAATTTTTGGAAAGTGGGTGAGGATTGTGGTATTTCATTCATCAAGAAATTTATAATATATCGAATTATACGAATTGGATTATCACGAAGCATATATGAATCGTTAAGGTGATTCTAACGTAAGAACAAATTTCATGATCTCTTATTACTGATCGCATGAGTCTTATGTCGAAGTTGTTCGAGAGTGGGAGCGACATTCTTCGAACTAAGAACAATACTATCGAGAAAGAGGGCCAAACTAGAAGAAAATGAAAGAGTGATACATTTTTTTTGTCTTTATGCCTTATATTAGCTAATTTTAGATTTTTTATAGTGCGAACTAGCTGTGAGCACATAATATTTTGAAAAAGAATTTTACCATCCACGAAAATGAAGTGCATTGTATTATGCGCTATTTTGTAATTTAGAGTTTGTATTCTTTTACAAAATAAAAATTTATATTTATAGAATGTGAGCATATAAGATGTATACCAAATATAGGGCATGGATGATCAAATTACTTATTGAAACGTATCTAAATTGTTAAGATGGTTCCAACGAAAGAATAAAAAAACATGACCTCATATTACCGATCATACGAACCGTATGCCAAAATTGTTCGAGGGTAATAATCTACAAATTAAAAACAATAATATTGGGAGAGATAGGGTTACCAAAAGAAGGAAACGAGGGATGCAACTTTCAATCTTGATGTTTAAAATGGTCTTAGAATTTTGATCTTGTGTGAACTATTTGTGAGCAGACAGTATTTTTAGGGAAAGTTTAACTGATCGCAGAAAAAAAAACGCATGATATCACCAAGAAAACCATAAATAAATTAATTCCTTACATATTTACAACAAATTGCAATAAATAGTCCCATTTTTAAGTAATTCCAAAATCAACAAATTGGTTATATGGTTAACAAAGCATGGTCTTTTTCTTTGGGTCCTCATATGTGTAATGTGATTCCTACCAGTATTTGGGACATTCTTATTGAAGATAGAATAGGTTTCAGCTCTAATCGTTTTGTTACCTCGTAGTTTTTGTTTATTGTTGTCTGTTTCTTTTCGGTGTAGCCTTAGGTAGTGTTCCAAAAAAGGATAATTACAATATTGTGAGCCTTAAAAAGTTATTCTGAGTCCATTATTTAAATTATAAAGAAATTAAGTTTTACGTAACGAGGGCACGTAGTTTAAGATTTTTTCCGAAAGTTAATTTAATTAAAATTGTTCCTTCACTAAGCACACCCGTAACCGCCATGTTTTCCGTGAAAACGCACTTCGCGTCAACCGTATTCTCAAAATGATGGAACCATATTTTATTGGAACACATAATGTTTGGTTGCTCCAAAATGCATACTACTGTCCTATTTTCCACCAAGTTTAATTCAACATCAACAACCACTTTGTTCTCCGCTAAAAAACTTCGTACTAATGGTTATGGTCAATGGTTAGATTTTCATCCACCATCAGAAAGTGTAGTCACATGCCAACGACATATTTACGTTTCTAACATCATCAGAACGATACTAGGATATTTCTGTCGTAAAGTCTCCAGATTCAGTGACAGTTACATTTTACCACGGATTAAAGTTTTATTTTACACCTCACAAAAATTCAGCCACGGTTATTACAGCCGAGATAAAAATTGAGTGACAAGCTGCTAGAGTCGGATTTGGTGCTGCTATTCAACTTCATATTTTACTTGTAAATGAAAATCCTGAACAGGGATATCAAAATGATCTTAGAAACAGCTCACCAAACCGGTATGCTATAAATAGTGTAGATGGAAAATTGTGTCTTTAATATTTTGAACTCCAATCAGTTCTATGCTATGATAAAATAACTGTACATGTAGCGTTTTCGGTCTAAGTAACAGAACCCATAAAACACGACTTTTATCTGAGCCTATAGTTGTTGGTTCGTGCCATGAGTGTGCACGCATAGATGAACTAAAAAGTGCATGTTATAAGCCCCATCCGTTCCAGATTTTGAATGGTATAGAGGCTTTGAATGAATTACAATAACAATTTCAATGTCATACATCCAAACAGTAGGTTTATATATTATAGAGGCTTCATTAGTTATTATATAATTGGATAAAAGTACATACATAATACAAAGTCTTTTTTCTTTTTCTTTTTTTTTTTTTGAATACAGACATCCCAGCTAGATTAATACAAGTTTTTAACACATAAAATAAAAATAAAATCCTGAAAATAATATAGTAATTAATTAAGAAATAAATAATAAAAAACTAACCCATGGAATAAGAAGGGGTAGTTAAGTTGATTACAGTGCTTTTGACCTTTGTCATCATATTTATGCTGTTTGTTATCCCTTGTGATCCTATTCCACTATCCTTCAATCCCTGTATCCAAACACAATATTACTTTGTAAATAGAGGAACGTGATATTTCAATGCAAAACAGACTGTATTTTTTAGCATTTCGTCGCTTAGTACGCCTATCCTCGTCTCTGGACGCCTAGGTATCCACATTACATTTCCTCGTCTGAACCTCGTCCTTAACTTTAAGGCTATGCCATCCTAAGGTGTTGCTAAATGGAAAGATCTTATCTATGTTCATGAATGATCAATCATATCAGAATTGGAAAAATTGGGTGCTATCGCATAGCTTTGTACCAGCTAAGTTCACAAGTTCGAGATAAGTGGACTCAAACCGCTGACATCCGCCACAAGGTAAACCCACGGCCTCTTGGGCCGGCCCCTGGCTGATTCTACCATAGAGACTGAAGATAAACAATAACTCCCGGCCCCCTCCCCCCAATCCAGTAGAGCACAACTTACAACTTTCGTCGTACTATTCTCTCCAAAGAGTAAATCTTCTCAAAATCTCAAAAAGATGCTGAATTGGATCCAATTCTAACTAAGGATTCTTATGGTTCCAGAGGATCAAGCTACAGTAAAATAACATGCTGAATTGTTGACTTTGATGTGGTATATTGACTTAAAATATGTCGAAGTTTTAGTTAAATTCATTTTTTGACAGTGTAAGAACATGGTCTATTTTGCAACGAAAAATATCATTTGCAAGTGCTCGAAACCACAAGTTTCTTTACCTGAAAAGGAAAATGATCCGGTCCACGAGCCGGGGCAGAATTGATTTGAACAGTTCCTGTCTCCATTGCATCACTTATCAACACTGCCTTGTTAATATCCTTTGTGAAAACACAACCCTGCATTTCATTACTTGCTGGTATCAGTATCAAAAACATTGAAAACAAAACGATATGAAATGAAGTCGAAATTTGGGTATACCTGGAGCCCGAAATTGCTAGCATTGCAATGATGGATTCCTTCTTCAACAGAATTGATCCTCATAACAGGCACAACTGGCCCAAAGGGTTCCTCCCATGCTATCCTCATATCCGGCCTAACATTATCCAAAAGCAACGGCCAGATAAGGTTGCCCTCTCGTTTATATTCTTGGCAGAAAGTTGCTCCTTTCTCTTTAGCATCCTTAACAAGTCCTTCAATGAAATTAGCAGATGATTCGGTAACTACCGGAGTGATATCGCAGTCATCCTCTGGAGGTCCAACTCGCAATTTAGCCACTCGAGCATTAACCTTCTCAACAAGAGAATCAGCAACGGAGTCCATTACCAAGATAACCTTAATGGCTGTGCACCTTTGGCCGCTATACGAAAATCCTCCTTTGATAACATTTGCTGCTACCAAATCAAGATCAGCATCCTCAAGGACAATGCAGGCATCTTTTCCTCCTAGCTCCATTTGTAGCGGAATCATTCCCGCCTTTTTCGAAATTGAAACTCCCGTATCTCCACCGGTGAAGCTGCAAACACACACGGAATATAGCAGCAATTTAGGCATTGTACATCAAACAGGTATAACAATTCCACACTACCAATATCGTCCCGTGTACAAACACTTCACCTTGTACTGATGGTCCCTGATGTAAAAACCACACTCACAACCTTAAATTGCATACAGAACCACATTTTCAATACGCATTATAAGCAGTGCTACAATACATGGAAACTAAACATAGAAACGCTATTGAAGAAGAGCATACGTGCAACACAGAAAACAGAAAGTGAACATAGAAACGCTACTGAAGAAGAGTTTATGTGCAACATAGGAAAAGAATTAGACCTTATACAGTTAACACCAGGATGCATAGTGAGGAAGTCGCCAATCTCGGAGCCTTTACCAGTGACACAGCTGATGAGTCCTTTAGGAAAACCGGCTAAGTGAAAGCAGTGAACCATATGTAGGCAAGAGACGGCACCCTGAATTTTCGAAAATTGTGGCATTGGTTAAATTAGTTTTGACAGTTAGGAAATGAAGGTGTTGAATTAGGAAAAATGTCGTAAAAGTACCTGAGTGGGAGGCTTAAGAACAAGAGAGTTTCCAGCAATTAAAGCAGGACCAATCTTGGAGACAGCAAGGTTTACTGGATAGTTAAATGGAGGAATTGCTAATACCACTCCAAGTGGAATCTACATTTTCACAAATTTAACTTAAAAAATCAATAACCAATTAATAATACTATGTAATACAGTTCAAGTCTAACTATTAAAGATGGTGATGTTCGCATGACATGTTTACCGCGTTGTGCCGGGTGACCGGTTCATAGATATCACAATGTCTAGCCATACAACAAAGTTCATGGGTGTAGTTTACCTTCTCTTTTAAATGGTTAACCAGTGGTAGCATCTCATAGTTATTATACTTCCCAATCATCTTAAGTACGGGTATTTTCTTCAGCAAAAATGAAATTTAGATAACAAAGTGTTAAAATAGAGTAAGGTTTGGTACTATGATAGTCTATTAGGGATTGCGGAAATTATGGTAATGGATAGGACGCAGTGAAGGGAAAGAATTTATATCGGTATTTATGTTAGCTGACCTCGAATCATTTTGAAACTAAACCTCTATTATTGTACTATAAAATACTATCATGCCAATATAATTTATTATTTATTTTTTTTGTCAAATTCTATCAAATTTGCAAGAAAACATTAGAAAATAAATATATTCTGTTAGTAGCTCTGTTCTATGCTCTCCATATTCTGTTATTTATTTATGTCATTTCGTCACACAACCATAACTCATCACCCCTTCCCAATAAAACTGAACTTTAAAAAATAACAACATCATTACCCCATAAGGTCCCTATCCTTTGCATTTTTTACATATTTAGCCCACTTTTTTTTAATTGACATATTTAGCCTTTAATCATTTATAAACTTATGGTCCCTAATCCTTGATAGTTCATGAATTTACACATTGAACCCCTGATTAAAGGATTAACTTAGGATTTTTACATGATCCAACGGCGTTGCTACGTTGTTTTAGTCCGCAAGAGTATCCACCGCCGACCATAGTGCACCTCTCTAATAGTGTGACTTTGAAATACTTTCCAAATGATAGTGATGTTGTTGCTATATTAAGCCAAAAGATTAAAAAAATATACCTTAGAAGTGAGGCAATATTTAGTCCTCTCATTACCAGGAAAACTATCAGAAACCAAGAATTTTCCCTCACCCAAAATCCTCACACCTTCTTCAGCAGTGTAGGATATAAGATCTCCAGATCTCACAACCTTGAAGTCATCAAAAAAACATTATTAAAAAAATTTGTTAACAAAATTATAAGTGATAAATTATTAGTACAAAAAACAACAACCAAGATAAAGCCTTGGTCCTGAAATGATTCGGGGTCGGCTAACCTCAGTGACAGAGTCTTTAGCAGGTTTAGCAATTTCTTTAACAAGACAGTCAGCAATGGGAGCTTTGTGGTCTTTAAGAATAGCAGCAGCCTTGTGAAGAAGTTCAGCCCTCTTCCAAAGAGGAGTTTTAGCCCAAGTTTTTTGTGCACTTTTTGCTATTTCCATCACCTTGTTTACCTCTTCTTGTGAGCATGCTGTTTCCATTTTCACAAGTTAGCATTCATATTCATATAAACATTAGTCATATTAATTCTTAATTACTAACTCAACACCAAAATTAGCCTTAATACACAATTGTCGGGTAGATTGCACCTATGGCCGGTTACTTTCATTATGGTCCCTAAACTTCAAAACTAGATATTCTGAAAACCAAATATAAAAAGATGTTTTTCAGGGTTGAGTTTTTAGTTCAACCAATTTTTTGACATGATATTGTAGTTTCTTCGACTGTCTTGATTTCAAATCTTGACAGTAAAAACATATAACATGAATGTATTTTTCCTTGCTTTTAGTTCCATTCACGTGATTAATAATGTTAAAGGGGTCATAGTCTTAGTAAAGTGCATGAATTATAATGTTTGATTTTGAAATTCGGGGATGGAATGAATGAAAAAGCAAAGTTCAGGGCCACTGCTATATTTACTCAATAATTATAAATAATTACACGAAAGTTTTAACTTTTACGGTTTGGCATCTAAACTTTTATTCGGATCTGTCAAATGACACTTTTATTAGTTTGCTGAATTATCTAATTTCAAAATTGAAGTGGCATCTCAAAGTATTTACTTAGTCACTAATTAGAGTGTCGGATGTCTAAAATTTAGTAGTTACTTTTTTTTGGGTAACAAATTTAGTAGTTACTAAATCCAAATATAACTCCAAGTTGCCAAACCTCAAAAGGTACATTTTTATATCAATATGTTAAACTAAGGACCATCTAATCCTTAGAGCTCAAAATGGAGACATCGACTGAACAGATCAAACCGCTTAGGTGCTCACAACTAATCCCCGCATAACCCCAACTAGGCTCTAAAAGTCCTCGGCCGATTTACTAGTAGTAGCTAGCATTTTAATTTACACTGTTTTAAACATATAATTATGTATTAAGCCCAAAATTACCTGATAACAAATTTGGACCACATGCATGGCCATAATAAACAAGAGATAATTCAACATTATCCAAATTAGTCACTATAGCAAAGTAATTAAAAGATGAAGAGCTTAGTGTGTCTGCTATGGATTTTGAGTTTAGAATTTCAATATCGACAAAAGTGAAACTCTTAGTCTCGAACTTAAAAGTGAACATATATAATTACCTTGAACCTTAAACTGAGTTTTCCTAGTAGTAGGATTAATAATGGCAACACTTTTTCCAGAAGAGGAGAGTTTCCATTCTCCATCAGAGTAATATTTATAAACATCTCCTTCTATGATATCTGCAAATACTCCATTGCCAGCCATTTTTAACTGTCTCCAAAACCTCCTTCTTGTTGTTCTTATTAAAGTGTGTGAAGATAAAGAAATGAAAAAGAGAAATAATAATAATAATAAAGAGTAGAGAGTGAAGAGAGAAGAGAAGAGGGTGTGAGGAAGTTTGGTGGCATTTTTGCTGTATTTAATTATAAGGAAAAGGTTAGCCACGTAATTTCTGTTTGGTTCTCATTCTTCCACCTCAGCACCTTTTGTCCTCTTTTCTTTTCTGTTTTTCCTTTTATTTTTTTCAAATTTAAATAACGAAACAAAATACCTTGAGTGTAATTTATATCTAGAACTCCTTGATTACACGTAGAGTTTTTAACCACTATGCTAAAACCGTCCTTATTATTTTTATAGTCTTTTCTCTATAAATATGTATTTTATCTCTTATCACTAAACAATACGAAAATACATTAAAATTAAATTGTTGAATAATTAAAATTGATATAAATATAATTTCAAATAAAATTTACTAAGCTTGCCGATAACATTTTAATAATGTTAATCTTAAAAATCACTGTTTTCCTAAAAGAGATAAATTATAATTACTTATTTAATAGTTAATGGAATCATATAGTATTTTATTTCGTTTTTAAATTTTTACATTTATCGAATTTAAAATTTGAATTCAAAACTTTCTTTACGCACACAATGACAACTAAATTATTATTTAGAAGGTGAACCATATAGTCTTTTTAAAACGAAGTACCTAAAAAATTATCCTAAGATATTAAATAGATAGACTAAATAATGAAATTGAGCTAAAAATATTTCTTTACTAATTTTGCCCCATTTTTTTTTCAAGGGCATGTATGTTATAATTGCATCCCTTTTACATATGTTTTGACAATTCTTGGAAATCAATATGCCAGTTTTAGCATTCCTCGTAGTATCCGCATAAAAATTATGCTACCATTTATTTTCATGAACTTTGCATTATTCTACCATTGACGTCCCACTTAACTTTAATCAATCAAATTTTCATTTGCTTATTTATTTGTATTATTAAACGTTTTTTTAATACAAATAGATGAAATAAATAGTGATAAGCTATCATTATTTGTTTCACCAATAAGAGTTGGTCCAAGTGGTAAGACACTCCATCTTTTATTTAAAATGTTTGAGGTTCGAGTCTCCGCTTCGTAAAAATTTAGCTCTTATTGGTATGCAATCTGTAAACTTCACTATAAACACTTATCGAGGTCTGTGGTTTGTTAACCTTGCGAGTGGTAGGCCTACCCTTAGCTGAACTTTTTGTTAAAAAAAAATGACTATTTTTTCCGTATATACAAAAACGTAAAAGTTTTTAGACAATAATTTGGCCAGAATACTGATGTTATATTAACAGGTCTCGTAACATAAATTAAAAAATAATTAGAATGATCCTTAAACATAAATCTAGACTTTTGTATATGTCAATAAAAAGTGAAGAACCTTCTGATATAGTAGCCTTTAGTTGAACAATAATTTAAGAATTTGTTTCGATTTGAATATTAGACCAACTGTTCATTATGATTAAAAATAGGCGTTTTTCTTTCCTCAACCAAAAAATTAAGCACTTCCGAAATAAAAGAGAGCTTTTTGCTAAGAGAACCGAATTGTCTAAAAACACTCGATACACTCATAAAGAGGGACATGCCACCAACAACATTCATAGAGATTGACTATAACCAAAAACTCCCATAAAAAGATAAACTAAAAAACAATAAAAGAAAATATCAAATTAGTCATAACAATATATCGAACAAAAATTTTATTCAAATAAAGAAAAGACAAAATAAAATGAAAAGTGGCTTATCTGCATAGGAAAGAAAACCTCAAAACTTAAATGAAGAAAAGATAAGAACTTTTCTAAACGACTAGATTTGATACTAAATGACTATCTTCATACTTGGAAAACGCCAAAATAATCTAATACATATATAGCACATTAAAATCAATATAAATGAAAAAAAAAAAACATCTTCTATTTATCATTCTAACCCCTTAGAGCATGTTTGATTCAAACGTCGGAATCAGAATTAGAATCAGAATGATACGAAATCAGAATTAATGGCGATTTATTTATTTTGTTTGGTTTATTTATTCCAAAATCGAAAATCCAATTACATTTTAAAGATATTTATTACTTTATTAACTCATATAAGAAATTAAAATCTAAATAAGACATCTTATTATAATATATTAACAATCAACCGTGGGATGACTTTTTGCAAAAAATAACGGTGGTCCTTGGGAATCAAATTGATTGAACTACTTTTTGGTGGGAAGCATAATTCCATTCCTGAGTTTTATTTTAGCTAATCAAACACCATAAATTGGAAATTACATTCCCTTTCCGTTTCCATAGTGTATTTTTAAGGAAACAAGTGTTTTATTTTAATATATTAAGTTGTAGTTAGTTTTTGTGACATGATGGAGTGTTTGTTTTTTCACTCCAAAATGTATGAAAAATGGTGTTTGGTTAGGTTCGAAGAACAATAACATTTATATTTTTTCTATTTAATAGTAACAATTTGAAATTTTCCACAAAAAGCTTCATTTAACGAAAAGTAGTTTATAGTTGTTCAATTATTTATTTTTTATGATATTTTAAAATGTTTAATATTATATTTGAAAAAATAATGTTTATAATATAAATTTTTATCTGACGAGAGATTTTAATTACCTTATGTATGGCTGTAGATTTTGTAATGCAAAAATATGATCCATGTCACTAATTTGTTTGCCTCCTTTTCAGCTGTTGTTTGCTTTTCACTCTTCAAAAGGAGTTGTTAGGCTGTTTGGTTAGAAAATTACACAAGCTGCTGTTTGCTGTTTCTATAGCTAACTGCTGCTGTTGGTAAAAGTAAGGAATTACTGCTTTTCAAAACTATTTCTGCGTTTATCTTTTTATTCTCTTAAATACCCTTTTAAAATCTTCCTGCAAACCTAATAATACACGCTTAAATCAATATAAATAGGACCAACATCATTTCTTTCTCTAGAATTCCACCTACCCAATTCTATATCTCATGATCATAGTGTGTAATTTTATTTTGATTTTTTGGACACTGTTTATAATATGAACAATTTGAAATCGTTTGTAAATTCAGTTCATTAATTTTTAATAATTCAGTCTAGTAATTTTTAGTAAGGTCCATTTCTTTTTGGTTGAACTGAATTAAATCGAACCAAAATGAGCTGAATTTGCTGAATCGAATTGGCTGAATTGACTGAATGCAGAATGAATTTTGCTGAAATTATTGAACTAAATTTTGCTGAAATTAAATAAAAAGAACGAGACTAATTCAGTTGAGTTCTGCTTAGAGACAAAATTTAAGTGTTTTAAGTTCTAGTGTATATGTTCTAAAAAAAAAAAAGTTCCAGTATATATAATGTTATGCCGTTGTATTGTTTACTTACATAATTTTATTATTTTAAATAATTTTGTATATTAACTTAAGAGATGTCCATATATGTCATTTTATATACTAACAGCAACAGCCAACCGTAATTTTACCAAACATTAATATCAAACAGCAAACATGAACCAACAAACAGCAACGGCAAACAACAAACAACAAACAGTAACAACAAACAGCAGGGGAAACAAACAGGCCCTAAGACTTTTAGCTAACTCTAGTCTTGAAGTAAAACTTTCAAGTGAAAATTTGTCTCGTAACAATAATCATATGAAATTACCGTTCTAAATTTTCAAAATCAAAATTTATTTGGAAGCCTCTTTAAACGTGTAAGGTATCTCTACTAATTAAAATTGTTTATGATATTATACTTTTTTATATTTTAAAACTTAAGTTTTTTTTTTTAGAGTTTTTATAATCAAGTTATCAAGTGTCAAAATAAATGATATTAATATATATAAATTAATATTTTCTTTTTGACAATTTTTGGAAAACAATAAAGTAGGCATGAATTTGTAAGGAGGTGAAATCACAAGATCTAATTTGATAGAAAATTATTGATCTATTTAGAATATGTTCATTTGCAACATTTTACCATTAACATTAAGGTCAATTATTCATCATAATTTTTACAAATACTAATAATTAAAAAGGTAATAAAAAATAGGGTAAAGTACAAAAACATGACCTGTGGTTTCAAGTTTTTACAAAAATATGACATGTGGTTTCAATTTAGCAAAAAAACTACATGTGGTTTACAACGTTATCAAAATTAAATAAAAACTACTAACACCGTTAAGTGTGCTAACGTGGCCATGGGCAAAATGGTCCAATAATTATGATGGCAAAATAAAAGCTCGGATAATTCAAGTTTTTACAAAAAAAGACATGTGGTTTCAAGTTTTTACAAAAACATGACATGTGGTTTGAATTTAGTAAAAAACAATACCTGTGGTTTACGACGTTATCAAAATTAAGGAAAAACTACTAACATTGTGGTTTACGACGTTATCAAAATTAAGGAAAAGCTATGGCAAGTGGAAACATGTTCTCATTCTCGTCCCTTCCAATAGCTCAATGTGTAAGATATGTAAGGTTTGTCTTCTGTACTTTGTATGATTGATGTCTCAGAAAGGTCTAAATCATATGCAAGTTCTTAAAATTGTTTAAAAAAAGTCATTTTAGTGCCTCCACTTTGGAGACGACCTATTGAGTCTCTCAACTATCAAAATGTGACTTATTAAGTCTCCCAATTATCAAATGTGAAGAATAATATTGTTTAAGGCTTAATACATTTATGGCCCCCTAAACTTGTCCATTTTTTTCACTTAGCCTCCTCAACTTAACGGGACAACCTAATGACCACATAAACTTGTACTTTTTTTTCATTTGGCCTCCTAAACTTGTCAAATGTGACATATTTGTCCCTTTTATGATGATGTGGCATGATTTTTTCATAACCACTTATATTATGTCATGTTAGCACAAAAATGCAAAGTGGGTCATGTTTGACAAGTTGAGAAGGCCAAGTGGAACAAAATTACAAGTTTAGGTGGCTAAAAGGTTGTCATCTAAGTTGGGGTGACAAAGTGAAAAAAATTGACAAGTTTAAGAGACTCGATAGGTATTAAGCTTTTTTTTAATGTCAACTCAGTGTCATGTCATCGAATAAGGAGTTAATGTATCCACATTTTGATAGTTGAATGACTCAATAGGTCGTCCCCAAAGTTGAGGGACTAAATTTTAAGGACATGCATATGGTTTAACCCTCCAAAAACAAACCTTACATATCTTACACATATTTTTATTTATATATAATAAAATAATTAATAATATTTGTTAATTAAATAAAATTAATTACTCTTCAATTTATTTTGAAATTCACTTTCAAATATTTAGCCAACAAATACTTTTTTCTTTTGCCTTATTTTTCTTTAACAGTAAATAGGAAAAAAAAAAGTCTTTTTTAAAATTAATAAATAAGAGTAGCCATCTTTCGGAAAAAAAAATAAGAGTAACCAACTTTCACTAAAAAGAGTAAGCACTAAAATTTCAACTTGCCAATATCAAGCTGTAATCTAATCTCAAAAATAATTAGACGTTCTTTCAATCATTAATTGTAATCTCAATCCTAAATTTAATTACACACACAAAAAATGAATTTAAGCCACTAACTTAACACTTTTTTTTTAGAATTCTTTTTTCCATCACCCGTCAAGAAATGGACTTTACTTTAGAAAGATTTTTTTTCTCAATTCTTATCCTTCTTATTTTTCAATTAAACGTCAAAAAATCCCAATATTAATGGTTATAGTTGGGAAACTCAGCTTCTCAACCGTGACAAGGCTGTCTATTCACATTAATTTCAATATATCCTGTTTTTCCCCAAAATTTATAATCCATGATGGTAAAACGGAAAAACATAACCTAATCCGTCGATTTAAGTAATTACATGTTTTTCTATTCGGTCTTCGTTTTGAATGATACTACGTATAGTACTTTAGTTTCACGGTTAGTTTTATGCAACACATACTTGAAATTATAAGAAAAAAGTTTTTACACAATATTAGTTCCCCTACCCGTCTATGGAATCCCAACTTTCTTGAAAATTGAAATGATAGAGGTAAGGGACATTAAATAGATGGTGAGGTTTATTTAGGGATGATGGAGAGTTGTATGATATAGTGTTGTCCATGGGCTTGGAATACATGGTGTTGCAATTCTCATCGGTGGGCGCATGAACGATGGTCTCATCTAGCTTCCTTGAAATGACGACTTGAATTAGGATATGTTTTTTTTGGCTTAAAAAAACCCTGAACTAAATTAAATTGAATAGAATTGAACTTAAAATGATTAAACTAAAATTCATTTACTAAAGTGAAATTACTGAACTGAACTGAGAATTACTGAAACACATAACCTATGGAGTACTTGCAATCAAAAGGAGGAAGAAGCTACAAGGTTAACTTTAACGAAAGGATATAAATAAGAGAAAGATTAATAACAAATACAATTAATTTTTAAGGGCGTAATGTGAAAAAAATAACTGATTAAAAGTTTCATCTTAAATAAGTAGGGTAAAGTAAAATATAAATGTGATTGCATATTTTGACAAATTTGTTATACTGAATTTTTTTCTTAAAAAAAATGTGCAAAAGAGAATTGAGGTTACATGAATCCATAATAATACCGTAAATTCAATAAAATTCAGTTCAGTTCACATAAATTCAGCAAAATTTATTAGATATTCAGTCAATAATTTAGTTGTTTTATAAAGTAAAGAAAAACAAAGCCTCATTGAAGTTATGCTTGGTGAAGAGAGAAAGTGAATGTTTAATAAAGCTCAAAAAACAACGGTTTCGAAAATTTTAAAAATATATTATATAATAAATGTAGTATCAAACAACTATAATTCTTTGATTTTTATTTTGAAAGGTTAAATGATCATTTGAACATTTTAATTTAACAAGTTATCAATTTGTGAATTCGTGTAACCACTATTTTTATTTAATTTTTTACATTCCCAAATACACATCGTTATATTTTTATTTTATTTTTTAAAAAACTATTATTCAATAATCTAAAGAGTAAAAATTTTTGAAAAAAACTTATATTTATTAATTTCGTCAACGTAATGTCTGTATTTTTTTGTTTTTTTACAAAAAAGAAGGATTGTGTTTAGTTTGTCTACAAGAAGCAAACAATTGTTAACAATGTTAAATGAAATGTCGTGACAATGGTATTTTAGTTTTAATTTATTGACTATGAATAAAACGTTTTTTTTCCACTTTATCGCTTTTTGCACATGAATTTATTAAGTTATAAATAATTTCAGACAAAGATACACTTTGCCACGTCACTTCATTTAACACCGTTAAAGTTTATACAATTTGGGTAGATGTAAAATAAAGTATATAAGTCCGTGCATGAACATCTCAAAGTCGCATAAACTTGATTAGATCTTACCTTAGTTATTTTATACCGACCCATAGGACCCCTTTATTAAAGATAAACAATTGTAACAAGGTATGGTGATGCTCTTTCAAAAAAAAAAAAAAGGTATGGTGATGCTGATATACCATAAATATGATGATTTCACAACTCACAAAGGTAAGAGATAAGAGAATTTTAGGATCATGTTTATTGCCGACTTTGAGATGCCCATGAATATGATGAGAGATGATCTATTTTGTTTCCTTTGCTTAGGATTATTTCATGAAATATTTGGAATTTTATATACATGTACCCAAAAGCTCAATGTTTCAATTTTTGTTCTGCATAATCTTTAAGGAGCTTCAATCTGAAAAAGCAAAACTCATATTTAAAATAATTGAATGGTTTATTTATTTATTTTAACAGAACCATATCTATTATTTGAATGGATTATAGGCTTGGGTACCGGCCCGGCCCGCATATCAAAATGGGCGGGCTCGGAGACTTGTAATGTATATATGCCCAGCCCGGCCCAAGTCTGTAGAAAGCCCGCAGATTTATGGGTTGGCTTGAATTGTGTAGAATTTAATACGGACCGGTCCGGCTCGACCCGAAATAATATATATTTAAATTAAATATGATAAATAAATATAAAATATACTACAACACAACTATTGACTCTATTTGGATGGTTTTCTTTATTTTATTTTGGTTATAAACGATCTTTAATAAATTAATTAATATATAAAACATCATTATGTAATTTATTTTTTTTATGGGAGAGGGCTTTTTTGGGCGGGCTCGGAATTTGATTTGAAACTCGAGCCCAAGCCCGGCCGGAGCCCGCTTAATTTACTAGCGGGCTATAACGGGCTTGGACAAAACATTTCTTCAAAAGATCTCGGCAAGCCCGGCCCATGGACATGTCTAGAGGAATTTAGGTTACTGAAATTAGTAGAACCTTGTTTGATAGACGAGATTAGAGCTGAGATAAAAGAAAAGAGATTACAAAAATAACCTAAATTTAAAATTATATGAATTGAAGGGTAATGACCATGGTTGTCAAACCCGGAGGTCGCTGAACTGGTGAAGACAAAGGGTTGAGGGTTTAAGCTTCAACCATGCTTCAACCGGGTACAGCCGGAGTTCAAAAATTCATGTGAAATGTGATACGTTTAGTTTCACCTAACCTTCTAACATGATTAAGTGTCTATAATGTCAGTAAAAAATCCTTATAATAGTAATGAAATAGCAATAATATCTTTTAATACCAAAAATATATTAAAAAATAAACATAATAATAAGTCCATAATGTAAAAAAACCATGTTTCAAAAGACACAAAAATAATAATCGAAATTCAAAACACTAATTGATAACTAAAATGTTATTGTTCTCTTGAAAAGTAATTAAACTTTACTAAATCTAAATTGAAATCTTTTTGTATTCCAAACACAATTAATGAAGTAAGAATTAAATTTTTTATGATTTTTAAATTTTTTAAAAGAAAAATCATAAAAAATTTAACCCTTTGAAACTCGCTAACCCTTGGTCGGGTTTTCGAGTCACGGGTTTAACCGAACGGTTCGACGGGTTTCAAGCGGATTTTAAAGGATCCGTGTTTTTATGACTTTCAAACCGGTATAGACTTTGAGTCCGATTAAACCTGGTTCGACCATCCGGGTCGGTCCGGATTTGACAAACATGGTATCGACTATTTAGTCATTCCCACTATTTCCTCATCTTCCTCCAAGCTCAACCTCTTGGTCCAAGAACACTCAATTTTTTCAAAAAGATGAGTTAAGTTAGCCCAATTTACTCTATCTATTCCTCCATGGGGGTTTGTGTAGAGGGATAAGATGGAAGGAAGGGGGTTAGAGGCAAATGATGTAAATATCTATTGTTTGTTTGTAAGACAAGCGAGAGAAATGGGGTTGGAATCCCATCTCATCCTTCAAAACTTATCGTAGGGAAGGATGTTATAAGAATATATTGAGAGGGATGTAAATGACTAAGTAGTCCTTTGTTATTTTAAAAAATTTCATCCATTATCCTCCGTTTCATAACCCTTTTTACAATGGTTACCGATTCCGTTCTCTGTCAGGTTGTTGTCTCCGTTCTCCGCTCGGTCACCATTCTCCGCCTGGTCACCATTCTCCATCCTTCGTCCACCATTCGGTTACCGTTTAGCGTTGTATTGCGTTGTATTGTCTCCGATTGAAAATGAGGGTAAAACAAGAGACTACTCATCTCTTAAACTCAATCACACTCCTATTTTCTCTCAAGACCAAACACGAAACTATGCATCCCTTAAACTTACGGAGTGTTTGTTTGAAATTGGGATGAGATGAGATGGAGTTAGAGGGTTGAGATGAGATGAAAAAGGTAAATAGAGGTTAGGAGGGTGTTGTTTGTTTGGTGGGATGACATAAAAAGGATAAATGTTAACGAGATGAAAATGACTAAGTAGCCCCTGGATTCAAAATAAATAAATAGAAGAAAGAGTGGACCAAAGAGGAGTTATTTAGTCATTTCCATTCCCCTCCTCCTCCCATCTCATTCCACTATTCTTGTAACACCCCTATGGTACAAAAAGTGGATTGTTATTACAGCCCACTTTTTCCGAACTACAACCCACTTTTTCTCAAAATACCCTTGTCATAACTTCCTTTTTCGTTTTGAAATTTTAAAACCTCGCAACACCTTCTTTTTCAAAATTGAACTTTCTAACTCCAAAATCCCACTTTTTACTCACGATTATGGACAAAATCACGAATAAAGTACATAATTTTTAAAAACACACTCGAAAATAGTTAATTTTGTAAAAAAATCCAAGAAAGAGCGTTTTCAATCTTGAAGGCCGTTTGTCCGTATGGAGAAACGCTCATAAAGTTTCGCCATATGGACAAACAGCCTTAGAAGACGTTTCTCCATATGGAGAAACGTCCACTGTGGCCGTTTCTTCTTAGGTTGAAACGACTGTTTTTCGGAAAGATTAAATTTTTTAAATATTTTTAACGTGTTTTTAATGTTCGAGTATCTCGTATTCTAATTGTTACCTTGAAATTGTAACTTGAATCCACGTAAGCTATGATCACTGCAAAATAGTAAACGTTAGCCTAAAGGAGGCCGCTGACCGGCGACTCATCTCCGATGCTAAAGTCAGTAGAGAACTTGTGATCGGAAAAGTAAAGAACTCAGAGGTTGAGTCTAGAATCATGTACCTTAGATTGTAGAAATCCCGGATATTTATAGTGTTTGTAATGATATCCCCGAATCCTAGTTGGAATAGGATTCATCAAGTATCCCGCCAATACAGGCGAGCTGTCACGATCCTATTTAGCTTGCTTTTTCCTATTCGGATTAGAAGACTAAATAAGATCTTGAGTCCACGTAGGAAAGAGATTCCCCTAGCTTGACTATTCAACGCACGTCCTACGTGTCAAATGAGACTATTCAACTTAGTCTTCTTTAACCAACGTGGCCTTAATCAAAACAACCATTGGTCCACGTGTCATGAGAAATATTACGTGATAACACTAATAATTGATCGTCATTATGCTATCCCAGATTTGTTGGCTCATTCGACATCTCAAATTTCGGATTTCTAATATTTCAAGTTTCAAAAATAAGCTTTTTATTTGAGAGATTTCAACTTTTATCTTTTATGTCTTCTCCATAATGAAAAGGAAAAATTTGTCAAAACAGATTGTAGTTCAAAAAAAGTGGGCTGTAAATAGTGATACCCGATAGAGAGATGAGATGAAAAAAACCCTCAAAGAAACGTGATATTCTCTTTCCCTTGCCCTCCCATTTTATCTCACCCTCTCCTAAACCTCAAAACAAACAGCCGTTACTTAATCTGATTCAATTTTTTTAATATCTCACTCTAATGCTCCTCCTATCTCATCCCTCTAGCCAAATGACTCCAATTTCTTACCACACAAGCCCAACATCAACTTACTCCTCCAAACTACTCATTTCCCAACTCAACACTCTTACCAATCATCTCCTAAACATCTAGACCAATTTAAGGTCCGCTATCACACCTTGCCTTCCTACTTTAATGAATCTTGTTTAACCTCAATCTGATCTGATCAAACCCTTAAAGGCTATTTGTTTGGAGGTCGAGGAGGAGGCTGGGATGAGATGGAAGGGGAAGGAAAGGCTGGACCATATTTGTTTGGGGGACGGGAGAGATGTAAATTTTTATCCCATCTCAACTCCACATTTCTGTACCTGAGCGGGTTACATGAATGGTGGGATGGGAAGGAGAAAAACATGAAAATGACTAAGTAACCCTTCCTCTGACTCCCATCTTCTTTTATTTTATTTTTTGAAGTCAAAGGCTACTTAGTCATCTCCACCTCATTAACTTTCATCCCGCTAAACAAACAACACCTTATTAATATATATTTACCTTTTCTATCTCATATCAACTCCAACTCATGTGATCTCATCTCCAATTTGAAACAAACAGTCCATAAACACCCCATAAAGGGTTCTCCCTTCAGAACTCTGTTCACCATCATTGTTTGGTCCACATGAATGCTAAACCGGCCGGAAAACCCATCGGCCACTACTGATCCACCGTCGTGTCCTCCGTCTTCCCTTTTAGATCCACCGCTCAGCCATTAAAGCAAGTTTTTTTTGTGAGTATTCTGATTTTGGTTATGGGTATTTGATTTTTTGCAACACGTCGCCCAATCTGTTTCTTTTTGGAATTAAAGCTTCCAAATTCAGGGTTTTTATTTTATTTTATTCTAGTGTAGTTACCCTTTTTGTCGTTTATTGCTTAGGAGAAGGTGATGCGTTTGTTGCGATGTATGTGTTGTTGTATGAGAGAAAAAAGATAAGGCGAAAAATGATATTATTTGAGCAAAAGTAGAGTTTAGCGTGTATTGAGATGAAGATGAGGGCAAAATTGACAAGGATTTGTTTGGATTGAAGTTTTTGGAGTTTTGATTAAAGTGAGATTATATGCCTCACCTTGCTTCGTTAGAAGTTTATAATTTTAATAAGGTTAAATGAAGGTTATAGAACCATGATTTAAACTCCAAATCAGTTCCAAATCAGTCCACCAAATCGGTAGGATCCGGAAGTTCTATGATAATTACATGTAAATCAACCGAACCATCTTTAAAAAACCCAAGAAGGCTACCTTCCCTCCCACACCTCCCCTCCCTCTACTTTAATGAACCTTGTCTAAGCTCAATCCAAGCAAACCTAAAGGATTTGGTCATACCAAAAATAAGGGGTGTGATGCGCCGGTTAGAGTTTACTTGGATGGAGGTTTAACAAGGTCAATCAAAGTAAGGGTTTGTTTTGGAGGAGGGTTGATGAGAGGTTAATAAAGTAAGGTTTAAAGATTAAATCATGTTCCGGAAGAAAGTTTTTTTGGAAGGATGAGTGGTCTTCATGGTATCTCAACAGCAGTGTAAAAATCAGAGTGTTAAAAGGATGGATATAAAGCCATCAAAACCTTTCTCTTAACTCTCTTTATTAAGCCATCACACACTCCATCCAAACGAACCCTAAGGGAAAGAGAGGTGCGGAGAGGTAAATTATTTAACCTCTGAATCCCACCGAATTGGTGTAACTAGAAATGAAGGTTTTTGAAAGTTTTTTAACCTTCAAAATCCCACCCCTACTAGTAACCTGCTTTCCCCTTTTTTAAGCAACTCCAAAACTCCTTTTAATTCCAAAACAAGCAGACCCTTAGAAGTCTTGAAAGGTAGTGAAGGGAGGAAATGGTGAGGCTTAGGGGAGGCCTAAGCAAGCATGAAAGATGATGATCGAAGGTTATATGAGTCTATGAGGGATTGAGTAAAATATGTTAGCGATAAGATGGAGTGGAGGGAGAGAATTTATGTCGCCGATGAGACTTGATTTTTACGGTTCACTATAATAGTTCATGTTAGCGACACCGTATCGTTTTGAGACTAAGGTTTTGTTGTTGTTGTAATGAAATATTTGATAATGGTTTTGTATGTTTTATACACATTTTGAGTTTATGTTAGGAAATTAGCAGATGAAGTTTGTTCGTATTAGCAATTTTGTTGTGTTAGCATGTGTGGTCTGGTCAAATTAAAATGTTTTCTATTTACATCAGGAGCATGTTTTGAGTTTTTGACACGAAATATTTTCCCTATTCGGGTTTTTGACATTAATCCGAAATTTGATACTACATGAACATGAAAAGTGCCTGGTCTATCTAACTGCTCCGTGGAATTGGCCTTTGTGTTACAATTTAGCAAAATTCAAGCTCTTGTCTATTACAAATGAAGTTGAGAGGCTAAACTTAGTGTTTCAGGTGACATGGGTGATGGGTGTAATTTAGTTGATTTATTGTAATGATCCAGCCCAGCTCCCGAGCCATATTAAATAGATGACTTGCAGCACCGTCTACTAGTGATGCCAGCCCGAAGGCATCAACTTCCATTGGCAGCCCACAGTCACCGTCTTCAGCCGCTGCAAAGCTTAGATAGAAGAGTCTAATGAGCCCAGCTGGCTCCGCCCTATCTATTTATTCAAATCTTTTTTCAAATGGATATTTTTATAGGGATCTCTCTTGTTCATAGATCTTGAAACCAGCCGCCAGAAAGAAATAGCTTATCTTAGTAGAATCGCAGGCATTCCCCAACGAAAAAATCCATTAGTGTCCTGTGACGAAGACCTTCCATGGTGATCAGATTAAACCATAGGGACAGAGCTAAAAACAGCACGTGTTGGGTCAGTGTATCAGCCTGTTGGACTGAAATTTCTTGCAATAGAAGGCAATTTGGAACTTTTTTATTCTGACTCGAATGTGTTTTAGAATGCATATTAGTTTTTGAGAAGTAAGGTAAGCTGTCATTGTTTGCTTGACTCAATCTATGAAACTGCATTTCTTTTCCAACTTCCATTACATTTACTGATTGATTATCATTGTTATTTGCAGCATATTTGTTCGAATTATTATGTCAGAGAAGTCAGGTAGTTTGGCTGCTTCATCTAACCTGAGTACATCTGGACCAGATTACTTCACTTTCTACACAAGTGAAGTGAAACAGTTGCTCTCAGAAAACGAGGATTTCCCCCATGCTGAACCTAAAGTGATTGGATATACATGCGGGAAAGTTAGTTCCAATGTTAAGACTGAGACTTCTTCAGGTCCATTTTTCAGCAACAGCTTTGGAGCTAGGCTATCAAACCAAAAGAAAGAAAGCTTGAATGCGTTGCTTCGGCAAAGTGTGGCAACTCTTACACCTGAAGTTGATGAGGTTTTTTAGAATTTTTATGTCTTTATGCTTTTTATAAAGCTTTTCTGCATTGACAAATGGTGGTGAATTGCTGAAAAAGATTCTATTAAAATAGTTTCATATTGACATGCATTGGTGCATTTAAAATGGAAAGAGGCCGATAGAGTACGTGAACTATGTGGGAATTAAGGGCAATCTAGTAATATAAGGGACATAGTTATTGTTAATTATTTCAAGGTTTTAGTGTATAGGTGTGAGTAGTATATATAGTTGCTTTGTGAAGGGAGTGAGGTAGCATTGATATATTTGTTTGGGCGTAGTTTGGGTCTTTGATGTGGCTGCTAAGGGAAAGGGACCGTTTCCTGGGCTGTGTTTCGGCTTCATATAAGTTCTTGTGTTTGTTTAGAGTTGTTCATTAACTTTGATTTATATTATATCAGTTCATGGTTTTTGTTTTCTGTTTCTTTGTTTGATTTGTTTTAGGACTCTTTGGAGTTTTGCGATTCCCATCAAAAGCAAGCACCATCAATTAGTTTCGAAATTGACATGAGATTTTTATTTGTGATAGTAAAACTTATGTACTTCAACTTAAGTTTCGGTTAGGCCAATTTGGCCTGTACCATTACTAGAAATGCAATAAAAGTTGTTTGCTGTTTCTTGATGTAGTTCATTACCTCTAGCAGCCATGTCGGGATATGGTACTAGTTAATGCCTTTCTTAGCGGCATGTATTACAGGTTTTAATTGATTCCGATGAAATATAAAGAAGGGTGCTTTAATGTTTCTCCAGTTCAAATTTCTAAATTATACACACAATTTCACGACAAGAAAGCCAAATTGTATAACTTGATTTTGAATGGAACACAAGTTCTATTCTATTGGAAGTGCTTCTGACTCCTAAATGGAGCTACTGAAGAAACAATTTCAGGCTACATGTGTTGTTTTCAAAGGGTTGAGTTTACTACAAACAGTGAGGAAATGTTTAAGATAGATACTGTTGTTACAGAATTACTAAATTCTTGCCGTTTGCTTTTCACAACTGGATGTTTCTTTCTTGTTTTTCACCTTTTTTTTTCCGTTTATTTCATGAATTCAGTATGTGGGCTGTAAGTAATTTTTCAACTGAATTTATGTACTACAATCCTCTTGAATTTTCAATCAGCATGTGAATTGGCAATGCAGATACTTGAGCCTGTTAAATCAATGCGTCAACTACAATCTCGTATCAAAAGGAGAAAGCTAAAATCAGATGATATGGATGAAATAGCTAATGGGGAGACAATTGAAGAAACTTCAAACAAGAGAATCAAGACATTACCCTCCTCATCAATTAGCAAGAGTGGACCTGTCAGCTCTGCTAGTTCTGGTTCATGTGGAGAGGTATACATATAATATACATGCTGGTAAATCTAGCAGCTTGCTTCTTTTCATTCCTTTGAAGTTCTAAAGAATTTCACATCATTTCTTTATAACGAGAACATGACCACTTCCCCCTTTACCCTACTCTTAGTATTAGATTATGTTAAACATGGTTAATTATGTATTTGTTACGATTGATGTATGAACCAATAGTGTAACAGAAAAGAATGCACAGCAATCAGGCGTAGCTCTATACGCTATTTGCACATGCAAATGTTATACTTCTAATTATTTGTCCTTTTTTTTTTTGCAAGTTTTTTCTTCATAGGTAATCTTTTATTCCATAGAAGTGTTTTTTTGCTTATGCTTTCTTAACTTATTGTTAGTGCTGGAAAATGACAACAATTATTTTAAAAGCTTACAGTAAAAAGGATTTATGTATAAATTCCTTGGATAACAGGGTTCAGCAACCAAATGTTCGGATTCAGAAGGTTCACATGTTCCTGTGCCTGTAAAAGCAATGTCCAATGGAGTACAGAAGCATGTTGTTCAATGCCGTACTCAAACCCCTAACCCAGGAGGAAAGGTAGCCAACTGTTTCTGTTGATTTGTCTGTAATAGTTTCAACAACAAAAATAATAATTTTGGTGCTTTTTCTCCCCAGTTTCCATGTGAAGGTGAATCTCATTTGGCATTAGATACGTCGGGTGATGAAGGAAATGGAGAGGTCTGAATTTGCTCTTACCCAATAACTACCTAACATTGAACCTTGTCAGTTTTTCAATTCAAGAGACTATTTTTCTACCAAATCAATGACATATAAATTATTTCTGTTTTTGGTTAAAGAGAATCATGGACTTGTTGATAAATGTCCTTATCTGTTTTTTTTTCCTTTGTTCTAGGGCGATGATGATCTACAGTTCCTCTTGGTGAATGATGCCTCTCTAGTTGAAGAGGCAGTAAAGAAATATTCCGATCAACTGTCCACAACGGTAATTTTCTTAAATTTGATGCCCTATTTCTCACTCCTCTTTATCAAGTATATAGGCGTTTGCAATTTTTGTTTTTTGGATTGTAGCTGAGCAAACAAATGGTGCTTGTTTTTTCAGCTCAGTCACATGGAGAAGCAGCTTGAAGAGCTTCTAGATTCTGTGGTATCTACATGCAGGCACGCTATATTTGACACAAAACTAAGATAATTAACATTTGGAGGATAAAATCCGTTTTCAAAACATGACGATTATTACGAAGAATATCCTTTTGCTTGCAATGATTTTATATTATTAAGAATATATAGCTAATAGTAAGATTGATCAAGCTCATTTCACCCTGCAGGCCCATGAATTCTACCGAGAAGCAGCATCTTAAGAAACTAATTCAGAAGCTACCACCAAAAAATCTCGACCGTGTTGTTGAAATTGTTCAACGAGGCAAGCTAGTTGGAACGCAGTGCTCTGATGAAATTTTTGTTGATTTGGAGCAGCAGGTAAAGAATCTAGATTGAAATATCAAATGCTCTTTCTTTCTATTTTGTATTTTACAAAAGAGTATATTACTGAAGGATGTATGTAAAGTTGATGTATGTAAAGTTGTTACTCAGGCAAGAAAAAGTGAGCATATTGATAGATGAGATCAGTTCCGAAATAGTTCTTATGTTTAGGGCACAATTTTAGACTGGAATTATCAATTTCTGCCTGGAACTCTTTTCTTACTTGATTTGAATTTCCAGATACTTTCTGATATGTTGCCTTGACCAGGACAATGCAACGCTTTGGAGGTTGTATTACTACACTGAAGCAGTTCAAAAGGCTAGAAAGCTCTCATCTCAAGTCGATCAAACTAGGGTCCCTTGAAATCAAGTTGGAAATGTCGTATATGTTTTCCTACGTTTCCACTGAGAGATATATAAAATGCTGCATATAAAAGGTACAGATTATTAGCTTTTGCATCTGTTTCATGGTTCGTTCTCGCATAGTAAACATCTTTTGAGTAGGAAATGCGGGTTCCTATCCTGGATCGACAAAGAGCAGTGGGTTGTATAGACAGGACACCCGTTCATTAGAAACACATGTGCTCTGGAATTATCGAGTTAATTTGAAATTCCAACACTTTTTTGACTCCTCAGTGAATTAATTCATTTTCATGTGAAACACTCACCAACCATCTCCATCTGAAAGTATCATCTTTGCAGAAAGGGAAAGAGGGATTGCGTTTTTTTTTTCTTTTTTCGTAGAGAGGTATGAAAAGTTCGATGTGTTGATGGATTTGAGAAGAACCTGACATTATAACAGCACTCACCCAAAATAATAGTTTGAATTGATGTGGTCAGATATGAAGTTCTTGTAAGCTAATACAACATAGAAAGGGTCTGAGCCAGACAACAGGCATATTTACCCCATGGATATGATCAAATGGCGATTTGTTCTGTTGAGCTTAAGCTGCGGATAGTTTTCCGACAATGTGGTTGAGTAAATCTGTCTACATCTGTCTACATACCATTGACGCTTTTAGGGCGTAATTATACCGTGAAGGAAAGAGTAAATAAATCGTTATACCGTCTTATTTTTGAAGTGGATGATGAATTTATCTTTCACCATTAGCTTCCTCCATTTTTTTTTTAACATTTCACTGAACACTAAATACGTTTGCCAATAGCATCATGTAATGCTTTGGATAACTAGTCAAATGTCCCTTTCACATCAATAATGTTTTAGACTATAATAATAAACTTCAATTATCAGAAACGGGACATCTGTTATAAAGCTTCAATTTTTAATGCAAAAAATCATCCAGTTTGAAGAACGTTCAAAGGCAAATGAAATCACCGAAAATTGTATGTGATAGCCAAATAACATAATTCTTCACATGATAGTCAAATTACATATATTTTTTCCCGTTAAAACCAATTTTTTCATAATATGCTCCACAATCCGTTTTTTAAACCTGAATATTGAGCCATTCATTGATATATTTACCACTTTCATAGTTTAGCAATTATTTAAGAAAAAAAAAATTAATGTTCGATGAGTTTAGTTGTAGGATTTCAGTCAAAATGACTATAAATAAAATGTTATGGTGTAGGCTATACCATTAGATCACTTTTCACCCCATGATCTAATGGTGGACAAAACAAAGTAATGGTTACTTTGTCAAAAACAAAATGACCATAGAATTTCCCAAATGTTATTCCAATTTTAAGAATATTTTCACGTAAAAAATAATAGCTGGAGGATATGAAATTGACAAAAATAAATAAATTTATATCGAGTATCTTAGAAGTCAAAAAAGTATTTCTATTTTAAAGGACAGAAAAATAACAGCATGAAAACGGCATCGTCGAACAAATAAACACCCAGTATAAAGTCGGCAAGACCATCAAATTCGATTCTGAAAACATTCTGATTCAACACCTTAAATTAAACTTGCCTATCTTCAAATTCAAATCGACATTCATACCTCAAAAAACCCCAATTCAAAACCTCAAATCTACCAATTCCACCAAACCCTAACATCTCCTTCCAAAATGATCACAAACCCCCATCAGATCTTCGTCCAATCTCCATTTACCCCATTACAAACCCTAACCCTAGATCCTTCACAACCCATCACACTTAACACCCTAAAGCTATCTCTTTTCCCCCAAATTCAAAACCTCTCATCTTTCTACTTCACCCTCAACGGAAAACCCCTTCACGATTCCACTAATCTATCAAACCCCCAATTCCCATCTCTCTCAACCCTAATTTTGCAACCCCGAATTCATGGCGGAGGCGGCGATGGGGGCGCTACGGGGGCTGAGTCCCGCGATTGCTATCTCAACATGTACGCTGAGAAAAAGCCCGATAAAATCGACCCCAATGAGCAGAGACTCTCTAGATGGGTAAATTGTTCGTTATCGAACGAGCCTTTGGTTCAGCCTTGTGTAATTGATCGCCTTGGGAATTTGTTCAATAAGGAAGCTTTAGTTGAGGCTTTGATTGGGAAGAAGTTGCCCCGTGAATTCGGGTATATTAGGGGTTTGAAGGATATGATTAATATTAAGCTAGAGGCAATTCCGGGTGGGGAATCGAATAATGCTGTGTTTCATTGCCCGATTTCGGGTCTGGAGTTCAATGGGACGTATAAATTTTTCGCCTTGAGGAATTGCGGGCATGTTTTGAGTGCTAAGGCTTTGAAGGAGGTGAAATCGTCGTCTTGCTTGGTTTGTTACAAGGAGTATGAGGAGTGTGATAAGATTGTGATTAATGGGACTGAAGAGGAAGTTGATGTTTTGAGGGAGAGGATGGAGGAAGAGGAGAAATTGAAGGCGAAGAATAAGAAACCGAAGAAGGTTAAAAATGGGGTTAATGGAGAGGAAAATGTGTGCTTAGGTTCGGTGCAATTGATAGGGAAGAAGCACGGGATTGATGCTGTTAAGGGTGTTGAGGTGGTTGTTGGTAAAGTGGAAGGGAATGGGAAAGTTGAGAAGGCGAAAGGAGCGAGTAATGGTGGTGCGGTGAAGAAGTTTAAGGCGGCCGATAGGGCGCCGGCTAATGCTACTAAAGAAGTGTATGCATCACTCTTTACATCTTCCAACAAATCCAAGTTTAAGGAGACATATTCTTGTAGGTCACTTCCTCTTGGTAGGAACTGATTGTTGAAGGCATCTTTGTGCCCATTGTGAGTTGTTTCGTTGTCTATGTCTTTTGTGCACTACAATTTACAATTCATTGTTGAGAATGCCAATTCATATATATCACAATGTCTTTCTTATTTAGTACCTCTAATTCACATATCTTTCCTTGTATGAATTTAACACATGTTTATGTAAATACTGTTTTGACTAGCTGCAATTCCTCAGAAAGCTAAAGAAGCATTGAACTATGTAACTAACAAAAAAAGAAAATTCTTGTTATTGAAACTCCTGTTCTATGGCTTTTGTCTATGTTTTTCAATGAGCCCAAGTTTCTTTCTTAATCTGAAGTATTTGCTTCATGATTATATATAGGGAAAGTTACAAATTTAGGCTAGGGTTATTAGGGAGCGCGGATTTAGTCTCAAGTATGTTCGAAACAGTGCAATCTTAAAAGTAATTTTAAGATGTCAATTTTGCTAAGAACACTGATAGGATGTAAAGATGGGACATGGAAGCTGCTATCTACTGCTGCTACATTATATTTATGAGAAACACAGTATCAACTGTGATCTGACTTTAAGGATTATGCTTTTTGACATTTGGCTCTAGTTTAGTTTTTTAGAAGCTCTTGGACAGAAATATAGGGGTGTCAATTCGTGTAATTGGGTTGTATCCATGTCGAGTCATTTGTTAACCTAGGTTAGTGTCTGATGACTCGATCCAAATCTAACCAACTTTCTTGCGTGTTGCAAATGTGTCGATCCAATCGGGTAAGTGATGTCTGCTTGTTAGAAAAAAGAAGCTGCTTTTTTATTATTAAGTTCCTCTCCTTTACATTATATGTTTATGGAACTAATAAAAACTTTTCCTTGGTTATTTTAAGTACTGTTTTATGGCGTTTGTCTATGTATTTATTTGAGATAAGGTCAAGTTTCTCATTTTTTAATCTCAATTATTTGCTTCTTGATGAATTTAACTTGCTGATTCAGAATTTATATCCACACATTAAATCAATTATGGATATTTCTTGAACTGTCATTGCGATTTCTGGGGTCTTTTTCATGAGAAGTAGATTGAGCAAATTGTAGATGAAAATGCTGATAGATGGATGTAAAAGATGGGACATGGCAGCCTGCTAGTGCTATCTACTGCTGATACGTTTATATGGTCAAATGATATTTATGAGAAACAGAGTATCAACTGTTCAAAGATCATGCTTTTGGATATTTGGCCCCCCTGTTTTGAGTTTTGTTTATTTAAGATCTTGGCAGGGAATTTGGCTCCTGGTTTGGAGTGTCAATTTATCTAAATGGATCGTGTTCATGTCGTTTTTATTATTGGCCTGGTTGAGATCAGAAGCTCCCTTGTTATTATTGAAAGTCATGTCCTATATGGCCTTTTGCCCATGTATTTATTCAAGACAAGGTCTAAGTCCTCTCTTTTTTTTAGTTACAAATACAGCTACAATCTCCATATACGAAATAGTGTAAAGTGTAAACTTAAGTAACGTTTATTGGACAGTCCAAATATTGGAAGTCGGTCGGACCAATTTTAAGATAATTTTGTGGAAACTGGAAATGTTGATAGGATGTGAGGATAGGACATTGCAGCAGCTATCTTCTACTTCTACGTTTATATCTTAAATGGGAGTATTAATGAGAAACAGAGTATCAACTGTTTAAAGATCATGCTTTTGGACATTTGACCCCATGTTTTAATTTTTGTTACAGAAAATTTTGTGTCTGGGATGTAATTTGTGCAAGTGGGTTGTGTTCATATTGTCTCCTTTATTGCTTGGGTTAGTGTCAACGTGATTTAACCCGAACATGGCAATCCAATTGGGTTAGCATTGTTTTCATGTATATATTTTCGGATCATATATAATTTTATTGTTTTCTTAAATTTTACATAAAAATATAAGAATATTTATAGGGTCTATTTGTTCAGCTTATGGTGGCCAAACTGAAAAAATCACTTGATTAGTGACGGTAATTTGAAAATGATTGACTTTTGGGAGTAATATTTCAATCACATGAGAACAAAAAATATAAATTATTTACTCCATACAATTACTTTACCTTTCGGTATTGATGAACCTATTGACTTAGCACATATATTGTTCAAAAAGATCTTATAATTTTTGCCTTAGTGTATTTTTTGCTGGGCACTAATAAGGCAGCTCACGACTATCAGAGTCTAGTCGAAAATTAGTTAGGGGACAAGTCGAATTTTGTGCACCTAGGTGGTCAAATCTATCTAGTCTGAGTCGTCATTTTGAGTGCCAAGGCAGAACGTAGGTGGTTAAGTGTTCCTAGTTTAAAACAATGATTTTGCTTATGAAACAATCTTCAGAAATATGATTTAGGAAGAACCTTTAAAAATTCACAATTATGTTTTATCTTGTGAAAATTTTATAAAAGATGACAAAACAGCCATGTGGTTATTAGCACACATATACACAAATCATCTAATAGAACAGCATTCCTACACCAAGCATAAAACGAAGCAAACTTATTACAATAAGTAAAACACTCACTTTTAAAAGCATCAAGATTCATTCTAGTTATGCTTAGACGTTTAGTAGTGTGTGAAATTTTATATTATTTTGTGCAAACGATAACTATGCAGGTTTTATCCAATGGGATGAAGATATATTTCGATTCTTGAAACTGAACTAAAAATATTACGTAATATTAAGAACACATACTTTAATGTAATCTACAAATATGAATTTGGTTGGACCCAATAGGCCCATTACCTTTATCCACACCGTGCTAGAAAAGTTTCACTTTGCTAAATACACAAGTGGGAAGTATAAGTAAGAAAAATGGAAGGAAAAAATGCTTACAAATGCTTTCATTGAGAGTCGAACTCAAGACCTCCCGCTTACTAAACGGGTGCTCTAACCAACTGAGCTATGAAAGCTGTTGCAATTATTGTTAGACTATCAATTATGTTTCCTATTTTTCTTCACAGAAAGAAAAAAGAAGGTCATCAGTCCCAGTTAGTTATATAAGCAAAATTAGATGATGATGTGTTTGGGGCTTTCTTGTAAACCTGTTCAAGCCTTAATACATTAGAATGTTTCTAAACTTAAAATAAAATGTCAGTCATTTAGGGCTGAGCACCCACGACTAAACATTGAAAAATTGTATACGAAAACTTTAGTTTACAACTTTATATGTAATTTCCTAAGAACATGTATCATTAGGGGCTTTTAATTTCAATGTGAAGTTAAAAAGTCAATTAGATGAATATGTTATTTTTCGTCCGAGATACAACTTTGAGTCTTACACTCTTACTAAAAATAAATTGTGCTAGTTATCACTAATATATTATGTCGATTTTGCTAATATAACATATTGATTTATTCACTTTAGTAAATGACACGTCTAATTATTAAATTTTATTGACATAACTTCTTGAAACATTAGCTTTTACTAGCATGACATGTTAACTTGATGCATAATCAAAATTGTTAATTAAATTACTTCTTTTGCTAATGTCGCAAAACACAAAATCACTACCCTAATAAAAAAAACATGCATAAATTGTTTATATTTGCAAAATTGGTAAACCACATTTTTTTCCGTAAAAGGTGAAGCACATGACAATTTCCTTATACGAAAAATTACACTACCCACAAGTGGCACAATCTTCCCAGACAATGGTACATCTAGTCGATGAACATATGACAACAAGTTCTAGAAGAAAACAAACAAGTCTCACTAATAATGGATCCAAAATTTATCGATATGAGGTCCTATTCTTATGCATGATCAATTGAATTTTCCAGAGTTCTTTATCCTAAAATGTTAAGGCTCTATATATAGTTTTAATAGAGTTCTATATCGACTAGTGAGTATTCAAATCCCCTCTCAATTCCACCACCATTAAGTTTGGCGTTACCCTGCCAAACCTTAACCAACAGAATTTTGCAAAGACGAAGAAAAGGCACACCCACTCGTAGTCTCTCATTCTCATATGCTGTTTTATTTTTCATGTGCAGGAAAAGTTTCGAACTGTCTTGCCGTGTCGAAATTTCTATTGTTTTACCGCGTAAAATTTTATTGGCCTAACCCAGAAATTTCCTTGTTCTACACTTCAATTTAAATTCACTTACAGTTTCATCAATTCTGAAAGAATCAATAGAATAACTCATAAAAAGATAAACATCTCAAATACATACAGTACAAGGGTGAGTTCACAGTTAAAATCTGCATTCAGAGGATTGATCATATGTTCCCTTAATGACAGTTCATAAAAAAAAAAATCAAACAAACGTATTTTCCATGTAACGGTTAAAGCAAAAAGAATATATACTTTACAACAACTGAACTGAAGAGGCAGTAATTACTTTTAGAATATCACTAGTTATATATTAACCAAATAATGCCACATTTTATATATGTCATAATAGGACTGGCGGGTGATACCAATTAGTTTGACATACTAGGTGAATATTGTTAACTATTGTTCACTCGCTGTAGAAGGTTTGCATGAACAAATCTTGGCACAATGATCAACCTCCTAATCGTGCTTCTCTTCTTAGTACCTGCCTCAAACAACAAGTAACTAATTGGTAAAGAACCATAACAAATATGAGAACACGCAGAAAATGAATGATCCCATTTGAGTAGCAAAATCCCTTAAGATAGCCGCACTTAATACACAGGTTTTACATCACAAGTAGGCAAATTCACAATTAAAAAAAGCTTGAAATTAACACGCACAATTCTATCTAAACTTATAGTGGTTTACCTCTTCAGCAAACTTAATCAAAATGGTTGTCCGAGGTCGTTGCTGTCCTTCCATAGGTACAAAATGTGCTGTTACAACAGCTGGGAAACCTGCACCATCCAAGACACCCTTCAAGAGGAAAAAGGAAAACACTAATCAGAATTCCATCCTTCACAAGAAAATCCATAAATACAAATTCAATGTTGCACCTACTCTCACTATTCCAGCAACAAATGCTCCACAATTGAACGTCCCCATGTCCTTTGGGATAGAAATAAATCTGTGAAAACGAAAGGGCAATTTATATCCATACCATGACTTAAACCCAATATTTTCAGCTAACTGCAAAAGAAATTATCATAGTAGGAAAGGGTAAGCGAGGAAATATAGCCAACCTGTTCACGAGAAGCTCCTTCTCACTGATCATATATTCGTCTTCGTGTTCAGTACCTTTCTCTAGTGAATCAGCTACCTGATGTAATAAAAGAAGGCACATTCAGAATAAATAGAGACACTGATGTTCAATTCCATTAACAAGAAAGTGCAAAAATGTTTAGATAAACTTACTTTTCCAAACAACACCTTCCACACTGTGCTGTGTACAAATGATAAAATACCCAACAATCGAGTTTCCCTTCTATTTCCCTGCAGCATCAGAAGAAACAAATCAAAATAGCACTTCAGAACCAACAAAAAATGAGACATCCATGAAGTGAAACCAATTGTCTAACCAGTGGAGAAAGCCAAACAACAATGCCAAGTTCAGTATGCAATATAGATGAATTATTTGGCATCGATTAGAAAGAACTTTAATGTAAATGATAGATTGACAGTAATTCCAAATATGAATTTAAGATAAAATACCTATGAATGTTAAAAGGCTAATGACTTTAAACTACAACATGCCATTGTTAATTGCTTTAGAAATAGTTATTTGATTTGTTTTGTGGTTTGTTTAGTAGTTTATTACTTTTAGCAGTCTGTTGGAGGATTAATTACACAGCTGTAATATTCCAGCTGTGGGTTTTGCATGTCAGCAGTAGAAGCTCCTATTTAGACTCTCCCATAGCTATTGTAACGATCATCAGAATATTATCAATGAATTTATCACTCCTTTCCTTCTTCCTCTCCTCTCTACTCTCTTCTAATTCTCCGTTTAACCTTTTTTTCTATTCTTCTTCTTCTTCTTCTTCTTCTTCTTCCCTTACTCTCTTTCTGTCTTAATTTCTATAGTCAGAATACACAATCCTGACACTGGTTCTTGTTGCGTTGACTTTGAGTTTCGAACTTAGAATTTCAACTTGCGATTGGGTTTTTTCTATCTTCTTTTTGATTATTTGCTTTTATTTCAAAAAGAAGAGGCGTTCCACAAATAGAGATTCTTATCCAAAATGTAAAGAATGAGAATTCCAACTGTGAGATTAAATTAATTAGCAATGACAATGAGTTCCTAGTTTCGATGTCCAACGTAATGGAACTTCTAAGACACACTTTTACAAAAGATCTTTACACACGGATTGAGGCTAAGGCTAATATTTTCATCTTTATGAAACCCGATTTCTATTCAAAGTGAAACCCAATTGAATTAACCACAAAATATTAGCATGAGCTTTTCTAGTACTTGAATTTTTTAGAAACAATGTATGGAAGTTTCATGAAGTTGCACACTGATACCAGGGAACTCAATATTCATACACATACCAGGCAAGTCCTCAACAGTATTGCTAACTAATTTAGTCTCACTCAAAAGCTTTTCATTGCACACGTTAACAACCAAAACTCTATCAATGGAACCCACCAAATTTCTTTTTAAAAGAAAAGAACATAAAATACAATCCAAGAAGTAAAAAACCCAACAATGAATCTCAATCCTAAATTCAAAGTACAAAACCCAAATTCAATATAAAGAACAATGCAATGATACTATTGTTGAATTGAACAGATAGATACACATTAAAGGACTGAAAATTATGTATCTTTGAGAAAGAAAAGAATGCCAATTGTCAAGACGGATGTCAAGGATCAAGAAACACATTAGGGAGGTTTTTAGCGATTTCTTGGGGGCAAGACACAAATGGGTTCTCAAGAAGAGTAGAATCAGATGGAGCGATCTTTTGCAAAAACTTCTGTGCCCCAGATGGTAATTAGTTTAGCTGTGGGTATATATGTGATAGATCTACATCTAGGTAAACAAAAAACATAACACAAAGGAAAGGGAAGTACATAACAGTCAAATGTGAATCCTTGCAACAATCATGGTATCTTAGAGAGATACGAAAGAGGAAGACAATGATTATCTAATTGGATAAATTGTGCTGCATTAGCCTAAGACTTATAAACAAGATTCTAAATTTATTATACTTCACTTCTATGTTTAAGTGTAATATGATTATGTGCATATGCATAGAATATTCACACTCGAGAAAATGATTATGATTTATTTGTAATTTACGACCACAATCGGTCCATAGCATTAGGATATTTACAATATCAAGAAACATTTAACAAAATTGTACCTTTAAATCTAATGAACGACGCTTATGAATGAATAAGATACATGATAGAACACTGAACCACAACCACTTACAATTAACCAGAGCATTTGTTAAATCATTATTTAACTAATTCATATCCTGACCACATATGCTGCGCCCATTATTAAGCAGTCAATTACATAAGCTACTGTAATTCGGATGGAGTTAGATTAGTTTCCCATATGTATGATGACTCTAATTGAAACTGCCAATAAGAACATAACTGCCAGATTGAATAGAAGAAAGTTGTAGCTTTTATCATATTGATTTTCAAAATTTGTTTGCCAATTACTACCAAATGAAAAAACTAAAAGAACTCGAAAACAAAAATCAATAATCTACTTTAATGATAGAGCTCATCTACAAATAACCTAGGAGAATTGCTTGTATAACCCAAAAACTCATAGAAAATTATGTAAACAATGCAACACAACGCTTTGGACCCCAAGACTTCTGAGACTAGTAGGTAATTAGTTGTGAAATGTAATTCTCAATTTAAAAATCTAGCTTATGACTCAAACCTTCTCTCTGTGGCAAAGAAGTTCAAGAACCCGAGCCCCAACTGCATACCCTGCATCCTCCAGCCTGCATCATTCAAGCAAATAGTTCAGCAAATAACACAAGACATCTATATATTAGATTAAATCAGTTCCCTGTACTGTGGCAGATGTATTGATGTTTTAATCATAGGAATTGCAATGAGAATTTTTGCTTACAGTCATCATCTTTTTATTCAGTTCCTAGTGCCTACTTATTGATCTCAGTGTCTACAAATATAAGCTTAATGTAGCAGGATAATATGTCTAAACAGGATTAATGTCATCATTCATTTTTAGTGACCTTATTGGACTATCATATACTGCCCCAGTGTACTAAAAAGTGCTAGGTGCTAGTAGGGCAGCTGAGGACCTACGGAGCCTAGTCAAAGTATATTCGGGGATTAGTCGGAAACTAGTCGGTTTTTGAGCACCTAGGCGGTATGATCGGTCCAGTAGGAGTTTCTATTTTGAGGTCAAGGTTTAAAACAGTGGGTAAAAATAGATAATCCAGCTGAAATAAAGAATCTTACAGTGTGTGAAAAAGGCAACTCACCTCCGTTCAAGTTCAGCAATGTTATCAACCTGAGTCTGATTGTATTGAACAAGCTCCGAAAACAAAAACGCAAACGCACTCAGACTGACCTGAAAATGCAAAGTTAAAAAAATCAATCAAACTTAATTTTCACTACCAACATCCAAATTAAACAACAAACCCTGTCCTTCACCATAAGATAGATTTATCCGAAAAGCAAATGCTACAATCCCAAGAACAAAATGTTGAATACAACAACAAAGCTTTAATCCCTAAATGATTCAGCGTCAGCTAACATGAACCATATCATAACGAACCGTGAAACTCGAATCGCGTCACGACATAATACAACATTAGGATCCACCATACAAAATGCAATATTTCTCTATAACAGTCCAAAACACTTGGATCATAATTATTCTAAAACTTGACAAATTCACGCACAGTACATCAATCAATTAAACTGACAGTTTAAAGTATAGAGCGGAATCGAAATGAGGTAAAGATCCGAACTTCCATAAGAAAAAGTAGGATTATTAGGTTAAATAATGACTTGTTTAAGGAAATTAAAGACAGCAAATGACGATTAAAACAATGATTTTTACGTAGAGAAAGAGAAGGTACCTCTTGTTTACCCTTGCTGAGAGGTTTGTCGAGGACATTAGAGTACTGCTTCGCCTTCCCTACGCCTATCATTTTCAATTTCTATGGTGTTTTTGCACGATGATGACAAATCCAATTGGGGAAAAACGAAAAGAAGAAGAAGACATACTTAATTACAACCCTACCCTTATCATTTTACTTATCAATGGTAAATCTACTTTGAGGTCCATCAACTTAAATACGTGATTTCGTCAAAAGAAACCGACTATTTTGAGACAACTATCTAAAATTTAGATACCATCTGTGCATACCACATATGTTGGAGAGTAACATAAATAAATCTCAATTAAGATGAATAAATAAAGAAATGTGTTTTCGGTCGTCGTTTTAAGATAGAAGATGAAATTTTATTCCAATTTACTCCTCGAGATTGAAAAAAATAAACCAAGTATTATAGAATGCCTTTTGAAAGAAAATTGAATGAAAGCAATGGAAGAAAATATAAAGTCCATAAAGTCAAATCAAGTGATGTTCGGTAAAAAGAACTAGCTAAGTGGCGTAATTTATACCCTCTTAAGGTGTCACGTTACATCAACTGGCGAAATGGATTTCAATGTTATTTCCGTACTATATATAATTATGTACAAATACAAATATATTTAGGCGCTTTGCGGGTGCTCCGTAAAACAATCTCAAGGCCGACTCTCTATTATGCGAACCAAACGAAATAACGCTATTTTAGATATCTTGTATTTCCATAATTGTTGATCCATTAATTTAAGTCAAATGCATATGTAGAAAAATTGGGGTCCAATATATATAAAACCTTTTTCCATTAAAAGAAAACTAATGTAGCTAATTTTCTTATCTTTTAGTAAAGAAAGAAAATAATTCAGCTTTATAAATTATAATTAATAATTTACTTATATAAGGTTCACTTATAGTTTCTTTTCTTTTGAAGCTTCTAAGAAATATAAGAAAAGAACAATTAATTCAACTTTTATGAAATGTAATTTATTAAAGGAGCTTTCCGATATTTTTCCTTTTCTTTGGAGCTCACGAGAAAAATAGATTCTAACATTAAGTGAGTGTTTGATAAAACTTTTCAAATAGCATTTTGCATTTCACATTGAAACAGATATAATATATTATTTTATGCAAATAACAGTTTTTTGAAGGCTTTCGTGAAAAGATGTTTGTATTTATTCGATTTGGACAATTATCCTTTTACTTTTCACAAAACATATTTATTTTTTAACATTATTTTTAACTTTATAAAATTATTTCTAATATATCAAAATTTGTTCAAATGAATAAATTCTTATGTTCAGTTATCATTTACATATTTAGCTTTTCTTTATTAATTGAGAATAAAAAAATTTATTAGGTACATTTCAATAAACTCAGTGGTCTAGGTGATTTATCGACTTTATACAGCAAAACTCTATAATTTTGTTAACAACCTTAGAGAAAAAAATTTGTAGATATTGTGAAATTACGAGAGTTATATTGGAAATTTCCCCTTCATAAAATAAAAGATTTGTTTGTATTAGGAGGAATTATTGCACGGTTCGAGACTTTTTCTAAAGTAAAAGGATCACTTGTTAGATGTGTGACAAGTGTTAGAAAGATCCACAATACTTTTGTATTTGTGGATCCTTTGTACACTTGTCAAACATCCAACGAGAGGTCCTTTAACTTTATCAAACAATCCGATCCCAATAAAAATCGGTGTATTCAACATTTTACACACCAACAACACCAACTCACAACTATTTACCAAACACTAATGAAATATTTAAGAATAAACAACATCAACAAACAACTAATTGTTGCAACAACACAACTAACAACAACTGCAGCAACAACATCTTCTTCTCGTTGCACAAAACAACCCCTAAATATTCAACCCATTATAAACTTCAATACATAATTCATTTTTTCACTTATTATGGCCTCAAAAAATAAGGGAGCCAATTTTATTTTAATAGAGCATCAACCACAAAATTCTAAGTTTTAATCTCCATAAAAAATTTGTGCATTAATTATTTAACATAAATTATTTTCTTCCTAACAATTTTTACTTTAATAGATCCCACCAAGCATGAATTCTTAATTTTTTTTTTTTATAGAATGAATTCTTATTTTTAAACATTAACATTTTCATAAGGCTTACACTTAGACACATGAATTTTGGAGCTTTTCACATAAATTTTTCAACTTTATCGAAACTCACCACTTGAACATATTTTGCATGTATGGCACCATGTTGGTAACACCAATATAATGAGGAGAGTGAAAATGACTGAAATGGTAAAAACACTTACTATAAATTACAAAAACACACCTAATTAATTTCATCTTATTCCATTTTCACTCTTCATTTACGCTCCAACTTCCCTCTTCTTCTTTCTCTCTTTTTTTTTATAAGGTAAACAATTATTTAGTCCCTATAGTTTTACCTAATATATTAGTTAGTCCACTACTTTATTAAAAGGTCCTCAAGTTTTTCTACTTTCAATTAAAAAGCCCTTCCGTCAAATATCACTCTCAAATGAGATCAAATTATCAAAATACCCCTACTTTTAATTGTTATTTTGTTCTCTCTTCTACCATTTCTAAAGTTGCACCAGTTTCTCGAGTTAATTCCACCAGCGGTCATAAAACTTTGCATAATTCCCATGAATGATCACAAAATTTCGATTTGTCCCAATAAAATCATAAAACTTTGATTTTGTCCCAATAAAGTCACAATGGCCATTTCCCGGCAAATGTTTCGCCGGAGATGATGATGTGATATCATTTTTCACATCTTTATAATACCTTAGAATCATGACATTGCCACATAGCAAATTTTCGAACAAATAAAGGTGCAAAACGTTTTTTATTTGATTATAATTGTGTTAGTTTTCGGGTTAAAATTGATTTAGGTTACTAATTTAATTTTTATTTTTATTTTTTAGTCCACCATTTGGCAATGAGATAGCGATGGAGTGTCATAAAACTTTGAAAAATAATGTCACATCATTATCTCCGGCGAGAAATTAGCCAGAAAATGGTCATTGTGACTTTACTGGGATAAAATCAAAGTTTTATGATTTTACTAGGACAAATTGAAGTTTTGTGGCCATTCATGAGAATTAAGCAAACTTTTATGGCCGCTGGTGAAATTAACCCCCAGTTTCTCTTGTCAAATCTATTTCAAATTTATTTATTTTTTCTAATCAACCCGTTTTGCTGCAAATTACTTCCTATTAAAGTATATATTTGTATTTATGTGTATTTATGTTGATCGATTATATTACCATACGGTATGATTGACCAATTGTATCTATGATGTATATATACCCGATTTGGGTTATGAAATGATGAAGGAATCACATTCTATTACTACCAACAACAATTTTCTTCTTCCTTTTAATTCATTTCAGCAACTATTTTTTAGCTCATTTCATACTTTTAATTTGGTTATGATTTTAATTATTTATTCCATTGCAGCAACAATACCCTTTCTCATCTCTGCATTTTCTTTTGTGTTTGATGAAGTTTTATTCAAATTAAAAGTTTAATAAAACCAAAATCTACAGCACTTCACAAGAAATTCAGATAATCAACACGAAATTAACAAAATTTAATTAGATCTACAAAGTGAAACCCAAAATCTGAAATCCTAATTTCAACAAGCTACGCTTTCAATGCTTTGATTTATTTAAGCTCCCAAAATCTACGCTGCCTGAAAAAAAGGGAAGATCCTAGCCAACATCTCTTTATCTCCTAATAAGTTTGAACAGTTATGCTCACATGGTCAATGATTGACCAAATACAATTTGGTCAATTACCGTTAGATCAAAATCGAAGAGTCGAGATTAGTTTGGTGGTTTCATTAGTATTTAATCTCCACCCTTAAATTATAATCTAATGGTGATTGACCAAATTGTATTTGATCAATCATCGATCATGTGAGCACCAGTCTAAGTTTGAAAGTTATTTTGTTGTATTTGAAGGAAAAGAGATTCACAACAAACATAAAAGAAGAAAAAAAAAATATTAAAGAAAAGGAGCAGAAGTAGATGATGAAGAAAAAAGAAATAGTTCAGGTATTTGGCGCAAACAATTGGAGAGGTTAGATTAGCGGTACAATTTTCTAATTTTCTTTCATGAGGTTAAGGGTAATTTTGTTATATTTAACTTTATTTTTTTGTTGACCACAGTTGACTAACGGAAAAATAAACGGAATTAAGACGGAAGGACTAACTAATTTTACGAAACCAAACCTTAGCGATGTTTTAATTATTTTAAAAGACACAAAAACTAAATAATTGTCTAAATGAAATCAGAGGAACTAAATAATTGTTTATCATTTTTTCTAATTCTAATGTGGAATTATAGAACTCTGTAATCCAAATTGAAATCTAGAAAAATTTCTTTTGGATTCCAAAAAATCTAAAATTACAGATTATAAAATTTGGAATTCCAAATTATAGAATCTAGATTCCAGATTTTATAATCCAAAATATATCTAGAATTTTTCCAGATTTTATAATCTAAAGTTCCAGATTTCACTAGAATTTCCAGATTAAAATAAACTAAAAGAACTTATCTTTTGACTGGAAGCCCAAAAAACCTTCAAAACCTAGATGAAAAAGATAAACTTTTGATTGTTAAGGTTTGGCTCTCATTACATATATTTGATGAATACTTAGGGCATGTTTGGTACCAGGGGTGGAGACAGCCTGGAGCCCCCCGGTTTCCGACACCACCCCTGAGCCGGGATAGTTCAGCTCCGGGTAGCCCCCCTTAGTATATGTATTTACTTAAATACTTGCGATATACCTTTATAAAAAATGGAACTAGTACAGTTGGCCAAGGTTAAAGACTGCAATTCTAAGGTCCACGGATCAAGCCTTATAGTTATCTGTTTTGGCTTTTTAATTTTACAATCTACTATTTTTTTCTATTCTTTTTACTCAATATTTGTCTTTCTCAAATATACAATCCAATAGTTTTTTCCTAATTACTTCTATTCTATTGTTTAGTATCTTATTTTTTTCCATCTTCATCGTTACTATTATTATTATTATTATCTTAATTTTTACCTATTATTATTACTCCATAACAATTTTCGATTAAATCAAATAGTCCCTTTCTCATTACAATTATTTAAAATTTAATAAAAACACTATATCCATATTTTTTTGTAGGCACCAAAAAAAAACTTGCCTCAGTTTTATCGAGTTGCTTTAGAATTTGATTATTCAATCTCTTAGAATGAACTTCGTGATTGATTTTTTAAATTTTTTGTTATACATGGATCAAATATTTTTTCACGTACTAAATTAGCCCCCCCCTTTCCACTGTTTAGTACAACTGTTGTAGTTTCCTCTTTGCTGTTAATGTTTGATGTTTTGATTTGTTGTTTTGATTATTAGTGTTTGGTAGAACTATAAGTGACTGCGAGATGTACGTTGCCTTGATCCCTATGACAATCGACCAATGCAGTCCCAACACCGGATCGAGCATGTTGCTTTGAGGCCCATGGAAATGAAGCCCATTGGTGTTTCATCCTCAATAGTGGGCCAAGCCCTTTACCTCGAGGTTCGTGGCAATAAGCCAATCCAATTGCTCTTGAGGTATTTCGTGGGTCGAGCCCATTACCATAAACCTTTCGCAGTTGGCCTAGACCACTGCCTTGAGGCCCACAACTATGGGCTTGACCCACAACTCACATTCGCTAAGACACGACTTTGGCAATGTGGCTAAGAAAACTCCACCAACGTTGATGTCAGTAACGAGCCAACGATCTGTAGGGTTTCAGAAAGATCGATCAGAGCCGCGCAGCGGAAGCAGCGAACTTATCAGTTAAACGATGAATTCGATCTAACCTGAACCAATTGTCCGATTAATCTTAATCTTTAAACCTCAGTTAAATTTTAACAAAACTGTTATCTTAATCTATGGATTAAGAAAACCTACTTGGATATCCTTTCAAGGATAGACGAGAGCCTCAGATGTTGCTCCTCCTAGATCACGTGCAGACACGAGCAAGAACCGAGATCAGCTACTAGTCGGCTTACTCCAAGAACGCGAAGAACGAGGAACAAATTCACCGGAATCCTCTAGAGAGGGGTTCGGTCGAATTCAGCTAATGGAGGCTCGGGTTTTCAGTTTCCGATCCTGAATAATGAATTGACAATTCACTTATATAGTGCAATTAATTAACTTTCAGTTAATTATTAATTTGACCCTTAATTAATTTAATTTTATCAATTAAACACCGTAGTATTAAATCGATTCAATTAACATCAATTAGGTTAAATTAATATTACACTTTAACCCATAAACAATTAATCGCTTAATTAAATTAACCCGATTAATTAATTAGCCGTTCCATTTACTAATTAACTTGTCACATAACAAATAATTAATACGTTCTTCAAATAATCAATTCATCAATTGATCATTTAATCTTGGAATTAATTAACACAGTTCATGTATCAATTAATCTTCTCGATTACCGTGTTGCACGATCCTTAAGGTCTGAAATCAATAAGCTGTGAATTAACAATTCACTGATCGACAGAGGGTCCTAGTAAACCATGTCAATCACATATTGATTAAAGATGAATGCTATCCATGTTAGACAGAAAACCCTGTATGATGCTCTACTTATCTCTTACCAAAAGCATATCGATTAATCAAGCTGGAGGCATGGTGTAGTCATCCTCTATTGCTAGATTAATTTCTTGATCATCGAGTATTACTGACAAACAAACAAGTCACCTGCTTGTTTCAGTACGGCCGTACATTTCTCAGCTAATACTCATCAAGTGGCCTATGATATCAACTCACTTAAACAGTGAGTGGTAATTCCATCACTTCAACTATCCGCAGTAATAAGTTCAGAGATTGAACCAGTGTATCCATATTTGGCATCCTCTGGCGGACCTGTTAGAAATACACCAAATTCAATCTGATTCCTTATTGACTGCTATACTGAAATCAGGTCAGGAGATAAAAGAGATCTACATTGTTAGAAAGCTTAATGACTCTACCACCATGAACTTTCTAAAGCGGATCGACCAAGTCTCGTGTAACGCACACGCACCTATATCCATATTCACATACACTAAGCAACCTACAGAGTGTCATGTGAATCCTAGATATAAAAGCTTATGCCATAATCATTCCCATGACTATGACTGGCTTCTGGTATACTTTTATGATATACTATCAACGGATACTTCATTTAGTTGCTATAGTACAAGATATATAACTCAAATGAATTAATGCCTTTATTCATAAAACACCAATGACATAGTATGTAATCATCATCAAATACAATGTCATAAAACAACGCCTAGGGCCTAGGGCACACCAACACGATCCTCATAGGGATGAGTCTAAATCACCGTCGTTACGCATGGTGGAAAATCTGACTCACTATTGTAGTTTTTCAACAACAAGCTTTGGCTTGCCCTTGGTACTTACTTACTATGGCATAATGTACTATGTTTTTCACCTCATAGTATGACAAAAAATTTGACGTTCTAGCATTCAATATCAATGGAAGAACTCCCATCACTTCCCTCCCTTCACATGCAATGGAACATTTCAATTATGTTAGTCGATATGACTGCGCGATCTCCTACTACTAAGGAAGCACAAAAGTGAGGCTAAAAATATATATGATAAAACTAATGGCAATTCTTTACATAAATAAAAAAATTAAAAAAAAAATGTGACATTAGAAACTCTAAATGATACTTAAAAAATTACACTATGTTTTCTCATCACCAACATCCTTACAACAATTTATTTCTCAAAATTTTCACTCTAATGTCACCCTCCCAAAATCATATCATTACATAAAATTATAAAACAAATTCTGAAAAGAATCCATATGGTCAGCGTGGAGACAAATAAGTAATGATAAAGTATTATCATTGTTAGGGCCATGAATTACATAAGCCATTCCTTCAGATACAACTTTTGCTCGCCCCATGTAAACAGGTCTCCCCCACCCAAAATCGGCATCGTATATTGGTAGCCTTGTCCAACTCACAATGTCTAGATTTGGACATTTAAATGTATGGGGACCTCTCCTCAGAGCCGTTAGATCAGACTGCATTTTTAAATAAGCAAGAGATGATCTTAAATACATATCATCCATTTTCTTCAATGATTTACGGATTTCCTCCACTATGTGCTCAAATTGACTTGATTCAATCTCACCAGCTGAACTTAAAACTGTTGTGATAAATTGTACATTACCAAGGTATCCTAGAGGTAGTGGAGGATCAAGTCTGAACCGTCCATCTGTTGGAATATAAAGTTTGATTAATTGATCATTACACAGCTTACGTGCTTTGCAGACGCAACACCAAATATGTGCAGTTAATATTTCGTATGTGGTATACTTAGTTCCACTCTTAGGCTTGGATTTGAGAGCATTGAGTTGATCAAGTGTAATCTTGAACATCTTAGTAGAAGTGGGTTTGGCATTGTAAGTTTGAGTAGAGATGTTGTTGATCATTGTTGGAGGAGGATCATACTCGACATGAGAAAAGGTAGGGGTAGGTGGGACACGATCATCAAGTACAGTCCTATCGATGAATGGTGGGACAATAATCGAAATGCCACGTGCAATATCAGACCATGAATTGAAGAAATGAATTGCAGATATGCCATCTGCCATTATATGATTAAAACACACTCCAATGCAAACACTTCCGCATCCAAAACGGGTCAGCTGTATTCAAATGAAAAATGAAAAAGAAACTAACATTAAATTTTTTAAGAATAATATATATTTAAGGTAAACAATTCTTAAGAAATTAATATTATATATAAGAAAAAAAACTAATATTATTTTTTTGATAATTTGTAAGGTGCATGATTCAAACTTGGACTCTCCACTTACTTATTGGTGAGTGTATTATTTGAGCTACAACCAATTGATAAGAAACTGATATTTAAATTTTTTGTTTATTATACTACTTGATCTTATATTTTAAAATAACTTAAGCTTTTGTTTCAACAAACAAATTTACATGTTAAAATCAATAAATTAGACTAAATAAAATTTAAAATGATTTTTTGAATATTTACTTTTTACAATTACGAGATTCGAACCCATGACCTCACACTTCTTAGTGGAATGTAATAACCATCAAGGTAATGTTTGGTGGGTAAAATTTATAATGATAAAATTGTATTTTATCTATTTTTGTAATGTAAGAACATCAAATGTTAAGAAATAAATTTATTTATTTTGTTTGGTTAACACAAAATTAGGTTATCATACACTTTTAATTTTCATATTTGCAATAATACATTCAAGTTAATAAGTTTTGTTTTAGTCAAAGTCCCTTGATCCAATCTAAAATACAAAACCAATCTTACTTTTTAAATGCAAACTACATCAATGGTACATAAATTTTAATGCATTTTACAAATTTTTTTAATAAAGTTTAATTTCATACTCGTTACTTTAAATATTAAAAGATTTTGTACGTTAAGTTTGTGTGTTTATTTTCTTTTTCTGTCTCTTGTCTAATTTTTATAAACGTTAAATCATGTGTTTGTTAAAAAAAAATGGTTTTGGGATTCCTTGCAAACTTACCAGTTTACTATTTTTGATGAAAGGATTGAGGACCTTTATTGAAATGAATTCTGGTGGCCTGTGATTTGCAAACAAAAATTATGGTTTGGTTTTGAGCAAATAAAAAATAATAATTGTTTGTTTGCGAATTAAAGAAATGATCGATTTTGTTAGTGTAAACAATGATATTTTTTGTCCAAATATTTTATCAAATCTTTGACCAGTTATATAAAAATTAAGATCAAATGTTATATTTTTTTTGACAAAAAATGTCTTCATTCACATTAATAAACCACAATTATTTATTTGCTAAAAAACAAACCATAGTCTTTTATTTACAAAAGTGTGAAACCACAAAATATTTATTTGAAATTAACCTCTATATATATATATATATATAAATAAGAGAGTCCTCCAATTTCATCTAAGCTTGCCACATAAGCTTTTTTGCTCAATTCTATCAATGTAACTTCTCTTAACAAAATCCAAAAAAGAAAAAACTACAATTGATGAGCATTAATTCATTCCTCAAACTTCCTTAAAAAAAAAATAAAATAAATTCATTTCTCAAATCATTAATTTTTTCTTTTTAAAAAGCTTTTTTGCTCAATTCTATCAATGTAACTTCTCCTAACAAAATCCAAAAAAAAAAAAAAACTACAATTGATGAGCATTAATTCATTCCTCAAATTTCCTTCAAAAAAATAAAATAAATTCATTTCTCAAATCATTAATTTTTTTTTTGAGAACGGTCAAATCATTAATTAATTGTCCAACAATCCCCCCTCTTTCACTTCTCAGTTGTTTATTCACCAATTAATTTCTTTAAATCACCCGTTCATCTCCCCCCATAGAATTTCCTCTTCAAACCTACTATATATTACTCGCTCTTAATTCACAAAAGCACCAATTTATCAACATAGATCAATATTTTGTTTTGGGAGAAAAGGAGGCAATGAAGAAAAAAGTGGAAGCAAGAGAATTACAAGTGAGAAGGGGAACAAGAAGAGTCATTTACCGAGTTTCTCACTAAAATTCACTACAAGTTTGCATATTGTATTTCATTCAAAATTATGAGTTGTAATTTTTAATTAGAGAGTTGTTGTTGAATGTTGAGTATTTTAGTGTCAATTTCATATTTTAAGGTTATGCTCCAAATATTTCTTGATTCTTCAATTAGAGTGTCAATATCTAAGGTTTCTTTTCTCATATAGTTTCTACTTTCTGTCTATTTTTCTTGCAGATTGCTTTCACATTTCTTTCGGATGGATTTGGATAAAAAATTTAGGATTTTGTGGTGTTTAATAAACGTGTTTTTCTTCTATTTATTGTATTGAATGAGAAACAAGACATGTAAGAATATGATTGTCGGGGAAAAAGTTTTAATAAAAATTTAAAAGGAGTTCAATTCAAGATTACTCTTAACGCGGCCACAAGGTCACATTCTTTTCCCTCCCCCAATGCCCAATCTATTCCACTTTGATGCAAATTTTTTGACATTATTATGCTTATTTTGGTTTAATTAGTTAAATCAACAAATGCATACCCTGAAATTAACAACACCCCAATGGAATTGGAAAACCTATAACGAAATATTTCCATAAGTGTCATGAATTGAATACAATGGTAACAAGGTCAATTTTTTGAATCCACATCTTAATTTATTTTTTCTAACTGTTGGAAGGGGCTGAATGAGTTTGTAAAAGTGATTATTGGTTTGTCTATCATTTATTTCATTTTTAGATTTAATAAGGAATTGTGTTGCTATTTACAGCCCACTTTTTCCGAACTACAGCCCACTTATGCCAAAAATACCCCTCCCATAATTTCCTTCTTAATTTTGATGTTTAAAACCTCTTAACAACCTATTTTTCAAGATTAAACTGTTTAACATCAAAATCACACTTTTTGCTTTCAATCATAAACAAAACACGAATAAAGTACGTAAACAAACTCAAATAACAGTTAATTTGATGAAAAATTTCAAAAAGTGGATTGATTAGGGTTTCGAGACCGTTTTTATGGAGAAACGACCTTGGTGTCCGTTTCACCTTATGGAGGAACGACCGAGTTGGTCGTTCTACCATAAGGTGAAACGGCCATGGAGGCCGTTCAACCATAAGGTGAAACGGCCCCGTTTCATCTTTATGGAGGAACGGCCGAGTTGGCCGTTCCTCCTTAGAGCAAACGGTTTTGTTGGCCGTTTATCAAAAAAAATAAATCGAAACAAAGAATTCAAGGTTTTTTTAATGTTCTAGTACCTCGACCTCTAATGATTGATCATCATTGTTCCATTCCGGATTCGTTGGATCATTCGACATCTCAAATTCTGAATTTTTAATATGCGAGTTTTAAAATTAAGTTTTTTTTATTTGAGAGCTTTCAATTTTTATCTTTTGTGACTTGTCCATAATGAAAAGGGCAAATTTGTTAAATTGGGCTGTAGTTTGGAAAAAGTGGATTGTAAACTCAATAAAAAAATGTTTGAATAAGAAGATTGTTTAAAAAATAGTATGAGATGAAAGAGAATACTTTTCAATTATAAGAAGATGAAAGACACACTATGAAGTAGAAAAATATGAAATTATTGACACACATTTAATATTTCATTTCATATCTACAGTATCTATAATTTATTTTTATGTTTTCTTTACGTCGATATCATGAATAGTATGAATTAATATATGAAATTTTTATAATCAAGATGATGAATTATTAATACTTTTGTATCTATAATTTTATTATAATTATATTTTTTATATATTATATGTATCAATATTAATTAATGGTGTAAGATATGGTCACTTTGTTTTTCTCTTATTTTATTTATACTTTGTCTTTTTCACCATTGAATTAGTTTTTAACCCATGATCCAATGGTTGACAAAACAAAGTAATGATTACTTTGTGAAAAACAAAGTGACCACAGAATATCCCTTAATTAATATATGAAACTATATTTTTTATAGAAGGGAGAAATAAATTATATTATGATATTTACATATATATCTAAATGATTAATGTCAATTGTCACATGAAGTTTTTCATAAAGGAAATTTTCGCGAAAAGTTATAAGTCATAATATGTATATCCCGCGCATTGCGCGGGTATTCTGCTAGTATAAAATAAATCAAAATGTAGGACATGATAATTATTAATAGCTTTGAGGTTTAATTTCTCATTTTTTTCTTTAATTATTATCATGCTGTAATTTTTCTATATTATTCAATCATATGATAATTCTTCTATCAAAAAATAAAAAATAAAATAGCTTTGATAGTAATTTATTTGGATTCAAGTCACCATATTCTTACATATGCCTTATCATATATAACACAATAGTTGTGAGATTGCTCACTCAAAAGTAAAGAGTAAATTACTAAATTAAACTAATGAATCATGAATTTTTTTTTTTTTTTTTTTGGTAACAATGAATGATGAACTTTATATTTGATATTGTTATGGTTCTTTAATTTCAAAACTTAACATCAAGACGTTTAAACTTTACACTTTATTAATGTTATGGTCACTTTAATATTAGCTCACTTTTCGACCCCATTTAGATATTCTACACCTAAGAGAGAAAAAGTAGTTTTTTTTTTTATTGAGAAACGAATCAATATGAGATCGTAGAAATGGAAGGTTTCATTGATCATTTTGACTTGATTAATGTTAAAAAGGAGTAATTATGTTAGTTAAGTACAAATTCAGTGACATAATCTATTGTTTTGAATTTCAAAAGACTCCAACAAAATCAAAGACAAAGTTCCAAGGGCTAGTGTTAAGCATGCAGCCAACAACTTACCATAAAAAAGTAACAGGGGATAATTAAATAAACAAATATCAAACTCATTATCAAGCCCTTGAACTTTTAAAACTTTATAGATTAGGTTAGAAACAAAATAACATAACTAACGTAAAAAATGATCAATTAATTAAACATATATAATAAATACCTGTGCAGCAAATATAGGATAGGAAGAGATATCACTATCAGAAGAATAAGAATCGAAAGTCGGAACAAGATTAATCATATCAGAGCAAGGAGTGAAATCGCCGAAATGATCAAGAAACGACGTAGTTTCAGCTTCGATGAATAAAGCTCCATCCCCGTTACAGTTTATCTGTATTCTACCATTTTCATCTTTGCCTAATCTTCCAGCCACCGGATAAAAATGCACAAGAAGTTCGCTTAAGGCATCTTTAAGAACTTTTGCTTCAAAGAAGTTTGAATTCTTGTTGTTTGGTTGCTGTTTGTAAAAGTAAACAGTTGGAGTATAACCACTTGTCACTAAAAGATCTAAATCTGAAACCCACAAATTCATTTTTGGTGTTTCTTTTAGAGGCTTGATAATACTACTCTCTTTAATACTTATTTCCATCTTATTTTCCATGTCAAGTACAGAAAAAATGAAGAGGAATATGGATTAATGAAGGGTGAATCATGAAAATATATAGAGAAAAACTAGGGGGTAAAGTTATATGAAATTGAATAAAAGAAAACTATTGGGACCTATGAGAAAATGTGTTCAATAATTGCTTGCATTATTAAACAAACACATGGTTTTTGCCAAACCTAACAATAAAATCAATCAAATTATTACTGTATTATTTCTTTTATGGTTATTATTTGAGATTCCATATCTACCGATATTATTGTTTTTTTTGAAAATATCAATTATTAAAGGCACGAAAACTATGTCGATCATGTGTTCTCGTTCATTGTTGTTAGGATCTAATGCAATTCCGATATTGAAAACAAACAAAACACAATTGTTTACCTAATTCGCCATTTAATGTGAATGACTACGTCTAGGGGCATTATCAAGTCAGAATATTTTATTATGATGTTGGAATAACGATTACAAACAATAAGACATATTCATATTGCTCTACAAAATAAACCCTAACCGCCCTACTAAGCCGGCCAAAAAAATTTCGGGTTTGCACGCAACTTCCCTCAGAGTAAGGCCTAATCACAATTAGTCTTCAAAATCCAACATTTGCCCGACATCATATATTCCACTTATATGTCTGATGCCATTACGATTCTCACCGATTTAATCCTAGCTTCTCTTTCCACCACCCAAATTTTTTGCAAGACCTCTAAATTTTCCTTAAACGTTACTAAGAGATAACAACATCAAAGACACCTATGGCGAATTTCAACACCTCAAGCTCATTTTATTGCCCCCTTAGCCAAAGGATATGTACCACTTGGAAATATGGATTATCTCGGTATGTACACGATATACTTCGAAGTGGGTATGTGCTTACCTTTGTTTTCTTTCATCTGCACAATTCTATATAAGCTTTGCCTGAGCTGAAGCTAGATCTTACAAACTCTAAGCTAGACATTTTTGTTTTTGCTAAGATCTGGGAGGACTTGAATATCGAATTGTATGACATTCTCTTGCTTACATGAGCAAGTCTTTTGTGTCATAGCAATGAGGTATTCTCTTTAGATACTAAGCATACATTTTGTAGCAAGATTATCAAGATTCATCATGAAAACATTTTCTGTTCTAGGATTCAGATATAACAACTTCCCTTAACTTATTGTCAATGATTTTACATCCAGAAAGGCTGAAGACAACATCTCTTCCTTTATCACAAAGTTGAGCAACATTCAGAAGGTTGAACTTCAGTCCTCTGACTAGGGAGACATCTTCAATGGGAGGAGTAGTTTCAATGGATCAAGATCCGACTATCATTCTATTTTTGTTATCTCTAAAGCTGACTTTTCCACCTCTCTTGGGCACAAATGTGATGAATGTTTTTTCATCACCTGTCATATGCCATGAGCATCCACTATCAAAATACCACATCTTTGACATTATAGTTCACCTCAAAGCAACCTGCAAAAACATCAATTAGTAACATGTACCTGATCCTTATTGGGTCCTCAATAGTTAGTTTTTGGTTTAGCAGGTTTTTCAGATTGCCAAATATTTTTGATATGGTGCTTGTAATATTTTAACCAATGTCTATTATTCTTACAAAATTTACAGAATGGAGGGGGGGGGGGGGTAATATTGACTTTAGCGTTATGTATGCGTACATACAAAAATGAAGTAGAGTTGATAAAATTAGATCTAATAGAATTTTTTTTATGTATGCGATATACAAAAATGAAGTAGAGTTGACAAAATTAGATCTAATAAAGAAATTGTTGACAAAATTAGATTCTTGAGTTTTCTCAATTTTCTTCTTAGGAGGATTCTTCTTCTTCTAATCAGGTTTTACCTTGTTAGGAACACTAGTGTTAGCAGAAGAGGGACCTTCTTTTGGAGGAGAAGGTGTGACAACTTTCTTCTTCTGGGGTTGGTCATTCCTCAGAGGCATTTTTCCTTTGCTTTTGGCTTTACTGCCATCAGGCAGGTCTGATGAACTGTTCGCACAGTTTATCATTCAACACTTTCATGGCAGAGTATACTTGTGTCAGTTCAAGATACTTGTCATCTTCAATTTTATCCAACCTTTTCTTAACATACTTGAACATGCCATAAAGTTCTTCAAATGATTTAAGGATATCAGGATTAGAGGATGAACTTACCTCACTTACACTATCACTGGCTTCAAGAGGTGCGAAACATTCTCATGTTTCCAAGACTTCAGCAGTGGAGTCATCAATAGCCATGAAACAAATCTGTGTTTATTCTTATTTTTCCTCAAAATCAGAGGATCAACAACTAACATAGCCTTCTTGATATGCTTCTTATCCTTCTTCAACTCTGGACAGTTATATGTCCAGGTTGCTGATAGCCATAACAAACAACAAGTTTCTTAGGACCCTTATTGAACTTTTTCCCAAAGTCAACAGCTTTCTTGTCAAAACTCTTGAATGGCTTCTTGAAGTTACTACTTCTACCTCTTATGAATGCCTTCTTGCACTTCCTAGTCAACATTGTTAGCTCTTCATCTTCCGATGAGTTAGATCCTGATGAAGCAGCTTTCAAAACAATTACTTTCTTTCCTTCTCATATGTCTTTTAGCTCAAAGCCTTTCATAGATGTCTCATGTGTGATGAGAGAACCAATAAGCTCATTATATCCATAATATGTCAGATCTTTAATTTCTTTAATAACAATTTTCTTAGCTTGCCATGATCTAGGTAAGCTGTTGAGGATTTTCTTCACTTGGTCATCTTCAGAAATCTCATTTCCAAATCTCTTTAGCTCATTGCAATGTTAGTAAATTTGAAATTCATATGAGAAATACTTTCTTTGTCATTCATTTCAAACAGTTGATCAAAGAGTCTTAGGTGCTTGTTGATCTTGGACTCTCGACCTTGCTGGTTCTTTCATAAGTGACCTCCAACTTGTTCCATATCTCCTCAGAAATCTTATTAAATCTAGTTGCATCCAAAGCACAATGTAACATATTAATTGCAGCAACATTAGTTTGGAGTTTCTTCAGATCTTTTTCGGACCATCTAGCCTCTAGGATCAATACATGTATAATGGTTTGCTAGAACCCGCTTACAATCGTTAAGACTTGGGCATACGGCTACCTGGAGGCAGACTCTAAGGATCGTGCACACTGGATAACTAAATTCGAATATTGGGATATGAGATTACGAAAGATTAATTTTTGAAGATACCCGTAAATTATGTATATAACTTTTATACTAAATTAGTCATTGTAAGTTTAATAAATAAAAAAATATTAAACACCGTAAGATAAGTACGTACATCCTTTTTCTAAATTATAAGTAAAAGAATGATTAATATTTCAGGTGTAAAAAGTTCTATTCAGACGAAATTCTGTCATAGGCTCAGTCAGAAAATGTCGACGAAACGACATTAGGGCAGTAATTACTTCTTTGCCAACAGAATTTTCTTACGTCAGAATATTTCGTCGCAAAACAAGGCGGGAAAGATCTCGCCCTATTTTCGTGACGAAATCACAAATCCGTCGAGAAATTCCGTCGTGGTTTAGACGGTATCTTTTAAAGATGGAGTTCCGTCTACATCTTCTGACAGAAATATTTCTGTTAGAAAATTCAGTTGAAATCGTGATTTTCCTAGTAGTGAAGGTTCAGAAGGTGCAAACATAGCAGTTTATCGAGTTCACTACAAAAGTCTTGTAGCTAATCATGTCCCAAGGATTACTCTTTAAGATTTGCATCGATTAAGTACATCTTTATGGTAGATATAAAGCTCTTTTACATTTAGAAGTTCCTGGTTAATTTCTCATCAAGAACAATTGTTTATCCCTGCAGTTATACTAACTGCAACACCAACCTAGTTTGAGTTAAAGGATTTTATACCAATAGTCTTATAAGACACTTAGAATTTCACCTATATCAAACCAAAAATAGGATTTCACCTAACTCAATGGAATGGAACGGAAAAGGGAAGTGACGCAAATAAAAGTTAAATGTTAACCTTGATTGAGAGTTGGTGAAATTGAATGAAATGTTAATTGATGTAAATTAGTTAAAATGTTTACGTTACTTCCATCAACTTCTATTTCGAAGGTCAAGGTTTTAAAATTAATGAATATAAAATGTTAACTACTCCTATTTTCTTGTATTTAATATTTTAAAAAACTTCCAAACAAGTTTATTCAAAAAAAATTTATATTTAATTTTTTTTTTTTAGAGATCACTTTTTACAATCATGAGATTTGAACCCATAACCTCACACTCCCTAATGAAATATAATAACCACTAAAATATTGCTTGGTTGGTTTATATTTAATCTTTTGGTAACAAAATTTATATTTAATTACTTCAATTAATCTCCATTAATCTATCTCAAACAAACACTAACTAATAAACCTGTTTGGATTTTGTTCCAATGTGAAAAGTCTTGAGAACGTGCACATGATGGGTAACAAAAAGTTTATATGATAATAATAATAATAATTACATTCTTTCGAAAAAATAATAATAATTACATAGCATGTCAAAAGTGTCCCTGATTGGTATCCACCACTTGTTATTAATTTTATTATTTTGATAGACACTTCTTATTAAATCTCAAAATAAATAAACAAAATTTAAATAGCATGTATATATATATAAATTTAGTAACAACATTATAACTACTACCTTTACAGAGGCGGAAGTAGGGGCAAAGCCAGGCCATCGCCCCCTAAGTTTTTTTGTTATAAATTTTTTATCACTATATTATTTATACCAACTAAAATAAATGTAAAAGTTTTAAGTATTGACACATCTTTCTCTTTCTTTTACTTTTTCTATTACCTTTGCCGGACTTCATGCATCTTTTTTTTCTTATAAATTAAATCAAATATTTAAAAATAATAGAATAAATATAGCAAATAATTTATTTTTTAATATAATATATCTACAAGTAGACATTGTTAATAGGGAAATTCTATGATCACTTTGTTTTTGACAAAGTAACCATTACTTTGTTTTGTTCACCATTAGATCATGAGGTGAAAAGTGATCTAATGGTGAATAAAGCAAAGTACAAACAAAATAACTCAAAAACAAAATCAACATAGCCAATAGGGTTGAATATGCTATATGCAGGTTAAGTTGGTATTTTAGGGACTATATATGTTGATAGTTATTATCTATTTTAATTTTAATTTTTTTTATAAATTGTAAGGAGTTGAAATCCGAACTTTCTACTCATATATTGATGATTGTACCAATTGGAGTAAAACCAATTGGTTATATTAATGCATTTTTAACTAACATGTAAATCTTAATATGAAAAAACAAAAATCAGTAACAATTCTTAATCAACACTAACTGAACCGCCAGGGCCGTCTCAAATGTTTTTGAGGTTTTATTCAAAATATAAAAATTAGACCCTAAATTAGAGATAAAAAACTAATATTTTTTTTTTATAAAAAAATTATACATTAATAATAACATCTCGATATAATTTCGAATAAAAATAAACTAAAGTTAAATTAATACATTTTATTTAAAACCTCATTTTTTAACTTTATTAACAATAAATAGATATTGTTAGCTTGACTTTTTGATTCTTGAAATTTCTTTTATTTTTTTTTGAAAAAACTGTTAACTAATTAACTTTATTTTACATCATTTGTGCTAGTTTTTTCCGTTTGGACTTAAATTTTACTGAACTGCCTATTTACTCCTTATTTATAACTTACATAGATAACAACTACAAACATTGGGCCCAGAAAGTGATGAGGCCCTATTTTAGAATAGGTTGCACAGCGCTAGTTAATTGTGTAAAAAAATAAAGAGAATTGATTTGTCATAATTAATTAATTGTTTTTTCTTTTGATAGAATAATTAATTAATTGTTATTCATACGGAGAAAGAGAGAAACAAATGTCTTTCTCAATTGTTACAGTAGTATTCTGAATCGTTTATTCTTAAATTATAACCTTATCAATAATTTTGTTAATTTTCAATAATTTTAATAATAAAAATATCACGTGCATGCTTCTGACTCTTACATTGTATAACGTAGTATTTCAAGTTTCTAATTTGATAATACATGTTCGACTAATAAAAATTACTCTAAATAGCTAAAGTACATAATGTGTCATTAAATTATAAGTCCGAAATAGCATCAGAGGCAATTGAGTAGTTGAGTGGAATATAACATATTTGGATTGTAAGCCCACCCGAAGTCCGACCCATGTAAAATTATTTGTTCCACCTCAATCTCAGATTTTGTATCTGCAATTATCTATTATCCATGGATATTTTGTTGAGATTTGGTTGTATTATTTCCAAGAAATGAAATGGAGATGAGAATCTTGGAATTCTCCATTATGTCGTCGTTTCACTGTAAATATTTGACGGCTTTTCAACGACCAACTTCACAATCCCTTACTTCATTCCGTTCTTTGCAGGTACCTATTACTTTATTCAATCACTTCATCTTACTCTTCAATTCAATTCAATTATTATTATTATTATTATAATTAGGCTTTTTCGCCTTTTCGGTTTCATTTGTTTGTTTATTCTGGAAATTACAACTGATTATGTTCATGTTCGACACTTTGCAAAGCTCTAATATTTGATCTTGTATTGTTACATAACAGAAGCATGTATAGATTAAGTTTGTTTTTCTATTCGGAATAAGCTCTAATTTTGCTTTCGGGATGAGCAATTTACTACTTTGTGGGCTCAAATTGCCACATTGTGTGTGAATACTAGTTTGATTCCATCATTTTTCAGTTGAACGCTACCGGATTTTGTATTTGAAGGAACATATAAGATTGAACTCGAGTTTTTCTACCGGGGGGGTCATTGTTTATATGATTGGGGGGTTATAGTGGAGTGGAATCAAGTATCTCCCTGTTTGCTCCTTCATAAGCGTTAGCATTCGTCCTTAAGCGGAGAGACATAATACAAGATTTGTCGTTTTGTCTAAGTAGAGCTTTTTCGGTTTAGTTAAGTAGAGTGTTCAGTGGAGTGAAAAGAGAGTTAGTTCTAAGATAAAATTGTATAGTGGAGCCTTTTTGTTTTCGTTGGCTTAACTATGACTAGAAAATAGCGTCTTTTAAGCTGGTTTGGTCTCCTTATTGCAATTCATTCAGACCAAGATTGAACAATGAACTTATGTACGAAATTAACATTTTGAATATTGAATTGATTTTCATTACTTGTGTGGTGGATGATTCTGATGGACTTGTAAATATTCTAAACCAATTTCTTGCAAGTGACATTTAATGTGTAAGGCATTGTACCGCATACTCGTGGCTGATCTCTTAAGGGTGGTCTAGAACATCAATGCTCCTAGATTTCATTCGACATTCTGGAAATATAATTACATGCGCTGAATATACGAATGTTCACATTGGTGGCAGTGTTTTAATCAGTTTGAATTTTGTTTTTATGTTTCCTCGATAGCGGTGAGCACTTAGTTGTCTTGTGTTTGTGATTGGTGTGCTTCCTGTAACACTGCTGCTGTTTTGTTATTTATTTACTTCTTGCAGTACAGCAGTAATAAGCTTGGACATGAACTGAAGCTAGTAACTACGTCAAGAAAGTTTAAGCAACCACGTGCACTTATCATCACAAGTGAACATCCCCAAAATGCTGATTTTCCTCGGACTTATTCAAGGAAGGAGAAGAAACCCTTTCCAGTACCTGTACTTGAATTGAGACGAGCTGCAAGGGAAAGGTTCAAGAACAGGAAAGACAAGCCTAAAGGAAAATCTACTCCTCCGAGGAATGGCTTAGTTGTTAGAAGTCTCATCCCACTTGCTTACGATGTGCTCAATGCGAGGACTTCATTGATTAACAATCTCAAGAAATTGTTGAAAGTGGTGCCCGTGCATGCTTGTGGGTAATTTTCTTCCTCTTCTTTTTTGTTCCATCTTGATGCTATCAGTTTTCTGTGTTGTCAAAGTATGTACAGGCACCATAGTTAAACTAATCCCCGAGTGATATAATATTTGAGCAGTCTTCTACCATGGCTAGTTAATGGGGGCCAAATGCAAACATTTGGTCCCTACACAAGAATTTGGTAATAGTGAGTACCTGTACTTTTCGATTTTGTCACAATTGGTTAGAATTGATTTTCAGCACATTTCATCTTATTTTCAGCACTAGATGGTTGAATCCGGCATACCAGATGAGAATCACAAAAAGAGAATACGCTACTCTTCTTATTTCACATTGAGTGATTGTTTTTGTCTGTGATTACGTTGGATCTGGTATCTAAAGTCAACCATGTACTCTAGCAAATTCAATCTAATATGGCAAAGACAAGATATTGTGTGAGATCAATTTAACAATGTGTATTGTATACCTGTGTCTTTATCGACTGTCAAGAATCAGTTGTGACTAACCAGTGCAAGGGCCCAGTTGATGGACGTGCTGGTTACAGAAATTAATTACTTCTCTTATATATCATCTATTACGGGTACTTATCAAAATGCTTGAATATTAGTTTCGAGTCTGAAATCTTGACGTAATTGAGACTTGAATGTCATTGATGATTATGTATTGTCTATCATTGACAGGTGGTGTCATGAAATCCATGTGGGATCTGTAGGGCATCCATTCAAGTCATGTAAAGGTAAATATGCCACCCTCCGGAAGGGAGAACACGAATGGACAAATGCTACAATTGAAGATATACTTGTACAAATAGAAGCATACCACCTTTATGACCGCCTAGGGAAACGTATTGCCCATGAACAGAGATTTTCCATTCCCCGGATTCCAGCCGTGGTTGAACTTTGCATCCAAGCAGGTGTCAACATTCCGGAGTATCCCACAAAAAGAAGAAGAAAACCTATAATTCGCATCAATAAAAGTGAATTCATCGATGCTGATGAAAGTGACCTGCCAGACCCTCCTCCAGCAGTTCCTGAATTGCCCATATTGCCTGAAACACCAGACTCGGAAATAGTAGCCCCATCTGATAAAGAAGAAACAAGATTTATAGCTGCAGAAATACTACGAACATGGGAGAAAATGAGGAAAGGAGCGAAGAAGTTAATGAAGATGTATCCAGTAAGGGTGTGTGGGTACTGCCCAGAGGTGCACGTTGGATCGAGCGGGCACAAAGCACAGAACTGCGGTGCACACAAACACCAGCAACGAAATGGGCAACATGGCTGGCAGTCAGCAGTAATTGATGACTTGATACCACCAAGGTATGTTTGGCATGTTCCTGATGCAGGCGAAACTCTGCAACGAGAGCTTAGGAGCTTCTACGGAAAAGCCCCTGCAGTTGTGGAGATATGCATTCAAGCCGGTGCAAGCGTACCGGAGGAGTACAAAGCAACTATGAGGTTGGATATTGGGATTCCTTCAAGTGTTAAAGAAGCTGAAATGGTTGTTTGAGGTACACTTATCTCCTCCCTTTTCTTTTTCTAAACTTATTGTGAAAAGTATTAGAATATTGAGAGAAATGAGAATGTAGATTCTTCTTAATTGAAAATAGAAGTTTCTTAATCCCTGTTTGGTTGTACCTTCACTTTTTTACATAATGTAGAAGTGATTAGATGATTATGCACTTGTATAACTAGCTAGACCATTAAAGATGAACGTATTAGTAATTGAAAACCGTGACTTCTTCAAAGTTAGCATAATTTTCTTAGGGTAAAGTATGAAAATGGCACTGTATGGTTTGTGCCGTTTGCAAACAAATTCTTTTGGTTTAAAGTAGTACAAATAAGGTCTATGATATCGAATCTAGCAAACAAGGCACGACTAGATTAACATTGATAACATTGTAGTCAAAACCAAATATGAAAAAAGAAGCATTTTTTATTTATAATTTTGAATATAAAATTCATCTACCATAACAATCAATTTCGTGTGTATTCAAAAAAGAAGTTTTTGTATTTATGACGATACTTACATAGAAATTTTTTAGATACTCAATTTGGGTTTGGGCTTTTGAGATTTATGCCGGGTGCCGACCTTAACCTAGTCACCCCCTGCTTTTACTCAATTTTTAATTTTTAAATAAAAATTTGTTGTTTTCAAATGAAGACGAGTGACTCATTCCGTCAAACGAAAAATAAAAGAAGCCTCTTTAATTATCTTTTGATACTTTGTTTGTTAGTGATCGGTACCACCGACCCTTGTTTATACCGTTTTAAATCACAAAAACTTATTCGCAAATAAAACAAAACAAACCACATTGTCTTTTTTTACTTTACTATTATTAACGAGAAAAATGTCAACAAAGAAAAGAAGAAGAAAGAAAAGGCATTATATATTTTATTTCATGCCAAATGTCAAATATGAAAATTTCAAAGTCTTGTTAGTTCCACATTAAGCTCCTGATTCTTTTGTGGTCCTCATGTTTGCACCATGTTTTTCTCTGTAAGAAATTATAAACTTAAATTAACATAAAAAATCAGAAACACATAGAAAAGAAAAGAAAATTAACTATAAAAATCAGAGGAAAATAGAAAAGAAAAGAAATAAGAAAAAATGGCAGGACCAGATCAAGCAGCTCAACATTCAACTGAAGTTCTTCCTCAAACAAAGAAATTACCAGGATGCCCTTTGAAAATGGCAGTTGGTGGTGGTCTTATAGTTGCCACCATTGGTTATTTTGTATTATATTCCCACAAAAAACCTGAAGCTTCTGCTTTAGATGTTGCCAAAGTTACTACTAATTCTCACCCCAAGTGATTTTTTTTTTTTTTTCAAATCATGTTTACTTCTAAATTTTAATGTTGTTCACACTTACTCAAATTTTGTTTTCTTGTTATGATTATTGTTGTATTCTATTTTATGTAATTCTTTAAGGTTTTTTCTTTTTCTTTTTTCTCGTTTGTATTGCTAATACCAGATTTAATTATTAGATTATTATGAATTAGGATCAAACAGTTTTAAGTTTATGAACTATAGACTTGACATATTAAATTAGGCCTTCAACCTGATACCAAGATTTTGTAAAAACAAAACAATCGAAGATGACACATGACAATTCGTGAAATTATTGTTAAGATCAAAACTTGTTAAATTATGAAATGCATTATTTGGATGCTACGTTTTACTATAGTTAGATTTCTTAGAATTATTGATAGTATAAACTAAATTGATATTGTTAGTGTGCATTTGGATACCGTAATTTAGCTTCAATGCTCATTACGTCAAATGATCAATGTTTAAAATTAGTTGGATGCTCTAGTTTTCGATTTTACGTAAGAAGTGGCTCTCTGGTGGCTTTGAAGATCAAGTTAGGGCTTCTTGGATTTGATATGTGAGGTGAGGTGAAGTGGTCATTAAATCTCAACAATTGGGATAAAAGATAGAGACATGAAACTGTGATTTTCGAAAAAGTACTACACATTGTGTTATGTAAAAACTTAGAGACTATAGAATTGTTTACCCTTGAAAAAACCTCCAATTAGATTATAGGAAGGGGAGAAAACCCTAATCGGCGACATAATCATCGTTCATGATTTAGGTTTTGGGTTTTTCTTACGGCTTCTAGCCAGAAAATAAACTTCTTTGCTTTGCATAATTTTTTTTTTAATTGGTTTTGAATAAAAATCATGGTAGAGTTATTAAGTTCTTTTGTATTTGTTCTCCCATATTTCTAATGGCCTGTTATGGTTTGTCTCCTTTTATAAGTAGTTTATTGATTTATTTTGTAAAAAGACGAAAGATTTTTTTTTGTTGTTACTTAAAACTACTGAAATCAGATAACGAATTCCACAAAAGTTCTTTCGATCATTATGAGCGTATTGTGTTATATGCATAGCTCCAAGATCTCCTTTTGTTGCTGCTTTGTCTTCTGATTTTTCTTTTCGTTTCATGTTTTTCAAAATTTGTAACCATCCTCCAATTAGTCTTCAAACATGTTATTTATAATTTATAGGTTAACCACGATTTTAAGTGGGTCTGCAAATGACCTTATTTTATTTGCAAAATGTGATGCTGAAGGTAGCAACTCTACCTACAGAAGGGAAATCATAGAAACTTCTATTAAAATAAAATAAAGGGGAAATTATATCGTTTGAAAAATGTGATAGCTTGATTGACGCCTTGCAAATTGTGATCAACCGTGTGTGTACATATTTGCATTATCCAAAAATAAAAGGTGGAAAATCAATATTAACGTCTAATGCTTTTCAGTTTTATAATTAAAGCTCATGAGTATTCAATATTTGGCTCATAAAGTTATTGAACACTCATAAATGAAACATATCAAGCCTATGTTCTAAAAAAATTCAATTTTAGTTTAAATCTGATTTTATCCTTATTTAGAATTTACATTTTTAACAATTTATAATTTTAAAATACCCACTAAACAATGTTTTGGTGGTTATACATTCCGCAAAAAAGTGTGAGGTCATAACTTCGGATCTCATTGTTGCAAAAAGTGTATTTCTATAAATATATTTCAAAGCTTGGGATTTTTGTAGGCTCTAAAGCAGATAATAATTTTGGACCTCTTTATTCATACGTTCTAAAATTTTAAACACTTAACCCAATAACAAAGATGAAAGTTGAAGAGGGAAAAATATCAATATGAAGATATTTTAAAGGTAAGAGCAGAAGAAATGAAATGGAAAATATTTGCATGTTACCTTTAAAAATGAGGAATTGCATCTAAATTTTGGAAGATGGTATTTTTAAAATGAGTAGTTGCATTGAAACTAATAAAACTTGGTTGAAAAGCGGTAAAAAAACATACATTTTTTATTCAAAAGGTTTTAAGTTTTTACTTTATGAAAATTTAGTTACCGAGATAATCTGTAAATTGTACTATAAACCTTATGAGAATATGTAGTTTTCTTTAACGTTAAAGATACCTTTAATCAAATATTTTGGTAAAAAAATTGAGTAATTACATTCATATTTTGGGATAAAAATCTAAATTTGTCTCATCAATGTAAAATGCATATTTACGTGGTATAAATTAACAAGATTTTGATCCAATAATTTCTATTAGGGTCAATTTTTCCCACTTATAACAAAAAATCAGTCCTATTTAAATTTTTTTCTGTTGAAATAGACCTCCAAAAATATGATGGACCAAAATTGTTATTATTCAAAAAATAAATCTTAAAATAATTCCATGAAAGAAATGCATAAGAAAAACCGAAAAAATAAAAATAAACACCGAAATATAAAAAGCAAGCGAGGATAAAAGGGTAATTTAAGGAGTTAAACTTTCAGACAGTATTATTAATTTTCACTTGGCTTTGTTGGTTGAGTCCGTAGGATATTAATATATATATTTCCGGTAAAAAGATATTTTCAACTCCTTTTCTTTCTTTCTTTCTTTGCTTGTTGAGTTTTATCTTCTTCCTCTCTGGCGTTTCTCTGATAATATTTGATCTTCTTTAAACAAACATCATCATCATCTGCTCAAACCCCCCAACTAATTTCACTGTAAGTTACTTTTCTTTCCACTAATTTTCCCTTCATCGTTTCTTTTGATTTCTAGTACTTGTTGATTGTTTTTATTTTAATTTTCTATCATTTCAAAGGTTGTGTTAGATGCCCTATTTTATTGGGTGTAGTATAGTAATATGAAGATTTTGGAGTTTCATCAATTGGGTTTTTATTTCTTGATATTAATACCAATTTGATTTTTTCATTATTTTTTTGAATTTTTTCTTTCTTTTGAATTTCCTTAATTTTCTTCAGTTCCGATGGTCAACGGCTGGTGAACGAATTGGTCCATTTTTTAAGATCTACTGCACTGTTTTGTTCTTATTTAACCTCATTTCGGAGTTTTTTTAGGGAGTAACTGGAAGTTAATAGGAGTTAACATTTTACTTCCATTAACCTCGAAATCTTAACCTCCAACATAGATTAATAGAAATAACATGAACTTTTTAACTAGTTTACATCCATTCAATTACATAAACTCTCAAACAAGATTAACATTTAACTTTCATTTTTCATTTCTGTTACTTCCACTACTCGCAATAACCTCTCAACTCCCAAACTGTTTTCGTTATTATTTGAAGGGCTGCTACTATTAGTTTGTCTTTCCCTATGTATAGTGTATTCTGTGTTGCTGCAGTAGAGTTCTGTAGTTTTTTTAAAATAGAAGTGGTAGAAAAACAAGACAGTTTTGAATTAGTTTAGACGGGAGAACAATAACTTTTGTTAGGGATAGTACTCATTAATGTTAATGAACTGACTTTGGGGGTAACGAGCTGCTATATATGGAGTACAGTTTCTTTAGTCTAAGAGATTCTAAATTTCAGGTTTGTTACGTTGAAGGAAGTGAAATTTCTGGCGTTGATGCCACTTCCGGAGTTTGGAATGATTATCACATGATTTATTTCTCTATGGTTTCTATGTAATTTAGTGTCTTGTTAAGGACATTTACAGGCCATGGAATTTATGATGGGAAGTTGAATGGGAATAGTATGAAAAATATGTTTGTCATATATGAATTTGGTCATGTAGGTTGGTTGGTTGGGGTATTTAACATGACTTCTTATTATTGTTGTTCTCTCCATTGTCGTGTTGATATGGCCAGTCTAGTTGATTTAATTTAGTTGTCAATTTATTACCGTTATCAAGATTCCGAAACTTTTGGCATCTTATTGGTGCTCAAGTACTTTAAATAGTAGCCTGAAGTCAGTCATAAACTGGATGGTGTTGTTCCCATTTCTAACACTTTATTCTGTTTCTTTTTGGTTAGCCTGCAGATGATGTTCATATAATCAGCTATAAAAATAATGTTTGATTGTGGTTACAAATCTCAATATGTGGGTGGCCAGAGAGAGAAGTTTGTCAGGTAATCAGGACAGCTTGTCATTTCTTTTGTGCTGAGGTAGTCCTGAAGAATATGAAACTTGGATGGTAATAGATCTTATCTCACAAATAAATTGTTATTGTATTTGTGTTTTCTTTGATGAAGTTGTGTAAATATTATGTTATTATACTCGCAAGTCATTCTACTGTAAAATTGCCTTGCTATGATGTTTTACTAGTCATTCCCATAGGCCCATACAAGGATATATTGAAGAAAGAAGACAAACTTAGGATCTAGAGCTCTAAATGTAGTTAAAAGTAATACAGGAAGCAAAACAATGGAAATTTTTAGCAGGGAGGCTGGTTATATGTTTTTTTTTCCCTTTAGGTTTTTTATAGGTCTATAGTAGACAATGATAAGTAGCCAATTGACAGTGGAAATTTCTGTATATACCTGTGTCCCCAATTTGTCCATCTCAAAATTGCTCTAAGAGTGTTTAGATATGTTGATATTTGAGTCTGTGGTGTCCATTCTATAGATTCTTTATTAATGAAACTTTCGTAGTTGAAAAAGAAGTCTGTCTATTGTTTTTGTGATTAGATTGTATGGTTTTTGCATTGACAGAAGTGTAGAAGTGTTTCTTTTTATCATTACTTCTAGTCCGACTTAGTATGCTTTCGAGTCTATTAGTATCAAACCTATCAATTAATGCTGCTTCTCTAAACTATAGGTTGGATGACGTGGACTCTAGATTTTCATCGCCATCTGATACAGGAGGGAAGAAATATGGATTTGGCATAGAGGGATTTAATTGTACTGCCCCAGAAACCAATACACCATCCAGATCTTTCAAAAAAGGAATCAGAAAGGGATCTGAAGGACTTAAGTCCATTGGTCGCTCACTTAGATTTGGGGTGTCCCGGGCTGTATTTCCTGAAGATCTTAAAGTTTCAGAGAACAAAGTATTTGATCCTCAAGACAAGTTTCTCCTTTTGTGCAATCGATTCTTTTTCATGTCATGTATACTGGCAGTGTTTGTGGACCCTTTCTTTTTCTATCTACCACTGTTCGATGAATCGGATAACTGTCTAGGAATAGACCGGAATCTAGCAATTCCTACAACTACTTTGCGGACAGTTATCGATGCTTTCTATCTTATTCGCATGGCTCTTCAGTTCCGCACAGCTTATATTGCTCCTTCTTCTCGTGTGTTTGGGCGAGGGGAACTTGTGATAGACCCTGGACAAATAGCAAAGAGATACATCCGGCAATATTTCTTCGTTGACTTTCTTTCTATTGTTCCCCTACCGCAGGTTTAAAAATTATGTTACATGTTTATATCTGTTTCAAAGTTTGTTATATCTTCAAGTTTTTGATGCCTAAGGTGTTCATACCTACAGATTATGGTTTGGAAATTTCTTTTACATCCAGAAGGTTCAGAAGTCCTAGTATTAAAACAGGCCTTGCTTTTCATTATCCTTCTTCAATACATTCCTAGATTTCTTCGTGTCTTGCCTCTGACATCGGAAATGAAAAGGACAACTGGAGTCTTTGCTGAAACTGCTTGGGCTGGTGCTGCATATTATCTGCTATTATACATGCTTGCTAGTCACGTAAGTTTTGTTTGGTTTACCAATTTTGCTTGTAAATCGAATGTACTTATGATTATGCTCTCGAGTATTTCCTCATGCATGCTTTGTTTTAACATGGGTACTAACTATTATGTGTTTGGAAAACCCTTTACTTTGGAACCATTCTATGTTTTTGGATGACCTTAACTTCCAGGATGTCATTATTTGGTTTTTGTTTTTTTTGGACGCAAATCTTTTTCTCTTTGTGCTAGTGGTTTAGTTATGCATTTCAGTGTAGCCTATACCGTTGTATCTTCGCAATCAATTGGAATTAACACTGATTACTTAATAAGATTTGGTTTTTTTTTTTTTTCTTCTTTTGCAGATAGTTGGTGCATTCTGGTACCTGTTTGCTATAGAGAGGCAAGATGCATGCTGGCAAAAGGCTTGTAATGGTATTACTTCTGTATGCAATAAAAATTTCTTGTATTGTGGGAACATGGATTTGGTTGGTTATGATGTCTGGGCCAAAAACAGCACCAATGTTCTGCAGTCAAGTTGCATAGGAAAGGAGGATGGACCATTTGATTATGGAATATTCACAAATGCTTTGTCATCCGGGATTACATCATATAGCAAATTCATCCCCAAATACTGTTATTGCTTGTGGTGGGGACTTCAGAATTTAAGGTAAATAAACTGTAATATGAGTGCTTATTACTATAATGGTTTTGCTTTTCGGTAAAATACTCCCTAGCATAGTTGTCGAATCAAGATTCGTCTCAAATATTAGTTAATGTTATTAAATATTAGATTAAAATTGCATTTTAATGTCGAGAAGAAGTCATCAGCCAAGTACTTCAAAATTCAATTATAATGCAATGCTAATAGAACGAATTCACAAATCATTCTTCATCATCTAGAGAATCATTGTAATATTTGTCTTTTATAACCACACTTCTAAATTCTCTTAACGTCTTAGTTGAATTTGAAAGTATGGAACTGGAAAGTCTCATATTAAATCTGTTTTGATTTCAATAGTTAATTTTTCTCTTAATTGAATGCGATTGGTTGTTTGTTTGTAGTCTATGGCATAAACTTTTCTGTTCCTTTAAGATAACTTTAGGTTCCCAAATAATTAAAAAAAAGAAAATCAGTTGTGCAGATCTTTTTCAGCATATCATGAATCGGTGGAATTGGACGACTCGGTCAATTCGGCAGATTCACCACAAAATCATTAGATTCACATCCAATTCCGATTCCTCTATAGTATTGGCTCGAAATACTGTTGTCTCGAGTTGAATTGTACAATTCGAATCGGGACTGTAAAATTTTGATAATAGTGTTCCAGGGAATGCTTCTGCAGTTTAAAGCTTGTAGGACCATAGGGTAACAATTCATTATGCTGAACTTATAATCAAGAAAATTTGTTAGGATTCAAACTCTGCCAGCTCTTGGTTTAAGAGGCTCTGATTTTTTCGTGTCAAAGAACTATGAAGTCTAAGCAGATTATGTTAATATAATGCGTATGAGAATGGAGCTCGATGATGTAAGGAGGGCAACACCCGTTATATGACAACAGAAATCATGAGAATCATTTGTGTGTGTGTGTGTGTGTGTGTGTGTGTGAGAGAGAGAGAGAGAGAGAGAGAGAGAGAGAGAGAGAGAGAGAGAGAGAGAGAGAGATGGTTTTGTTTTTTCCAAAGCCAAGAAAGTCTTGTTATCTGTCGAACATGTCTGCTATCTGATATATGTAAATTGATTGCTCTTGTAAATTGATTGTTCTTCATTCATGTACGTGTCGCTAAAAGAGTTATTAACTCTTCAATGCATTTTTCTGGTCACATTTACAGCACACTTGGCCAAGGACTTCAAACCAGCACTTATCCAGCTGAAGTTATATTTTCCATAGGGCTAGCCATATTGGGGCTCATCCTCTTTGCTCTTCTGATTGGCAACATGCAGGTTAGTTACTAATTTATTTTGGTTGTTATTTCTGATCTGAAGCTCATTTGGAAGTATTTTTCGTTAAATACGTATCTGCAATTTGTTTCAGTAATAACTATGATATCAATATATAATTGTCAAAAACAATGAAGCAAATGATAAAAATTTGTTCATACAGGGTGCGTATCCAAGACCATTTTTTTTATAATATGACTAACTTTCTTCAGCTTCAACTTTTACTTCTTGATTGTTGCTGATTTCGAGGAGTAAAATATGTTACAAAAATTATGCCAATATTTTCTTATATCTAGGATTAAATAATAAGCTATGCCAAGATTGCTATAATAAAAATATAGCCTTGATTTCTAATTTCATTTAACGATTGTATGTATCTGTTGTGACTGTGCGTTTTACGGTTTTACCTATGTGCTTAAGTAAATTCCATGGGAGGAAGAAAAATAACTCATTCGAACTTTGTTCCAGGATATAATCTTTCTGGTTGGCATTAGATGTGCATTTTCTGTTCATTTTTTGATAAAATAAAAAATTAATTTGTGTCATTAAAGAAACGATAAGTGGTGCTAATATTTTTCAAACCTGTGTTTTTGTTTTACAGACCTATCTTCAGTCACTAACTATTCGGCTAGAAGAAATGAGGGTCAAAAGGCGTGACTCAGAACAATGGATGCATCATCGGTTGCTGCCACCAGAACTCAGAGAACGGGTAAGGCGCTATGACCAGTATAAGTGGTTGGAAACACGTGGTGTGGATGAGGAGAACTTGGTGCAAAGCCTACCCAAAGATCTTAGGAGAGACATCAAACGCCATCTCTGCTTGGCATTAGTACGGAGGGTAAGTTGTCTCGACTTTGGATGCTCCTTTTTTTTTTTTTTTTTAATTATCAAATACCAATTGATGTATTTGGTATAGCTGTCACATTATTCTATGATACATGGTTGCAACAAGATTTTAGCAGATAGATCGAACCATAATTGAAAACCATTATAGAACAAGTGTTGGGTTCTTTTTATGACCATTACTTATCTTCAATCACACTTTTGTCCAGTTTCTCTTCCATTACTCCATGTGAATCCGGTGGTGCTTAAAGCATCATGTTGTAACAGGCATTATTAATTTGCTCGTGTGACATTTGCAGGTTCCTCTATTCGAAAACATGGACGAGAGATTACTTGACGCTATTTGCGAGCGTCTAAAGCCTTGCTTATTCACAGATAACACTTACATAGTTCGAGAAGGGGATCCAGTTGACGAGATGCTTTTTATAATACGTGGTCGCCTCGAGAGTGTAACCACCGATGGAGGCAGGAGTGGATTCTTCAACCGTAGTTTCCTGAAAGAAGGAGATTTCTGCGGAGAGGAACTTCTAACCTGGGCATTGGATCCTAAATCCGGCGCCAATCTCCCATCTTCTACCCGGACAGTCCGGGCCTTAAAAGAAGTGGAGGCTTTTGCCCTCGTTGCTGAAGAATTAAAATTCGTAGCCAGTCAATTTAGGCGTCTTCATAGTAGACAAGTGCAACACACCTTCCGGTTTTACTCCCAGCAATGGAGGACTTGGGCTGCTTGCTTTATTCAAGCTGCGTGGAGACGCTACTCCAAAAGGAAGACTTTGGAGATTCTTCGGAAGAAGGAAGAAGATGAAGCAGAGGAAACCCGGAGCAATTCTAGTGGAGGCTCGTATAGTATTGGTGCTACCTTTTTGGCTACTAGGTTTGCGGCTAATGCTCTTCGGGGAGTTCACCGTAATAGGAATTTGAAGAGTGCTCAGAGTGCTCGGGAGTTGGTGAAATTGCAGAAACCGCCGGAGCCGGACTTCACTGCGGAAGATGCCGATTGATTTGTAATTTGTGATGGTTATTGCATGCTAAATCTCACATTACCTAAAATATGTAATTGTTCCTACCTCTAAATTATGATTAGATTTCAAAGGCCTCTCCCCCAATTCTTTATGCTGAAAGTTGCTGCTTTTTAATTGTGTTTTCAAGTATATTTTTTCCTTTAAATGTACAGCTGGATTTTAACATTTTGGACTTCATTTTAACAAAGTTGTTTATCCCTTGTTTAACTAAACACATACATATATATAAGAACTGATTATTTGTAATATTTGTACTTTTTATTTTAGTTTAGCATCAAATTTGAAACCATGTATACAATTCTGTTTGGGATCAATTATGGTTTGGGGAATTTGCTTTTTGCTCTTGAATTTATAAAAAGAGAACTTTATTAGTTTTAGCAAAGCTTAAATAACTCCAAAATATATATATATATATATATATATATATATATATATATATATATATATTTCCAAATTAACAATGTGGTATATTCAACAATTAGTCTCATCATAATAATTAAAAAATTCTTATAAAAATTAAATTAAACTAAATAATTTCGCATTTAAGCTTTGAATGTAAATTCATATATCAAAAACTCTTTCAACATGCTTTGAATTTAAAGCACGAATATATCACTTTAAATGAGCAATAAATTATTATTTTTAAGTAAATTTACATTTTGGTCTTTGCCAAGTTTAAGGAGCTATCACGTATTTTTTTGCCAATTTAAATAGCTTATGTATTAAGCCCTGAATATATGTTTTTGATTCTGATTCATCTCACCTTATGCAACAAAACAGAAAATCCAATAGGCTTAAATGGAAATTAAATCTTATTTTTCTTTCTTTCTATTTAAATACTCTCGCACAATAACATTAATCTAATTTATTTTTCTTTTGAAATCTCTCAGATTTGAGCATACCGGATAAACAGAGAGGGAAAAGAAAAGGTACGCGCCAATCGCCATGAATTCGAAAAATTTCCTTGTTTTCAGATTGAATTTTCTAGTTTTAATTGCAGTTATCATAATTAGTTTGGTAGTGTGAGGACACGTAGGCTAAATTGCCCGAACTTCGTTAATTTTTAGTGTTCTCTCATTTTGTTTTATGTTTTAGCTTTTAATTTGCCAGTTGTTTCCGCAACATTGACTGTAGGTATTAGAGCAAGTGAAAGATGTTAGAGCAGTTACTAATTTTCACGAGAGGCGGATTAATTCTGTGGACGTGCAAAGAGCTCGGCAATGCTCTTAGAGGATCACCAATCGACACATTGATCCGGTCCTGTCTTTTGGAGGAGCGTTCTGGTGCTGCATTGTACAATTATGATGCTCCCGGTGCTTCGTATGCCCTCAAATGGTGTTTCCATAATGACCTTGGCCTTGTCTTTGTTGCTGTGTATCAGCGGATCCTTCACCTGTTGTATGTTGATGAGCTGCTTGAGTTGATCAAGCGCGAGTTTTCGGTGCTGTATGATCCCAAGCGGACGGATTATTATGATTTTGATGAGACTTTTAGGCAATTGAGGAAAGAGGCGGAAGCTCGAGCGGAGGAGTTGAAGAAATCGAAGCATGTGAGTAAACCGGTGAATGATGGTAAGATACGAGGGCAGTTGAAGAAAGGCATGCTGGATGGGGGGAATCAAAAAAAGAGCGAAGGAAAGGATGGCGGTGATGCTGATAACGGAAAAAGCTGTAAATTAGAGAATGAAATGTTTGACGTTGATAGGGAAAAATGTAGGACAGGTGTTAGTAACAATAAAGAAAATGCGAGTTCCAATAATGGAGCTTTCGATGTAAGCAAGCTTCAAAAGCTTAAAAGCAAAGGTGTAAAGAAAACTGATAATGTTGTTAGTAAGGGTTCCAAGGCGGACCTGAAGAAAAAGATAACGAAAAAGAATAGAGTTTGGGATGATTCTGCCAAAGAGACAAAGTTGGACTTCACAGATCCTGTGGAGGAGAATGGGAACGAGATAGATGTTGTGACAAATAATCATGGTGAAAGCATGATGGACAAAGAAGAAGTTGTAAGTAGTGACAGTGAGAGTGAAGATGAGGAAGTGGGAAAGGACAGCAAGCCAGATGCAAAGAAAAAGGGATGGTTCTCATCGATGTTTAATAGGTAATATGAATTCTCTTTTATTTTGATTATGTAATAATTGAGTGGAATAAGTTAGGGGAGCGGATCATCTAGGTATTTGAATACATCATGAAGTAGCTACTTCAATTAAAAGCTTCGTGTTTGTTGATTTGATCTGGAGATGATTGATTTGCATCAGATGGGAATTAGATTTACGCCTTATGGATCTGAGTATATTTTCAATCAGCAAGCTATATGCAGTGTCTGTCCCTTTCAAAAATATTGGAAGATAGATAGTAATCCCTTTGTTATAGATAATACAAAAAAACTGGCTAGTAGATGTTCTGACTGATGCATGATTGCTCTTCGAATTGTAAAAGTAATGTGCAGATATTAGATTGTTTTCCCTTCGGAATGATTAGATTTTCATCAGATAGTGTGTAGCAGCTGCTGATCCTCTTATGTCTGTTTGAAGATCCATGCATGTACATAAAGCATGTGTAATTCTATAATATATTGATGAACCAAATCTTACAGCATACTTTCTGATTACTCTTTGAAATAATTCAAATAATATGGGGCTTTCTTATTCGTGGCTTTGATAATTTTATAAGCACACTAAATGAATGTACTTTTCTGCCCAGTATCGCAGGAAAGGCAAATTTGGAGAAGTCAGACCTCGAACCGGCTCTGCACGCTCTCAAAGATAGGCTGATGACCAAGAATGTGGTATGTTATCTATACAGTTTGTATTTTAGTTGATTTTTACTTTCTGGCATGGAGTCGCACGCTTAGCAAGCTCTGTTCGTATGCAAATTGCAGGCAGAAGAGATAGCTGAAAAACTTTGTGAATCTGTTGCAGCAAGTCTGGAAGGTAAAAAGCTGGCATCTTTCACAAGGATATCTACCACAGTGCAGGTTTGTGACATTTCTAAGTCGAGTTCTTTTTGTATCTTACTATTTTGGCATATCAATAAATTCATGGTCATGGTTTGGAGTTATTGCTTTAGGCTGCAATGGAAGAGGCTCTTCTTCGCATTTTAACTCCTAGGCGTTCTATAGACATTCTGAGGGATGTACATGCAGCGAAGGAACAAAGGAAACCATACGTTGTTGTTTTTGTGGGTGTCAATGGTGTTGGAAAGTCGACCAATCTTGCTAAGGTTCAACTCGAGCTACTCTCTGCACATAAAGATTTTACATTCGAGACCTTCCATCTGGTCACTAGGTCTTTTTTACGCATTGCAGGTAGCATACTGGCTTCTCCAGCATAATGTGAGTGTTATGATGGCTGCTTGTGATACATTTCGGTCAGGAGCTGTTGAGCAGCTACGTGTACATGCACGTAGGCTTCAGGTACTCAATTTATGTCATATATTAGTTGCAGTAAAATTTCTAGGATTCTTGTTTCAATAGCTCGTTTACCTGATTAATCTCATTCGTAGAATCTGTGTTAATATCGTGACCTTTTCTTCTTAGATCCCTTTATTTGAAAAGGGTTACGAGAAAGATCCTGCTGTTGTGGCAAAGGAAGGCATCCAGGAGGCAACACACAATGGTTCTGATGTGGTTCTTGTTGATACTGCTGGCCGGATGCAGGTATATTTCAAGCTGCTATATCTCTGTTCTCACCAAGTTAAATAACGTAGCTAGTGCATACTCCTTTACTTGCTTTTATACTTTATTGTCCTAATGATTATTAGGATGATTTTGATGCACCCGTGTTACTTTTTCAGGATAACGAACCATTAATGAGAGCACTATCAAAGCTTATTAACCTGAACACTCCAGATTTGGTTTTGTTTGTTGGAGAGGCATTAGTTGGAAATGAAGCTGTTGATCAGCTATCAAAGTTCAATCAGGTTCAGTTTATAACTTCAAACATTTTAATATTCTACGTTCATCTTCTCTAGACTGACACTCGTTCATCTACAGAAACTAGCTGACCTTTCTACTTCATCTAATCCAAGATTAATAGACGGGATTTTGCTCACTAAATTCGACACAATTGATGATAAGGTAGAAAATCTCATATAGTAAAGCGTATCTTATTTTTTCTCCTTTTAATACTGCCGAGCGTTTTTAAATTTGTTTTGGTTTAATAGGTGGGAGCAGCACTGTCAATGGTTTACATATCCAGGGCACCAGTGATGTTTGTTGGGTGTGGACAATCTTATACAGATCTGAAAAAGTTGAACGTAAAATCCATTGTCAAGACGCTCCTCAAATAAATGGTGTCTTCCTCGTCGTCGATGTTTGTTTGATAAAAACACACAGCTCTGCTTTCTCGTTTTGTGATTTTGATCCTTCTATGAACATAACCTATTTAATTTTGCCCAACTTCTATGTTTGACCTCTCTTCCTCCATGTAAAAGTGAATGTGAATCAGTCCCTTTTCAATGCAAGTCGGGTAACTTTTAAGCAATTATTTTTCCAACTTGATTTTTGTGCTGCTTTTCGTTATATAGATCTATATTGATGGATGGCAATTATTAACTGTTCCGGGTGTCCCGAATGGCATGGTGGACGGCAGGGGAATACCTGGAGGAGAGAGAACCTCTATCTGTTGGTGACACTCGAGAGAGGTGTTATGCTGGGGCTCCGTGTTTGACGGGGCTGCTTCAGCACTCCGTATATAACCATTTTTGCTTTTGGATTTGGGAAGCTATACGCTAGGGGAAAGTTAATGCCCTGCGGAAGACAGGCATTAATACGCACCTTGGCCTCCTCCTGTTTAATACTTCTAACCACAAAGCTGATTCTTTAAAACTTCACTTTAACCCTTATGTCAATTTATATTATGAGTTTAAGATATAAATTTATCGTTAGACCTATCCGGATTCCTCACACACCTTTAACTTGTCATTCTCATTACCATTTTGCCACTAAAAGTTGAGGTGGCATCTTAGTAGTGTAGCATGCTTTGTGCGTATCGTCTCCTAACATTCCTTATTTTAACATTTTGATGACCTTTTAACCTTTTTTAAATAATCTCTTTTAACAATAAACTAATATAAGAGCATTTCAAAGAGATTTTAAGTTCACGTAGAGCTGAACTTAAATTTCGAGGAGTTTTGGTTCAAAATCTCCTCTTCTTATCTAAATTTAACTTTCGGTGGATTTTTTTACTTCTTCATCTATGCTATGGAACATAGGGGACCGAGTGAGATGTTAGAATAGTTGGTTAGATAGATGTAATAGACTAACAGTAGAGCAAAGTGCACTCATTTATGAGACCCTATAATAACTATTGTGGATGGTTGCTGACCCAATATTTTGGAGAAATTCTACTGGTCCAATGGACTCGGGTTATAGAAATATTACATTTGCATACTTTTTTCCTACATTAACACGTTGTCTGCTTTTGTGTGGTATAAAAAATGTTGGCACTTGGCTTCACGATATTATTTTGTTACATTTGTCATCTGTGGCGGCTAAAGATCCTCTAGAGTTCCAAGGAACTCCATATGTGGAGTTCCTAAGATCTCAGCCACACAATTAATCCTAGAGCCCACATTAATTAAACAAAACACTTTTTTCTCTCCTTACCTTTAAATGAGCGCCCTAGGATCTTATTGTGTGGCTGAGATCTTAGGAACTCCACACATGGAGTTCCTTTGGAACTCTAGAGGATCCGGACCCGTCTGTGGCATCTCAATTCATTATATTTACTTTTGTGGCATTCTAATTCGTCATATTTGAACATTCACCAGATGAAAATATAGAAATTCAATTACATATTGTCATGTGCTACTATTTTTTGACACGTGCACATGTCACATATTTGTTTAATTATAATAAAAATCTAAAATGAATTACCAATTGTCATCTCAAATTTTTAAGTTCATTGCAAAAAAATCAATTTTTTTAACATTTAGTTGTCACGTGGTATGTTCACATGTCAAACAGTGACATGTGGCAAGAGATACAAAATTGTTCTATTTTCATCCATTTAATAGTCAAATGTGACGAATTGAGATATTACAGTGGATAAATGTTTGCATTTTGGATACCACGATAACAAAACGGTATTGAATCCTACCTTTTTCCTTTATACCAATAATAGAAAGGCGATACGTGTCCTAATTTCATTAGTCGGTTCTATTATACCCAGTTGGAACTCTCCTTCTTTCTCTCACAAGAATCAGTTGAGTAGAGAGAGAAAAACAAAGCATTGAAACAAGCTATGCTAGCTGTTCTGTTGGTCCACTTGTAGTAATGTTGTAGCAGCAGCAGCCATTTATTACATCATTCAATTTATTACACCCATCTCTTCTTCTTCTTCTTCTTCTTCTTCACACAAATATTTGTATCTCCCTTCTCTTCTAGAGGGGGCAGCAAAATGGGAACTCAAAGAGACACTACCCATTTGTTAATTCTAGTAATTACAGTGTGTTTATTAATTAAAACAAGTGTTGGTTTGACCAAAAATCAAGAATTGGATAGAATTTCAGCTCTTCCTGGTCAACCCTCAGTGAAATTTTCACAGTACTCTGGGTATGTTACAGTAAATAAAAAACATGGGCGGGCATTGTTTTACTGGTTTACTGAAGCTGCTTCTTCTCCTTCTACCAAACCTCTTCTTCTTTGGCTTAATGGAGGTCAGTTCATTAATCTCTGTTATTTTTCCCATTTCTCCTGGTTTATATATCTATATCTTTTATATTATTTTTATATTTCCGACTTCTGGTATAACAAGTTTTTATTTATAATATATATTATCTATAACTTACACGTTTTAATTTCATCAATTTGAAAATGTAGAGTTATTCGATTCATTTAGACAAGTAGAAGATCATTTGTAACTTTAAAAAATTCTAAGGATAATTTTTTTTCTTTTATATGAGGTTCCAATCCAGCTGAAATGTTTATTTCTTCCACTCTTATTTGGTGCTTTTACTTAAAAAGGAACCTTTTTTGTTTATATACAACTCTCGGTTATATACATTCATAGAATGAGGTTATATGCATAATATAATTCAAATTGACTGATAGTTTTCTTTCTTTTTATATAATTGTTTTAATCAATTAATTAATAAATACTACTTAGCAAATTAGCCAAACTTGACCCGACACCAAGCATGATTTAAATTACTCGAAATTGTAACAATTTTGTATATGTAGGTTTGGGGAAAGATGATGATATATATTTGTTTTATTTTCATGGGAAAAGGAGTTATGATAAGGTTTAAAGAAGAATCACAATGTCCCAATTGAGTCTTTATATAATGAAAACGTGAGATTATAATTTATAGTTGAGCATCGGATCATTTCAATTCACATGTTTACTGAAACAAATAATTCTACAGTTATGTTCTTAACCTTTTGTAAACAAACAAAAAACCAAACTATTTAATTTTTGCACATTTACAATACACAAATTTAGTATATGTTTGTATTGTAAACAAATCATATGTGCTCGTCAAGCAAATGAATTCAATTAATGGTTTTTGTCTTTATTAAAGTGTGTTAATATGCGTTGATGTTTCCGACATGTAACAATTTTTTAATTGTAGTATCAAGACACATGTGAAATAACTAGGGCCTTTTAAAAATAACTTAATGTTCACGCACGTAAATTTTCTGTATAACAACACTTAAAATGTGCAATATTATAATTGATTACCAACTTTGGAAAATTTTATATAGAGCAAATAATTTATTAGTCTCTAATTTTATTTTTTATCAAAATTTACTGTTTGGTTCTTATATTTTGAAAAACTCATTACAAGCTCCTCATATTTCGTTATAATTTAACTCTTTGGTACTTCTATCCATTTTTTAGATCTGTAACTTTTATATTTCAGCATGGACAGATAGACATGACATAACAGAATCACAAGGTCATTTTGTATTGCAATATGAATGTCTTGAAAGTTCAAATATATTATGTTTAAAATTAAAAAAAATGGACAAAAATTACTAAAGAGTTAATTATAATAAAAAATGAGAACCTTGTAGTGAGGTTCTCAAAATATGAGAATCAAATAGTGAGTTTTGACAAAAGTTATGAACTAATATGTATCATTTGCCTAATATATATGAAATTTTAAGATTACAAACATATTTAACAAAAATAATCTTTATTGTCTTCTTTTTTATGAAAAAAAGCAAGTTGTATAGTTCTATCCTGTATCAATTACATGGTGTTTGTTGCTTGGTGTAACAATTACTATTCCTACTCTGGAAATACTTGAAATTCCTTTAGAAAGTAGAGGAAAATGACTGAAAAATTTGATTAATTTTATTTTATTTTGGTCTATCGTTTGTCTTATTGTTTATCATGAGGAAAAAGAACAACAACCATAAAGTGGACTAACTTTTGCTAATTTATATTTTCTTTCATGCTTTTGACTTGAGATTGAAAAGAAACAACAAGCAAAAATTATAAAGTAAAAGACCTTTTCATTTCTAAACCTCCTTTTTTCCTGATGATCACTTTTTCCTTTTAAAAAATAAAATATATCTTGCTTCTTTGAAGCATGCGCATTCAGAAGAAAAATTTTAGGATGATTATATTCATTTATCTCAACCAGTTTTTTTCTTATTAAATCATCCATAATGTTCATAACTTTAGAAGAAATTTTTTAAGATGATTATGACTATGATTTCATATTAGTATGCACACAAAATTAACTTCCTACTAGGTTATCTACTTTATGTTTCTTTTTTTTTTCTTTTGATAAATCAAGAAATATTCAAAGTTTTGATGAATAATTATAGAACTTTTTGACTAGCAATCTCTGCATTTCACTGTACATGCCATGTTCTTACTGCAACCATTGGATTGGAATTTTGCCAATATTTTTCCAACTTTTACATAATTCCTTTATAGGGTTGGCCCTTTTCCATTTTCATGGATTCTAGTATATCCATCATGTATTTATTTATTCATCATCTTAACATATTTTAATTTAAAACAAATTTATTGAGTAACCTTGAATTGATTAATCGATTTTAACTATTTTTTTGTAAAGAATTATTCTTTGAATTTTATTTATCACATTCAAGTGTTCCGAATTAAGGTCGCTTTAAATAGTGTTAAAGTACGTTAGAGTAAGAGGTTGATGATTCAAAATGTGATATATGCAGGACCGGGGTGCTCATCGGTAGCATATGGAGCATCGGAAGAAATTGGACCTTTTCGGATTAACAAAACGGGTTCTTCTCTTTATCTCAATAAATATTCCTGGAACAAAGGTAAATAACCAGTTAACAACACAAATATCCTCCTGCAAATTTTATATTTTTATTGATCAAATTTTTCAAGTTGGTTAGTTAATCATTAAATTGTTATATTATAAATACAGAAGCCAATATAGTGTTCCTGGAGTCACCAGCTGGTGTGGGATTCTCATATACAAATACAAGCTCTGATCTTAGTAATTCTGGTGACAATAGGACAGGTACATACATTAATTCAGGATTTGTTGTGCTATTTAATGTAAGCGCAATTGTATAAATTAAAAATCGTAAAAATATATAATATAAGTTGAAATATTTTGTGGGACAGCGCAGGATGCTCTAATATTTTTGATTAGATGGTTTTCAAGATTTCCTCAATACAAATATAGAGATTTCTACATTGCTGGGGAAAGTTATGCGGGCCATTACGTTCCGCAATTGGCAAAGAAAATTCATGCGTATAACAAAGCCTCTTCGCATCCCATAATCAATCTCAAAGGATTCATTGTAAGTATAATTTATGTATGTGTATGTATACATTTGGATCGAATAGCTAAGAAATCAATATTAATCCTGTTGATACTGGTTGGATATTTTGTCGGAATCTCCGTTGAATATCTCACTTTAATAATGTGAGACATTTCGATAGATTAAATTTTTGTACGTGATGCAAACATACGAACCATTAACCTGTGGACACTATTCTAATCATGTCTACCTGCAGACTTTAGGCTACTACCAATGGAATTTTCGGTGATTGTGAAATTTCTTGTAGTGACATCCTGAATGTACATATTATTTACCTATGCAGGTTGGAAATGGTGTGACGGATGGTTACTATGACAGCATAGGAACAGTCGCATTCTGGTGGAGTCATTCGATGATATCAGACGCCACGTATCGGGCGATTCTGGACAACTGTGATTTCAAACAAGATAATCAAACTTTTCAAAAATGTGACGATTCAGTTAGTTATGCTATTAATCATGAAATTGGGAACATTGATCAATACAGCATTTATACACCAGCTTGTATTAATCAGCATCCTAATTCAAGTTTAATTAAGCCTGCTTTTAGGCTTAAAAATACACTTTTAACGAGAAGAATGTTTTCCGGTTATGATCCTTGCACTGAGAATTATGCCGAGAAATATTTTAACACGCCTCAAGTTCAAAAAGCATTGCATGCCAACATTACCAAGATTCCTTACAAGTGGACGGCCTGCAGGTACGGATTGTAATTATGTTTCACATTCTGTTAAAAACAGATTAACAGTATTTTGGACTGCTGACTTGGAATATTTTCGATGGAATATGGAGCACAATCGCGACAAACTGTTAAGGAGTAATCGGTTGATAGCACGAGTTATCTATAGAATAAGCTCATTAGTTATTTTTGTGCTCCATACATGTCAAAAATAAACTGAGTCAATAGTCTAATACACTAGTCATGCGAAATTTGGAGCACATATAATTGCAACAGACGAAAAGTTCGAGGCTTGATTATATGTTATTCCTTCTAATTTGTGAAATTTATGGATGACCAGTGATGTTCTTATAAAGAACTGGAAGGATTCAGAATCTTCTATGTTACCTACTTACAAGGAGCTGATTGAAGCTGGTTTAAGAATTTGGGTTTTCAGGTAACATATTTTGAACAACCATATTCCATATATCATCAATTCAATTGAGAAAGTAACTGTTAAAAAATGTCCGACCAATCTCGAACCAAAGTAGTAAGCGAAGTAATTAATTTAATTTGATGCAGCGGAGACACGGACTCGGTAGTTCCTGTAACAGCCACTAGATTTTCCCTGAGCCACCTTAATCTCACTGTGAAAACTCGGTGGTATCCGTGGTACTCTGGCAACCAGGTATGCACGTATTCCACGCTTTATATAGTTTCTCATTCTTGCCGACTATCTTTGATCTTTTTGGATTCACTGAAATTTCGGTTTCAACTTGAGGAATCGTGTTTAATACTTTTCAACCCTTTATTACAATATTATTCATACTAGCTTGTAAGTTTGAGAAGTTAAATTGATATTTAATCCCCTACAAATATTTATGCATGTACGTGTTAAATAGGTTGGAGGATGGACAGAAGTGTATAACGGATTAACGTTTGCAACAGTACGAGGAGCTGGACATGAAGTTCCGTTGTTTCAACCGAAAAGAGCTTTTACGCTGTTCAGATCATTCTTAGCCGGGAAACAACTACCCAGATCTTGACACTTAAAAGAGGCAAACAAGATTACAAAGATGATTTGATTGATTATGATGAGCAATTATTTTAGATTCAAAATAAGGATTTATGGAGCAATCCGTAAGCTCTCTATACATGTATCCCCATACTAAAATGATGGGTGAAGCAACTATATGAAGTAGCATAAAATCATTCATTAATTCAACATGTGACAACATTTGCTATTCTATCTCAGATGGGTATAATTATATAACTATAATTCCTTGTAAGATGTATCTTCTAGAATCTGTAATGCGAGAACATCTATGATCAAGTGGTCTTAACCTTTAACCACCAATTTAAGCTTTTAGTTCAATTAGGTCTTTGATATAAATGATATCAAAGTCACTTTAATCGGATTTTTGATATGATATCAGGCTAAAACTTGAATACAAATGGACAAAAGTGCAACATGATATCTAAATGGTTGACATATATCAATCAAGTTAACAGTCAAAGTTGAAAACGTGTTGGTGTAGCTATCACATGTCCATCAAACTCGGTCATTAATATTAACGTATATGATGAAAGAGCTACATTTTTTTTTGTGTACAATTACCATTAAAATTATTTGGGTCACTTCATTTGTACAGAATTCAAAATTCAACAATTTTAAAGTTGTATTACTGATGTGAGTCGTGAGATAAACATGAAAAATGTGGATAGAGATCCTCTAGAGTTCCAAGGAACTCCATGTGTGGAGGTCCAAGGAACTCCATGTGTGGAGTTCCTAAGATCTCAGCCACACAATAAGATCCTAGGGCCCTCATTTAAAGGTAGAGAGAGAAAAAGGTGTTTTGTTTAATTAATGAGGGCCCTAGGATCTTGTTGTGTGGCTGAGATCTTAGGAACTCCACATATGGAGTTCCTTGGAACTCTAGAGGATCCGGACCCAAAAAAATGTTGTACCAATAGTGCAATTTTAACCCAAACTATAAATGCACATACTGATAATATAATGTCAAGGAATACCATATTAATATAAATTCAGTATTTATTGTTATTATTTAAAAGCAGATAGTAAAGGGTCTGATTCTTTTTTTTGACAACGTAAAGGGTCTGATTTAATACTTGAATTTTTATCTTTTATGGATTGTCAAACCTTGGTGCCATTCGTTTTCGGTCGTGAGAATTCGTGCAATTAAAGATATATAATAATCAGGGCAGCCAATAATTTAGTTTACTTTGATTATGTTCACACTCCAACTAGTTAATAATTAAGTAAAATATTTCCTCCTCTTAAAATAACAAAAAAGAAAAAGAGTAAAATACTACTCAACTAACCCAACTAATTATCAATTACTCAACTTATAAACACAGATTGTTACATATATTATAATTCAAGTTGTGTATTTTATTCTTTTTGTTATGTCACATTTTGGATTAGTCTCAAAAATCTCGACTCAAACATGAGACGATCTATTCTAACACGAAAATGTAACACGACACGACCTTTAAATTTTAGTATCCAAATAGGTTAATATGAAACGAGCCGATCTCTAATATGACATGATTTATTAGAAGAATCTATAAAGAGTTAATTTTTAGTGGTAGTTTGTAGATCATCTTTGTGCTTCTCGAGTTGACACGTACAATATCCAAAAATTAGCATATGATCTCATATCGTGGACAAATTTTAAAGCGCTTCCGGAATATTGTACTCCCTAATTAGTTGAAAAATAGAATTTTATGTTTTTTATGGCAAGCCCTCGGGAAACGCAAAAGTTCAAAACGGTCCAATGAATGAGGAGAGAGAAATCTGCACGCTTGCGGAAGGAAGCGGAACCGTCAACCCTAAGAAATTGACAAAATGACTAATGGGGAGGCATATGATAAGAGCAAAAAACGAAACCAGGCCCAGCAAGACCTAATGGGCTGTAATCAAGGGAAAGACCCATCTAAAGCCTGGAGCAGCGCGAAAATGCATCCGCATCCGCCCAGGGATCGTATCCGCAGAAATAAGGGCGGATGCAGTCTATGACAGATGGTCCCCCATCTAAAAGAATAATATCTGTTTGTGGATCCCACACGTCAGATATGATTGTGATTCTGTTATTTCTTTGGCCCCAATCAGAAAGACATAATAGGAAATGACCTCATTAAGGCAACATTTCCCTAAATGATGTATATATACCTCACACATTATCACCAAAAGGTATCTTTTTTACACTCTATTCTTGTCATTCAAGTCTTATTTATTATTCTTCCCTAAAATAGTTACTAACTAAATCGTCGGAGGTGAAACGGGTGTCTCAACTCCAACCTTCCACAGATTTCCGGTGATCAAAAGACTCAATTTTAGGACAAGAATATCATTTTTAAAAGCAGATAGTAAAGAGTCTGATTTAATACTTGAATTTTTATCTTTTATGGATAGTCAAACCTTGGTGCCATTCGTTTTAGGTCGTGAGAATTTGTGCAATTAAAGATATATAATAATAATAATAATAATAATAATAATAATAGTAATAATCAGGGCAGCCAATAATTTAGTTTAATTTGCTTATGGTCACACTCAGAGAGATTTTAGTATACTTCTGGATCACGATGACGTGGTATTCCAAACGAATAAATGGTTGGCATATGTTACACCATCTAATAAAATTTTGACAACGTGTAATTAATTTAAAATTTATTTTTAGTTAATAATTTATATAAAATTTTAGACTCTAAAATGAAAACCTTAGACCGTAAAAGCTAGTGTTCTAAAAATCGGCCGAGTTGACCGATTCATCGGCGATTAATCGGTAAAATCGAGTATACTGTACCGATTTTAGTAAATAGGTCGTTTTACCGATTTATGACCGATTCAGAAAAAATTAGCCCAATTAAGAAAATTTTGGCCCAAATAAAAATGGCCCACACAATTTTAATTAAATAATTAATTTTTAAAAATAACAAAATAAACAAAAATCCCTAAAATATTCAGACCACAAACATTTTAACTAGTAACAAATTGAAAATTATGAATTTGGTGAACAAGATATGGTTGAATAAGAGCATCTAAATATGTTACGTTAATTTATTGGTAATTGTTTTTTTTTAGAATATTAATATAATAAAAATCGAAATATTTATGTTTGTCGACATTTTGGTATATTCATTATTATCATTTTGGACAAAAATAGTTATTATTTTTAAGTAGTTTGGTCAATATTTTTTATTTTCTAACATGGTTTTTTATGTTTTTCTAAAACATATTTATATAATTTAAAAATAATTAAAAAATAAAAAAATACAAAACCGATTAATTCCCGATTCATCCCCGATTCATCGTTTGGGTCACTGACCGCGCCGCGGCCGCATAGCGATTTTTAGAACATTGCTAAAAACTAAATCCTAGATCCTAAATCATCGACCCTAAATACTAACATATGTGACGTGTCATTGAATTATTAGTCCGAAGTACCACATCATTCGTACTCTGAAAATATTTTAAAATTTCCCCTAATTAAAGTTAATAATTAAGTAAAATATTTCCTCTTCTTAAAAAACAAAAAAGAAAAAGAGTAAAATACTGCTCAACTAACCCAACTTATCAATTACTCAACTTATAAACACAGACTGTTAGATACATTATAATTCAAATTATCCACTTGGAGAAATTTTACTATATGACAGACAGACATACGGACGATATGGTATGTTAAGTCTATAATTTTTTGATACTTTTTATCTCAATCAATAACAATTTAACACTGTGTAATTAACTGGTAATTAATTTAGTTAATAATTTATGTAAAATTCTAGACCCTAAAATAAAAACCCTAGATCCTAGAAACTAAACCCTCGACTCTAAATTATGAATCCCAAATACTAACATATATGACGTGTCATCGAATTATAAGGTTGGCATACGAGATGCATTGTGTCACATTTCGGATTAATAGACAATTTATCCTAACACGAAAATGTAACACGACACGAGCTTTAAATTTCAGTATCCAAATAGGTTAACATGACACGAGTCGATCTCTAACATGACATGACTTATTAGAAGAATCTATAAAGAGTTAATTTTTAATTGTAGTTTGTAGATCATCTTTGTGCTTCTCGAGTTAACACGTACAATATCCAAAAATTAGCATGTGATTCTCATATCGTGGACAAATTCTAGAGCGCTTCCGAATGTACTCCCTAATTAGTTGAAATTTTTTATGTCATACTTTAAATAGCCTCTTATCAACCTGTCATGATTTATATTTTTAAAGGAGTAACATATACGAGAGCACTCTATAATTTTTCCATATCGTGTCATCACACTAAACCCAACACTAGGAAAACGTGTCGATTTCGTGTCGTGTAATCAAGTCGTGCATCTTTCTGTGAGGTCTATACAGAATCATAGACTAACTCCATGGGAGGCCTCTCCTTGCAGCTATATAATCTTTTGATTTATATTCAAATTGATAGTCCAAAAAACACAGAAACACTTATTAGCTTAAAGAAAATGTCAAGTCTAAGCTTATTTTTGGAACAATGTTCCAATTTCCCAGTAATATCCTTGATCACCTTGATTATTCTCCTCCTCAAATGGTCTTCTTCATTTAAGACCAAAAGCTCAGACCTACCACCTTCTCCTCCTTCCTTTCCGATCATCGGAAACCTCCACCAACTCGGCCTATATCCTCACCGCGCTATCAAAACATTGTCCGAAATGTACGGCCCGATCATGTTGCTTCACTTGGGCAGCACTCCAACTCTCATAATCTCATCGGCATAAATGGCTAGCGAGATAACGAAAACACACGATCTAATCTTTTCCGACAGGCCAAAAACAAGACTCAGTCAAATACCCCTGTACGGACCGAACGGTATAGTAACATCTCCATACGGCGAGTATTGGAGACAAATGAAAAGGATATGTGTTTTACATTTATTAAGCAACAAAAGGGTCCAATCTTATAAGAATATAAGGGAAGAAGAGACTGATTTAGTTGTTGACATGATTAAGAATTCTCGTTCGTTTTCCCCGAATATTCAGCCAGTGGTGAACTTAAGCGAAGTTTTTGCCAAGCTTATAAATGATATAACTTGCAGAATTGCTTTTGGGAGAAAATACAATGGAACGGGAAGAGGGAGAGGTTTTAAGGAGTTGTTAGCTGATTATACAGAGCTTTTGGGGAGTCTCGATGTGGGAGATGTTATTCCGTGGCTTTGTTGGGTGAATAGTGTTAATGGGTTGTATCGTAAAGCTGAGAAAGTAGCTAGTGAGTTGGATGAGTTTTTTGACAGAGTGATTGATGAACATATAATTGCTAATACTAATGAGGAGTCTAGTGACGACAATAGTAAGGATTTTGTGGACGTTCTTCTCTGGATTCAGAAAGAAAACATGGCTCGTTTTCCTTTTGATTATACAGCAATGAAGGCCATACTCGTAGTAAGTTGCTCCATCTTTGTTTGGTTTAATACGCGTATTATCTCTTCAACTTGTCTCAAACTTCAACAGAAGACTAATCGATAGTTTTATATTGTGTTTCTGCTAGGATGTTTTTTCTGCAGGTACAGAGACTACTTACACTCTTTTAGAATGGGTAATGACAGAGCTCTTAAGGCATCCAGAAGTCATGAAGAAACTTCAAAACGAAATAAGACAAATTGCAGACAACAAATCAGAAATAACAGAAGATGATCTGAATAACATCCCTTACTTAAAGGCGGTGATAAAAGAAACTCTGCGTTTACATCCTTGGTCCCATTATTTCCTCGGGCTGCAACTCAAGATGTCCAAATAAAAGGATTTAAAGTTGCAGCAGGAACTCAAGTGATGATCAATCCTTATGCAATAGGAAGAGACCCTACATTATGGGATCGAGCTGAGGAGTTTATGCCGGAGAGATTCTTGAATAATGGCATAGATTTCAAAGGACAAAACTTTGAATTAATACCATTTGGATCCGGTAGGAGAAGTTGTCCAGGGATTCAGTTTGCAATAAGCAATAATGAGCTTGCATTGGCTAAGTTATTGTATAACTTCGACTGGAAATTGCACGGCGTAGCAAATATACGTGATTTAGATATGACTGAATGCGCCGGTCTCACCATTCGCCGAAAGTTTCCTCTTCACGTTGTTGCTACTCGATATGCTCCGTAGTGTTTGTTTCTCTTATTATTGATAAGTATGTAGAATAGAGTAGAGTCCAAGTTAAAGACATGTGGTTAAATGTAGGGGATTATTTCTGTTATTAGTTTGTTAGTGCGGGGGCAGTGTACTTTGATATAAACGGTAACATAACCGTTGAAGATTAATAAGAAGATATTTTGTCTATCTCTCTTCTCACCAAAAAATTTAAGGACCAGATTGATGTATTTCTTTATCTATAATTCTCTCCGATCCATGCGTGAAATATATATATATATATATATATATATATATAGTTTTTTGTTTCTTTTCACCTACCTAAAGTTAAAATCTTTGAATTTTGAATGTTAAAAGCATAGCTTTTGCTCATGTTCAATTTCATATACAATGTTGTGCTTGCATTAGGAGCCTTTTAAGTTGAGATTTGGTCGTGTTTGTTTCTTGACATGATATTAGACGCTTGGTAGTTAAGTGGTTATGTGTTCAGATTTTAATAACATAGTTGTTTGGGAGATTAATATAGAAAATATTCATGAATTTTTTAACTATCAGCTTAATTAATCGCTTATTTCTCATGGTATCAAAGTCACTTCAATCGGCTCCTTGACATGATATCAGGTTAAAACTTAAATACAAAATGACAAAAGTGCAACAATATGAGATCTAAGTGTCATATATCCATCAAGTTAATAGTCAAAATTGACTTATATTTGTATGGCAGTCACGTGTCGTTCAATTTAATTATTAAAGTTAACATACTTTAATATAGCAACTACTTCATTTTTTTCAATGTCCAATTAATTTTGTGATAAATATTGGAACAATTTAATTGTCCCTCGTACTAGATTCTGTTAAGATGAATTTGTCCGTAAGCTAAATAAAAAAAAAAACAGTTGGAGAATGCATGAAAGAATATTAAGTCTAACTGAAAAATTCGAGTGAAACTGAAAATGTACAAAAAAACTGAAGAAAATGATTTTACTATTTTGAGGGTGTAACACATTTTTTTAAAAATTGTAACATATTTCTAAATTAACGAAGAGCAAGCAAAACCCTTTCCCTTTCTCTTGGTTCTTCACCGTAGGCCCTGCTTTTTATAATTAAAAATTAGGGTAAATTATATATAAAAAAAAACACCCTTATATTTAAGCACTTTCAAAAAAAAAAAATCTTATACGTTGTTTCGTCTATTTTTAATTCATGTGGTTACAAAAAATTTCAAAATTTTTTTTTTTTTTGTCTTTTTGTTAATATCATAACAAATTATCTAAAATTATTCTCGGAAATAGTAATTTCTAAGAATTTTGTAATTATATTCTAAGCAACATTGATTCTTCGACTTTTTAATTTTGAAGTTATTTCGGTATTGGTTAGTGAGGAGAGAGAAGTTGATGTGTAGAGAGATAAAGTTTCCAAATGTTAATTTTGAGAAAAATCGAAAACGTACAGTTTTTTAACCCAAAATGTGGTACTAGACAACTTTAGGTGTAGGCTACGGTTACTTTCTTTTTTCTTTTACTTTGTTTATATTTTGTCTTATTTACAATTAGATTAGTCTTTAACCCATGATTCAATGGTGAAAAAGACAAAGTAATGATTACTTTGTGAAAAACAAAGTAACCATAAAATTTCTCTCAATTTTAATTCTTGAAAAAATCCATTTTAAAATCTTTAACGATCTTTTTATAAAGGTCAAATTTAAAAGTCATTTTTTGAGAAATCTTGTAACTACATGGATTATATTTGAACAAAACAAACCACAAGTATTTTTTTATCCAAAATTCTTGAAACACAAGAGTTTTTTTTTTAATTTACTCTAAAAGTTACTAAAATGCATTTACAGAAGAGAAATTACTGAAAATTACTGAACTACAGTAAAATGAATTATTAATAAGTATTGAACGAACAAGGCCATAGTTACCCACCATCTGCCTAAGTCACCATCTTTGTGGCAGCAATTCTCGTCCACCATCAGGCACCAGTTTATCGAGTTTGCGCGGCCTCTAACATTCACTCGTTCGAAACTGATTAAAGTAAATGTTTAGATTGAGAGTTAAAATGATTTGTAATTTATTGAAACGGTGCAAACATATAGATTAGAAGCTTAGTACTTCAATTTCTATATCTTTCATGGATTGTCAACCCAGTCGTATTCCATCGAAGAATTTGGGCAGTTAAAGGTATATAATACAATCAGAAGCCGACAACCAATAATTCAATTGTATTTGCTTATATGATCACTCACTAACCAAGTAATAAAGTTGTTATCTCGAAATTGTAACTTGAATCCACGTAAGCTATGATTCCTGAAAAATAACAAATGTTAGCCTAAAAGGGACCGTTGACCGACGACCCTCTCCGATGCTAAAGTAAGTGATGATTCGTGATCGGAAAGCAAGTAACTCCAATAAAGAGTTAAGAATAATGTACCTTGATATCGTTGAGATCTCATGTATTTATAGCCAAGATTTGTAGTTCGAATCCTAGTTTAAGTAGGACTTATCAAGAACCCCGCCTATTCAGGTCGGTCATCAAACTCCTATTTAGTTCGTTACTTCCTAATCGAATTAAGAGACTAAATAAGGAGTAGAGTCACACGTAGGAGAGATATTCTCCTAGCTTTGACTATTCAACGCACGTCTACGCGTGTCAACTAAGATTATTAATCATAGCCCTCTTTGTCTTACATGGTTCTAAGGAAAGAGCTCATTGACCCACGAGTCATGTAAAATATTGGGTGATAACAAAAGTAAAGTATTACTACAACTTAGCCAACTTAGTTATCAATTACAATTAGTAAACTTGTAGATAAAGACTGTTAGTTTTAATTATTTGTTTTATTCTTTGATTCTGACACATTTCGGGTTAGTGTTGAAAATTCAGACACAAACATAATAATGTCTTTATTTTAGAAGCAAAAATATCATATTTCAAAGCATGAGATAGGATCAGGTAAGACACGGTCACTATGGCGAGACTGATTTTTAGTGTGAGACAATTAAAAAGTGGTGGCAATTTTGAAATTTTAAAAACATGGAGGGGCATTATTGAAGGGAAGAGGAGGTGATGTCAGCGCTGATGTCACATCTGGAGAGAGAAAAAGTTTTCATTATTTTATTTAAAATGCATTTTCCCGCTTTTCCGAACTCATTTTTCAAAAAAAAATTATACCACTGAACTCGTATTAATTAGGTGGTCATTTTGAGATCCATTGTTGTTATTTATAAATGATTTTTATTTTTTTATGGTTGTTCCAAACTGGATACTCGGTTGTTCCAGCAGAATACTACATTTTATCCACCAGACTACTACATTTGTTCCAGTAAAATATTTTCATTATTTTTTTTAAAATGCACTCTGGGAGTGTAAAAAAATGTAGTATTCTGGTGGAACAAATGTAGTAGTCTGGTGGAACAAATGTAGTATTCTGCTGGAACAACCGAGTATCCAATTTGAAACAACCATAAAAAAAAATAAATAAAAAAAATCGTCTATAAATAACAACAATGGATCTCAAAATGACCGCCTAATTAATACGAGTTCATTGGTATAATTTTTTTTGAAAAATGCGTTCGGAAAGAGCGAGAAAATGCATTTTAAATAAAATAATTAAAACTCTTTCTCTTTTCAGAGGTGACATCAGCGCTGACATCACCTCCTTTTTCTTCCCTCCAATTCTACGCATGAGGAGGTTTCTTTTAATTACAAGTTTACTACCTCCCCTTGTCTCACTATAAAAACTAATCTCATCTTAAACATATAGTAAAGGGTGTGATTTAATACTTAAATTTTTATTTTTATGAATTGTCAAACTTTAGGTGCCATTCGTTTTCGGTCGTGAGAATTTGTGCAATTAAAGATATATAATAATAATCAGGAACTAGTTAATAATTAAGTAATCTTAAAAGAACAAAAAAGAAAATGAGTAAAATACTACTCAACTAACCCAACTTATTAATTAGTCAACTTATAAACACAGACAGTTAGATATATTATAAGTCAAATTGTCTAATTTTATTCTTTTTGTTGCGTCACATTTCGGATTAGTCTAGAAAATTTCGACTCAAAAATAAAACGATCTATCCTCACACGAAATGTAACACGACACGACCTTGAAATTTCAGTATTTAAATAGGTTAACATGATACAAGTCAATTTCTAAGATGACACATGATTTATTAGAAGAATCTATAAGGAGTAAATTTTTAGTTTTAGGTTCCAGATCATCTTTGTGGTTCTCGAGTTGACACGTACAATATCCAAAATTAGTGTGTAGTTCTCATATCGTGGACAAATTCTAAAGCGCTCCCGGAACATTGTACTCCCTAATTAGTTGAAAAGTAGAATTTTTATGTTTTTTATAATTCCCTAAACAGCCCCGTATCAACTCGTCGTGCTTTTATATTGTTATTATATTTTCTATCATACTTTAAATAGCCTCTTACCAACCCGTCGTGATTTATATTTTTAAAGGAGTACCGTACTCGAGAGTACTCTAGAATTTTTCCATGTCGTGTCATCACACTAAATCCAACACTAGGAAAACGTGTCGATTTCGTGTCGTCTAATCAAGTAGTGCATCATTTTGCGAGGTCCATACAGAATCATAGACTAATAACTCCACGGGAGGCCTCTCCTTGCAGCTATATAATCTTTTGATTTATATTCAAATTGATAGTCCAAAAAACAAAGAAACACATTATTAGCTTAAAGAAAATGTCAAGTCTAAGCTTATTTTTGGAACAATGTTCCAACTTCCCAGTAATATCCTTGATCACCTTGATTATTCTCCTCCTCAAATGTTCTTTTTCATTAAACACCAAAAGCTCAGACCTGCCACCTTCTCCTCCTACCTTTCCGATCATCGGAAACCTCCACCAACTCGGCCTATATCCTCACCGCGCTATCAAAACATTGTCCGAAATGTACGGCCCGATCATGTTGCTTCACTTGGGCAGCACTCCAACTCTCATAATCTCATCGGCAGAAATGGCTAGCGAGATAACGAAAACACACGATCTAATCTTTTCCGACAGGCCAAAAACAAGACTCAGTCAAATACCCCTGTACGGACCGAACGGTATAGTAACATCTCCATACGGCGAGTATTGGAGACAAATGAAAAGGATATGTGTTTTACATTTATTAAGCAACAAAAGGGTCCAATCTTATAAGAATATAAGGGAAGAAGAGACTGATTTAGTTGTTGACATGATAAAGAATTCTTGTTCGTTTTCCCCGAATATTCAGCCAGTGAACTTAAGCGAAGTTTTTGCCAAGCTTATAAATGATATAACTTGCAGAATTGCTTTAGGGAGAAAATACGATGGAACGGGAAGAGGGAGAGGTTTTAAGGAGTTGTTAGCGGATTTTACAGAGCTTATGGGGGGTCTCGATGTGGGAGATGTTATTCCGTGGCTTCGTTGGGTGAATAGTGTTAATGGGTTGTATCGTAAAGCTGAGAAAGTAGCTAGTGAGTTGGATGAGTTTTTTGAAAGAGTGATTGATGAACATATTATTGCTAATACTAATGAGGAGTCTAGTAATAAGAATAGTAGTAAGGATTTTGTGGACGTTCTTCTCTGGATTCAGAAAGAAAACATGGCTGGTTTTCCTTTTGATAATACAGCATTCAAGGCCATACTCGTAGTAAGTTGCTCCATCTTTGTTCGGTTTAATACGAGTATTATCTCTTCAACTTGTCTCAAACTTCAACAGAAGACTAATTGATAGTTTTATATTGTGTTTCTGTTAGGATGTTTTTGCTGCAGGTACCGAGACTACTTACACTCTTTTAGAATGGGTAATGACAGAGCTCTTAAGGCATCCAGAAGTCATGAAGAAACTTCAAAACGAAATAAGACAAATTGCAGACAAGAAATCAGAAATAACAGAAGATGATCTGAATAATATCCCTTACTTAAAGGCGGTGATAAAAGAAACTCTGCGTTTACATCCTCCGGTCCCATTATTAATTCCTCGGGTTGCAACTCAAGATGTCCAAATAAAAGGATTTAAAGTTGCAGCAGGAACTCAAGTGATGATCAATGCTTATGCAATAGGAAGAGACCCTACATTATGGGATCGAGCAGAGGAGTTTTTGCCGGAGAGATTCTTGAATAATGGCATAGATTTCAAAGGACAAAACTTTGAATTGATACCATTTGGATCGGGTAGGAGAATTTGTCCAGGTATTCAGTTTGCAATGAGCAATAATGAGCTTGCATTGGCTAAGTTATTGTATAACTTCGACTGGAAATTGCACGGCGTAGCAAATATACATGATTTAGATATGACTGAAGGCACCGGTCTCACCATTCGCCGAAAGCTCCCTCTTCACGTTGTTGCTACTCGATATGCTCCGTAGTGTTTGTTTCTCTTATTATCGATAAGTATGTAGAAGATATGCATCCATGCGTGAAAGATATATATAGTTTTTGTTTTCTTTCACCTAACTCAAGTTAAAATCTTTGAATTTTGATGTTATATATGAAGAAGAAGAAGAAATATAGGGCAAAACAATATCATAGCTCAAATGCCAAAGCATAGCTTTTGCTCATGTTCAATTTCATATACAATGTTGTGCTTGCATTAGGATACTTTTAAGTTGAGAACTTGGTCGTGTTTGTTTCTTGACATGATATTAGAGGCTCTGTAATCAAGTGGTCATGTGTTCATATTTTAATAACCTAGTTGTTTAGGAGATTAATATAGAAGATATTCATGAATTTTAACTATTTGCTTAATTAATCGCTTATTCTCATGGTATCAAAGTCACTTCAGTTGGCTCCTTAACATGATATCAAGTTAAAACTTAAATACAGAATGACAAAAGTGCAATATAATGTCTAAGTGTCACATATCCGTCAAATTAACGGTCAAAGTTGACTTGTGCTTGTGTGGCAGTCACGTGTCGATCAATTTAATTGTTAAAGTTAACATACTTTGATGTAGCAACTACGTCATGTTTTTCAATGTACAATTACTTTTAATGTTAAATTGATTTTATTGAGACAAAATTCAAAATTGAACAATGTTGTGAACGCAACTTAAAGTTGAACTATCGCTTTGAGATAAACATCAACACCAATGGTACATTTAACCTAAATATAAATACATAATTTCTTTTAGGACAATTATAAATACATATACGCTTGATGTATTCCAAAAAATTTCATGTAATATAAATTCAGTTCTATTTTTTTTTTAAATCGAGAATATTCGAAAGATTAGAGATATAAATATTGTCTCTAATCTCAATTTGACAATACTAATTGGAACAATTTAATTGTCCCTCGCACTAGATTCTGTTAAGATGAATTTGTCCGTATTCTAAATCGAAAAAAAAACAGTTGGAGAATGCATGAAAGAATATTAAGTCTAACTGAAAACATTCGAGTGAAACTGAAAATGGTACAAAGAAACTGAAGAAAATGATTTTACTATTTTGAGGGTGTAAAACTTTTTTAAACATTGTAACATATTTCTAAATTAACGAAGAGCAAGCAAAACCCTTTCCTTTTCTCTTGGTTCTTCACCGTAAGCCCTGCTTTTTATAATTAAAAATTAAATCATATAAAAAAAAAACCTTTATATTTAAGCATTTTGAAAAAAAAAAATACATGTAAGTTGTTTCGTCTATTTTAATTCATGTGGTTACAAAATTTCTCAAAGAAAAAGACTTTTTTTGTTAATATCATAAAAAATTATCTAAAATTATCCTCGGAAATAGTAATTTCTAAGAATTTTATAATTATATTCTAAGCAATGTTGATTTTTTGACTTTTTTATTTTAAAGTCATTTCGGTATTATTCGATGAGGAGAGAAAAGTTGATGTTAGAGAGATAAAGTTTTCAAATGTTAGTTTTGAGAAAAATCGGAAACGGTTTTAACCCAAAATGTGGTACTAGACAACTTTGGGTGAAGGTTACGGTTACTTTCTTTTTCTTTTACTTTGTTTATATGTTGTCTTATTTACCATTAGATTAGTTTTTTACCCATGATTCAATGGTGAAAAAAACAAAGTAATGGTTACTTTGTGAAAAACGAAGTAACCATAGAATTTCTCACAACTTTAATTCTTGAAAAAATCCATTTTGAAGTTTTTAACGATCATTTTTATAAAGGTCAAATTTAAAAGTCATTTTTTGAGAAATCTTGTAACTTCAAGGATTATATTTGAACAAAACAAACCACAAGTATTATTTTTTTTCCAAAATTCTTAAAACCACAAGGGTTTTTTTTTTAATTTACTCTAAAATTTACTAAAGTGTATTTACGGAAGAGAAAAAACTGAAAATTACTAAGCTACACTAAAATGAACTACTAATAAGTATCGAACGAACAAGGCCATAGTCACCCACATCCACCCCAGTCACCGAGTTTGTGGCAGCAATTCTCGTCCACCATCAGGCCAGCAGTTTATCGAGTTTGCACGGTCTCTAACATTCACTCGTTCGAAACTGATTAAAGTAAATGTTTAAACTGAGAGTTAAGATGATTTGTAATTTAAACATATAGATTAGAAGCTTAGTACTTCAATTTCTATATCTTTCATGGATTGTCAACCTTTGTGGCAGTCGTATTCGATCGAAGAATTTGGGCAGTTAAAGGTATATAATAATCAGAAGCCGGCAGCCAATAATTCAATTATATTTGCTTATGATCACACACTAAACAAGTAATAAAGTATTACTACAACTAACCCAACTTAGTTATCAAGTAGTAAACTTGTAGACAAAGACTGTTAGTTTTAATTGTTTGTTTTATTCTTCGATTCTGACACATTTCGGGTTAGTGTTGAAAATCCAAACACAAACATTAAACTGTCTTTCCTAACACGAAAAACATAATACAATGAAACGACTTCATTATGCAAATATGTTAACTTCATACGAACCAAATCTAACACAACGCAACTTATTAGAAGAATTCTTCAAAGGAAAAAATAGTACTTGCAGTTTTCAGGTTATTTTGTGCTTCTCATGTTAACACAAGCACGACCCGAAAATTAGCGTGTCATTATCATGTTGTGTCATACTAAACTCAACACTAACATTAAGAAAACATGTCGCTTTCCTGGAGTGCAATAGAGTCGTCTATCATCTTGCTAGGTCTATACAGAATCATAAATTAACAATTCCATGAGAGGTCTCTCCCTATAGTTATGTAAATGCACCCGTGGCCCGTGAAACTTTTCGTTTAGTTTCTATGATCTCTAAATTTTAGAGTTTGATATTATAATCCTTAAACTTTACATTTTTCTAATATAATTATTTCTTTTAATTGGTTAAGATGACTTCTCAAATTGTAAGTAACCTTTCACTGTGGAGCTGATGAACATGTTATAAGCAACTATTAAATTTTAAGATTTTGATGTCATTTAGATTTAGATGTGATTTGAATAAGAGAAACAAATATCTAAAAAAATGTTTAAATGGTCTAAAAAGATTTAGATTTAGATTTAGATTTAGATGTGATTTTAAATATTTAAAACAAATATCTAAAAAGATTTTGATGTCATTTAGATTTAGATGTGATTTTGATGTCATTTAGATTTAGATGTAATTTATCTGCTATATAATCTTTCGATTTATATCATCTCCCCAAAAAAATGTTTAGTCTAAGCTTTTTCTTAGAACAATCTTCCAACTTGCCAGTAATATTCATATCCTTGATCACTTTGATTATTCTCCTCCTGAAATGGTCTTGTTCATTTAGCAAAAGCAACTCCGACCTCCCACCTTCTCCTCCGAATTTTCCGATCATCGGAAACCTCCACCAAATCGGCCTATACCCTCACCGCTCTCTGAAAACATTGTCCGAAATCTATGGCCCGATCATGCTGCTTCACCTGGGCAGCACTCCAACTGTCATAATCTCATCAGCAGAAATGGCTCGAGAGATCACGAAAACACATGATCTTGTCTTTTCAGACAGGACAAAAACAAAACTCGGTCAAATTCTCCTGTACGGACTGAAAGACGTTGCAGCAGCTCCATACGGCGAGTATTGGAGGCAGATGAAAAGCATATGTGTTGTGCATTTATTAAGCAACAAAAGAGTGCAATCTTACAAGGACGTAAGAGAAGAAGAGACTAGTTTGGTCGTCGAAGGGATAAAAGATTCTTGTTCGTTTTCCTCGAATATTTCGCCAGTGGTGAACTTAAGTGAAATCTTTGCGAAGCTCACAAATGATATAATTTGCAGAATTGCTTTGGGGAGAAAATTCAGTGCAACCGAAAGAGCTGGGATAGGTATTAAGGCGTTGCTAATGGATTTTACAGAGCTTTTGGGGGGTTTCGATGTGGGAGATTTTATTCCATGGCTTGGTTGGATGAGTAGTGTTAAAGGGTTGTATCGTAAAGCTGAGAAAGTTGCTAAAGAGTTGGATGAGTTTTTTGACGGAGTGATTGATGAACATGTTAAGGCTAATAATGATGAATCCAGTAACAATGATAGTAAGGATTTTGTGGATGTTCTTCTATGGATTCAGAAAGAAAATTTGGCTGGTTTTCCTATTGATAAAACAGCAATCAAGGCCCTCATCTTAGTAAGTTGTTCCGTCTTTGTATGGTTTAATACGTATTATCTCGTGAACTTGTCCCAAAACTTCTTACGTATTAAAAGTTACGAAATGATCTTTTATTCTTTTATTATGGGAATTTAAGCGAATAGAAGACTACTAATTGATATTTTCATATTGTGTTTCTGCTAGGATATTTTTGCTGGGGGTACAGACACTACCTACACTGTTTTAGAATGGGTAATGACAGAGCTCTTAAAGCATCCAGAAGAAATGAAGAAACTACAAAATGAAATAAGAGAAATTGCTGACAACAAATCAAAGATAACAGATGATGATCTGAATAAGATCCCTTACTTGAAGGCGGTGATAAAAGAAACTTTGCGTCTTCATCCTCCGCTCCCATTATTAATTCCTCGCACTGCAACCCAGGATGTCCAAATAAAAGGATTTAAAGTTGCAGCAGGAACTCAACTGCTGATCAATGCTTATGCAATAGGAAGAGACCCTAAATTATGGGATCGAGCTGAAGAGTTTTTGCCAGAGAGATTCTTGAATAATGGTATAGATTTCAGAGGACAGAACTATGAATTGATACCATTTGGATCGGGAAGGAGAATTTGTCCAGGTGTTCAATTTGCAATGAGCAATGATGAACTTGCATTGGCAAAGTTATTGTATAACTTCGACTGGAAATTGCATGGTGTTGCACATATACGTGATCTAGATATAACTGAATGCACTGGTCTCACCATTCACCGAAAATTCCCTCTTCACGTTGTTGCTACTCGATATGCTCCATAGTGTTTATTTCTCTTATTATTTATATATGTGTAAAATATGCATGCATCCATATGTAAAAAATTAAGAAGGAAATATATGGCAAAACTATATCATAGCTCAAATGCCAAAGCGTAGCCTTTTTCTCATGTTCAATTACAAATAGAATGTGTCTTGTGCTTATCTTCCTAACCAGGGACGGATCTAGGGGGGTTCTGGGGGGTGCTTAAGCACCCATTGGTTACCAGGAACTCCATTGAAGGTCCGTGTGAAGTTTTAAATTTTCTTGTAAAAGCACCCAAATAATACTTGGTGAGCACCCATAATTAACATAGAACACCTATCATGAAGGAAGAAAGACAAACGGTGAACAACTGCAACAGAAAAAAGGTTTTAAGATTTTGAATATGGCGTTTTTTTATTTTAGGATTGCAGGTTTTTAATTTGGGGAGAAGACAAACTAAACGCTTTTGTTTTCTGCGTTTTGAATATGGCTTCCAAATCCATCAAACGGTGTAGTTTTAATAAAAGGATTAGGTTGAAGTGAAAGACAGCAAGGCAAAGCAGGGCTAGTAGGGAGTAGAAACATCTTTAGAATTTATTTTTTAAACTCTCTATTTCTTTACAATTCAACTTGAGGCCCAAATTCATTTTCTAATTCCTCTTCCAAATTCCTGTTGCAAAATTCTCTATCTAAATTTTTTTACTTTGTTTGTCTATAATTTTGTGTTTAACATTCAAAACCCATTTTTTAGGTTGGATACTTATCAATTAATTATACATTAATATTTTTATTTCTGTATATAGTCTCTATCAAAAAATATATTATTTTGTAGGAAACTCCTTTAATCTTTTAACCGATTAAATCTTATAAAAAATTTCATCGATATCTTTTCTGACATGGAGCACCCCTTGTCACTTGATCCTGGATCCGTCACTGTTCCTAACCAAAATTACGAGAAGAGCATCCGATTATCTACCTCAGTTGAGCTGCTACTCAATTATCGACTATGTTTTTCGTTTCTATTTTCTTCTGGGGGCTTCAGGTAGAGCAGAGTATCTTCATCTTCAAGGATAACAACAAGGATTGCCGAATTCCTGTTTATCATTAGAATAAACGAGTAACTGAATTCAAGTCGCTGTGATAGTAAGAAACAAGCTTAATCCCTTGTTTGGAACTTTCATTCGGAAGGATTTTAAACAAACTCAATTCTATTTTCGACAAATCTCTGTTTGGAAAGGGAAAACTAAGAAAATGAAAGAATTTAATTGTTCTTGATAATAATAAAAACAACACTTAAGTTCATTTCTTTCGAATGATTATAGCAATTAACGGAGTCTTACTTTAACCCTTCAGAGGCCTGGTGGCATTCCTAAACTCTGAGCAAGATCACTCATCCTTTCTTTCATGGCCTATAAAACAATGAGGACGACATTTTTTAGCAACGAAAAAGGGAACAGAATAAAGAGCTTTAATCCTTGCACATGTAAAATCATACCTGGACACTTTTTTGGTGTGCATCCTTGTATGCTTCATTCACTAAAAGTGCAAGCTTCTGCTTGCACAAGGCACCATAGTTTATACGAAATCGTGAAGAAAATCTTATTTATTCTCATCAAAAGAAAATGCAGTATATAAATATGCTTTTTACACTCACTTCTGAGCCTAATTCCATGGCAGCCTCTGTAATCTCTGTGCGTATAGGTTGTTGATTTCCAGATAGTGTTACCTTCAAATTGACATCAAAACTCAAAGTTTGAGATGCAATACAGAGACAGACACTTCCTCTGGAATATGTGGACAACTACATATTTTACTTTCGAAAAGGATTTAGAAATTTTCAAAGCGTAAAGACAAAAAACAACCAGAGACACAAAGAAAACAACGTAAACCTGCCATGCTGTATTAGATTTTTCTAGTTTTGGCACTTTTCTCTCATAATTCTCAATTTGTTGTTTTAAGTTGTCGACCATTTTCTAACAATATATTTCACACCATTTAGATATTTATAACAAATATCTCACAGTATGAGGCAGATTAGCTTTCTTCTTACACAGTTTTCATGTTTCAGAAATTGAAAGTCTCGGAAACATGTGTGATAAGCCATGCAACAACCAATATTTTTAACTGATTTATCGTGCACCGACCATGTCACATTAAATTCCTAAACTTTGATGGAATATCTACTTCAGGCTTGTGAAAAGCTCTCTTTTCTCTCTCAAATTATAAAATCGTTAAGATTATTATTATAATCACTAAAACCATACCTTAATTAGTTCACCTTCGCAATAACCATCAAATTCTGCTCTGCAAGACACAAAAGAAGATGGGACACTAAGCAACTCGAAAATTTTGCCAAACCAGAAGTTGCATATAAAACTGAATGAGGATATATAAGCCATACACAGCAAGTTCTTTTTGCACCCTTACTGCCTCAACTTGGACAACCATCTGTGCCTTTTTTACAGTCTCATATAAATTCTGCATGTTGCCAAGAATTCCTGCCTAAAATTAAATATAAGGCCTAATATCAGTCTCAGCTGATGAAATAAGAATAAAGACCTAAACTAGTCAATTAACTTTAATAATTGCAATTTGCAAATGATATTTTAACTGATATCATATTTAACACATAATCCAATCCAATTCCATCGAGTTAAAACTAAGGTCATTATATACTTATGGATGTTATAATTATTAAATATGATAACTTATCACTTCTACCAAAACGATAACTGTCTCCAGTGTGCAACATGCACAAATTACACTACCTCATGTTCTATTCAAATACCTGCGCATTTCGCAATTAGTCTATAAATGGATTATTTGGCTTCTGGTGTTAATTTCTGATACATCAAAAGAGTAATTTTGAACTTGTTGGACGATCTACATTTGACCTTTCATAATGGACTTTCCAGGATACTATGGTTGTCTATGCCACATTGGATTCTCATTTTGTTGCTCCACAAAGTAGCTTAAATCAGTATCTGCATTCAAAATTCTAAATTTATCCAAGTTTATCTCTATATATCAAACAAGGTCAAAGCCACAATGTTGAGTTGTTTTTCTTTATAAATATTACTAAAATAAACTCACATAAACAACTGAAAACTGCAACACTGAAAAATAAAAACACAATTTATCACTCAATCTGAAATGTTTGGTTAAAAAGATGCTTAGAATTCAAAGTTCTCCATATAAATTTGTTAGAAGAAAGGGTTGTAATTTTGACCTTTGATGGTGCATCATCATTTTTGTCATTGTTCTCCTTTTTCCCTCCAAACAAAGCATGGACACATAGAGATCTATTACTATGTGCAGATTTCCCATAAACAGACCAAGAAACGAGCTGCTTACCAGCTGAATTTGCATTCAAATTCAGGTTAGCTGAAAGAAATGACAGAAAAATAAGTAAAACAGAGAGAAAATTGTACATAAATAAAAATATTACGAGATAACACATGTGCACCTAATAGAATAGTCTTGAAAAAAGAATATTTACTTCTTTCGTTTTCTTTAGCTAAAAAGGATAAAAGAAGAAACATAGGCGCCAAAGCAGATAAAGCTTGAAAGAACCTAACTCCAAAGTCTAAACATAAAGCAAGACAAATTAAGAGTAACACAGTAAACGAAACAGTTTCTTATCAACTCGGAGAGCAAAAACTCCTCTAATTTTTACTCATTTAACAAGCTCCAACTAGTTTTTCACAAAAATTAAATAGAAAAAAAAAAACAACTTATCCCTGAAGATAATAACAAGTTAAGGTAATGCCAATGCACTAGCGAAATTCTAGAAAAGGCGTCACTCAGTTTACAAATGAATTCTCTAATATTCATTTTCGATTTCTTCCCCCCTGAATTAACGTTATCAACTGTGATCGTAGTCTCAAATATGGAGCCTGGTAGTTCCATCAATTGAAGCAAATGAAATTTTTTTACTTTTTCATCCGGTTTCCGAACCTTTGGCCGACTAATCCGGATTTTGGGCGGATCCAAGGATTATGATATTTAAACCCCTTCCAAGCGCACCCGCATGCTACCACTGTGCTAACTAACGATTGGTTGAAAAAAATGAAATGACAGTACACGAAAAGAGCCCCCGTGCCCATATATAGCAACTGATTTAATTTCCTTGTGTATTTAGAAATATCCGAAATGTACAACTCAAATGCAACTTAAATTAAAGAAAACTGCATTTACATAGTCTCTTAATCCACGTATCACCTTCAAATATCATCCCTAATCCGTATTAATCTCCAATAAAAACATACTTAATATTGAGTTGATGATATAAAGTGAAGATTGATTGATGGAAATTTAGGCAGAATGAGAAAGTAGAGAAATATCAAAGTTAAGAGTAATTAATGAGAAAAGAAAAAAAGTATAGTGAAAAGAAAGAATTGGTAAATAAGGAAATGAAAAGTGTTACCAATAGGAAAGGAAGAAAGATCATGGCTTTTCCAGTCAGTAAGGTTAGAGACCCCAGCTCCGAATGCACATCTTGAACCCATTGATTCCACAGATACAACAACAACAACAACAAGGGGATTTTTAAAGGATAAACTTTTGACTTCTTTTATATTCTCTAAATTCCTAATTTTTCTTGGCCTTTACTTTTATCACCAAAACTTTCAAAACAATAATAATTGCCTTCTTTTTTCTTATTCGGTTTACAAACGCACACTGCATCGATTAATTTGGATTCAGGATGAGTCCAAAGATTATGCTATTTAAACCCCTCTCAATCGTTGTTTTGGAATTGATCTGCGAACCTCTATACCAAGCGCAAATGTATGCTACTACTGCACCAATCAACGATTGGTACCATAAATGCCTTCTTATTTCATGTTTTTGCAAATGACCAATTTTGCTGAAATGAGCAATGACATTTTTTGTTCAGATAATTTTTTAATTTTTTGGCCGGTTAAGATTAAGCTCAAAGTTCAAAAGTCATAGAAATATTTTAACCAAAAACGTTCTCATTTACGACAACAAAATTAATAATTTTCTTAATTTTAACTATGTAAGTGGCGATAATTTATTTGCTGAAAGATTACAGTGTTATACAAAACATGGAATCAGAAGACATGGAGATTTAGCACAAATTTCATTAACCCATTAACAACGGGCTATAAATATAGAACCGGATTTTGAGTTCAAATATTTCGGCCTACTAAGGGTCCGTTTGGTGCACCTGTTCCTGTTTCCTGTTCCGGTTTTCTGTTTCCTGTTTCCTGTTCCGGTTTCCTGTTTCATGTTTCCTATTTCAAGATAAGTGTTTGGTAATTTTGTAATTGCTTTTTGCTGTTAGTATGTAAATGGACCAAAATGTACATGTTTTAAAACACTAAATAAATTTAATTCTAAAGTGAACATAAATTAAAAAAACTTATAAATGTAAAATGCTAAGGACAATAAAGGAAACTAAAATCCGTAGAGATTTTTCTGTAGAAAAAGCAGTATTTTACTGCTTCTTGGAAAAGCAGTTGCCTTTCACCTAAAAAGCAACAAGCATCATTTTCTGATTTCTAACCAAACACCCAATTAACTGCTTTTTAGATCCAAAAGGCAAAAAGCAGCTGGGACACGGTGAAACAAATGCCCTCTAAGAGTAGCTGTGAAAATCTTAAGTATATAGACTTCATTAATTTGTGAGATACGTTTTTTGGTATTTTGGGACCAATAGTTATAGGTCCATATAAGGCTTAAGATTTCATGAAATTACCCCAACTTCATGTCTTAATTTTATTGAGTTGGAATTTCTGTCCACTTTCCTATCCTCTTCCGTATTCTCTCTCACATTAAACTCCTTTTTTGGTGTATGGAATAAAAGGGACCCACATAATATATATTTTTTAATTAATATAATTTACTTTATGTGAGATGAATAGGGAAAGAGATAGAAAAATGGGAACAGAAAATTCCAACTCAATTTTATTTTACAGTTAATGCATGCAGTTTTTTATTTTACTTTTATCAATATATATGAATTTCTTGATATTAATTCATCAAGAACTAATATTCAACCTACTTCCTTCAAAAAAATTATTCAATCTTACTTTTATCAATGCATGCATTGTTTTATTTTTCTATCCAAGACTAGTTTAACGAAATCTAAATTTTCATAATTGAATAATTTAATCACTTATTTTAAATATGTATGATAACTTTAATTCTTTAATTTTTTAAAACATTCGATTAAGTTAAAAACCGTTTATTTGATAAGTCAATGGGGGTGTTTGGCAAAGAGCTTTTCGGCCTAAAAAGAGCTTTTTAAGCTCAATTAGCATTTTGAACAATTGTTATGGTGTTTGGCAAAGAGCTTTTTGGAAGAGCTTTTTGAGCCCAAAAAGCTCTTTTTAAAAAAGCTCCTAAATTGAGCTTTTTGAATTATCTTTTTCTCCTATTTTTTATAAATGGCTAAAATACCCTCATTTACCCTTTTAATTTTACATCTCTATTTAATATTTTTTACAACTTCTCTATTTAATATTTTACAACTTCTCTATTTAATATTTTTTACAACTTCTCTATTTAATATTTTTTGAAAATTAGCTATTTCCACTATTTCTTGAAGTTACTTGATTTAATATTTTTTAGCAACTTTTATTTATGACTTTTTTAAAAAAAAAAACATGTATTAATGTTTTGTTTATGGATTAATGATATAATTATGTAACTTTATTATTATTTGAAATGTGGTTTGTAAGCTACAATTATGTAATTTAATATGAATTGGTTATTTATTTCCTATTTTTTCTTTTATTTTTCTATATTATTAAAGACTTTATAATATTTGTTAAGCTTTTAACTACATATATTATACAATAATATCAATGTCCTTAGTTGTCAATAAACCCAAACAGCTAATTTACAAACAGCTAAATTTTACCAAACATGTTTACAAACAGCTAGTCAAAACAGCTAATGCAAAAAGATAAACAGCTAACAGCTAATTCAAACCGCTAACAATTCGTTCCCAAACAAGAATGTGTTTAATTTAAAATTTTAACCTCAACATTACTACCATCTACCTATTTCTTTTCTGTATAGAATCTTGAATATTGGAAAGTGCAACGTATACTTATTTTCATAGAGCATTGGTTTGCGGTCCCTAAAATCGCCATGTCAGAAATCCCATCCTAATTCCCATTCATATATATAGATTTTCCTCACCTAAAAAACCCCTGATATATTTATAAAAATTACAATAATTTAAAGCAGCATTAGTGCATTCTTACTTTTGTTTATCTTATATATTTGTTTTACCAAATAGAATCAATAGAAGAAAAATGAAAACAATGGAAGGTAATTCATTAGAAAAAATTATGTATGGAGCTACCTCACATCTCATCACAAACGAATTATGTTCTTATGGAGATGAACTTTTAGGATCAAGCTCAGCCTATCTTCATTTAAATGTAAGTTCAACAAAATTATACAATTGTGTTAGTTTATGTTTAAGCGTTTGGGATCTGTACCAAGTTGTTATGTGATGTTCTCGGATCCTTGTATTCTTTTTCTCCTCTTTTTAATACTATATTTTAAGTAACGACTTAGGCCGTATTATTATTATTGTTATTATTTTATTATCTTTTTTTTTGAAAATATTTATTTATTTATTATCGTGTATGCAGATAAGTAGATACTTGTCAAAGATCCAATATTATTTCCAAGTGAATGATGAGTATGTGAAGAAAAAATTGAGGATAATCTTGTTTCCATTTTTGTACAAGGTAAGCATTAGTGTATACTACAATATTAATGGAAGTAATACATATATATGTTTTTTTTATTTCTTTTATAGGCTAAATTGTTAGAATATGAATGTGTAGGGGCACTGGATGAGAATTAGGAGTGAGAGGATTGAAGATGAAGTGTGGTATTATTATTTTAAGGCTCCAATGAATGATATAAATGCTCCAGATTTGTACATTCCTTTTATGGCATTTCCTACCTACCTTCTTCTCTCTGCCTTTTTCTTGGGCATCAACTGCAAGTGAGTATATGATTATTTTTGTTCTAGAAAAACAAGTATATGTTTAATTTCCAGCTATATACACGAACTTTACAATTTCATTAAATAGCTCGAGTAAGACTACTTTTATTTTAGGTTATACATATGTAGGCTTCTAAATTTGTTTAAAAAGTTCAAGTATTTCTTGAACTTAAAAATGTTATACATATACTTGTCTAAATGGAATGAATAATCTCTTATTCTAGCTCAACTATTGCAAACAACTTCTTATTCTTGTCCAAAAGTTACAAATAATCAATTATTCTCGTCTGATTATTTTTTGCAACCACCTATTCAAAAATTGACTTATCAAAATGTGAAAATGATAAATGATATTATATATAGTTTTTGAATTCTCGTATTATAAGTTTGCACTTATGTCGTATGTATCATCTACAATTTACACGTTTTGATATATCAATTTTGAAACTATAGAGTTATTTGTTACTTTTTAACAAATACACGAGGTCATTTGTTATTTTTGATAATTTGAGCTATATGTATCTAACAAATATTTGGCAAATTAGCATTTCTTTCAATAAATATAAAAATAAATAAATGACCAATTATATTTTATTTTATTTCAGGTTTAGTCCAGAAGCCTTAAGTGTACAATTAACAAATGGCTTACTTTGTTGGTTATTTCAAGTACTCCTCCTTGAAGCTACATTACACACATTAGGAGATGGAGATGTGCCATTGCTTGATCTTGTTGCTTATAGTGGATACACTTTTGTTGCTTCTTCGGTATCGGTCGTGGCTAAAATTTGCTGCATATATTGTTTTCACTTAGTCACATTATGGGAATCCTTTTGTATGGGAATGTTATTTGTGAAGATTATAAAGAGGATTTTAATTGCAGAGATGAGTTATTTTGAGAATCATTCTACAAGGAGGCACTATCTTTTGCTTCTTGTGGCTAGTCTCCAAATACCATTGCTCTTTTGGCTTGGTAATATTAGTATTTGAGTTTAAAGATGGCAATAAGATGGTAATCCGGTCTTAATGGGATTGCTCTCGAACCCTGTGTGGAAGGGTACGGAATTTGAAAAGCTATCCACCAATAGATACGCGGCGAGTATATGGTTACACCTCACCTGGTAAAGTGCCCGCCATTCCGGCACTTTTTGTTTTACGGTTGATGACTGTGGATACCAAATGCAGAGAAATTGAAGACTGGAATTGTATCAAAATGAACTTTGTATTTTTAGAGTGTTTAGTTTTATATTTAAGTGATTTTATTATGTTTAAATTTGTGTGTGATTATTAAATTTATGTTATGTTGGATTTTTAATTTTATTATTTTATTTGTTGATTCTTTACTACGAGTAAGGATGAAAATACTCGCGCATCTATTTGGTGGGATGTCATATTCCTAGCCTCGTCTTTTTTTATGATTTTAACAGAGTAGGGAAATTCCGATTTTCTTGTGTGTTTTCAAGGAAATTTTTTATGGTTTGGTACAAAGTTAATATGTGTATAATTTACCTCAAATATATCCTAACAACTTTTATATGAGTTTGGTTGTAAATGTTTGCAAAAGTTAGCTTTAAGTTTTAATAAAGACTTGACACATTAAGAGCTATCTAAATTTTGCCAAAAAAAGAAAAAAAAATTCTTGAACTTATAAATAGTTTGCATATATAGGTCTCTTAAACTTGTTTAAAATGAGATAATTGAGTACTTTGAAGTCCATATGGCAATTTATTGGTACGCAATTTGTAAACTCTACTGTAAATCCTCATCGAAGTTTGTGGTTTGTCCTGATCTTGCAAGTGGGTAGATCTACTCTTAGCTAAACTTTTTGTTACAAAAAAAAAGAAGTCCACATGGCAATATAATAGGAAGTATATCACTTTATATAAATTCAAGACACAAATATATGTATAAGCAAGTTTAGAAGGTCAATTGGTTATTTTAAACAAATTGAGGTTGTCAATGGACCACTTCAAGCAGAGTGCAAACCGCTCACAAAACACTTTGCGAATTACAGAGTCAATACACTTTGTAATCTAAATTTATGGAGCTCCTGATGTATTAAGCGATTAGTAACATAAGTTATATATTTGTGTTTGGCAAACAAATCAATTTGCTTATTATTTAGTTAGGTGATAATCTTAGCCTCTAAAATGGATTGCCGGACCTTGGCGGGAGTTCTTGTGAAAGACCGGCTTTGGGATCGCCAATGTAAAGTTAATAAACCGTTTTGAGGATAGTAAAAAGGAAGAAGTAAAATAATTAAGCAATAATGAAAAAGATACCTTATTCGGGTGATATTATTACATATTTAATGGGGATATGGGGTTGTCCTATTAATGTGTCGTTACTTTTTTTTATTCTTATCTTAAGGGGCAATAAAATAACTTAGTTAACATAGTGTTTTTTCTAGTCATGCGAAAGTACAAGTGACATAATGAATTTCTTTGTTGTCATCTTTATCCTTTGAGGTGACATCATCTTTAGGAGAATACGTCAACCCGCTTGAAGTGTCATATGACACGCCAATGGACTCACTATGTAGGGAGGTATTGTGGCAAAATGCATATATTCAAAATAGCATAACATAAGCTTCTTCTTCTTAGGTATTGGAACTTAGATGGTAATGTAAGTTGAGGCCTTTTTCAAAGCCCATTCACCATATTTCTCAACCTTTTATCTTAGTAGAACAAACTTATCTACTGTTGAGTCAGGTCGGGGTCAGAACCGACCCGAGGGAGTAAATATAAATTGTTGGTCCTTTTCACTTTGTTTATATATTGTAAGTAAGGGATATTCTATGGTCACTTTGTTTTTCACAAAGTAACCATTACTTTGTTTTGTCAACCATTGGATCATGGGTTAAAAATTAATCCAATAGTGATAAAGACAAAGTATAGACAAAGTATGGAAAAAACAAAGTGACCATAGCCTACACCTTGTAGTAATATTTACTACCTCGTAGATTATTAAAATTCCTAAAATCTCACATTAATAATAGATTAACATTTCTATTAAAACTTTAATCTACTAAACAGTTAGAAGTCTAGATCATAAAATATAAAAATTGTATAGTTTCTTTAATGTAAAATAATAATTGAATTGCATGCTTATTTATGAGCCTTGGGGCTTATAATTTAATGTGTTATCCAATATCACTAATTTTGAAATTTGTTCGTAGCTTCACACAAAAAATGACACTTTCAATCCAGTTGGCTGCCGGATAGGGTATGTCAATTCTGGATTTCACATCTCAAACTTCAATACAATGGTCCCACTCAAAACATTGAGGGTATACTCTTGTTAAATCAAGCAAATATGACTCCGATCTTTATGATTGAACTGAACTGAATTAAAGTGTATTTATTGAAGGAAAATTAAATTACCAAACTGGATACTACTGAACCGAAATAAAATAAATTACTGAAAAGGCATAAAGAACATGACATAATAAATAGGCTAATTCAAAAAAATTTCAAAGGTTTTGCCGATTTACACATGCTTATGTATGATCGACATTGAAGAATGTGCATCCTTATATATATTGAGATAAACATACGTATTTGTATCCGTATACAATTCTAACCGTGTAACTATTGATATTACGTAATGTCACTTATATATCTATTCTATCACTCACTCGCAATTTAAGCGTCGAGGAACAAATTGATCAATTTGTTGCGGAGGAAAAAAGGATCTTTGTTGGCGTCGGCCACTTAATCCACCATCAAGATATGTTGAACTTGTAAAAGCTTCTTTTGGACACGATCACGAACAAAGAAGAAGTTTACTTAAATGTGTTTGCTTTGTTGATAAAAAAAACGGGATTCAAAGTGAGATAAGTGGACGAAATGTTATCACATAAAAGACGGTGGGGGGGGGGGAGGAGGCATGAAGAAATCGAGTTCTTTGAGTACAATTTGGAGCCGTCCAATTTCAGAGGCACCAGGAGCTAAGGCGCGACATTCAACTTCAATTGAAGAATGAGCAACTAAATGTGGCTTCTTAGAACTTCCAAGACACAAGAGAGCGGTCGAGATAAATGGTGTACTCGTGTGTGCTAGAACGATCATCAAAATTGTTGATTCAATATGCATATGTATAACCATGGAGCCATAAAGTATAATTTCGATGAAAGAAAAGGCCATGATCTTTGGAATGTTGAAGATAACGCAATACACGTTTAACGCCTTGCTGGTGGATGATAGTAGAAGTGCATAAACTGAGTTACGTACCATGTTGACTGCAAAGGTAATATCCGGGTGAGTAAAGGATATGTATTGCAAATTGCAATCCTTCAACAATACTTTGATAGAGTGTAGGATCGGGAATGATGTCCTCAAGTTCAAGTTTAAATTTTTCTTTACTGCACACAGGTGTAGAAATACCATTGTAGTTGGACATGTTAGCTTTCTATAGGAGTTCAGAGATATACTTGGACTGATTAAGAAGAAGACCCTTTCTTGGACAATGTGCTTCAACACCTAAGAAGTAGCTTACTTGGTCTTCTTCTCAAACGAGAATTGAAGTTTAACATTTTTCGAAAAAAAAGACATTTTAGTTTGACCTTATAAAACTCATGGTTAACGACCGTACGACCTTAAACAAAACAATTTTCACATTTTCAGTTTTTGAAACTCGTCGTTTTTTAGTTTAGAGAGTAATTATAAAAAGAATTACTGAAGTTAATTTGTTCAACTGAATTAAATTGAATATATTGAACTAAATTGAATTTTACTGAATATAGGTCAAAAAGAACAAGATATTACTCTCAATAGGGCATTAATTTTAGAATTGATGGTATTAAAAATTACTTTCGTGAAAGTTGGTGGAATAGTCGGACACAAGTCAGATTTTGAATACTAAAACCTATGTGGTCCAAATTAGATTCTCGATTTTGAGCCTGAACAGGCATAGAAACTTTTTTTATAACAGTTATTAAGCCAATAAAAATATTCTTCCCTTAATCACATGATCAACGATTAAGGTATGATTCATACAAATCAATCCTGAAATTATACAAGTTGTATATTTTCTTTAATGGAAAATAATAATTGTGTTCCATGCAAATTATTATCCTTGGGGCATGTAAATTAATTAAGGTGATATCCAATATCATCAATGGGAAATTTGTTGGCAGCTACTAAAAAGGACACTTTCAACCCAGTTTGTCAAGTTTGGATTTCGCATCTCAAACTTCAATGCAGTGGTCCTTTTAGAACTTTAAGGGCAAATTGTAATTAAATTAGGGGATTGTTAAAAAAAATAAAGAAATTTTGAGATACGTACTCTTGTAGTTATCAATAGAGCAGCTCTATATTATTTTATGAGCTTACTAATGGATGTTCAAATGTGACAGATAAGACATACATATTATGATATTAATAATACTCATTGTCCCAATAATTAATACCTCATTGTAAATTGAAACCAAAATGTTTTTTCAAACATTAATAATGAAATCAATATTAGTATTAACTAAGCTCTAACTTTAAACCCTAAACTTTGAGTAGTTGGATTTTAAATTTACATTTCCCTAGTAAATTCATATTCTATAGTGTCCTATAATGTCATTAATTATGTGTTGTAACCTTCAGCTTTGATATCCAAAATTTTCCAACCTCGTGCTATTCTAGTAAACTAAAAGTACAAGATTGAGAATATTTTTTGGAAAAACAACAAGTTTTTTACACAATACTGTATTAAATATCAGAAAAAAATATTATGTTTAATTTTATTTGCGCAAAGAAGCAATAATAGCATCCATATAGCAATGAATGGCTTTAAATGAGCCAACAAACCCTCTGACCATCCATACATGAGAGTAGAAATAAATTAAATAATCTCAATTGCAACGAATGGCTTTAATTGACCCATACTTAACCCTCTTCATATCCATACACAAACACATTAAATAACCTTAATAAATCCGGGTAAGCTAATTGGTCCCTATACTTCTGAAAATATTATATTTATCCCTTTTAAGTTTTAACCCACTTAAAAAAATTTGGTTATTTGAAGATGAATAAGGATATAGTGCCCAATATAATCCTTTTTTCTTACCCCTTAAAATAAGGGCAATAAATGTACAACCCCACAAATTAAATTAGGTACTATAGTGTTTTCGGCTTGTTAATAAATAAAGTCTAGTTAGATAACAATGTTAACTTTTGTTGGCATATGTTAAATTTCTAACAGGGAAAATTCACTATTTTTGATAATTTTGAACTGATATATTCCATCTATTCTTTTTTATATGTCTTTTAAGACTGTTCACCAAAGCCAATAAATCATTAATTAGAGCAATAAAATGACTACCTTACTCTTTCTAAATCACTATTTTCTATGCAGAAATTTTATCTCTTTAATGTTTAAGTCTTCTTTACATTAACTATTTAACATCTCTCTTATCAATAAATAAGGGTATTTTTGGAAAATTAGTGACAAAAATGCATTGATAATGCAAAACGTCATATAAAAAATAACAAATTGAAAACCCAAAACGTCATATAAAAAAGAATGGAGGAGTGTCATATAAATGATGTAACTACATAATAACAATTAATAAAACATTAGTTAATCATAACTTTCTACATTACTGCAACTCTATCAAGAGTTCAAACGAGTGAAGCATATTAAATTTAAAATGAGCTCATGAGATTCAAAGATACTACTATTTGTGAGCGAGAATTGACATAGTTGTCCGATTGACCTCTAATTGCTAACATTTGAAACCACAAAGTACATGTTTGCCTACATTCAAAACCACATAAATTTTGTTTGAAAATTGTTTGAAAACACTTTTCCTTAAAGGAATAAGGAAACACTAAAGGTTAACCCTTTAACTACCATAAATATGATGCATTTCATTCTTTTATCCTTGACATGTCTTTTTCCTATTCCCTTCATAAGCTTACTAGCTTTAGTATTGGAGGTCTGATGGGCGGTCCCAATGCAGACCATATCCCAGAAGCTACATTCCAAGTTCGAAGAACCATTTTGAGGGTAGTGTTATAAAGAAAAAAACTTCATTAATTGTTAAAAGATACTTGTATATTAAAATAGATTTGAAATTTCGTAACCATGATAATTAATTAGGTAGAGAACATAGAATTTGGAAAGCAAAGAAGAGTTGTATATATCTTGATTAATAGCTAGACAGTTGGTTATGGAAACTTACTATTAAGGTTTGAGGAAAAGAAGAAAATGACTAGAAGAAAATGAGTATCCACGAGTTGTCAACATTTAAGATCCTTATTTCTTTAGGACTTCTTGGTCTCCATTCATATTTATAGATTATTAAACTTTTTCTTTTACTTTATATCATTGGTGAAGTGCAAAACTTGCATACCATTATGCAATTTTGCTCTTAAAGTTGGCTAACAATGAGCAATTTTACAACTAACATTGTCAAATTTGGTTAATTATACATTTGCTTCATTTTATCTCTCATCAACAACAGATCAAAATAATTTTATTATATAATAAAATTATACATGCATTCTTTAAGAATTGGATTCAAACAAAATTCATGTCTCATTGTGTTTAGTACATTTCGCATATTATTCCTTATTTTATTTTATATTTCTTTTACTTGTATAACATGCTATATATTATTTATAATAAAAGATGATATTGGAAGCTGATAGTTAAGGATTAACAATTTTTTATATATTTATACTAAATTCACTAAGAAATATATTTATTGTTAATTTTGTCAAATTGAGTCATTGCAGTAGTGCATCCTAGGCGATTGCATTCACATTTATAGGGCGTTTGTTTCACCGTTTCCCAACTGCTTTTTGCCTTTTGGATCTAAAAAGCAGTTAATTGGGTGTTTGGTTAGGAATTAGAAAATGATGTTTGTTGCTTTTTAGGTGAAAGGCAACTGCTTTTCCAAGAAGCAGTAAAATACTGCTTTTTCTACAGAAAAATCTCTACGGATTTTAGTTTCCTTTATTGTCCTTAGCATTTTACATTTATAAGTTTTTTAATTTATGTCTACTTTAGAATTAAATTTATTTAGTGTTTTAAAACATGTACATTTTAGTCCTTTTACATACTAACAACAAAAAACAATTACAAAATTACCAAACACTTATCTTGAAACAGGAAACATGAAACAAGAAACCGGAACAGGAAACAATAACAGGAAACAGGAAACCGGAAACCGGAACAGAAAACAAGAAACAGGAACAGGTGCACCAAACGAACCCTTAAATTTTGGATCGCTTTGATTAGCCCACAAACTTACCTTGAGCATACACTCTTCATTTCATCTGAAAACTCCTCTTACTTTATCTCATAATTTATGAGATCAATAGATAACTTCAAGAAAATTGAGGCAAATACAACATTTTTCCAACTCGAAACAATTGATTCTTTGAGGACCAAAGATGTATTAATCCAATATATAACATTCTACAAATTCTCCTATAAATAGTGTATCCCCTTTCAAAGTTATACACATAGAAAGGTACACAATAACACTTCTCTTTAAACACCTCCATTTTTCTTCTTCTTTTTTCACTCTTTCTTCCTTCATCTTCTTCAAGAAGATGAAAGTTAGCATTAAACAAACCAGCATTATAAAACCGGCGAAAGAAACACCGGAAAGGAAGTTATGGAGCTCGGATTTGGACCTTTTGGTGCCAAGAATTCATGTTCCTACTGTTTATTTTTACAAGCAGCAGCAACCAAATAACAGCAGCTGTAATTTTTTTGAAGCCAAAGTGCTTAAAGATGCTTTAAGTGAAGTTCTTGTGCAATTTTACCCTCTTGCTGGGAGATTAGGCAGAGATGAAAATGGCAGAATTGAGATTGACTGTAATGGTGATGGAGCTATGTTCATTGAAGCTGAAACTACGTCGTTTCTTGAAGATTTCGGTGATTTTACACCATGTTCCGATACACTTCAACTTGTTCCGGATTTTGATTATTCACTCGATATATCTTCTTATCCTTTGCTAGCCATACAGGTAATTTATCGTATGTCTTGATGTATCCAAAATGTTTTTTTTCTTCTCATTTATTATTTGACAATGTTTGTTGACTCGGATGAAATTTTAACTCGTTTCCCTCAGAATTAGACTTCAATAGCGCTCTAGATTATTGACAATATTTTTTTTGGTAAGATAAATTGACAATATTGAAATGAGAAGTTACATATAATTCCCGTCAAAAAAGAAGAAGAAGAAGTTACATATAATTAATTTGGATAGAAAATTCAATAATCTATATATTATAATAAAATATAGTTGCTTCAGAAAAAAACATAGTTTAATAAGGCATATAAGGTCTTAAATCTTTAGTTTGTTTAACAGTTTTGTGCATTAATTTAGATTTCCCTCTTACTACTTATAGGATCAAATTACATTTTTTAATTTCCAACTTTAGTATGTTCACAAATTTAATATCTAAATTATTTATTCAATTAATTTTGTGCCATAGCATGATGGTTACACTGCTAGTAAGATATGAGAATTGAGATTTGGTTTTATTGTCGATGAAAGTTAACCATTTTATAAAATTATTTAATATTTCTATTGTGTAGGCTATGGTCACTTTGTTTTTTCCTTACTTTGTCTATACTTTGTTTTTTTCACCATTGGATTAGTTTTTAACCCATGATCCAATGGTTGACAAAACAAAGTAATGATTATTTTGTGAAAAACAAAGTGACCATAGAATATCCCTTTCTATTATATTAACATTGCATTTTATTTTATTTTATTTCTATTTTATACGGATCAACTTTTATAAAATTATCATGGTTATAAAAAAAATAAAGGCTTGTAAAAAAAGTAAAAAATAAAAGTGTGCTAATTTATAAAATATTTAATTGAGTATTTATCTCAAAAAAGCACTTCAAGATAGTGAATTGTAACCATTTATAAATGTTCATTAATTATGATTAGCCAATATGTGACAAGACATAAGCGGGTGAAGCGAACTGTGAACTTCCCAACATTATATTAATGCTAACTCATTTCTAAAAAGGCAGCTTCAATTAAGAAGGATTACCAAATGTTTCAAAAAAAACAACAAAACTGAAAAGAAAATTAATTTCTTCTAAAGGAAAAGAAAAGAATGCTTTTTTGTTTTTAGAAAGGTGTTTTAGGCTGAAATATTATCTTCTTTTTTATAAAAGTTTTGAAATATTCTATTATTTTATTTTTATTTCTTAAGGGAAAATATTTTATTATTAAAAAGGTACAAAGTTGTATTTGTTCGTTTCTTAATGCATTATTTGTTTTTGGCTTATACTATACAGAAAATTAATTCAAATTTTGCATTATTGTTCATAGTCGAATAAACTATTTGCGTCTTTTCCTGCCACTAAAAACTGATGTAACATGACAGTAGGAAGTGAATAAAACATCCACATCACTTGTACTGTTTTGTCAAATAGTAACTTATAGAGTTATTAATTGTATTTTTATTTTATGGTAATGGGTAAACTTATTTTTAGATGAATTTAGCAAATTACTAATTCATGTTCTTATTTTATGTACAAATTAATATACAGTTATTTATGTTTTTCTTTTTATGTACATTTTGTTTCAGTTGACCCGTTTTAAGTGCGGAAGTGTTTGCCTTGGAGTTCGTTTGCACCATACCGTCGCAGATGGCACATCGGCCATCTACTTTATCAATTCATGGTCAGACATAGCGCGAGGAATATCGATTGCCATTCCACCATTCATTGATAGGACCTTACTCGATGCTCGTGTCCCCCCTATCCCTACCTTCCGTCACAGCGAATACGATTCTCCTCCAAAAATGAAGAATGACACTCTCATGGCTAAGCCAACATGTACCGAAATACTAAAGATCACACAAGATCAAGTTACCACTCTAAAATCGAAGTACAAGAACAATGAAACCGGAATCAGTTACAGCACATATGAAGTCCTAACTGCCCACATTTGGAACTCCATGTGCAAGGGACGTGACTTGGATGATGATCAAGAAACAAAGTTGTACATTGCAACCGATGGAAGGTTTAGATTAATCCCTCCGTTACCACCAGGATACTTCGGTAACGTATTGTTCACCACCACAGTTTTAAGCACCTCCGGTGAAGTTCAATCAAGACCGTTGGTGCAAACGATGGAGAAAATCCACAAAGCATTGAGGAAAATGGACGACGGGTATTTAAGATCGGCCCTCGATTATTTGAAACTACAACCCGACTTGACGGTGTTACAGAGGGGAGCTAACACATTCAAGTGTCCAAATCTAAACATTGTGAGCTGGATAAGGCTACCAGTACATGATGCAGATTTTGGATGGGGGAGGCCCATTTATATGGGGCCTGCAAAGGTGGTGTTTGAAGGGATGGCTTATATAATGCCTAGCCCAAACAATGACAGGAATTTGTCATTAATTATTTGCTTGCACACCAACCACATGGAGTCATTTCATAAGTTTTTTTACGACTTCTAATCTTGATTAGTGTGGTTGATTAAGCATTTGTTCCACTTAATAGCTCAGTTTTGAGCTGTTTATTTTGGTTTAGAACTTCCATTGTCTTCGTTAATTTCTGGATTTAGTAGTTGGGCTTGTTAATTTCTTAGTTGTTACTAAGTTGAGTGATGAGAGGATTGGGTTGATTCTGTTTTGGATTTTATTTTATTTTTTTGTACTGCACTGGAAATGTTGTTATGCAATTGAAAGTGAAAGTTCTCCTACAAAATATGAGATTGGATGTGCTTATAAAACCAATAGTAGCAATATTATGGTTTACTTGTGTTAGCGAATCTAGAGTGAAAATGACGAGGAGCCAATTTTACATTTATCTCGTGGTAACCAAAATCTTGACTTTTGCTTCATGTCGTATGATTTTGTGACATTTGTCCTATGTATAGTATCCAATTTGGTCATATTTCCTCCTCATGGATGGAAATTAGACAACCTCTTATTTATAATGTCACTTCAGATTACTTCAATTGATGTCTTGAAGTAATATAAATATAAGATAGAATATGGGCTGAGCAGATAGGTTCACTGTCTGCAAATGGCCATGGCTTACATTGGTTGGGCTGATAGGTCATGGGTTGGATATGGCATACATAGTCATGGGTTGAGCTCATAAAACAATATCGAATTTATTCCAATTATGATTTTATGATCTCAAAATAAATTGCAATACCATTTTAATTCTTGAGTTTGGAATTCATTATTAAATAATTTTAGAAATTATGCATTCCTCAATTTAGTTGCTGGATAAAATTTATAACATAGGTTGCATAACTAAACCAATGCACCATTCAAAAAAAAAACAAAACAAATTGACATTGTTAAGACACTTATTTATAAGTTTTTCTTAACAAATTTAATGTTTAACGTCTTTGGCAATGAGAAATTTGAAGTAAAATTAGTGGTTTTGACTACTTAAAACCTCTAATACTGGTGGAGAGCGATATGAAAAAGCAGATTTAGCTATAAAAAAAATAATTTTGAAAAAACTAGTTTTAGAAGTTTTTGCAATTAGTGGAATCCTAATTTGTATTTAAGACATTTATATTCCTACTGTTGTACCTTCATTTTCAATTGATGCATGTATATGTTCGTAACATCAAATTTTATTGGATAGACTTTAAACAAAACGAACGTATGTATCTCCTTTGTTATTTTTCATCATTATTTTTTTTATTACTTTTTCATTATTATTATCAACTATTAATAATAACTAAATTTTTAATAAGGTCCGAATCCATATTTGTGTTCCCTACTTTAATGAGCACATACTATGATGATGATAAGGACTCTTACTCGAGGGGGAGTTGGTAATAGGCTTATTGAGGGCATTATGGGGAGGCACAATCATGTTAAGAAGTAAACTTGAAGGAGGTTTGATATTCCTTCGCTTCAAGAGGTAATATCCACTTAAAAAAAATCAACCTTTCAGCCTTCTTTTATGTTTGCAAAAGTACGAGGAGCAACATCTTGATGGAGTGGATGTGTACCCCCCCCCCCCCCCCCCCCCTTTTCGGTGGAGGAAGAGCTGACTAAGTTGGCTGTAACTGATCATGAAAGGGAACAACTGGATTCCTTTCCTCCGGACCAAGTCATAGGGGATGACAAAGGTGAGGATAGCCTCGGTAAGGAGTTAACTTATGTCATTTTTTCTGAAATTCTTATACATACTTTATCTTGATTTGTCTCGATAAAGTTGTTCCTTAAAGGCATTAATGTTTTGAATGTTTGGCCTTTATGTGGAAAGTTGGGTGAGCAAAATTTCCATTTAGTTTTGATTTATGCTTTAAGATGTTGGAAGCTCCTCAACCTAAATTTACCCCATCCTAATGTTGATAATTTTGCAAACTGGTTTTCTCTTATACTCTTTAAGAGTGATGATGTTAAAAGAGCAAGTGTGAATGACACTTTGGTCTATACGGGGGCAAAGAAATAATGACACGACATTGACACGAAAAAATTGGTGTCGTGCACAGGTCAACCCGGCAACCACGAAAATGTTAATTACAGAACTACCTTTGACTGATTTAGGGTTTAACACTTAATATATAAAGCCTAACGTTTAGCCCTCCTCTCCCTTTTCCAATTTTTGTAGCCGCCTCCCTCCCATTTTTTTCTCAATCCCTCTTATTCTCATAATCTCTCTCATTTTCACTATTTTCACTCATTCAATCTGTCGCCGTCCACTCCATAGCCTTCATTAGCACTCTATATCCACCGACACTTCTTCCTGTAGTCGCCAACAGTTTCCTTCCAGCCTTCGTCCTCAAACCCACAAAGCATATTATCTATTAGAGTTGATGAATTTGTGTAAAAATTGGCGTATCTTGGTATGTAATTCCTTGGATTGTGCAAATTGGTTGGGTCCAGTCGGGCCGTGTAAGCAATTTCGAGTCGTGTTAATAGTTTTAGTCGTGTTAGGTTAAGATTTTGCAAAACTCATGTAGTGTCGTGCTTTTTCGTGTCAAAGCCGTGTTGTATTCGTGTTTGGAATTTTGACAAGAAAATGTTTTCGTGTCGTGTTCGTGTTCAGGTTTTTGTGACACGACACGAACACAAAAATTGCCAGGTTTAATGGCGATGCAACATCGGATGGTATAGGTCATCACATTGGTTTTAGGCATGTTTGTAGGGACTCTCTTAGGCGTGTAATGGCTCGTCACTCTAAGTTCTACTCAAGTTTGTGGCCAGTTGGGCTGGTAGAGGCGATTGACTTGAAGGAAGCGTTGAGTTGGTTAATCTCTCATGGTGTCTCAAATTTCACATTGAAATGGATGCCAAGTTAGTAGTTGATGGTTTCTTCTTTAAGCATCGCGATATGTTAGGATTTGGTGGAATTATGGATCAATATCGTTCGCTTTCCCAACAGTGGTTATGTTTATGTTTGTCCTTCATCTCCTTCAAAGCACATAGCACGTTGTTGTGATTCATCTTATTCTTCTTCTTCATCTCTTTCCTATTCCGATCAACACACAGAGCACATATGATTCATCTCCTTCATCTCCAGAAGTTCAAAAAGCTCAGTTATGACGTATTCAATGATGAGAGCTCTGTCTTTATTCCTTCAATTGCTCAACTCTTTTTCTTCTTCTTCTTCTTCTTCTTCTTCTTCTTCTTCTTCTTCTTCTTCTTCTTCTTCTTCTTCTTTCTTCTTCTTCTTCTTCTTCTTCATCTCTTTCCTTTTCCGATCAACACACAGATTCATCTCCTTCATCTCCAGAAGTTCAAAAAGCTCAGTTATGACGTATTCAATGATGAGAGCTCTGTCTTTATTCCTTCAATTGCTCAACTCTTTTTCTTCTTCTTCTTCTTCTTCTTCTTCTTCTTCTTCTTCTTCATCTCTTTCCTTTTCCGATCAACACACAGATTCATCTCCTTCATCTCCAGAAGTTCAAAAAGCTCAGTTATGGCGTATTCAATGATGAAAGCTCTATCTTTATTCCTTCAATTGCTCAACTCTTCTTCTTCTTCTTCTTCTTCTTCTTCTTCTTCTTCTTCTTTACCTCGATTTGAAATCCTAAGCGTTTCTCATCCTCATTCAACTCACACCCTTGCCCTCTCACTCTTCTTGTTTTGCGTTTTCTCTCTCCGATTTCGGCGAGTTTTATATTCTAGTGCCATTGTAATATATCTCTCAAGTTTAATCTTATCAACACCAATTATATGTTTTTTCTTTTTATCCAATTGATGAACAATTTGTGATGTGTAAGGTTTATTTATTATGAAATAACGTCCAAATCAATTCCTCTGACATGGAAACCCACTATGTAATCTACTTAAGCTTTAAAATATACAAGACTACTAAAAACGAAAAAAACCCTATTGTGTTGTCGTTATGTTGTATGACACAACAAAATTTTTCTTCGCTGTTTTCTGAGCTAGCGTGCTATATATTAACAAAGTTTTTTCATTGTTTTTTGTGTTCTCGTGCTATGGTGCACACATAGCAGAAAAATTGAAACTTGATTAACAACACAAACACTAAACAAACAATGTGGACTAATAATTTATTTACCCAAGTTAGAATAAAACCAATGAAATGTTATTAACGGACAATATTTGGTGTTAGGAGTAGAACTCTAGAACCCAAGTGAAGCTCCTCAAATACCAAGGACAAAATCGTAATTACAGAAAAAATGTTATTCAGAATCCAAAAAGGAAATAAAAATAAAATATTATTATAAATAAATAACGCCACAAAAACACACAAGGCTAAAGTAGGGTTTGTATTTCTTCCCCTGCCCCCCAGCGGCCTCCTCTCAATACCTCTTTCTCTTCTCTGTTTTCCGCAGAAGAGAGAGAAAATAAAACTCCTCAACCCCTCTTTCTCTCTCTACAATATCATCTATCTATCTATCTTGTATTTTTGATACTACTTAGATTATATTATATAGAATATCTTCTGGATTCAGCTTTTGTTGTAGCTGAATCTTGTTGGGGTTTTGACGGTTCAGATTAATCATCTCTTAAGAGTGTGAAAGATCGAGGTATGCAGCAAGGTGATCAGACGGTGTTGAGCTTGAGACCTGGTGGTGGTCGAGGAAGCAGCAGACTCTTCAATCCATCTTCTAATTCTAATTCTAATTCTTCTTCTATCTCTTTCGGTGATCTCTCCCTTTTGCGCCCTCTTGCCGCTGCTCCTCTCAAGGTTGCTTTTTTTTCACCCTTTTGCTTTTGGATCTGACCCTCTTGAAAGTTTTGGATAGGGTTTCTTTTGTCTCCTTTTCAAAATATTGGATCTGGGTTTTGATTGGATTGGATGGTATTTAGGGGTAAAGGAGGTAATAGATTATGAAAGTTTTGAAATTGGTTTCTTTGGTGTATGTTTTTTTGTGTAATTTAATCAAGTTTGTGTTTCTATTGGTTGGATTGATAAGATTTGATTTTTGTAGCCGTGATTACTTGATCATCTTTTTTGAACGGTCCTAATTCTTGGCTGGTCACTAAGTACGTGTGCCTGCTGTAAATATGGACCTACATCAGTATGTAGGCTTTTAGGTGGGTACTTGGTGAGTTTTGGGTTGCCCATAAAGGACCTACTGACATGCAAATTTGTTAAGAATCAGTGTTGAACTAATGATGGAATTGCTCCCTAGAGAAATTTTTTTGGAGTAGTTTATTCAATTGTATCGTTTGAGTTTGTCCGTAAAGGATGGACTAGGTGAATTTAAGAGAGAAGTGTAATTCTCAATAAATATAATGCAACACCTATGTTAAATTCCACTGTACTTGAGTCTAATAGTGGTTCGTTGTGTATTTCGCTTGACTGTTGGATGCTGAAAGTTCCTGACTTTAATTTTTATTTTCTGTCTCAGACTGGAGATTCACGTTTTGAGGGTCATGATCGGGTGCGGTACACAAGAGAGCAACTTTTGCAGCTTAAAGAGGTAATGTTTCTCGACATCTTATCAAGTTTGATCATGCAGATGTCCTGGTTGCTACTATTTATTTTGTAGCTTGTTGTAACCAATTATTCAATATGGTGTAGAACCAGTATGAGTGATATGCCATGTTTTCTGTTTTATATTTCTCTGTAACAGAGTTACTTCCTACGTTTCTAACTACCTTTTTTACTTCACTTATTCCACACTAATCTTTGGTTGCATAATGATTCGTTTAGATGTTTAACTTGCAATTGAATATAGAATAAATAATGTATATTAATGATGTAGTGCCTTGCACTGATTTTTTTATGATCATTTTATTATAACAGCTTGCTGTGATCTCCGATGAGATTTTAAAAATCAAACGAGAGATCGACGCTGAGCTCTTTGGTGAAGATCAAAGCTGGAGTCGTGCAGAAAGCAATGTAAGTTCCAGTTGTCTTGATTGATTTCTTTTATGTTCCCTTTTGTCTGAGACAATTTCTCTGAGTTAAAAAATTGTTGTTAGTCGATAACTAAGCAAGGTAAATTGACTGCCAATTTTCTATTGCTTGCAATCAGTGTCTTGTTATTGATCGGCTATTGCAAAAAAAATTGCAGCTTTAAAGTTTACTATTTTCTTATTGTCATTTTCTTTTTTGCTTAGACCCAGCCACCAAATCAGCCTCAGAATCGTTATTCAGAGCCGGACAATCGTGATTGGCGTACTCGTTCTGTGCAACCTGCTACTGGAGAGGAGAGGAACTGGGGTGATAACAAGGATGTACCTGGCAGATATGACTCTAGACCAGAAGGAAATCAATATAATCGACAAGAACAATCCCAATATCCTAGAGCTTCCAATCATTCGGTAATTAATCTATCATTTGATAGCCAGACGTAATTGTGCTCCTTTTGTTTCTCATGTGTTCTATTTTTACTATTATTATTTTTTGTTTTGGAACTACATTTTTTTCTAGTAAATTGTTCATCCAGGCTGTAATGGTTTGATAAGTAAGATTATTTTCTCACGATGCCTCTTAGGACCAGGATTCAAATACTTGATGCTTCTTTTCTGTTTTTTGTTTCTCTTCTTTACAAACCTTATATTTTCTGTTAAATTCCAGGGGGCCCCTGCTCCAGCATTGGTCAAAGCGGAGGTGCCATGGTCTGCTAAAAGGGGGAACCTTTCTGATAAAGATCGTGTGCTAAAGACTGTCAAGGGGTAATTTCTTCAATTATGCGTAATTTCACTTTCTGCATTTAATAGCATAAATGTTTAAATGTCATAAATATGGTTCTTTGCATACTTGTTTTGTTGGCTGTGCTATTATCAACTTAAGTGGCAGTCGCACTGATTTTTTTCTTGTCACATGTAGTGAATAATTTCCCAGTTGAAAGTCATCTTGTCCTAGTTATTATTCTTCTAACACTAAGCAGTGGCTATATAATCCTACTCGTTATTGAACTTTCCCCCATTCGTGGGCTTCTTATAATCCTTGTTTTCGAGTTATCTCAACATGGATGATTGCATACAATAAAAGTTATCCTTTTCACTTTTGTAATAATCTACTTCTGTTCCGCACTTGGTTAGTAAGTTCTTATTGGTTGTATGGTTTAATCTTATGGATTTGCAAGGAAGTCAACTTAGGAAATGCTTTATTCATCTTATTTGGTCAAGTTTGTTATTGCCTACTCTCATCCGTGTTTTAAAGAACTTTCTTAGTTTAGAGGTTCAATATGACATTTGAGTTTAAAATGTGCTAACAACCTTTTTTTTGGATGCAGTATATTGAACAAGCTTACTCCTGAGAAGTTTGATCTTCTCAAGGGTCAACTTATTGACTCTGGCATTACATCAGCTGATATATTGAAGGTTAGATGATCTGTTCATTGGCGTGTTCTTTAAATTTTTATAGATGTTTTCAGATAAACTCATGGAGTGTTATATTATGCAGGGTGTGATACAGCTTATATTTGAGAAGGCTGTTCTGGAGCCCACATTTTGTCCCATGTATTCTGAGCTGTGTTCTGATCTCAATGAAAAGCTCCCCCCTTTTCCATCTGATGAACCTGGCGGGAAAGAAATCACATTCAAGCGAGTTCTCCTGAATAACTGCCAGGAACAATTTGAAGGTGCTGATAAACTGAGGGAGGAAGTTAGACAAATGACATCTCCGGAGCAAGAGTCTGAACGCAGGGATAAGGAAAGATTAATCAAGATTCGCACCCTTGGAAATATCCGATTGATTGGAGAGCTTCTGAAGCAGAAAATGGTCCCTGAGAAGATTGTCCATCACATTGTTAAGGTTAAAAATTTATAGACTTTCTTCTGTTCATTTTATCCTTTTTTTACTTTGTGCTTACTGTGATCTACATGGTGAAACAGGAGCTTTTGGGACCTGACAACAAAGTTTGTCCTGCTGAAGAAAATGTTGAGGCAATCTGTCAGTTTTTCATCACTATTGGAAAACAGCTTGATGAGAGTCCAAAATCACAGCGTATAAATGATATATACTTCACTCGATTGAAGGACTTGGCAGCAAACCCTCAACTAGCTCCGCGACTGAGGTTCATGGTTCGTGATGTTATTGATCTGCGATCAAACCGCTGGGTTCCAAGGCGTGAAGAGGTTGGTTTTATTTTTTTTTTATTTTTGTAATTCTCACATTTCGGTAAAGATAATATTCTTTAATCATTATTATAGGTCAAAGCTAAAACCATCACTGAGATACACTCTGAGGCAGAAAAGAATCTTGGATTGCGTCCAGGTGCGACTTCAAGTATCAGAAATAATCGTGTTACATCTGCTTCCCCAGTGGCTACTGGCCCAGGCGGGTTCCCCATCAACCGACCTGGCACAGGGGGTATGATGCCGGGCATGCCAGGAGCTAGGAGGATGCCCGGAATGCCTGGAAATGATAATGATAACTGGGAGGTGCCTAGGAACCGGTCAATGCCAAGGGGTGATGGATCGGCTATGCAGTCTACTGGACGTGTCCCGTCTCCAATGTATAACAAGTCTGCATCACTTAATACAAGGCTGTTACCTCAGGGTAGCAGTGGCTTGATCGGTGGGAAGAGTAGTGCACTTTTGCAGGGTAGTTCTGGCTCCTCTCCTCGCCCTTCGGTTACAGAACCTCCTTCCCAAGCCCCTGCACCTACTAAAGCTACTCCTGTTCCTGCAGCTGTTGAGAAACCTGTGGCTTCAGCTCCAAAACTAAACGTTGATGAGCTCCGAAGAAAGACAGTCTTGCTTTTGAAGGAATATTTCAATATTCGGGATCTGGGCGAAGCAATGACTTGTGTGGAGGAACTGAAATCTCCAGCCTACCACCCTGAAGTTGTCAAGGAAGCAATCTCCGTTGGCTTAGAGGAAAACCCACCCTGTGTTGAACAAGTAGTGAAGCTTTTAGAATACTTATTAGACAAGAAGGTTATCACAGCTAAAGACATCGGCACTGGTTGTTTGCTTTACGGTTCTATGTTGGACGATATAGGGATCGATCTTCCAAGAGCACCAAATAATTTTGGTGAAATCATTGGGGGGCTAGTTTTGGCTAAAGGATTGGACTTTAAAGTCGTCAAAGAGGTTCTTAAGAAGATGGAAGACGACATGTATAAGAAAGCAGTATTTGATGCTGCAAAGAGGACCATCAGTAATAGTACTGATGGTCAAGCTGTGTTAGATTCACAGGCATCTGATATCGAGGCTTGTGAGAGCGTGCTTTAAAAGCAGCGCCAGGACAAGATGACACTCGTAATCTGTACCCACACACGGACTCTGGTGCTTTTCTTTGCGATTATAATGCCCTACTGTCCAAAAACCTTTTTGAGGGGAGCAACTTGTACTATGTGATAAGGTGGAGCTGCCAAGACAGGTTTTATTTTTGTTTTATTTTTTGTTTTTTTTTTCCTGAGTCATATTTTTCTCTGAGGTAATAGCTGTGTGTTATTGAGCAAAGAAGTTAAACCATAATGCCATGGATTTTGTTCTCCTCTCCTGCATGGTTGGCTAATTATGTGCCTGATTGCTTGAGACGAACGGGGCCTTTTAAGGGATCCAGTTGTTTTTTTTGTATTTCATTAGTTTCGACTCGAGTAATTTAGATTATTGTTAAACTGTTCAACTCATAAATCTTAAATTTTACCTTCTCTCTATTTTGACTCGATCTTCGCATTCATATGTTATGGATATGGTCTTGTGATATTGTCTGCCTATATGCAATTCCTTTTGATATATTTGCCGAATTTGGGGTCTCCGGAATGTGTTTAGCAGTTAGCAGTAATGAACTGGAGTAGGAATGTGTTCAGCATTAATTACTAACTTCTATTTTTGTCCCAACAAGATCTATGTTGTTGAGAGGACTTCCACCTAATAGTACTAAACAGTGACGTAGCTCTTGATATATTGGGATGTCAAATTTATATTCTTGACTTCTGTTTTTCTGTCTTTTTTTCATAATCAGATTTTTCTTCAACATGAGATAACTTGTTTGACTAGTTGAAAAGATTATTTTAGTACACTAGATTTCATACTATTTATGTTTAGTTGATAAAAAAGATTTATAACTTTCTAAAGCAGTAATTTTTTATTTGAACGGAGTGAGTAGGGTTCAAAAAAGAAATTTAGTGTGTTGGAATAGGTTTTCACATTGCTTCAGTGATTATTCCTGCAAGATACTTGTAGAAAGCATAATTTGTAATGGGTTTACAAAACGTAATTTGTAAATGTTGTTAGAAAAATAACATTGACTTTTACCATAATTTATATCAACTCAATTCCAAGGTTTTTACCACAACAAATAAACAAAAGATGACATTCAGGTACGTTACAAATAGTCAGGTCAACACATAGTTGACCAATTATTTGGGATGAAATTTGATGGTTTCGCTTGCATGCTATGTGGTTTTAGTCTTCTATTCATTAAATTGGTTTCTTTGGGTTTTAAAAACAACGATGGAAATAAAAAGTTGCTTAAGTCGTGTATTATCTTAGATTTCCGATTTCTTGAAAGCATAATTCTCTTTTCAGTTTTTAAGGTTACTTCAATCAAGGACATGAGTTGAGCACTAGTTGCTTTTCACCTCCTCTTGGTCTAGAAAGTCGTTCTCATTTGCGGATGCATTTCCTTTTTTCTTTTAGTTACCTGCTTGTGTGGTTGATTGGTGATCGGTAAATGTAATTGCAACAATAAACCAAATGATTTCTATGTTAATCCATTTTTATTCCGATTATATATGCGATACCCAACAAAAGTCTGATGATTTGAATGAAAGATCAAAAGGTATGATATAGACGCAAAAAAATAACAATTTCATAAAATTAGCAATTTTATAAATTATTTCATAAAAAGTTCGGTTGAAATTATTCTCATTGTAATACTCATTTGTGTTAGGGTGTTATTAACACCAGAACTATAAAATTAGGTGTTAAAGTTGAAAGAAAATTGGTTATACGAAATTCAGTGTCACTATTCATGAAGAGTGATCCGGCGTCACTCTTCATGAATAGTGACATTGCACATGCTGAATTCGGTGTCACTTTTCTTGTTAGCCGATGCCTCTTAGCAATTGACGCGAATACTGACTCCAACTTCAGTAGTTTTGAAGTCAGTGCAATTTAACAATTTTAGTGTTATTTAACCTCACTTCCATGTCCAAAAATTACAATGAGAATAATTTTGTAAAATTAGCATTTTTAAAAGGAAATTTTATTACCTTTATACAATTTAAGACATAAATGAAATTTTTTTTTAACGTACATGGCAATTTTTTTTAAAAAAAAAATATCAAAATTCGAACATATATTGGTAGGGAATCGAAAAAGTAGTTGGGTATCAAATTGAAACACAAACCCGAAATATCTCCCGCGCTAAATTCAAACATGGTGTTCCAGAGAGCGATCTCAACCGATCAAGCAGCTGCCACCAACACGGCGGATCAGTCGCTAAAGCTCGCCGTCGCAATCTCTCTTCTCCGTTCAAAGCTCCTTCAGAAGAAGACTTCTTCTCCTAAACCTCCTGAATCCGACTCCCTCCGTTGGAAGCGAAAGGTCTCTCCGATCTCCATAATCACTCAGATCCTTCTCTTCTTTTACGCATCGAAATTCAATTTCATTTTATGCTTATGATTTAGTTTATTTTACTATTTCTTAGTAGCCAAACACTATTTGAAATTTTGTTTCTCTTCACTTAAATTTTAGGCTAAGGAGAGGAAGCAAGAGCTGATTCGATTCAGAGAAGATCTCAAGGAAGCAGAAGGTTGATCGATCTCTCGAGTTTTTTAGGTTTTGTTGCTAGATTTTCTTAGATTGATTTGTTTTTGTTTCTGATTCTGTAGATACGTCTTCACGGAGTGATTTGTTCTCGCAAACTGCTTCGTGCAAGTGTTATTTCTATAATAATTTGGGAAAATTAAGCCCTAAGGTAGACGGAGATTGCTCCGATCGGAGATTCGATGATGTTCTTAGGCGTCGGTTTCTTCGTCAAGGTATCATTCTCCATCCTATCTTGTTTCTTATTTCCTTTTTCCCCCTTGAGAAGTAATTTAATTGCAATGTATGTTCTGATTTTGAATTTTTTCAGTGCGGTATAAGGAAAGGAGGAGAAAAGATGGTCCAAATAGAGGTCGCCGTATTTCAGGTTTAAGAGATACAATTGTCTGAACTTAATTAAGTAATGGCGCTCAAACTTAGCTCTAGTTTTGTAATATGTGACTACCTGCAGGCATAATCTGATTTTCAAACTGATTCTTCCTGTATGGTTGCATGTTTATTCTCCTAGATAAAAGAATTAGTAAAATGCTGAATAGGAGTTTGGTCTACTTGCTGTTTTTCTGTCGATCACATATAAATGTGGATTGCTATTGCATTGAACATTATATTGATTAAGAGTCTAGATTGGTACAGTATTGATGTCTGCATATGTTTTATTTATCTTTTCTTCCCAAGTCTATGTTTTCAACTGAACTCAAATGAAAATTTCTGCTTATACTATTCCGCAGATTTGAGTAGTGAAGATGAACTAGAGCAGCTTAAGGCCTCTGTTGATTTTCTTGTAGACCTCCATGACACTGCCTCTCATGTAAGGGTGCTTTTTCGATGATTTCTTTTATTATATTGATGCCAACTATGGAGTTTTTTTTTGGTGTCATAGCTTGATCTTCAGCAGTTATTTATACAAAATGACAGGTTCAAGAACCTAATTTTGCAAACTGGTCTCACCAAGCAGTGGATTTCATCTTAGGTACATATACTGGCCGCTGTACTTTCAGATGGCTCTCTTGTTAAGTATCATTTCACTACAACCATCATTCTGTATTTTTTGGCTGATTAAGCTAGTCCAGAATTAGTTGCATGAATGGCCCAAGATTTTACTGCCATAATCATATTTTCCAGAGATTTCTTAGGCCATGCATATGAGTCTCTAGGAGAGGGTTAATGGGTGGAAGGTGAATGGAGGTTAACCTCCTATACACAATTATGATTTCTTTTGACCTTCCCTGGATTCTGATTACAGTTATATCAGGGGTTGAAAGAAGTCATTATTCTTAGATCCCGACTGGCTTTTGCTACGGGTTTTGCAGAGCAAGAAATTAGCTAGGAGAGAAATGTTGTTTCATCTTAAATATAGGTTGATGGAGGTTAGATATTTACCACTCATAGCCTCCTGTTTTGGAGTGTCATATAAATTATCGTAGTTGCTTTAATGTGTGTTACTCTCCTATTTATTGAATAACTCCTGGAAAAATGTGCCCTTCATCCAAATACAGCATTCCATTCTTTGACCTTTGTTACATTTCCATGTCTTCGCTCCTAAAACTTCCATGCAATTTTTTAGGGAATTAGCATGGTGATAGACAATTCTGAGTTTCGCTTTTCTCACACTGTGTTGGCTTCTATTCAGACGGAACAGTATGGTACATGTTAATGGTTTGATCTGTTTTCTAATCTCAAAAGTCAGAAGAATGATATTGCAGACTGTTTATATTCTGTGTCCTTTTGTTACATAGGGAAGATAAATATTTCCTATAGTCTATACTACTGTAGGGAAAATTTATATCGATATATATTCATAGGGACCGGACTTCTTAATATTTTTAGCTTAGTTACACTTCTCCCGTTAATATTATGCTGGACAATGCAAGTGAAGGAAAAAGTCTGTAAGGATGGAAAATGAGAAACAAGAGAAAGAGCTGGCAGGTGGTATACTACTCTTATCACCTAAGTATTTCATTCTCTGGCAAACTTTGAAGTGAGAGAAAAGTATGAATTTCATAGCCATGTAGAATGGCTGAAGAAGTTTCAAAACATGATAATTAATGTCTTGAGTTATTGATTGCTAAAAGCTGTTTCTAGATTGACTGTCAGTTGTGTTGTTTTGTTACCGCTGATTGAGTTTCTAATGGTTGATTCTTGATCAATGATGTTTCTCTTCTCATCCATCGGCTGGTTTACTATCTGGATTTTACATGTTTATTCCTGATTGCTTGCATCTAGTACTAATGGAATACATTTTATTTCTCTCGGTGCCTCACAGCATCACTGAGGAACCTGTCGCAAACAGCAAAGAGCATGGATTTCATTGAAGAGATCGTCAACAGCTTAATTATGCAATTGATCAGAAAGATGTGCTCTCCTTCAGAAGGAGTTGGTATGTATCGGTTACATTACGTATTTTGAACTTCATTTCTTCTAAAAAATATCCTGTTAAAAGCTGAAGAGCTCTTATTACCCACTTGTTAATGAAAATGAGGGAACCTTTAATTTTTACATTGAGAAGTTCTTTTTTACTTCTTTCTGATACTACCATCTGTCTTCTTTTCCATATACTGTTTTAGGGTCGCAGGTTGATGTTGATCCCCAATTCTATGTTCAACATTTGATCCGCAAGCTTGGAAGTGACTCCTATATTGGCCAGCGTGCAATACTTGCAATTTCTCAAAGAATTTCTATGGTGGCGGAGAACTTGCTCTTTTTGGATCCATTTGATGATACTTTTCCAAATATGCATAGGTGTTTGTATATAATGTAAGTGTATTATGGTAGTATTAATAATCTCGTTCATCTACCTTAACTCTAATTCTGATGCCCCTCTTAAAATTGATCTGTTTAATGACTAACCCCCTGCAATTTTAAGCCAAGGAATGTGTATAATGATGAGCTTTTTATCAGTGGTATGTCTTGAGTTCTAAGCTCATGAGTATTGAAATGTCATTTAGCTGTATGTGACAGTTCAGTTTCTTTTACACTCTGAACTGTTATGAATAGCTGATTGCTGATAGTTCTTACTACATGGGTACTTTTTCTTTTTATTTCTACTGTGACTTGGTTGCTTCCTTAATTTATATATTAGCTAAACTTCCTTATTCCGAGTTAATACTACCTTAGAGGAACTTATGTTTCTGAAGGTGAATGCAATCTCAATGTAGTTTCAATAAAATATTGAGCTTAAGATGGGAGTATGTATCTTTAGCTTATTATGGGATTGAGATCCTCTGAAGTTGAAATCTCTCAATATGAATGCTAAAATGTTTTCATTTCTTTGTGAATGACAGGATCCAGCTTATTGAGTTTTTGGTGTGTGATTACTTATTTACTTGGTCGGAGGACAGCAGTTTCGACAATGGTATATATCTTGACTGCATCGTTATTCATTTTTATTGTGGTAACTCAATTTTCATCTTTTTTTCTTGTTCTGAAATTTGATTGGTAGCCTATTTCTACAACTTATATGCTGGATGCATGTGTTCTCAAACAAACTACAAAATTTTACCCAAAAAGAGATACAATAAAATAGTGATTTTACAAATAACTGTTTAACCTTCTATGGTCTGAGAAAATTTTAATTGATAAAGCATTTTAACTTTCATACATTTGTCTACTATATCCTCAATTTTAACTCCATTGGAACCAACTAACTAGGTCTCAATACGAGCCAAATAAAACTTTTCTCATTTCCTCTAGCAAGAGCAATGCTTTCTGTGTTTCTATATAGGGTTAATTGAAGTAAATCTCGAAATACAAGTACTTATTTCTTAATTAGAAGTTGCAAACGACCCCGTTTTGCAGTACTGTTCGAAGAGTGGGTGATATCGCTGCTACATGCTCGAAAATCACTAGAACTTGTGGAAAACAGAAATGGACTTTACATGTTGTACATGGATCGAGTCGTGGGTCAGCTCGCGAAACAAGTAGGCCAGGTTTCGGCCTTGAAGAAGCTCAACAAAGATGTCCTGGATAATCTTTTCTCCTGACTGCATGCCATGTGAATGCTAGCTACGTTCCTCCAGGTATTTTCCAAATACTTTACAAAGCTCTTTGTATTCTTCTTTATTGTTTTCTTTTATCTTTAAATCGCCATCTGTTCTTAATATGCTTCAACTTTAATTAAACACGAAGCATCTAATATGACTATAGATGCAACTAACTCTTTTTATGAAATTGAAAGGAATCTATACCATTATGTCATGACTTTCTTTGAAAGTTTTGCCTTTTCTTTTTAATATTTACTTATTTTTCAAATTTTAGTATTTTGATATATGCAAAATCATCCTCTCATCTCTACCTTATTAGCCGTATTGATATTCAAAAGATGGACGTCAAAATATGAATAACTAAAGGAGTTAAAATAAAATGTAATTTTGCCAGAATTGTTGAATCTATCATTGTCTCACTTGACTGTGATGTGTCTTTGATTTTTACTCTGCATGTTTGACTTGGTCGCTTTATTTATTCGCTCGAACGTGAATTTATTTGTTTTGGGCGCATGAATGGCCAAGATAGTCCGAAATTCGAAATGCAAAATTTTTATTATCACCGAAAGTGACTCCAATCAATCCCCCTTTTACTGTGGATTTACTTGCCGACTGCCAGCCTGTTGCCGTCATTTTGTTCAGCTTTTTGCTTCACAAACTTCTTTCTTACTCAATATTCCTCGTGTTCTAGTAGCCACGCTCAAATACATCTTTTTTGGTTATTAAACATTAAATTCGTCCAATAAATTTATTTAAGGAATAAAGATTTAAAATGCTCTCAAAATATGGTACTTCTTGAAAATATAAAGATGAGTTCATAGTAGAGCTATTTAGAATGTAATAGAAAAATATAAATTTTTATTTAATATTAATATAATTTGGTCATTAAGTTGTACGTGAATGAAGGACTGTAGGTTGTGATGATTGGGTAAAACAAGGATTATTGGAAAGAATGAAAAAAGAATAGAAAAGAAAAGAAGAGAACTAGACATGCCAATTAAAGTTATTTTGAGTGATAAGAGTTTTTAGTCGTTTAAGTGAAAGTCATGACTGAGAGAAGACCACCTAAAGAATGGGTGAATAATTAAGTTTTCACCAATTTTAAATATTAAGATGGATTGTATTTGGATTATTTTGTCATATGTTACTAATTTAGAACTTATTTTAATACCAGAAAATTTAGTTTAAATTAAATAAAATTGATGGGTGACGAACTTAGGAACCATTTCTCCTTTATTCCATTTTATGAAAAAGAAAGTGTTGTATGACAGTAAAAAAGTTAAAGGCCATCCACAATTCCACATGTATTTTGACAAAGGCCACCCCAGATATATCGTTTGCCTTCATTGTATTAGAAGAGAATATTATGGTTGGGATCAAACTCCAAAAGCACACTTCAAACATCTACTTATTAATATTTCCTTCTTATGATCTCATCAAACAAGTAACTATATCATCATATATCTCTTCCTCCAGAGCTTCACTCTTGTTGGCTAAAATGAGGCTTCAATTTTACTATCTCCTTGTCACTGCCCTTCTCTTGATGTCTCAATGTGTTTCAAGTTCACCTGATGATACTCCCAATCAAAACAACACAGCAATTGTTCCATCCCTTCGTCCTCGAGGGAGGCAATTAGCAAATATCGGTCTCAGTCCCTCCAATGACCCCAAGCTTGGGATCTACATTAAGAAAAAAGGCGGTCAGTTTGCTGTTCGTGGTGGCCATACGAAATCAGCTGCCACTCCAACTCAGCCAGCATCATCCCTTTGTTTGATCGCCTCGCTTCTTGGTTGCTGTTTTGGCTTGTTCTTGCTCTAGCTTGACCTTTTATGGTATTAAGAATGAAGTTCGTGATCATTTCTTTTTTCTTTTAGGGCAAGCCCTTTAGAACTTTCATGGTCCTAAAGAGTCATAGCCACTTACTAATACCTCTGGTTAGCTAAACCGTCACTTGAAGTAAAAGAGAACCAGTGACCAATTTTCTCAACTTTGTTTTCTTCTAAATTTTGAGTACATATGTCTAATGATTATTGAAATTAGAATAATAAATGTAGAAGTTATTGAAGATGATTTTATGTTTACGACCTCGAACAATATTGTTTGAATAAATATATATCTAGATATTTCAGTTCTTAACTAAAACAAGCCGGATCTTTTAGATTACACGTATGATCCCTATAAGGCAAGAGATTTTTGTTCTGCCAAATCAAGATCGCAATACAACATTCTTTAACAATTACAACTCCTTAATTAGGATTCTTATTTTTGCATACATTGTGCATGTCTTTTATACACATAAACACAAGAGATAGGGAACATATAAATTGCCACATTGTTGAATATGTTCTTGGCATGCTCGATTATGCTATGTTGTTGGCTTTTTTCTTGACGTATGCGATCAATCAAACTCCTATGATTTGTGTAAATGTTCGTCTTTTCAAGCATATGCATGGTTACAGTTAAATTGTGCTCCAAAAATGATTTTGAAAAATGTTTTCAATAAAATACGCGTTTCTAACCATTTTCTAGATCTTGTTAATTGGACCCTCTGCTCCTTGTAACTATCCCTCTAAGACTCTCCACTTCCTTAATCCCTTTCTTTGTTTGAGTCCTATAAGTAAATAAATGTGAGGCACTCCAATGCTCGCAGTCTGTACGTTTGCATTATGAGTCCAACATCCATCCTAATGCTAATCAAAGGAAACCCATTGATTTAACTTAGTAACTATAGAGAAAACCATTCAGCAAAGTTTTCATAGTATCGAACTAAGCATACGATTCCTCATGCCGAACTATGCTGTGAATTTATCAGAGTCTTTGAAAGTAACTAATATTTACATGATGTCCGGCTTATTAGTCATAACTTCCCCTACAAAAATATTTTTGCCATTATGGTTCGATGATTAAATAGTTTACTAAACCATCAATTGGTGAGAAATTATATGCTCTATTTGTCTGGCACATCATCGGTTAAGAGTATCAATGTGAGAAATTATATGCACTATTCATCTGGTACATCATCAGTTAGGAGTAGCGTTGCGTATGAAACTTACCGATAAGGACACTTGTCCTAGTCGGTGGTTTCGGGATCCTAGTATCGCTTATAAATCCTGTTGTAATGATTTTGATTGAGTTTTTTAGTTATTGTGTTTCCTACTTTGTAATTATTGCTGTGTATATTTACGATTGTATATGCTGATCAAATCATCAGTTTATTCTAGATAAGAAAGGTCTCAATTTTATATATACTTTTCAAAATTATGTGTTAAAATGACTCCCAACAATTAACAGACGAAATTAATTTGTTCAATTGAATATTTTATGTATTTGATAATCCACTCCTTGAGAATTTCTGAAAAATATTGCTATTGATATGAATTCTACTTGAGCTAAATTTATACTATCAATTGTTGAAGCCATTTTAATCTCAAATTCATAGACAAAAGAGTGATTTCAAGAGAAATATTTCGGAGGCCACGTGGAATCATCTCGTTAGGAATGACCTTCTCCTCATCCACATGGCATCATCACGGCTGTTGTAACAATGAGTGTATCTCACTTGTGACACACGGCCCAATCTAGCGTTGGGATGCGTGCCAAATATGTGAACCAAAGTTTATGAGATATTTTCCATAACTACTACAACCTCAATTCTCAATCATGCGTTGAAGCGAGTCTAGGGCACAGGCAAGAATAATCTCCTAAAGCCCTGTTATTTTATGATTGAACTGAATTGAATCGAACTGAAGTGAATTGAATCGAACTAAAGTGAATTGAATTGAACCGAATACTACTGAACTGAATTGAAATGTATCTACTGAAGGAAATTACTGAACTGAATACTACTGAACTGAAATAATTTACTGACAAGGCATAAAGAACATGCCTAATTGTGTATATATATCACTATTCACTTTCTATATTCTACATCAGCGACGCCTTTCATTAAAATTCCCCTCTAAATTTGATTGTCAAAGTGGGTCTCTCGTCCCCAAACCTATTTAGATTACTTTGTTCATAGAGGACCAGTCTCATTCAAATCATCAACCGGAGATTCCATCAACATTAAAGAGTATCATATTCTAAATCTGAATAACCTTGGAATGGATAAGAAAGATAAGGTTAAAAAAAAAGAGATGCTTAATTACTTAATTGGCGGCTTTACTTTAATTAACCTTTTCCTTGCACGTCTTTGAAATTATGTAAAGATTGGCCCTTTTTACTATTCATGAATATATTTTCATGTTATTCCATTCAAATATAGAGGTACATATTCATATGGAATTTTTTCCAATTTGAACCATGGACTTCTCTTGATTGATTGCTTTAACCACAAATTAAAACCTTTATAAGTATGCTAATTAATCAATCTTCATATCAAGAGTTTCTCTTAAGAAAACTTCGCTTAATATGAAAAAGGCAATAATATTACTTCTCATCGTTTATTGCACTTCTCTTTCATACTATGAATGTGAAAGTGCTCTAAGCCCTACGCACAATCCAATCACCAAGGAAGAATCATCTAAGGGTAGGTTTTTTATTGCTGATTTCCTTTTCATAGCTATATCTAAGTATTCATATTGTGTTGTTGATTTATATATCATGAAGTTTATTAGAAAAAAAAAAACATAACACCGTAATTTATATCCAACCCGTTAGTAATAATTTGTAAATTTATGCGTCCTACCTTTCAACTTGAACTTTTAGATCACTTTATGTTAATGCTATAATATCAGAATTTTTTTATTAGTAAAAGTCGAAGTAAAAACAAAAGAGATGACTGCTAGACATTGTGTTGTGTGTCAAGCCCAACACATTACTTGTAGTTGGGCTAGAGAAAATAATAATAAAAATTTAAGTCAATTACTTTTTATTATTTGTCATAATTTATCAAAATAATTTATTTTTTCTTATATGAATTTGGTAGATGATAAGGTTTTGTGTTTTGAACTAGTACAATTGAGTTTTCTTTCAATCCCTAAGTAAATCAATGTAATTGATAATCAAACAGAAAATACCATAGAACTTTAGTTAATTTGATGTTGTGTTGGCAGGTGGTGCATATGAATTATCAGAAATAAAATCGAAAAGGAAAGGATTAATTGAAGGAGAGGATGAAATTGATATAAAAAGTTACCAAAAGGGTGGGAAAGGAGTTACTGGAGGTAATTCAGATGTGGTTCGTCCTCCTAAACCCAGAAATGGAACAACTTCTTTACTCTTCAACTCATCTTCTTGCCTATTCGTTCTCGGATTCTTCATTTCCATTCTCTTCTTTTGATTGCCAACTTAAAGATTTATTCGCGTGTACATCCGAATAAGGAAAGCGGGTTATTATCAGGTTTTGTAGCATAGATTTTTATTTTTGGTGATCTTTGTAGCATAGATTACTCATGTATCATGTAGCAAAAGAAACCGAATCGTGATATTGTATTATCTATTGTGCAAATCCTATGTCAAACAGTTTCAAAAGGAGAGATTCGATTAATCCATAAACTAGGCTATGTTTGTTTGCAGAAAAAAATTTTCCTAATTTTACCTGTGTTTGTTTGTTTTGGAAAATCTGAAAATATTATGCAAGTTAACGGAAAATTTGTTAAGGATTTGGGAAAATGTTTTACTCTTAAAAAGTTGAGTAAAAAACATTTTCCAAAATATGAAGCCTAATATACAAAATGCAGCCACCTATCTTCCTTTTCTTCCACGACCTCCCTTCTTCTTCTTCGACCTCCTTTCTCCGATCAGCCACCTTTTCTTGACGTTTACTCCAGCGAGATGGTCTCCGGTCGGCTACCCCCTTCTTCCTGTTTACTCCGCGGATTATGTCGATGTTTACTCCTTAGTGATTTCAGATGATTTAATGTTCAAAATTATTAAATCAAGTGTAGTAAAATTGTAAGAATTTGTGAATTCAGATGATTGATGAAGGAGATGAGGTTAGATGGAATTTGAAAAGAAAATACAAGTTTGATGAATGAGGTTTGATGATGGCGATTATATCATGAGTTCATAAAAAAATAAAATAAAACTTAAATTCCTAAATATTATTTAGTAATATTGTTTTTCAATTGTAAATTTTTATTAAATACAGTATATTTCCACTTTGTTGAATAAGAAAAAATATAAATTTTTAAGTTATTTATGATCAAATTGAAATATTATGTTAATTTATATGAACTTAAATTTGGTTCGGAAAATATTTTTAAACGTGTAACCAAATAGTGGAAAATAATTTTCTTGAGTCAAACACCAGCAAATATTTATTTTCCCTTGCAGGTTATTTCCTTTGTAAAATATTTTCTATAAATTTATTTGTATATTGTGATAAATTATGTAATTAAAGAAGGAGAAGCTATTTACAGAAGAATAACTTTATGGAAGAAAATTCAATTAGATTTGAAGTATGAATAAACAACCATGCCTAAATGCTTTATCTATAAGGCACTAAGGTTGATAATCAAAACTCTATTAATTAATAGATTATTATGGATGAGATTAAGTTATCGGTTAAAATGTATTTCTATTGAGTCAAACATACAATAAGACCCGCATAAGAAATTGGAAAGAAAATCAATAAAATTACACAAGAGTTTTAGCGTGAAAACCTCTTTAATAAGAGTAAAACCATGAGACCTGAAAGCACTTATTAAAATTTCTTCAATACTATAAAAACTTTTAGCCTTGCACACAAAACTCAAAGTTCAAGTTGTAAATTCTAATTAGCTAGTTTTAAGAATGTGGATTACAAATGACTAAAGACTAACCTATTTATAAAGAAATGCCCCCCTTAACATCTCTATTTTCAAGCAATATGAGATTGACACACCATTTACAATACTTTTAACCAATGTGAAATGTGGAAAATGTGCAAACAAATCTTCTCTTGACCCAAATCCTCATATATCTTAACTCAACAGCTTCAGAAAATTCAACACTTTTTGCAAGTTTCTTTTCCTTCAATCTGCCAAGGAACAGTAATCATCTAGTTAATAAATATGTTTCTCTCTCTTCATACCAATATCAAGCTACCGCTCTTGAATACATTACATGACTTGTCGGTTCCAACATATTTGTACCACACGAAGCTAACTCGTTGACTCTAGCAATACATCATTGCGGAGCTTTAAGCAAACTCTTCCAACATCTTCAATCTTCATCTTCAAATTGTTCTCACTTCGGAGGTAGCATCCTTCAACTTGTAAAGTGTCAAAATAAGCTTGATGTCTACAAATATTAATATCAGCAATTAATATAATTGAACACCCGATCAAAATGATCTTCAACGATCACAATCTTCAACCACATTAGTAAAATTTTCACCATTTTTACTTCTGCAATCCTTGTAGACTCTTCAAGTCCTTCACAAATTACGAGCAACAAGATTGCGTAAATTCACCACAAGAAAAGCTCACAATAATATGATATAATATATGTCCTTTTGCTGAGATCCACGATCACCTTTTCAAAATTAAATTTGTTTATTTTTGCTCATTTCCTTGTGTATTTTGACAATTTATTTAGTCGTACATATTGCAATAGCTTACAATTTGTACGTTTTGCTTGTGTAATTAATAAAAAATATTGAAAACTTCACAAAATTTATAAAAACAAAGAAAATATTTAAAAATATCTTTGTTTTATATGATTTGATTTTGGTAGCACCAAGTAGAAGAAAGCTTTTGTTGGTTGACGTGTCAAAGTGAAATCGGAAATTCAAGAAGGTTGTTGCTTTAAGTTTGTATAGCTCTCGTCCAATTATTGTATTTAGAATTTAAATCTAGTATACCAATTCATTTAATTCTGAAAAATTGTTGATATTCTTAACATGAAACTTTCCTAGACACGTCCGCATTTTATTTTTTTTATTTTAACAATTTTTAATTCACTTAAACATTGAAATATTATTTTTTTTTTGGTGAAAAACATTGAAATATTTTGAAAATATGACAATGTGATGTTTATGCTCTCAATGTAGTTTGAGTAAAAGCATAAAGGGATGCATGCTAATTAATTAGCTTGGTGTGGACATGTAATTAATTTCTCAACTGAATAATAATTGCCAATTTCTATAAATATTGGACACACCTATCTTTTTTTTCTATTTACTAAAACTAGAAACTTCAACCAAGAACAAGAAGATAAATCACAAAAAAAAAACACAAGGCATCTATACTCTACAGTAAATTGATTATGTTCAATGAAAAGATCGAAGATGGAGAGATTCCACCAAAATGAAATCGCAAGAAAAGAATATTTACAGCCTATAATATTATTCTGTAACTCTTTTTTTTCTTAATTTCTCTATATATACTGTTACCTTAATTATTATTTAATTGAGGAAAACATCCCAAAAACAACATTTCAATGAGGATAGTAATGTTTGTTGTTTTTATCTTCCTAACCTTTTGTTTATTTTCTTCATTTTACATTGGTGAAGCTTCCTTTGCCCCTCAAGAAAAGCCACTCAACAAGAGCTTAAAACTTGGTAAGAGTAGGTAGTAGCTAATTAACTTCTTGTTTCAATAATCTTCCGATAAGTTACAAATTTGTCCTATGGTTATTATGGGAGAGCATATCATGCGTTTACTGGATGACGCATTTTTCAAGTTTCGTTAATGGAAAATGGGCAGTTTCATCCTTATTGAGTGGCCAAAAAGTGGGAATTTTGAGAGTACTCGAAACATGAAATTGAGTACGTGAAAAAGAAATTATCCTCTCATTAATAAAACTTGAAATTGTACTATCGGGTAAATGTTAAACTTTAAAATCTTATTACAGTTTTATACGTGAAACTAGAACTATGAACTATAAAAATTCGTATAACAAAATCGTATTTAAGGTTTTCAAAGCTAGCAAAAAATAAACATAAAAAAAAGTAATACCGTTAAATTCAAGAGTTATTTATGTATTCAATTCGTTGTCGATGCCATCTTTTAGTTTTTTAAATGAACTAAATGGGAGAAAAATGATAAGGCAGAAATACCCATCGACCTCATAATCAACTTCAACACTGATATCAACAAAGTCATCCTACTTCAACGGTGTTTGTAAATTCTTTTCCCGAAAATTGAAAATCATTAGTAGTCTTTTGTCACAATCCTTAAAATATTAGAACACACTTAAAACAAAAAAACAAGGTGTTATTATTATTTTATTTCAATATATATATTAATAGTTTCTTGTTCATGTAGGAGGTGTGCATGATCACAAAGTTGAGATACACAATTTTCAAAAACATGGAAAGGGATATGGTGGTGGAGATCTCCTCCGTCCCCGTAACGGCCATAAGAACGGAGCACCTCCTTTTGCTCTCAAATCCTCATCCATACTCTCAACCCTACTTAGATATGTTGTTGTCTGCTCATTTTTCTTCAATGTCTTTATGTGAATTTCGTAACTACTGAAGGACGATAGGTCGAACATTTTGAAGTAATTTTACGATAAATTTCAAATTACCCGTATCATTTTTAAAAAAACTTGGATTTACCCTTACATTATTATGAGGTACAAATTTAAACGTGGCTACCTAAATTCCTCTATTATTTTTTCACGACTCTTTCCTAATTTTCTATATGGTCTCTACTGTTGACATCCAATACGCTGGACTAATGTTTAAAATCGCCAACCTCAAACTCGGACAAACAAATATCAACAAGAACTATAAGAACAAATGAAAACCAATATCCAGTAAATCTCAAGTGTATTCTCTACTAACACCACATTAAAGAAAAACAAACGAGACAATATTACAGAACAATATAGGATTGAACAATCACATGGAGACTGGAAAAGTTATGCAACTTCAGTATATCTGAATATTATGCTGATACTGATTTTTTTTCATGCATTTTCTCGCATGTTTTTCTCCCTTGTTTTAGATTGAAAAGAAAAAAGTTCCCCTATCGCGCTCTCCCCTCTCTCTTTTTCTCGTGTTTGATTGTTTATCTGTTCCTTTGATCTTATACAGAAAGAGAACAAAACTGCAGCAACAATGATCATATGAAAAGAAGACATAACACCAGAAAGTCCTAGTCATCCAAATGCTTAGACAGAACTCGTCAGAAATATTAACCTAGCTAATCTAGTAGGACAAACTCAGATTTAAGAACTCATTTGCAGTCGATGTTTTTTGCAATTTAATGGTAACATTCATAATCAGCAAACTGGTATTTTGTTCCACTCCAATAGAACACAAACCCTACACAGATTATAACAAACCAGTATTGGTATATATGCTATTAAGGGTTGCCCAGATAATTTATGAGACCTACAGCATTCACAATAAGAAATATCAATGGAATGAACCTTCAACAATCAAGGTCTAACCACTTGAAAAGCTTCCCAAGCTGCACCAACATCAAGTGTACCTGTTCGAGTGCCCCGGTACAAAGCTACAATACATCAATTTGAAACATCCAATGACCAGAGTTCACTCACAGCGAAAAGAAAAAACATATTTAATATGCACCACATAAAACAATATCACAGCAAGTCCAAATTTTACAACGATACTCAAACAACAAGAAGAAAGAAGATAAAGTAGTCAACCTGTCGTTCATTCATCAAAATGACATTTACAATTTTAAACATGATCAGTGACATTAACAATTCAAAGCATGATTGGGTATATAAAGACATACATATAAACAATAAGGGTAATTCACATTTTAAACTATACAATAGTAACCAATGATGGGGATTATTACCTTCACAAGACACCATGGTCTGTAAATCAGCATAAGAAAATGATGCTTTCCTCATAAACACTCCAATGCCAATCACCTGATCAAATTCGAAAAACATCTGTCTGAAACCGTTCATCATACAGCCTCCAATGACCATACCTTTCAGTATGCAACACAGATCTAGGGATATAGTAATTAGGCCTTTTAATCTCTTTCAAACTCTTCAACCCGGACGTCGCATTCGCAATATCCCTACTAGTCAAATTAGCACACCCAGACAGATCCAAGTACTCAATTTTCAAACACGATTCACAAATCGTAGAAAGCCCCTTCCCTGTTAATTTCGAGAATCGAAGCTCAAGATGGTTCAAATTGGGCATCAATCCCGCAATTGCAGCAGCCTCTTCATCCCCATCTTGAGGGCAAGCATTTAGATACTCATTAGGAACAATCCCCACATGTTGAGAAGGATCCAACCAGTTCATAAAATTTCTCTTTAGAACCTCAAGATTGGGGCAATTTCTCCCTATCATCACCAAAGATTCATGAGATATTTCGTAGCAATAACTTATATCGATCTCCCTCAATTTCGTACATTTAAACGCTATCTGAAGCATAGATGCATCTGTAACATTTGGGCAGCTCCTGATTGAAAGATTCAGAAGATTTGGGCACCTGGAGATGCATATATTTGTTATTTAACACTCAAATCTACAGAACTGACAGAACTGTCGGATATCAAATATTGAGGTTGTCAGGAATAGAACTCATGACCTCTCAATCACAGAGGCTCTGGTACCAGTTACTTAACGGATTGAACTAAAAGCTCGATCAAGCTAATAGTTAAGGCTAACAACATCTTTTATACTATTTTTTGAAAAATTAACAGTTTAGTCTGAGCTCGAGTCTAATTAATATAAAAGATGTTGTTGGCCTTAACTATCAGCTCGAGGTTTTAGTTCAATCACTCAAACAACAAGAATTCAATTGAACCGATTTGATTGTAAATTGAATTCTACCTTTCAGCGACGATATTGATAGAGCGATCGGAGCAGTGACGAGTGCGGATGTCGGTGAGAGATCCGGCGCTCCAATCGACGACGGATAGGAGCATGGAATCGATCTTGGTCTCGAAATCAGGAATCCACCAGCGAGAGGATTCGGTTATGGAATTGAATCGAGCATCGAGATCGAATATAGAATTGAGAGATGGATCTTTGCAGGCGCTCAGCCACGATTTGCAAACAAACATCGGACCTCGCCATCGGTGCTCGAATGTGAGTCTCGAGAAGATGTTGATCAAGCATTCCTCAGTCAGTTCCGACCAATTGCTTCCGGAGTTAGGTCCCATCTCGGCGCCTCCCCCACTTTCGCCGTCGTCGTTTCCGGTCATTTTTTCACTTGGCTATGACCATCTCAAAAACTGAATGTTTGTCTCATATTGTTTTCATTTGGTTATTTATTTTTTTGAAAAGAAAAAATTTTCGTGGTTTCACCGATTTAATTTTTATCAAAACAAATTTCAGATTTTAGTAAAATGAAAAATTTTATATTAACGCTCTTAAAATTAGACTTTACGCCCTCTAAAAGAATATATTTTGATAAATATTGATTGTCTAAGAAAATTTAATTCTTCGGGTTTTTTATTTTGTGATCATATAAACGATGTTTAGTGAGAAGAGAGACAATCAAAGTTTAGAGAGAGAAAAATTAAATAACGATGATTTTTAAAAACTGGAAATGCAGTTTTATGAAATTTATGATTTGAAAAAAATTTAATACTTGAAAATTTTCAGTTTAACGTCGTTAACCATGAGATTTATAAGGTTAAACTAAAATGTTAACTTTTTCAAAAAATGTGAAACCTCAGTTCTCGTTTTGACAAAAAGTAAACTAATGTGCTTTCTCTGAAAATAAGTGAAATCATAGGAGTTTTTTTTAAAAAAAATTACCATTTATTTTTTTAGAAAGCAAATAGTATAGGAACATACAATTTGGCCAATTCCGACCAGGTCAATTACGGGCCAGTTTGACACTATTGTGGAGAGAAACAGTTATTGTTCTGAAAAGTCGTTGAGGAGTGCAAAAAAAAAAAAGTTGAAGTGTGTGTAAACACATTTCAAAGTTGTAAAACATAAATAAATAAATAAATAAATATGAATTTAAAAATATAAGATTATTTTAATAAAAAAATATCAATATCACATTTATGCATGAACTCTAGTGGCTGTTTTTTCCAAAAGCTTTAAATTGTAGCTTTTGTTGAAATAAGTTTTTCCTACTTCGAGAACTTTTTTCAAAAGCATTTTTGCATTTACCAAATATTAATTTTAGGAAAATCTAGGAAAGCTGATTTTAGGAGTGAGGAAAACAATATAAAACTGAACATACATCGGTTGTTCTCGAACTATTAAAATCTAGTAGTAATGTAATAATATTTTAATTTTTAATGCGAAAATCATTCAATTTTGAATAAAAAATTGTATCAGCCATTTTGACAGGAATCCAACAGCTAAACTCACTGAATTGCTACGTAACATTGACGTTAGGTGATATTTTCACGTGACATAAAATGTTTTTTGATATGTTGTTAAATTATAAAAGTGAAAAGTTGATAAATATGATGATAAATTGATAAATTTTTGGATTAAAATAATGGAATTTGGAGGTATTTTTAACAATTTGTCATTTTTTTTTTTACAAATTTTGGTAAAAATAAAATCATGAATGAAATATCATTTAAAATTGAATGATTTTTACATTAATATGATATTTTTGTTTCATCTTAGTTGGAAAATTATTAGCACTACTCGAATTTTCGCGCGTTGCGCAAGTTATATAGGTACAAATTTTAACAAATTTTTTATTAATAGATAAAAATATATGTATATATTAATGCAATTTTCTATTGTTTTATCTCAGAATAATGTGTTTTTGCCATTTATATTTTTGAATTACTCATACAATAAGCAAATAAAATTACACCAAAGTTTCTAATTAGAATTTATTTCTAAATCATATGAAGTTCCCTATACTTGATCAAAAAAATCACCTTGTCTCCCCAACTCTTGGGATGTTTGATTAGCTTCCTCAACTTGTGAAAAGTAATATATTTAGCTCTCTCAATTAGTATAAAACGATGCACTTAGCCCCATATGTATATATGGTGCTAATGTGAAAAAAACTTTAAAGTAAAGAGAGAGTGGAGAGGCGAAAAAGATAAAGAAAATATAAAAAAAGACCTTTAAATTTTATTTTCTTTAAATTTTCATCTCTTTCTTCTTTCTCTTATTTTTATTTTTTTTTGAAAAAATCCAAGAGCATTTCGACTGCTAGATTCTGAAATTCCAGATTTCGGTCGCCGGAAATTCCAATATCTGGCTGCCGAATTTTGGAATTCCAAATTTCAGCCATCAGAATATGGCCGCCAAATTCTGGAATTCCAGAATCCGACCGCCGAATTTCTAAGATTTCAGATGAAAGAAGAAGAAAAAGAAAGAGGATAAAGAAGATTAAAAAAATAAATAAATTAAAGGACCAATTTTTTTGGTTTTGTAAGGATTAATTTTATAATTTTCAGGAGAGTCACTCTCCCAAAGAGAGTGGATATGGATGAAAATGATATTAAATGTATCACTTTTCACAAGTTGAGGGGACTAATAGGACGTTCCAAAAATTTGGGGGTAAAGTGTCACCTGCAATTCGTAGCTTTGGTGATCTCATCTCTAATTATGTGGAGGACAAGGCGGAAGGTCTCATGCTAGTGCCACCAATATGATTAGCCTTCTGATTTTTCCTTCGAATAGGGCTCTATTATTGTGGAGCTTCTTTTAGTTTTGTGTGTTTAATCTCACTATCTTTTCGGTAAAAGGATACAAAGAGGTTGAGCCTAGATCTCGGGGATTTATAGGAATCCATTTGTAACTGATGGAAAATAGAGGGGTAAGTTACACCACCAGTGGTACCCAAACTATAGCCACTTTCTCAAAGTGACATAAACGAATTTTGTCCCAAAGTAGTACCCAAACTATTTGTGACCTCCCAACTAAGTTCTTATTACCTCCTATACCGGTCAACACGCGTTCAACATTCAGTCAACACCGATCAACGCAAGTTTGACCATATTTTTGTTGACTTCGTTGATCATCCTACACTAAAATTACAAAAATGACCCTTCCTCATTCCTCCTCCCGCATATCTTCTCTCACCATTTTCCACCATAGGTGATCTCTTCTTCTTCTTCTCTTTCTTCTTCTTCTTTCCCCCTCCTTTTTTCTTTCTTCTTCTCTACTCCTACTTTTTTCTTCCTTCTCTCCTCCTTTCTCGTTTTCTTTCTCCTCCTCCTTCTCTTGAGATTCCAAAGAGATACCCGCCAGAATCTAGAATTTTCCAGATTCCAGCCATGGCCGGAATCTGGACCGAAACTATCCAGAATCTGGAAAATTTTAGATTCTGTCGGAATCCTTCTTCGGGCTATGGTGAAAGAAGGGGAGAACAAGGAGGAGGAGACAAGAAGAAGAAAAAAAGGAGGAGGAGAGAAAAAAAAAGGTGGAGGAAGAAAAATAAAAAGAAAAAGGAGGAAGAGAGAGAAGTGATGGTGTGAAAGAGAGGTGAGAGAAAATGATGATAGAGAAGCAACGGGGTAGGAAGAAGCAGAGTGGGTAATTTGGTCATTTTGCTTAGGATGGTTAAATGGGTCCAAAAATATTGGTCAAACGTGCTTTGACTGGTTATAGGAGGTCATTTGGACTTGTATAAGAGGTTAGTGATAGTTTGAATATGAGACAAAATTTTGTTTAGGTATCGTTTTGAGAAAATGGGTATAGTTTGAGTACAGCTGGAGTAATTTACCAAAAATAGAGGGAATAACAATTTGTTAATCCGTTAGAACTTTTTCCGCTAGTTTTTGGCACTGCTATGAAAATTTGTCTTTAAGAGATCTCAACTAGTTGAGGCAGAGTAAATGTGGGATTTAAACACAAACATTTTGAGATGAAAAATCAAAGTCTCAAAGAATGAAAACTCAACTTTGAAGTTTAAAACAAATTTTTTTATTTTTTCTAAAAATTGACACATGATCAAAAATGCATCTAAACACACACATCCATAGCAGTATAGAGGATTAACTCCACTTTCAACACTTCCATAATTATCTTGTCAAAAGAATTTAAAAAACACTTCCAAAATTATAGAGATCAAGAACACATTATTTAGCAACCTTTCAAGCACTCCTTATTGAAGATGCTTTTCGGCTCATTTAATTCAAATATCTCCATCGTGTCAACAAACTTATAATATCTTTTTAACTTGCTTGAAGTAATTTATAAACCATCAAAAATTGTTTAAAGTTATATATTAATAGTAAGAATTTAATAAAAGTGAAATGCATCTCAATCTATCTAAAGCTTCAAAAAATCAAAATCTAATCATGTTTTGAAACAATAAATATACAAGGGACAAATATTTCATAGGATAAGCAATTGTTTAGTCCATATGATTTTTCTTAGACAATCAATTAATTGTGCATTTACGGAAGTAACTATAAAATTTCTAAAATTTGGTTTTGTGGAACTCGTTAAAATTCTATGTATCAATTTCATCTATTATTCCATTAATCAACATTAAGCCTTTGTGCCTTTGGGAGTTGAGAGGTTAGGTTAATGGAGTTGAGAGTTAGAACAGGTTAATGAGAGTAACAAAACGGAATGGGAAGTAACGGAAATGAAAGTTAAATATTAAAGGAGATGTGGAATTGATTGAGAGTTTAATGGATGTAAATTAGTTAAAAAGTTTATGTTACTTCCATTAACTCTCAATTTGGAGATTAAGCTTTTGAGGTTAATGGAAGTAAAATGTTGACTCTCATTAATTTTCATTTAATCTTTTAAAAATCTCCCATTTAATCTTTTAAAAATCTCCCAAACGAGGTTAATCATAAATTATACGTTCATTTACTCTCATTAACCTCCTCCCCAAACAAAGGCTAAAAAAGAAACTGAAGTTAAATATGAAAATGCATGAAAATGTGAATGTGATCAGTGTAAAGAGTTCATGAATAATAAAGTTAAAAAAAGCAAGAAACTAATTTAATCTTTTTTATTCAATTGTATATATGAAAAAAATTAAAAGAATAAATAAATTAAAAGAAATTATAGTTTGTCAATGAACTAAATAAATTAAAGAATTTATAGTTTGTCAATGAACGAGTACAACTTTGAAGATTTATTAACTATTGGAATGGTTTGATCTAAATGTTTGAAGCTGAAGGGAATGTTGTTGAGAAGGGTGTTTCACGAAATCACTGGCTGCAGTTGATTCTCGGCTAACATGTTCATCTTCAGTGCTGATTACACGAGAATTACATGGATCGTTATAGACAGCACACTGATATGATTTCTTGCTTGTCGAAAAATTTCCATTGTCCGCGATGTGCAATCTTTAACATCATACACGTGTCGGGAAAATCATTGACCATTAGTGCATGACCATTAAACATGTACGAAAACAGCAGGTGGCTCGCAAAATTTCATTTTACTAAAACTCCCAAGCCAATGTCAACTAAACCAGAAAAACAAAGATGAATAAGATGAGAAGAGAGATGATGAAAAAGTGAAATAATTAATGAAAAAATTAGACAAGTGAAATAGATAACGAGCATTTAATATTTGTTACCGGCTCGTTTGTAATATTTGCGAGCAGCTCGACGAAGAAGATGTATATCATGAGGACGGCGGCGAAACGTGATGAAGTCGGGCGGAGATGGATCGTTGAGGACGGCGGTGGAACATAATTAGGAGGATATAGAGGTGGAGTTTTTGGAAGGCGGCAGATTAATCTAAGAGGACTTATATAAGAGTGATGAACATAAAACCCTAAAATCATTTTCATGCAACAAAAATTATAGTATAAAATAATGTCAGTTTTTGGAATGGGCCACACAATGTCAATGGGCTATTCATTGTTTGGCCCATTTCAAAAATTGCATTAATACTAAGAATATGATTAAAGAACTAATTATAATGATTTTAGTTGTTTCAAAAAAAAATTATAATTATTTTAGTTTGAAATATGCGTATAAAAATAATCAAATAATAATTTGTTACTTTAATTTGATTTTTGAATATCGAAAACTACAATCAATCATGTTAACGAGCATTTATAAAGATTGTTCATAAGAATTTATCGAGAATTCTAACCAGTGTAGATATCATTCCAGAATGACACATACCAAGTAAAGTAGACTTCCAAACTTTTTTAAACCCAAGCCAAAGATTAGCACATGCTTCGTTTACGGGCGTAGAAGATAAGAAAAGGAAAGATGATTTGTACTGAAAAGTGAACAAGACCAAATACATGTAGTAGTAGTAGTAGTAGTCCACTTATAAAGTTACTAGACTGCAGCAGTAGTCAACCTGCCAGCTCATCGCGAGGTAAGGAACGGATCGAAACAAATGGTGATCAGAGGTGTACTAACTAAAAAGAAAAAAAGGCTTGTTGCCTGCTCTAAACTAAAAAGAATAAAGGCTTGTTGTCCGCTCTAAACTAAAGTAAACTACCTTTTGAAAGCTATGCGGAACCACCTACCACGCTACAAGAAAAATTTCATTACTGATGTAAAAACCGTCTGAAAACAAATAAATTCCATTAGTAATAATTTTTCTACAGAATGCAGACGAGACAAAAAACGTGGGTAAATTAACGTCAAATATTTTTGACATTGCGCAAATTCCGTCAAAAACTGATATTTTCCTTGACATTTCCTTCTGTCAAATGGCTTGACATTTCTGCTGACATGACCATTATCTTGACTATTTTTCCTTCAGTCCATTTCTACACCATAACATTTTTTTATAATTGAAATTCTTTTATAGAAATATTTAAATCATTATTTAGATTGAAGGTAGCTAATTACTAAAATTCAAAGAGACAGTTACAAATACTAAAAAAATTTGGTCGAAAAAGAAGTCATATACGGCAGCAAAATCAAACAATTTTTTAATTCCGTAATTAATTACATCTTTAGATATAATTTGCTCAAAAATAAATTATAGAGAACCTATTTGCAAAAACCGAAACTAAACGAACATTCAACAGTGAGAAAAAGCTTCCATCTTCAGTTACTAGGTGAACTTCTCCGCATCCAGCTGCCAAACATGGGGCTATTTTTTCGATTTGAAGTTGTTTGTGACTGATCCCAAAAAATTTCAGTTTAGTAAACCTAAATTCATAGATTCTATGTTTCACGGAAACTTCTCCGTACTAGCATACGCATATATGTATCCGTGTGCATATTTATTTTCATTTTAAGGCTGTTTCATAAAGGTTATGTTTTAGAAAGAACGCCACCCCGAGTACATGCAACATAGCAGAGAGTTGGTTCAAGAACAAATTTTTGACTGTTTAGTGGGGGTCATATTTAGTTCTTTGTTGAAATGGGCTTGAATTAGAAGATTTGGAATAAGATGATCACGTTTTGATAGTTATTTTTAGTATGATTGCTAATATTGCCTCTTGACAATTTGATTGCTTTGGTGCTTGTTTGCAAAAATGTTTGTGAATGTGTTACTTGGTTCATGCAGGTTGTGTTTGAGAGAGAGTTTTTTAGTTTTATGTGTTGCAGAGTTTGTAAGACAAAATGGTAGAGTTCGAAAATGAGTTCTAATGCTATCAAGGCGTATCAAGAACTTTTAAAAGCCATCAAGAAACACATTGGAAAGGAAGACTACAAGAAGCATTTCAGCGAATTTGTCACGCTAGATTTCCGGAAAAATAACAATCTTTCTGATCCCTCATCCATTCAGCAGAAAATCAAGCTTGCTCGTGATTATACTTTCCTGCTTAATAGGTACGCCTTCCATCTTGCGATGTGCTCTTGTAAACTATTGTTTGATGCAGCAAAAAAAAATATAACATTACGTCTTTTGTTACTTTAACCGGCACTGCGAGTTATCTACTTGAACTTTAGTTGGCCAATGAGATGTTATTATATAGTTGATTAATGATCATAAAAATAATGAAGCAGAAGTCGCCAATTAAGATTTTCGTGAGCGAAAACGAAACAACCTTTACCCATTGAAACCGAGTCTCGAGTTGGAATGCAGGAAACTTTGTTAGACAAACACTATTTCTATTTTGTTCCCACAGAAATGCCTGAATGATCAAGGCTGATAAACCTCTGGAAGCTGAAAACCAACCCCACAGAAATGCCTAAATGATCAAGGCTGATAAACCTCTTGAAGCTGAAGACCAACACTTGCCGCAGACTTCCCTAGTATTCTTTTCATTTCTTCTGTTGTATCGACCATGGATGCGAGGAAGCTCACCTGGAAACTGAATATGGAAGCTTTGTCTCACTGTTGAATCTTCATTTAGTTTCGGTTTTTGCAAATAGGTTGTCTGTAATTTATTTTTGAGCAAATTATTTTTAAAGATGTAATTAATTACAGAATTAGAAAAATATTTGATTTTGGTGCCGTATATGACTTCTTTCTCGTCCAATTTTTTTTAATGGGCTATAAGAGGACGCGCCTAAAGAGAAGAGAGATAGCCGTTTTAGAAGAAGAAAATAGTGAAGAGGGGTGGGAGTTGCGCAAATGGGAGAAGCTAGGACTGGGACAATGACAACATTTATAGTAATGGGCTGGCCTTTTAAAACCCAATCTGATGATATTTACAAATGTTTTTATTTCTTTTGTTTATTAGGACTAGCAAATAATTTAGTAGATTTCAAATTACCAAAATCTATTTCTTTTTCAAATTTTGAAGAGATTTTATAAAATGTTAAAATTTATTATTGAGCAACGTCTTTAATTTATTGAATTTTTAGGTTAAATGAAAATGAAGCATATTATTATGTTTTTTTTTTTAAAAAAAAGCATATTATTATATGATATATTTATTTTTTTGATTAATATAACGTGCTATTTACCTTAATCATATATAATAAATATAAAAATTCAAAAGTTGTGAAAAAATATAAAATAAAAATTACAAAATCAGATGTATCAAAAAAAAATTTATAATTTTATTGATAGGTGTGTAAGATAAATCTAAAACATATGTTTTCTTCATTATCATTATGTATTAAAAAAATATATATAATAAAAATTTCTGTACTAAATTTTACATATAATGACTGTATGGCCCCGTTTGGTAAACAGCTTTTTGAGGGATAATTAGAGGTTTTGACTTTTTTTAGAGGTTTTGACCAAGAAAAACTTTAATTAAGTGTTTGGTAAAGAGAGGTTTAAGATAGCTTTTTGAGATAAAAAAAGCTACTTTTAATAGCTTTTTGTAGTATTTATTTGATTGACTTTTTAACCCTAATGATTAAAAATAAGAATAATATTTATAAATAATGAATGTCCTTATTTGTCATTTTGCACAAACAGCTATTTACAATCAGCTAAGTTTACCAAACAGGTTTCTATAAACAGCTAATCAAATCAGCTCATCAAATCAGCTGACAGCTAATGCAATCACATAACAGTTAACAACTAACATCTAATAGCTAATTGCCAAACGGGACCAATATGTGTCCTAGTTATCTCTTTTACCTAGTAAGAAAAGAGAGGCATGAATATGTGCCTCTTATCTCTTCTTCTTTTTTACTTTAATTTGTATTTCTATTCGATCATACCTCTTCTTCTTTCTTACTTTAATTTGTATTTCAATTCAATCATACGACTCTAGCAGAAAAAACTATATACATTATTTAACTAATTTCAATACTATAAAGCTAATAAATATAGTAAACATGTACAATCACTTCTCTTTTTCGTTTATCTATGCATAGCTAAAGTAGAAATAAACATTTGAGTTAAAGGAATGGTTTTTGATTTAAGATTGTAAAAATATCAAACATAATATTATTTCACGTTTTCTAAAAGTTTACCATCCCAAATTCCGTCTGCAATGATCTTTGGCGGAGTAAAAACATCAGCCCACACCGCCAAAAACTGAGGGAAATGTCTGGTGGAATTTATTTATGGCAAGACTTCCGTCAGAAGGTTGTCTGAAACAACGTTGATTTTGGACAGAAACAATTCCGTCGCAGGATTCCTTAGATGAGGTTTTTCTTTCATAATATCAAGTACAAAAACCAAGAAAATTTCTAACTTTCTTTAATCTGTTCTAGATGAAGAAATTTATAATTAATATTTTACATATTTATACTCTAGAGTTACATAAGAGATGGCTCACTTTGGTTCATTAGAAAAATGTCACACTGTAAATCTTACAATTTGTAGAAGTGAGGTATTTTCAGTTGCATAAATAACTTATTATCCCACATCAGAGAAGAAGCTGAAGTCTGGAAGAGACTGTTGTTATTCTGAATTTTGACGATAAAAAATTGGATACCGTTTTACTTTTCTTGTTCAAGAGCATCACCGAACTGATTTACTGATTTTGGAACCAACTTTTATTTCGTTGCATATCAGAAATTCAGCAAAGAGCATAATGATAGCACATTACTGTTAATATGAATTTGAGATCATTGTGTATGTCTGTATGTATATATGTAATTACGTATGCATTCGTTCGCTGGCTCTAAAAGCTTGTTCCATGTTCAGAATTTTGATGTTTTTTAGAAAAGAGTTGGCAAGTTACTGAGTGCTAAGTATTTCCCTTACAAGACAACCTCAACAGTGGCAAGAACTCACTCTCCAAAATATCTACCGGTTACCTCAGAAATTAGAAATAATGTTTACGCAACCGTTAAGCAAGCTTCCGCTCATTCAGCAACAATGGGGGCAACAAATGTTGGAACATGCAAGAATATAAGAGCCAAGTGATATAGGTTCAGTTGAAAGATTCATGTTGGATGCACCTTATGGATAATTTGAAAGTAATATACGCCCAACATTTAGCAATATAGTGCCTTGATGCACTTAAAAATGGCACCGTTATTTATCTAAATTGTACAACAACAAACGATAGTATATGTCATCAACACTGTTCAACACCTAGGATCAAGGAACTCATTTTTTTACAATCCTCTCTATGAGACTATGACTATATTATATGCTCAGAAACACTCTTAAACATGAACATATGACAATGCACATTACCTAACTGTAAGGAGTTCGGAAAGCCAGCAAAAAGCAAGGCTGATAAATGCTGCTCCAAAAGCTTATTTCAATAGTTTTGAACACTTGAGAACTAATCAACTGGTAAGTGATAACAGCCAAGCAATATTTCTTTAGTGGCTGGATTCGATTAGTCCAATTCGAAATCAATCAGGCACCTCTATGTAGCTATCTTCTCAGAGTCTACCCCTTGTACTAGTAAGGGCACTTGAACCTAACTTTTAAGCAAATTCAGATCCTTTCAATTGAAGTCAACCTTAATTGGTAAAACACGCCTTAATCTATCAAAGATTGTAAATCTGAAGATCATATTATCTCATAAAGCCAAACTGATACTGATTTGAGGTCCAGAAAATGAGCATCTAGGTGATCTTCATGCTCTAACGTAAAATTGATAGTATATGTCATCTATATTGTTCAATGCCCCGGATCAACGAAGTCATTATTACTCTACCGCCCTTTCATGACTTATACACTGAGCAATGCTCTTAAGCATGAATATATATCTCAATGGAAATTTTCAAATTGTAAGTTGTTCTAAACACCAGAAAATGTTAGTCCAAAAGCTTATTACAATATAAGCGACTTATAAAAGTCGAAAAGTATTTATTTGGTGGCTAGATTCAGTTAGTCCGGTTCAAATCAAAGTTAATTAGGCACCATTTAGGTGCCACTTCTCTCAATTAAAGTCTACTCCTTAGACTACTTGAACCTAGCTCTAAGCAAATTCAGATCCTTCCCACAAAGTAAACTCTAATTGGTAAACGATACTCGCATCTTAAACCAACAAAGATAGTAATTTACAGATCACATTATCTCATAAAGACACAATCTAGAGGTCCAAAAAATGAACATATAGGTGATGTTGATGCTCTAATATATGCAACATCAGAACGAAATTTAATATCCAGAAGCGCGATATTTCGGGGTTTTCCTATAAATTTATGATCAACAGCAGACAGATGGAAAATTACTGAGAAACAAATTTGATTAAAGTCGAACACAGCAGTTGAGATTTGTTATTAAGATTGAAATCCACAACATCAAGGGGAAATTAACGATGACAGTTGGATGATTAAGCAACTTAAAACGCAAAATCTCAACTTAAATTAAAGAAGAGGCTCACTGATAGGATGAAGCATAAAGAGGACGTCTATTTTCATCGAAGAACTCATCGCGATTGATGATAACAATGGCGTAAATGGCGTAGATGATTCCGGGAATGTAACCGAGAATAGTGAGTAGCAAGCAAATTAGGAATTCAGGCTGCAAGAAAAGAAAGAATTAGTGAAATGGAGTAAAGAGTATGATCAAAATAGAAAGTGTTTTTTGAAAAGAGAAGAAAGACTGACAGAGCAACAGCCATGACGGAGACAAACGCCCAAAGGAGGAAGAAGAATGGCGATCAGGATTTCGCAGCAGATCTCACAATGACTCGGCATTTTTCCCACCGCTTCCTTTTACATCTCTTCTTCTACCCTTTTATATTACATTCTTCCACCGCCAACCTCTTCTTCTTTTTTTTTTTTTCTTTTTCTTTTATAAATTTTACAAAGCAAAAAATCAATTATTTCAGAAAAAAAAAAACAACTAAAATGAGTTTGAAACTACATTTTTTTATCTGTGTAATAAGCAGAGCATAGAAAATTCTCAAAAAGAGTTTTGGAGGGAAAAAAATCTGCTGTCCCGGATTTCCTATCCCATTTTCCTGTTCCCTTTTTAATTTTTGACATGTGTAAAAAAATTCCACGACAGGTTAATTCGGGGACAATTTAGGGTATAATAAAAAACTATTAGAATCTTTTTTACATATCAAAAATTGAGAGGGGGACATGAAAATGGGATAGGAAGTCCAAAACAGCAGATTTTCTTCCGTTTTGGAGGCCTACTTTTTGCTCAGTTGGCAGCTTAGTAGCAATGGAGTACAAATACAAATTTGGATAATTGAGATACAAACTTTCAATTTCAAAAAAAATCTCCAATTATTATGAAGTTATATTTATAAATGTTTCATATTTCTTTACATATAAATGGAGTTTTATTTTTTTTATTATACCCTAAATAATTATGTATCAATCCGTAGTTCTTTATATATTTTAGTATATTAAATTTAAATTAAAAAAATATAAGATGAGAGAAAAATATAATTAATGTGAATAAATATTAAGCTTTTTTTTATTTTAAGAAAATGTAGTTATTATCTTTGAGATTTTCTTTAATAATGCAATTAAAATTGAAAAACAATTAAAGATAAATCTTATCATGTGCAATATTTAATATTATAGTGTACTCCACGAACACATTATACAAAAACCCAATATATAATACTTCCTCCATTTTGAAATAAATGTTTTTTTAATTAAAAAAATCTGAAATAAAAGAGGCTTAAAAGTATTATCATACTCTTATTAATTACTCATTTTCGTATCTATTGTACCGATTATTTTTTTCCATTATTACTGATTACAAAAATATATTTACCATATCTCAAGATTTTCAATTCTTTAATTGGAAAATGAAGAGAAAATAGGCAAAAACACCAATTCAGTCAAGGTTAAAATGGACAAAAAAGTAAAAAAGTAGCCAAAACGACTTTTAATTCATAATTTCTTTCATTATCTAAAAAAACTTTTATTTCAGAATGGAGGGAGTACTTTTTAACAAGTGATTTGTCTATTATATATTATTTTCGAGGCCAAATCATTTTATCTACATCTTTAATCTTCTTGGAGCGTTTTTCTAAGCGTCGACTTGATGCGTTGTATCAAATTTTGTTTGAATATGTAACTTTTATGTGTCCAATTTTGGTTATTCATATATTCTTAAAATTTAATGAAAGTTTATGTTACCATTTTTTTTCTCTATTGGCATATGAATCCAATGATTAGAATATTGGACGTTATAGATGTAAATATGTGCTACTTTAAATTTTAGGAAAAATAAAAAATGTAAATGAAGTTAATGTGAAAAGGATGTTTATGTGGAATTGTAAGCTATAGATTAATTTTATTCTTTTTATTTATGAGAAAGAAAAATGCAGCAAAAAGCTAAGTAACAAAATTGGAAAAACAAATAATGCTTTGTCTACTACTTTATTTTTACTACTATTAAATCACATCTCATACCCAGGGACAAATTTACAGTGGGGGCATGGGAGGCACGTGCCTCCACTAAGTTTTGTAGTTTTTAAGAACTCCATGTAAGAATTTTGAGCTATTGAAATTTTGCCCCCTCCATTGCCGGCTGCAAAGGAAAAACTTGCTTCTGGTTCGTCTAAAGGTTGAAGAAGAGAGTCACTTAGGTTTACATCAGAACGACGTCACTTTACTAAAAGACCAATGCTTTCTCAGCTTCTAGGCCCACCGCCAAAAGAAACCCATTTCGCTGCACTTAATTATTAAAATGGTAAAATCTGAGCCTAATTTTATAGGGAAACATTTCCTCTCATTTACAAGTCCAATAACTTTACATTCTTGTGGCACTTTCTTAATATTATTTTCTAACTTATTTTTTCTTGATTTACTACTTTCTTATTATTGGCTTCTAAGATTTTAACTTTTGAGCTCTATAGTTTTCTGCCAATGGTTTATGGATTTTAATTTATTTTTAAAAAAAACTTAGGTATGTTAATTTAAATAAACAATATAATTTGAGCCTTATTTTTTATTTTTTTTACAGTAATTTGAGCCTTATTTGATTGTATCATAAAAAGATTATGTGGTTATAGATGAAGGAGTAATAACTTTTGATGTTAATTCAAGGTTATATATACGGTACAAATATTTGAAATTTCGATGGTATATGACTTTACTTATATCATTGTTTGTTTTTCTTATCCTCTCTCTTTTTGATGTTGTAATTTGGAATCTTATGTTATGAGAAGGAGTTGGGTATGAAATTTTTCCCTCAAATTTATTTAAAATGGTGGACAAATGATATTAGTTCCGTGTTATTTCTATATTTTTGTCTTTAGAATTACTCTAATATGATTCTATATCAATTGATACGAAATTTATATTCTTTTTCAAATCAAATACTTTTTTTTGAACAAAAACCATATACTTCATGACAAAACATTAAGTATTTCGTTGTTTTTGAATAATTTTACACTACATGTACAATTTGCCCCCATTGATTAGAAATTCTGGATTCGTCCCTGCTCATACCACTAATCTAATGGTAATAATGAACAAAGTAATGGTTACTCCAAAACAAATTAGCATAAAATGAAATCACAAACCTGAATAACCTAACAATAAGGCTACACATGAGCCCTACCCCTGCCTGTCTTATGGCAGTTCCAAAATAAAACTTTAAAATCGATAGACATATAATAAAGGAGGAAAACAAGCAGAAAATTTTACTTGCTGAAGAGGTGCTTCCTATTTGCCTTATTTAGATCAAATTGATCCCTAAACCATTCAACGGATCCCATAATTGCACCCTTTAGGCACCACTTCTCTCAATGAAAGTCTACTCCTTCCACTACTTGGATCTAGGCTTTAAGCAAAATTCAAATCCTTCCCACTAAAATCAACCTTAATTGGTAAAGGCTAAAATCAACCTTAATTGGTAAAGGGTATCCATATCTTAAATCAACCAAGATAGCAATTTACGGATAGCATTATCTCATAAAAAACCCAGAATAATACTACATTGAGGTCCAAAAAAGAGCATGTAGGTGATGTTGATGCCTAATATATGCAACATCAGAATGAAAGCGGAGTATATTCTCCCTTTGAGGAAAGCATAATATAAACCCTTTTGTCAATATCTCACATTACCTATATAGCTCAAATCCCATCCCCTTCTCAAGCCTCTAATTGAAATAGTGTCAAACACCAAATGAATTGAACATAAACAAACGTGTTAAAAATTTTACATTGCTAGCTTGGTAAGCTTATATAGCAAGCAATCCTCTTAACAAACTTAACTAACCTCAAAAGGAGCCTTAAGGAGATAAATAATGTGGAACATTTAACACGCTCCTTACGACCATGGCTCTTAGATCCAACATTAGTTAACCATGGCTCTAATACCATCTTAATTAAAGCGTAACTAACTCCAAAAGGCTTTCAAGTTAGCAATGGGAGATATTTTATTCTTATCCCTTAGGTGTCTTTTTGAGTTAGACTATAAATTTTTTAATGATCGACAATATAAAGATGAAGAATTAGTGAGAAACTAATTTGATTAAAGTAAAACACAACGCATGAGATTTGTTATTAAGCTTGAAATAAACAACCTTCAAGACCCAATTAATGATGAACAACATACATAATCAGTAATAGAGTTCCATAATAAAGAAACTTAAAACACAATTTGAAGAAGAGGATCACTGATAGGATTTAGCATAAAGAGGACGCCTGTTCTCATCAAAGAACTCCTCACGATTGATGAAAACGATAGCGTATATAGCATAGATGATTCCAGGAATGTAACCAAGAATAGTGAGTAGCAAGCAAATTAGGAATTCAGCCTGCAAGAATAGAAAGATTTTGTCAAATCAAATTCTGTTTGGCAAAAGAGAAAATCGAAGAGATGAGAAAAAAAACTGACAGTGCAGCAGCCATGACGAAGACAAACGCCCAAAGGAGGAAGCAAAACGGCGATGATGATTTCGCAGATGAGCTCACACTGACTCGGCATTTTTCCCCCGCTTCGTTTTAGATCTGTTTTTCGGATATTTATTTGTATTATCACTATCTATCTATCTATCTGTCTATCTCTCTTTTTATTACGTTCATCTACCGCCACCCTGTTTTCTTTTCTTTTTCTTTTTCTTTTTAACCACACAGATTAAAAGTTTTAGTAAACCATATGTTTCTATAAAAATGTAATTATAAAATTACAATTTCACACGCTTAAATGAGTTTTAATTTAACTTTTTAATATCTGAATGTAAATTAGAATAAGTACTAGGATTATTCCATGGTCATTTTGTTTTTTTTTATAACAAGAAATTTTGGTTACAAAAAGTTTAGCTAAAGGTAAATCTACTCACTCGTAAGATTAAAAAACAATTATTATAAAAATCGAAACTGTTTTTGAGACAGTTATAGAAATATATTCGATTAATTATTAATTATATTTATTTATATTATATTTTGTATATAAAGGTGTAGATTATCGTTACTTTCAAAAACATGTATTAAGTCTATTTTTATTATCATTAGATTAAAATTCACAATCTTTAAATAGAATTTATTTTATAAAAAATAAAGTAATCATGCGAAAACTCTAGTTTATAAATATCATTTTTATTTTTTATAATTATTTAGAAAATATATTATTTTGACTAAATTATAGAAAACTATAGAAAATCCTTTATTTTATATATATATAGGATTTTTCTACGGTTACTTTGTTTTTTATATAGTAACTATTACTTTGCCCACTATCACCATTAGATGAGGGTAGTGGATTTTGATCCAATGGTGATGAATGCAAAGTAATGATTACTTCAAAGTAATTATAGCCTACATCATATATATATATATATATATATTATTTATTAGAGTATCTATCAAACAATGTCTTGATAATTATTACGTTTCTAAAGAAAGTGTGAGATGTTGAATTTGAATCTCAAAATTGATAAAAGGTAAAATTCGCACAAATATTAATGCTGGAGTATATCCTCGTCAAAAAAATTGGAAATAGAAAAGAAATTTAAATGAAGATAATGTGAAAAAAAGAAATTGTGAATATCTTGAATTCAAATTGTAAGCCGTACATCCATTCTTTTTTTCTTTCTTTCTTTTCTGAATAGTAGCTAGGTGGGAAGAGAGAAAAGAAGGTGCCGACATCGACTTTTCTTCTTATTTTTTATTTTTATTTTAAAGAAATTCTAATACCAAATTTTTTTAGGATCAGCTATAAAAATTAAAATATATTTATTTTCAACTTTACACTCACAATTTACTATCCTTTTTCTTAAACAAATTTAAATTTAGGGTCAACTTCAAATAAGTATTATATGGTGCTTCTGTTTTGCAAATAAAATATTGTAGTTTGCCTTTGAGTAAATAAAAAACTGTGGTTTGTATTGTTTGCAAAATTAAGGAATTAGTCGATTTTGTTGACGTAAACGAGAACATTTTTTGCCCAAAATGTTTTTCTGACCTTTGAACGTAACTATAACTTGACTCATCACTCGAAAAAACATTTTAGGCAAAATATGTACTCGTTTACATCAACAAAATCGACTAATTCCTTAATTCTGCAAACAACACAAACTATAGTCTTTTTTTTCCTAAAGGCAAACCATAATTATTATTTTTTTGCAAAATCACGAAATTACAAGACACTTATTTAAAATCAACTCTTTATTTTATTTCTAATATTATAATATAATGTAATATTTTAAAATTAATATAATATAACCCATCAATCAATACCTTAGTAGTTATTACATTCTACAAAATAATGTTAAATCATGAGGTCGTCATTCAAATTCCATAATTATAAATCGTGAATTTTCAAAAAAATATTTCATAATGTAGCAGACAAATGTTGCCATTAAATATATAATAATAGTAGATTTATAAATTATGAAAATGTAGATTCATAAGTACCTTTTAAAAGACGAGTTAATGCTTTTAAATTTATAAAGGCAAAATCTATTATTTGGCTACTAACCTTTTTAAAATTTATGTATTTCGCTAATGACATTTTATTTAGTTACATTTGGTCATTCACCTTTGTAATTTGGTGAAATCTCACCCTTATTACGTTAATTGACATTTCTATATTCGTATTTATCTAACAATATTTTAGTTTTAGTATAAATTTCTTATTTGAAATAGTGTAATTTTAATGTTTAATATTTTTATCTCATTTTAATTTTAATTTAAGAAGGGCAAGATTTCACTAAATTGGTTGATATGTGACTAAATTACAAAGATGAGTGGTTAAATGTGACAAAATAAAATGTCACTGGCAAAATGCACAAATTTTAAAATGGTCAGTGTCAAATAATGCATTTTACCATACATAAATGACTTTTACTTAATACTTAGTCTTTGAAACGTTATTTAAAATGTCACTTGGCTCCATATATTTAATAAACGGCATAAAAGTGAAACTAATTGACCTTTGAACAAATTACAATTAATCATATAAAGGCGAGTGTCATTCAGGCACTTGACAACTAGGGCTGTAAATGAGCCGAGCTGATCATGAGCGGCTCGATAAAAGCTCGGCTCGGCTCGGTTCGATTTGTAAACGAGCCGAGCTTGAGCAAGTCAAAACTCGGCTATAAGCTTGTGAACATGTTCATGAACATGCTCGACAGAAGCTCGTTAAATAGCTCGGTTATAGCTTTTTATATTAAAAAATTAGTAATACATACTATATGTATAATACATAATATTATTTGATGTATTAAATTTGATATTATTTTGTTCGTGAACATTAGAAACGAGCTCGTTCGTGAGCAAAAGAAACGAGTTGCTTGTGATCAAAGCTCACGAGCATAGGAAATGAACTTCTCATATAAAAATTAATGAGCTTCTAATAAGCAAAACTCGCGAGCACAATAAATAAGTTGGTCGCGAACAACAAAAATTATCGGCTCGTGAACAATTAACGAGCTTAGCTCATGAACATTAAACGAGCTCGGCTCGTGAACAAACGAGCTGCTAAACGAGCCGAGGTTAAAAAGAATTTTGAGCTCGGCTCGAGCTCAATAAATTTCTAGGGAGCCGAGCCCGAGCACACCAAAGCTCGACTCGGCTTGTTTACAGCCCTATTGACAACTAGACAAACAAGAACTTTAATGAAATAAAAGCACACTTAACTTTAAGTATTAAAAATCGTATGTAATGTGAGTGAAAAGAATGTGAACTCCAAATTGGGCAACATATGTTACTTATTTTTCTTAATCGAGTGTGGTCTTCTTCAAATAAAGGTTTTCATGCATATGCATTGACTTTATTTTTCGATCACCTGTTTGAGCTATTTTGCTTTTCATTTCATTGCTCAAAATTACAGTTGTGTTCACCTAGTCAATAACTGACTAAATATAATTTGATCAATCACCGTTAGATTACAATTTAGGGTGGAGATTAAAACATAATAAAATCACATAAAGACGACGGGTTGATACGGGACTATCTAGGGTATAGTGAAAAAAGAAAAAAACACTATTTATAATTAAAGTAATTTCATTAGTTTTGAGTTTCCACCCTTAAATTCTAATCTAATGATGATTAACCAAATTTTATTTGATCAGTTATCGACTAGATAATCACTATTCTAGAAAATTATTAGCAATATGGATGATGAAGAAGTTGAGTGTTGTGCCTAACCCGTGAAGGCCCAACACGATATCCTTTGAACTCAGCTTTGGGACCAAGCACTCCTATGTCCAAACCAACATACCCTTGCATGCATTTCCAGAATTGGCCGAATATCTAAGCAATATAAGTGCCTGATTATATCAAATAGGTGATCCATGGTTCTGCAAACTTTACAAAAGGTGGAAAGTGTTTATGATAAAGTAAGTGATCTCTCACACTTTCGGGTAAATGACCTTTTTGAGGCATTTTAGCAACAAAATTACCATAATATGTATAAATATAACAAGTTTCCAAATTTATGCGTTTTTTTTTTGGTAAAATGAAAAAGTTTAACTAAGGGTAGGCCTACCCACCCGCAAGATCAGGGCAAACCACAGACCTCGATGAGGGTTTACAGTGGAGTTTACAGATTGCCTATCAATAAGAGCTAAATTTTGACGAAGCGAAGACTCGAACCTCAAACCTTTCAAATAGAAAATGAAACGCTTTTCCAATTGGACCAACTATTTATGCGCTTTTTAACAATGCATGACTGTTGTATGCTGCTCGGTTAACATCCATCTCACTAGTTAGAAGGATTTTTCTTTTCCTTACAGAAGAGTCAAAAATTCTTGATAAAAGGTGGATGTTTCTTGAGTTGACACCCATTTAGGTTGGATATTACTTGTGCTAACGTCCATTAAGTTCCTCGTTAACGCTTTTGTCAACTAATAGATAAATTCGACTTTTTATATATTTTTCTAAACTTAATACTTAAATCTTACAAATTAAAATGAAAAATGATTGAACCTTGTTCAGCCAGTTAATAAATACTTTTTAATATATTTATTTGAAATTATATTTTAGGTTGTATCTATTATTATACTTAATATGTGTAGAATCTAAATGATTTTAATCTTTAAAAGACTTGATTTTTTTTATCAAGTCATATATTTTTAGGATTTTTCAGAATATTTACCATATATTATTGTTGTGAAGTTAGTTTTTTTTTTTTTTAACTTATACTTTTCAAGCCAAATGGATGTTAACTAATAAGCATCCATATTTTAGTTAAATCTTTGACTCTTTCATAAGAAAAGAAAAATTGAAATAGTAAAATGGATGTTAACCGAGCATATATCCATACACAACAAAAACATAAATTTGAAAGTTCATTATATTTACGCATATTGTAGTAAATTTGTTGCTTAAATGTCCTAACATGTCATTTAACTCACACTCTCTTCACATTAGTTATTTCTTTTTATTATTGTTGACTAACTTAATCGTGAGAATGTTATCAGAGCTCACGCTCGTGAAAGGTGGAATCTCATAATAGTGTAGAACTTTGGTATACTCATCACCAGGTGTTGCTAATTAATAATAAAATCCTTAAAGCAACAAATAAAAGCAATGAGAGATATGCTCAATACTTATCAAGTCCTTTAAATTTGTCCATTTTTTTCACTTTGTCATCCCAACTTAGTGGACATCTTTGAGTCACCTTAAGTTAGGAATTGTAACACTCATAGCCTCATGAATCCTATGTGATGCTGACGTGACACCCATGTGGCAAAATGTAAAAATAGAAAGAGAATGGAAGAGAGAAGAGGAATGAAAACAGAATAATTTTATTTTTCAAAAAAGCTCTTAAAGTTTTCCTTCTTCTTTTTTAATTGAAAGAGAACTCGAGCCAAAATCTGAAATTTTCAAAGATTCGGCCTGAAACTGACCGGATTCTAGAAATTCTAGAATGACATTTCTCTCATCCAATCCTTATTTGTCTTTGGATAAGCCTTGGCAGAGTATTTGAGAGGATATATGTAAGGGAGCTTTGAAGGAACTTGGGATTTCTGTCGTCTGACAAAGCTCCAATATCTGTTGTGGTTCATTGGGTCTATCTATAGTATCATTGGATGAAAATTAGTACGGATGGTATGTCACTTGGTTCTCCCAACTTGAGGGGGCAGGTGCTATTTCTACAAACTCACCGGGTTTAGTACTTTCTTTCCCTCTTCACACAATACTTACGCTCATTCAGAAGACTTAAAGGCTGATATCTTAGCAATTCAAATAGCATGTTTATAGAGAATGCAACATAGTGCCGAAAGTTTTAACATGTTTAAGACAACTATTTGCTCTTATACGTAGAAAAAGTTTCTTTATGGTTGAACTGAACTAAACTGATTCAAACTGAATTGAATTAAATTTGCTGAATTAAATTGGTTGAATTGGTTGAATGCCTAGAGAATTTTGCTTATTTTGATTGAACTGAATTTTACTGAAAATAAGCCAAAAAGAATACGTCTTAATGATGAAGTTATCTACATATATAAGTTAGACAAAACTATGTAAGCTTTTTAGAGAGCAACTCAGAACCAAGCCATTCATGGGTACAAGACATATTAGGCATCATTTCAGTTTCAGGGTCCTTGAATACTGAATTAGGAGGTTGATGTTGTTGTAATAATTCCATGGCAAAATCATCCACCCAATTGTGAGACGTGTCATCCGATTCAGCAGCATCATTATCATCTTCTTTAAGTAATAAAGTTGTGGGTTGTTTCCTATAACATGGCAATGCAAGCACAATACTAATGCTTTCAATCTTTTGGGGTTCATCATCCACCTTGTCTTGCAAGGAATCCAACTTCTTCGTTCTTGATCTATTCATTCTTTTCACTAAAAATAAACAATGGAAATAATTAGAAGTTAGACACTTTTCCAAGTAACCACTTTAACTGAAATAAAAACCTTAATATATCCTATCCCAAGAGTTGATGAATTAAAAGTAGTAAATTTAGGATTAAATCACTATTTGGGCTCCTCAATGTCAAAAATGGTAGTTTGGCTTCTAACTTAATAGTTCTCCTCACTGTCTCTAAATTGTTAGAGAACATAAACCAATATATTTTATAAACTTGAAACCAAATAATTAACCGTGGATTTCATATAAGTGTTCTATATGATTTCATACTTTTATGCAAATAAAGTATTATGGTTGTCTTTGAACAAATAAAAGACTATGATATGCATTGTTTGCAGATTTAAGGAAATAATCGATTTTGTTCATGTGAACGATAACAGTTTTTGTCCAAATATTTTAAAAACTTGTACCGGTAAAGTTAGGGTTAAGCTTAAAGGTCACAAAAAAAGTTTAAAAAAAGTTTGAAAAATATTTGTTAGATAGGTGACTATGATTTTTTGTTTTGCTAAAAATAGAATCTTTCAACCCAACACATAAAAATGACCGCTAACAACTTAAAAAATAAAGTAAAAAATTAAAGATTGAAAATGTTGTCATATAGGCGTTGTTGAGGATGAAAGAGAAAATGAATGTTTAGAAAGAGAATTCCAGACATATTGATTCTAGAAATAAAAATTATAATTCCATAATAAATGATATACTTAACAACTTTAATTTTTTCAATTTTTTAATTTAAAATTGTTAGCAACCTTTTTTACCGTGTCTAAATAAAATATACATATTTTTGCAAAACAAAATAATTAGTCACTTTTTTTTATTGCAAAATAAATCCTAATCACTTTTTTCTTAAAAAAGAAACTTTCCCTAAAAAAATTTAAATTAAAAAGAAAACAGATGAAGCAAAAACAATGCAAGTAACATAGGTAATGCGGTTGAGTTATTGCAGAAAAAGGGAAGTGATCTAAATTTTTTTTATGAATTTTACCAATCTCTCAGATTCAAGCATTTTTAGATTGATTCCCCCCAATTAAAATTTTCTAAGTATGTCAAGATTTAAACTCGAAACCTAACGGTTTAAAATTTTTTACACATGTCAAGATTCGAACTCGAAACCTAACTTAAGCAATTTAAGACTTTCAACTACTCAAGTCAACTTTAAATGGTGAATAGATATATCTACGATTGAATCATCGTTACAAACACAAAAAAGGTCATAATTACTACACTTTAAGATTACTAACCTCAAATATCTTGATTATGACACCTGCGAATCGCTGAAGTTAAACAGTAAAAAATAAAACCCTAATATATATAGATGAATGTAAAGGATTGATTTCGAATCCTAATTGAACCATGATTTCTATTTGTTTCATGATGAGGTGAAATCATCAAACAACAAGTAATATAAAAATAATAAAATATAACAATTACGCACCGGCATAAGAAAATTAAAAATCAAGTTTAAATCAATAATATACATAATCAACAACAATTAAATCAACTTAAACATAAAAAGTTATAGCTGTGGCTAATAATATGAAGGGGAATAATAAAGAGGGCGCCTATATTCATCGAAGAAGTCATCTCGATTGACGAAAACGATGGCGTATATGGCATAGATTATTCCAGGAAGATATCCGAGTATAGTCAACAGTAAGCAAATCAGAAATTCAACCTGCAAAAATGTCAATTCGATTTCAATTTCAAAAAAAATGAACTAAAATTTGGAGTAATGGGAAGAAAAACTAACAGTGCAGCAGCCATGTCTGAGGCAGACGCCCAAAGGAGGAATCAAGATGGCGATGAGGATTTCGCAGCAGATCGCACATCGACTCGGCATTTTTGCAGCACTTAGATTAGATTAGATCTGATGTTTTTGCAGATTGCGATGAGTTTTGACCACTTAAATATACTGCCGGGCTGTTGTTTTCTTTGTTTGTCTTTTTTTAATCACAACGACTCTTCATTTTTTATATTTTCACAATTAAATTAGGGACTCTTAATTGAGAAGGAAAAACAATGTAGTTTACGTAAAAACAAATGTCAATGTCGAAATTATAAACCATTCTTTTCTTTTGGAGTGAAGTAGGAAAAAACCTATTGCTACTATTTGCAAATAAGATCTATTGATTTGACATTGACATAGGGATTACATTCTCTGAACACATAGAATGATATGATATTCTCAAACTTTTCTCTCAATACTTGGATACTACGGATTAAGGATCGAGAAGGATGATGAGCTGGGTAAATATTATTGATAAAATTAACCGCTTCAGCACAATCGAATTCGACGACCAGGTTTGAAATCCCTCTAACAATAGCTAAACGTAAACTAGAGAGGATACCCCACAACTCTGCTTCGAAGGAATTTACTCTGCTTATATTTTGCAGGAAACCACCCTTCCAATCCCCATTGCTAACCCTGAGGACACCTCCGGCAACAATATGACCATTAGCCTCCAAATAAGACCCATTTGTGTTTAACTTCCAAAAAGGGGATCCGGTTTAGACCAACTCAGCCAACATTTAGTTCTCTGAGGTTTCGAGTGCTTGGAATTGTTGATGTGCCAGTAGTTGACATTTCCTCAATCATGGTACGAACGCAACAACCTCTACTAGAGGGAAAGACAAAATTCGAATCAAATAAAATTTTATTTCTCCAAGTCCAAAGAGTTCAGTAGTAATAACAAAGACTTGCTTTCAATTATTGAAACTGAAAGAAGTGTCAAGTTTGTTTAAATAATCTTTGAACCAATTGTCCGCGCTCATGGAGAAGAAATCCATCCAAAAATGTCTAGGAATAATTTCTTTCCACGTACATGCGCTAATATTGCAATCGCAAAGGGCATGTCAAATAGACTCCGATGTGAGCTGACACTTAGGACAAGAAACTTGATCAGTAAGATGACGCATATGTCGTTCAACATTGGTTAAAAGTCGATTATGGAGACACAACCAAGCAAAATGTTTGCTGCTATGCAGAATCTTCAACTTCCAAATCAACTTAAAAATGTTAGTACTTTGTGTCTCGCTAACTCGACTCATTAGCATCAAATAGGCTGATTTACACGAAAAAGAGCCTCTGGTAGCATTACTCCAATATGCCATATCCCCGATGTTCGAGGCTCTTATGCTAATGATAGCGTGCAATCGAATCTCATATTTTGTTTTAACACAACAAACATGTGAATTTTAAAAATTTATGTAGGGCTGTCAATATGGGTCATGACACGATAACACGATTCGCGTAACCCGCAAATTAAACGAATTAGGGTTGAGACTAAATGGGTTAGGGTCATAAATGGGTCGACACGATTAACTCGCAAAATAAATGGGTTGGATCAGGGTTTACTTCTCAACCCATTAACAATCTGTTTAACCAGTTTAACTTAATTGTAATTAATATAATTGTTTGTACTTAGTTAAAGTTTAATTTGTGAGTTTAAATTTTAGTTTGTTTAGTTCATTGTTGTTTTAAAATATTATATGAATTAAGTGTTATAATATTTTATATTTTCTTTAGTTTGCTTTGCATTTTGTTTTTTAAATTTTGACTTTTTGAATTTAAACTTTAAGTGTACTAATAAACATTGTCAAATGTTAATGGATTAGTGAATTTTACATTTATAGTTAATTTTATTGTATAAAATATATTAAATTAGTTAAAGGGATCTTAATTTTTTTATACCCATTTATTGTATATTTTTAGTTAGACGGGTTAAACGAGTCAATTCGTGTAACTCGTTTAATAAATGAGTTGGGTCGTGTCAACTCGTTTAATAAATGGGTTGGGTCAGGGTTGAGCTAAATGGGTCACCAGAGTAGAACGACACGACACGTTTATAACCCGCCAACCCATATTGACACCCCTAAATTTATGTATACACGCCGTACATAGAAAAACTGCCTTTGAACAGTTCAATTTGCGAATTTTGAATACATATGAAACTAATTAGTAATGCACATTTTATCAAGTTTTATGTTTAAAACTAATAATTCATAGCCTTTTGATTACTTTAACTGCAATGTATTCTATACAGTAATGTTCAAGTGGTCCTTGAATGTCCAAATTGAATTTGGACATTGACCATTAGATCTAACAATTTCGATTATATTCACATTAAAAACTAAACCCTAGACACTAAAAACTAAACCCTAGACCCTAAATCATCGACCCTAGACACTAAAAACTAAACCCTAGACCCTAAATCATCGACCCTAGATGATGTGATACTCCGAACTAATAATTCGATGACACGTCACATGTTAGTATCTAGGGTTGATGATTTAGGGTCTAGGGTTTAGTTTTTAGTGTCTATGGTTGATGATTTAGGGTCTAGGGTTTAGTTTTTAGTGTCTAGGGTTTAGTTTTTAATGTGCATATGAACGAAATTATTAAATTTAGGGTCAATGTCCAAATTCAATTTGGACATTCAAGGACCACTTGAACATTACTAGTATTCTATAACACTTTTAATTTTCGGACGTTATTCAGGAAGATATCAAGTATAGTCGAGCACAAACTAGAAACTTGTACTTTTGTATATTAGCATTGATGCGAATCTTCCCTTCTTTTGTTCTTTCCATTACATGAAATTTCACAAGTTTGGAAATTCTTATTCGAGTAAATTGTATTAATTTCTTTCCATTTCATTTATGGAGTTTTCCTCTAGTAGAAATAGGGTACTCCCCTCTATTTTATAGACAATTTAATAATTATGGTTGTTAGGTACTCTTGTCCCTTAAAAAAGGTTTGGTGTCCGACTCCTGCTCTCGTATGGACCATTCCAATTTGACTAGCACTTATATCATCTATAGGAGCCTTCCTGGTACGAGCACAGATTAGTCTAACATTGTGCCAAAGATACCGCGTGGTCAGACAAAAAAATAATTTATGAACATGACAAAGTGAGATTATGTCGATAAGTTAATCGGTTAACTATTAAAATGTGGATAAGTTACACTCGTTACTTTGACTATTTTCCTTCTTTCTTTCCTTTTTCCGAAGGAAACTATTTTCATTCTTAATACATAGACCGCGTAAGAATATGTGAGCTTAGAATGATCAGTATGTACTTGAGAATCTAGATTTTAGTTTTATGCTCTCCCGTTTGAAATTGAAAAACTTAATAACCCTTAAAAATCTGGAACCAAAAGGACACTCGGTCCATGTACTTGTAAACTTTGGATAACTTTAACTTAGCATTTGACACTCATATTTCATTAATTCCCCATTGTTCATGCTCTCAAAGGCTGACTAGAATCTGGAGTACACAATACAAGAAGCCAACAACAAGATCAAAATAAAGTACTTCACAAAGTTAGAACAATAGTTGACAATTTTGTTGGACGCCTGATACATAATATATGGCTTTGATAGTGGACACCTGGGACACTTATCTTATGGCACAAAATAGTAGTATCATTCTTGGATGGGAGTTGACTAGAATTTTTGAGTAATAAAGATGATTTATCGAGTCAAATTAAAAAAACAAAATTGAAATTTGAAGGATAAATCAGAAATTAATCCGTTAGAAACTAACCAAGCTGTGATTTAATATTCAAAAAAGAAATAACAGTGGGTTAAAATTCATAGTGTAAAAATACTGGCATCATCATGGATCCATTAGAACAGAAAAGATTAGGCATTACGTCAAAAATACCAAGATGAGTGGGCACTTTTCTAATTCTTCCACCGAAAGAAAATAACCATACAAATGTCAGCAAGTCCAAATATCTGACCAACTAAATTGCCATGTATTTTTTGCGTATTGACTTTGCCAAATCACAAAAAAAAAAAGCACTCTTGTCTCTCTGTATCTTCATCCACAAATAGAAATAAAATAAAGAATAGAATAAAATTCCAAAAGCTACCATTATTATAAAAGTTGTCTTTCTTTCTACACACGCCCCAGGATTCAAGCTGATGGGTTAGCCGGCCTAAGCCTAAGGATAAAGACCAAACACTATACCAAGTATTTCTAAACTACTACAAGCACAAACGTGTACGAATGAAAAAAATACAACTTGGAGCCTCGACTCCAAGACACCGTACTTAACATCTAAGCGTTCAAATCGAGGTTCGTGTTTGTTGTCTAGCCGAAGTTTTTGTTTTCTAGCGGAAGATTTTTAATAGTATGATCCAATACCATGGAGATTCAAGTACCAACTGTAATAGTATGATCTGATACAATGTATACATTATTCGTTTAGACCAACTCCAACTCTTTGGACCTCATAACTTCGAAACACCACAGATGCCAAGACATTTTTAAATCCTAATACCAAGGACAATGTCTATAATGACCCTCTAGAACATTGCAGCATTAAACACCAAGTTAGAAAGCTTTGCCGCCCTTGCGATTCAATCTGTCTCGATCTGAACTAGTCAGCACTCAGCAGCATCTTCAGACTCCCAATGTAATACCGAAAAATAGAAGAATTTGCAGAGGCAATTCAACATATACTTAATATGTGACGGCTAATTCATGGATTCATCTGTAATTATAATATTGGAACTATCTTTCTTTTTCCTTTACAACGAAGAGAAGAATGAAAATGACTTCACAGTAACAAGGATAAGCAATGCAAACTTCTCCAACCCTTATGAACGTGGCAACATATGATGCCCTTCAAAATCTAAAGTGAGATGAAGAGACAACCTTAAACCCTCAAAGCCACTTGATCTTGCCATGAAATCTTCCTCTTCCCTGCTCTACTTGATCCATTTCCGACACTCCTACATGCTGCTGATAATTTCATATCCCCGGGTTGTTGTTCATCGCTTCCCCCTCTCATTATACATATCTTCGCTTCCTCTATCCTCATTCCCTCGTCATTCGCCTGTAATTCTTCCTCTTCCATCTACAAAAATTTAACAATAATGTTAGTCCAAGCCAAAAGATAATGATCGGATTCAATTCATAGATAAGAGTAATAGTTGATTACCGAAATCTGATTCAAGTCGAAAATAGGAGTATTATTTCTAACACTGGCTTCCTTTCCACTGAAAACCCTTTCCTTCTGATTCAAGTCTGGAATTGTCCCGGGATTACGTATTTGCATTTGCACTGCAGCTTCCTTCTCACTATAACCCTTCTTCTTTCTGTTCAAATCAATTTGAGCAGCTGCATTTTTCCCACTGTGATCCTGTTCTTTCCTCACAGCTCTACTTCCATTCACCAATTTCGGCCGCTGTACAGATTTAGGCTCGGAAATCGGCTTTTGAGCTTGGTTTTGCTTTAAATACGTGTATCGCTGCTTCAGAAATCTACATTTCAGCAATTAAACACTTTCCACATTTAATCTTATGATCAACCATAAAACAACCTAACAAAATACAACATAATTGAAGAGCTATATACCTGACTTCAGCAAGCAGAGTCATTTTTTTCTTCTTCATCATCTCTATTTTATCTTTTTGTGCTTCTGTTTCCTGAGAATTTGTTAAAAGCTATTATTACAATACCTACCCAATTCAAAATTTCACAAGAAGAACTGAAAACCAACTTAAAGCTCCACAAGTGCACTTTTGAACCGAAGGAAAGCACAAATAATTAAGTTCATTAAAACAAAAATCTATCTGCCACAACATTTAAGTTCTTACTATATTTTTATCAACGTGAGATTCCGTAAGAGTAACAAATTTAAACAGGAAATTAATGGAATTATGGAACAGAACCATAACTAGGAGCTCATATGTTAAAATCATCAATAACTTAGCAATGAACAGTAATCAAAATTCACAGTTTAACTCATAAAAAGATACTATCAAACTATCTGTGTCCATGTTGAGCAAAAAGAAAGTCCTAGAAAAGCTCAAATCAGCACAACAACAACAACAACAACAACAACAACAACAACAACAACAAAGCCTTAGTCCCAGTATGATTTGGGGTCGGCTAACATTAACAATCATACAGAACCGTCTAAGTCCGCAACATAAATTCCGCCACTCCGTCCTAGAAAAGCTCATATTAGCATAAATGAAATTTTGACTGATCAAGTTCACCATAAAACTTAAAACTCAATCCTTTCTCACTTTCAAAAAAATCATCATCAGGAAACAAACCCCAACAAAAGATCTTACTACTGAAAAATGAAAGCTTTCAGGGATGAACATAAGCACAAAGGTACAAACCCTTAATATTCCTCAACCAATTTAAATTTCCAGCAGAACCCAGAACAAAAACACCCAACAAAACACAAACCCTAAGAACAAAATCCCATTAAATCAAGCATGGAAAAGTTGAGATCTGACCCAGAAATGAAGGTATTACCTTGTACAAATCCTGAAAGTCCTGCATAAGTCCCTGATGCCTCATCCTGATCCTGGGGTCCTCATAAACAGTTGCTGCATATGAAGAAGGAGAAGCCTCAAATGGCATAGCAACACCCTTCATCCTCTTCAGCATCAGATCCCAGAGTTTTTAAGAAGGAAGAAAGTAGAAGGAGAAGGAAGAAAAAGTGAGAGGAAAGAAGGAATGGGGAAGGAAGAAGAAGAAAAGAAGGAATGAAAATATGAAAGGAAAGAAACAAGAAAGAAAGAAAGAGAGAGAGAAGTTCCTGTTTTCTCTGTGGAAACTCTGACCAAGACAACAAAGAAAGAAAACCCAAAGAAGCAGCCCACATAATTCGGTGAATAAAAATGTTTTCTTTTCTTTTCTTTTCTTTAGAGACAGTAGTGATGAAGATGGGTTTTTTTGGGGGGTTGCAGAAGGGTAATTCTGGCATCATGTAAAGTAAAGTTTGCATTTTTATTTGAAACAAAGAGTTTTTATGAGGTGGGTTTGGTTTGGTTTGGTTGGGTTGGAACACATCTATCTATCTATCTTCTACATACATTCCCCATTTTTCTTTCTTTCTTTCATTTGGGGAAATTTAGGTGTGGGGATGGGGCCATTGAAGAAAGACAATAGAATATAGGTGAATGGGTTCATTGGGTATGGTGTTGGAGAGAGAAAGTAGTATTGTAGAGAGAGAAAGATGGAAGGATAGGGGCTGAAAAAGCAAAGATAGAAGGGAGATAAATGAGATGATGATGATGGGATGCTGTTTTTCTTGATGTGTTGTTGCTTATTTTAAGGCTTTGGATTGTGAAAGATTGATGCTTTTTCATTGTAATTATAATAATAATAATAATAATACATCCACCACCAGCTTGTCTATTCAGAATCTATTGACGGTTTTACCCTTTTAAGGAATTCTGTCATGTACAAGGATGCTTTGCTTTGGTGTGCTGTATGTATCTCCATGTATGCATCTTCTGTTTTATTTATGTGTCTTCCCCCCACTCACTTCTGTAGCATGCGCCAGAATCATCTGACTGTTAAATAAACCTTGAAAAAAATATAGTGATTTACTAAATACCGCCCAAATTTTACCAAGTACCATCTACAACTACATTTCCATTAATAAAAAGTTTCAAATTCTCTTAATTTGAAGTACAAATTTTGCAAAAATGATTATCAATCATATGAGGAATTTAATTGTTTGGTCGTATGTGGGTTGAAAAACTGTGACAGTTTTTCTTTATTTTATAAAGATACCCTTATTTTTATAAAGTGTTTACTAAAGTCAATAATAGTATGTTCAGTTTGTTCATTTTGTATGAGTTGATATTTTTATGATTATTGTTGAAATTTGATAATTATTAGGTTTTCATACCAAATTATGTGCTTTTGTTAGGATTTGTACAACTAAACATGAAAGATTATTAAAATTCGCATGACTAATACATTTATACTAATAAACATATGAATTTCTCACGATCATGCAACAACTAATAGAAAATTGATTCATGTTCTTCTAAAAACTCAATAACCATTAACATATGAATTAACTCGATTTATTTTAAATTAGTTCGATCCATCTTTCTTTAGTTTAGTTCAATTCAACAAATTCAACAAATTTCAACAAAACATTTGACCTATAATCCATCTCCATTTGTTTCAGTCCAGTTCAATTTGTTTTGTAGTTCAACTTTTTTCATGAAAAAAAAACATGAATTTCAGCGAATTCAACATAGTACTCCCTCCGTCCCAAAATAATAGGCAATTTTTCATTTGCACGGTAATTAAGAAAATTAGTTGAAACCATACATGTTTACTAATATAACATTAATAAATTAATGGAATAAATCTAATGTAATTAATGATGATAGTCTTGATTCAAGTGCCTTGTTATTCTATTGGTTGAATGATAATGGAATCAATAAAAGTAACCTCGAAAGTATGAAATTTTTTTTAATTAAAGTGACAAAATAAGGGTACTTTGGGCTATTTAACTCTTAACTACCACTTAAAAATAGAAAAATGCCTATATTATGGGACAACCAAAATAGAAATATTGCCTATCAATTTGGGACGGAGGGAGTATATCTCTATGTCAATTTGTGTATGACTAAAGAATGAATAAGCCTACTCGTTGGGTTGAGCGTGAATTTCAAAGATTCTTGAACTGAAACGAATATCCAGAAAAAAAATTCTAGAATTGTATTGAACCCGCTGACTTTTACTTTATGACCGACATAATTGTACCGTTAACTTTTTTAGATATAGTTCTAGATATTTGCAAATGTCTAGTGTTACTAAAAGTAAATGTGACGGAGATTATACAGTCAAAACAAATACTCGTATAAAAATATCCAGAATCAAATTGAACGGTTGACTTTTTGCTTAAAATTGAATCGAATTGCACCATTGAATTTAATGAATATAATTCTAAACACTTTTAGATACTCAAATTTAAAAAACTCGTACTCACCCCTACCTATAGTGTTTGTTAAAAAGAAAATCATAATTTCCTTTAGATTACTTTTTACAATTTTGTCTTGACTTGACAACGAGCATTTAGATTAATCTAAATATTGTTCCCATAAAATATGTTGGTGATTCAATTCAGCATGTAGTTTTGAGTTTTAGTGAATTTTTTTTTAATACATATTAGGATCACCCTCGATCAATAAAACAAGAAAAGCATACACTAATTTACGAGAGATAATACATGTAACATGTGAGAAATTTTAATTTTACGGATGCATTGCAACAGGAGCATAGAGGAATTAAATGATTATTTGACTGGCTATTGCAGTGGAAGTGTAGTAGAATTTCTTGTGCCAATATGGTTAAGCCGATTTTAAATTGAGCTTGTTCCCACCCATCATCAAGTACATTGATGAGATGTTTTTAAAAAGCTTAACACCAGCTTCCTCTCCTATTTCCCGCCACTTCTTCCTTAATCTCCTCAACAAAGCCACCAATCTCTCCCAATTAACCCAAATCCAAACCCATCTTCTCCTCCATGATCTCCATTCCGACATTGCTCTCGTCACCAAGCTCATCCACAAGCTCTTCAGTTTCAATTCCACGCGCCACGCGCAAACCCTCTTCTCCTCGGTCCCCAAACCCGACCTTTTCCTCTTCAACGCCCTCATTAAGGGCTTCTCCGACAATGCATTGCCTTCTTCTGCCATTTCAGTTTTCACCCAATTGAGAAAAAGCACCCATCTTTACCCTGATGATTTCACCTATTCTTTTGTCATTTCCGCCTCCACAGATTTGGGGGTCCCTCGGGTTGGGTTAATCTTGCACGGGATGGCGATCATTGATGGGTTTGGTAATGATTTGTATGTGGGTTCTTGTCTTGTTCATATGTACTTTAAACTTTGGTCGGGGAGTCCGGCGCTTAAGGTGTTTGATAGATTGCCTAGGAGAGATACTGTTTTGGGTAATACTTTGATTTCTGGGTTAGTGAGGACGTGTTGTTTTGAGGATTCGATTAGAGTTTTTAAGGGTATGGTTGGGAATGGTGGGTCCGGGTTTGATTCGACTACGGTTATAGCTGTGTTGCCTGCTGTAGCTGAATTGCAGGAGTTGAGATTGGGAATGGAGATTCAATGCTTGGTTATAAAGCTAGGTTTTTGTTCTTATATTTCTGTTTTGACGAGTTTGATTTCGTTGTATTCGAAATGTGGTGATGTTGAGACAGCAAAGGTGTTGTTTAGGGATATTGGGAGAAAAGATTTGGTATCTTATAATGCTATGATTTCAGGGTATTCTTGCAATGGTGAAACAGGGTCTTCGGTGAGATTGTTCAGGGAATTGGTTGCTTCTGGAGAGAAGATTCACCCGAGTTCTATTGTGGGATTGATTCCGGTTTATTTCCCTTTTGGTCATTTATACCTTACTAACTCCATTTATGGTTTTTGTGTGAGAACCGGTACTGTTTCACATTCTTCTATTTCAACTGCATTGATCACTGTATATATTAAACTAAATGAAATAGAATCGGCAGAGAAACTGTTTCATGAAACTTCAGAGAAAACTTTAGCTTCTTGGAATGCCATGATTTCAGGTTACACCCAAAATGGTTTGACGGAAAGTGCAATTTCTCTTTTCCGGGAGATGCAGATGTCTAATGTTTGTCCAAATCCTGTCACTGTTACAAGTATCCTTTCAGCTTGTGCTCAACTTGGAGCCTTGAGCCTTGGAAAATGGGTACATGGTCTAGTTAAGAATGAGAGTTTTGAGCGTAATATATATGTTTCAACTGCTTTAATTGACATGTACGCGAAGTGTGGGAGCATTATAGAAGCTAGGCGATTATTTGATTTGATGCCTGAAAAAAATGTGGTGACTTGGAATGCCATGATTTCGGGATATGGTCTTCATGGACATGGGCATAAAGCTTTAGAACTCTTCTATAAGATACTGAACTCCGATATTAGACCAACTAAAGCCTCCTTTCTTTCTGTATTGTATGCTTGTAGTCATGCTGGTTTAGTTACGGAAGCAAATGAAATTTTCCATTGCATGGTCCATGACTATAAATATGAACCTTTAGCTGAGCATTATGCCTGCGTGGTTGACATCTTTGGTAGAGCGGGAAAGTTGCAGGACGCTTTGCAGTTTATCAAGGGAATGCCGGTTGAGCCTGGTCCTCCAGTCTGGGGTGCATTTCTTGGTGCTTGTATGATTCATAAGGACACTAAACTGGCTCATCTGGCTTCTGAAAGACTATTAGAATTAGACCCACAAAATATGGGTTACTATGTTCTAATGTCAAATATATATTCTGCGGAGAGGAACTATCCACAAGCTGCGTTGGTGAGAAAAACAGCTAAACAAAGAAAACTGGTAAAGACTCCGGGTTGTACCTTAATTGAGGTTGGCCAAGTCCCACATGTATTCATTTCGGGTGACAGGTCGCATCCACAATCAACAGCCATCTATGCCGAGCTAGAGAAACTGACCGGAAAGATGAAGGAAGCTGGATATCAAGCAGATACGAACACTGCTTTACATGATGTGGAAGAGGAAGAAAAAGAACTAGTAGTGAAAGTTCACAGTGAGAAGTTAGCAATTGCATATGGCCTTATTTGTACTGAACCTGGAACTGAAATTCGGATTATAAAAAATCTTCGTGTGTGTTTAGACTGTCATACTGCAACAAAGTACATATCTAAAATCACTGAGAGGGTTATTGTTGTAAGGGATGCCAATAGATTCCATCATTTCAAGGATGGCTTCTGTTCGTGTGGAGATTATTGGTGACAAACTTATCTCCTAAACTGTTCATGGTTTGTGAATGTGGTATAACCGTCTCAGTTTCTGGTGATTACACAACAATGATAAAAGCATGCCATACCATCGTGCTTTTAAAATGTATTGAATCTTATTCTCCTAGTCATTAATGAGTTCTAATAAGATGAAACGATTATCTGAAAATTCCTGATTACTTGATTGAGGTTACTTTAAATGCAGATCCAACTGTCTGGAAATGAGAAAGGCCTAAGCTCATTAACACAAAAACAAGTTCTAGCTGCTTGAGGACGGTAGATATTTACCAGGTAACTTTAATTCCTTACTATTGAAGAAAAGTTGTGGATCCTTTGCATATGAAAATAGTCTAGTCGATGGCACTTCGAAAGATATTTACTTAATCTAGATACTCTTTTCTGTACTCTAGGTATACTGTATCATATCATAAAAAAACAGAAATATGTTCATAGAGAAGCATAGTGCATTGCTTTCCATGCATGTTAGTCATTATCCTTATCATGCTGTATATATGTTTTCATGCGGAAAATTAATATCATGACTATTTTTTCCCCATTTTCTCTGAAAATTGATTACTTCCCCTTGTGCTTATATCATTCTAGTAACTTTAGGTTTTGAACTTTCATGCTTATATTGGATTTTATTTTTTTTCTGTTTAAGAAAAGAATTCATGGATTCTGAAGATAAGAGCTAACAAAGAACACAATTAGTCATTTTTTCTAACATATCCTTGCACAATTTTCTACACCTCACATTAAATATGTATGAAATCTCCTATAAAAACACAAGGATTATCTCTTTAAATCTTTTTTCTTTGATGCAAACCATATGTTGAGTCGAAATAAAAGCTTCAAATAATGCCTGAAGCCTTCCTTTTTTTACTTTTTATTATGTACGCATTTTAAGGATATTTTCCATTTTTTGTTTCTCCCCTGCTCTTTTTCTGTAAAATCCTATGGTATTGGCAAGTGTAGCACTGAGAACCGTTAAGGAAGTTAATGTGAACAGATACTGTGAACAAATATCATTACAATAATATCTTTCAGTTCAATTACAAAACTTTGTTCATTACAAATTTCTACACAAAAAATTTCACTCTAGCTTTATTTCTTGCGCGTCTCCATTTTGCTGTTACTAGACCATGTCTGATATTCTGATAAGCTTGTAAAAGAAAAAATGTACATGTACTTTCCATAGATGCACATATCAAAGGAGAGGAATACAAACTTCTTAGCAATTAATTCCACATTGCTTGGTATCAGGACCCTTGGTTTTCATGACAAATGGGTCAATTCGAACCCACAGCAGCGAAAAGATCGACGCCAATAGTACAGACCAGATAACAACAATTGTCGGAGTCCTGTTTTGCCGTCCCATTAGACCTTTCAGGAATGGGTAAAGATGTACAATCACCCAGAAGGAGAAGAAGAGCTTCCCAAATAGGGGTCCCCATGATTGGGATCCATTGTTTATAGCGTCTGAAACTCCGGCAACAACTCCTACAAGGTTGATGATTAAGATGGTAGTTGGAGGTATAAGTAGTGTTGTCCATTTGAAAGCATACAATTCCCCGAAATCATCATCATCGGTTGCTTTGGATGTGACAGTGAAGTTTGTATCTATACCAGCTAAAACCTTTAGAAGACCTTGTACGACAGCAAAGAGATGAGCGGATATACCACCAATGACCCAGAACTGCTCATTTCTCCACCATTCTTCAATGCTCACTCCACTCCACCTCAGTTCAAGAATGCCCGTTGTAAAAATTGATATGAACAAAGCAATGAAAAATAGACTTGCAAAGGTGCTTATCTACATTGCAGACAAACCAGAAACAGGTTAGCTATTATCTTAAATGTATTGATATGAACAAAGCAATGAAAAATAAACTTGCAAAGGTGCTTATCTACATTGCAGACAAACCAGAAACAGGTTAGCTATTATCTTAAATGTCAAACATTTTGTTTTCAATTCTTATGCCTTCTAAAACTATGAATATGCTGTTCTATATTTTCTTTTGTGATGATGGTGTAGAAACAGGCGTCTGATTACCTCTGGCATGATGAATTTGTCAGTCAGCAAGCAAACAGCAGGAAGAGTACAATAGGCAAGAAGAGGTAAAGAGGTGAAAGGATAGATAGTCGTGTTGACGTATGCAAATCTTTCAAGCCACTTGAGCTTTCCTTCTTTGTAGCCATACAAGCAAGGGCTGTGACGACTGAAGAAGATCTCAACAGAACCAAGAGCCCAACGAAGCACTTGGTTGAGTCGATCTGACAAGTTAATGGGAGCTGAACCCTTAAATGCAGGTAGCTTTGGCATGCAGTAGATCGATCTCCAGCCACGGCAATGCATCTTGAAACCTGTTAAGATATCCTCTGTAATCGAACCGTAGATCCACCCGAGCTGCACGGGCAAAAAAAAATAAAAATACATCTTTACTTAAAGTATCCGACTTTCTATCAGAACAAAAGCTGTTTTTTTAACTCTTGATGTTACCTCAAGTCCCCAGTCGGTCTTGTCCTCATACCCGCAACTGATCACATGGATAGCTTCTTTAAGTGAAGCTGCAGGACCCGAGGAAGGAGGGACACCGCCTTCTTCCATTAAAGTTGAAGTCACAAATATTGCCGACTGTCCAAATCTCTTCTCAAAGTTCATCTGAGACTGAAGTAGCAGTTTGTCATCATCTACAGCGCCTGTCAACAAATAACCGAAAAGGAAAACACTATGAGAGTGATTTCATTAAATCACTTACAAACAAGGTACGGGTTTTGAGTTTTGACTACCTTCAAGAGGTACACCTTCTGCAGTTCCAGCCTGCTTAGCAAGCTTCTTTTTGCGTCGTCCGAAACAGGGGCAACAGTCACAGGTAACCATCTTTGGACGCTTGGTACCCTTTGGAGGGTCATATCCATACAATGCTTGCCTCCTGAAAACGCATCCTGTACCCACATATACTGGACCCTGTATTCCGTCTAGACCTTTCATGTTAATCTGCAGGAACATACATAAAAAGAGTTATCAAATCAATTTCTCTGTCAACTTTAGATAACCGAGAGGTCATACGACAAAATGACATACATCGAAGAAGACTGTGTTTCGGTTCGCGTATCGATCATTTCTATCAATACCGTCAAATCTTTGAGGAAACTGTACGTAGCAAACTTTCTTTCCCACCTGAGGGTCCATCAAGAAACACATGGCTTCCCTCACAGCCTTGCTATTGTTGATGTAGTGATCACAATCAAGATTCAGCATGAAAGGAGCATTGGTAAGTACAGCAGATACGCGAACCTGGAGAAACCACCAAATTAGTTAGAGAAATATCATGCAAAACAGGCCATTAAGATGCTTGCTAAGCGTATTAAATAATGGTGAAATGCGGAGTTTTTACCAGAGCATTCATGGCACCGGCTTTCTTGTGGTGCGCGAAACCAGGTCTTTTCTCACGAGAGACATAAACGAGGCGAGGAAGTTCTTTGCCTTCAACATCATAACCTCCATTGTGACCGAGAAACACTTGAATCATACCAGGGTGATCCTTAGTATTATTTCCAGGCCATGGAGTTCCATCTTGCATAATCCAACCTTCTGGAGGTACTTTCTGCGCTTTAGCTACAATTGAGTTCACCCTGACTTTGAACTCTTCATATTCTCTCTGTCGAGTACAAACATAATTCGTTATTTTAGCCCTCTACTTATAATGTGGAGAAAGTTTAGTAACAAAACAAACCTTCATAGCTCGACGCTCTTTAACAAACGTAGGGTGAACTTTATCCTTGAGATAGTCAATCTTAGAACTGAAGTACATCTCAGGAGCTCGAGGCTCAATTTCAAATTTCTTGCAGAAAGGAACCCATTTCCGAGCGAATTCAGCAGTTTCCGACATGGCTTCGAATGTACACATGGAAGCACCATCATCAGATAGGTAACAGGAGATCTTATCAACAGGGTAATCCACAGCCAAAATCGAGAGAAGTGTATTTGCAGTAACAAGAGGCGGTTCCTTCATTGCATCCACTGTACTCACAAAGAAATCCACCTGAGCTAGCATATTCGGTTCACCTTCTCTCTCATATCTGTATATACATTCAAACTATTAATTCTCTATTTTCAAATATGTTAAGACTGATCAATGGCATTAACGGAAGCAGGGGACCTGAGAGAAAGGCGATCGAGATAGGTTTCGCGATCAATTGGGAGCCATTTGGGGAACTGATCAAGAATCCAAGAAATAGCAAACCAGATTTCACAGGTAACAGAAGTAACCCAAAGTCCGATTGCATCATGAACCGGATTCAATAGTCTATAACGAAGGAAGAATGCTAAAATCACTAGACGTGCTACTATCACCATTCGATACGGGTTTATTTTGCTTGAAGCTATTGGTACTTTTCTTGACAATGGCTGCCTTGTTTCATCTAACCTGCATGCATAATTGCATATGACCTCAATATTTATTTTAATTGCATATCCTTTTTTAATTCATTATAGCTTGTATTTTAATATAAAAAAAACAAAACATTGTGAGGTCCTTGATCTTTATAAGTTTAGGAACCAATCGGTTTTTTTTTTACCAAATTCAAGGGTTGTTGATATATTAAGCCGTTTTTCATTTCGTTTAATATATGGGTTTAGTAAAGAAACGGACATGGATGCGTCAATATCATCGTCAGGTTCAGCACCGAGATTGGAGCCTTGATGGATTTTCCAGTCGTCTCTGTCTAACTTCTTCTCATCCCATCTTGCACTTCCTGTTCATTTTATCCAATTACATTAATCCATTTTTTTTTTATTCGTAAAAATGTTGTGAAGTAATTAAATCAAATTAAGATGATGAATACGAACCAGACTCAGAAACAGGGTAAGGATGGACTCTTTTATGGAGTGATGAAGCTAACATCTGCTCATTATATCCACCCATTGGAATTTCTCCACTCACCGGTCTGGAGCGGAGTCCGCCAGCGATAACTGGAGGAAAATGGGCATTCAAGTCCTCATCATCACGTCCTCTACCGAAGGTCATCTTACCATAAAGCATAGACTCAGTATCATGTTGGTGATGATGTTGAATGTTGAATTCGTGTTCGATATCATCAACATCCTCTTCGTCCTCGTCCCCGTCCACCCGAGGACTGCCCTTGAGACGCTTGTACCTAGTCTTACATTGAGGGCAAAGTTGAGTGCCTTCGCGTCTTTCATACTCATAACAAGGCCTACAAACTGGAAAACCGCACTCATTGCAAGCCACAAAAAGATCTCCTTCTGCTGTTAATCCAATCCCATCTCCACATATATCGCAGTATTGCCCGTCCAAGTTCTTCAGTGGCTTATGCTGCATTCATGTAAATAAATTTCAGAAAACATTATCTCATAGTAATTAAGGTCAGTTCAGTATTTTTTTTGTGCTCCACAGAACGTATTGTATAGGAATTGGATATTACAGTGGGAAAAAGTGTTGCAAAAAAAAAAAGTAAAAAATCGAGGTGTTTTTTTATTACAATTTTGTCAATATATCGTTACAAATACGTTCTGAATAGTAGTTATTTTAGCTTTTAAGGAACACAATTTTATATTTTGCAACCACTATTTTTATTGAAAAAATTGTTTGTAGATTCTAGGGACAATTACTTTCCCAAAAACTACAACAAAGCTATAGTTATTGAAAAAATTGTTTGTAGATTCCGGGGAGAATTACTGGCTTTAGACATTGGAAAAGTGACGATAATAAATTACGTTAAAGATGGTTTGTATGGTTTAGTTGTTTGATGGAAAATGCTTAAATACACTATTAGGAGCACCTGAAGTTGGTCTACAAAACTTAATTGATACCTGGATTTACAACCTTGTTAACTAGCTTTGTAAATTTGATCAAAGTGACATAATTACCTATCTAAATCCACGTGTGGAAATAATAGAAGATTTGTATAAGCTGAAATCTAGATGACTCTAAATAACATAGTTCACTTCAAATAAATTTGGAGGGTAATGGGACACTCCATGTATTAAGTGGACAATAAGCTTTTGCCAATCAGCTTTATCAAACCAAGTTCATCATGTTATTAATGTATTAAACCATGTAAATAAGAGAAAGAAGCTTAATATATATTAGAAGCTTATTAAACTTAATCCAAAAAGAATATCAACTGTCTAAATTCATAAATTGTCTCGTTAACTTTCTGAAGCTTGCTTAAATGACATAATTAGCTTTCAAAGTCCACGTGACGGAACAATCACAATAGTGAATTATGAAAAATTGTAAAGTATATCACTTTATACAATTTCAATGAGCAAATACATATTCGTTAAAACAAGTTTGAGTGAGTCATAGATCATTTTAAACAAATTTAAATGATAAGCGTATTACTTTAAACAAGTTTAGGAAGCTAACTAGCGACTATGTGAGTTTAGAAATTTTAGAGCAAGTTGAACGAGTTGTAGTAAACCGAAAAGGAAAGATAGAAATGAAAAGAATACGTACCTCTTCATGACCATGAATGACAACAAGCTCATTACGATTGTGGGAACCAGCGACAAGTCCAGCGCTGGCCTCCATTGTTATGGGAAAATGAAGGAAGAAGAAGAAGAGAGTTTGTATTTTATGGAAAGGAGATAATATTTCACCTAATCTACAGTTGAAAAAAAGGTGGTGTTGCGCTGCCGTTTGTTAGTTCAGTTGGTTGTTCAGTCCCCATTGCCCTTAAGCTAAGCTTTCTCTTTTTTTCAACTAACTTCTCATGTTTTTCTTTCCTTTTCTTTTTTTATTGGTTAGCATGTCAATATTATTGTAATTTATTTTTGAAAAATTGGTAAGTTTTTGTATTTACTTTGATTATGTTTAATAATTCTCAACTTACTGTACCTTTGGATTAATTTGTTTAACCAGTGTAGACAAATTAAAATCTACATAATAATAATAATGTAGGGGTAAAAGTTTTCCTATGGTTACTTTGTTTTTTACAAAGTAACTATTACTTTATCCACTATTACCATTAGATTAGTGGATAAAATTTAATCTAATGGTGATAAAAACAAGATAAAGGGTATTTCAAAGTAACCCTAGAAAACACCAAAGGTAAAATATAAAAAAATGTTTTGCAAGTAAGAATCTACATTTTAAAACGGCATGAATGAGGGTCCGTTGTATCAACTACTACCAAAAAGGGTTCAATTAAATTTACATAGTTTTATTGGATGAAACGAGTTTTTGATCTTTTATTTCAATACAATAAACTGAAATCCAAACCCCTTCCGCGTTTTTTTTTAATAACATTAAACCTCTATTTTCAATCTTTAACATTAAACCTCTATTTTAAATCTTAAAAATTTATCTGCAGTTGCGTCATACATATAATATCTATTTTTTAACTGTTAAAGTTGCAAATTTGAATGCATATAAAATTGATTAAAGAATGTTCAATGGAGTTTTATGTTTCAAACTGACATATCGAAAGTGCTCCTTTGGCTCTTTACCTTTGGTTGTCACATTTTTTTTTTTAACACCTTTAACCTTTTTTGACATTGTTTGCTAATGGTCAAAACCACATGTCAGACATTAATGTAAAATACGTTGTTAGTTTTAACTATCAACTCGAGCTTTTGATTCAATCGATTAAGCAACATGCTATCAGAGTCTCTGCGATCGAAATGTCTTGAGTTTGATTCTTAGCAACCTCAATATTTGTGGAACTTTTTTCATTAAAGATAGGAAACGGGAGGGTGGAGAGTCGGATATCCCAACTAGGTTGGCACCCCTGAACGGACCAACCAAACATGTGTTGTGCACGCTTCAAGCGCAATGTGCATTCGCGTGAGGGGGTGTATTAGAGATTAATATAAAAAATATTGTTAGCCTTAACTATCAGCTTGAACTTTTGATTTAATCGGTTAAACAACACCACCAATCTCTGTTTGTAAATTGCGTAAACCACGAATTCTTTTTCATACTTTACCCTTACTTTAAGAATGTTTAGAATAGATGATTTACAAAAGCTCACATGACCGATAAATCTGTATTGCTTTTCTTGACATTTGAACTATATAACATTGACATAACATGCATATAGATAAACATGAATCATACGCGATTAAGAAAAAAAAATGGTGTAGGACTGATCTAGAAATCTGATAGTGAACATAGATAATATTTTTATAAATCATGATGCAATCAATTGAAAGCATATAGTCGTATTTGGATTACTAATCAGCAAAACCATGTTATGATTTAATCATTAGCAATAACTTAGCTAACCTTAAATAGTTTTATTTTCAATTATATCTCATTTAACTATTGTTACCATTCTTAGCATTTGAAGCATGCACCTCGAATAATCGAACTACAAGTTTATCCGGAGGAAGTGTACCATTTTTTCTTAGAAGTGTGCGTTTAGTTCACTTTGAAACACTATTTGATAGTGGGGAGAAGAAAAAGCAGCTCGATTTCAAGAGAATATAATGGATTTAAACTCAATCTGCTCCTTGATGAAAATACCTTTTACGTTCAAGTTTTACATCTAACGTATAGAATGGTGCAATTTTGCGTCCAACTTTTGCAGTCCATAGCAACTTTACCAGCCACATTAAGGGAAAAATTGCAACATTTTAGACTTTAAGTGTAAAATTACTTGTGACAACCAGTGTTAGAAATATTTTTGCATTATTGCTCAAAAAAATAAAAGAATATTTTTGCATTAAAAATATCTTATCCATAAGTAAAATAAGTCCCATTTTCATTTTTTTTTATAAATTGTAAGGATTAGAATTTAGACTTTGGTCTTATCACTCACATATTGGTGACTGTATCAATTGGTTTTTTCATTATTTATTGGGAAAGAAAAAATATATTTGAAAACTTACCATTCCTCTCTTTCATATATTTAGCTAGCTACTTCTTTTGCAAGAGTGTGAGTTGATATAACGGCTGATCTTCCAATTGCTACCATTGTGGGAAAATGAATCAATTCCATTTTTCTTTTTCGGCAATTCGTGAGATAAAATCATAGACTTGCCACTGAAAAGTGAAAACCAACAACAAAAGTAATTGCCTTTTTTTTCTTTTTTCTAAATTCCGCTGTTAGAGAATAACATAAAAGTTATTTTCATGGTATCATAGTCATGGTTTAGGATTAAAATTCTCAAAAATATTGGCCTCACACGCTAAACAAATTAGATGTGAATATAATGAATGAAATAGTCAAGATTACTAAAATTGAAAGCTAATTTACAAATAATAATCATCTAGGTAAATTCAAAGATTATCGTCGACAATTTCATCAAACCAATTTAACAAACAAAAGAGCTCAAGTTGACATGTAACGCTTAGAAGTAATTTCTAGATCATTCTCTAACAGAACAACTCTTCACTCGAATACCTATGTAGTTCAAACGTGTACAACACGAGATCACCTTAACCAAAAGTTTAAGATAATAAGACTCATTATTATCGTATTTGATGCATAGATAATATAACATGATTACAAGACACCCCATCTGGAAAATTAAAATTCATGTGAAAAAGTAATGCGTGAGATGCAAGAACTTAGTACCTAAGCTAAAGTGGTATACTTTTAGTTGGGTAAGTTGAAGCCTCGCTGTCTAGACAAGTGTGACCTCTCCTACCCAAATCCACGCCTATAAATTCACTACAACCCACTATAAATTCACTCCCCGAATCTCGTCAAATTCATTCTTACACGACAGCCTTTAAAAAACGTAGTCAGCTGCTATAAACTCCCTTAACATATATATGCTAACATTTTCACATTTATCCCTATGATACTCCAAATTTTCCTCAATGGTTACAAGACTTCTCTAATAAGAATTTTCCGTACGAGATATCTTGAAAAGTATTATCATATAGTATTCACAATTCCATCTAAGAAAATGAAAAGCTACATTATTACATAATTTATAATGCAAGTCTCCAATGATTTCTGAATTGGTAAGATGCTCTCCTAGAAAGAAAGAAACAAGGCACTAGAGATTCTAGTTTTACATTGCCCAATAAGCTGATTAGCAGAATTTGCCCACTGGCCAGCTTACGGAGAATCTTCGGAAAGATTATGAATAGCCAAATACAATTCATCGTGGGAATTAAGTACCTTTTTCACATGCTCCAAATCGAATCATGTTCGACACAAAATAACGGATTTTCTTGTGCCAGCCTGTAAAGAACAAAGAGCGATAGACTTATGCATATAACAACATTATTCATAAATGAACCTTGATCGCTCTGTTTTCCGTTATACAACATCCTACTCCGCTTCAGACATAAAAATAAATTATAAACAAATTAAATAAAAATTCCTACTTGATTAATTAGAACTACAAAAAGTTGCTTCAGCAGTAAGAATCTAATGCGCAAGATATTATACATGTATTACACTGAGCTATACATACACTGAGATCTCAATCCTATTTCACAAGGATGGAGAACTACCTGCCAACCCAACCACCTTCACAAACCATCAGGAAACTTATTACGCGCTTAGACACTAGCTGAAACTTCGTTTACAGCTGACTTGTCTTTTTTCTTTGGTGGCGGCTCCTGCGGTTTCTGTAGAGCCTTATTTGGTACCAAAGTGATAAATATATTTCTATCTCTGAAGTTTTTGGTTTCCTCAGTTGCAAGCTACAAATTGCAGCATCAAAAGAAGGTTAGCACGGAAGACTTTAAAGGTGGAATGTTTAACATAGAATTAGTTAAACAATAGAAAGACTTGGTGAAGAGTAAAAGTTAATAAAAAAGGGTGTGATGTATTCTTTTAAACTCGCTCATTCAAATAATTCTCATGCTGTCTACAGGCAGTTGTGAATTTGAAAGTATGACTTGCGAAATTAGCTATATTCTCTAGTAAAACCAAGTTCATCAATGATTTCATTAATCTAGATATATGCTGTTGTATATCCATTCTTTCATCGAGATTTTCTATTGTTATATAATGATATAGACATATAAATACAATGTCATCAGTACCTCCCCGATATCATTCTGGAAACGTCTGATAAGCTCAATAGCAATATTTCTGAACTCATTTTCACGACCTTTCAAGTTCACAATTGCTTTAACCTGAAGGAATTAACAAAAACAATTGTAACGAATGCAATTGCATTTGACATGCACAAACTCAAACAGTAGAAAGAAATTAAAATAACCTTGTCACCATCTTTCAAAAATTTCTGAGCAGCTCTCAAACGCACTTCATAATCATGTTGATCAATGTTGTAACTGTTGGAAAAATCAACCAAGACAGAAAAAAATTCACCTAATTAATAATAGAACACCACTAAACCAGCATAAATTCTCAAATAGGAAAAACCGTATGGATGATCCCACAATTTGAGATACTGTTCATTTCTCAATGCAAGAATATTAAAAAATCAGGTTGCCACCATCAACAATAACCAGTGGTATATACCCGGAATGACTCAATTCACATGCGAAGTTTGAACTTTCACAATATAATACCTTTCAGCTTTTGTGGAAAGAGTATGGGCAAAGAAGAAGAAAGAGAACGAACGACCGCGCAAGACAAAGGACATTCATTGTAAACAGAGCACAACTCGCCTAGTGATGAACCATTACCTAATAGCCTATCTATTCCCAGAATCAAGACCCAGACATCTGCTTATTTTACATCCACAAAATTTTTTCCAGTATTGATGCATTGAGGTTGCAATCACCCTCGTTGTTGTGTATTTTTCTAAACCAGTCAGTGGAATTACTGATGTTTATATCTACTTCATACTTCTTTCAGAGTTACTAAAATAGTAACTCAAGGCACAATTCATAACTACCAAAAATAATTTAAGAAGCTTATATAAAGTTTCAAACTTTCACTTTTGTTGATACATCAGTTTCCTGATGGACATTTAACAGCATTCTAAATCATGTCAACACGTTCTTTCAGAATTTGCATGTGCCAAGGATGTCAAGTTTCTACAGCTATCTCTTTCAAAAAAAAAGTTTCTACAGCTATCAATTGTATGTCTGAAATGATGATCCAAAACAAATTAGCGTTTCATATAAAAATACAAAGCGAGGAACATAAGCAAGATTAAGAACAAATCAATACATGAACCAACATGATAATACTCTAGCACTTACCCCATTTTGAGTTCCTTAAGATCCATGCGAGTAGCTGACATTTAAGAGTTCTTGTTAGTATCTACTCTCATAACAGAAACTTACACATATCAGAAAAAGCATCAAAAGCTCTGGAAGAGATTAGACATTCACCAGCACTTTTCTTTTGTTGATCTCTCTTCTTCTTTTGTAGTTCATATCTAAATTTGCTGAGGAGAAAAATGTACAGCAAGTGTCATTTTCGATTCAAAAAGTTCATCAGTATAAATTACCAAGGTTAAAATTCAAATGGAACTTGAAAGGTCATTTATTTTAGGGTGAATAATTTAAAGGTCCCTGACGTTTTGTGAAACACACTGTTTAGTCCTCTCATTTTCAAAAACACACGAATAGGTCCCTAACGTTTTGTGAAACACATTGTTTAGTCCTTTCGTCTATTTCTGATGACCAATATGTTAGTCAAAATGTACTTCAATCAACAGCCAATGAATGTGTTATTCACCCGGTACCAATTATTTTTAAATTGGATGTTGACTGACGTACATTTTGACTAACAGATTGGTCATCAGAAACAGACGAAAGGACTAAACAATGTGTTTCACAAAACGTTAGGGACCTATTCGTGTGTTTTTGAAAATGAGAGGACTAAACAGTGTGTTTCGCAAAACGTCAGGGACCTTTAAATTATTCACCCTTTATTTTAAGAAACCTTGGATTAAGCCAATCTGAAAGCCCACAACTGAAGAGGCATTTAGGCACACACAACTTAAAACCTATTAAGACACTTGTCTTATTATTGTTTGATTATAACCAGATATGTACTACACATAACAGAAGCACTATGTTTCCTATTGCAATTTTCATTGACTCGTGAATTTCAAAAATTACAAATATTGACTGATTGTTTGATGCAATCACGACTAAAACTGTTATTCAAGGTGGAAAGGAAAACATTTAATGCATAGACACATTAATAATACATATAAATAAAAGGTCAAATATATTATCATACTTGTAATCCATTATTCTGACAACTGGAGGATCTGCATCTGGGGATAATATCACCTACAAAAAGTTTTAAAAAAGAAGGTTCACATCTCAAAATCACAAAGAGAAGTAAAAGGTAGGAAATTCAGCTTTCTCTTAAGCGCTGCTACTATGATGAGCTGAAATATAGCTGCGGTTGACGCAATGTTTTCATTAGAAAACTAAGTCTTAAATTTTAAAAATAAAAAACCCAAGTTTCAAGGATACATGCTGTTCTGGCTTAAAAATAGTAAAAACCCTAGCATTTGACCAAGATTAATTAAACTCTATACAAGTATTACAAAAAGGGCTGAACTTTTCTGTTGGTTCACCCTGGGAAAAGCATGTACACAGTCATGAAGTTGCAAGTCTTTTAAGGCTAAAGTAAAGTAGCAAACCAAAAAACAAGTTGGACAGACTTGCTAGCTAACTATGTTGCACGGCAGAGAAATGGAAACTTCAACTGAACTTGGAAACCGACACTGTAAATCACAGTCTAAAAAAATATAGATAGTAAATGGTAAATAACAGGAAAGAAACTGAAACATAAACACTAACGAAGAGTTTATGTACAATATAGCTAGCTATCAATGGCAACCAATCCAAAAGATGCAAGAATAAAGCACCAGTAACTATGCAAATGTATTAAATTCGAAAAGCTCATTCGTTAAAACATCAGAGATTGAGTGAGGCAAAAATACCAAATCAAGTTCAGAATCTTCAGCCATTTTGATTGCCTGACCTTTGGGTACTACTCCAACCTACGCAAATCCATCCAATCAAATCATCAAACTAATCAAACACACAACAAAGATAACCACTAGTAAACACAACAACCACTCCAATTTCCATTTCTTTTGTCGTCGAAAAATTCAAAACAGAATTGACAGAAGCAGCACATACTAACCATATTCTGCTGCTGATCAATGAGCCTCACGGTAGAAGACCTACAATACAAAAAGAAACAAAATTCAGAAAAGCCTAATTTGACACAGCATAAGCAAAAGTTGAGAAGATAATGAATGACCTAATGGTGGACATATCAAGAGCCTGGTCATCATCAGAATCACCCTTCCTCGAGCGGCGGGAATCCCCCGAAGGGCGGGGCCCTCCGTAACGAGCAGTGACTATGGAGGTTGAGATGGAAAGTAGAGAGTGAGGTTTGGAGAGGATTAAGGTATGCAATCGGAATCCGAATAGCTTCGATTCGAAAGAGGATAGAGGAATTTGTTTAGTGGTGGCCGGAGAAAGCAATGGGAAACCGGTAGCGGCGGCGCCGGTGATGGAAACCATCGGATGGGATGGCGTTTAACGGTGACGTTGACGGTGGCAGTGGCACTCTCGCTGATAACTAACTGCTTTTTGTATGAAAATATTCTTATCCAGAATGAAGGCAATAAATGAGGCCTGGGCCTGGGTTCGCTCGGCCCTTCTGACAATATTCTTGGGTTAATTACAGTTATAATAGGATTAGAGTAGTTATTTACAATTTACCCAACCAACCTAATAATATTTTAATTATGAGTCAAATAAAATCTCCAACAAATTTGACACGAATGAATACAACCCTTCAAAAGGGGGTTAATTTAATAATATATCCACGTGTGTCCGATTTATAAATTTTTTTATTGTATATTTAATTCAATTTTGAATCTTCAATTATGGGTTAATTTATAAATCGGACATATTTTGATAAATATAAAAACCTATAAAGAAAAAAAAAGTTGCTACTCAAGCAAAACTTAATATATATAGTATATTTCTCATAAAAAAATAAATAAATATATATAGTATATTTTTTTTGGGTGAGAAAATATTGTATATTTTTTTCTATAATTAGTATCCAATTCATAGTGTGGACTAGAGATAGGTTCATGTGAGACAAAGCCATTATGGAGAGACTTTTTTTAGTGTGAGACTATTAAAAAGTGGTGGCAATTTTGAAATTTTAAAAACATGGAGGGGCATTATTGAGGTGATGTCATCGCTGATGTCACATCTGGAGAGAGAGAAAGTTTTTATTATTTTATTTAAAATGCATTTTCCCGCTCTTTCCGAACTCATTTTTCAAAAAAAATTATACCACTGAACTCGTATTAATTAGGTGGTCATTTTGAGATCCATTGTTGTTATTTATAGACGATTTTTATTTTTTTTTATTTTTGTTCCAAGTCGGATATTTGGTTGTTCCAACAGAATACTACATTTGTTCCACCAGACAACTCCAACTGTTCCAGCAAAATATTTTCATTATTTTTTCTTAAATGCACTCTGGGAGTGTAAAAAAATGTAGTATTTTGTTGGAACAATTAGAGTAGTCCGGTGGAACAATTAGAGTAGTCCGGTGGAACAATTATAAAAAAATAATAAAAAAAAAATCGTCTATAAATAACAAAAATGGATCTCAAAATGACCACCTAATTAATACGAGTTCACTAGTATAAATTTTTTTGAAAAATGAGTTCGGAAAAAGCGGAAAAATGCATTTTAAATAAAATAATTAAAACTATTTCTCTCTCCAGAGGTGACATCAGCGGTGACATCAGCTCCTCTTCCTTCCCTTCACACGCATGAGGGGTGTTCATTTAATTACAAGTTTGCCACCTTATCCTATTGAATTACAAAAATACCCCTTGTCTCATCATAAAAACTAGTCTCATCCTAAATCTTTGTCTCATTTGAACTTGACTCGTGTGGACTATACCTCTATTATATTGATTGAGTTTTGTTTAATTTGAATTTGTTTTGTTGTATTCTTATTGTTTATGATCATCATAATTTAACTTCAATTTCGATGAAGAAGAATGTGCAAGAGTTGAATCGAACAAGGAATTGGAATTGGATGAGTGACAACGATGGCTCTATCTCCTTACAAGGCCTAGGGGATATATACCTGTCATTCTTTGGAAATGAATGTTCTGATGGGAAGAACAAGCTGTGTAGGATCTCATTCAGATAGTGCGTGCTTCTCATTCTGAAAGTCAACAAGATAGGGAATTTGGCTGACAAGAATATGGTTGCCAGATTTGAAGAGCTTGGAGAAAATACTTCTTGAAGAACGAGCGTTCCAGCAAGCACTTGGGCTAATATTTTACAGTCTTTTCTGAGCTGCAACGTTCTGATTGCTTTACTACATATTTCATTCCCAATGGACCCACCCACATTATATGGTTTCTTTGATATCTTTAGATAACCTTTCTACTTGTGATTGCCGAGAAAAATGATGAATCTTCTACCTGCCTGCTACATTTGTTGTACATACGAAAAGTTTTAGTTTCAAGGCTTTTTCTGTGCAAGTGTGATCGCCTTTAGATTTTGTACCTCAAGTTGTACATAACAAAAGTCTTTAAGATTTTGCACCTGAGGTTGTATGTAACAACTCTTCAACCATTATTTTAGTAGGCAATTCATCTACATAACTGTGTTACACTTATATTCAAATTAGTTTTTGACCGAATCAAAGGCCAGGTTGATTTAAGATGTGGTATGCCAACTACTTCTTGATTCAGGATTGACCTCTAGCATAGGGGATAATGAAGTCGAGTAGAGAGGAGTAGTACAATCAAGAGGTGAACTGGGCCCAAAAACTTGAACCATGAAACTCAACTGGAACATGTCTGACACTTCGGTTATTTCTCTTCAAAAACTTGAACCATGAAACTCAACTCGAACATGTCTGACACTTCGGTTATTTCTCTTCAAAGTTTGTTCTGTCTGGTCATTGAATTTTAATTTTGCGTAGTGATTTAATTGAAGTGTTTAGTGTAATCTCATATTGATGAGTTCATTTTTTCAATTGTATTTCAATATAGTGTGGTGTATAAGAGGGTAACAATTTGTAATTTGCATAGAGATTTTAATTAAGCTCATGTGCTGCTCAACGTAGTAGAGTAAGAATGACAAAACAAACTTGGCTGGCCAAGCTACTTGAGCTGGTACCAAACTCAATTATCCAGTGAAGTTTGAGTAATTCTTGAGTTGCTTCAGAGTAGCTTGGTAGTGGTCGTTTACTTTCGTGCGGCAAATACAACTAACTGCCTGAGTCAGCATTGAAATTAAGGTGCAGCTTATGATGCAACCCTATTTCTCACTTGTCACTTAAAGTGATAATAAAGTGTTAATCTACTGAAATTTCTTATTATGTTCTGTGAAGTTGCATTGGTGCTTAACAGCTCAAGTTAATTCTTACATTTTCTGGCTTTGGTTCTGTAACTAAATTTGTTTAATAAAATAAACATGTTGTGCTTAACTAAGTTGCACTAAGTATCTATTTAATCTTTTATCTTCGTTTGTTATGCTTCAGAACTACAGACAACCATGATCGAAACAACGGAGTTGAGATGGAAAAGCATAAACATAAGAATACTAGGATGGGAGCGCTTACTCACATGGCTACTCTGCAGGTGTTTTGGCTTTTTAGTTATGGTCTAGATAAGTGGAAATGTGGGGTTACTTGCTAAAGAAATGGAAGTGTAACTAGCAAAAACTATACCGACTCTCCTAAACTTTTCACTTTATGTTAATCTAAGTCAATTTGTTTCAACGTAACACATTGAGCTTTTGATTAATTATAATTTATAATCATACACATTAAAAACCGTCTTATTTGGAAAGTTATTTGTAAACATGAAGCTTTATTAAATGATTAGTAATTTTAGGTAATGGAAATTTCGTGGCCATAAATGTTATGCTGTATGTAGGTTTGGAGAAAGGAACAACCATCATCTTGCTCTTGACTATTTTGCCAACGCATATCCAAAATCTAGAGAAACGTCTTGCTGGTAATTTGTTTCTTAATGTTGCTTTAGTCACACAGTAACAGCTTCAAAAGAAACTGTTTTGAACTTTAATTTCTTAAATTACGTTCCACTTGCTACTTTATGGATATGTTTGTTATCTGGTAAATTTATCTCTGAATACAAATTATATCTGCGTGCTGCATGTATTACAGTTTCCATGTGTATGCAAACTTTAGAAGTCTGAAGTGCATGCTTAACTTCACTGTGTCAAAACCTTGATGCTAGCTTCTTAAGCTCCAATACGGGACATTATATGCTACTCTTGAGTTCAGATTATCAACGTGCTGGCACGGGTCGTTAATACTGAGTATTTCATCCTTCATTGCATCCTCAAGCATCTCTTTCTGCTTGAATTTTTCTTATACTATAAATATAGAAAGGACTCATGAACTACACTGCTGTTCATCTGCAATAATAAGATTAACTATCGTTTATCAACTAAACTTTGGTATAGAAAAATTGGTTGTTGCTTATACTAACAACTTCATCTTCTTTTTTTAGTAGATGCACATGTATCGAAGGGAGTGTCTGAGGTTTTAAATGGAAAAATGATAACTTTAGTCTCTTATGTTCCACACCATGGTTATCTTATTTTCCGTTGCTTGCTAATGGATGGAAAATTTTCTCATTACCCTGATGACTTGAAGGATCCTGACAAAAAAATTCTCATTATCCAGATCACTTCCTCTAGGCCATCAGAAGCCATTGTTAAGGCATGCCCTGTTCTCTCAGGTAATCTTGTAATTTATAATTATCATATGATTAGCATAATGTCTTATTCTGTTTGCAGATTCTAAATCAAATTCTTATTGTTTGTTTGACAGCAATGTCTGAAAGCTATACATTTTTGGAGATGAATTTGGCGCTGCAAGGTTCGCTTGCTTTTCTTTTTGCAACTTTCTTATCACGGTTATGTTACGCGTTTTCCTTGGTTATAGATATTTTCACGTTATTGTTTCTTGAACCAAGGGGAGTTTTTGAAGGAAACTATTTTAGATAGGAGATATATGAAAAATACTGTTTGTTTTTTTGGTAACTAGTTGCTTGAGGGCATTCATCTTGTTGTTTGATTGGAGGCTATTTCACTTGGGACACACGATGTAATGCAGAATAATGAAAACTAAGATTAACTAGAGAGCTAGCTCCGGAAATTCCTTTTAAGATCTCAATATCATCAATTCTTTATTCTTAATAACTACAATCCAGATAGATGTTTATGGACTGATAAATTATCTTACTACTTGCAGGATTAAGAATTCCAGATTAAGAAAATTCTAAACTGATGTTAAATATGATATATAGGAAGTATGCAACTGGAAACTGCACATGATAAATTGAATGAATAATATCATATCAATTTCAGAATCAATTCTCTACTCTTAATGATAACAAATTCACATACATAATTGTGTACTAATCACTTGTCTGACTACTAGTAGGACGAAAAATTCCAAATTAGGAATATTCTTAAACACGCCAAAATAGTCATAATGAGAACAAATTCGTAATTAATGAATCTGAATTCCTAAAAGGGACAAACTTTATTACTTTTCTTTTTCATAACAGTCAGAATAAATATATCTAACTACTAAATTCTCATATTATGTTTGTCAAGATATAATAATTTCAGAGGTCATATTTATTGGAGAAATTATGGTGACCAGAATGAAAAAAGTGCAAACGAGTTAGATTCATTTGATTGCTCAAGAGTTAGACTTTTGACCTTAAATATTTTTGTATTATTAATTGATGTTTGTTTCATATTATAATATTTTTTGTTTTAAGAAAATATAAGGTCTTCTAAATATAATAATTAAGATAATTAAATGGATACTATTTTGACTGTTATTTAATTGTTAATTGAACATTCCAGACATTAGTAATGTTTACTTGCTAACACAATTACAAAAAACATACTAATATGTTAACAACTACATTTGTCGCATGTAATTTATTTATTTTGTGTTGCATATAAGTGAAGTACATAAAAAAACAACCCCCAAGTGTCATAAATGTTTGCAATGGTACTAATATATGCATAACTAACTAACAACTGTAACTGCTTCAGTTCATGCGAGCATGAAATAACTACCATACCAGTTTATTTGAATTTTGCATTAGACTGGGATAAAATTAATCTTTTAAAAAATAATAATCTTAGAGCTAAATTTAAACTATTTCATAAGGTTTGGGAAAATTCGCAATTCCTAAAGAAGGATACGTCAAATTTGGCCTTAACCCATAACCAAAAAGAAAAAAAAAACAAAAAAATCCTCTTCAATTTTTGGGGGTTAGTTTTTGTAAGCCCAACCCGAAATTCTAAACTCTAGTTACGTATTAATATTAAGATCCAGTTTGACATTACCTTCTCAGCTGTTTCTTTGATAAAAGTTTGGTAACTGTAAAACTACTTTTTGAGAAAGTTTGGAAAGCAAGGAAAGCTGCTTTCAACAAAATCAGCAATTTGTATCTTTGGAAAAAGCAACTACTAAAATTAGTGCAAAAAGCTGATATTAATATTGTGTTACTTAAATATGTTGAACTTTTAATATATTTTAATAAATACATACTATTCTATTTATTCCTTGACTTTAGAGTTTTTGAAATGTGCTTATCGAACACTTTACAGCTTTTTCCTACTTTCCAGGCAGCTGCTTCTCCTATCAACAACTACTCCTCTCCACAGCAATGCCAAACTAAACTTGAGGAGGAGTCTCTAAAATTTCTTGGACTCCTGATCCATATAGTCAGATGCAATCCCTAAATGGCTCGTTAAAAAATCAAGTTTTGACAGTAATGTTATTAAGAAAATAACTAAACAAAGTCAGAAGGTAGAAGTTTTCTAGTGGGACGGTAAAAGTAGTGATTAGAGGTAATATGTTACTAGATTATGGATGCATTTTTCACTAGATTTGAAGAGCCGTAGAACGCAAGTCATTTCATACACCTCCCTCCCTTAAAATTATTATGCAAGATCCGTCATTGTTTGAATGGGATGTTAATAGAAGTGGTGGAATGAAAACTTTTCATTTAATCTAGTTTGTGAGTGTTTTTGGAGATTAAATGAATGTTGACACGGTTAATATTTCACTTCCATTAACTTCAAAATCTTAGACTTCGTTTGAGAAGAGGTTACGAAAAGTTAACTAAAGGAATGAAACGTAAAATAACATATTAAACTCGTTTAGGAGTCTATTTTTCAGAGTTGAAAATGAGGTTAACATTTTAGTTAACTGAGGGTAATGCGAATAACGTAAAATGTTTTACTAATTTCCATCCATTTCCACTTCACAAACTTCCAAGCGAGACTAACTTTTAACATTCACTTCCATCCGTTCCGTTCCTTTCCCTTTCCATTCTATTACCTTTTAATTTACATTGATTTGCACTCCTTTTGATCCAATAATGAAAAGTACATAACAACAGTACTCAAAATTTCTACCCAACAGAGAATTACTCTTTTCTTTTTCATATTTATATTTCTTTATCAATAGCACTTACATTTTCATGCTTTTCTTTCTTTTCTTTTTCACTTTTCCTTTCATTTGCATAATACAAAAAGTTACAGGCACTAACCCATGGAGCAAGAAGCCCCCTCTAAATGAGACAGTAAAAGAATGAACCCATATAGGACTTTTCCTCCAAAGTAAAAAAATAAAACTAATTTACATTTACTGAGAAGATAAATCCGCTGACGACGTAAAGGTTAGGAAGGAGGTTTAGCAGCAGTAAATCAGAGCCATTGATGAGTAGGCAAAGAGAAGATAGACTGTTGAGTTTCAAGAACATGTTTCATTTGTATAAGATGGGTGCTAATGCTGTATTCTTGTACCTGTTAATCCCAAATTAAAGCAATCAGATATTTGTTATCCAATATAGTCCAGAAAGATTAATTCCAATTTAAGCAATATATGTAATAATGAGTTATAAAAGCCATGGCCAGCAAATCTGATAGAGAACACACCAGATTACCCACATGCCTAACATTTGCAACATTACAAACAAGGACCACTTGGTGCAAGACAGCCTGTGTTCTTGGACAATATTTCTCAAGGAAATGTCAATTTATCATTTTCAATCTTCATTTTTGTTTGTTTTTCGGTTTTCGTAAAGTTTAATCCTTGATCTTGATGTGAGAATATAATCAAGGTTGTGTGTATTACACATATGATCACATAATTGAAGAATATAATTTGATCAAATATCACATAATTGCACATGTAATCAAATTATTCTTCTAAATGAAGACCAAATCTGCAGCTTCAAAAACAAGCAAGATCAAACAAACCTGACCCCACTTGCCCAAGCATATTGCTTACACAAAAAAGCATGCCAAGATAAACATATTGTTTACATGTTCCATGTTTCTATCATTCTACGTATTTGATTTATTATGTTTCTCACCGCTTCATATTCTAATCATATTGCAGGTTCAAACTTTCACGGTAAATGATAATAGCACAGTGAACATGGATAGGATATAAAAGGCGTGTGATCCTATTTCACTTAATTATTTGAAACTTTGAGTTTTGTATGTGTGGCATGTTGTCTAAACTTAAATACTATGTTATGTTATATAAGCAAGCATCTCTGTGCTTCTCACCTGTAAAGATGCCGTTGAAGATAATAAGGCTTCACATTCGTCAAGCATAGCTTTCTCCTCTGCTGCTACGACGGCAAGCTCAGAAACCAATGCATTCACTCCCTCCACCTATACAACATAAGTAGAACCAAGAAATATGAATTAGATAAATGAAAATAATAGTCGGCAAAGCATTCTGCAGCTTGTATACCCACTTTTAAAAACAGGGTAGAACAGATGTTGCAAATAATCTTAATCTTAAAGGTATGTGCAGCTGAATCAAATCTTAAATGTGACCAATTTTCAGAGTTACATGTATGCCTAGCGCTTTTAGATATGGAAACCATCTTGTGAAAAATTTCAACGTATTTAGTCACAATTCATATGAGAACAAGAGAAACAAACATTATGATAAATGGAGAAGAGCTACCTATATCTTCTTAACAGCTATATTATTCTCAGATAAACTTCTCCAAGGCACAACAAAAACCGTAAAATGGAATACTGGTATGTTAAATGGAGAAGAGCTTTCAGCTACTGCTCTAAAGAAGCAGTAGTGCAACGGGACAAAACAAACCTGAAACATATTTCATACCTATGATAATGAGACACCTATGGACATTTGAAATTACATCATACATGATCATATCTTTTCGAGATAGACTTGACTGCAAATGAGAAGATGACTTATAACCTCGAACCTTGAAAGCAAGAATTGTCCTTCTAAGTTTTAACCTAGCAGAGAGAGAGGGAATGCATCTCACCATAGAGAGAAGAGAACATATGGAGGACCCCATAGCCTGCATCACATCAACAGCTGAGCAAATAGCAACCTTCAAAGAGTCTATATCTGCCTGAAAAAGAGTAAGAAACTTAATAAGATGCCAAGTTTTGTCTCTTCAAAATAGCAATTTCGGTGATTGTTGCAAACCAGTTTACCTTTGCCCCTCCAGTCACTGGAACACGAAGAGTGGTCGCCTCCAAATCCTCCAAGGCCCCAGATAAAGAGCTTACATGATCTCTTTCAAGTAATGCCCAATCATCGAGGCAGGCCATCTGAATAAATCATAGCTGATTAGATGATAGCTGAACTAATTATTGATAACAAAAAAATAGAAAAAAAGGAAGAAAATAAAAAATATTTGCAATCAAAATCAAGATGGTTTGGAAAAAATACTGGATGCCTAAGTGCCTAAAGAGCAATATATTCCATACGTTCTTCCAGCATATTCCAACAGAAAGATTAGAATGAAACTTCTGCACTATATTCAAAGCTATATTTAAACTAGAAGCAAGATGGCTCTGCATTCCACAGATGAAAGACTAAAGTAAAGTGACGCTAAATGAGAACACTAGTAGACTTACTCCACAAAATGGTAAGGAAGGGGAGTTAACATCTCAATAGTCAATAATGACATAATTCTCATCTATATTCCCATGACTTTTGACCGTAGGTAACATCAATCTTTATTCTGCCTTTTGAGATCAATTTCTTTACTCTTGATTTCACCACTTTACCCCATATAAAACCTCACACATAACATTATGACCATCTTAACCTTCCTTGCCACTTAAACTAGTTTCATCTGCCTTTTCCTTTCACATTGTTCTTTTACCAACACTCTCTACATCCCTTTTGATTGCTCTTACTGGTCTGCTATGAATACAATTCTATAATCCAAGACAAATTTCCAGTGTAATTCTCAGATCACAAAGTCGGATGCCACTAATTTATAGTACTTGTTCAACCAAAATACTCATCTCTGTTTACATTAAGATCTGCCTATATATCTATAAAATTATTTGGAATTACATCCAACAATGATATATTACAAGTCAGACTCGAGCAAAAAAATTAAATTATTCCATAGAAATCATTTCAAAGGTGCACTTGCATGCGTCACTTGCAAATTCTGCTGCACTCTATGCCAATTGCAGACAGGGTGATCACAGAAAGTTTCAGACAACGGGACGTTGAGAGAATTGATCATTGGACTTGAACTATAATGTCTAATCAACCATTGTGTGTCTAAAATTAGCACAATTGCAAATGTAAATCTACTGTCAATCAGAGATTGAATTTTCCACGAATCATCGTCATATATATCTATCAGATTAACCCCAGTATTCTACTATAGCAGATGATTGGAGTAATAGCTATTGTTTAAATGTCTTCTAAATAAATATTTTCTCAATGAATCTTCTCAACTAGTCAGGATATTTCATAATCTGATATCATATATCTCTTCAAACCCCCCAAAAAAAAGCATGTTTCGAGAAACACTTCCAGAATGGTTCATATACTGTGGTATCAGATTATGATCTACTCATACAATCTTCATGTCCCACTCTCCGTACCCCTCAGAAAGAATGATACAAGGAAGAAAGATAGGTAGAATAAGAATACTTGAAGTACATAGGTAGCTCAAAATCATGCAGTTTTAGGCGAATTGAGAACAGAAATGGCTTGACCAAAGATTGTAAAGCTAACAGCAGCATATCAGGAACCACGATAAGGATCTATATAATCAATAAAAGAACCAAATCAAAGCAACTTATGGAGTTGAAGAGAAAAGAAAAATTGTTGCAAATCTGATAACTAACAGAAAGAGACATTACTTGATTATTCAAAACGGCACTCAGCTTAAGCTCTAGCTTCAGCTCTTGAAGATCCATCCTCTTCTGAATTACTGAAGCCCACAGAGCTAAAGTATTGTTCCAAACATTGTATAGAGTTTTCTGCGCCACCAAATACCATAGTTCTTGTATTTCAGCAAAGTTTTAACAAGGATATGTCAGAAGAAATCGTATCAAATCATAAACAGATGTGTACATTAAGTTGGAAAAATTTCCTGTACCAAAATTTCCCCATATTCTCTAATTATTTTTAAGTTCATTACAGTCTACAGAAGTGTTCAGCGTTGCACAATATAGCTTCGCCTCAAACGGAAATTGCAATCAAAAGCATTATGCTCTTAGTAAAAAATAAAATTTGAAAAGATATATGGCATATTCAGGAAGCATGCATATTATAAAAATTAGCTAACTTACATGCAAAAAGATCCTACCTCTGCAGTTACTTTCTGAACATAAAGAACAGCTTCTGCACGGGCATTAGTAAATCTCCACTGCAAATATCTATTATATAACAGGCGTATCTGATGAGCATCCTCAATATAGCTCGAACTCTTTTTCCCTTTCTTCACATCCACAATAAAACTAAGTACAGAAGTAGAAGAACTTGATTGGCTAGACGAACTTGTTCGAGTTGGACTAACACCTCTAGAAGGTGTTGGACTGAGGCCTCTAGAAGGTGTTGGACTGACACCTCTAGAAGGAGGAGTAGATGGTCGCATCCGAGCTGGACTAATCCCTCTATTAACTGATGTTCTACTTGGTGATGCAGGGCCAAAGCTAGATTTAACTGTGGAAGTTATCAAAGACATTCTGTCTGATATACTTGAAGAAACAAGCTTCTGACCACTAGAGAACTGCGGTGAATTACCCTCTGTTGAAACTGAATCAGGACTCATAATCTCAATATCTTCTAAACATGATAGTTTTGCAGCTTCACTAGTTGATTTTCGCAAAGGTTTCATGTTGCTCCCGGTCGAAGATGATCTCTTGATTGAAGGAAAGCCAAATCCAACTGGATTAGATACTACTCTGGTAGACTTATCAGAAAGATCTAAACTTTTATACGATGAAGCGGAAGATGCCTTGCCGATTAACCTACCTGGCCATCTATGTTGATCAATCAACCGAGCATGTGAAACATCAGTAGGTTTAGCATTTTCTGATTGATCTGGTGCTTTTTTCCCTTTAAGAGGACTCTTATTCCTTTCTGGTGTAGGCTTTCTTGACCTAACAGGCGTTTCAGCCGGCTGCTTTCGAGCCACCACATTTGAAGATGGCCTCAACGTTCTGTCAGAAGATTGATTACTAACTGGTTTTTCCTTCTTGCTGGTTCGAATGGAAATAATATCAGACTGAAAGGAAACATTGAGACTTCTCATAGTAGATGGCCATAAACTTTCCGGTATCCGGCTTCCAGTGCTCAGCCTTCTAGATGGAGAATTTAAACTGACAGATGAATCCTGAACCGGTGTAGTAGGTCTGGAGGACGAAGACGGGGTTAAAGGCCTCCGCCTCTCAGCTGATTGGGCTCTTTTAGAGATGGATTCGGAATTTGTAGGCACTGTTCTTGACACACTTGGTGACGAAGAACGCCTAGAAACGGAAGGTGTAGGCGATTTATATCTAGAGCTAGCCTCCCTCGTTCGAGGGCGATGGCCGGTGGTGGAAGGTGCATTGCTGTTTCTTTCAGCTGGAACTAGGGGACGTCTTCGGGTATCACATACATCCATCAAACACTCTCCAAATCAGACCACATTGATGGATATTTCACATAGCTGAACCACTTTTAATAGCTCTGGCTTTCATCTATCCCACATTGAAGGGAATCAGACTAATTGTTCAAAAAGAAGATACTTTTCCCAGCGATAAATCTGCCACACAAAAAAGATACAAAAGTAAGGCACTGCAGACTGGCAGAAGAAAAGAAAAGAAAAGAATAACCAATAAAGAATAAAAAGGAAAGTGAATACAGCAAAGAAAGTACATTTTCGCAAGGACTCAGATCTGTTTTCAAGATGATTTCGAGAATTAACACAACTAATTGCAAATGGGTACTGAATTTTCATCAAGAAAAACATAAATCCAACCAGATCAAGACATGAAAAAGAGGCTAATCAATCAGTGTTGATGTTGATAATCAAGATGATGATGATGGTGATGGTGATGGTGATGAAACACCATCTGCATCTGGTAGAAAAAGAGCCACTAAGAATCCCAGAGCTGTCACAAATTCCACTAACAGTCATCACTAGAAAATGGGAAGACTGGACAATGAAATATTGTGATGAGAGAGAGGGAGAGAGATGTATAGGATATTCTTAAATTAAACTAAAAGCTCGAGTAGATATTTAAGACTGTAGGGTTGTTAAGACTCGAACTTATGACTTCTCGATGACGAAGACTCTAATATTATATCAAGGAATCAATTAAACTAAAAACTCGAGTTAATAAGTAAAACTAATGAGTAAAGTGACAGCAGATATGAATATGAAGGGTTCTTTTTCTTTCACTTTTCTTCCCTTCAATTTTCCCTTTTGTCCCTCTCACGGGTCTGCCGTGGTCTTGTGGGCTGGCAATTGAGGCTCACTTAACATACAGAACTACCCCACTCCACTATGTTTCCTTCTTCCTCTTCTTATTAGCTACCAAATCTTTACAATAATGTCAGCATCTAGTAAAAATTAAAGAATAAAATCCCCTCTTAATTAAAGTAACCCCCAAAACAAAAATATCCTATTATAATTTATAACTGTAAAATTTCCATTCTTGAAACCCCCAAAAGGTTCCCATAAATAATTTACTTAACATTAACTACACCTGTCACTAGAAACAAATACCCAAATAAATAATAACTACACAAGAATAAACTGTGATTGGCATTAATGAAACAAAGAGCCATCTTGAGATATCACAAAATAGAAATTCAACTGTCTTTTACCTGGGTCTTCTTGTTTCTTAATTTAATATTGATGTGATTTGTCTGAATTTAGTATAATAATAGGAAAAATTAGAAGCTGCAGATGCTTATGTTCTTGGGGATATGGGAAGAAACATGGAGGGCCACGTGCTATCAAGATCATTGTCCATCCCCATGAATTTATTAACAGTGAAAAATTCAAACACAGTAACAAAAACACATAAACACCAACAAAACCTCAGCCTCGAAATAGTTCGAAATCGACTAACATGAATCATCATAAAGAAACAATCGTAACAAAAACACAACACAAAGAAAATTAGGAAAGCCCTAAATTAGGAATAAAATTAACTAACTTATCAGCAATGGCATGTGCAGATCTCGTAATTTAAATTGTAATTTAGGTTTTAACCTAGCAATAAATATCAATTTCCTCATTTCGAAACAAAAATCGAACCTCGAAAACCCCGAACCAAAGAAGAAAAATTGATTCTGGAGGTAAAAAAGGAGTATAGGATTCCGAAAACTGCAGGATGTGACAGGTTGATGTCTCTGGTTTAGAAGACATATACAAAAATGAAATCTGATCATGTAAATCTCGGTGTTAACATCGCGATGAATCGGATAATAACTGAATAAAATAATAAATATATTGGATCCTTCCATGGAAAAAGCATCGAAATTTCACACATGATCTGAATAGATAAAAATTACTAAAAAAATTAGGGGATTATCTCACCGATTGAAAAGGCGACGGCGCGTGGAATATTCCGGTGAGAAGGGTGGCGGACGGTTAATAGAATTTAGGGAGAGAGAAATCCGGAAAAGAAGGAAGAAAGAAGAATGGGATTTGAATGAAAAATGAGGGAAACGGTTTTTCAGTTGAGATGGACGTTCTTTTCGCGCCACCTACTTACCATCTCCTTTTTTCTTTTTTTTATTACTTTTCATTCGGTTTCCAAACCTACACTGAACCGACGACTAATTCAAATTTGCGACAAATTCAAAAGTTATAATATTTAAATTTCTTTAAATCGCCATCGTAAAGAATCGATCCTTTATTTTATTTTATTTTTGACTTTTGATATATTTTTATTTTTTTCATTTTCACCACCTTTTGCCTTTATCTGCTCCATTATTTCACCCAATATTTATTTTTCTATTTTTTTTTTCAAAAAAGAAAAAAATCATAGGAATACCAATAAAATTCATATTGTAAATGTCATATGTAATTAATTTGCATAAAATGTCAGATTTGACTGGTTCGAACTATATTGTTTCAATTGACAAAGAAATATAATAATATAATAATAATTTTAAGAAGAAGAAATGAAGTAGTCCAAACAATCGAGAAGCCAATTTTGTTTGTCCTTAAAACAACTATGAGGTTTGATCAAATACTAATCAAACTAAGTCATCCTTCTTTTCTTTTCTTTTGGAAGGCATCCTATTATTAAAAGAACTTACTTTTAACATGTTTTTATTTTAATTGCATTTAACTCCTTATGAAAGTAATAAACTACATTCATTTTTAAAAGAATAATAAAAATTCATTTCAAGAGTATATAAAGTATTATTATACAAACTTTTTATATATTATTTGCCGTGTCCATCTTTAAATATATAGATTTAAATATTTTTGACTTAGTAAACGTGAAAATGATGTTACAAATTTTATTTTAATTTTTGAAACATACAAATAACTTATAAGAAATCTAATATAATCATAGTATTGAAACAACTTATTTGGTATTATTATAAACAAAAAAGATTTATTACGTTTTGTTCTATGATTTATTTTGGGTGTAGGCTATGGTTATTTTGAAATAACCATTATTTCATCTTCATCACTATTAGATCAAAATCTACTACTCATCTAATAGTAATAGTGGACAAAGTAATTGTTATTTTGTTAAAAACAAAGTAATAACAGAATAACCCTTTATTTCGATAAGAAAACCTTCCATTTTAGCAACATCTTAAAATATCGTAACAACTCTATTTCCGGAAAGCCCTTAAACCAGATTGTCTAGCTTTTCTAACTTTTAGTTTTATATTTACCGAATCTTATTTTACTTTGTTTAGTAACTTATTTTACTGTTTTTTTTTTCTGCAAAAGGAAATAACAACAGTAAACTATTCAAAATAACTTTTTTATTTTTTATTTTTTATATATCACAAATCACAAATGTATTTTATTTAATTGATATGCATATTCAAAGAAGAAAAAACATATGTTTTTTCGACAGGAAATTTATTGGTAACAGTACCTTTCAGTTTTATCAAAACAGAAAAATTCTCCTACCAATAGATTGTAATTAATAATGTATGTTATTGTACATATCATATCACCACCTACAATATCTTCAATAGTACAAAAACCTTTACTCGTTATTTTTGAAAACAAACCTTTACTCGTAATTCATTAACTTATCTATTGCATTTCAAATGTATCCAAAAATGCAAGCATTTGCCTCATATTTTTTAGTATTTCCTAACATCCCCATCATCAATCAATTTAAAATTAATGAAGTCTCGACAATTAATAATTGAATCCATCACTTTGAATAAATCACGAGTAAATGTTATCAAAGAACATATGTAATGAGAACAGATGGATATTTTAGCAATTTTTGGGTAAATTTTGTACGTTAAAAGTATTGAATGGTTGCACTATTTTTTTTATCATAAATATGGAAAACATGAAGATACTATAATGTGGAAGTGGGGAGGTTCTTCAAACACATTCATGTAATTGTTGTTCACTTTTAGGACCATTGCTTTTTAATAGTGGTCCATCATAATTCTAACCTAAAACATCACTCTATAATATATTAGCTTCACATCTATTTGTTCTTTTTAAATAATTGTCTAATACTAAAGGGCCGGTATAAATTGGCCAGTATAAAATTGTTGGAAAAAGTACAAATAAAACTCTTGTAGTTTGAATATTTTGCAAATAGAAGCATGTGGTTTCATTTTTTGCAAAAGTAGATATGTGGTTTACATATTTGACAAATATAGGAAATTGATTTATAACATTTGTCACATCATCAAATCAACCATCCACGTCATCAAGTCAATATGACATGTCATCAAAAAATTTAATATTTTATTGTGCCACATCATCAAAGTCAACATGAAACGTCATTAAAGTCAATATGACACATAATCAAATACTGATACCTTAAATCAAATTCCTCTAATTGTCAATTTTGTAAACACGTTCCTTTTTAAAAAAATGAAACCACATTCATCTATTTGCAAATCCATAAAACCACAAAAGTTTTATCTTAATTTTCCTTAAATTGTTATAATCATGAATAAGAAATTTAGATCTCACATGTATTAAAATTAAGACTAACATTTCACATGTTGGGAGAGGTCCCCCAGTGGCAAGAGGGGTTAGCCTCCAGTTTTTCAATATTTTACTTAAAAAAGTTGATTTTGCATGAAAAATACTCAAAATCTATGAAAGTCTGCCGTAAATTTGGTTTTGGTTCAACAGGCGACATGATATGTATAATGAGCTTTTTTTCTACTATAACATCCTAAATTTATATGTTGTCTCAAAAAAATTTGGCTGCACATTTAAACCTACTAATGAAATGCTGTCAAAAAAAAAAAAAAAAAAATTGTCAATGAAATGGTCTAAACTAAATTGCACCAATTAATGTTATTTCACACTTTACCCCCAAATTTTAATTTATGCATACAAATACACGAGCTTAAACTACTAAAATCAAATTTTTGTTTATATTTTATCACCTCTTTAACTTTAAAAAGAACAATAAATTTAATATTTTAATTATTATAATTATTTTAATAATCCTATTCTAGAAAAAATCTTGAACACTTTCAGAATACATACTCTTTAGCTAAGTATAGCTCATATTATTTATTATACTATAAATTACTTCCATATCAACATGTTGTGTTTCATATTTCGAAAAGCGTCATACTTCAAGAGCATTTTAAATTTTCTTCCTATTCTAAAGTAGTCTGGTCAAAAATATTTTATTTTACTAATATGTATAATTTTAAATATCTTAGTTTAATAAAAAGGTTTTTTTTATATATTTTGTGTCATAGTTATTATATGATTTGAGTGTTGTCATTCTTAAGAGTGGTGCAGATAAGCGAAACTGTTCTTCTTAAATACCGTCATCAAGTTATTAGAACAATATTACATGCACTTTTTTTGCAAAGGAGTTTTTGATGTCTCTAACTTTGTCTATTATTGTTGTCCTAATATATAACTTGCTAACCACATAATTATACCTTAATTAAGAATGTATATAATAATATACTAATTATTTTCCATAATAACATGTTTCGAGTTTAAGCAAAAGAACAAGCACTTAAAAGTAGCAAACAAGGGATGCGATTCCAACAATAACATGTTCACACATGATTATGAGGCTAAAGAAAATCAATTAATTTTTAGCATTTCGTGTATGCAGCTTGATTGAACTAATTAATCTAAGAGAGATTTTGGTTCGTTAGTAATCATGATTTTATCAATTTATACTTGAGTTTATATTTTATTTTATTGTTAATATTTAAGGTTGGTTTGAGTGGTAAATGCTTCTAGCTACTTAAACTAATTTTTCGTGTACGAATTCTAGCTTATGCAGAAAATATTAATTGAGAGAGGGACAAACTAAAGGGTGTCTGAACAACAACTCGAACTGAGTGATCGGATTGATTGTCTTCCTTTCACATTTTTTTATCACGATATCAGACCTTTTAGCTTCACAAAATTTACTGCAATGGCCGGACCAAAAGAAAAAGTTAATTAATAAGAGAATCTGCGATCTAGTTATAACTATTCATGTTAGACGATTTTGAGCTATTCATGTTAAAAACTGACATTTGAAATATGAAGCTTATCTCAGCTGCCTTTGAACTGCTTTCGGATTACCATCATTGTATATTAAAGGAGGGATTGGAGGATATTGTGGCTAAAAAGAAGTGTGGAAAGGTTTTACTGCTAGGGTGATAAAGTTTCTAACCTTATAAGATGTCTATGTTTTACCACAAAGGCACCATGATCTTCGTATTTTTTTAGTTAAAACGCAAGCGTATAAGTTAGCAAATGTTTTGGATAACATTGTGAGGTCCCTCGTTTGTGTCGAAAGTAACCGAATTTTATACCTTTAATTTTTAGAATTTAGACTCGTAATCTCATTCTTTCTTTTGGAGAGTAGTAGTTATAAAGCTATTAGTTGTTGGTTCTTGTTTTTTAGTAAACTTATAGTAAAAACAATAATGTGATTATGTGTTGTGATGAATTGATTTTTGTGGTTTTTTTTTGAAAAAATGATTGTAGTTCCGCAAATACATAAAAACGGTGGAACGCCATTCCAAGCACTATTGACATTTGAAGCAACTTTTATTTTTAAATTTTAAGGTCATTTAAATTGTGATTGGTGAAGAGAGATATAAATGTTTATAGAAAGAAAACACTAAAAAAGGCAATTTCGAAAATCTTTTCTATTCTAAAATTACTTAGTTGAATCACAATCAATAGTTCACGCATCAAAAGTTTTTTTATATTTTATTATTATAATTAAAAATTGTAATTTTATAATAAGCTCTTAAATTTATGTTATGAGATCTATTTGAACAACGTCCGTATTTTATTTTATTTTATTTTCCAAATCAGTGTTTCTCTCAAAACATTTTTTAATTAGTATATGTTTTTACTGTAAAAGAAATTTGGATAAATTTCTAAAAGAGTAAAAAAGAGAAATAAAGAATGGGTACCTATTTTGGTGGCCAAATGATGAACAAACATGTGGGTTACAATCATTATGGTCAAGCCCATGCACATGCCATCTACCTTTACTGCCCTTACCCCCCTCTCTCTCTATTTATTTTGCATTTTTATATTTTTTATTGTTGTTATTTTGTTTTCTTATTTTTTTAATTCATCAATTTGTCTCTCCTAAATCTCATTTTTCCTTTAAAAAAATATGCTATACAACAAAAGGCATATAATGGAAGTATTTGGTGCATTGTATTGATGCCAAGACTGGAGACATGTCAGAGTATTATCTCAATGTCTCAAACTTTTACTATGAGGAGAAGAAAGAATACACCAAATATGAACAAATCAATTTATGATATTTGACATTATTTCTGCACATGTATTATTTAATGTTTGTTTTATTATTTAATTCTACCCCCATAACTATTTTGTCTTATTATTTAGGTTTTTTTTTCATTGGATACCATAGAAATCCAGTATGGACAAGACAAGAAAAAGGGCTGTTTTAACTCTAATAATTTCTAAGTCAAATTGATATGCAATTAATGTATAAGATGTAACATGTATAAGTTTTATTTGAGTAATTAGACTATGTTTTTTATGACTGAACTGAATTGAACCGAATATTACTGAATTGAATTGAAATGTATTTGCTGAAGGAAATTACTGAACTGAACTGAATATTACTGAATTGAAATATAAATTATTGATAAAGCATAAAGAACAAGACTTTAAAGCATGCAAGAACAACCATAAACAGAATAATATCAATGTGATTAATCATGTTAATTCGTGTATCTTTGACGGGTCAAGGAAGAAAATATTAAGTTTGAAATCAGCTTAATATTTTTCATATAGGAAGTTTTTTAACCATTTCAAGAATATGGATTAGAATCACACTAAGAGTTGAAGTTTTTCTTTATTATTTAATTTTAAGTGCTGCACAATTTTTTTAACACTCTTGATTTCAACTATACACAGAAAATAATAGTCATTTAGTTAGGAGTGATTAATGATAAAATTTATTACTTTCAATTATAAATATAGTTCTGATTCCTGAAATTTTTTTAATATAATTAAGCTTTTTTCCTTTTGAGGGAGAATCTAGTTGAAGTCCTTTTGAAACATGGAAGTTTAATTCTACTAATTGGGTCCCTACACTACAATACAGCTCAAAAAAAGAAAAACTGTGCATAATTCCATAAGAAAAGTGAAAGTACGAAAAATAAAATAATTTTACAGATGTTAAGGAGCTCAAAAGTACATTTTGCATTTATATTCCTGCCGCGAATATAGTCAGCCAATTAAAACCTAGTTCGATCACTTGAATTAAGAAATGAATAAAATTGACTTGTAGAATAAAATTGTGAAATGGAGAATAATATACAAGCTAAGTTTTTATATTTTGTTATAAAATAAAAGAAGCTAAATTTTTTTATATATTTTTCTGGAAATAATATGCTAGCTAATTAGTTATTATTTCATCCTGATTTTTGTGTGATTATAAAATAAAAATCAATTTACAAAGGTTAAAAATATCAGAAAATAAATATAGCTCGTTACAACGATATCGTTAACCCGTGTTAAAACAAAATTGGATTTGGATCAATTAGATTTCATATCAATTTAACCAAAACAAGATCTATGGTGAATAAATATACTAACTTACATCTTACTAGACATGGCAAAATCCTTGTGCATTGCAAACAATATTGCAACACTGCATTTGATGGTAGTAAAGAGATTCATGCAGTATGTCTACTGACTAACATGTAATTTAAGACATTACTTTTGACTTACTATTTTTAATGTCCTGTGTTTTCGATAAACAACCCTCGAGTTATCCGAATCACACAACTCGATCTGATAGATTGGTTCCTCCTGTTGTACAAAATCAAGAATAATGAACCCAGATATTCAAATGTAACATCTTTGCTCCGAAAGCCATTAAATGCATTTTAAGCTTCAGCGTACGTCTGTTAGTTTCAAAAGCATTGGCATGGCTGTCAATTCTGAATCTGCACATTGTAAAGAAAATCAATTTACCATGAGTAAAACAAATTTTTATTTCTATGCTAAGAATATCGCAGTAAAACGCTTACACTTTTTTTGTAGAGTGCTTGGGGGAGAATTTCATATTCTAGTCTGGTTTTTCGAACCAGAACATGTGGGGATCAAGTTCTCTATTCACATTAGACTGATTACCTAATAGTTACTAGTACTTAACAACTCCAACACCCTGAGACTTGCCCGAAAGAAACTCAATGTCCTTGAGTAACAGATTAAACTTCTTTGCCACGGCAAATCCTGCTTGCATTCCATCAACTGCTGCACTCACTATTCCACCAGCATAACCTGCTCCTTCACCAATTGGGTAGAGCCCTCTCAAGGACAGACTTTCAAAAGTCTCACTGTTCCGTGGAATCTGAACAGGTGAGCTCGTTCTAGTCTGGAAGAAAGAACACATCAACATAAGTTCTAAGCAATTGATAAAAGAAAGAGTGATTGAAATAAGATAAACAAAAATAAGAGCAAATAGACAACATGGTAACAAATTAAATCAAATCCCAAATAGTTGCGGTGTTTCCAATGGGCAATGGAAGAAGAACAAAATAAGTTACAAGATACCTCTACTCCATGAAGGAGGGCCTTCTCAGATATAAATCCTGGCAGCTGAAAATAAAATGTTGACACAGAGCATAAGGTTATTGAGTAATATCACAAAGAACGTTCCATAAATGAAGAGAAATTGTAACCTCTTTCTCAAATGTCAAGATTGATTGCTGCAGTGCAGATGTGATGTGAGCTGGGAACAAGTCATGGAGATTGGCTGCCGTTACTCCTAACCGATAGCTCGATGGTGGCAAAGATGTTACTGAAAGCAACCAGGAAATTCGAGTTGGCAGAAAAATATTAAACCAACATAACAAGGCAAACCCAGCCAGTTGAAGCATAAGACAGATGAAACAAATTTTACCTGAAAACTTGTTTTCCAGAAAATCTGTTACTGTCTGCGCTGGGACCACAAAGTTTCCCCCTCCCATTACAGCAGCTCTTTGCTCGAATTCTCTCTAAACAATGGGAAAATTATTTTTGGTGATTAGAAGAGCCAGAGTAAAAATATGATGCTGGAGCATTGCAGTTACAAGATAAGTTTATCATATATTTTCAATAAATCATCTAATGGTTAGTTATCTACAACTAACATATTGAAAGAAATAACAGTATCATTTCTTGTTTAACAGATCAAATATTATCATGGCAGCATTATGGATCAAAAATTCATTGAGAAATAAGAATGGCAATAAGAAAATGTTAAAAACAAATAATGAAAATTAAGGATGCATTGTCACAAGGAAAGCATACCTGGAATTCAACCCCAGCAAGTGGCCCTTTCAAATTTAATGCCTCAAAATCCGGAGTAGAGACAGTGACAACAAGAGCAGAATTTGCCCACTTAGAAGCACGGCGAGAAAATGACATGCCATTGATGCAGATTTCTGATGGATTTGTACCAGTAAGAACAACCTGTTGTCACAAATCCAACTTTCCTCAGAGCATTATATCGGCAACAGATCTCTTGATTGAACATGCCAATAATATAATATGAGATCCATCCAATGCATACCCAGGCAGTTCTGGACAGGCACTGATTAGTGTAAGTATAAAAATCAAAAGAAATTGACACGTTCACCAAAAAAAAATTCTACAGATTTTGACCAAATCAAAATAGCAGCAAATATGAAGATGACAAATTTGATTTTTCCATATATATAAAATCAGTATTTTCCAGAGAAATGAGAAGTAAACAGGGAAGACTCGAAGGTCCAGCCAACAGAATACTAATTTGCCAAGCATAGACCAAGATTAAGCATACCTGACCCCCAGGGCACATGCAGAAGGAATAGCAGTTACGACTTTCAGGTGTAGAATTTGAAGATGCGTAATCTTCTCCACCAATGGAACTAGCAATCTTGTAATCTGCTACCGGTACTTTCCCTCTTCCTTTACATACCTCAGAGGCCAAAGCAGAATACTGCACAATTGCGATAATTAAATGAGACAAAAAGCTGAAAGTTGAATGACAGTGTTGATTACTTTCTTTTTATACACTTTTTGATGAGCATAACAATGACAAATCTAGTGCCATAACAAAAGGAAAGGCATATTTAACCTGTATACTGTCAATTAGCTCTTGAGGATGCTCAACACGCAAGCCAACCTGTTTAATCAAGCAAGTTAATGCAAATATGAGAAGTACTGTATCCTACAAAATTAGGCCACTCAAGCTTAAGAGTCATTATAAAGAGCATTATTAGAGGTGATCATCGCATAATAAAAAGGGGTCAACCACAATACAACTTGTGTAGAAAAATGGACGGACCAAAAATTGTGAAGTGGAAAACCATAATACAATATCCATTTGAATGAAGGAACTGATTAAGTGCTCTACTACCATAAAAACACTCGGTTCTACACTACTCAAACTGATGAACAGGACGTGAACATGCATGCCTCTAACTGTAAAGCAGCTTTCTTGTCAAGGAAAACAGGCCAGAGAAAATATTCCAAACTCACAGCAAAATCTTTTGGGACCAAGTCGATATTATGAGAAAGAAGCATTTCATATATATCGCGTGCAGAATGCCCCACTGCCAGAAGTACAGCATCATATTCCAATTTCCGGCCATCAAGCTGCACTTGGTCTTTTGAATTCGAAACTGTTACTCCCACAACATGTCCATTCTGTATCATTAAATCATCTACCCTTGTGCCAAACATTATAGAAACCTAAGCATGTCAAAAAAGCAAAAGATTCAGAAGCAAACTGAGATGTCAGACAGATTCAGTGAAATAAATGAAAAAGCATATGTAATAACTAGTTTACAATGGAAAATGTTTTATCAGAAACTTACACCTATCCTTTGTAGATGTTGCCTAAAATTCCGTAGCAATGGGATCAACTTATCTGTTCCCAAATGAGGCTTCCCATCAATCAAAATACTTTTTGGAGCGCCAAAGTGAACCAAAGTTTTCATAACCTAAGATACAAATAAGAATATGATACAATTAATAAATGTTGTACAATTCAATAAAACAACTAAACTAAGTGTTCTTAATTTAGAAGGATTTTGTATAATAATGGAAGAAAAAGTGTTTTTTTTTTTTTTTTTGGTTGGTAAAATGGAAGAAAAAGTTGAAAAGAACAAAAGCAGTCTATTTACTGGGACTGGAAATGAGTTTCTTCCTCCTTGCCAGGTTTTCAAACAGTTTAAGTCAATGTATAAACAGCGAAAAAAAAAACATTCCCTCTGAAATGCAGCTCTCAGAGATCACAGTTACATGCAAAAATGTATTACACTGGTGGTCTTATCCCCATCTAAAATCATACATAAGCTCCAATCCTAGATAATAAAAGCATGCAATGTAATTAAATTATAAAAGCATTTTTTGTTAAAGAGTTAATCATACTATTGGTTGTAAATGAGCTAAAGTTTTGAAGTGTCAAAATATAAATACAAAAGCATTATACCCATGATTAACAGAGCTCATACAGATATAGAGATGTCTCAATAAAGCTAACCATAGAGAAAAGTGGTACAGATGGCATGCTACATACTCTACAAAATAAAGAACCATATGAACAAGGAGAACAGTTCTCACAGACAAAACACTGTTGCTATTCCTTCCAATTCTAGTAACCAGCTTTCCATCACTCCAAGTACCTGCACCGCCCTGCCATGGATAAGTCCTTATATATAACTTAGCAACAAATAAAGGAAGCAATGCATACAAATTAGAAAAGCAACTAACAGATAAGACATAATTACTCAGCCAGAACAAATGAGGAAACCAGCAGTGGCAAAAAAAAAAACACAGGGTCCTTTTGGTGTACATGTGCGGCTGGGTGCAATTAGTATTGCCATTTCCTGGCTGTGCAGCAATACGTCAAATCAAGTTTATTCTAAAATCAGTATACAATATTTGTTCAAATCAAATGTCTTTGGATATGATACAAAAAGTCTGCCAGAAGCAGAGTTGTTTATCCTAATACTGGTTCAAGCTTATTACAGCAAAGTTATCACAACATTTATTTGAGCATAGGCATTAATATGATAGGATTCTACAACGTTGTTGAAAACTACAAAGAGAAGCTCAAGAGCAATAGCAACCTGAACATGCCTAAGATTTCTTTGTTGTTGAAGTTGAAAGGGTTTCTAGAGTTGACCCTGATTCTAACGATTACCTATAGCAAATCATCATGCATTTATTATATTTCACTCATTGAATCAGAAATTGGGCAATATCATCATTCCTAGTTATAGAGTGTGGTGGGCATGCATCATGTATCCTCATGAGAGACTAATAGGCCAGTATCTACTGTATATAGTCTACTCTTTGCAATAATTCATGAAAACGCCTATGTTGTGCCTTCTCCAACTTTTCAAACGGAACTAGCTAAAACAAAATAAAATGAGAAGGCAAACAGACGGGAATTTCATAATATTGATAGAAATTAAGTGCGGTGTCATGAAAACAATTAAATGAGCGGTGATCATATTTCACATAGACCTGCAAAATGCTCAGATGGGAATACTTTAAGAAAAAAGGAACAAACTGAAGTTCAACAATGGAAGCATGAGACACTCAAACAACCTTGAATAAAAGCAAGAAAAGTCACATGTGAGATATTCAAACAACCTTCAATAAGAGTACTAAGTGAAATTAAGATATGACCTCCCCAAAGCAAAAGTTGCTTTCTGATTCCAAAATCCGCCGGACCACTAAAGCACCAATGTCACGCCCTCTTTGTTCAACTGGTTGACCTCTTTCTATAAGAGTAACATCTGCACCAAGTTCTGCAAGAACAAGAGATGCAAATAACCCAGATGGACCACTTCCAACAACTGCAACTTTTGGCTTTTTGATTGTTGAGTATTTATATGTATCCACTGAGCCTGAGCTAGTGTTATCTCCATGTCCTCCAGCTGGTATTTGTTCCTCAACCTTCTGAGAATCATGTATCAAATCGAGCAAATCACCCGAGACATCTTCTTGGGCTTTATATTCTACAGCCCCAACTTTAGGCTCTAAATCAGAAATGAACTCTCGGGTACGAGGCTCTAGACTAACAAGTTTACTCGGATCCAAATCCACAGTATACACAAATCTCGGTTCCTTCAACATCTGAGATGCATCAATGAAAGAGATCAGTTCTACTACTTTATAATGCTCTTTCATTTTTCCTTAGCAACAACCACTCATCAGAACTTGAAAAACATCAACATAAAACTATACTCCACCAGCAAAATATAGTTTTTAACACTTAAACAACTAAAACACCTAAATTAGAAAATTCAATCAGTCACATTCGTTAACATAAAGGCCTCGTTTTGTTCGCAGAATAGCTATTCCTTGTCTATTCCTATTCCTAGCTTTAGTTGGTTTTTTCATTCCGGAATAGCAATTCATGGAATAGTCATTCATTTTCCGATCAAGGTTAATCTATATAACTAGCTATTATTCATCACCTATTAAATCAGTCAAACACATGAATACATATTTTTTAAGGATATTCATTCATATTCTATTCCACGGAATAACAATTTTATTCCATTATATTCTATTCCGCGAATCAAAAAGAAAAGTAAAGAATTGACTGACCTTCCTGGCATCAAAAGATTTCCTGACGATAGTAAATGCTTGAGGCGGAAGCATAGAAGCAACCTAAAAAATTCAGAAAACAAAGCAAAAATATACTAATCAATCAATCAAATTAAAATGTCAACACAAGTTTATAGTAAAATCTCGATACAATAATATACTTGGGACCGGACTATTTGTATAACAACTGAGAGGTTATAACTAAATAAAGTTGTTACAGCAAAGATTCTCAACTATTTATATAACAACTTGGAGATCATCCGTTTTTCGTATATAGAGGTTATACCGGAAACTCGATAGCTTTAGCAATCTCTTGAAGAAGGCCATCAGAGACGCCGAGGAAGTCCTTGCCGGGATCATTTTGGACGGAAACAGCGAGCTTGGAGAGTCTCCAGATGCCTTGGAATTTGTCTTCGACGGGGGAAAGAGCTTTTTTATGCTTCAATTTGAGCTTCTTCTTCTCGGAAGGATATCTCTGCTTGCCGGTACGCTTTGAAGCGGAGAGGATATGGAGAGGTTGGGAAAAGGGGGAAGGAAGTGTAGGGTTGAGATAAGGGCGGGATAAGGTTAGCTGTTTGAATTGTAGAATCGCCATTGTTTCACTTCCGGCGACTGCTCAAAATCGGAGCTATGGATAAGGAACCGGGAAAATGATTTAATATTATATCTTTTTTTCTATTTAACCATATATTTAAATTTTATTTTGTTGATAACAATTTAAATTTTATTTAGTACTAGTATTATTTTACCGTTATCTCATGATCTTTTACTTTTTTTTTTTTTAACAAAAAGGTAGACTATCTACTTGTAAGGTTAGGTAAATTATAAATTTCGATGAGGTTTTTACAATGGAATGAATTTACAGACTGATAACTAATAAGAGCTAAATTTTAACAAAGCAGGAAGCTCAAATCGCAAACATTTTAAGCAGAAAATGGAATACCTTACCACTCAGACCAACTTTTATTGATATATTTTTATTTTTTTTAAAACAGTTGTTTACTTCATTTTCAAATACGATTCATAAATATTTTTACATTTTTAAAAATAATAATTTCTAGTCAAATCATAGATTTATAAAATGAATTTAAATATCAATTTAAATCACAAATTAAGAATTTAGAAAAAAAAAACGTAGAATGTTCACAATATGATTATCATTTCAATTTGAATTTGCGTACGTCATAAAGGGGTTATATTTTTATGTAACTGTCATTTTTCTTAAAAAAAATATGCCTAATGCATTAGTATGTCTTTGAACTTGGCTAAAAATGTAGATTGGCTCCCTAAACTTATAATATGTCTCGATAGCTTTCTAAACTTGCTTAAAATGACATAATGAGCTCCTCAAGTTCACGCGACAAAACAAAACTGAATTTTGAAAAAAGTATACCACTGAATATACGTTCAAAGACGGAATATATCAATTTAAACAACTTTAAAAATAAATGTATCATGTTAAACTAAATCAAGGGGCAAATAACTCATTTAAGCAAGTTCAAAAAACTAATATAATATCCTAAAGTTTAATTAAGTCAATCTTTTTTTTTTTTCCCAAGTTCAAAGAGCTTATGACAATATTAAGCCATATATTTCGACGCTTTCCTTTTATTTCTTTGATCTAATTGGTTTTCTTCTGAAATTTTTAACTGTTTGCTTACTGGACTTCAGTTTAATCAAATTCAAATGTTGTATTATTGACAGTGCCTTCTATGAAGATGAGGCTGAGTTCCATGTTTGAAATAAAAAAGAGATGGACACATCATATAAAAGCTGCTCAATTGAAGTAACCAGGTAAGTTTAAGAAAAACTATTTCATGGAATGATTATTAAAGAAAAAAAAAACCAACAAAATGTAGGAGTAAGAATAGACAAGGAATAAACATTTTATTCCTTGTCTATTCCTCGAACCAATCGGACCATAATGTTAGTTTTTCTTTTATCATTTTCATAATGTAGATATTAATTTGTGTGAATTAAAGGAGGAATAAACGTTACCAAAAAAAAAAAATGGAGTTATAAACCAATAAATCAAGTACTTTCTTCCTCCATTTCTCCTAACATGACATGGAGAAAATGAAATACATCACTCCAGAGAGTTGATATATTCTTGTAAAGCAAGTTCGGAGGAGCATCACTTTAAATAAAAGGCTAATCACAAATAAAGTACATGTATTTATACGATTTACAAACAGATCTCTGTTATCTTTTTCTTTGCAAATCAATAACTGTGGAAGTTACCGTTATACTAATACCGTCAAGACGACATTTGACAACCTCAAAAATAAAATAAAATTCCAACAAGTAATGATATTCTAATAATATTTCATGATTATAATCCATAATATTATATTAGTCAATGCAATAGCACATTCACAGCTGAAAGAAAGTAGAAACTGTGGTTAGTTATTGCTTCCAGACCGAGTACGAGTGAGACAATGACATGAGAGGAAATTTCCTAACAGGTTGACCATTGTGTTACTGTAATGTAACCCGAGCAGGTCAACTGGAACGCGACCTTTATTGGACGAGTTGAGACAACAAAACAACCCACAACAGTACTTAAGCCAATACATTTATACTAGTTACAACAAAATTTAAAAACGACTTGAGAGTCGTGTTGATAAGACTCAACACCAATAGTTATGCTAAAACCGAATGTACATAGGTTCACGAGTCAACTTGTTACATAGCCTAATTTCATGTCATAAATGGGTCAAGGTTTTATTACACGAACCCACCAAACCCCAACCCTAAGTCATCACTTGTACACGGTTCAGCAAACCTGTTCACGCATCATATCACCATTTTTAACACTCGGAGGAAACAGTTACCCATAACATTCCCAAAAATCAAAAGACTTTAGTTAAGTCCATGCATTCAGAAGCTCAGCCTGGTATAAGTTAAGCACCTCCTCAAATTTGGCATTCCAATTCACTTCATAAGCATGAAAAATTCATCTTACACAGACAAATGATTCTATGATATGAAAATCTCGAAGAGAGAAAACATCAGAAGCCTATGTTATATTGTACAGTTGCACATACCCTGTCAGGCTGCAGCAATGCATTTGTATGGCTCACCAATTGCCACCATCCGCATCACGTGTCTGATAAAAATCATCTGGCCGGACGATATTGATATCCTCAAAATCATTATCATCTAGAAGAAAAAACATGGCAAAAAAGTTATATTGAATCACTGCATGAAATTGCATATCAAAAAAATCTAAACATATCGGAATCATGGGCTTAATGTTATTTTACAGAGTCCTTTTTGTGAACATGCATAGAACACACAAGAGAATAGAGACTTGTGTTTCAAGAAAATCAGATAGAGAGCAACTACTCTATACCAATAAGCTACTAGACATGATCAAGATGTTCATTTATCCTAGAAATGCACTTCTAAGCTGGATAAAATCCCGCTTTACTCAAATTCAGCACTCAATAATGAAGCAACCTAGCTGCTTCCGTCCTGTATGAAAACCAGGTATTCTTTGCTTATGATAACACAGCACCTAAAATTTGCCTCATTTTGACCTAGCCACGAGTCAATTCACCCTTCTCTTCTAACAAAATAGATGAATGTCTCAACTAGACACAATATATCTATGAAATATATCACTAATTTTCAAAATTGAAGTTTAAAGAACATTAAGACATCATTAAAAAAATAAATAAAAAAAGACATCATTACAATAGCTCAAGAGAATATATCATAAATAAGAATAGAATGTTCCATAAGTTGCGGTTTATAATCTTTTCAATTTTCCATTAATCTCTTAATCATTCAATTTGACACATTGAACCCTCGATAGTTGTAATTACACACATAACCCTGGCTAGGGTGACGAATTTCAAACTTCAATTGAAGTATGGAACCTATTTCATCTAAGTCTAACATTGCGATTTTGGCAGATTATCCTCCTTTGGAGAAATAAAGCGTCTCATCAGCCTTCCTATAGCCACATTACACATATAAACATCTCATTTCGATTTGAAAAAATTGTCATGTTAAACAGATGAAACAGGCCAAATGCTTCTTATTGAGTTTGATGTTCATCTTGTTAACTAAGAGCTCAATGTGCATGATTATAATTGACCGGGATTCAATGCATCAAATTGCAATCAGGGACTTAAGCAACATAAATGAAGGGGTCCCAAAATTTTGTTTTCCTATGTTAATTGATGGATAGAAAGAAACTATTACTATGTTGCATGAAATTATAACAATAAGATCAGATATAATATACACATGAATCACATATAGATTTATAAAGCATTTATAGGATATAACCTTTTCTCAAGGTCAAAGCCAGAACAGCATCATTTTCAACCTGAAAGACACATGGAATCTGTGTTAAAGAAGTTTGAATTCCAAACCTTAAGAAGCTTTTCCATTGATGAAGATGTATGCATAGATTTTTAATACAATAATAAAGAATGCTATTCAAAGAAGCATACATTGTAATCTGACAATGACTTTGAATCCTCCAACACAACCCCATTTGGCATAAAGGTGAGTCTTTGATCATTAACTGGCTTATCGATCAGAACATTCAACTTTTGTTTGATATCCAGAATTTTCTCAGATGGAACGCATTGGATAAAATAAGTTGTCTTGTTACGCTTAACCCTTATATACATAGCCTACACAAAAGTAAAAGTATTGGTCAATCAAGAGGAAGAAGATTCAACAATACAAATAATATTTTTCTCGACTGCTAAGCAGAAGTTTAATAAGCCATTAGTCTTATACCAATTCATTTAACTTTCAGAAACATAAGCAATTGACACAGGTAAGATATTAGTTACCAACAGTGAAAACACTGCAGAGAGACTAGACAGATGTAAATGAGAAACAAATGCATCTCCAAGTCTGACTTAATATCTCTATGCACAGTCACAAATACTATTGGCACATAGCTTTTTAATCAATATAGTTCACAGTGGAGAAAATATACTCTGCCATTTTACATTGGAGAAGATCTAAACTCCAACAGCAGCATTCCCACCCCCGCCCCAACAATAAAAGAATAAAAAAATTTGGGATTTCATTGAATTATATTATCCAACTTTCCTTTAGAAAACAAAAGCCAAAATAAACTATAGAAGGACAGGAAAAGAAACATCCTCTCTTCAGTTACCAGAAAGAAAGAAAGATGACAAGACAAAAAGAAACAGAAGAGAAAGAAATATCCAGCTCTGATTTTCCATCACAAAACAGGTCGGTTACAATATGATCCCCCACGTTTGACCATCACCACTAACACATAATTCTAAAATCAAATAATGAAGCCTTCAAAATTTACTTCCTTTTGATGTTCACTACTTCTAATAGGCTTTAGCAACTTTCTGGTAGTCAAACTCATAATGTTAAAGACACGAATTTCATCTTGAAACTAACCTTCTACTACTTAAAATTAAATCTTACAGAAATTATGCACTCCATCTTAACGGCTAAGACAATGCATTTTCTAAGGAAAAACTAAAATTTCAATGAAACAAAAACTTATGGCCTTCATAATTCAATTCTAAACTGTAAAAGCTATTCTACTGTAAATAATTAGGACAGAGATGTATGAGAAAAAGCTGTAGTTTTCTCCTACCCACCTATTGCAGTTATAGGTATAAAAGAATTAAATACATAAAAAATCTTGCATAAAGAAATAATACAACTAACAACCTAAAAAGAAAATACACTCAATCCGTTGATAAGCTGCAATGCATCTGCCATTTATATACATAGCCATCAAACTAATACTTAATAGAAGAAAAAATGTATCTTTTAAAAGAAGCTACGAACAACCAATACTTCTACTGCAAGACCTAAACAGAACATTGAACACCCTATCAAAGGAAGCGATGTAATTCACTTTCTATAAGTAGATGTGTTTCCTCAGGTGAAGTAAAGACCCTTCAGAAACCTTCCAATTAAAGCTGCAAATCTAGAAGCTGTATCCTAGTCCACACATGTTTTCCCTTCCAACAGCCTCTATTCCCAGTATATCATATCTTCTTCTCTATGAACTATAACTAACTAGTCCAGCATGGAATTTTAGACCCTTTTTTCCTTGTACAGATTGTATGTTAGCACCAACAACAACCCCTTTCAAGAATTCAGGATTAAAGGCAAAACCATATCATGCCTTGCTGGTTTTTTCTGTTCAATCGACACAGCATTCAGTGGTGTTTCTCCTAAGTCTCATCTTCCCACTGTTTATATAGTTTGACCCCTTTCCTGGAGCTCATAAGTAGCATGAAAAAAACACAGTAAACCTTAATCGAATCGATTCTAGAATCTTTCTGTTTGATAAGACACCCTTTTGACAAAATGACAAATACAGAGTAAACAGCTGAATTGTGATACTCAAGTAACATAATTAGCAGGTCTCCTACATATGCCAATCAGCGAATTCACAAGAAGGGTATCAGTAATTTGTATAAGAAAATCAAAATTCAAACAAAAAGCATAAAAAGGATAGAAAAAAGAAAAGGGTCTCACAGCTTCAGCAGCCATATTTTTTCCTCAGTGAAAGAGAAGAAGAAAGATGAAATTGCCGGCTCCTGCAAGAGAAAGAGAGAAGATTAACAAGTGTTTGGAATGCAATTTAGCACTGAAATTACAGAAGAGACACTCAAAATCTTCATAATCAAATTCAAAAATGAATAAAAAGTGAAGACGAAAGCAATCGGACCTCTCTTTGTCGTTTGACCCGCACCAGTCTGCCTTTGCCGGACAAGTTTTGTATTCTATTTCTACCTATTTAGCTGCTCTACCTCAAAAAAACATTGACGAATAATTTCTCAATTCACAATGTCAAAATACACACTTTAATAGGTAAAAAATAAAATAAATACATAGTTTAATCTCTGAATTTTTAATAATACATTGGAAAATCCTTAATATTTGTTATTTTAGTTTTTAACTTTTCATTTTGCCAACGGTTTTTGTACGTTGTAAAATATTCTCATTTATAAATAAAAATTTAATGTTACCAAAAAAATAAATAAAAAACTTAATCTGAACAAATTTCATTCATTCAAATACGATGAAACTTTTCGTCTTTTAAGCACGATTATCGATTCTCACTCACTCTAATCCGTTCAAAATTGAAGCGTAAGATGACTCTAACTCACTCAAACATGTTTGAAATTGAAGGCTAAATAAATTGATTTTTCATTGATTAAGGGATTGCAATTAAAAAACTAACATCGAGAATGTAACAGTTTTTTACACAAAACGTTGAAGACTAACTGTTGCGTACAACAAACATTAAGGACCTTTTAATGTATTTTTATTTTTTTTGATAAATTGTAAGGAGCGGAATTCGAACTCTGGTATCCCCACTCACACATTGGTGAGTGTACCAATTGGGCTACAACCAATTGGTTTCTATTGTATTTTTAAACACACATAAACTGAACAATGTATTCTATATGTTAGTGATTAATAAGTTATTTATCTTTTTCTTTAAATATGAGATCACTTATTTAAAAAATTACACTTTTGTCCATTTGATGACCTAAAATTACAATTTTACAATAGTTTCGATGTTATGAATTTAGATGTTAAAAAAATCAACGTATCTCGATCGATTACTTTGCTTCCGATTTGATGGTCAGCATTTTGGGTTCTTCAAAGAGTTTCTTAACACAAAAAACAAAGTTGGTCAGACTCTTTTTTTTTTACTTGTAGATTTCTTTTATTGAAATTCTAATTATGTTATTCAATAATTTTAATAATAATTTCATGTCTTTTTGGTGTTATGAATCTCCCTCTATGATTTTCTTGACGCAAAGTACAATTATCATAAAAGACTAAAATTTGTCAAACTTTTTTCTTTCTTTTTATAAATTTGTAAGGTGTAAAATTTGAACTCTAAACTTTTCACTTGCACACCGATAAGCGTACCAATTAGACAACTATCAAAACTCATGTATAACATCCTTGGCCAATAAAACCTTTAAAAATTTGAAATTGGGTATATTAAAGTCAAAATATAGTTTATATGTGATTAATTGAAACTGTTAAGTGGATAATTGAAGTAAAAAAATTTGTACTTTCTTATTTTAAGTGAATTATAGCTTTAATTGAGTGGTTAAAAAATACTCCATCCGTCCAATTTTGATAAGCAATATTTTCATTTCATGGGAATTAAGAAAATCAGTTAATTGGGTATATCTTTATCATAATACCCTCATTTATTTGGTTAACTAAAAAAGATGAGAAACAAGTATATTCCATTATTGAAATACTCCACTAATAAATGTTGAACAAAAATTAAATATGATTGCATTTTTCTAATTTTCTATTGGATAATGGTTGGTTAGTTAATTACAAGCATGATTTTAAATTCTTGATATTTAAAGTTACTCGTGAGCCAAAAAAGAATAAATTTAACTATTTAATGGTAAGTAATAAGAGTAGTTATTGGAAATGGTATTTTGGTATATTTATCATTAACTAACAACTAAAAATTGAAAAATGTCTATCTTTTTTAGACATCCAAAATGAAAATATTACCTATCAAAGTTGGATGGAGGAAGTATTTATTATATTCATTAAGACAAAATAAATTCATATATCCAACGCCGTTCTACTCTATGCTTGCGCCACTGCTGCCCATATCCACATGGCGGCCAAAAAGTGGATCCTTTTTATCTAAGCATATATATGTATCATATATACAATATCCAAAAATACATTCTAGTCAAAGCTTTAGACCTACAATCTCTTTTATTTTGGTGGATAGACCTACAATCTCTTAAACAATCTTTTTTGCTCAAGTTATCAGTAAGGATGCAATTCAACCTTATTATTTTTTTCATATGCAATTTAATATTCACATTTTGACTATTAATAATGCTTGAAATTCCACATGTATGAAATATTTTTATTAATGAAGATTGAAATTGCACTATCTTAAATGCTTAGTTTAAAATTATATTGTTTCGCATATAGAGTTGAAATTTGTCATCCTCGAGTAACTATAGAGATAAATACGCTCAGATCATATATTATTAAAAAAGAAGTTGTGAAATAAGTCAAATAGAGATTTTGTGTTGTTGTCGTTGAATTTCATAAGTCATATAGAGTATAATAATCCATTAGTCAAATACAATATTTCATCCTCTTTCTCACAAAATTACCCGAACTAGAGGGCCTCGTACGTTGGAGGCCCAAGGCGGGTGCATAGGTTGAATCCCTTGTATCACCGTTTGTTCATGTGTAGCCGATTTGACTTTGTTGATTACACCAGTATCATATATGTATACATACAGCCAGGCTATGGTGAGGGAGTCCCTCACTTACTATTTCAAGGGAGTTTTAACTTTAATCTAGTTACCAAACAAAATACACCCACCTAATTAATTTAAGGGTGTTGTTAATCGCAGCCCACTTTTGACAATTTTACCCTTTTACTTTTTTTTGGTTAAATTTTCTATCAACTAAAATAACATACTTTTTCAAATAATTAACCTAACACTTGAAAAGTAATAATGTCGGACACTAAATACTTCGAAAATGAACAACGATATTTGAAGATTTTTTTTTTAAAATTTTTTTGCCTAATCGGTTTTGAAAACCGTTTCTGCCATGGTGGAATCGGTTTTGAAAACCGTTTCCGCCATGGTGGAATCGGTTTTGAAAACCGTTTCCACCATGGTAGAATCGGTTTTGAGAACCATTTGTACCATGGTAGAATCGGATCTCAAAACCGATTCAACCATGGTAGGAATGGTTTCAAAAACCGATTGGGCAAAAAAAAAAACCTAAATTTTTGTAAATATTTTTTTGCCTAATCGGTTTTCAAAACCATTTTCACCATGGTGGAATCGGTTTTGAGATCCGATTCTACCATGGTACAAATGGTTCTCAAAACCGATTCAACCATGGTGGAATCGGTTTTGAAAACCATTTCTACCATGGTGGAAACGGTTTTCAAAACCATTTAGGCAAAAAAAAATTGAAAAAAAAATTCTCTAAATTTTTATTATCGTTGTTCGTTTTTTAGAGTATAGGACCCTGACATTATCACTTTTTAATTTTTAGGTTAATATTTTAGATTAGTATGTTGTTTAATCTAAGAGAAAATTAAAAAGTTTGTTTTTTATCTATAAGACAGATACAATTATGAGAGGGGCAAAAATGTCAAAAGTGGGCTGTATTTACCCAAAAGTGGCTGCGAATAGCTCTTCACTTAATTTAATGAATTTAAAGTAATAAAATCTTAATTTATTTTGTTTACAACACTTCTAATTAGTATCCTACTTAAATCAAACTCTATTTCAACATTAATTTATAATTCTAATAGATTATCTAAGTTTCAATCTTTTATGTGTAAATTTAACATAAATTATTTTAATATTAGAGTTTAGGGTTTATAAAGTTAGGATTTAGGGTTTATAAACTTAGGATTTAGGGTTTATGGGTTTAAAGTTGTTAGGGTCTAGGGTTTATAAAGTTGGGACTACGGGTTTATGATTGTTAGGGTTTAGGGTTTATAAAGTTCGGGTCTAGGAGTTCAGAATTATTTGAATTTAGGGTTGTTAGAGTTTATAAAATTAAAGACTACGGGTTTATGATTGTTAGGAGGGTTTATAAAGTTAGGGTCTAGGAGTTTAGAATTATTTGAATTTAGGGTTGTTAGGGTTTAAAAAATTAAGGACTACGGGTTTATGATTGTTAGAGTATAGGATTTATAAAGTTAAAGGTTTAGGAGATTGAGTGAAGAAATTAGAGAATTAATAATAGATTTTTGTTCTTTTAAATTAGATGGTTATTTTGTTTGGTAACTAGATTAAAACTAAAACTCCCTTAGAATAGTAAGTGAGGGAGTCCCTCACCATAGCCGGACTGTGTATACATAATATATCAATCTATCTATGAGATACAAAAATGAAGTAAAATATTATATATATCCAAATACAAAACCGAACTTTGGTTAACGTGTTTAGAAATAAGTGCAATTGCACATAAGAAAGACAAGTAAGGCAAGGAGGTAAATGCTCCAAGTAGCATACCAGAGAATGTTCATAGTAAAAATGATTGACATGGTAAAAAAAAAAATGCAGTAAGAGCAAGAACAATGGCAGCACCCTGCAATAGTTTGGAGAGACCCGGATAGTTTTGAGAAGTAAAAATGGAGATAAAAAGAGAAGAAAATATAAACATTATCGCCAAACATAAAATTTGAATCTGGGTTTTAGAGAAAAGAGCAATCTGCAGAACTGCTGCAAAACAAAATGCGATTATCGTACTCTGAAATGAATCTATGGAATGATTGGTTTCAACACAATCTGAAGCTGAGATAGGGAGAGAGACCAAGCTGCTTTTTGCAGTGCGAAACTGCGGGGAAAACACCCGAATCAGAACTAAAATCAAGAAATTCGCCATAATCAACCGGATCGGTAAGTACCTTTAGTTTTCAGTTTTTAGAAGATTGTTTGAGAAAAAGCTCTGCGTTGTCTTTCTACTTTATAGAAAAAAGAAAATGTCCCTCCTAAGACAAAAATCCTCCATTGGAATATTTTAATAACAACTTTGATAATATAAGGAAGGTTCTTGGTAAGGTCCTCTTCTAGAGGAATATTTGTTTCCTACTAATTACGTCCATCATACGGGACTCAATCTGCTCGTGCAAATAAGCTCATCAACATTTTGTATTTTTGCCACTTAGCAACACCGCATGCAAAATTCTTTCATGCTCTTATGCAATTGCAATGGTCTGTCAGCAAAGCTTTCGGTTCTCGCTCCATCGCCTCCTTCCAGGTCTTGCACATCCACTTAAGAGATTCAACATCTTCACTACATACTAGAGAGCAGCCTAATATAATCGACAAACCGTGATGATTAATTCCCACAAATGTAGCTAATGGCATTTTGATACAACCCGAAATTCGTTGTTATTTAATTAGGAGTCTTTTTATTATTAATGTTATAGGAGTAATTTTATTGTTTTAGAAGTATTAGGTTTCTAATATCCTATTGAAATAGTATTTCCTTATTAGTAGAATTAGGTTTATTGGTTTGTTATTTAAAGGCTATCGAATTATGTAATCAATCAATTCAAAAGTTAATAATATTTCAGTTTGCGCTAACTAGAAAAGCGAGTGGTGTTTTAGGTCGTTTCCACCCCAAAACGACCCCTCTTGATCGATTCTCAAGATAGGGTCGTATCAACTGGTGCTTTCATTGAGAGTTTTCTACCCGCATCTTTCATTGTTTGATTATCCATATTTCATTGTTTTCTTTACCCCATGTCCGATTCGCCACCATGAACGACACACTACGCGACATACTTCGTGCTATTTTTGCCGACCTACAAAACTCCCTCCAACTATCCATTAAACAATCCCTCCACACTCAAAACCAACCAAAACAACCGAGCAATGAATCCAATAACAATGACGGTAGCACTTTTTTATTTCGTTCTTTACAATAACCTCCTTGATTTACAGGTGGAGATCCGCATGTTTGGTGCTCAAAAATTGAAGAATACTTTGATTTTCATAATACAAGCGCAGCGAAACGTTTGACATTGTCGCTCTCTATTTAGAAAGCGATGTGTATGTGTGGTATCGTCGGATGCAAACTAACGGCATGTTTCGCGATTGGAATGATTTTTTGGTGCAGATTTAAGAACGATTTTGCTCTTTACAAATTGGAGCTTCCCTACGGAATTTGAGTCTCAAGTTTTTTCGGATGAATCTCTAGTTTCAACCGTTGCTTATGATTTCATCAAGGTTTCGGACAATCTCCACCAAGAACCTAGTCCCGAGCATCCGTGTGAGAAAAAACTACAAAAGAGAAGATTATTATGCATGGTACTGGGTCTACAGCCATGGTCAATGCTCTCACTCCTATTATTTATACTTCCATTAGTGATTATGGGAGGAGTGTTTCTGGGAATGATTTTATTGAAGTTTTTCATTCAGTGTTGGATTTTGGAATTAGTCCTACTATTGAAACTCAACAGTTAACACCTTGGTTCACTATAATCGGCAACTCTACCTATTTCATGCAACATAATTTTTCATCTCATAAAGACAGTGAATTGTTCTTTATGTTTTTCAAAGATGACAACGAGTTACTTGATCCTGACCCGCCGGACCGACTCGACAACATCATCAAGCATTCAAGTTCACTTTGGGTTTTGACTTTCTTATTGTTATATTTATTTTTCAAACTACCACCTTGAGGACAAGGTGGTTTTGAAGGGGTGACGAATGATACAACCCGGATAGTAAGGTCCGAGATTAGTTGTTATCTGATTAGGAGTCTTTTTATTATTAATGTTATAGGAGTAGTTTTATTGTTTTAGAAGTATTAGGTTTCTAATATCCTATTGAATTAGTATTTCCTTATTAGTAGAATTAGGTTTATTGGTTTGTTATTTAAAGGCTTTCGAATTATGTAATCAATCAATTCAGAAGTTAATAATATTTCAGTTTGCGCTAACTAGAAAAGCGAGTGGTGTTTTAGGTAGTTTCCACCCCAAAACGATCCCTCTTGATCGATTCCCAAGATAGGGTCGTATCACATTTTGTATCGGTTAACAATATAGGTTGTATCAAAGCACACAATATTGTTGAAATCTTAAAATGCTGCTTTTGCACGGGGATGGATCCATATCGCAGACTTCATTCCACCTTCGCTGTCATGTTTAATAAGATGAAAAAATTTGGGTCTTTCTTTGCAGATCCAAGAAAAATTTGCTTAATGCTTCAACATTACCCTCGTTAAGACTAAGCGTCTGCTCTTGATGGACGAAATTTCCGCAGTTGTTTGGCAGGAAACCTAAATTTTCAGGTACCCCACTCTGAACACGTAGCTAGGTAGTGAGGCTGCTTGGTCTTAGCCCGACTAAATCACGAGTCTCTAACTCTCTCATGCCTGTTAACAGCGGTTGCAGTTCATGGTTGTGCGACATCTCCATCTCTCTCTGAGGTTCTATTATCAAATTCCTATAGTCGGTGGGCATCATGGCTATCAACTGCGGTTGTAGGCCATGGTTGTGCTCCACATGTTTGGCACGGACCATCCATCTACCCTTGTTCAATGAAGCACTCAGCTTAGCTTCGCAACTTATCCGCTTCAATTTTTTACGATTGGTTTTAGCTTCCCTCTGTCACAGCTTAACTGCTTATATACTGGATATTCGCGACCTTTTTTATTGGATTCAGATAACACAACATTTTTGAACGATGTGTGCATCTTGTACGCATGTTGCAAACTAGCGAATGAAGGATACGACATGTTTACTTGAGGGCCATGTTCAATATCTATTTCTCCGGTTTCACCCATGGTAGACATGTTGTTTTGTGTAATTTCATTTGATACTAATTGCATTAGAGTGGTCTCAACCTCCATTACAACAGATTTTTCCTTTCAAATTTTTCAGAATCTATACTAAGAGAACAAAGAATAATATAACCGACATATGTTAGTTTTTAATTGGCAAAAGTCTTTATAAGTTTCTCTTAAAACGATGCACCTTAAATGGAAGTACTGTTTTATGGGCGGGCAACTAATGTATTTTCCTGTCCAAGGTATTACACGCCAAAATGTGCTACAATTCCCGCCCGTTATCATTAAGTGTATTTCGGTCCATTCACGTGCAGTTGGTCACGTTTAATCGACTGATGGACGGCCAGACAACATTACCGTATTTTTATAGTTAAAGAACATAATTAAAAGGGAATAATATATATGTAAATTGAAAACTAGTTAATAAAAATAAAATAACGAAAGAACAATTGAAATTGAATAATATAACGATGGGTATGTAATTTCTGAAAAAATCCTTGTGTTTATCGATTTTGTCAAAATGGTGTCTGTTTTTTTTCTTTGACAAAATGAGGAGGATTGTGTTTATCACCGTTACCCAAAAAGCGGAAAAATCATTAACGGTGTCAAATGTGATGATGTGACAATGAGTTTTTGGTCTTTATTTATACTAAATTTCTTAAACATTCATGTGTTTACAACTTTAAAGTGTAGAAAATGAGCTTTTTATATCATAATTCATAAATTAAGACAAAGATACCTCTTGTCACGTCATCATATTTAAACCGTTAATGATTTTTTCGCTTTTTGGTTAACTGAGATAAACACAATCCACATTTTGTCAAAAAAAATAAACATAAGCACCATTTTGACAAAATTGGTAAACACAAGGATTTTTTTCGAAAATTACTCTATAATAATTTAAAAATTGTTGTTAAGATTGTAGAAAAACAGTGAAAGTTTAGTTTAAACTAATATCGAAAGAAGAATTAAAAATTAATGAAAAACATTAGATAATAAATAATCTAATAGAAAAATGGTTGATAAAAAAATTAATTTCAAATTAGTAATTTTTGTTTTCACCTTTCTCTAAACTTTGAAGTGGGATTCAACTAAATGAATAACTCTAAGGTGGATAAAAAGGGGACACCAACGTTGTAAACTTAAAATGCAGTCAAACAAATTAAATTTACTTTAGTTGAAACATGTGGTGGTTTTTAAAATTGAGGGTAATGTGTAGATATGATATGTATTTTGGATGTTTTCACCTTGGCAAGTACCACTTGGAATTATGTTTTCGATTGTACCTAACTGTTTGTGATATTTTAGTCTCATTTTATGCTTTTTGTTCACCTTGTCTTTGTTTTATTTTATTTTTGTTTTTTTAAAGATTTCTTTTACAATCTCTAGATAAGCAATAAGTAGAGATTTGGACAAATAAATGTAAGAAATTTGTAGATGACTTTGATGATCTATACACACAAAAGAAAAACCTTTTGCCGAAGTAAAAGTTTTAGCAATTAGCGGAGTATTTTTAATGGAGCTTTTTAAAACAATATTTAGTTAAATTAGGGAGTGAGATGGGGAGAATTTTTCTCCAACCATGTGAGGTGACTCTCTAAATTTTTAGGAGTTAATTTTGGCTCCTCAAATTTGAAGATGATGAAAAATTCCCTATTTAATTTTATAATATTATTTCTTCTTTCTCTCTCTTCCTTCCTATGTACATTTTTTGTTCAAAATTAAATTTTATAGATTTTATTAATAAAATAATGAAATAGAGAGTATGACAGGAAGTATCGGATTCTGAAAAAATTAAATTTAAGAATCTATTCTTTTTAATAATATTTTAGGAATTGTGATAGGGAGAAACCTTGGAAATGATCACCATTAGATTTCAAATTATGCTTAACAACTATTATGCTAACAGTTTATTATGCTAAGCTAACAGTTTACATAAGATTTCAAATTATGCTTAACAACTATTATGCTAACAGTTTATTATGCTAACAGTTTATGATTAAAGGAGTTAAATCTAGGTTAATTACAATATTTTATTTTTTTTTTAAGATATTTTAATTTTTTACAAATTAACCATTACTACTTAAATACACTTTATTTTGTTTTATAAGTAATTGAAGAAGCTAGAAATTGGTTGGAAAATTGGGTGAATGCGACTGAATTGCAGGGTATTGCTGCTGCAATTTCTGGGCAGCCTACTACTGCTGCAATTTCTGGGCAGTTTGGGGAGGTTGGGCGCTGGTTACCACCTCCAGACGGTGTCTGCAAGGTTAATGTTGATGCTACCTGGTGCAAAGATCAACCGGGAGGAGTTGGGGCAGTCATTCGTGACTTAAATGGTGACGTTTATATGTTGGCTGCAGCCCCGATTAATTTAACCTCGTCGGTGGAAGTGGCGGAGATGTCAGCAATTATCTTTGGCCTAGAGCTAGCTTGGAATGGAGGCTGCTCAAATATGATCTTGGAAACTGATAATTTATCGATCGCCAATGCCCTCAATGGGTTCGGAAGTGTTGATTTTAGTGGCTCGGTAGTGTTTGATGATATGAGATTATGGGTCTCTAATTTCCAATCTTGTCAAGCGCGTTATATTCGTCGAGTTGCTAACGTGGTTGCTCATGAGATTGCTAAATGGGGAAAGTCGCTTGTTCAACCGACCTCGTTTATCGAAAGCTTTTTTAGCTAGCTCCATTAGTTTTGACAAAAGCTTGTCTTGTTGAGTTTTGTAGTTTGTTGTCTATCAAAAAAAAAAAAGAAAAACCCAACATATATTACTTTTACTTTTCATTCGATTTAAGAGCAAAGTATTAAACTATTTTTTCGCAAATTGAAGCAAGCACTTTAAAAGAAAGATATTAGAGCAACTTTAATGGTTGCTCTTTGTCTATTCTTTTACTGTTCAAAGACAATTAATTTAGTTCAATGGTTTGTTCTTTATCTATTCTTTCATTTATAAATTCTCAATTGTGAAAACATCTTATAGCTTGAAAAGTCATACAAATATTACTAAAAAAATTATTTAATAAGAATTGATTTACTATTTAAATTAAAAATATTAAATAAATGATATTAGTTTTTGAGAACTTGTAATAGTTTATTCATATTTATTTAAATGATCTCTTATCAAATTTCAAGAATAATTGAGATATTCAGCATTGGAGATGTCCCAAATCCATCCAATCCACGATCCTAAAATCTCAGTTTTTAATATTAAAATTCTCAACTCCAGCATGTCAAAATCCTGAATCTGCCATTCTTTTTTCTTTTTTTTTTTATTTTTATGGATTGAATCTGTCATTCTGAAAGCGACATACCTACGAGACTGAGTGTTTACAATGGTGTGAACTACCTTATTCTAAAAGTTTCTTCATGCACAAGAGAATTTGTGATTAACCATTTGTTTTTCTTTTACAGTTAAACATTTTTAAAATAATACTCTTGAGACCAGGAAAAAATATTACTATATCGAATTTATTACTTTATCGATAATGAACACTGATGAAGAGGCTAGTTCTAAACCGGACAATAGCAGTAGAATCACTTATGGATGAACAAATTTTTGAGTCGGTAATGAACATTGGTGAAAGACTGATCTTGAACCAGACGATAGCAATGTCATCCCAAGCTTGTCATCAAAGAAAGCAATTCAAGCAATCAACACTTTGAACAATTACTTGTTACAACACGAGCAAAACATACCAAGAGTTATTTATGTTTTACGTAAAGTCAGTGATGATGTTAATTCTAGCTTTGGTGGAAAGAAGAAACAAGATATTATATATTCACTTTTAAAAAAAATTGAATTTTGTAACTCATACATATTATGTATACGTATAATTCTGGAATTATTACTTTACATATTACTTGGGTCCTTCAGGACTTTCAAATTTTTTATTATCTTATGCTTTTAGCGAGAATATTACTTTACGACATTATCGAATATTACTTAAGCGACGAAATTTATTACTTAAGCGAGGTTATTACTTTATCGAATATTATTTCATCGAGGTTTAACCGTAATTAAAATAATGGTAAATGGACTTTCTTTTGTTTGCATTTCTTAGATTATGCACTTAAAAAATATTTGTCACATAAATCATAATAAAATGCTTGATTGAAGAATTTTATTATGATTTATGGGGATATTCTATGGTCACTTTGTTTTTCACAAAGTAACCATTACTTTGTTTTGTCAACCATTGGATCATGGGTTAAAAAGCTAATCCAATGGTGAAAAAGACAAAGTGTAAACAAAGTAAGGGAAAAACAAAGTGACCATAGCCTACACCTGATTTATGTGCCAAAATGGCATTTTTTAAGTGCATAATCCACATTTCTTCTTCTTCTCTTTTTCTTTTTTCTTTTTTTTTTCTCCTCAATTCTTGTCTTCTTCTTATTTTTACTTTATTGTTTTCTTTAGTTATTATTTTAGTTTATTATCTCATGGATAGCTTAATCTGTAAGAATTTTAATTATGTCGTGAGTGTTATTCACTTGAAAATAATCAGTTTTTACAGTGACTTAAAATAAATACTACGCGAAAACAAAAGCAAATTAAGAAAAAAAAGAAAGAAAGAAAATGTTGAGAATAATAATAATAATAATAACGGTTTCGACATGTATTTTATTTAATACACATACATTTATTAGTCAAATCAATTTAAAACTCACATATATTAATAAAATAATTAAAATTCAAAAATGATAAAATAGGGAGATTCTATGGTTACTTTGTTTTTCACAAAGTAACCATTACTTTGTTTTGTCCACCATTAGATCATGGGTTAAAACCTAATCTAATGGTAAATAAGACAAAGTACAAACAAAGTATAGGAAAAACAAAGTAAGCATAGCCTACACCGATAAAATAATATAACGCTTATCTAAATAAAGAATTCTACATTAGATATGAAATTAAAGATTAGTATAAACCGTTTTTCTAACTCAAATCCTGACCTTGATCCTACCATGGAATGCTGACCCTAACACTGACCCTAACCTTATTATTGAATCCTGACCCTAAACCTTGACCATGACCCTATCATTGAACCTTGATCCTAACACTGACTCTGACCCTACTATTGAATACCGACCCTAAACCTTGGCCTTAACATTGATCCTTACCCTACCATTGAACCCTAATCCAAGACTCTGACCATAACATTGAACCTTGACCCTAATCACTAGCTAACTCTATTCCCTAACATTGAACCCTAACCCTAACATTGAACGATAACCCTTAAATCAACCTTAAACGAAACTGTCATTTCATGTTATCGACTAGAGATTACTTGTCAAGGTTCTCAATATTTTTATTTTTTTTTTGGTTTTCCATCCGATTTTCGAACCCACTAGGCCGACTAATCCGAATTCGGAGCGGATCCAAGGATTATGGTTGAATGACTAAAAAATATCAAATTAATTTCACAATAGAAAAATAATTTTATTAAAATAGTATTAAATTTGTATTTAAATTGTTAACATATATAACACGCAATTAAATTAATTAATAAATATTAAAATATTTAGAATAACAATATATCTAGTTACATTAGATACTTATATGTAGCTCTATGGGCTACATAGGTTGAAACACTAATAATAATAATGATTGACATTAATAATAAAGTATTAAATCATTTCCACTTCCACCAAAATTGCTTTATAACTTAGAAAACAGTGAAATCAGTTGAGGAAGATAATGGTCAGGATTTGTAATTAGTGAGAGCAACTATACATATATTGTAAATCATTAAATTTATAAAAAAAATCGATATCTCAAAAATATATTATTACTTTTTTTATGGGTAATACCCATCCAGTGGCGAATCCAGAAATTCGTATAAGGGAGGCACGTTTTTAAGTAAAAAAATTTTTTTGTCATGCACCTTTAGTTTTGCATAAAAAATACTAAAATTAACGATACACGACTCTAGTTCCATTCGAAATAGAAAAATCAATCAATATTGAAAAAAATATTAATGAATGGAATTGGAATAAAAAAAAAGAAAAATATGTAAATTTACACTTAAATTCAAGAAAAAAATAAAATTAATAGTAAAAATAATTGAAAAAATAGTAAAAAATTAATAATAATGGAAAAGAAAATGTATAGAATATGATAATATTAATGAGAGAAATAAAAGAGTTGAAATAGGAGAAAGAAATAAAAAGTATAAAAGGAGTTGAAATGGAACAAAAAAATAAAAAGTATAAATGAGGGAGTGGGGATTTGAACCCATGACCTCTCATTTAAATTGTGAACAACTCAGCACCCTAACACCATCTCTACTCACCCTTTTTAATGTTCTTTGCACACATTATATATCTATATACAATATTTAACATTTTTCAAAAAAAAAAAAAAGAAATTTCGATTTTTTCTCGGGGCAAGGGGGGCACGTGCCCCCTGTTCCCCCCCTGGATCCGCCCGTGTACCCATCCATAGTTACTATAGAATATAGCATTAATTATTATAAATTTATAAAAATTAAAATAATAATTAATGAATATATTTAAAAATGAATCATTATATTCAATGGTTATAATTATAGTATCCTGTGGATGGGTAATTAATACCCATTAAGAGTGAACTCTATTTCAATTATATGATGATATGTCAAAATAAATTGCATAAATTAACATGTTTCTATTGATATAGTTGTATATGGTAAAATCAAATGTAACTTTGCGAAACAAAAATAAAGTAAAAAGGGAAAGAAAACAAAGAAAATGAAATTCAAAAAAATAAAAATTTCCTACTATAAATATATCTTAAAGTCGTCACCCTTTTAAGATTTAACTTTATAATTTCGAAATCACACTTTTTACTCTTGATTATGAACAAAATCACGAAAAAAATACGTAATCTTTGAAAAGTACATTCGAAAATAGTTAATTTTGTAAAAAATTCCAAAAAAAAAGACCGTTTTCGGTCGTGGAGACCCTTTTTCCATATGAAGAAGTTACCGTTTCCTGAAAAATTCAACTTTTAAATTTTTCTAACGTGCTTTTAATGTTCGAGTATCTCGTTCTCTAATAATTGATCGTCACTATTTCATTCCAGATTCGTTGACTCATTCGACATTTCAAATTTCGAATTTCTAATGTTCGAGTTTCAAAAATAAATTATTTTATTTGAGAGATTTCAACTTTTATCTTTTATAATTTATCCATAATAAAAAGGACAAATTTGTTAAAATAGGCTATAATTTGAAGAAAGGGGACTAAATAATGATAATTTTATTCTAATGGCGTGTTTGACGTGATGAACCCTAAGTGTTTTGGTTATGTCCAAACGTTTCAGAAGATGAAAATGAAAATTAACTTGTATACTTTTCAATGTTGACTAACAATTTTCGTTAAGTTATTATAAGTTTTCTCAGCAGATGCTGAATGAAGAATTCCTGCTTGCCTATTGAACTCAGAAGATTAAAAAGCTGAAGACTGAAGCACTTTCTCAGAAGCTGGATGAACCGCTCTGAAGTCTTGATTGTCTGCCTAAAGCTTTTATCAGAAGTTCTCTTTTGCAAACAGAAGACTAAGGTTGTTTTAGTTCAGAAGCGCTAAGAAGGAAAACGGACATCAGAAGTTCGTTATCACGGGTTTGGTTAAGCATTTAATGCTTTGTCAGTTGCATTTAATGCAAGGCGCCAAAAGTTCAAAAAGCTGTTTGAAGGACGCGCCTGTTCACAACAAACAAAACCTGCTCTCTTATCGTTTCCCTCTAAATCAATCTTCAAGTTCAGTCAACTCCATCACCTTTATTTTAATCCCATACCGGATTAGATTAAAGTACAAAGTTGACAGAGTTGAGTGGTTTGAGACCGTTTGAAGAAGTTGACAAGATTAACGGCTACTTTCATCCTTGTCATCCTTGAAGATTCAAATATCCTCAACGGTTATCTACTCAACACTATAAATAGTAGCAAAGCTCCACTGCATCAACTACGTGTGTGATCATAGAGCAAAAATCTCAACGCACTGTTATATCAAGAAAACAGAGCACACTTTCCATTCTCAATCTTTTCTTAGCTTAGCTATTGTAATTGTGAGAGAGTGAAGAAAAACAAGTTCATAATAGAAATCTTGTAAACTGAGATCGGTTGTGATCTTCAGTTAGATTTAAAAGAGAGAAATCTAGTTGAGATTTGAGTTGGGTGAGAAATCCAGAAAACAGAGTATTGTTGTTCTGGTGAAAATCCTTTAACTCATTTTAGGCTAGTCAGAACTAAGTGAGAAATTAGCTTAAGTTCTGTTGATGTAAAGGAGCTTCTGAACTTGCCATAAAAGTTCTGAATAGTGGATTTATAAAATCTCTGGAGGCTGCGACCTCAGAGGACAAGACGTAGTCACAGGAATTCTGTGGCGAACTTGGATAAATTGAACTGTTCATCAGGACCTCCTGAATCTCTTTCTCCCTTCTTTATACTTGTTAATTGCTTCTGTGTACTTGTATCATATTTAGTGCTGAAACAGATTTCCTCTTAAAAATCACAAGTCTGTGTTCAGAAGACTGTCCAGAAGTTCTTTACTCAGAACTTCTGTTGCTAAAAAGATAGAACCTGTCTTAAAGCAGATTATCCCTCAGAGGCTACTTCAATAAGCTTGCCTCTGACTCTGAGGATTATTGACTCTGAAAATTGAATTTTCATTAAAAGTTTGAAAATATCAGTTTTCATTTGAAACACCTATTCACCCCCCTCTAGGTGATTCTGATCTTGTTAGGGCCAACATGACGTACCTATGCAGAAGTGGCAAAATACACATATGGCATTAAAAATATTTTTTTTTGATCAAATCAAAGAATTATCATATATGCAAACTGCTCAAAAAACACATAGGGAAATGGCCCTATGAAACAAAAGAAACAGAGGAAAAAGAAATTTACAGTAAAAAAAATTACATCCAAATCTCCTGAAGATCAGAAGAAGAAGGAAAAGACTCAAACAATCTTAATCTGATCATATAACAAATGGAACGAATCACTTGAGCAGGATCAAAACTAAGCTGTTGAAAGTAGAAACGGTTCCTGGCCAACCAAATGTGGTAAACAGTGACTGAAAAAGCAAGCCTCCGAATGCAAGAAAGTTGAGACTTTCCTCGAGCTTTTCTGCCTAGCCAACTGACGATTCTCCTCCAAGGCATAAAACCAACCGGCAACTTACACTTAGCTGCAATATGACACCAAATTTTCCTGGTGAAAGAGCATTGAAAAAATAAATGTTCAATAGTTTCCCTATTTTGATGGCAAAGTTCACAAGTGTCAGAATTGGTGATACCAAACTTGAAGAGCCGAGCTCGCACACCAACATTTCTATGCATCATGAGCCAAAGGATAACACTACATTTAGGAATATGCAGTTTACCCCATACCACAGAAAACCAACTAACAACAGCTCTTTTTCCTCTTAGTTGTTCCCACGTAGACTTAATGGAGAACTGATTAGAAGCACTAAAAGGCCAAGAGATGGAGTCAAGTCTGTCAGGGAAAAGAGAACATTTAGAAATACTTTGCCAGGCAAGGAGAATGTCTTCATTAGAAAGATCAGGAAGATGCCAGTTTCCATTCCTGATAACTGAGGTAACCAGAGTTTTCTTGTGAATATCAGTATCAACATAAGAAATATGTGGAAAAGCTGTAAGAACAGAGGTCCCATTAAGCTAGGGTTTCATGCCAGAAAGAGAAGGATTGACCATTACCCAATTTATAGAGAAATTTATCCTTATACACCTCCCTTAACTGTAAAAGCTTCCTCCAACTCCAACTTGCATCAGTTGGAATAGCAACACCCCAGAAACTGACACCCTTGAGCTTATTCAGTTTAATCCGTTGAACCCAAAGAGTTGGTTTGTTGGAGATAATTTGCCAAATTAATTTGCCAAGGGCTGCATAGTTCCATGTCTTGACACTTTTGATTCCCAATCCTCCCTCTTTTTTAGGACAACACACTTTAGTCCAAGCTACAGCGGCACTTCTACCAGTGCTACTTCCTTTCCAAAAGAAGTTTCTACATTTCTGTTCTACTATCTTCACCACTGAGGCAGGTAAGACAAACATAGAGGACCAAAAAACATACATGCTGCTCAGAACTGACTTGATAAGTTGAAGCCTTCCTGCATATGATAAAAACTTCACCCCCCATGCATCTATTCTATTCGTAATCCTCTCAATCAAAATATTACAATCATGTTTACTCAGTTTTGTTGAGATAAGGGGAACTCCTAAGTACTTAACAGGAAGATGGCCCTCTTGAAAACCAGAAGCTGCAAGAAATTTTATTAAAAATATTATTAGCGTTTTTTTTTGACAAACTATATTATTATTTTTTTGCTTATTTTTATGGCAACAGAAACTATATTATTAGTTGAAATTTTTGCATGTAAATTGGCGACATCCACGTATTCAAGTCAGCGAGATGTTAATATATGATAATTAATAGTAGCGAAATGTTACGTGATAGATTGTGAAAAAAATATTCGGCTCTTTTATTTAAATTTGATTGTCTTATGCCCTTTTTGTTTACCGAAAAATAATCTGTAGAAAAATATTTTCAATATTTATCGTGTTTATAAGTTTGATTAATTTTGATTACGTCTTGCTGTTAAGTACGTCAATTAAGTTTTATAAGTTATTTTTTGTTGAATAAGAATGTCTCCTTACGAGGAGTTAGGGTTATTGTTTCTTAAGCCGTTTTTACCATGTTCGATCGGTTTCTTTGTGTGATTCAATTGTTGTGTTTGTTGGTGTTGATTTGATTTGTTGCTACCGTTATTATGGAAGCAATATATATATGATATATTAGTGTTATCACCCAATATTTTACGTGTCACGTGGACCAATAGACATTGTCGTTAAAGCCACGTAGGCCAAAGATGACTACGTTGAATGGTCATAGTTGCCACATAGGCGTGCGTTGAATAGTGAAAGTTAGGATATTCTCTCTCTTACGTGGATTTTATTTCCTAATTAGTCTACTATTACAATTAGAAAAGAGCGACTAAACAGGAGTAGGATCAATACCTTGATAAACAGGATTCTTGGTAAATCCTAAACCGACTAGGATTAGTATCTAATATCTTTGCTATAAATACAAGGAATTTACACAATCTAAGGTACATTATTCTCAACTCAAGTTCTGAGTCATTACTTTTCCGATCACAAAGTTTTAATGACTTTAGTATCGGAGAGGGGTCGCCGATCAACGGTCCGTTTTAAGCTAACGTTTGCTATTTTAAAGGAAGCTAAAGCTTAGATGGAATCAAGTTACAATTTCTCTGTAACAAATTATTGCGGTTAGCGTGAACCTTTTAATAAATGATCATGAATGTCATGGAAAATTGGGTTTTCTTTTTCTTCTTTTTGAGTGGAGTGTGGCGTGGTGGTGTTTGAAATACTCGTTTATTGTACTAAAGTCAAACAAACGACAAATCGCGTTAGTGTTTGGGATTGGAATACTCGGTTGGTGCACGGATACAAAAATGAAATATTACTTGGTACTATGAAGTAATATTTGAAAAAAATATTAAATCTACCGAGTGATGCTCACATGGTCAATGATTGACCAAATACAATTTGGTCAATCATCGTTAGAACAAAATCGGATGGTGGAGATTAAATACTAATGCAACCACCAAACTAATATCAACCCTTAGATTGTGATCTAACGGTAATTGACCAAATTGTATTTGGTCAATCATTGATCATGTGAGCACAACTGTAAATCTACCACTGCAAGTGTTTCAAAATAAGAGTCCACTATTTAGTGCACTTTTCTATTTTTATATAAAAGGTCTATTTTTCTGGTCTTTTATTATAATAGTCACTTTAATTGTCAATTAAAGTTAATTATTTATGTGAATTTGTAATAGTTTTGAGTAATTTAGTTTAAAAAATTTATAATACGTGTGGTCATAACATTATTTGATGGACTTTCAATAGAGAATATAATGAGTTTAAAAATTAAGTCTACTAAATAGTGTTCATGAAAATAATATTTGTGCATCTATTGGAGATGCTCTACAAACTTTCTACTTTGCCTTAAAAAATAAGATGACTTTCTCTTGTGGATATTTTTATGTTAATACATAAGTCGGCTAATTCAAATAAAATTAAATTTGACAATTAAAGTTTGATTTAGGTACTTTTCAGAAGCCAATAAGAGTTAGTTCAAGTGTTAAGACACATAATCTTCTTTTTGAAAGGTTTGAAGTTCGAGTCTTCTCACTTCGTCAAAATTTAGCTTTTATTAGTAGATAATTTGTAAACGCCACTGTAAAACTTTTTTAACGTCTATGGTTTGTCATGTCTTCGCGAGTGAGTAGTTTTACTCTTAGCTGAACTTTTCTGCATTAAAAATGAACTATTCAAAAATTAAATAAAATTTTGGGAAGCTTGATGAATAAATATCAAAATAATACTTAATGTGTTTTTATAGTGCTACCCGGATACATGGCTAATAAGAAGCTTCATTCCTCTGCGTCATCATATATGCCACGTCACCTAAATTTAAATAGTCACGCCGAAATGTCATACACATGACACCTCAACACGAGATAGTGTCGTTGTACCAGAGGTTCTGCCAATTGGATCGCAAAGGCGGCGGTTTTATCTCCACCAAAGAATTCCTTTCCGTCCCTGAATTCGCCGTCAACCCTCTCTCCCAGGTTCTCTTTTCCTCTTCTAATTCTAATTGTAATTAGGGGTGAGCAAACTGTGGTAATAACCGAATACCAAACAGAAATCAAACCGAATTACAAATTTGGTTCGGTTATTAAACCTTATTGGTTCGGTTCGATTTTAATTGTTGTATATATTGGTAATTCGGTTCGGTTTCGGTTTGTAGAAAAAAAATCGGAATTAATCGAAACCGAACCGAATTACATTATATGTTAAAAAAATAGAATTTAAATTAGATCCATGTCCATTTAATTTACACCAACATGACAATTGCTAAGCCCATTGACATTTATCATTAATTCGTTGGCAATTTATGTGATGAATGTATGTATTTATGATGAATTATATACATTATAGTAGTATATTTATATTGTTATACTTATACATACAAAATTGAATTTAAAAGATAGATTAACATTTTTAAAGTTTGGTTAATTGGTTGGTAACCAAACCGAAACCAAAATATTTTAGTTTGGACAAAATTGGTAATAGTTCTATTTGGTATGGTTTGGTTTCTATAATTTAGTAACTTTGGTTCGGTTAGTTGCATATTCGGTTCGGTTATTAACCGAACCATACCATTACTCACCCCTAATTGTAATTGTAATAATATTTTGTAGTTTTATTTTGCTTTGCAGAGATTACTGAGGATGGTAGATGGATTAAATTTCAAGGAATTTGTCGCTCGAGCTACTTTGCATCATAAAGTTGATTGTAATGCCTCTTTGAGTTGGGTATTTTGGCTAAAGTTGTTACCCTTTTTGTAAAGTTGATACATTTTTCTGTGTTTTTTGATGGTGTAGTTATTTTCAAGGTCTATGATTCTGATTGCAATGGTAAAGTCACTTTCAGTGATATGTTGGATGTATTACGAGATTTGACTGGCCAGTTTATATCTGAACAACAAAGAGAGGTCCGATTCTATAAGCATTGTTAATTCTGCCCATGTAGTTTTTCACTTATGTTTCAGCGTGGTTAAGAGCAAAGTTGGTTTAAACGTCTTTCGGGATGTTTTTTCTTTTCACAGAAATCAAAATAGTTTAATTTGATGAATGAATATCCTTTGCAGCTTAATAGTATCTTTTAGCAATTGAACATTGCCAAGGGAGGAGCTTTTTTATGATTCAGTTGACTTCAAGTGTACTTTTGTTGGTGCATTGATTCTCAATTGTTGCTTAGTTTTCTGCAAAATCTGTTTGTGTGGGAGAGTTTTAATTAATCTAAAGTGCTAAAACAACTATTGCCATTTTTCTGTAACCACATTGTGGAGAGTTTACAATGTAGTATAAGTTTTTATTCATTCTAGTAACATTCCAAGACCTATACTGATGCACCGGCTAGGAGGTCTCACCTGAAGCGTAGGGTTAAGCGTTGTTTATTTATTTGGTCTCTTTATCTGCTATTACTTGGGGATATTTTTGATTTGTTTGGATACTTAACCTAGCTATTTAATGTGCATTCTTGCTAGAGATTTTATGCAAATAAAAATTATTAAAGAGAGGAAAAAACCCAATTAGCCTTGTCTAAAACAATTTTTATTCGCATAAAAAATCTCCAGCAACAGTACAATCTTAAATAGATAGGTTAAGTATCCCAAACAAAACAAAAGACCAAAATATTCCAAGTAAAAATAATAGCAAATAAAGAGACCAAATAACTAAAGCAAATAATGGTGCCTCATATCATCATAAAGTTTTGAAATCTTCCTGAACGCTAACCTCACACTTTAGGTGAGACCTCCTAACCAGTGCATCAGTATAAAGTATAAGTCTTAAAAGTTAAAATTTGTCAGGTTAAGAATCTAAAAGATAGATAAAAATGACCAAATTAGTTATGACAAAAGATCGAAAGCTCACAATGTATTTTTTAAAATAAAATAACTAAGTGTATTATATAGAAATTTAGAAGACTTTACAAATATTTACCTATAAAAGATGATGAATTTTACTTTAAAATGTTAATAATACATAGCATTTTATTTTATTCACCAGCGCAATTAACTCATGAAAATAGGGGTTTATTTTTCTGGTGTAGGCTATGGTGACTTTGTTTTTGAGTTACTTTGTTTGTACTTTGCTTTATTCACCATTAGATCACTTTTCACCTCATGATCTAATGGTGGACAAAACAAAGTAATGGTTACTTTGTCAAAAACAAAGTCACCATAGAATTTCCCTATTTTTCTGAACATCTTATTATCTTCAAACTTGATGGAAAATCCTTGAATGCATAAAATAAAACTAAATTACCTTATAGTGATCTACGACAGTATGAAAATTTAGGAGCCTGGTCATGGGTTTAGCCATACTATTGATGTAATTTGCCCCTCCAAAAAGTGTTACTATTCTAAATTAATTTTAATTTGGGTTCGAACTGTGTGAGTAATTCATTTGGGTCCAATAATTTATCATTCAAATTCCAAATTAGAAAACATTAAAAAAAAAGAAGCAAAGAATATACCTGACTGAAATTAATCCTGGGACTTCTCGCAATGATGGATATATGTTATTCAAGAATTTTAATAATTGTTTCATGTCTTTTGGTGTTATGAATTTCTGCCTATGATTTTCTTGAGGCAAAGTACAATCTATTACCTTTTATATAAGCGGAGACATCAAATAGGTTCACAGCTTAAAAAGCTGATGTGTAAAAACCTAAAATATGGATTTTCCAAATTTTATTTTTTTACCTGCAATCTTTCTGTTGGTGTGTCCTAGTCCAAAAGACATTTGTCAGTATATGATTTTATATGTTAGATTTGGATTTTCAGTTTATAATCATAGGTACTGTTATTTCTTTAAAGCATTAATCTATTTCCCTTTATATCTTGTACTGTAAATTGAGATTGAGTATTTGATTGTTAATCATAAATGTCCCAAGTCTGTTCTAATCGTGGGAACGAATAGGACAAAAGACTTGTGTGTTTGATAGTTGTATGGTAGTAACACTTGCTAGCCATAGTACTAGGATGATCAGCTATACACACGGGTACGTGTGGTACACACGGGACTGAATCGATCCAATACAAGAAAGTCACATGGTGCAAATATGTCATAGAGCTTTCTTGAGTAGGACCCTAGTGTTTTTAGACCTGAACTCATTATAGTATTAGTATGGAATCTGGTTAACTTCAATGTACACCTAACAGGTCTGTAATAGGATACTAAATACGGGTACGTTAGGTAAGTCATTGAACATATTAATGATGATAAGTGAGGAATCGGATTACCACTCGTCTGCTGATGAGATGATATCACCGGCCACTTGATGATAAGTGGAACTGAAAAGTACATGACCATGTCCGGACAAGTTGTTACAGCTTGGTCCGATTGATCAATTCACTTTAGATCAAAAAACATATGAACAACAGAGAGGATGATAGTAACCATGCCTCTAGTTCATACTGTAAATATCAGTTGATAAGAGACATGTAGATGTCACTACTGGTTTTCACCTTCTATATAACGATTGAGTTAACTGTTTCATGTGGGGATTGAAATGGTTTGCTAGAACCCGCTTTCCATCGTTAAGAGCAAGTCTTACGGCTACATGGAAACGGGCCCTAAGGATCGCGCCCATTGAGTAACTGAACAAAAAGTTATGGACTATATATTTATGGAGGAAATTGGATTGATGATTAGTTAGTGTGAATCATTAAGGTAATCAGTTAATGTCATCAGGGTACGTTATTGTATGTTCTATGTTGAGTTACAATGTTTAATTGATAAATTAATTAGACTGATTAATTAATTAATTGATAGAGTAATTAAAATAGAACAGTACATTTAGTTGAGGGATTAATTGGTAGATTAATTTAATCTAAATACATATAACTGTACAACTACTAATCTTCTGGATTAATAAACATAAGTTATTGTAGTGCAGGAATTAAATGTAAATTAACCAATTTAACCCTAACTATAAAAGAGAATTAGAGTTCATAATTATTTTTTTAACTGAATCAAAACCCTAAAAACCTACAGTAGATTTCGGCCTTCCCTAGACAAAAAATGGCCGGCCGAATTCCTCCAACCTCCCGCCTAGCAGCAATTCCCGATCGATAGTTCTTCGTGCACGTGACTAGGAAGTTCACACAACTTGTGGATTCGCTCAGCACCTCGTTAGAGGATTTAACCTGTAAGATTTAGATTGCTTTATCACTAAAAATATAATTTTATGTTGTTCTTAATCAACCATTGAATCGAAAATTCCTGAATGCAATATTCCGCTGCGCAAGACGTTAAACTCCGTGATAATTTCCTTCATTTTCTTCCATCCCTTATTTAAATTATTCATTAATAATAATCTGACTCTTCCTCTTCTTCTCCCCTTTGATCTTTTCACTACCTCTTCGGTTATGAATTTTATTGTATAAATTGCACATATAAAAGTTTTCATGTTAAATTTTCTCTATCCTCCTGGCATTCTCTCTTCAATGTTGTGACAGAGTCGCCACCGGGACGGGAAGGATCAGACTTGTGCGAAAATGTTCATTGACATCAAAATTTTCTTTGAAAGGGAATCACCTGAAAATTAGGACTTACTAACTCCAAGATCTTATTCAGTAAGAACTCTTTTCTTCTCATTTTTTTTTCCTCTATTAGCTTTCAATATGTGGTGCATAGAGTATTTTCTATTATTTGTTTTAAATTCTTCTTCAAAATTGTTAATTTGACGAAAATGTGTATTGGTTCAATCTCTACGATACATTCAAAATTGTTAATTCTACAAAAATGTATATTGGGTCAATCTCTACAATGCATCAATTGGGAATTCAAGCAGGTTAGCAAGTTCAAATGCGGTAATTTGATTAAACAATTACAAACCTCCCCAAGATCAAATTTCAACTGATGCTCATATTACAACACACATGAAAGAACTCAACTTCAGTTTACTGTTACTTTTTCTTACTTTCATGTGTAATCTTAATATTTTCTCCTCAATATTGTTTTTAGCCAATTTCAACTAGCAGGCATGAGACTCTAACGGGGCGTTTGTTTGGAGGTCCAGGAGGGGGTGGGATGAGATGGGAGGGGGAGGGAAGGGCTAGACCATGTTTGTTTGGGGATGGGAGGGGGAGATGGAAATGGAAATTTTTTTCCATCTCATCCCTCAATTTTCGTACCAGGGGGGTGTTCTAGGAAATGTGGGATGAGATGGGAAGGAGGGGTGATGGAAATGACTAAGTAACCCCTCCCCTGGCCCACTCTTTTCTTTTATTTTTATTTTGAACCTAGGGGTTACTTAGTCATTTCCATCTCATTAACTTTCATCCCATTTTTTTCCTTCCACCAAACAAACAACACCCTATTAATTTCTATTTACCTTTTTAATCTCATCTCAACTTTTTTCATCTCATCTCAACCTCCAACTCCATCTCATCTCATCCCCAATTTGAACCAAACACCCCGTAAGGGTAGAATTGAGGCAAGTAATTGGCATAACAATTTTTTACCAGGCGTGGTAAACATATAGATAACTCGAGGAAAGATCTAAGCTATTACTTACAAAACTTACTGATTACCAGAGTTGGTCCAAGTGGTAAGGCCATTTTCTGCTTGAAAGGTTTGAGGTTCGAGTATCTGCCTCATCAAAATTTAGCTCTTACAATTTCACTGTAAACTCTCATCGATGTTTCTAGTTTGGCCTGCCTTGCGAGTGGATAGGCCTAGCTTTAGCTAAATTGTTTGTTAAAAGAAAAAACTTGCTAATTGTATTCTTTAGGTTTTGTGTTATGGTTTATGTTCTTCCTTAAGACAATAATGCTAATATGTTAGTATTTTGATCTATGATTTTTACTTTTGAAAGAGTCAAGTATTCAAAGCCAATAGATATATTTATCCAGACGAAAATCATATGTATGGTTTTCTTAACCTTAAGGTTAAGAATCATAATTAGTAGCATTTATACCACTACTTCTCCAATGTCAAAAAATTTTCGGCACTCGGCAATCTTAATCTTTTTTTTTTTGGTAAATGGCAATCTTAATCTAATCATCTAGAACAAGAACTGTAACAAAAAAAATTCTGAACGGTAATTAAATTAGAAGATGCAGTCTAAAAAGTTCTCATATATTTTTACTATTTTCATAGCAAAGATTTAAGCATGGTTGATTCAGGTTAGAGGAAGTAGTAGAATGGATTAGCCCATTCTTTGTGGTGCCATGACATGGTCAGTCTCAAAGGAAGTAATAAGCAATTGAAATATAGGAAATTTTTTTACTTGAGCTGACTTTTGTTCATGGATAATGCTTCATGCAGTCTACATTGTAATATCAAAGGGATTTTCTCTACTTTTTATTTTAAAAGTAACATCTTTACACTACTTTAATAAGAAAACATCTGCAAGCATGCAACAAATTATGTTTTTACAGTTGGAAGATGAAGGTTTTTAGTTATTCACTTGATTTTATTTTATCAATTGTTGATCCATATTTGTTTAACGATGTTGCAAAGAAGTTAGTGGAAATATTGGTGGAGGTGTGAGAAAAGGATCAGAAGTAAATTGGGAAGTAAGCTTATTGCGACAGAAAAGTATGAGAAGTTTAATGGATTTAATATTTCTAAGAATATTTTATTTTTCCTTGGTGTTAAAAAGAATAATGGCTGTCCATTAATTCAGACCGACACCACATGTGTGAATACTACTACTATTTGTGAGGAATGTAATCTGTATTTTGTTGAGGCTGAGAGGGAGAGAGGGATCAGAAGGGAAAAAGGCTATATTTCCTAGCAATAATTATGGAATTGCATATTGTTGGGAGTTCGTCTATACTAAATAAACATAAAATATTTATTTTCTAATTTAATATTTCGTAAGAAAAGAAAGCAGAAAATATTGGGGTTGTTTCACAATTGCTTTTTTACTTTTCAAAGTAGTTAATTTAATGTTTGATGGGAAACTAGAAAAAACTGCCTATTATTGTTAAGTAAAAACCAACTATTCTTTAAGAACCAGCAAAATATTGCTTATAATATATAATCTGCTTATTTGCCAAACTAAAATACTAATGTAAAAGATTAAAAATCTATTAAATTTTTCTAACATAAAAACCTTTTATTTTCATATTCCGTTCAACGTGCGAGTATACGACTAGTTATCGTAAAAGACTAAAATTTGTCAAACTTTCTTCTACTTTTTTATAAATTTGTAAGGCGTAAAATTTGAAGTCTAAATTTTTCACTTGCACATTAATGAATGTACCAATTGGACAACTATCAAAACTCATGTATATCATCATTGGCCAATAAAGCCTTTAAAAATTTCAAATTGGGGATATTAAAGTCAAAATATAGTTTATATGTAATTTAATTGAAACTGTTAAGTGAATAATGAAGTAGAAGATTTGTATATTTTTTTCTTTTAAGTGTATTATAGCTCAATTGAGTGCTTAAAACATATTCATTATATTAGAAGCATGGGTGTTGAAAAATGGTTTTCAATTGTTTTTCTGCAGATTCGGAAGCTTAAGAATTATATGATGTATTATGTCGGTTTTTTTAGTACATTTATAATGTCTTAGGCTCTCTGTAGCGTTTCTTTGACCTATATGCGGTTTATACCGGCTTTTGCCTGTATTTTTGTGAGATTTTTTTTTGGTTTTTCCATTCGGTTTTCGAACCACACTGGGCCGACTAATCTAGATTCGGGGCGGGTCCAAGGATTATGGTATTTAAACCCCTTCCAATCGCGGTTGTGGGGATCGATCCGCAAACCTTCCTACCAAGCGCAACCCCATGCTACCACTGTGCCAACCATCGATTGATTATTTTTGTGAGGTTTAATTCCTCATTTTTTCCTTGATTTTCATCGTGCTGTAATTTTTTTATATTATTCAATGATATAATAACTCTTCGATAAAATAAATAAAAATATTCATTATTTTTATTAAGTCAAAATACATTTTCTTCTTCAACTACATATCTATCCAACTTCGTTCTACTCTACGCTTGCGCCGCTGCTGTCGATATCCACATGGCGGCCAAAAAGTGGATCCTTTTTATCTGAGCATATATATATCATCCTATATACAATATCCAAAAATACAGAAGTAAACATCTGGGTACGTAGCTTTAACGTGTGTGGAAATAAGTTGCAATTGCAAATGAGAAAGATAAGCAACGCAAGGAGGTAGATGGTCCAAGTAGCATACCAGAGAATGTGTGTAGTAAATATTATTGACATGGCCAAGAAAAAAGCAGTAAGAGCAAGAACAGTGGAAGTTGCATTCAATAGTTTGGAAAGAGAAGGATAGTTTTTGGCAGTAAAGATGGAGACAAAAGAAGACGCGAATACAAACATTATCGCCAAAGATAAGATTTGGATAGAAGGAGAAAGAACATAGCTCGTTTCTTGTTGGGTTTTAGAGAAAAAAGCTATTTGAAGGACTGCTGCAAAACAAAATGCGATTATCGTATTCTGAAAAGTTTCTATAGAATGAGTGTTTTCAACACAATCTGAAGCTGAGATAGGGAGAGAGCAAAACCTATTTGCAGAGTGGAAGTGGGGGAAGAACACTCGAATCAGTAATGAAATAAAGAAATTCACCATACTAAATACTACTGGGTGCTGCTGTTATTATTATTAATGTGCCTAATTTTCAGAATACATAATATTTATAAAAAGCCTGTCCTATCATATTTATACTGAAAAAGCCGACGGTCTACGCGTTAAAGATTGGTTTAGTCAAAGATGATTTCGCATTTGTGATGTCATTTTTATGGCGTACGTCATTTGATGGCGTCAGAAAAATATATATTCTCTTTGTTGGAATTTAGGATAGTAAAGTTGCCGTGGCTCGCGAGCCTTTAAGTATCTCCCTGTATGAAATGGAGAACTTTTTTAAATTTTTAATTGCTCTCGTCAACTCTATTAATGGGATAATGAATCCAAAAAATGCTAAAATTCAAAAGTATCACGTTTAAATAGTTTGGTTTAAAATAATTTCGGAACTAATGCCATTTTTCCTTCGTATCAAACCCTAACTCTAATTAAAAGGAAAAATTGAGATAAACGTTTCATACTTATTCAAGTAATGAGCACAATCATAAGAAAATTCGTATCGACTTCAAATAAATATACTGTGACGAAATGGAAAATTAAGGAGTCCGTCAAAAACACAGTTTAGAATATATCTCTAAAGCAGAAGCTCTAAAATTACGTTTGAGATTTATACGATATTTTGTTGCTCTTAATAATCATGTATATGCTCGTGATTATTTCTGATGAACTCACTGTATGAAAATAAGAAATTAAGGAGTTCGTTGAAAGAACAGTTGTTTTGATACAGGTACCAAAAAGGAAAATAGTCATTATATTTTCATATAAGACAAAAAAAGTTTTGTTACTAAGATGCGAAAAAAATACGGGAAAAATGGATGAAACCGGTGCTTGAGGCACCGGTTTTGTGCAATTTTGAACCGGTGTTAGAAGCACCGGTTTCTGTTAACCAGGGTCAAAAAAATGGCATTAGCTTCGGAATTATTTTAAACCAAGCTCTTTAAACGTGATATTTTTGAATTTTAGCATTTTTTGGAGTCATTATCCCTCTATTAACTCTCAAATCAATTAACAATATTAATATTTTCCTTCATGATGGGGTTGCATGTTTGCTCTTTGGTGGAGATTTTAAGAGTGTTTGTTTCACCGTTTTCCATCTCCCTTTTGTTTTTTTGATCTAAAAAGCAGTTAATTGGGTGTTTAGTTAGGAATTAGAAAATAATGGGCAGCTGCTTTTTCAAGAAGCACTAAAATACTGTTTTTTCTACAAAAGAATCTCCATGGATTTTAGTTTCTTTTAGAGTCTGTTTGGTACAGTTGTTCCTGTTTGCTGTTCGCGGTTCCTGTTTGTTGTTTGATGTTCATGTTTGCGGTTTGCTGTTTCATTTTGCTATTTGATAATTAGTGTGTAGTAAAATCATAATTATTTAGTGCTGTTAGCATGTAAAATGACTAATATGGACATAATTAAATTTTTTAAATGTTAAATGCAAAGGATAATAAGAGGGTGTTTGTTTATAATTGTAGAGCAAGTATTTGGAGAATGTTTTGAAAAAAGAATTCACCATTTTAAGCACTCTCATCTCTGCTTACTTTCTTATTATAATTGTTATTTAATTGTTAATCTAATTATTTATAAGAACTTGTAATTGTTTGGAAAGAAATTTTAAAATACTCCACGAGTATGGATGACGTGGTACTCCGAACTACTAATTCGATGAGGCGTTACATATGTTAGTATCTAGGGTTGATAATTTAAGGTCGAAGGTTTAGTTTTTAAGGTCTAGGACTTTTATTTTGGGGTCTAAAATTTTATATAAATTATTAACTAAAAAATAAATTTTTAATTAATCACACGTTGTCAAAATCTTATTGGTAAATGTGACATCATTTATTCAATTGGAGTACCACATTATCATGCTCCAAAAGTATACTAAAATCTCTCTTATTTTAATTATTTAATTTAAAAAGTTATGACACATAGGGTCCATGATACTATTTGATAAACTTCCTCCATGGATGGTATATGGGGTTCGAAAATTAAGTCCATCAAATAGTGTTGATGGACTTAATTTTTGTACATTTATTAGAGATGCTCTTAATTCACTGCAACCGCAACGGTATCGGGTGGTGAGTTAATTAATGAATAAATTTTAATTTTTTTTTAATTAAAAGCTGAGGCATGATGACTCTTTAAGAACGGACATCCCAACTAGGTTGGCACCCCCGAAACAAAAGGAGAAAACAACAAGACTTGAGTATTATTAAAAAAAGAGAAAGAGAGAATACAAAGTTAACTGAAACGAAATTGCTCTCTACCACCTAAATCATCTGAAATAAAAGGACCACAAAAAGCAGGGTGAGAAGGCCACCAACAAAAAGTTGAACTTGTACGACCGAATTAGCTAAAGCATGAGTGTTCCGATTTCCTTCCCTGTAAGTATGAGAGACAATAAAATACATAGAATCACACCATTGGAAACACTGCAACCAATCTTTTCTAATAGTAGCTAAAGAAAATAAAATATTATTAGGTGGAATTTCTAATTGTTAGGAACCAATAACGTATTATGGAAGGAAGGGGAGAACAAACACGCTGTAGGAAGAGAACACAATTTATTTTTATAGTTTCGAGGGATAATATCAAATAAGTGTTTTCTAGTTTTACGTTTTTACAAATAAAGAACTGTCATTTGTTTTAATCAAATAAATGAATGTGATTTGTTTTATTTGCAGATTTAAGGAAATGAAATGATCGATTTTTTTGATGTAAACAAGGATATTTTTTCCCCAAGTATTTTTTCAAACTTTTGATCGGGTATGTAAGAGTTAAGCTTAAAGGTCGGAAACTTTTTCAGAATAAAAAAAGTTTTCGTTCACATCAATAAAATTAATCATTTCTTTAATTCTGCAAACAATGCAAACGATAGTATTTTAACTGCTCAAAGTCAAATCACAGTCCTTTATAAAAAAGTGAAATTACAAGGTACTCATTTAAAATTAACTCTAGTTAATACCTACAAAAATTCATCGATCAAGATCTCTCGGACGAACACTTGGAATTATCGCTCATAATAATGTATATATATGTATACATAACACATCAATCTATGTCTATCTATCTATATCAATCAGCTCATAATAATGTATATATATATATATGGGAAGGATCAAGTGAGAACACTCTCATATGCGAGAACACTTTTATATGTGAGAACACTTTAAAACTACGTAGTTTTATTAATAATAGAGGACCAAAAGGGAAATTAGTCTCTTTCTATTAATTGTTTCGCATGGAAGAAGAGAGAGAAATGTGGTACTATAATGACTTTTCATTTAATTTTATTTTTATTTAAAATCATTTTCCCAACTTTTCCAAACTCCGATTTTGATAATTATTATACCGTTGGACTCGTGTCGTCTAAAGGTTCATTTTAAGATCCATGATGCTTATGTAAAAATCATTTTTTAAAATTTTGAGCATGCGAAATATTTTTTTGAACATACCATTTTTTAAGTTTCTAAACATGTTTATTGCTCCTGTAACGATGAACTTTAAGTTTTTGAACATGCTTGTTATTTTTTTGAGCACAAGTCTTGAGTTTTTCAAAATATAAGGTATTTTTTTGAACATAATTTTTTAAGTTTTTAAACATGTGTGAATTGATAATTTTGATGGGAAAAAATAAAATTAGTATAATGTTTTATGAAATTATCTAGTTTTAGTGATAATATGAACAAATTAAGTATCAAAACATGAAAAATTATCGAATTTTAGTGATAATATTAGTTTTTTAAACATTTTAACTATGAAAAAAATGCAAATTAACTACAATTAATACATATGTTCAAAATTACAGCGCATATGTTCAAATTCTTAAAACGTCGACTTTACCTATCAACAAGGGTACTCAAAATAAGCGTCTCGTCGAAACAAATCCAACGGTATAAAAAAAGTTCAAATCGGAGTTCGGAAAAGTCGAGAAAAATTATTTAAACAAAATGAAATAAACAATAATTAAAAAAGTACTAGTTTCTCTCTCCTACTCTTACCATCCCATACGTATCCATTAAAAGAAAATGACAAAGTCCGCTTTCAACCTTCTCTCATTACTAAAACTACGGAGTTTTGGAGGTGTTCTCACATATAAAGTGTTCTCGTACATGAAATGTGTTCATATGAAATGTGTTCTCACCTGATCCTTACTCTGTATACATAATACATCAATCTAAGTCTATCTATCTATATCAATCAGATGCCAAAACATAGTAAAATATTACACGTCCAAGTACAGAACTAAGCATTATGTGTTCCGAAATAACTCTTATTACAGATGAGAAAGACAAGCAAGACAATAAGGTAGACGGTCCAAGTAGCATACCAGAGATTGACTGCATTAAATATCATTGACATGGCCAAGAAAAAAGCAGTGAGAGCAAGAAAAGTGCAGCACCCTGCAATAGTTTGGAAAGAGCAGGATAGTTTTTGGAAGTAAAGATGGAGATACAAAGAAGCAAATACAAGCATTATAGCCAAAAGTTAGGGTTTGGATGGGAGGAAGTACATAATCGGGTTGTTGTTGGGTATTATAGAAAATAGCAATTTGAAGAATTGCTGCAAAATAAAATGCGAAAATCGTATTCTGAAACATTTCTACTGAATGAGGCTTTGCAGGTTGAGCAACACAAACTGATGTTGAGATAGGGAGAGAGAGAGAGAGAGAGAGAGCCATCTCTGGCCAAACTCCGAGATAAAAAGGCAGGAATCCATATTGAAACCAAGAAAATATTGGCCATACTTTGTGCTTCTGTACCTTTTTGCCTAATTTTACAAGATATCAGAAAAAACGAATGTCGACTACAAGCTGTTAATATTAAATATTTTATACTCCATCCTTTTCTTAATATAAGTCGTTTTAAAGTTTTCAAATAGATTAAAAAACGTAATTAATACATCTCAAACTAATAAATTTGCATTGGTTAACTAAAAAAAAAGTCTCTCTTATACATACAATGGTTAGTCAATAAATATTGAAATATTAAAAACACATGAATCACAGACTTCCCCGGGGACTCATCTTTTTACGGTTATCTCTTGGAAACCGTCGGCTTTGGGTTGGGTGAAACTGAATTCGGATGGTATGAGTAAGGGTAACCCCGGGTTCGCGGGAGCTGGGGGTGTTATTCGAGATGAGAATGGTACTTGGTTGTGCGGCTTCATGTGTAATCTTGGCTTTTGTTCTGCCATGCTTGCCGAATTATGGGGTGTTTATTACGGGTTGGATTTGGCTTGGAAAAAGGGTTATAGACGAGTAGAAGTGGAGCTTGATTCTCTTGACGTTGTTCGTTTGTTGGTTGATAATGATCCGGTCATTCATCGCTATTTATGGTTGATTGAAGGTTGCAAGTTGTTGTTGAAGCAAGATTGGGAGATCAGTGTGCGACATCAAGTTCACGAGGGCAATCGTACTGCTGAATGGTTGGCGAATATCGCAGGGTTATCCGAGTTAGGTCATCATGAGCTTGATGTGCCTCCTGCAGGCCTTCAGAATCTTCTATCTGCTGATGCTACGGGAGAGGGCGTTTCTCGTCGTGTTCGTTCTTAGTTTTTCCTATCGTCTTTCTTTCTTTTGTTTTTTGTTCGGGGTTTTAACCCCTCCTTGTTACCAAAAAAAAAACATGAATCAAGATAAATATTCAATATTTGAACCAAAAAAATAAATTAAACATTATCGAAAAGTGAAAACTTTATATATAAAAAAATATTCCAATTTTCTAAAACGTCATATATTTTAAAATGGATGGAGTAATAAATATGCATGTATGTTTTACTCTTAATTTGGAAGGTCAATCCTCTCATACTAACCGTGATTGTGCCATGTGGCATAGAAGTCAAACTGCATGGCACAATCATAAGGGCAAATACTAGGATCACTCGAGGACCAAGGTAACTGCTCATGATAATTGCTCTAGATCAATTCAACTTTTTTTGGTAGATCTAGAACAATTTACTGATGCCAAACTAATTCAACCACCCTTTCTTTATAGCATTCAACCAATTCAGTAAATTCAGTACAGATCAATTCATTTAGATATAAAGAATAGCGTCTAATAAATGTCATATGTATTTGGATAGTCACCTGCATTTGCAAACGATATATCTCTAACTTTATATGCATATAGACATGTCAAAGATTCCAAAACTTTTTAGTAAACAAAGAATCCAAAACTAACACTCTAATTTGTTCGGCTAGCTTAGTTGAATTATGGGCCGTTTATTATGGCTTGGAAGTTAGATTTGTCTTGGAAAAAACGTTCCGCAAGGTTTTAGTTGAAGTAGATTCTCATGTTGTAGTTCGGCTTCTATCTTGTCAGGGCCATTAGATTGATCATATGGTGAATGTGTATGCACATTTATGTGCATATGAACATGATAGGTGTGAACATCCTTATGTTGATTAAAGAGTTAAATGCACCAATGGTCACTCAACTTTGCTTGTTGTCTCAAAATGGTCACTTAATTTTAATTTGTCTCAATAGAGTCACTCAATTTTGAGTTTTATCTCAATTAGGTCACTTCATCAACTTAAAAATAAATTAAATACCAAAGTAGTGATGTGGCTGCCATGTTGGCATAAGTCAACTTTTGACTGTTGACTTTGACCGTCACGTGGCAACCACCTAGGCGCCACATGTCGTAAAATTTTATTATACATCTAGGTGGCAGCTACGTGGCAGTCAAAGTCAACGGTCAAAAGTTGACTTGTGCTGATATGTCATCCACATCACTATTTTAGAATTTAATTTATTTTTTAAGTTGATGGAGTGACCTAATTGAGACAAAACTCAAAGTTGAGTGACTTTATTGAGACAAATTGAAGTTAAGTGACTATTTTGAGATATAATGCAAAGTTGAGTGACCATTGATGCATTTAACTCGTTGATTAAAGGGTGTAAAAGTTCGTTGAAGCAAAAATGGGTTCACAAGTACAAAAATGGTCCTAAATAAATTTGGATCGAATATAGCTCTAATAATCACCCTAAATAATAGCTACAACATTATAAATACCCCAACAATTGCCTCCTAAAGTGCTTCCTGAGCCTCATTTGCCATTCCTTGCTCACCTGATGAATACAAAAGCATTGAATAAACACAAAATATTTAGTGTGGATGGACAAGTTGAAAATAGAATACGGTAAAACATAAAGATCTCCACATCTAAATTTATCAAATACATGTTTCAGAATCTAGCAAACTTCTCATTTCTTATACAACTGATCTGCCATATGAGCAAAGGCTCAATGTTTTATGTTACAAGTGGGAGCAATATTTTTTTTCGAACCACACAAAAGTTGATCCACTAAATGAAAATAAGTTTCTCAAGTTCAAACTGTATGCACAAACATGCAAGAAGAAAATTACCTCGAGTTTCCCTATTGCTGCCTCAGCTTTTGCCTTCTGCAGGTTCTCCCATGCTGTCATTTTAGCATTCTCTTTTGGACCTGGCAGGAAAAGTAATGTGGTGTGGTGAATATGTAACTTTTATTGCCAAATTCTATCCCTCTCATATTTTCAATTCTTATGATATGATGACAATAAACGCATCAGCTGTTTCATATCCAAGAATAGTATCTAAGCAAGGTACTATAACAGTTGTCGAATTAGATTATAACTGAATACTAAGTACTCGTTATTATCAATCTACTAAGAAAATTTACCGCACAAAACCTTAATTGGCACTTTTTAATCCAGGATAGACTTGGATATCAAATATAAAACATTTCAATTTGAATATGCAATTAACTTTATAATGTTTCTGTAATTTTTCCTAGATAAGTAAGCTATGCAAAATTTGCAATCATATCAACCAAGTGTCGACTTAATCAAGTTGAACAAGATGAAACATTATGCATCTTTTCTTGCTTTTATCTTAGTCAATATAAGATCCGCAATTATTTACGGGAGGTTTGGTGGCCAATGCTTTGTTAGGGATTAATTGCATCATAATCTATATGCCCAACCAACCAAAAGAAAATAAAGGAACTTGGAAAAATGATCTGGAAGACTCACTTGGTAATGCTCTTTGAAACCTCAGAAACATCCCAAACAGAAGATTGATCATCAACGTTTTTCTTTCTCCAGTCATCCATAAGTTCTGAGCTTTTCTTCCGGTGACGAGCCTTGTGTTTCTTAGACCATCTCGTGACAGTAACCCTTTCATCCACCTGCATATCCCAGATCTCTGATTTAAAGGAGACACTCTGTGGTTCCACAATAGGTCGAGCAGGAGGAGTAGAGGCAGAGAATAAGGCCTTTTACCTGAGGATGAACAGTTACTACCCTCAGGACTCATTTGCGTTGCCATATCCCTTCTTGAAATAGCAGCCGATATATTAGTACTTGCATCTTTAACACCATCGAGCTTCTCATCTGCAGATTCAATTTCAAGTTAACACTAAGCAAAAACATAATATATAGTTTTCCAGAGCATATGATAAAAGATCGAGAACATGCATAATTCCTTGATTATATGTAAAGCCACTCTTGAGAAAAACACATTACGTTTTTTTTGGATGATCACTGTGTTGCAACTATTCAGTTGTGCACATAACCTTATGCTAAAGTGAAAGGTACAATTAAAAGAAAGCTTAGCTGACTTAAAAGTATGCATGCTAGTATAAACCTAACTTGTACCCGCTGAGAATTTTAATCAAATTCTTTATACTAACAGATATGAATCAAAGAGATAGCACAACAATACAGAACAGATCAAAGTTCCAGATTTAATCTTCCAAGAAGCTAAGAAAGAATGAATTAAATTTCCAGATTAGTAGGTTTAAGGAAATTAGCAGACCTGAAATGACTACAACATTTAGCTTGGGAAGGCAAAGAGGACTCAGCCAACTGTTCAGAGCAGCCATGCACACTAATTGAACGCATCAGTTTTAGACCTCTCCAGCTTAAGCTCACCAGAAGCAGGTTCTAATTTGTTACCGCCGCCAGGCATTTCAGCCTGAAAAGTGCTCAGTTTGGGTGTGCTCCTGTCACCAACTGCTACACGAAGATGTACAGCCTGTCAGATTACAACTTTTAGCCTACACAACCAGATATTGAAGTAACCATGATACCTCCAAGAAGAATTACATCATGTTGAATGCCTAGTAATAGAGTTCTTACAATGATGTCAAGATTCAAGAAAGTCAATTGTGATGTCCATTGTCTACTCTAATAATGTCAATAAAAACACCTAAACTTAGATCAAGGAAGAAACAAGGAATCACTTACAAACTTCGACGAGGATGTATCCAGCATCTACTACCACATTTTACAAAAGTGAGCTGATGAGTAATGATTCTTATGTAAATATACATTAGCTTTTAATGAGCCTATAAAACTTAATATACTTTTCCCAAATGTTGAAACCACATCTTTTTCCATCCACCGTGAGACTTGTTATGTCTCCCACTCAACAGCATTTTCTCCAACAAATTAGTCAAAATAAAAAAAAAATAAGTAATGCAGATTGCAGAGTAATCCCAAACTATACCTAATAAGCCATCGTCAGTACACTATAAAATACTACAAGTTCACTCAGTATAACATATTCTGAAATTCATAGAGTATCATTCAAATATGGTCTGAGAATCTTAAATCTGCAATGATCAGTACTTCCAAGAAATTTCTATAGGCTAACTCATAGAATCATCCTCCAAGATATAGAAATTTTTTTTTGAAATGTGTCTGACTTTCTGCATATCATGAAGTGCTCTGTATGAGTGGAACTTCTTAAAGAGTATCAAAAAACCAAACAAAAAAAATGGCTAGGAAAATTCAGAATCCTAAATTTCTAGTGTTTCAGTCTGCTTTAAGGATCAAATGTTACTTACTCCATCCCAAATCATTCACCATCCCACAAATTATCAAGAAATATACATAGACAACAAAGTCAACCTCAACTAAATTTCATTCAAGAAATAAAAATAATTCAATAAAGTCAATTCTGCGCTAACCTCAGTAAGTTGCTTCTTCCAATCCGGATCTTCAGAACTTCCTACAGCAAAGAATATAAACAAGACCTTCTTTTTATCAAGACACTAGAGTTATAATCACAGAGAAATAAACATGCAAAAATTAGTAATTTCTTTATTCATTTATTTTTTAATATTTTTAGTATCTTACTTACTCAAAATAAAGAATTACTTTATTTATTATAGTTCAGTTTGGACTGGTAATTTGTCTGTGTAACTAAATTTATATTTACATTTTTTGTTCAACAATCTCAATCAATGTCTAAAGTATTTTAATATCGGCAATTCAATATACATTTCTCAAAGAAAGAAAATGTGAGAGTTTCTGACAGTTTAGGTTTTTTCAGTCATTTTTAGGTTGTATTCATAACATTTTGTTAATTTTTGTGTGCGTGTTCTTTTAGACATTTTGAAGGATGGGGGCTAATTTAATTGGGATGTCAGATAACTTCATTTTCAAATAATCTCCGGTTTCAAACTAAAATTAAAATATGTATGTGTTTGACGGGCTCAGATGATTATCTCGTTTCAAGCCTATCAAAGGTAACAGCCCAACCTGATTATTTTTTGGTAACTTATGAAAGACACTAATTTAATGTTTGTTTCGAAAATACCCACAAAAACTCATAAATCTACCAAGAGAAAAATAAAATAAAAAACATTCATTATATAGGGAGACAAGCTACAACAACCAAAAATAAAAAAAAAAACACTACACTATAGATTGCCTACGGCAACCACGTTGAGTCTTTGCATTTGGCACCTTAATTTGTTGCATTTGGCTATTAAAAAGGGCTAAGGCAACGATTTTTGGCAGTGTAACTTCGTTGGTATATTTCCCGTTGCCTTTGATGTCAAAAGCAACGATTTAGTTTATGTAGCAACAAATAGAAGTTGTTGCCATATTTGTCCAACAAATGCAACGATATTTATTACCAGTAGCAACGAATTTATATATAAAACAAATGATAAGAATTTGTTGGTATGTGTTGCAGTTTTCAAACAAAATTCTGTCGGTAAAAATTACCAAAAAAATACAAAAATAATAATTACTTTATTTGGATCGAAGGGATCTCTCGTAACAAAATACTAATATAGTAATATAACTTCTAGTGTTCAATAAACATCCATAAAATATGAGATTTTTCACATCCACAATTTAACCACAGCTTTAGTAATTGATTAACAATTACATATTCCTAAATTCATGACCATAGTCGGAATTTAAGACCATTTCCATGTCACACTGGAACAACAATCTTGTTCGTGAACATCTATAATTACATGAATTGGAAACACTTTGTGGTCAATCATAAACCAAAAATATGTGAACCAAGAGCCAAAAATACTGAACAGAACACAATAAGCAGGAAGAATTATGACATAAGTAAAAACAAGGTAAATAACCAATCAACTCCTTGCTTTAATCGGCACCAACCTGATTCGTTGATTTACGAAAGACGAAAACTAATTGAACCATTCCAGCCAATCGACCAAATAGAAGACAATGTCCAAAGAATTTGGTGTGTCACTGTACCTCTGATGCCCATAGCTCATTCACAACCTTTTTCCGCATTTTCATACTCAGTTTTGACTTTAACCAGGACTTATGTATGACTTATGTATGTTTATCAATCTACTTATGTATGACTTATGTATGTTTATCAATCTGCTGTTGAAAAGGCAAGGCAAGTATCAGAAATTCATTTCATAAGTTAAGTACCTCCTCAAAGTTGGCATTCCAATTCATTTCATAAGCATGAAAATTTCATCTTACACTGACAAATGATTCTATGATATGAAAATCTCGAAGAGAGGAAACATCAGAAGGCCATGTTATATTGACAGTTGCACATACCAATGCATTTGTATGGCTCACCAATTGCCACCATCCGCATCACGTGTCTTATTAAAAATCATCCGGCCGGACAATATTGATATCTTCAAACTCATTATCATCTAGATGTAAAAAAAACATGGAAAAAGAAAATTATATTGAATCACTACTTGAATAAGCATATAAAAAAGAAAATAAAACATATTGGAATCATGGGCTTAATGTTACTTTACAGAGTTCTTTTTATGAACATGCAAACAAGAGAATCGAGACTTGTCCATTTCAAGAAAATCAGAGAGAGAGAGAGAAACTACTCGATACATACCAAATAAGCTACTAGACATGATCAAGATATTCATGTATCTAAGAAATGCACTTCCAAGGTGGAAAAAGTCCCGGTACCCAAATTCAGCACTCCATAATAAAGCAACCTAGTTGATTCACTCCCGTAAGAAAACGTTATATTCTATAGAACCTATGTTCTTTGCTTATGATAACACACCACCTATAATTTGCCTCATTTTGACTAAGCCAATTCACCCTTCCCTTCTAACAAAATAGATGAATATCTCAACTAGACACCATATATCTATGAAATAGAGCACTAATTTTCAGAATTGAAGTAGAATGTTCCTTGAGTTGCGGATTATCTTAACAGAAAAGAAAGCGGCTTGAGGTCCCTAATCTTTTCATTTTTAAGATTAAACTCCTAATCTTTCAATTTGACACATTAAACCCTCGATTATTGTAATTACACATAATCCGGGCTACCATGACGAATTTCAAACTTCAATCATATTATGGAGCCTATCTCATATAACACTGCGATTTTGGCAGCGCCACATTAGCTTTCCTATAGCCACATTAGACATATAAAAATCTCATTTCAATTTTAAAAAAATGTCAAGTCACATAGATGAAATAGACCGCATGCTTTTAATTGAGTTTGATGTTCATCTTATTAGCTAAGAGCTCAATGTGCATGATTATAATTAATAAGGGATTCAATGCATCAAACTGCAAAATCAGGGACTCAAACAACAAAAATGTAGGATCCCCCAGATGTTGTTTTCCAATGTTAATTGATTGGTAGAAACCTATTACTACGTCGCATGAAATTTTCACAATACGATCAGATATACGCATGAAACATGTATAGATTTGGAAAGCATTGATAAGATATAACCTTTTCTCAAGGTCAAAGCCACAACAGCATCATTTTCAACCTGAAAAGACAATGAATCCATGTTAAAGAAGTTTGAACTTCAAACCTTAAGGAGCTTTTCCATTGATGAAGAGATGTATGCATAGATTTTCAATACAACAATAAAGTAATGCTATTCAAGGAAGCATACGTTGTAATCTGACAATGACTTTGAATCCTCCAACACAACTCCATTTGGCATAAAGGTGAGTCTTTGATCATTAACTGGCTTACCGATCAGGACATCTAATTTTTGCTTGATATCCAGAATTTTCTCAGATGGAACGCATTGGATAAAGTAAGTTGTCTTGTTACGCTTAACCCTTATATACATAGCCTACACAGAAGTAATAGTATTGGTCAATCAAGAGTAAAAAGATTCAAGAAGACAAATAATAGCTTATCGAGAGTACTAAGCGGAAGCTTAATATGTTAAGCATCAGTTACCAAGAGTGAAAACACAGCAGAAAGAGAGATGTAAATGAGAAACAAATGCAACTCCAAGTCAACATTAAGTAAAAAATGTATCTATATACAGTCACAGATATTATACGCACATAGAATCTTAATCAACAATAGTTTACAATGGAGAAAACATAGCCAACCACCAAAACAATAATTGGGATTTCAATGAAATTTAACATCCAACTTTCCTTAGTAAACAAAAGCCAAAATAAACTATAGAAGGACAGGTGAAGCAACAATCATCCTCACTTCAGTTACCAGAAAGAAAGAAACAAGGGAAGGTAACAAGACAGAAAGAAACAGAAGAGAAAGACATATCCAGCTCTGATTTTCCATTAAAAAGGGGTTACTTACTATACAATACCTCAAGTTTGACCATAACCACTAACAAGTAATTCTAAAAAAGTTAATGAAGTCTTCGAAATTTACTTTCATTGATCTTCACATCACTTCTAATAGGCTTTAGCAACTTTCTGATAGCCAAACTCGTATTGTTAAGGATGTAGTAATTTCATCTTGAAGCTAACCTCCTACTAGTTATAATCAAATCTTAAAGAGATTATGCAGTCCATCTTAATGGCCAAGACACTACATTTCTAAGGAAAAACTAAAACTTCAACGGAACAAAAACTTACGGCCTTCATAATTCAATTCTAAATTATAAAAACTTTACTGCTATAAATAATTAGGACAGAGATGTATGAGAAAAAGCTATAGTTTTCTCCTAGTCCTACCCACCTATTGCATTTATACATATAAAAGGATTAAATACATAAAAAAAAAAATCTTGCATAAGGAAATAATACAACAAACAATCTAAAAAGAAAATAGTAATACACTCAATCCATTGATAAGCTGCTATTCATCTGGCAATTATATACATAGCCATCAAACTAATAATTATATACTTCATAGTTATAATAATTAAAAAACAAGAAAAAATATATACGTTAAAAGAAGCCATCAAACTAAAAGAAGCTACAAGCAACACCTAAACTGAACATTGAACAGCCTATTAAAAGAAGGGATAATAATGATAATATGTAATTTACTTTCTATATGTAGATGTGTTTGGTCAGGTGAAGTAAAGACCTTTCAGAAACCTTGCAATTAAAGCAGCAAATCTAGAAGCTCTATCCTAGTCCAGAAATGCAGCCTCTCTTCCCAGTATATATCATATCTTCTTCTCTATGAACTATAACTAACTAGTCTAACATGGAATTCTAGTTGCATTGGACCCTTTTGTCCTTGTACAAGTTGTATGTTAGCTCCAATAACAACCCAAAACCATATCTTGTCTTGCTGGTGTTGGCTGATTAATCGACAAAACATATTGAGTCTTGGTGATTCTCCTAAGCCTCACCCTCCAACTATTTATAAGGTTTGTCGGAGCTAATATACAGTAAAGCTTATCCTGATTTTTGTATTCCAATTGATTGTAGATACACCCTTTCAAGAAAATGACTAATACCATGTGATTGGATCGGCAGTAGCAGTAGAATACCTAAAGATAAACAGCTCAAGTCTTGGTGAAAGCAATCGGACCTCCGCCGCTAATGAAATAGAATACAAGATGAGTCAGCGAGACTCAAAAATTAACCAATAATTTCTTTAATCGGTGTCAATAAAAAATATGATTTTATTTAAAAATTATACAATTAGAATATAAAAATAATCGATAGGAAAAGCAACAAAAAAGTACAAACTACAAATTAATGGAAAAATGTTCATCAAAACAAATTAATGGAAAAAAATTGCACATTATTTGTGATACGTTGACTAATAGAAATTGATTTGAATTTCAAAAAATTATAACTAGAAGAAAATTATATAATATAAATAAATTTTTATAAAATCAAAATAATACATGTGAAATATCAAAAACTATATAATTGAAATGAAAAAAGTTCAGCTCATAAACATGAAACTTGCAAAAGAATACGAGATACTGAGCCTAACTCTAATACAAAAATTCCAACAAGATACAAAATCTGTTTACTTTAAAGAAATTATATCATTTCATTACTTAATTGAAACTACGTTATTGTAGCGAGAAACAAAAATCGAAAAGACTTTTGTAACCCATCTTTAACTGTTGAGTCGCATTTTGTACATATTTTATATTCTTATTTTTAGAGTTTAGTGTTATTTTAGTCGTTTTTGTGCTGGTTTACCTTGGTTTTGTATTTTGTAGGTATCTTTATGACTCAATTCAAATTGGTGGTTAAAGTGGTGATTCTAAGAAGTATTTGGAGCAATCTGTCAAGATCCAAGGTATGCTCGTGGCTTAAGCTGTCCCAAGAAGACATATTGTGTTTACATGGCCTAACCTATGCCCATGGGAAGTAGATCCGAAAATCACAAGTAGAGCTATGTTAGAAGCAGTGTTCAAGAAAGCGGGCTAGGCGGTCCTAAACCGCCCCGATTTTGCCCTAATCGGTGACAAAAATCGGAAGGGTTGTTTAAGCGGGTCAGGCGGAAGTTAGGCGGGAGTTAGGCGGGCTGGGCGGCCTAGGCGGTTTTAATGTGCTTAATTTATTTCTTAAGTTTTTAATTCCTTTTTAATGTGCCTAATTTATTTCTTAAGTTTTGTATGGGCCTACTTTATTTCTTTAAATTTTTAATGAGTCTAACTTATTTATTAATTTATTTTGCATTGAATTATGATTGTGTAAAAGATAAATGCAATAATTATTTTATTAAAGAAGCAAATCTCTTCAAATTATCATATTTTTCAAAAAATATCAAAATTAATCACGGTACTCTAATTATTTTATTAATTTATTTACATATGATTAACTTATTATAAAAATAAATATTATTTTATTTTAAAACCGCCTAAACCGCCTAGAAAATCGCCTAGGCCCCGACTAAGCGCTCTAGGCGCTAGGCGGAGGGTTACCGCCCGACTAGCGCCTAGCGCTTTCTTGAACACTGGTTAGAAGACTTGCTCTTTTAGGAAAAAGACTATTTTGTCCTGTTTTAATTGTAGTAGGATTTACCTAGACTTTATTTTGGCATTTATTTCTATTAGGATTTATTTAGCTAGAAATTAGGAGAGTGGGGAATAGACGCTTACATGGGATGAAAGTGGGGAGTTGGTTATATTCACGTATTGGAAGAAGAGCATAAAAGGGGAGAAGAAGGCCATTCATCAGGATCCAACTTTTCAATCATCTCAAGAGCTTCTTCCATCAATCATCTATGGCTTCTTCTTCATCCTTGATGAACTAATTTCCCACTTTCTAGTTAGAGGTTTTTAGGGTCTTGAACAATTTGAATTGTGAGATCACTACTTCTTTGTTTTCATCTTTATCAAGTAATCAATTTTTTTTCAGTTCTTATTCTTATTGCTTGATTTCATTGAATTCTTAATTCAGTTAATTACTTGCAATTGATATGCTATTTAGATGCTTAAATACATAATCGTTTAGGTTATCTAATTTGAGTAGCAAGCAACACAATTGACTGTGGACAAACTTTTAGTCTATGTTGTGAATTCAAATTGGTATGCTTTAAACAATCCCGCTTGTGTGATTGTTGAGTAGAATTGATATCTCTTTTGTGTTTTATGCTTTTGATCAAATCAAGTTCTGAAGCTTGTTTGGAATTGTTTGATTGATTAGGGGTAATTAACGAGCTTCTCTTAATTATCTACACCGAAAGAAGAGATAGATTATTGATGCTTTTCATAATCATAGTCAATTTATTTGATTGGATGAGTTTTACATTTTTTGTGATCAATGACCAATTCGAGCAATTCAAGATTCAACCATTAACCTCTAGCTGGAAGCTTTCTCATATATATTTCCTCTCGTGTTAATTGCTTTGTTATTTTAGTTAATTGTTATTTTTTACTCGTACAAATCAACAAACCAAACCCCCCCCCCTTTTGTTACTTTTACTATTACATTCAGAAAAGTATAATTCAACCAGTCTATGTAGATTCGAACTTACTCCATCTTATACTACAGTTTAGAGTTCCAAGAATAGGTATTTATTTTTTGTGAATTCGACACTCATCATTAACCTTTTCGAATATAAGAGGGCTAGGTTTCTGTTTCTCCGGCCGGTGCCTGAATGTCAGATTATGAAAATTTCCATCACTCAAATGAGTTATTCAACGCACCTATTACAGGGTTTTTTTATGGAAACCTATTTACAGGGGTTTAAATGCACCTTTGGCACTCAATTTTAACAGTTCTCTTAAAACGGTTACTCAACTTTAATTTGTCTCAATAAAATCATTCAAATTTAAGGCCCTATTCTTTTTTATTTAAATTCAACATATTTCAATTCAGTTCAATTCAATACCGTTCAATTCAACAGTTTTCAATAATTCAATTCAGCTAAGTAAATTCCATAAATATATTCAATTTAGTAATTGTTTGCACCAAAAATAATTTTATGTCCAAATGGACGTGATGTTTGGAAAATTTCTCCCATGGTGCTTTTATTCATGAGGGAAGGTATGGAGAAAATAATGTTTAAAGGAAATTTTCCTTTGAAAAACCATTTTAGGAAACTTTCCTTAAAAAGAATCTTTTAGGAAACTTTTTTCTCAAAAGTTCATATTTGGAAACTTTTTTGATATGGTTTTCTGATGCACCATTTTTCTCGTATGATGCGCCATTTTACTTAAAGGAGGGAACCATAAACTGCACTTGGAGGAAATCACTTTTAGATCTAGAAATGAGGTTCTCTGGGGGAACCATGGGGGAATCAGTTTTAGATATAGAAATGAGGTGCTTTGGGGGGAACCATGGGGGAATCAGTTTTAGATCTAGAAATGAGGTTCTCTGGGGGAACCATGGAGGGAATCACTTTTAGATCTGGAAGTGAGGTTCCTGGGGGAACCATGGGGGAATCAATTTTAGATCTAGAAATGAGGTGCTCTGGGGGGAACCATGGGGGAATCACTTTTAGATCTAGAAATGAGGTTCTCTCGGGGGAACCATGGGGGAATCAGTTTTAGATCTAGAAATGAGGTGAACTTAGGGGATTCAGGAAACCGTTTATTTTATTTGACACGTGACTTTTGTGAGCCAATTAAAGAAGAGAAAAATAAAGTGGATCAGTTATCAAAGATGCAGAGTCAAATTAGGAGATCATGGGAAGTTGAGATCCACCAAGTAGTGGAGAGCAGTTTTGAACGTGAGTTGATAAGTGACTTAGTGGATGCAAAAAGTTTCCTCCAATGTCTATAAATACAAGAAAGATCGATGAGAAAGGCCCCAACCAAATCGCCAATCAAACCAGAGCAAAACTCTAGATAATTTCATTTAGACTTCAGCAATTCAGTTTCCTTTTTAGACTTTAGCAAATTTCCAATTTCTTTAGTATATCAGAATCCTTATTTTCAACGTTCAATTTCCTTAGTTGTAATCCTTTTCATTCAATTTCAATAGAAGTACATGATTTTCTCTTGAATTCCAATTAATTTTATGTGATAGTTTTCATCAACTTTCTTTGGATCGGTATCGTTTTGATTACCAGAACCCATAGGAATTTTAGGTCTCTTTATTCCTTACAATCGTTCGATTTTAGAAATTAAATTAGCGCAATTCAATTCATAGTTTGAGATTACTATAAATCTCTGGCACGCCCGCACACCCCACTAAAAAGAGCCGAAACATTAACATTCTATAAATTCAGTTTAATTCAGTTCAATTCAATACCGTCCAATTCAATTTAGTTCAATTCAATTCAATTCAACAGTTTTCAATAATTCAATTCAGTTCAGTAAATTCCATAAATATATTCAATTTAGTAACATTCAATAAATTCAGTTTAATTTAGTAAATTTATCATTATATGAAATACATTAATATATTTTACAATTTAAACTACATTATAATTTTTTTAACCATCCTCTTCAATTTCTTCATCATCTGATTTCCATTCAAAAAAAAATTTAACTACATTATAATTTTTTTAACCATCCTCTTTAACATTCAATCAATTGCGTTGTTTTTTTCTAATGCAAATTTAATTGACTCTTTATTATTTTGACTCTACCAGCACAAAAATTATTCAGTCTCATATATAATACAATATTAAATTATAAATTTTTAACTCAGTCCAGTAAATTCAGTTCAATTCAATTAAATTCAATTCAGTTCAGTTCGATTTAATTAAATTCAATTCAGTTTAGTTCAATTCAATTCAATCAAAAAGAACAGGACCTAAATGTTATCTTAATTAAGTAAATTTAATCAATTTAAACACCAAAAAAGTGATGTGACATGTCAGTATAAGTCAACTTTTGACTAACTTTCACCGCCATGTAGTAGCCACCTAGATGTTACATGGAATAAATTTTTATTACCAACCATCTAGTCACTTATTTAGATCTAATTTGTCATTGATTTTCTACCGTCTAAAAATAGCTTCCACAACTTTGCCAATGTTTGGTTAATGCAAAATTACTTTTTAAAAAAGATAGAGAAGTTGTAAAATTTATAGTTTTTTTTTAAAATTAGTCATCTGAAAAGCTGTTTTCGTTACTTTTAATAGCCGTAACTTTCAATATCATTTAATAATTACATGTTTTTATTTTTTAAAACTTTTGATTTTCTTCAGATTGAAATATAGTTCCCAAATACTCCCACAAAAATTTTCTCCCAAAATTCCCCCCACAAGAACTGTTCCCCCGCGTGGCAATGCAAAAACTGACACTAGTAAGGAGAGACTGAAACTATGTAGGCAACGGTGAATGAAAAGAACGGCGGAGAAGACAAGGAGAGACTGATACTAAGGATAAAGTTGTGTTTGAAAATATATTATATAAGATTTATTATAAGGAAAAGTTTTTAAAAAAATGCTCGTGGTTTTCAATTTTTGCAAATGGAGGTCTGTGATTTCAGTGTTTGCAAATAAAGGTACGAGGTTTCATTCCGTTAGCAAATAAAGGTACGGTCACTAACACCGTTTATTTTTGGTGACGTGGCACTTTGACCACAATTTGACCAAGGGGTAATTTCGTCATTAACAAAAAAAATAAAAAAAATAAAAGTAAAAGAAAATGTTTGTGGTTTGTTTTTTTTGCAAAAAACAGTCTGTGGTTTGATATTTTATTAAAAAAGAGGTACGCGATTTGATTTAATTACCAAATACGATTTTAGACTAATTTATAAATTAAAAACTACCAACAAATATTCTTGTAAAAAACAAAACAACAAATTTTCTTATAATGTAAGACTAGTACTTCAAAAGTTGTTCCATTTATTATAATGTCAATATTGAAGTTTCAATATTCATGTTTCAATATTAAAATTCATTCAAAAAAAAAGAAAATACCCAAATTCATGAAAATTCTATGAATCCAAAATACCCGAAAACATTATAAGAAAATTTGTTGTTTTGTTTTTTTGCAATAATATTTGTTGGTAATTTTTAATTTGTTGTTTTGGTAATTAAATCAAACCTCGTACCTCTTTTTTAATAAAATATCAAAGACTATTATTTGCAAAAAAAACAAACCACGAACATTTTCTTTTACTTTTATTTTTTTGTTAATGACGAAATTACCATTTGGTCAAATTGTGGTCAAAGTGCCACGTCACCAAAAATAAATGGTGTTAGTGACCGTACCTTTATTTGCTAACGACCTCGTACCTTTATTTGCAAACACTGAAACCACAAACCTTCATTTGCAAAAGTTGAAAATCACGAGCATTTTTTTAAAACTTTTCCCTTTATTATATTCTCTTATTTTATTTTATTTTATTTCGGTAAGTTACTTGTTCACTAGTCAACTGATTATGGATGAAAATCCACCGCCACACACCATCGATTTTTACTTTTCAGGTTTAGTAACACTGAAATGACCAAGTTGAAAATGACTAGGTTTAAAATAAATAAAAAGAGTGGGGTAGGAGGGGTTACATAGTATTTTAATCTCCTGCCCTCCTATCTCATCCTGCTACTTCTAAAATTAGCGGCGAATTTAGAGTACAAATATCGGGAATCGATTTTGCACCTACGCATTTAATTAATAAAAAAAAAATTGTCAAAGTAAAAGTTTCTATTGTAGCTAATGCATTTTGTTTAAAAGAAGTAAATAAATTCGACTTTTTTACCAAAATGGAAATTTCAAACCAATTTTTTAGATTTGCGGAAAAACTTTTCAAATTTTTATTAAAATTTAACATATTTAAACACTATTCTACAGATTTTCACCGAATTGATGATTGAAAATTAGTAAATTTCTCAAGTTGGAGGGGCGAAAACACAAATTGTAGAGTCAATTTTAACAAACAAATGTAGCAAAACAATCGATAGTAGGTGCGGCTCCGAGGGCCAGAGAACGTGGGGCCGGGGCCCCGAGCCCCCCTAGATACGCCCCTACCTGGAGCACCCCCTAGTATGAAAATATGGGTTCCCCCTCCCATCTCATCTGTTAACACCCACAAAAACTCATCGATCAAGATCTCTTGGACGAACACTTGAAATTAACCAAAGTGTTTATTTTGATTAACAAAATGCGATTATCGTATTCTGAAAAGCTTCTGTAACAGTCGTCTTGTTTTCAGATTGAGGAAGAACACAATCTGAAGCTGAGATAGGGAGAGAGGAGGAGCAATGTCTAGCCCATAACCGAGAGAGATACGCCGGAATCAGTATTGATATAAAGAAAATATTGGCCATACCTTATGCTTACTCTACCTATTTGCCCTATTTTAGAAGATTGATGAATTTAGAGAGCCAAGTAAAGCAGATTTTGGAGAGAGCTAGGGGAAAAGTTCTTATTGAACAAAGCCACAAAGGGCTAGCATATAACAGCCACCAAACAACACGTGCGTATGCATTCATGTCCACACAAAAGCATGACAAGTATAAATGCCAATTAGGTCCTAAACAATGAAAACATAACAAAATAAGCCAAAATTACGATTAATTAATCAAATTCTATTCCTTCAAAGATATCAGAAAAAGCTAACAAAGCCTTTGCTAATGTATATACAATATTTATAGGATAAATAATTTAAAGGTCCCTAACATTTTGCGAAACACATTGTTTAGTCTCATCATTTTTAAAAACATACGAATAAGTCCCTAACGTTTTGCGAAACACACTGTTTAGTCTTTCTGTCTATTTCTGGTGACCAATCTGTTAGTCAAAATGTACTTCAGTCAACATCCAATGAATGTGTTATTCACCGGTACCAATTATTTTTAAATTGGATGTTGATTGAAGTACATTTCGACTAACAGATTGGTCAACAAAAACAGACGAATAAACTAAACAGTATGTTTCGCAAAACGTTAGAGACCTATTCGTATGTTTTTGAAAATAATAAGACTAAACAGTGTGTTTTAAAAAACGTTAGGAACCTTTAAATTATTCCTCATATTTATATTATTTTACACAAGTGGTCAATACTAAATAATATTCTATAATAAATACGAATGTTGCAGAACGGGGAAATTGCAGGCAGCCGATCAAATGACTGTCATGTGGAAGAAAAAAGTCAAATTTGCCACACGGCACAATCAAAGGGTAAATACGATCACTCCAAATAATTGTTCTTGCTCAATAGCTGCTCGGACAAAGGATGTCATCAATTTATTTATATTTTGTTACCAAAAAGAAATTTATAAAGATTCTGCACTCCATCTTAACGGCTAGGACAACACATTTTTAACGAAAAACTAAAATTACGATTAATTAATCAAATTTTATTCCTTTTGTTACCGATAAATTGTAACTTGAATCCACGCAAGTCGTGTCAACTGTAAAATAGTAAACGTTAGCCTAAAGGAGGCCGCTGATCGGCGACCCCTCTTCGATGCTAAAGTCAGTATGGAACTTGTAATCGGAAAAGTAGTTAACTTAGAGTATGAATCAGAAATCATGTACCTTAGATTGTAGAAAGTCCCGTGTATTTATAGTTGTTTGATCATGTAACCTAATCCTAATTGAACTAGGACTTTACCTGAATTATTCCTCTTTAGCCTTAGAATTATAGTCCCAATTAGCTTGAATTGTCCTAACTGGATTATGAGACCTAAAGAGGAATACTTTCTTTGTTGGCGAGATATTCTCCTTATTTTGACTATTCAACGCACGTCTACGTTACGTGGACATAAGACTATTCAACATAGTTTAATCGTCTTACGTATCCGAAAGCCAAATGACTATTGGTCCACGTATCATACGAAATATTAGGTGATAACACCTTCAAAGATATCAGAAAAAAGCTAAAAAAGCCTTTGCTAATGTATATACAATATTTATAGGGAGAATAATTTTTCTTCTCTCTAAGAAATCAACTACCGCAATAAATCAAAATAATTTTTCTTTTCTCTATTTTGTGTTTATCTCCATAGATCTAGTTTGCGTTTAATTTGAGTCTTTAAAAATTTGAGGCTATTTGTTAATTTACACTTTTTGGTGCTTGTAAACCCATTTCAATCTTGATTTTGAGTAATTGAAATGGTTAGTGAGTTTAACTTTCAAACGCGATAAACCCCAAAACTAGTTTTTAAGTTTTACCAAAATGTTGTAAATATCCATAAAACAAACAAAATCAACAATGAAACATTCAATATCTTAAAAAAATGATGGGGAGCTCAAGCTATATACGAGTGTATGAAGCAATATGATTTTAGTAATTTAAATGAGTTGTATTTATTTTTTAACTTTCATTTTGTTGGTAATTTTGAGTGATTAAGAGTTAATGGAAAGGAGAAAGAGAAGAAATTGAATTGAGAGTAAAATAATATTAGTGGTGATTGTGACTTTGATGGGCGGTTCAAGAGAATAAAAGAAAAGGCTGTTGAAAAATAAACAAAAAAATATTATTAATAGTTTTAAAGGACCAAAATAAAATGTATTTCTCTACATAATGCAGTACATGACATGTATTGTTGCATGATTGCATCATGATTGGACAAGTATATGCTTCTTGCTTTGCTTGGGCCTGGTGGTCCCTTTTCTGCATTCCCTGATTTTTAATTTTTAATATTTTATAATAAAAATCTTACATGTCCTGGGTTGGAACGTTTTTAAAGATGTAGACAGTCGGCATATCGGCTAATATAACGATGCGACTGGAATAGTATTACTATTATATAACATTTTTTTTTTTGGTTTTGATAAGAGTATTATTTTGTAACTTAAAAATAGAAAAAACCCTTTCAACTGGATATCAAACTGCAAAACGATCATTTGACTAATTCTTATTTTTGATAGAGGGTGGTTTAGTAATTGTGTTATTAAGTTTGTTAATATCTGTAGCTAATATTTTGTAGATAATACTTGTTGAGATATTTACTTGTATTTGAATTAGTCTTTCCTTGTATCTCGTGATATCAATCAGTTGCAACTGATGCTTGTAATCCTTCTATAAAAGCATGATCATGCTATTCAATAAAACTCAATTGAGGTCAAAGTCTCTTCATGGTATTAGAGCTTTAATTGGTTTAACAACCCTAAAAGATCCTTATTTTTTTTTTTTAGTTAGCCTCTTTTTCCTTTGTTTTTCTTACGATGGTTGCTAATGACACCAACTCAGCTGCTACCACTCAAACTGCTATCTTCACTCCATCAAATCTTTCCACTCAGATTACTCACAAATTGACCTCAACAAATTTCCTACTGTGGAAGATGCAACTTATGCCTTTGTTGCGTGGTTAGGGGTTGGCACATTATGTTGATGCAACCCAAGCTCCTCCGTCGAAGGAGTTGTCCACCGGAGCTGCTAATCCGGCGTTTAAAATCTGGGAACAAACTGATCAGCAAGTTCTCAGTCTCATCATCTCGTCGTTGTCGGCGAGTGTCTTACCTCAGGTCGTTGGAGCTGAAACGGCCCTTGCAGCTTGGAATACGCTAGTGAGAGCTTATTCCACTGGGTCTCGATCTCAAATTCGAGAACTGAAACATCAGTTGCATAATCTTCGTCGAGGGAATGATTCAATTGCTGATTATTTACAAAGGGCTAAACTGATTAGTGATCAATTGACAGCCCTACAAAGTCCTATTTCTGAGGATGATTTAGTTGCTGCAACGTTAGAAGGACTTGGTCCAGCTTTTCGCCCTTTTACTCGTGCACTGGAAGCCCGAATGGAATTTATTTCGTTTGACGATATCACTGGATTGTTGCTCAGTGAACAACGCCAATTAGCAAGAGAAGCTACTGCTCCAGCATTTACTCCCTCTGTTAATTATGCTGGCCGGACAAATTCTCGAGGTCGAGGCCGTGGGCGGAACACTTATTCTGGTGCATCCTCAAGTCGTCCTAATTATACTGTTTCTGCTCCACTTGATGTCAGTACGCTGACTTGTCATAATTGCAAAGGTGCTGGTCATATTGCAAAGCAGTGTCCCTCTCCTAAACAAAATAGGGGCAACAAAAATAATTTTCGCCCTTCTTCAAATGTAGCAGTGACTTCGAATTCAAGCACGACTGATTGGCTTGTTGACTCTGGAGCGACTCATCATCTAACTGCAGATTTGGGGAGCCTTGCTGTCCATTCAGAATATGATGGACCTGAAGAGGTTACAGTGGTAATGGACATAAAATTCCTATTTCTCATATTGGACATTCCAAAATTAATCTTACTAATTCTTCTGTTCAATTTCGAGATATTCTACATGTTCCTAAAACCGTCAATAATTTATTATCTGTTTCATCATTAACCCGGTCTAATCCCATCTCTGTTGAATTCTTTGCTAATCATTTTGTTTTGAAGGATTTGGAGACAAAGAAAGTGCTATACCAGGGAACGAATAAATATGGTCTCTACACCATGTCTCTTCCGTCGTCAAATTTCAGTCGAATTCAAGCTTTTCATGTTTCTCTTCCGCAATGGCATGCTAGATTAGGCCATGCAAATTTCCCTATTGTTAAGAAAGCTCTTAGTTTGAATAAAATTTCATTTAGTGATAATAAAAATCATGGCTTATGTGATTCTTGTTGTTCCAATAAAGCTCATCGTCTTCCTTTTACAAAGTCAAATTTTGTTGCTAAAGGTCCTTTAGATTTGATATGTTCTGATGTTTGGGGTCCTGCACCCGTTACCTCCCATGATAAATTTCGATACTATGTGATTTTCTTTGACCATTATAGTAAATTCACATGGATATGGTAGAGGACACCAATTTGGAGACAGCAGATTTTTTCTCGATAATATGGTACTACTCTTCTACTGAATCAATTGAAACCTAATTTATATTAGTATTAATGGTTGGATGGCCTCAAGTGAATCTGAAGGAACCTGCAAGGAGGAGAGTCCTTTTAATTATTGTTGTTAATTTACATAATATTAGTTGTATACCCGTGCAATGCACGACACACAATTCAGTTGTTTTTTACTATTTCTGAAATAGTAACTTTAAAATCTGTTTTTCAATTCGTTAAGTTCCAAACCTCTAGCAGCTTGATTTGCTGTGATTCGTAAACAATATGATTTTTACTTTTGTCCAGTAAAATATCATACCTTAAATCAGAACTAAAAGTAAATAAATACAGTTGCATAAAAAAATATACATTGATTTTTATTACACTTGAATATTATTGAAACTAAATAATTGTGCTATATATACTTGCTTATTACATAGAAACATACCAACGACTCAAGAAATTTTTTACAACAACACCCTTATTTTTCTCAATCTCTATTTCAAATTCACAATAGAAAATATTTCAATTAAATTATATTATTCAAGACTCTCAAGATATCAATTAATTGAATGAACAACTAAATACATTGCCAATATGGCTGACTTTTGACTCTTTATATAAATCAATGGTCAAATTGAAATAGAACAAAATTCAAAGATTTAAAAACATGGGCACAAACAAAAGGAGGACGGCTTAGGAGACATTATAGATATCAAACTGAGGCATACAATACCATACCTTAGGATAAAATCTATCCACAGTCAAATTGCAAGATTGATAAAAAAAGATCCACTTTGCATTGCCATGGAAAGCATGCCAAATATATGTTCAACGAAAAGGGAGACTCCAATTTCTCAATAAAGAAGTTCACATTTTCTCTACAATCTAAATGATATAGAACTATGTTGAGCACAATTTACTATAATTGCTTTTATACATAGGCAAAGTTTATGAAGCATTATAACACAAAGTTCCATTGCTAAAACTATCACAAACCTTAAGCATCATCCTTGTTGAAAAATTTGGCTCTTAGAAGATATCATCAAAAACTTTAAAATTAGTGAAATTGCCATTCACCTTTCAAGTTTAAGGTGCTTGCTCGACATTTTATCCTTTCAAGAAACATGCTAATTATTATAGATGAAGTTGCCTTCTTTAATTAATATGTCATTGTGCACATTCCATCTGTCAAACCAAAGAAAATGCATGTTAGAATGATTTAATTGAGATGTGTAACATCGTTACATAACAAATGGTCTAATACGCATCTCCCTAATGAATTAAACAATTATGCTTTACCCTATATAAATAAACATCTAATGATAATCATTAACCATAAATATATCTTCCAGTAAACAAAAACTTGCTTATATGTACAAATTATGAAATTAAAGAAAAACATGACAAAATATGTTACCTCATATCTGAATTATTGTCCTTCATTAAACTATAATGCTATTATGAAAATCGTTGAAATTTGATCACCAACCTACAAAGTATAAGAAAATAAAATTAGTAAACTACCCTTCTAAACAATAAATCATTGTTTTGGTCATTCTAAGCTAACTTTGAATTGTGAGCAAGAAATAGGATAATTTAGAATCATGAACAATACCAAAAATATTACTGGTACATAGAATTGAAAGAAAACATGTTGATAAGTTTTGTAAAAAAAAATATGTTTAATTTAATGACAAAAGACCAAAATAAGAAATACACACACATACTTACATACATAGAGAGAGCAAAAGAGATAAATCAAGCCCCAACTTCTTTTTCAATGCATATATTCTCATAACAATTCAAGAATCTGAAGTACCGAATTAGCTCCATCGTCAAGTACTTGAAATGATCATGAAAATCGAGCCATGGGAAGGATATAATCGTCTGGTTTGCATATGCAATTATGGTCAAAAGACAAACCAAAACGAAAGAGTAGAGCATAAGAGAAGATGAAAAAAAAAGAATTAGTTCACTATGAGATTCATTGATAAACATAAATAGCGATGATCTCGGATTATAGAAGACGCAAGATGAAGAACCTGGACGAATAATTTATTATTTATAATCATAGAGATCCATTAGAAGAAGAAGAGACAACAACTCTACAAACCTAAAACAACATTATCGTTAGATCGACTGAGATCATAATCATTAGACTACAAAAAAAATTGTATGAAATAATCGAAATAAATAATCGAAATTAAACATCATATGACAAACCTGAGATCGTTAGTACTGGATAGAGAATATCACCACCATTGAAAAGCATTTAACAAAACGTGGAGAAATAGTGAGAAAAGAGAGCAAAGTTTATGTTTAAAGAAAGACGCAAAGAAAAAAGTAGTTAATTACAAAACACTTCAAAACTTAATTAGGAAGCAATTAATCAGCAAGTTAATAAATTATTTAACTAATTGAAATATAGAAAGGAAGGAATTCAAATTAAGGAAAAAATTAGTATTTGATTGATTGAGATACTATATATTTTTTGAAAGGGGATTGAAATATATATTCGAACTCTCAAATCAAAAAAAAAAATATAGCAAAAATATTAGTAATTATAATTGATTTAATAATTCAAATTAATAAAAAAAGAGTACACATCATATATTTTGATAGTGAATCAAGGAGAAAAGCGACATTACTATTGTTAGAGGTTTAATATAAGTTTAATATAATATAAATATAAATTACAATTTGATTTTAGGATTTGATTTGCCACATTTATTTCCCGAATATGGAAAATAGGTAAGTAATTAATATGATTTATAAACTATTGTATAAATACAAAATATTCTTATTATATTTAACTAATTACAAATAATTATATAATTAAATAATTTTTTTATTTTTTGATAACAATATTTTATTTATTTATTTAGTTAAAATGTGTGATGATGCTATATAAACAAAAGATAAATGAGAGATTGCCACATAAGCAATTCATGTAGAGGTTTATACATATGTTGAGATGTGTACAAATATAAAGAATTTATGATGAATTACACATGATTTATGTTGGACACATGGTTAAATTTACCTCTTTTGACTTCAACGGTGCTTTCTTTCGATGGAAATGCAATATTCTTGTCTCTTGTGTGTCATTAGCTTGTCTAATATTTTCTTTTATGTTTTACTTTTTATTTTAACTAGATGAATACTCGCGCGTTGCACGAACGGACTAATCATTTAGTAATATTTTATGCTTCTGCTAGACTTGAAAGTTGTTAAAGATTTTTTTAATAGATAATAAGAGCTATAATCTATTTATTTTAATTTTTTAATAGAATTAAATTTTAGGTGTGCTCCATAACTTTTCAAGTGGAAGCACAAATATTAATCAATAATTACTTTTTCATTTTCTGTTATTTTTTTAACAAAATTTAAGGAGCAATATTCGAACTCCAGACTTTTCTCATTCAAGAATTGGCAAGTGTACCAATTGGGTTACAATCAATTGATATAATTACTTTTGCATTTTTCAAATCGTCATTCTTAAATAGAAATAAATTTTGACCGACTCTTGCCATGCTTTTCTTTATTTCTTTATTGTATTTGAAAAGATACAATTGTAACTTCTCATTTTGCACCATTTTAAAATGCATTTTGGAGATATATGTACATATAGAAATCACATGCTACATTAAAATATGATTGAACAACCCAATTTACTACTTTAGGGTGTTCCAATATTGCATACCACAAAAAATGGGTAGAAGGAGTTACCTTGGCTTTTCAACAAAAATTTATGCTTTCATTTGGTTCTAATGACTATTAAGATCATTGCAATAAACATCTAATTCAAAAGGGATCATCTGCTAAACTTCTACAACCATGAAAATTGAGATTGGACCATGCAAGTCTCTAATTATTGACTTGTTCCAAGGCTCACCCATAACAAATTAAGATGCCTTTTTTCTTCTACCAAATTACAAATTATAGTGATCACAAAAATGAAATGTTTCAAAATTGAAGTTGGTTAAATAATGAAACTAATAATACTGTATCTTCTAAAATTAAAATTAGCATGTGAGCTAAAGACATTTCCGAAGCATTTAGAATTCTTAATTACTTATGGGCCGGCTCAGGAAAATTCCTTTTCTTCTGCTGCTCAAATCATCTCTCACATTCGGCCATGCTCAAATCTAGAATGTGGAGGGTAAATATACCCAAAATTGAAACCTCTTAAAATCAGTGTTCTAAAAATCGCTATGCGGCCGCGGCGCGGTCAGTGACCCAAACGATGAATCGGAGATTAATCGGTTTTGTATTTTTTTTATTTTTTAATTATTTTAAATAAATTATATAATATTTTTTAGAAAAACATCAAAACCCATGTTAGAAAACAAAAAAGAATTCCCAAACTACCTAAAAATAATAACTATTTTTGTCCAAAATGATAATAATAAATATACCAAAATGTTGACAAACATAAATATTTCGATATTTATTACATTTATATTCTAAAAAAAACAATTACCAACAAATTAACGTAACATATTTAGATGCTCTTATTCAACCATATCTTGTTCACCAAATTCATAATTTTCAATTTGCTGCTAGTTAAAATGTATGTGCTCGGAGTATTTTAGGGATTTTTGTTTATTTTGTTATTTCTAAAAATTAATTATTTAATTAAAATTGTATGGGCTATTTTTATTTGGGCCCAGATTTTCTTAATTGGGCTAATTTTTTCTGAATCGGTCAAAAATCGATTCTAAATCGGTCATATATCGGTTGACCGATTTAAAACGACCTATTTACTAAAATCGGTACGGTATACTAGATTTTATCGATTAATCGCCGATGAATCGGACAACTCGGCCGATTTTTAGAACACTGCTTAAAATTATTGATAGCTGATCCAATTTATACATGTCCATGGATGGTAAATATCCTACATCAAGAAAATCAATTTCTTTCTTTAATTGATCAAACATTGGAATAAAAAATATCAAACTCTCAATCAAATTAGACAATGTTTAAGCCGCGACCAAATTATCGATAGAATAGCTAAAGTAAGTATTGATGTAATTTATGACTATATTTTGGTATATAAGCTCTTGCCTTAGAGTTGATGAGCGAATAACCTATTCATCTCATGATCAAATCAAAACACACAAAATAATCGCAATCGCCCACCTTTAATAACCAAAGATCAAACACATCTTCCACGCTCTCTAGTTCTGTCTCCTTTCGCTTGGAGTGAGATAGTATTGTACAGAAAAAGGAACAGTAGTTTAAGAAAAAATAGCAGGAGAATAATAGACAGAATTAGAGTCAATTATATATGGGTTGAAGATAGTAAAGAAAAAATACCAACGAAAACATACTTTGACAGGCGAGTACTCTGATCTCATTCGCTATATGTCCATCAAATGCCAAGAATATATATTGAGATTAGAGGACCGTTTGGTGTGGGTTGGAAGCCGAAACTGAAAAAAGAGACGTTTAGAAATTGAAGAAAAGATTAACTGTTGTGAGTAATAACAATTTAAGAGGCGTGAGCAATTACACTGGAGAGAGACAGTTTGTGAAAAGATTGAAAGTCTTTGTTATTATGGATAGTATAGATTTTGTAGAGGATATTATGCAGATTGTTAATTAATTTTGATACTTCTTTTTTGGCGAGAAATGTGTTGAGTCTCACTTTGATTTCAGTCCTTTATGAAACAACATATTGAACAACCGAATATCATTTTCATGCTGGTTTATTTTCAAGGGTACATGGGAATATTGTCAATACTTAAAGTTAGTGTCTATCTACTTTGGTTGTCTTTAATACATAATCAACTTATTTAGATTGAGAAGGGCTCCGTTGGGACAACAATTTAATTAGTCGTTCATCAATTTCACCATGTATTATTACATATATATCAGAGTTTCATTCAACCCAAATTATTAAATGTTTGCATAGTGTATTGTTCCAACAAAATCTTATGTTGTTTCAAAAAAATACTGTGTTGTTTCAACAAAACCCTATATTAGAAGGTGAACACTGACGATTCTAAATTTGGAACAACAAAATATTTTATTTGCAACAACAGAATGTTCTGTTGAAAGAATATGACATATGAAACAACGTAATATTTAATTTGGAACAACAAAACGTTCATATATGTAACAACAAAATATTTCATATGAACTCCGATCACCGCTTTCTCGTTAGTGCCCCACCCTGCCGGAATAGTTAACCGGAATATCAAGAAATTAATTATAACCGTCAAGATTGTTGGATCAATACAAGAAAATTTAGATGATAACAATGTGCAAATGAAATTTAAAAAAAAAAATCAAGATTGAAATTAAGAAAACCAATTGATTAATTTAATTAATTAAACCTTCGCTGGCCTTTCTGAGAGATTCAGCATCTTCAACAGCATTAAAATTCTGAGGAACAACAATGGAAGCGATGGATTTTTCTTTTTGTTTTTTTTTTTTAAATTTTGATCTCTCTAGTTTTTTTGGTTTTGTGTGAAGAAGACTGTTCCCTTACCATTTATTTTAGTGCCAAACTATAAATTTTCTTACATGTTCGCTGCCACCTCATCCTCATATTCAACCAATAAAACTAATGACAAACTCATGACAAGAATAATGATAAAAATAGTGGTAATAAAAACTCTATTCAATTTAAAATATTAAATTATTAAGTCTTGTTTCAATAAACGGTTTGAATTTAGAATAATTTGGAACAATAGAGTATTTCATTTGAAACAACTATAGGAAAAAAAATAAAAATAAAAATTGTTTATAAATAATAATAATGGATCTCAAAATGACAGCCTAATTAATACGAGTTCAGTGGTAAATTTATTTTTTTAGAAATGAGTTCGAAAAGAGCGGAAAAATGCATTTTAAAGAAAATAATTAAAAGAGGTGACATCAGCGCTGACATCACCTCCTCTTCCTTTCCTCCATTTTCCACGCACGAGTATTTTTTCTTTATTTACAAGTTTGCCAAATTCTCCTGTTTAATTACGAAAATGCCACCACCTTTTCATGTTACACTTTAAGAGATTTGTCTCACAATATCTTAGATATATGGTTACACTTGAGCCCTACTCTATTTACCCAAATAAAAGTGACATTTTTACCTTGGTCTTATAAAATGTTTTTAAAATTTGAGTCCTCACCCGATGAATTACCAAACTTAACCTAGAATCAGAAATCAAAATGGAAAAAAGGCGTCATCTTTGATATCTCCAAACCATGAGAGACGATTGACGTTTTCGAGGTAATCTCTCTCTGTGTCTGCACTTGCTTGATATTAAATCATCAAATAAAGGCCAGCAAGGAGTTAGTGAGGATGGGGAACTCATCTTCCATGCTGACTCAGTACGACATCGAAGAAGTTCAGCAACATTGCGACGACACTTGTATACTCCTAATCCCTACTCACCTTTCTTTCTAAATTCCTCTGCTTTTGATTTTGATTTTGATTTAGGTTTCTTTAAATCTCTAGTTTCCCAACAAGAGATTGTCTCCCTCTACCAGAGATTCTGCCAATTGGATCGCAAGGGCGGTGGTTTTATCTCCACCGAAGAGTTTCTTTCCGTCCCTGAATTCGCCGTCAACCCTCTCTCCCAGGTCCTCTTCTAATTAACATAATCTTAACTATCATTCATAATTAACATGCCTTTATTCTACCCTTACTGACTTTCATTAATTAGAATTATCAATATCTTAAACGATGCCCGATCATCGGTCTTGATTGTCCGAAAATGCTGACTTCCGGACTTGTCACTGACTATAAATTTACAGCTTTCCCATCAGATCAAATTTCTTCAAATACTTCAAGCCTTGTTGTAAGTTCTAATTTTATTCTGTTTTTATTTGGGGGCAGAGATTACTCAGGATGGTAGATGGATTAAACTTCAAGGAATTTGTCGCCTTCTTATCCGTATTCAGTCCTCGGGCTAGTTTGCATCATAAAATTGATTGTAATACCTTCTTTTTCTTCTTCTTTTCTGAATTCTTGCGTTGGGTTTTTTGATTAAAGTTGTTACTTCTATTGTAAAGTTGATACATTTTTCTGTTTTTGATGGTGTAGTTATTTTCAAGGTGTATGATTCTGATTGCAATGGTAAAGTTACTTTCAATGATATGTTGGATGTATTACGAGATTTGACAGGCCAGTTTATATCTGAACAACAAAGAGAGGTTTGATTCTTTAAGCGTTACCTTTGTTTTTTTCTTTGTTAATTCTGCCCATGTAGTTTCTTACTTATGTTTCAGCATGGTTAAGAGCAAAGTTGGTTTAAACATTTTTCGGGGTGTTTTTTCTTTTCACAGAAATCAAAATAGTTTAATTTGATGAATTAATATCCTGTGCAGCTTTATAGTATCTTTTAGCAATTGAACATTGCCAAGGGAGGAGCTTTTTTATGTTTCAGTTGACTTCAAGTGTACTTTTGTTGGTGCATTGATTCTCAATTGTGGCTCAGTTTTCTGCAAAGTCTGTTTGTGTGGGAGAGTTTTAATTAACCTAAATCAATAAAACAACTGTTGCCATTTTTCTGTAACCACATTGTGGAGAGTTTACGATGTAGTATAAGTTTTTATTCGTCCTAGTAAGATGAGGGAAAAAAAGAAAAAGAAATCTGTTTGTCATAGGCTAGTAAAATTTTTTTGACTTGTTTTATGAAGCTACACATACATATTCAACCTTTCTATCTAAATCATGTCAAAGACTTAATGTCATCCTTAGCTGCATGGTAATTGATTAAATTTGAGTGGAGGGATATTGCCTGGCTTGCAAATTGGTTAAAAATGTAGTGATTTTCACTATAGTTGACATTAATATTTTGACATATTTTAACAAGCATAGTACAGTAGGAACACTATTTAAAGATAATTGTTCACAGAAACTATGATATTACCATGTGTTTATTATGGACTTGTGATTTTTTATGTGTTGGGTGCAGCAAGTGCTAATACGTGTCCTGGAGGAAGCAGGCTATGCAAAGGATTGTTCACTTGGCGTGTCAGACTTTGAAAAGGTACTGTTAAAGTTGTTTCGAAGATGGTTATTGCCGTATGTTCTTGTTTGATTAGAGTTACAATTATAAAGTACAAAAACATTGGTTGATTGCCGAATCACATAGTTTTTTATTTAGTTAATCTTAATGATCTTGTGAATATGATTACGATCCTTTTCCTTTGGAGGTTGCTTATTTTGTCCTTGAAATGGAAAACTTGTATATTCAATATCATCTGGTGAACTACACCTTTTAACATCTCTTTCATGAGTCCTTTAACTTCCATATTAAATGTTATTTACAAGATTGACCTCTCAAAGAAAGTGAAGTAGTGTTTCCCTTTGCATACATTGATGGGCATGCATTTTTTACCATATGTATATCATGTTTTTCCGCTGTCTAAGGTCCAATAGGGTAGTTCATTTGTTGCTTTTTGAATTTGATCGAAAATCTAAAAAGCAATTCAAACATTAGATATAGGAACAGAGTTTTATTGATAGCTTCTCTCCAAATATTAGATCATTAAATGGAAACAAGAACAACTCTCAACTCTCAGATAAATTAAGAACGATAGGAATCACAAAAACAATCCAAACTGAAGCACATCTCTTGCCCCAGAGAGAAAACTTGCTCCAGTTTTGGGGATAGTTTGCTTAGAGGGAGGCTTAGTATTGGCTCCAAAAAGATTTTCTGGTAAAATTATGTCTATGAAACTCTCATGAACTTGTGTCCTCTGGAGAAATTGGTCCAATTTAACTTATTAGATAAATTGACCTCTTGTCAACTTGGCATATGCCACATTGCATCGAGAAAAGGAGTTGGTGTGCTGATGACATGCATAGTCCTTCTTGACTTGGTGTGCCTCATTCCAAATCGACGAGTATCTCAAAGAAAGTAAAATTCTGCCAATTTATCTAGAGATAGTAGCTTTCTCAGTATGTTCTGTGTGTATGACATAGCACAGTTAAAGTGTTTAGTAATTACATGGAAACGGCAATAAGAGCAGTTACATCTATCTTTATGTCTTTAGAGACAGTTACAGGGGTGGGAAAGGAAACTTACACATGTTTTGGGTACTTATCCTAGATCATATTTTTGGGCCTTTACAGCTATTCTCGACGAGTATGTGTTAATTTCTATGCGGTGTCATATTGGTTCAAACCAGAAACTGGTAGCTGATACCAGCAAGTTAAGTTTTGACATACGTGTAATGCCATATAAGTGACAAATGTGTTCTTCTATTGTTAATACTGCTAGTTCTGAGATTGCTAAGCTTTTGCAGTTATGCTATCTTAGTTACTTTTATAATGTTATGATGAGTCTATCCATACATTGACACTTAGCATATGGCCACTATTGTCCGCTTCAATTATCCACATAACTCATCTTATACTCTTCTCCAATGTTGATCTGCCGTATGCTCTGGCATACATACAAAATACCTTTTCTTATTTCTTCATTCCATTCCATTACTTTCCTTTTTCTTGTTTTTTGCAACTTCTTTGACCTCCTACATTTGCCTTTCTGTTATAAATCTATGGTTTGCATCAACAATTTATTTGTTGCTTCATCCGTATCCTGATTTCTGTTTGTTTGTTTACTTGTCTACCATGCTAGATTCTTGGAAATTCTGGTATGAAGCTGGAAGTGGAAGTTCCTGTGGACTAAATGAGGCGAACAGTAATTTGTGCTGCAAATGCTGGCCACATCATTCATTGGCAATAAGTTCTTCTGGGTTTTGAAGTGTTTTATTGGTGATCCTGTTCCCTTGTATTTGTTGCTAAACCAATGTACATTTAGACTTTTGCAAGTTATTTGATTTTTAGCATCCAAGCTGTCTCTTCATTTTTCTCCCTCTAACAAGTTGGGTCAGTGTTGTACAATTTTGTAGTTAAAGTTCATTACATTTTTGGCTTGGTTTGATTATGAGTTGAGTGCACCTTGGTGGCGTACTCGGTCCCGTCTTTCCCATACTATATCAATACTATGGCCCTCCGCCACTGGATAATATATGGAAGATCCCTTGAGCCCAGCTACCCGCCGTCAAGACTTGCATCTCTTGGGCCAGGCTTCAACATGGAAAATAGACACTTGGCCCAGCCTGGTCCAAGCCTCCTAAAGTCCGTTTATTATTAAACGGCCTTGAGATTTATAAAAATAGTCAGGCTATTAATTACTATATACATTTTTATATCAAATATAATTTTGTTAGATACATTTATTTTATTTTATTGGAGACTACACAGTTTGGATTAGCTTCAACTGAGATTTGATTATGTTTAGATGAAAGCTTGTTGGGTCAGCTTAAATTAACAGCAGATTAGGTAACGTTTGGGAAAGCTTGTTGGGGTTACCCGTGAATAATGTACCCATTGTCATTCTTACGAGATATGTGTTACACGGATGAACGAGAATCCAATCTTGTAAGATCCTGTCAATAAAAATACTAGGCAAGACCTGGTTTTTGTGTATTGAATGGAAGATAGCATTCGAGATGTTATCTATTATCATTGTTATTATTATGTAAGTGCTAAAAGGTTAAGGTTTTGATTGGACTACCTTGAATTGATCTTAATTAACATTGCCATGCTTTAAAACTATGGTTGAGATTATCTAACGAAATGGATTGTTCAATTAATGCCATCCTAATTAATTCTTAGTAAAGTTCATCTTTTTGCTTTAATTATTTCTCTATAATTTTTTTGAATTTCTTCTCAATTAAAATGATTTTTTTTTTTTGCTTGTGAACATGGAGAAATATTATAGTGGGCCAAACTGACACGTGACAATGGGCTCTAACTAATGATTGTTTTAACACATCCTACCTCTTTTGCTATATGAATCATTATTTTACAAGTTTAATGGTGGATCTGGTCCATTATAGAATTTCTCGTGAAGATGCACGAAACACTCTAATATTTGAGAAAATCATCTATGAACTGAACCTTAGAAAATCATCTATGGACTCCATAGAGTTGGTTCCCTCATTGACTGTAGAAACAAAAAATCAGTTCCATTAAGTATCGATTCTTAACTCCGCTACAAATGGTAGATAGAAAAGATTCCTAACATAGAGGTGATATTTTGAATCCAAATAATTTTATGGGTAAATTTCAAAAGAAAAGTCGCATGTGGTTTCACTAATTTTTTCAGATAAAGCATTGTGATTTATTTTTTGTCAAAACGAAGACTGTAGTTTCACACTTTTAAGAAAACAAAGACATTTCGGTCAACGCTTCAAAAATCACAATTAACGAGCTAAAAATAATATCTTATTTATTATGAAATCACTTTTGTTTTGTTTTTCAAAAATAATTGTTTTCGGATTTTTGTCTCTTGAAATAAGAAAAAAAGTTGAAGAATTAAGTTGTTCAGTATGTCATTTTTATAGTTGTTAACCGTGATTTCAATTGTATTAATAGAAAAAAGTCTTTAATTTGCTATTAAATTCTCAGGTAAGGTCAAATTATCCAACAAATGGCAATACATAGCCTAATTAATTAAGACCAAATCGAAGTACATGGATTCATTAAAGAATTTTCCACAAAGATATGTCCAAACTATAACTTTTTCCCAAAACAATTCCAGGGTAGCTAAAATATACACTTTGAACACGTTGGAAATGCGTGAGATTCTGTTTGAAAAAAACAAAAAAATCAATAATAGTACAAAAAAAATATGATTATTAATATAAAAGAAAAAGAAAGACTTTGGGCAGTTAGTTTCTATGGGCCTATTGTTGTAGGGAATTCCAAAGCTGGCAACACATTATCATTATAATATATGGCCTATTAATCCCATAGCCGTTAGAAAAGCTTTTAACTACTTTTTAAAATTTGGCCCCGATCCTTCAATTACGCTTTTCTATATTTTATCCAAATAAAAAGAGGGTTAATGACCCACGACATAATCATCATTATCACACTTTGTCGGCAACTTCATTAATATATTTATTGTTGCATTAACTCAGTAATTGTTACGTATAGATTTTTAATGTTTCTTAGGATGTATATCAAAATTAATCTTCTAAGGAATATAACTCTTAATGTTATATGTCAAGAATAATTTCACTTCTTTTTTTCGACGGATAACCTTTTTAAGTGTGATATATTATTTGGGTGTAGGCAATAGACACTTTATTTTGGATTAATTTGTTTGTATTTTATTTTATTTACCATTAGATCACTTTTCACCCCATTGATCTAATGGTGGACGAAACAAAGTAATAGTTACTTTGTAAAAAATAAAGTAACTATAGAATTTTCCTATTGTATATCATCAGTAATGAAGTTGTTTACTCGTAATATGACCATTCTTCTATAACAAATTAGAAACATGTACGAATATAATACATGTATTTTTTTATAAAATAATTACGTATGTTTAACATGTAAATATTTCGTCGACTAGCAAAATGCAAAAAATTTCGATCAATCTAAAATCGTAATTCGATTTAGAAAAGGGGGAGAGCAAACTTTACATGCTAAGAAGTTTTTTTCTGTAATTAATTTAAGGTTTTTTTTAAGAAAATTCAGAAGATAAGCTTCTTATTTTACTTCGTTTTGTTTTGTCTTATTTCATGAGTGTTGTCAAGTTTTCTTTTATGGAAAAGTATAATTTTTTTTTTTTTAAATCACATAAATTTGACTCACTAAAATTTTATAATCTAGAGAAAAGAAATTTGAAGTCGAGTATGCTTTCCTGTAATTATGCTAAAAATAGTCGGCTCAATGTGGTTCGAAAACCGAATGGAAAACCAAAATAGCAGTTTAAAAAGGGGGTTACTATTTCCAGCCATGAATTACTAGAATTGACGTAGTAAAAGACGGTTTTGCCCTTTTAAAAAAAAATTCAGAAAAAAAAATGAGACTCACATGGTTCACGCCCCACCACACGGTGGGACTCAAGGAAATTGAGTTCCACCGTGTGGTGGGACGTGAACGGTTTCCGCCCCGCCATGTGGTGGGGCGGAAACCGTGTGAGTTTCGTCTTTTTAAAAAAAAAAATTAAAATTAACCCTAACCCTAACCCTTTAACATTAAAATTAAATCAAATTAGATTAAACAACATAAATAACATATAAACATACATTAGTCTAGGGTTAATAATAATTATTATGTGGTTTTTCGGGCACAAAATTGTTAAAAATCTTTATAATTTACATAACTCATGAATATTGAGCCCCACCAAATGGAGGGACTCATGAATATTGAGTCTCGCCATGTGGTGGGGCGCATGCTTATTGAGTCTCGCCACAAGGTTGGACTCAATATTCATGAGCCCGACCACATGGCGAGACTCAATATTCATGAGTCCCTCCATTTGGTGAAACACAATATTCATGAGTTCATTCGTTTTATCTTCCCGACATGATTTAAAATCCTAAAATCCACTCGCCGGAAAATGTTTTCTGCCGGATAATATGGTGGTCGCCGGTATAATGGTGGTGCCGGAGCCGGAAGATGGTTTGGTTAGATAAAATTTGGGTGGAATGTGGTTTGAGTTGGTTTGATTTTGTTTAATAGTGGTAGGGGCATTCTAGTATTTTACTATGTCAATCCTAGTAATTATATGGCTGGATATAGCCATCCACTTTAAGAATGAGGGCTTTGACTTGTATGATTTATAAAATATTTAATTATTTGACCCCTAAATAAAAAAACAGAAAAAAGTGAGGGTAAAAAATAAAATAAGCAAAGAAAAGTCTCAGATTTAGAAGAGACAGAGAGAGGTGATGAGAGTTTAAGAAAACAGTCTGTAATAATTTTGTGATTACCAAAACAAGATTCACTTACAAGGAAAGCAGTAGACCATAACATAACCAGACCTCTTTTATTTCTTTGTTTGATAAAATTTCAATTATTAGGTCTTCTTTCTCTGTTCCTTCCTCTCCCCTTTAATGGTTGGTTAGTAATAATGGTATTATAAGCTGCTGCTTTTTTATTTATATATGTTTTCTTCTTCTTCCTACATTTTTCAGGTTTAATTTTTTCTCTGCACTTTCAGGTAATTTTTGTCAAGTTATGTACTTTTTTGATTATTGGTGTTTATTTACTGTGTTTTGAGGGTTTCTGGGTAGATGAAGATGGATGAATTTCATTTTCAGGAATTTGAGAAATGTTATTTCTGTTAATTCCTTCCTCTAGATCATGGAGGCTCAAACCCTAGATTCTACACAAGTTGACAGATGCTCCAACCGCCCGGATAAGCCCTTCATTCTTGAAATAACTACCTCTTTAGATGTATGACCACGGTTATTTGTTAATTTCATTTGTTTTTTTCTTGCATTTTTCACTTCATTTGATCTTTGATCTTGTTTTGTTTGTTTGGTTTGTTATGATGAGGTATTGATTTCCTTCCAAGGTTTACGTCTGTTTGGTTCAACTGTTTATATCTAGTGTTTGTTGTTGTTGTTGTTAGTTGGTTCTATCGGTAGTGTTGTTGTAAAGTCGGTTTTACTGTTGGTAGAAGTTAGCGGATTATTCAATTCAAATAGTTACAAGCAGTTGTTTTATTAGCATATATCGAATTTTGTTGTAGCAAGGAAGAAGAATCAAACAGGCACTGCACGAAAAAGAAACTCTAACCTGACTTTTTCCCATTTTTCAGATAAATAATACCCTTGCAAATCACTTCCAAACAAAATCTTTCTGTAATTACCTATAGATTTTGCAACTTAACCCCTTCTAAATGGAGAAATTTAAGATATTCACTATGGGATGAACGATATGGGTGAAATTGCTCTTCTCGAAAACTCCTGAAAGCGAAAAACTGAACCTGTTCCCTTAATTTATTTGGTTATCAGATGAAATGTTAGGCGTTCCTTGCTGATTTTTCAAGAATGGTACATAAGAAATGGATGATCTTTGTGTGCAGGGATCGAATGCCAGCGCTAGCACTGTGGCGGGAAGCAGTAGAAGTCAGGTGCTGGAAACTGATATTTTGGAATTAGAAAAGGCACTTCATGCACAGCAGCAACTTTTACAGAAGCTTTACAATGAGTTGGATGAAGAAAGAGAATCTGCAGCTACGGCAGCTAGTGAAGCTTTATCAATGATTTTGCGTTTACAAGGCGAAAAGGCTTCTTTGAAGATGGAAGCTAGTCAGTATAAGAGAATGGCAGAGGAAAAAATGTGTCATGCTGAAGAAGCTCTGGCAGTTTTCGAAGATTTAACATATGAACGAGAGATGGAGATTGCAGCTCTTGAATTTCAACTCCAAGCTTATAGATACAGACTTCTAAGCATGGGTTTGACTGATGTCGGTGTTTCTGAAGTTAAATTTCCGGAGAATCTATTGATGCAGAGAAATGAGAATCTTTTCGGTGAAAAGGGTGTGATTAATAGCTCTAGCACAATTAGGAGACTCAGCTCTGGTACTGTACTTCCGATCAAGGATTCGAATAGTAAGAAAATTGCTATTGAAAGAAGAAAATCTCTCGACCCAGAGTCAATTCCAGGCGCTGCAGAAGGTAATACAATTCAAGAAAATGCTGATTCAGAGAAGAAATTGTCTACCTGTGTAAGTGTGGACCTGAATTCATACTGGGATCAGATAAAAAAGTTAGATGAACGGATTAAAGAGCTTTCGGATAATAAAGATTCGGGTCGACATAGATCTCCTCTATTGAAAGGTCTTAGCTGGTCACCCACACTCTTTGCACAGGAGGCAAATACTGCTTGTTCATCAGGTGTTCAGGATATATTTGAAGTTCCCCGTACAGAGACTCGAAAGAGTTCCGAATCATTGAGGAAGGAGAACCGGAAACTGATTCTGGAACGTGAAAACAGGCTAATGAAACCGGATTCGGTCACTGATGAAATTACTGAGTTGTTGCCTAGTAAGATTGAATCAGATCGTTTGAAGTTCCCAGCGACCAATGAGAGGAAAATGGGGAAACCAAGAAGTACAGGTAATAATACTTCACCTGAATATCAACAGCTAAGTCGAAGACTCGAGAGGCTAGAAAGATCGAAAAGGCAGGAAATTGTTGGAGGTGGAGAAGCGGAATTGAATTTATTGAAGGAGATAAGCGTACAACTTAAAGTTTTGCAGACCGAGATGAAAAGTTTGAAAGCAAAGAAACCGAATGTTCCAATCGAACCATCTCTAGATCCGTTACGAGAGGTATATTGCTTAACCTTCACATTAGCTTACATTTATCTTTCAACTTTCTGCATATTTATGTTGAATTCGGATGATTTTGGATTTGCAGGCAATGTTGTACTTCTGGTTATAATGATCAATCTACACATCTCATCTCGACGCATCACGGCTTTCTAAAAAAGAAGTGTGTAAGAGTGTTTTTTGATTTTTTTTGGAGATTGATAGAATATGGTAGAAGATGATGGTTATTGTTTGTAAAAGTTTTCAGTGTAAAATAGTTGAAATGTAAAAGAGGTTTGCTTTGTTGTAGAACTGGAATTTGTACATTTTAAAGCCAAATGAGTTGATAAAAAGATATGCAGTTGATGATAACATTTTAAAACTTGTTCTTGCTAAAAGGTAACTTTTTTGTTTTTTTTTTTGAAAGAAAGGGTTTTGGTGATTATGAAAGATTTGAGATTTAGGAGTTTGATAGTGAAATTTCAGTTTCTAGATATGGATTATTTGAGAAGATTAGATGTTTTCTCTCTGCAAAATGTCAACTGGGCTGAGATTTTATACATTGGAAGACCACACAAGTTTGATGTGGTAAGCAGGGAACTGAGATTCCATTATAGGTTCATCGACTAGGGCGAGCTGCAGCATTTTGGAGGCTCTAGACGTTTGATAAAAAAAACCCAAATAAAGTTCAACTCTATAGGACAATTTTTGAGAGAAATAAATAGTTCTTAGTTACATCATTATCAAGATGAAGTAAAGAAAAACACAATGTGGTCAGGTTTATAAATGCAGTCTTGGGGTTTAGAAACTAGAAAATACATAGATAAATGATTTGTGTAATTTAATTTGTAATAAGTTCGGTAATTTAGTAAAAAAAAAGAAAAGTGGTAAAGTGGGATAATTTGGAAAAATTTGCAAATTAACTAAAATATAAGTAAGTCTTTCGAAAAAAAAAAAAAACTAAAATATAACTATGTTTTTTATCTATAAATTGACTCGCTATTTAACTGTACACCAAATGCACAACCACACTCATCTACACCTTAATGATCAAATTATAGCATAAAATTTCATCTTAAACTTTATAATTACGAAAAATATCTAAAATGCCATCATATTATGTTACTTTTTTAATACATAAAAAACGGCAGTTCATAAAGGAACTATTTAAGGTATAGTAAAAAACATAAATTTCAATTTAATGCTTAATGACCAAAATAAAATTTGTTTATTATGGTGTTAGTGATCAGGACTCACCAAATGCATATGTTTGCAAGTTTTTGAAAACTCATAGAAATGTATAAACAAATTAGACAAACTACACTTTTTTTCACATTACTTTTATTGCTAAAAATGACGTTGTGAGTTAAACTCCAGAGATTATCCTATGTTGTTGATTTTCTGATGTTGCGATAAAAAAGATAATGTGTGCTATTATTGTCCATTTTTAATTCTATTTTATTTGCCTTTTCTTGTTTTTTTGGTATTATTATCTATGAATCAAATTTGGATGAAGATAATATTTATTAATAAACTATCATTTTTGAAAAGTTTTGAATTAGAAACCTTCAAACCAAAGGAAATTTTATTATGGCCTACATTGATTTGATCTTACCAATTAATAAAAGCATATATAACAGCTACACACTTTTTGTTATGTGCAATAATCATTTTTTAATCAAATGGTATGCTTAATCTTTTATATTAGAAAATTTTGTAAACTAGAGCTAAAGTGGCAATTGTTACTTATGAATGCGACTCTAGCAAGTATACTAGGACAATTATGTAGTTTTGGTAAGAACAAGTGTCATTCCCACGAGAATTGAAATAAAACTAAACTGAAACCAGCTATGGAACAGTCTGCTTAAGTAACTGGTAACATTAAAAGCATGGTTTTGAGGTTGGTTGTTTATTATCTACTTCAATGAACTCTACTAGAAACAGATCTAAAGATTTAAAGATGAGAAAAGATGATTGATAACAATATATTAAAAGGAACAAGCTAAACCTAGCATGGAACTGGCATTGCAACCTCTCTTCTCTCCTTCTTTAACTCATGAATGCATGTAACTATTCTGTCAAGGTCTCTACTTTAAGCTAACTTGGTTCAAATGGTCATATCCCCAAATTACTAAGCATTACTCACACCCTAAAGGCCTTTCAGGATGCTTTACTACTTGATTAAGCACGAAGTAACATTCCACTTGCATGGAAACCCTTGATATACATCAGTCAAATGGTCATATCAGATGTATATGTTTATATGAAGAACAAGCATACATAAAAACAATGGTCATGACAATCATGCATACTGTAACAGGCTGTTAAGACCTGAAATCTACAGAACTTCATTAAACACTCAAAAAAAACATCATTCATTCATTAAATACGAAGATAAGAAGACTTACAACACCAGCCCTAAGGCTCGTCTAGCTTGTAAAGAGTACTACTCACACATGGTGAGCTTAATAACAAAAGAAATTACAATAAACTCCATTAAAGGAGCTCAACTACTAGAAAACTAAGGTTAATAATACTGAAGAAAGGATAAATGAAGATGAGATACGATATATTCTCTCCTCAGAATTGTTCTCTACTTAAACCCAAAAAGCAATAATAAAATACTAGTTAAAAGTACACTAGTACAAAGGTTCTAGCTAATAAAGCAACATCACTTTATTTACAGCGGCTAAACATCTCTCTTGGCAAGACAAAAGACTCCTTTTCAAGCGGCTAACATCACTTACAGGCTGCTACACGCTCTCCAAGCTACGCCGGCACTTTTACCCCTCATTTTCTTCTGATGTTATCTTCACTGTTCACTCAAGCAGGCTGTTTTTCAGCAAAATATCCTTGAAGGCTCTTTAAACTGAAAATATCATTGTTAGACACCAAATATATACAATTATGGTCTAATTAGCCCTTTAATACATGAATAAACAACCATATATTATAGTCAAATTCGAGCTTATCAGCAATGTTTTTTGATCTTTCATCCGGTATCTAAACCCACAATAGGTCGACTGCTAAGGTGGCAATGTTAAGTTAAGGATTGCGATTGTTTCAGGACAGCTCAAGTTATGTAGTATATAATCCATCAACATATATAGGTCACGGGGAGCTTGCTATGGAAAAGCAAAAAAAAAATAAAAATGGTACAATTTGTTGACATATTCCGCATACAATTTGACATTAAATATAACTTTTAGGGTAAAAAAACAACCAGTAGTTATAAGTTTTTGTATAAATAAACAGTTTTGAGCTTTTTCAAAACAAAAAATACCTCCATACAATAAAAGTTGGTTGAGCATATTCACACTCTCTTCCTACTTTATTCTTTTTTACTAATTTGATCATCACAATGTTATCAGGGCTCAATCTAGTCATAAAAAGATCCCGACCGCATCTCAGTTCACCGGAAAATTAACGAAAGGACACTTTATCATTTACATGTTTTTTTTTTTCTTTTCACTCAATGTAACATCATGAATTGACTTCAATCTGACATATAGATGATGTATTTTATGTTATATTTTCTCTGGATAATTTGGCCTAGTGCAGAAACAAACTTTCTGAATAATATATTTAATGGAAATGATAAGAGATGGGATTGTATTTTGTAAGTGCAGTGCATCATCAACGAAGTGAACAAAAGGTTTACTACTTTTATTTTTTCACCTACCACTTACTGCTTATTATAAACTCAGAAAAAAGTAGGCTAAAAGACACTTTAGTGCTTATTTATTAGTTAAGAAATCAATTTTCAGTTCACCATAGACTAAATATCAATATGCCTGATATTTTAACCCTATATTACACTAGCCAATAGCCCAATCATATATATAGGCTAAGGATCAATGTATGCGGTTCCCAGTTGGATCATGATTCATAGTTCACAATCTTGTAAATCCATTATTTTATATAAATATTGGCCAAACATGGGTATCACTACAGCGATCACTAGATAAAATAATTAGGACGAGATCAGCAAAAGCACAATATATAACTAAGAGGGAGAGATCATGTGAAATTTGCCAACCAATCATTCGGGTGGATTATCTTTCCTCTATGAGAGTGAAATATAAACTTTTATAAAGTCAATAATAACCGAGTGGGTGTGACGCCCTAACTAAGTTCGGGAGAGCTTCTGATAGCACTATAGTTGGTGGTATTCTTCTTCCGATTTTCGTAATTCTTTTATTTATCATGACTGTACCAAGATTGAGCAATTTCGGTTGTACTAGCGTGTTTCCTTATGAGGTTGTATTCGGTTTATTATTTCCTTTTTGTTTTAAATTAAATCTTGGACTTGTTTGTCCTTTTTTTTCTTTTAAAAGATTGTCATATGACATTACCCTTCACTAATTTTATATATAACATGAGTTTCTTTTTTCTCAAAAAAATTCATTTGTAATATTATGGGAGTAATACATTTCACTAACATAGGTACCGTTTATACGATAATTCTATTATGATTCCTTTTACATACGCACTGGCAAAATTTCTCCATCATGAAACTCAAGAGAAAGAAAGTGAATACAATTATTAAGTGGCATAAAACTATAAAGCTATAATGAAGTAAAATTTAATCATGAAACTAGAACCAAGAAGTTTTATTATATTTCTAAAAAGTACATGCTTCGTTAGATATAAAGTAAAAGAACGTATCTTTTGGAGTATTTACACACTTTCATAGACAAAAAAATCCGTAAGACACAAGGAAGCTGACTGGAGAGGGGAATCTCCTCGAGAGTTTGCCAACCGACATTGATCTTATCAAAAGGGTTCGAGTGGGACTAGGCACCAAGCTTGGAGAATTCTTGGTGTTGAATATTGAAAAAAAGATAGTGTTTAAGGTTAGCCATTTCATTGGCAACATCAGACATGGTTGGTCTAGTTGAAGGGTTGAGTTGGGTGCAAATCAGACCAAGCTCTATCATTTCCACTAGAACCTCACTCCATACATTAATGTTATGAGCTGGACCAAATCTATGCATTGCTTGTTCGACAATCGGGTGAAGTTTGCTAGCTAGGTAATGATTCTTGACCCATTGATACAATGTTAAACCTTCCTCGAATTCGACATCTGTTGGCCGTTTTCCGGCTATTATCTCTAGCAACAGTATTCCATAACTGTATACATCCCCTTCCGTTGATGCCCGCTTTCCCATTCCATACTCTGCATTGCAAAAGAATAAATTATTAGTCATCAATTGACAATAAGTTAATATTTTGTTGTTAAAGTGTAACGTGCATTAAATCATAACTAAAGTATTTTTGCAAGTTGTTAAGAGAGTAAAACTATACAGTGTATGTACATTTTTCATACGTACCGGGAGGTATGTACCCAAGTGATCCACACAACAAATTATCAGTTGAGCTAAAAGAAATTGAATCATCTGTTGATTTACTATTCTCATCCATTCTTTTAACTAATCTTGAAATTCCAAAATCAGCTACCAATGCCGTCAAATCGTCGTCCAGAAGAATATTGCTAGGCTTCAAGTCACAATGAACAACTCTAACAGGAGAATAATGGTGTAAATATGCTATTCCTTCAGCCACATCACTGCATATACTCACAATTTGGATCAAATCAAGTCTGGGTTTCAACCCGTTTTTCGGGTACAAGTACCTTTCCAGGCTTCCATTTGACATCAATGGAAGAACGAGAGCTTTGAAGTCCGGTTTACTGCATATTGTGATGATTCTTATCAGATTTCTGTGTCTTGCCCTCTTTAAAACTTGACATTCTCTTTTGAAACTTGTCGAGAGCTCGCTAACTCGGGATGAGTCTATTACTTTCACTGCTATTTTTGTGTTGTCTTGAAGAACTCCCTTGTACACGTGTCCGAATCTTCCTGAACCGATTAGGTTCGAAGGGCTAAAACCACCAGTAGCATCTATCAGTTTTCGGTATGAGATTCGAGGGTATGCTAGTTCGTTTGTTTCCTTCTCGTCTTCTTCGATGTCTCCTTGATCGTATATCTCCACTTGCCTCCGGAATTTTGACTTGAGTATCAGGAAAAGACAGAGGAAAACAGTGGGGAGAAGCGACAGGAGTATAGGCAAAATGATCGAACGAAAAGAACGTCTTTTGTGACATTTTTTCATGCCTTTTATCGTGCCACAAAGTCCTTTGTTTCCAATGAATGAGTCCATCTTCAGCCACAAAAATACACCGTTGTTCGATACATTGCCAGAGAAGTCGTTGAAAGAGAAGTTGAGCATCCTCAGAGTTGGGGATGCTTTGAAAGAATCCGGGATTTTCCCATTTAATCGGTTGGAGGACACATCAAGTTGCTGGAGATAAGGCAATTTCCCTAATGAAGAAGGAAGAAGGCCTTGGAGAACATTTCCTGACAGGTTGAGATACTCCAATGCAATGCAGTTTCCAAGCTGTGTCGGGATAGAACCTGAAAGATTGTTTGAAGATAGATCGATTGACAGAACCATATCCATTTTACTTAGCTCCAATGGTAAATCTCCCTGTAAGAAGTTACTTGACAAATTCAGGTACAATTTCAAACTCCTAAGTCCAGCAACTTCACTAGGAATTGTTCCTGTAATTCGATTGTGAGAAAGGTCTAGGATTTCAAGATTGACGCATTTTCCTAGACTTCGCGGAATGGTACCCGAAAGCTGATTTTCGAAGAGCAGAAGCCTTCGCAATTGTGAAAGGTTAGCAAAACTATCAGGAATAGAACCTGAAAGCTTGTTTTTGGACAAATCAAGAAGACCCAGATGAGGAATATCGCCAAGCGCCTTAGGAATTTCACCAGAAAGAGAATTATTAGACAAATAAACCCTTTCTAGATTTCGAGTTTGACACAGCTCTGGAGGAATGCTACCATTCAAAAGATTACTAGACAAGTTCAATAAGGTAAGATTAAACAAGTTTGAAATACGAGGCGGTATGGAACCGAAAAGAAGATTATCATCAAGATGAATCTGTACAAGATGAGAAAGATTACCAATAATAGGAGGTATCTTTCCACCAAGACCATTCCCTGCTAACTCAAGTTCTTGAAAATTAGATGAATTAACTAAAGAAGCGAAAAAAGGTTCGAGATTAGTGTTATAATCACGGCTAACAAAGTGATTATACGACAAATAAAGATACTGCAAATCTAACATTTTACTAAAAACTCCTGAAGGCAATTCACCATTTAACATATTTGACTCCAAATCAAGCCATCTAAGCTTAGATGAATTGGAAAGAGATAAAGGAACTTGACCCATTAAATTGTTTGACCAAAGCAAAAGATAAGTCAAATTTGTAAGGTAACATTCATTCTTTAAGGGTATTTCACCCCTTAAAGAATTGTTAGAAAGGTCTATATACTCTAAAGAAAATGACCCATTACAAAAAATTTGTGAAGGGATATGTCCTACGAGATTATTACTACCTAAATCAAGGTACACTAATTGGGACAAACGCCCCAATTCAGAAGGGACATTTCCTTGGAGAAAATTCCAGGATAAACTGAGTTGTCTCAATTGGGAAAGCTGTCCTAATTCTGAAGGGATGTGTCCTTCAAAGAAATTTCTTGATAAATCAAGAATCTTTAAATAAGAAAGATTGGCAAGAAATGGAGAAATTGTCCCTCTAAGTGAAAGGCCACTTAAGTCAAGCTTAACTATGGAACTTGTGAAGTTGTTGCAGGATATTCCTGTCCAATTACAGACAGGAATCCTTGAAGAGTTGTTCCATGTTGTAAGAGAATCCTGAGGGTCTAATTTGATTCTTGATTTGAATGCTAACAAAGAAGCTTTTTCAATTTCATTTTCTTGGCAGCAAACTTTGAGCAAGAAAATTATCAAAGAAAGGAAGGTGAACATGGAAAATTTACAAGAACCCATTGTAAATAAGTCTCAAGAAAATGGATTTTGAGGGAGGATTAAGGAAGGAAGATAGTTAAAACAGTATTAGCATGTTCATTCATTATATATAGGAGTGTTTAATTAGATAATTAAAAGGGTTAATTACATCGATGATCACTAAACTTTTTACTATTTTCACGTTACACCATTAAACTTCAAAACGTAATATAAAAGTCAATAAATTTTAATTTAGTAAATGAAGACGACCTAGACCACTTAGGCTCTGTCTAACTATCAAAATCAAGAATCCAATTTAAATTTTGATCTGTCTAGGCTAGACGCTCAAAATTTGATTTCTCTCTAACTAATTCTCCTATTTGTCACTAAGTAGTTCACAAAGGTCTCATGTGGCCAATTAGCTACATTGTTAAATTTTACGTTTTCTAACCTTATTGACATCAAACTCACTAGTGTTTATAAATGACGGTTGATGATTTCAAAATAAAAAAGTTTCAAATACTAATGATGTTTTAGGAAATTTTAATTTTTTAATCTTTTCATTTTCAGCTCATTTAGATAACGTTTAATTAGGAGATGAAGTGAATGCCTAAAAACCAAAATACTATGATCTCCCGGATGAAAAAAATGTGATTACAAGGTAAATCTGATTGTAAATAATTTTAATTATCGAATGTTTATAATTTGAGGCCATTAACAATTATTCTAGGCATTAACTGAAGTCTAGTCGTAGTTATGTTAAAAAGTGCAAAATTAAACGACTTTTATATCACATAAAATTTAGTAACAAACAGTGAATCGTGAAAACGAGTAAAGTTCGGAAGCCAGAATGTAATTTACTCTTAAAACAATAACAAAAAGATGGAGAAATTCAGAGTTGTGCCTAACTGCCGTCGCGGGAAACGAAACGTACGTTTGGCAGCCAATGATATTTGACTTTGAGAGTGCTTCAAATAGTTTGTGAACACGTGGCAGTGAGTGCAAAATGCCACGTGAGCAATGTATAGCGTGTAGCTTATTGTGGTGTACAGGTCAGCAATAGGCCTAACAGATTAAATTTTGGTATTTATTTTAATTTTTGAGGTGAAGTGGGATGATGTGGTGTTAGATTAAGACAATACTAATCTCGGTTTGCATAATGTGAAATTGTGAAGTGGATTGAGGTTTTAAAGATTTTTGGTATCTTTGTCGGAATTTAATGGATTACGCACTTGCGAGCTCATGTGGGACGCTATCAAGCACACATTGTTCAATTCGGGTTATTTGAAAACGTCCAATACTATATCTATGAAAAATTGATGATACAATTTGGTATCGGTTTTTGAAAAAAAGTTAATGACTCAATATGGTTTGGTTTTACAATTTTCAACATATTTATGGAGGATTAATATTAAAAGTTTGAAATCTAAAACTGTATCAATAGAAGTTAGGCCATCTCCAATGACACTTTATACTTAAAGAATTAGAACTATTCACCTCTTCAATTCTACTTCATTTGTGAACTCAATAAATAAAGTAAACTTACCGTTACTTTAAATTTGAAGTTTCATGATGAAAATGAAGTAAGGCTCATTTCTCACATTTTGATTAAAATAATAATAAAAAGATAATGTACCTTACTTTTTTATGACTTTTATTTTTATTAACAATATAAAAAAATAATATAACAAATAATATTAATAAAATATTGTTTATAAAATTAGAAATAGAGTTGATGGTTGGAGAAGTTTTACTGTAAGTATAAGTACAATATATTTAAAGATAAAATAGAGAAATTTGAAGTCATAGTAGGCAAAATGAAGTAGATGGTTGGAGATGGTCTTAGAGACACAATTCGGTTCGATTTTGAAGAAAGAGTCAATGGTTTGTGTTCTAAATTATATTATTCAACTATTTTGTTCAATTTGAATCTCCAAGATCTATGTCTATTTCTTGATATAATTTAAGAGATTGATAATTTTATTAATTTTTCCTCAAATAATCATATATTGGAAATTGTGAAAATACAAAACGCTAAGTGTCTCATCGAATTAGGTAAAGAAGAACTGAACTTTTAGGGCTTGATTGGTTCAAGGGTGGAGATGATTTGTAAAGGATGTGAATTTGAATTGTTATCGTTGATCTGAAAGATTGTTGGTGATTTTCAATCATGATTTGTTTTCAATCTTGGGAACTTCGATTGATCGTCATGTATCTAATTTGTTGATGGTTAAGACCGTTAATCTTGTCTGTAATCTAGTTTTGACATTGAAAAAATCGTTTTCAGAGATTTGATTCATCCATTCCAGTGTATACTTAGAGAGACACATTTTGCCAGTTTGACTTTATGCTTTCTCACAATTAAGATTTTGGATGACTCAACTCTTTTTTGACTTCTTATTGTTCTCTTCTTCTAAACACTTTGCGCTTCTGGATGACTTCTTTTATTGAAGCTCATTCATGCTTCTGGAAGCCTTCTACTTCTGAGTTATAGCCCAACAATAGTACTTGATACTAAAAGCTTTACTTAGGAAAATTGTTAGTCCCTAAAATTATAAGTATAAAACTTGTATATCCATATTGACTTCTGATCATTATTACAATGTCAATGTTATATAAACTTTGTAGATAATGTGTCTGACCTACAAAGTTGTATAGATTATTGCAATGTAACCAAAATATTACTTGTATACATTATTACTAAGGAAAAGAAAAACAATACATCGTTTCAGATATTGGAAGATTGCAAAGAAAACTCAATTACACATGTGATATCAGAATTGGGCTACCAAATATTCATATAATTTGATCTCTTTATGTCACCCTAGGTTAATTTATGATATTTTTATCCTTGACTTTTTTTCATATACAAAAAAGGGATATAGTAAAACAAAAAATAAAATTGTGATTTGATTAATTGACTTAAATACATTTGTTGTTCTTTAAAAAAAAAATACATTTGTTGTTGATACTACAACGCTTAAAACCGTTATGGTCCAATACAAAGAAATTTTAATTCAAAAGAAAGAGAATTCTTTGAAAATCACAATATAAACATACCTTTTGAAAGGAAGTAAGATAAAAAGGAATAACATTTCAGTATTCTATAAATTTTTCTTTAAATTTGTTTTTCTATATATCATGGGAATCTATATCTATATATATACTTAAACCTCTAACGATAGCCTCCACGTGTCGCCTCCTCCTTAATTCACTCTTTGTAAATCTTATGTGTCAAGTTCTCCTCAATTCACTCTATATAATGGAGGTAGTAATTTCTCATCAATTCATATTTATTTCTGTTACATTTCTTACTATAAAAACTTAAGCCTAATTGATTCTGAATTTAATAAATAACCAAGTTTAAATCAATAAAATATTAATCTTTCCTTTTTGTTTAAAAAGATATTCATGATTTCTTAATTTTCATATTCCTTCCCGTAATAAGTTTTACCAATTAGTGATTGATCAATTTACCTAATTAAGTTTTAAAGTAATTCCTAATTGTTTTCAAAAAAAGAGAAAGTATTTCTTATTTTACTATTCTTCTCTTTATGTTTTCTCTAAACTCAAATTTTGCTATACTTTCCTACTCTCTCTCCCCATGTTTTCTCTGATGTTTCTTCAATAGTTGGTGGTGATCAAATCTTCTTTCTCCGCAATGATCTCATGATTTCTTAATTTCGATTATCTCCTGTTTTGTTTTTTAAATCTAATTATCTCACGGCAATGTTTCAGGTTTGCAGAGTTGTTGTCTTCTTCTTCGAGTGGATCTCCATGATTAGAGATAAACTATTTGTTTCGGCTACTCATCATATGTTTTCTAACCTTAGATATCATGCACTATATATTTATGTTTATCTATAAACCTCACAGTTGAACTAATTCTTCAATGCATACTACTTTGTTTTCGTTTGTCCTGTAATTGCCATGCAATCCACACGCTTATATCATTCCTATGACTTTACTTTCACAATAATTTAGTACTCAATGTAGCTAATTTGCTACTTTTAGTGAATTCTTATGAAAAAGTATGCATGGATAAGAAGTTGAGGCTTGATTTATATCTTTTGCCTCCCATTATACAGGTTTGTTCATCTTTCTCTTTTTAGATTTATCATTTTATCAGATTTATTAATATTTACAAACGTTATCAACATATTTGCTTTTCCATTCCATGTATCGGAAATAATTTTGGTATTGTTCATGATTATAAATGTCTCATTTTTCACTCACAATAGTGATTTATTGTTCAAAATGGTGATTTAGTAATTTTATTTGCTTAGGTTGGTGATTAAATTTCAATGATTGTCAACATGTTTTTTTAACTATTAGCACCAATGGTTTAAAGAAGATTAGCATATATATGTTCTTAATTGATTTGTATATAATAAGTAGGTCTTTGTTCATTAAGATATATTTTATTTATGTTTGTTGATTGGTGTTTTTCTCCAATATTAATTGTTAGACATTTCTTTCATCTGGGTGAAGTGTAATTGTCTAATTCATTGCAAAGATGTGTATTGAATCATTAGATGTGCAACAATTTTACACATCACGACTGGGCCATTCTCACACTAGAGAGGTTATGAGTTCGGACCAGGGTAGAGGGTTTATTTTTTCATTTAATGTAACCGCAATTGTATTTCTCACATTTTCTTTAGTTTTTACTTATTAACATTTTGCAGTTTCTATGTTGATTAATAAAATGGACACAATGAAATATCGATTAAGCTAAGCAACTTTGTCTATAATAACGTGCATGTTTTTTGAAAGGATAAAATGTTGAGCAAGCACTTAACATTTAAAGGAATCGACATTTCGCTGATCTTATAGTTGTTCATGATATCTTCTAATGAACAAATTTGTCTACACATGATGATGCTTAATGTTGATGATAATTTAGTAATGTAACTTTGTGTATTGATTCGTATAGTTAGATGTGTACAAAAAAAGTAGATTAGTTTTCTTAAGAATATTGTTTTACATATATATCTCCATATTATCTATTTATTTATTTTCACAATATGTTTATAGGGATTGCCTACAAAAATATTAAAATTAATACTATTAACTTTTTTTTTGGAAAAATTAATACTATTAACTAAAAAGCAAATAATGATTAAAGAAAATTACTTCAAATCAGGGAGCAAATGATATTAAAACTTTGTCAAAAAAAATGATATTAAAATTAGAAATAAATAATTAACTTTCTCAAAATAAAATGATATACAATAATTGAGATTCATGCTAAACAAAACTTGGTGTTCAAATTAATTTCAGTTTTTTGCGAAATTCATATGAATTCCAGTTGTAGTTATCAAAGAGAGTACTTTTTCATAATTACAAAGTAAATGAAGTCCGTGCATCGCACGGGTCTAAAACTAGTTATTATTTTTACATCTACGCATGTGTAAAATTTATATATAACATGTTACGTATTCGTCCCTTCGTGTAATGGAAGGAAAGATGACACTATGGATTTTGATAGCCAATCGCTCATCGTAATTTTTCATTATTTTTTAGAAATGTCACCAATGAAAATGGATTAGTCGCTAAATAAATAGCAGTCCAAATGGATATTGTGCTGGTGTAAAGCTAGATGTTAATCGACTATGGACATTCAAAATTAAATAATTCGATCCAATGGTAAATTTTTAACCACTAACAGATATAGATATGGCTCAAAAGTTATTACTTACAACTACACCGCTCCTTCCAAACATTCATACATTTAGGAATTAGTTCTTCTTGAACTAGAAACTGTTGTTTAACCAATTGAACCAAAAGTTCGACCTAATAGTTAAGGCCCAACAACATCTTTTAATCTAACACACCCCCGCACGCAAATGCCCTTTAGAAATGAAGTGTGTACAACACAGAGCCACTTTACCATGTGTTAAATTCAATCACAAATGGGGGCTGTTAGGATTCGAACCTGGGATCACAGGCTCTGGTACCATGTTGTTTAACCGATTAAACCAAAAGCTCGAGCTAATAGTTAAGACCCAACAACATCTTTTTTCGATACAGAAACTATATGAGTACTGAGTATTCAAAGAATTATACATTATTGGATACTTCCAAGAATAAACCCAGGGCCGGCTCTAAGGCTAGGCGGCATTGGCAGCCGCCTAGGGCCTCAGGTTCAGAGGGGCCTCCGATTATGAGTGAAAGGTTCAATAGATGGAAAATAGAGAAAGATGATTAGTTGTAATTTGGCGGCAAAAATGGAGTCGTTTGTAAAAAATTAGATTAGATAAGAAGAAGAAGAAGAAGAAGAAGAAGAAGAAGAGTACTGTCTTTTTATTTCCAGCTTTTTATTTTTTTGAGAAAATCTATTTCCAACTTTTTATTTGTGAAATGAATGTTCAACTTTAGTTTCCTTTAAATATAATATTAAATTAAGGAAAGAAATTCAAAAATTTGGGTTTTACTTCACCTATTTTACGAATTGGACACTTTTCGTTCTTTATCTAATAAAACTATTCTTTGTATTTTTTTAACTTATTCTTTACGACTAAAATATATTTTTACCTATATTTCATTATAAACCTTTTACAAAAAATTTAAGGAAAAAAAATAATATCTAAAATTACAAAAATAATCGAGAACCATATTACTCATTTTCATTACAAATCTACACTATTAAGACATGTAAATTCTTAAAATAAATTTTCACTTATAACAACATTCACCAATTTTCTTTTATGAAAATGATATTTGAGCTCAATTCTTTTAGAATTCTATAAGTTTTTTCCTTCGGTTGCAACATTTAATAGAGATCTTACATATTAAAATTCTTCCCATTTTGTAGAAATAAAAACCATAGCAAATTTTAATAGAATGTCTAAGTATATAAAGTGTTAAAGTCACCTATTTGCAAGTTCTAAATCATGGTCTAACGTTTGTAAAAAGATCCACCAATATGACATTTTTTTTAATTCATCCTAACAATAATAACTACGAAAAAACTCATCAATTATGAATGAATTGTTTAAATAATTGAATTTATTTAGTTTTTTTTCCGTGCATAGGGCCTCCAAAATGTTGGAGCCGAACTTGAATAAACCATAATGTATGATCTTTGACTACTATATGGATTAGTTGTTAAACACTTACATATTACCATCGGATCGAAATGTTTCATCACCATGAAATGGTTGATAATTAACTTGTGACTTAGAATTACAGGAATATAAGATTATAGTAGTTTCATTATCATATTTCATATTCATACGCACAATATCTATTTAGACAACTTATCTACATACGTGTTACCTTTGTGTTTATTGGCTTTTTCATAAACCGCATTTCTTGAAAATGATCGAACTTCTGAAGGGAGCTAGGATTAGACATGGAATTCCACCAAAAGCATGTTATTATCAAAATCCATAACATGGCCTTTCCATTATCCATTCTTATTTATCACCTACAAACCATATGAAAATGTTTTAGTTATGCTTAAGTATATATGAATTCTGATAGCACTGAAAATCACTCATTTATTTATAAGCTAAGAGAAAAAGGAAAGTACGGCAAACAATTTCATATATAAAAGGTAATTACATGACTTTCTTTTCATGATTTTTTTAGTTGGAATCAGATTTCGTAGCGTGTGTCTCAAGGGGTCGGTACCAGACTCAAAGCACCTTAAATACAAAGAACTAATAAAGATAAATAAGCAACAATACCTTTTTTTGGTTTTTCCACTAAATAATAATAGTACCAATAATTTATGGCGTATGCTATGCTTATTTTGTTTTTCCTTCTCTTTTTTCTTACACTTTGTCCAATTTACCATTAGATTAAATTTTAACCCATAATTTAATGACGGACAAAACAAAGTAATGCTTACTTTGTGAAAAACGAAGTAACCATAGAATTTTCCATAATTTATATTATTATTGTAATAAAAAAGTTTTATATAATTATTACTAATTATTGATATTCACTTTACAACTATAACTTATTGAAAATTATGTCATAATCCGTCAAAGAAAAGAAAATTATGTCATAATTCTGTCAAACAAAATTATAATTTTTTTGTAAATTTTGTTTATTATTTTAAGGGGAGAAATTTTGTGGTTACTTTAATTTGACACAAAATAACCATTACTTTGTTTTATCAACCATTAGATCATGAGTTAAAAATTAATCCAATGATAAATAAGATAAGGGAAAAACAAAGTAAGAGAAAAACAAAGTAACTATAGCCCGGCTATTTATGAAATATTCTTATTTCATTACGTTATTTAACACAATATACATTAAATGCTTTAGAATATTATTTCACTATTTTAAATGGATTATATAATATTATTTTTACTAGTTTTAATTTAAATATTAAGTAAATGCAAAAATACAGTTATAAAATATCTGATTAAGGAGCAACTTTAAGTGAGGACATGAATGTAGGAATGAAATGTATCTTTCATTTTTTATTGAAATAAATTTCATTTATAATTAATAACAAAAAAAAATCCTACCGTCAACTTTGAGTGTAATTTGAATCCATGACATCGTCAGTTATAACAAAAGTTATAGCCACTAGGCTAAGATCTTTACCACAAAATAGATCTTACACTACATATATAGAGTTGATAGGTGACGCTTATTAGTAAAATATGAATTTAATACATGCATGATGCTTTAAAGCCATGAAACCCATTGCAATGTATTGGATTTGGGTTAAAATTGTGGGACCTAAACACACTCCCATACACCTACCAGGATCAAACGCACATCTACGCATCCTCCAAAAAAAATAATAGCAGTAAAAGCACACTCAAGAGTTTAGCATGAAAACCTCTTCAATAAACCTTTTAAAATTGCACTAAAAATTATTACAATTTTTGGACAGACAAAATTATTACAAAAATCCTAGTTAACTAGCTTTGAGTATGTTAATTACAAATCACTAAGCCCCAAGACTATTTATAAGAGGACTCTTATTTACATCTTTCTTTCTAAGCAATATGGAATTCTTACATCCCTTTAAAACATTATTAAGCAATGTGGGATTCACTCCCCTTTTACATTTACACTAATGTGGGATTTGGGTAGAAGCCCAACAAAAAAAGACTATTTGCGTCATATTAAACTTGAGTATTACGGTTGCTTATTCAAATTAACTCTCAACGTACAATCCATTGTTTGGGAATGAACCAAGAAAAAAATGGTGGGCGTATGCTGACCAAATCAAAAGTAGATGACGTCAAAATAGGAATGCTTGAATCATGAGAAATCATAAGAATGACAATGGAAGTATGAATAAATGGATTGAAATAGAAAGAGATAGTTGTTGACTAATAAAATATGAAATCCAATAATTACATGACATTTTATGTGGTGAGACCCAATATGCTAGACTTATATCAAAGCCGCGGTATTTATTTGAGACATGTGATTTGATAATATTTGATATATGTCGTATTCTTATTTTATGACATTTCATTAACAGTTCATCACTATCATACCATAATTTTAAGTCATAAATTAATGAATCATACCAAATATGCGGAAAGAGAACTTTTACGAAATACTCTAGTTTGTTAACTTTAAACATTTTTTTAGCATTAACGGGACATTTGTTTAGAATTGAGAATGAGATGAGATGAAAATTGAAATTGAGATATGATTAAAAATGGTAAGATGGTTTGAAATTGGTAAAAGAAGATTAGAAACCCCTTATTTGTTTGGTGGAATGAGACTAAATTAACTCTCATCTCATCCCAACAACATGGATGAGTCCCCCATCTGTACCCTCCATCCCCCTTTAAACAAACACCCCGTGATATTCTACAAACTGGATAAACACCTAAAGTTATTATTTTCCCATATATGTGAGATCAAAGTGAATACTTAAAAACAAAACAAAACAGAAAGAGATGAGTAACTACTCTAAACTTCTCTTTTCGAGATTGTATTGCCAACAAACCTGTATCGAATGGAGTTTCCTTTTGGACAAGTATACATATTCATGGTGAAAAATCGTTCCTCTTTCTAGTTCCTATCTAAAATACATCATATACACATATAGGTGTGAGCTTTACAAATACAACAGAATGCAGCTGAAAGTCGTGCAAGTATAGATCGCCGTCTTTACGATGTATGAGCTTTCAGCCAGTTAGTTTCCAGAACAGTCCCTCGGATAAGAAAATCCATAGATCTTGTGATCAATCAAGGAGACTTTCCATCATGGTATACTTGAAGTTTAGCTTTCTTTTCAGGTATACGTTCCCATCTCAAATCAGCCTTGCTGACTTTATCCCAATTTTGTGACGCTCGGGAAAGGCTTCAAATTCCAGACCAGTCAAAATTCGTCTTGTTCAAAACCTTTCCGGGTACTCCGAGAAGCAAATTTAGGCTTCTGTTTCGCAGTTCTAACCTCAGCTCAGCTCAGCTCTGGAGAATATTTACGCTGAAACTCTGGGTGCTTTTGGAGCCCAAAGTAGAACTCTAATGCCTCGGATTTAAGGTATGCAAGCTTTCTGCTTCTTTATGAATTAGTTGAAGAAGTATGGAGATCTGATTACTTCCTGCAAGTCGAAGTTTCCCCTCTCTGGAAGAGGTGGAAACTGCAATGTTGGATATGCTGTCTGAAAGTCCTCAAGCAACTGGAGATGATCAAATTTTATGTAAGCTCAAAAAAACCAAAACGAGTAGGGGGAAGAAAGTATTAACATAATTTAGTTGGGTGCCGGACTTATATATACTCACATTTTCGAGTATTGGCTTGCTGTAAAGTTCCACAAATTTTTCCCTGAGAATCTTATTCATCAAATCCACGTCACAGGCATGTGTCCAGAAAGAGTCATGCACACCTGCACAAGCATTCCATTTCATTCACATATCAGAATTGCAGAAGGAATGAAAAATAGTCACACTTTTGAATCATTCCAAGTCATGGGAATAATATTAATATCACCAAAATATTCCATTTGTAATCATATCAATGCTTTGTATTACACTTATTTTTCCCGAATGTCTCGCAAAAAATTCATGTGTGAATTCTAAAACGACATATTGCACTATTACAGATCCTGAATATTAAGATCTCATGAGCCCAGTAAATATCTAATGACTTCATACAGAAGTGGAATCACACAAAATACGCAGTAATTAGTACATCATATAAAGACACTCCAGCATATGATATGCTTCAGCAAGACACTTATCACCTCACATCCTTTGTTGCTATAGGTATAAGGGTCAAATTTACCCCTGAGGTCATTGGGGAAGAACAATTAGACCCTTTAACACACAAAATCGTGTAATGCCTCCCCTATGGGAGAAATCCTAGTCCCTTTTCATCCCTATGGTAGAAGCCCTAGCGCATTTTATCCTTTTCTAAGTCAATATGACAAGAAATTACGGACGGAAATCTTTACGAAAGGATATAATTTTGTGCCATTCTGTAAAACTGATCTTTCCCAATAACATTAAGAGGTAAAATTGACCCTTATCCCCATGATAGATTTCAGATGACAAAACAAACCTGCAAAACGGAGATCAGCATCCCTACAAGCCAAAGCAGTCATCATCATGTGTGAGCCATCAAGTGAATGCACGAAGTTTGGAGGGAATGCAGTCCTCTGTTTTCTAACCTCTACCTGGTACATGATGTAAATTGTATTCTTGTCAGCACTTGAACTTACAGGAAGAAAAAACAAGAAATATGATAGATCAACTTACCGAGCTACCCTCACGCTGCAAGGCCAAAACCTGAAGAGAAGTTCTTATCTGCCAAAAATTGAGTTTAATTATTAGGTTGAACAAAAACATCCTCATAGATTTCCATTTCCCCTTGCGACAATTTTTACTATGAACAAATATATCATCTATTCCAAAAATTTATCAACTACTGATGGATTAAAAAAAAATAACAAAAATTATATAGAACAGCAAAATTATGAATTCATCAGAGTTATATGTAGATAATAAGACAAGATAACACTCACAAGATGCCTTTCACTCTTGTAATATGGTTGGACAACAGGAAGACCCAGAGGAGTCGTCCATCTTACAGGTTGGTCTTCCGAAGCAATGACCTGCAAAAGTTTTACTTGATTAATAAATTCATGATATGATATGTATCGTGCAATGAAGTTCACCTTTTCATTTGACTTTCAAACACACAAGAAAAATACCTTTGCACAATTGCCTAGCCAAGCCATTATATCTCGTGCAGCTTCAAATAACTCCCCCAAGGCAGTCAATGTTACCTATAGAGAGAAATACAACTTGAGAATAATATAGGAAACAGGAAAATAATTGTGCTTGCAAGTACATACAGCAAAAACTTTTGGCTGATCAAGCACAATCATTATACTCCTAAAACAACCACTGTGCTTCCAAATATCCATGAAAATATCTATCATAAGCACCAAAGTCACATTGCGAGAACAGGTTCGGAATACTAGGAGTACATAAGTATCCTGTCAATAAAAAAGGCTTGCTCCCTAACTTATTATTTGGTTAGGCATCCATACACCTAAAACAACCACTGTGCTTCCAAATATCAACCACAAAATAAAATTTAAGTTATGCTCCCTTACTTTAGCAACATAACACGAAGTGCTAAACAGCATTCTTTCATCTGTAATATGCCCCTTCTCTTCCAATCTCCTTTTTATTTGTTCGCGTGCTCCAACATAGGTGACACCATAAACTGAAGTCATCACTGTTTGCTTAACTAATTTCCGATCCACCTGAAAGCTTTCATAATATCAGATTTGGTCAAAAAATCTATTCAATGTTTCTTACTATGAAGAGACGAGATAATCTAAAACCCAGAGTGACAGAGCATAGACAAACCTGATCGATTAAGAGCTTGGCTAATGAAGCACTAGGATTTGTACTAGGGTCCTTATTGCTGTCTCTTTCAATTATTTCTTGGACCCTGCCACACAAACTCTCAAATCTCAAGCAATGACTAAAGTTAAAAACCAGACAAAAAATGGCTAAATTAACAGTGTAGACCATAATACCTCATTGCAATTTCTGTGTACACATCAGCAGGTTTCTCTCCAGCAATTAAATTAACTGCTGCTGCTTCCGGCTGAAAACCAAATTGGCCAAAGACATCATTAAATTAACAAGACAGTCATTGGAGAATAATCCTCCAGGGGTAAAAACTGAAGTGAGAGTACTCTTATATGTTTAGTGTGGTTTTATACAGATTTTTATATGTTTCTTGTTCAATTTAGTGTGGTTTTACAGTATCCCAGCTTACTTCTTACCTTTAATAATTACTAGTCTATAAATTGCTAGTCATAATACGCTGTTAAGTGGATGATATTGATGGCAGGTATAGAAAGCTTCGTGACTTTTTCTAACCCGTTCTATATCAATTTGCAAATATAGTCCTTTCAAATTGGTCATGTGTCTAGTAAGTAAAACAATTTCGAAAAGATTTCTACCTGATGAGTTTGTCAACTATGTTTTCCTAAAAATAAACAATAAAAGAAAACATCCATATTTGCGCAACAGGGACGTACACTGTTTCTTCCTAGAGCTGCATAATGCTGTAAGCCATTGCATGATCCATCCTATTAAAGAAAATGAGCAGCAAATTAGGAGAAAAGAACATCAAAAAAAAAAAAAAAACATTTAAACAAAAGATGTAAGAGGCGTAAGACTCTGATATGGCAGCACAACCCATCGTTCCTTCTGCTGTACTCTAATCAGGAGTTTACCTGATGGATTGGCAGGTGAGAGATGACAGTATATGGTGATGAGCTCTTTAAGGCTTCCGATAAATTAATACAAGCAGCTAAGCACTGGAAAGGATCTTCAGCTGTTAACCACCAACGATTTCCATCGACAGGGTTTTCTGCTGAATCAAATATATCATTTATATGATCCTCAACAAATGCTAGACGCCCATCATGAGAGAGCTTTTCAACCCCTCCAGAATATAGGTTTGCCAAATGTATCTTCAGCCACCGTAATCCAGACTTCCCCAGCGGTCGTCCTTCGGCGAACTCAAGAACTCCTCGACATAGATCGGAACTTAGATGAGTCAAATGTGGATGCATTGGATACGCACGTCCTCGAAAATCAAGATTGTGAGGATAGTAAAAGCCATCCTCTTCTTTCAGTTTTCGAGCCACCTGTTTCAACAGGTGATCAGAATCCATGGTCATAGTACGGAAAGTAAACATCTCTACAGGTATCACTAACCAAGCCAACTTAAGTCAATAAACTGCAAGATCAACTAACCTGTACTGACCATGAAATTACTACCTGGCATTCTATTCAACAAACTACTGTATGATGTGACAAAAATAGATTGGTATGACCACAAATAACATGGGAAAACTTACCGAAAGCTTAAGTTCAACGTCACATCGCTGAGAATGTCTCTCTCGATTTGTTTTCCTAGCTTTCCTAGCAATCCATTTCCACTTCTGAAGGTCTGTTAAATCCTCTGAGAGTGGTTTCTCTGGTATTGGAATCTGAAGCCAAAGAAAGAAGTAAGGAAATGCAAACAATAAGTTAATACTTAACATTAAGCAATTAAATGCACCATTACAGAATGTTACAAAGGAAAAGAAAAAGGATATCTGACAAATACACCAGTACAGGCAGGATGAGTTTTACCAAGGAAATTCTATCAGATGACAATTAGCTTGAAGCATTATAAACATCAATCCTTAAAAGAATGACAACTTTTTTAGGAAAATAGGTGAGAACTCTGAAAATAATTGGCTGGCAGTGTCTTGATATCTTAAAAATTGTTTTTGCTGTTAAAAAAAAATTCATGCATAACAAACTGCTTTAAGAGATACGAAATTTGAAGCTGTACTAACATCTTCCCTGTCAACCAACCCAGCAACGTTACCACCACTTGCCCAGACGCTCTCGACTACATCGAGTACTCTTCTGTTCACCCTCCATTTGGTGTTTCCAAGTGTATCCAATGCCTGCACACATTACAGAAGGTCATAAAAAGGTTATTATTTAGGTTGATTATTAGATAAATAAAAACAAATGACACAGCCGGTACTAAAAATAGCAACAAGATCTCACTATGATGACGAACACCAACCTACAAAAATGCAGATCTCAAATTTCACTTATCAGGGCCATAATGCCTATGAAATGCAATTCTCAAAGAGAGAGAGAGAGAGAGAGAGAGAATTAGGCTCATATCAGCGAAACACAGAACTACAGAAATACCAAGTCATAGCTTAATCCTGGTGGAAGAAATTTAAGTACAACTATTTAAGAAAGGTACTGTAGCCGAATGACCCCTCAAAAAATTGAGGCATGCATGTAAACCATTAGATTTCAAGAAAAATTTGATACATCTGACTGAGGGGTAGGAGAGGTAATTAGAGAATTCCCGGAAATGGATTTATACCAGCTAAAAGTAGAAAAACGAACTAATTTCTCAATCAAATTTTCTCTTAGAATTCAAACAATTGCCATTACCATACAAGTCTAAGTGCAATAGTAATGCATGTATACTTATAATTGCATAGTTATAATAGATAAATAAGTGTAGCATATGCCAACACTAAATTTTTTGATAAAGATTGTATACAAAAGTTATACCAATATTATCAAACGTGCACACATTTAAAACCGACCTAACTACTAACTCTAGATGTATCTGAGGCCTAATTCTTACTTTTTCAGCTCAAGGAGAAACAGAAGCTGATATTTAGACAGCTATAATAAGAAGTTGATACTCCAACCAGCTTTAAAGACAATAGTAATCTTCTCTGGGAAAAAATAGCATGTCCACAATTTGTTGTGGTAAGGATAAGATATTTAAAATGGAAGCGTGAAATGTAAAGCTCAATAGATGCAGTGCCAAGAAAACAATCTGGTGATTATGGTAACCGAGGTATGTCAGCAAAGACTAGATAATTTAACATCCAAAGCAATGATGGTTGAATTTATTTAAATTATACGAGGGAAGCATACCAGAGATAAACCCATAATTTCTTGGGGAAATCTGTAATCAAGAGGGATTAATTACACTACACTTGACGTTTCCAAATATCCATCCCATAGAGCTTGGTGAAACATATTTGCATAACCAACTCAATCTAAACTAAGGTTGAGCTTGATAATTCTTCTTTAATTTTTAGACAGAATCTATTAAATCGTCATTCACAAACTAAGAGACTGCGGTGTGCAACTGAAAGAGGGAAGACTTCAACTTAATACCTGCTAAACATATGAACTATACCCAGTGCATGCTTTTTCAATGATTAGCATCCAAGAAAAGGGATTTCCTCTCGTCTTTCATTCATATAGAGTGCAATATTTAGCCAAATTGCTGGTCATCGCCAATAACCACAAAGGGAAAAGGAAGAAAGAAGCTTATATTGTCTCACCTCAAATACTTTTTGCATACTTCTCCCAGGAATGTGCCTAAGTGCATCTTGTTGCTTCTTAGATCCATGAGTACGCATGACATATGAAGGTAAGAAGAAATGACCACCCTTGTTGTAACTGTATTAAGTTTCAAAACATACATATAATTAGGCAATAACTAGGTTCACTACAAGACATATCATTCTGGTGCAGCCAAAAACAGTCACTTGTACCCTTGTTTTGGGTTCTTTAATTGGGGAAAGAACAATAGAAAAATGTTGAACTTGCGAGTAAAATTCAAAGATCAATACTAACTGAAAATCTTTTATTTCCTTTGTATTTTTAACTAAAGGGAAATTATGATTATGTTCCTTCCTTTCTTGAGTTTTCCGTATTCTTGCAAGATGCAAATATTTACATACAGTCAATAGTGCCTTGATAACTTTCTTCAATATATTTAGTGGCTTTCTTCAAAATATGCAACATCTAGTTTTGTAACTTTATTAAAGCATGCTATATATCTAAGCTTCCAACCCCTAGATAACTAACTAAGGGCCAAAATTTTCTGTACAAAAGAAAAAATTTGGAAAAAGAATAGAAGAAAAATCACAGCGTCCTTGTACATTTCTACTGGCTTATATCAGTCTAGTTTAATTATTTTGTGTGTGCAGGTGTAACTTAAGCAAAAATCACAGTGGTAAATCTTCACAGCCACAAATAAAGGCAAAAGCACTCTTTGCCAGAACATATTATATCTACATCACCAATCCATTTTGTTTTGCACGTACCCTTTCCATTTTCTGGGAGGCACCAGCATTGGAAAATATGGAATCAACATATGCGGAGCCTGCATTAAGAATGAAATGGTGTACACACGTTCATCATACAGAATCGAGAAATTGGATACAAATTCCACATCCAAAGGTTTGTGCTACACAAGTGAAAGTAACAATAAATGAATTATGAATTGCTCAGTCACATCAAAAATTTGAGAGACCTTAAAATACAGATGAATTTGTGCCCTAAAAAATTCACCAAAGGCTATAAGTATTAGTGCCAAATTTAACTTCATCAAATTAAATTAAAGTTTATTGGCATAAGATGTCATATATCTGAAGGCTCCACATGCGTACTACCAGCATTACACCCATGGTCAAATAAGCAAAAAAAAAAAAGACCTAATGAATGCGAAAGAAACCTGTCCTAGCCTAGGAGATATCAAGGTTCAGGTACAGGGTCATGTTCATAACATAATATTACTACCATTTACCAAAAACCACAAGAAACCATTAAGTATTATGACAATGTAAATGACGAAGTTTGCTTCAAAACTTATTCTAAACAATAAGAACTGAAAATGGGCTTAAGAAGTTCAAAGCAATCTTTATCAAACAAAAATAACAAGATCCAAAAACAAAAGAGAGGTTCGTTGACTCACAGATCCATCAAGCCCATTGAGCACGAGGGGATCACATTCTATAACTCCATACGTCTTCACAATTTTCTGCCTAAAACGACCAGCAAAATAAAATATTTACGACAAATGCATTAAGAAGGATAAGCAAGATATTGAAGTAAGGACTAAGGAGAATTAAATCTATCATCTGCTTTACAGAAAAGTCCTTACATTTTTCCAAGCTTGATGAATTCAAGAAAACTGGATAAAATAAAATATTATTCCAGGTCAAAGGAAAAACTATGCAATTTTTCAAGGAAGAGGCCTTCCATTTTCAAGAAGTCGAGAATATCTAAAAAAAAATGACATATAAAACATAAAGCCTAAAGATCAGCCACATTTTGAATGAGCCAATGCAGCTCCAAAAAATAATATAATTATAGCGACATAGTAGATGAATTCAAAACTAGTTCACCTATTGCTAGCAAAGGCCACAGAATCTATCTAGAGATTATTTGTTGAATAGTGATTTGTCAGCATAACAAACACTTGGACTAACAATAAATAAATAACAAGGTTTTCCTTGAGAAGATGGAGAAATAAAATCCTGACCCTGGATTATGTTTTGCAGTCTTGAATCTATGTCTAAATGCTGGTCGGACATCTGGTGGCATATCTGCTGCGGGGCCAATTGGAGCTTGCACATAAGCTGTTCGAGTTAGTAATTCTATCAGGCGACTTCCTAGCTGCACAGTTACACTTCACATCAAAACGAAAATAAAAGAGAAAAGCTGTCGATAACCATTATATAATAAACAGAAAAGGAGAAACAAAAATGAAAAATTTGTTGTCAAGTTCATAATATAATCAGTTAAATTATGAAGTTCTTAAAGGGAAAAAAGAGTATTTAGCCATCTCAAAATATGATATGAAAAGGTTATCAACCTTAGCCTGTTTATCTCGACCCCAAGGTTTCATTTCTTCATTTTTCACAAGCTTTTGCACGTCGATAAGCCGTTTCTTTTTAATCAAATTATTAACACGTTTCCTCAGTATCTCTGTCGCCTTGCCTAGACTCTCCTCAGCATCAGCTGACGTCTTCTTTCTTTGGTAATTCTTCGTCTTCTCCAAAAAATTATGAATCCTAACCTGAGATAGAGAGAGAGTGAGCAAAAAAATGACAGATCTAGCTTAGGTGCCAGCAAAAATTTTAATAAATTGCTTCTAATATTATACCTAATATAAACCATCCATGTAAGTAATTTAAGTAAAGCATATGATAAACCCCCATTTGAGAGTTGTTCATTCTGTATTCTATATATGTTTCAAGAGACACTTGCAAGAGCACATAAATAAGATAGTCTCTATGTTGGGTTAGGATGGCGATGTTTGACAAAAGAAAGACCAGTGGCCCATAACAAAAGTCTAAGGATACTTCTCTAAGGTATAAATCTGAAAATTTAGAAAGGTCTCAAGTTCTTGGATGAGAAAGGAAACTAGTCAGCATGTCATATAACTTCTCATAAACTATCCTATTCAAGAAACACGTTTGGTATATGACTATTTAGGAATTTCATGTTGATAACAATAAATCTTCATATTTGAGAACAAAAAGAAATGTTAATGGATTTGCTTTAAATAAGATATGGAATTTCCTTAAAGTTTCCATATAAGTGCTTATACAAATAGGTAATTCTTAGATTGTTAACAAATAAATCATGAGCATTTGATCCTCAGAAATTTGTTTAAGATGTGAACAGTTAGTGAAATTCAAAATCAAATTGACTAAAACTGAAAACTAAACCAGCTTTTAGAATGAAACTGAAACCTAATCAACGTACGACTTCAAAATGCACAACATGATTTTGGTTGGTTAGGTTGTTTTGGCTTTTAATGCTTGAGGTTCAGTTATTCAGTTTAAACCAAATTATGCACACCCCAATACTTATATCTCCCTCTTATGCATGCACAATTTTATTTTCTTTCAGCAACAATTTTATTTTCTTTCAGCCTTCTTTTCTCAACTCTTTACATAATGTTACAGATACTAGCATTATCAATAAAAAAAATACCATAGGCTGTTATTGAATCAGTGTTCATTGCTTGATAGGTTTTTAACACAAGATAGTAAACAACTAAAAATCAAAAGATAGTTAATTGCATCATCAAATTGAAAAAAGGTAATGATGAACATCCAAGAGGGTTGAGGAATATCCAAATTTCACGGTACATTTTTCAGAAATACTCTGAATTTATATTTTGTAAATCTGATTAGAGGTTTACAAATAACTTAGATGGGGTTATGGATTCAGTAAGCTAAATTGCATTCAGTCTTAATCAGCTTCAACAAATACATCATATCTGATGGTACATAGAAGAGTAAATCCCAACCCATTATAGCTACCTAACCTTTTTGTACATGCCTAACTAAAATGCCAACTATGTACAATCAATCGTACAAGGCTCAAATGAAGGAGAACATCTTATCAGGGCAGTTGGATTAGCATAAACTAGTCAGTTCGCCTAGTTACATCAATTCTACCATTCAGAATGATAAGTACATTTATAGGTTTTAAATGAAATTTCAAGCTATCCTTACAATTCTGAGCTAGAAATACTTGAAGCTAATCAGCAGGTAATGGATAATGCACGACTGATACTTAAGAGTAGAAATTTTGGCACCCAAATGTCTCTTATTGTAACTAATCAACGTGCATTGTCATAAGGAGGGTCAGGAAAGGATGATATGGCAGCCCTTCAAACCATGATATATGCCTATTCAGAATTAAAACTAACCCATTATAGTTACCAAAAGAAATAAATAATGAGCTTAAATAGTTTTCAACTAGTCATTATCCAAAATCAACTACTTCCTCAAATAGTTTTGGGCACTTCGAGCTTCAAAAATGTGTTTTGCCAACCAAGAATGTAATTCAGTAACACTAAAACTCACCTCCTGCTCTATAGCAACGCCAATTTGTACAGCAGCCTGAACAACAGGAACACACCCATCTTCATGACCAATCATTACCAACCCCATCATCTTATGCATAACAATCACCGCCATCTTCTCCGCTGGTAACAACTCAATATACGGAGCAAATGCCGTCTTCTGCTTTTTTGATCTCTGCAAATTCTGCTCCTCCTGAATAGCCTCTTTCAAAGGCTCAAACCACCCCAAAAACAACCCCTTGACATAAGGCAAATTGGGAGCCAACTTCTTCTCACACATTTCTCTAACTAAACCCTGATACTCATCGACAGTCCTCTCCCACGCCTCGGTCTCTTCCTTAATCTGCCTCCTCCTCAACAAATTATACCTCCTCTTCTCAATATCCTTAAACTCCAACTTCACCTCCCGGTTGGTAATTTTATACAAACCCTTGAAAAAAAGGGCAGAAATCCAAGGTGGGTCTTGGATAAAAACCCTTTTTTGAGTATTTTCCGTGTCGGGTAGGTTCAATTTGATCAAATTTTCGAGCTTTTGATGGTCGGTTTCGATGTGTTCATCAACGGCGTCGTGGAGGGGGTGGAGAGGGAGGAGGTTCCGGGGGAATTTGAGAAGGAGGGGGAAAGAAGAGGAGGAGATGGAAGGGGAGAAAAGGGCGTGGGAGGTTGGGATGGAGAGGAAATGGAGGTTTCTATGGGGTTTACGGGTGGAGGAAGATATCGCCGGCGGCCAATTTGGGAGGTGGAATTGAGCGGTTTGGCTCATAATTGAAAAATGGTGGAGGCGGAAATTGAGGAAGAAGATGAAGAAGATAAGGGTATATAAGAGAAGGAATGCAAACCTCCCTTAAACCCCCTCACCCTTTGCCCTGTGGTGTGTAGCAAATGAGCCTTATTGTGCTTCTTTTTGTCACTTTGCAATAGATTTTTCTTGCAAACATACAACATGTCTATTTTCCCCAAATCATTTTCAAAAAAATTAGAATAAACAACGGTTCCGATATATGCAGCTCTTGACTAGAACGGAAAATTCCTTATAAGAATTTCTATGGGGCGTAGATGGGGATGATTTGGTTTCTCGTGGAAGGAATGGGGTAAGATGAAGAGTGGTATATTTTTCTGTGGGATCTACATCTCATTCTCAATAATCATCCAGAGAAATAATCGATTATTTTTTGTTAATTTATTGATTTTTCTTTTGTATATAATTTTATTTATTTCGAAATAAATATATTTTAATGTTTGTAGAATTTGAACATTAGAGACTAAACTGTTTAATATGAGAAATTAATTGACGTGTTGTGATTAAACTTTTTATCTTGTTAAGGAGAGAAAAAGGTTATAAAATATTTTTTCTTTTAGATTTAAACGAAGAATGGGGTAGTCACGTAAATGTTGATTTTCCCGCATGACAGGGATGGAGAAGAATGGTCACCGTTAAAGTCACAGAAATGAGAACATGAAATTTTCGACAAGTCGTGGAATGGGGATGGGAGATGTGATCACCTCATTTACATCCCTAATAATGAAAAAGAAGAATAAGAAGAAGATACAATAATATTTAAAAAAAAAAAAAAGAGAGAGCTTTCATTAAAAAGATGGAGTCATGATTAATTCTAGAAAAGAGTAGTTAAGTAACACATGTGCAACTCTATTAATTGATCGGATAACAAAGAATAAATAAATGAGAGTTAACAAAGTTTTTTGTGACCACTAAGCAACAATTTTTTGGTCATTACGTTCCAAAAATGAGTTTTTATAGGTTTCAATCTCTCGATTGATAACAAGTGAATTCTAAAAAAACAAAAACAAAGATACACACTTTTTAAACTTAGTATTTTTCAGAATCGTTATAAAATCTCTAATGTATGTCATCATGGATTGTTACATCCCCAACATTAAAAGTTGATATAAAGCTTCATGAGTATGTTCAGAATTCCATCAAAAGTAGTTGATGAGGATGACAAGACTATCTAATGAGCTTTGTTGAACATGTTGATTCCAGTTGATACTCTTATTTCAAAGTCAGTGTGTTGTCCTTTAGAGAGAGAGACACTTAGCGGGTACTTAGTTCCTCTTTAATGAGAAAGAGAGAGTTCCCTTTTATAGACAGTGGTGGAACTCTGAATAGGTCCCATATGTGGTATACTTAGACGGTTCGTTATTGTCAAGTGGACGAGCTTGATGCCTGGTATCAATGGTGTCCAAGCTTTGTGACCGAATGAGTAACTTGCTTTATGTCTTGGATAGAGTAGTACAATGTTGGGTATGAGTATATGATGGGTCATGGTCCAATCATTCATATTCCTCATGATGAAGTCCCTCCCAACTTAAAGACATAATAGTTGTATTGTATCCATCGTTGGAGTTGTTTGTAGGCGATCTCAATATGAGAAATGAGAAACTGTTGTCATTTTCTTTTGGGGGAAGGGTTTCTTCTGGCATTGTTTGGTTGAGTGCATTTGAATAGAGACGTATGTTTAATTGCTTTACGCGTGTTGTTGTGTTTTGACAAGCGTCGCTGATTGGATATCCGATAAGGGGTATGCAATCCCCAATGTTCTCCAATAGTTGTAGCTACAATTTGGAGAATCTCTATCAGGGATATTGTTATCCTCATCTCTAACCCTTAGGGATTCCTGCGGATTTTAGAGAATCTCCAAAACTCAAAACATTACTATTAGAGATAAATCTAACATGTAAAAATAAAGTTTTAAGAACGATATATTACTAAATCAAAAAGAGCAAACTACAAAGAAAATCGAGGCTACATAAAACCACTCACTTTGAGTAACGGAAGCTAGGCAAAACATGCGCAATGTTAACATGTCTAATAAAGGAAATAAAGGTATTTTAAACTCGTTAATTACTATAACACAACAATTTTTGATCATGCCATTAAAAGAGAACCTCTAATGGGTGAGCTATTGACTGAATTAGTACCATATAATCTCTAACTATGACATAAAAAGTCAATGATGTCTTTGATGTGTGAATCATTGATTGAACCATAACTTGAGAATCAACTTTTATTTGCACAATATACCAAATAAAGCTTAAAATTCTTTAAAAACAAATGCTTAATACATACATAACCCCCTAAACTTGTCTCAAAACCTAGAGGCGACAATTCGACACGTAACACAACAACACGACACGGATTTTTCCGTGTTTGTGTTGAGCATATTAAGTAACGTGTCATTTTCGAGTCGACACGAAATGACACGCTAATTTCCGTGTCGTGTTTGTGTCAACACGAAAAATACGAAACTGACACGAAAAATCTAATTAGTTTTTTACCCTTAAAGAGTTAGGGTTGCAATTGGAGGAGGTATTTAAGTCATCATTATATAAAAATCTAATATCTTTGTATTCTAATGAACTTAGAACTTTGTGAAGATTGAGTGGTTAATTTTGTATATAAATTGTCATCTTTACATAGGTCGGGTTGGGTCGAGTCGAATTGGTCAGGTCGGGTCATTTGTAAATTATCGCTGTAATTTCCGTGTTTGGAGCAGGTCGTGTTTGGGTTTGGAATCTCAACACGAAACATTTTCCGTGTCGTGTTTGTGTTTAGAGTTTTGACACGAACACGAAAGTTGACTCGACACGAACACGACACGAAACACGAAATTGCCACCTCTACTCAAAACTACAATTGTCCTTTTAAACTTCTAAAAGATACAAATAACTCCGTAAACTTGTCCAAAAGTTACAAGTAACCCTATATTCTTGTCCAACCATTACAAATGTCTATTGTTTATGTCGGAAGGTAACAAATAACCCCTATTATTGGTTAATTGATATAAGTAACCCGTGATAAAACATTGCTTGTACCTAAATATAAAAACGATAAATGATATCATTTTTGAAATTTTCGACTCTCTGTATCATTAGTTTACCCCTATGTTATGCATCATTAATACTTTGAACGTTTTAATACCGCTAATTTGAAATTAGGAGGTTATTTATTGTTATTGGACAAATTTATAGGACTATTTGTATTTTCAAAATTTAGAAGAACACTTGATGTTTTGGGACAAGTCAAGAGAGTATTAAAAAAATAAAAATAAATAAAACATATCTTGAAAACAAAAAACATAGATATGATAGTATGTGATATCATTTGGCGGTTGGTTCAACATCCACATACACTCTCTCACCAGCCAACTGCCTCCGGAAAGGTAAGCCTTTTTAATTCTGAATCCTTAACTTTAATTTCTTATCTTCCATTCCATGGCTTCCCTGAGATTCTCAATTTCTCTGGACTCCAAAAACCCCAATTTCAAAAACCCACTTCATATCCCCCCTCACATCTCCCCTTTTCCCATTTCTCGTTTCCCCACTTCAACTTCTTCAACTCAATTCACCCCTCTCAAGGTCTCTCCACTCGAAACCGAGTCACCCGAGAGGGATTTTCCACCCAATCTAATCCCTCAAACCCCAAATGAGGGTTTGATTCAGGGTACCAGGAAGAAACACAAGGGGGTTAAGAAGAAACCGAGGAAAAAACAAGTGGGTATTGGTTTAAATGACAAAAGGAATGGTTTTGAATCGGAAAATGAGCATTTTTTTGTTAATGGTGATGTTGATTATTCCATTGTTGAGTCTAGTTTGGGAGTAGAGCAATGTAATTGTATTTTGAAACAACTTGAGACTTGCGGTAGTGATGATAACGCTTTGGTGTTCTTTGAGTGGATGGGAAAGAATGGGAAGCTAGAGAAGAATGTTGTTGCTTATAATGTGGTTCTTCGGGTTTTCGGTAGGAGAGAAGATTGGGAGACCGCAGAGGTGTTAATTAGGGAAGTGAAAGATAGGTGTGGGAGTGAGGTAGATTTTCGGGTTTTTAACACACTCTTATATGCTTGTTCTAAAAGGGGGAATGTGGATTTTGCTGGGAAATGGTTTCGGATGATGTTAGAATTTGGTGTTCGGCCTAATGTTGCTACGTTTGGTATGCTAATGGGGCTTTATCAAAAGGGTTCAAATGTTGAGGAGGCAGAGTTTGTGTTTGCTCAAATGAGGAGTTTCCGGATCATATGTCAAACTGCTTACTCTGCGATGATTACCATCTATACCCGTTTGAGTTTATACGAGAAAGCAGAAGAGGTTATTCTGTTAATGAAAGAGGATAAAGTGGTTCCGAATCTTGAAAATTGGTTAGTTTTGCTCAATGCTTATAGTCAGAGAGGCAATTTAGGAGAAGCTGAGAAGATATTGGTTGCAATGCTGGAAGCCAAGTTTCCACCAAATATTGTTGCGTATAATACCCTCATAACCGGGTATGGAAAGCTATCAAATATGGTTGCTGCTCAACGTGTGTTTGCAGAGATTCTGAACGTTGGGTTACGGCCTGATGAAACAACTTACCGATCGATGATTGAAGGTTGGGGTCGCTCAGATAATTATAAGGAGGCGGAATGGCATTATAAGGAGCTTAAACGGTCAGGATTTAAGCCTAACTCGTCTAACTTGTTCACTATGATAAACTTACAAGCCAAACATGGGGATGAAGAGGGTGCTATGAGGACTGTTGATGATATGCTAGGAATCGGATGCCAATACCCGTCAATCCTCGGGATCCTGCTGAAAGCATATGAGAAAGCTGGAAGTATAAGTAAAGTCCCTCTCCTTTTGAGAGGTTCTTTTTATAAACATGTTCTCGTAAACCAGACTTCTTGCTCCATTGTAGTCATGGTTTATGTGAAACATGGGTTGATTGATGATGCGTTGAAAGTTTTGGGGGACAAAACGTGGAAGGATCCGTTTTTTCAGGATAATTTGTATCATTTACTAATTTGTTCCTGCAAGGAGTCGGGACGTCTTGAAAGTGCTGTTCAGATATACACTCAGATGCCAAAATCTGATAGTAAGCCGAACTTGCACATCTCGTGTACAATGATTGACATATACAGTTCCCTCGGTCGTTTTTCTGAGGGGGAGAAGCTCTATCTGAAACTGAAATCTTCAGGAACTGCCTTAGATACGATTGGTTTTAGTGTTGTCGTAAGGATGTATATCAAAGCCGGATCACTGAAAGATGCTTGCTCTGTTCTAGAAACAATGGAGAACCAAAAGGATATCATTCCGGATATTTATCTGTACCGTGATATGCTCAGAGTATATCAACAATGTGGAAAGACAAGCAGGCTAACTAATCTGTACTATGAAATCCTGAAAAGCGGAATTATATGGGATCAAGAACTGTATAACTGTCTCATAAACTGTTGTGCTCGGGCTCTACCAGTTAATGAACTCTCTAGGCTTTTCAGCGAGATGCTTCAGCGTGGGTTTTCACCGAACACTATTACTTTCAACGTAATGCTTGATGTTTATGGAAAAGCTAAGCTTTTTAAAAAGGCCAGGGAGTTATTCTGGATGGCACGAAAACGAGGATTGGTGGATGTGATTTCGTACAATACTATCATTGGTGCGTACGGGCAGGATAAGGACTACAGGAACATGGCATCAAGTGTACAGAACATGCAGTTAGATGGTTTTTCTGTTTCCCTTGAGGCATACAACTGCATGTTGGATGCCTACGGAAAAGAAGGTCAAATGGAGAGTTTTAGAAATGTGTTGCACAGAATGAAGCAATCAAAATGCACGTCGGACCATTATACCTACAACATAATGATGAACATATACGGAGAACAAGGATGGATTGATGAAGTTGCAGATGTTCTGAGAGAACTGAGAGAAAGTGGTTTAGGACCGGATTTGTACAGCTATAACACGTTGATAAAGGCGTACGGGATCGCTGGGTTGATTGAAGATGCTATTGATTTGGTGAAGGAAATGAGAGAAAAAGGGATAGAAGCAGATAAGATAACATATACTAATTTGATTACTGCTTTGCAAAAGAATGATAAATATTTGGAGGCTGTGAAATGGTCCTTGTGGATGAAGCAGCTAGGACTATGAACATCTTATGTATTTATTGTGTATATATGGTTGTTTTTTCCTGAAATTCTTGGATGTATTTGGCAAAATCTAAATTTAGGTTATGTTCTTGTTACAATTACTCTACTACTGTTTTTTGGCACAATACCTTTTCGTGGGTGTGGCTTAGGGATGGCGAAGTACGGATTTTGCGGTTGCCATCACTATTCGATTGTGATGGAATTGTTCGAAGATACAAAAGTGTTTGGGACAAGAACGAGAATTAAATTTTTTACAAAGAGAACATGTCTCTTAAAATACTGAGATGTGTGACATAAGGTGAGCTATTTTTAACTCTCCCCGAACTTATGTAAGGTTTGGCTTAGTCCTTGTGACTATAGCTTTAGAGACAAATTTGGATTCAATATGTTATCAAAAGCGCTCCTAAAAAGTACAAAGGCCCTGCAAGACTGATTTAATGTTTTTGTTCTAGTCAATTGGGCTGCAAACTACTTGATGCTACCGAATATACGTATATACTCTTCAAATATACGACACATTCAACTATAAAGTTAGCGTATTTCAAAAGTCTTGAAATATTTAAATTTATTTTACTTTTTTCCCATTTATACTTTATTTAACGGTTTTTTTATGGTTACTTTAAAGTAACGACTACTTTATTCTTTTACATTAGATCACATTTCGTTCCACTAATCTAATGGTGATAATGAAAAAAGTAATGGTTATTGTGTAAAAAATAAAGTAACCATAGAAAAACTCTTAAAACGATACCATAAATATAAACATAATATATACAACGTTTGTACATTACTTAAAGATGGATAAACTTTTAAGGAAAATTATTACTTTTCAGAGTTGATCGATCAATAATGTTGCCAATATAGATACAAAACAAAGATCTACTTGCAACATGTCGCGCGTGTCTATACGAACATGTACTAAAAATCTTTTCTTAATTGAATAAAAACACTTATAAGTTACAGACTTGATCGATCGATTAACAATATTACCAAAATAGGCACAAACAAAGATATCGTGAAGAATATTTACTCGCAACATGTCGCGCGTGTCCACACGAACATGCATTATATTTACCAAAAACCCCTTCTTAACTGAATACAAACACTTATAAGTTTTAGAGTTGATCGATCAATTAATAATATTACCAAACTAGACACAAACAAAAATATCGCGAATTTACACACAACATGTCGCTCGTGTCCATGCAAACATGTACTACATTTACCAAAAACCTTTTCTTAACTGAACAGAAACACTTTCAAGTTACAAAACTGATCGATTGTTAATAACATTACCAAAATAGACACAAACAAAGATGTCGTGAAGAACTTTAACTCGCAGCATGTCGCGCGTGTCTACACTAACATATGTTAAATGTACTAAAAACCTTTTTTCTAACTCAAAACAAACACACGTGTTACAACTAGAAACAAGGTTACACTTACACCATGCCATGCCATGCCCTACTATGGATCACTTTTTCTTATAAATAGCTTCCATAAACAAACGACCTAAGCGCGTCTGCGGCGAAATTATGGGCCGCTAATCACATCAGAGAGCACTCTACAAACCCTAGCTTTTTCCTCTCGTCATCATCGCATCTCCGCCTGAGCGATTCATCATTCTCACCTTAGGTATCTTTAATTCGGGATTTTAGGGTTAAATTATTTATATATCTTTAATACATTATCGAAATTCTCAGTGTGTGATTTCTTCAATTCGATTTTATGTGTTGTTCTAGGTTTTGATTTGTGTTATATGAAGCATTCTTGATCCTAATGCTGTTCAAAGATTACTCTTTTGTGGATTTTAGGGGACATTAGCTGATTGTGGTACTCGAATCTCACAATTGCACGTGAAAATCTGTTCGAATAGCGTTTTCGTTCTGTACTACTTTGTTTGGAATGCATGAATCTGTCAGTTTTGATTTATTTTCTTCAAAGTATCGGAGGAATTGCTGTGTATATACTCTTATCTGCGTGCCATGATCATTGTTAAAAACTTGTTCGATACTTGAAACATTTGAAAGAATTGTTCTTTATAAGCAAAACGAACGCTGGAATGTTAGATTTTTTTTTGGATTGTGCAGTTTAATACCAGTGGGAATATCGCTTTCTGTATTCTGTCTGCTACGTAAGCTGCGTGTATTTTTACTACGACACGTGTAAGCTGTACTTGCTTTTACTGCTAGTGTACTGTTTTAGGAAAATCTCCAACACAGCCTGGCTTACTGATGTAAAAGTCCAAGAACAAGTTTCTTTAATTATTCAAATCCATTGCAAAATCTTGCAGAGTTAGATTTAGTTGTTTGGGTTTGCGAACAAAAAGGAACTGCATATTTTAGTTTTCTTCTGGTCTCGCAATCTATTTGGTCAAGTTCAGAATTCTTTGAATATAATTTTTGTCTACTGATGGTATTATTTATATGGGACTTGTGTAGAATTTTGCATTATATTCCTTGTAAATTTCTGATTTTCATTTAGAAGTGTGAAGTGTGACCCGGGTTCTTGTTTGCTATGCTCAACGTGGTGCTAATCAGTTCATTGAGATTATTTAAGTCGATGTCTCTTTCTAGTAAATCTAAAAATGTATTTATGCTGTTTGTTTTGAAGTTTCAGTGATTCTGGGTATTAATGAAGGCTGTTTTGATTAATTATCATGTGGTGCTACTGTTGTTTTAACTGGGAAATTCACAAAGCAGATGATGAAATATTATGTCCGATTGTAAATTGATAAATGCATTATTATGTAATGTTTTGCTTAGAATTTGTATGTGATTTCAATTTTCATCATTTCATGGCTCTTTGCAGGTACCGTAGTTTCCTGAAAACCCACCCAGGCTTCAACACTAAACTCAATGGCACCGAAACGCTCAAATCTCATGGATGATCCCCCAGCTGCTTCGTCAGAAGAGGATGAGGCAACTTGTAGTGATGAGGAGGAAGAAGATGGTGAAGCAGAGGGATCTTCATCTGAAGAAGAAGCAGGAACCCAAACTGCAAAAGCAGTTGTCAAAAGATCCAATCCTGTTGCTGAACAAGCTGAGTCTGAGTCAGAAACTGAAACTGAGTCCGACTCTGAGGATGGTCCGAGCTCAAACGTCAAGCCCATTGCCTCCAGGCCAATGGAGGAGAGCGTTACCAAGAATGCAAAGGATAGATCCAAGCCCTCGGTATCAACTGTTGCTCCTGGGAAGTTGACTGCCAAGAGGGGCAATGAAGTTGAAAATGACGCTAAGGACTCCAAGCGGGCCAAGAAAGATTCAGAATCCAATGGAGTAGCTGAGAAGTCTGAGGATGCGAAGAAGCAGTTATTTCAACGGCTATGGAGCGAAGATGATGAGATTGTAGTTCTGAAAGGTATTATTGATTTTGCTGAAAAGAAAGGCATTGATCCATCAAAAGATATGAATTCGTTTTGTGAGTTCATTAAGAGATCACTGCACTTTACTGTCGCTTTGAGTCAGTTAAAAGATAAGTTTTCAAGATTAAAGAAGAGGTTCGAAAATCATTTAAGCAAAGGGAAGAGTGGTGAAGGCAAGACATTTGCAAAACCTCATGAGCAGAAACTTTTTGATTTGTCAAAGAGGATATGGGGCAAAGGAGGAATTTGTGCAGGAAGTGGGGAATCGACTGTCAAGGTGAATGGCAAGGCAATGAGCAGCAGTGGTGGTAATAATAACAATTCAAGAGCCAAAAACCTGGCCGCACTAAAATTAGATTTGGATGAGAATGAAATGGTGATCAAGAAGGAAGATGAAATGGAAAACCATTTAGGTTTGAAAGGGATACCTAAATTTGATAAGAGAGTAGATATTCAGAGAATGGAGGATTATGTGATCAAGAGGGGGATGGATATGGTGGGGGGAGCTAAAAAGGCGGAGATGGAAGAGAAATGGAGGGACTTGCATGTGGCTGAATTGGAATTGTTTTTGAAGCGGAATGAGTTGATAAAGGAGCAAGCAGAGCTTCTGCTGGCAGGATACAAGTCTATGCAAGATTAAGCTTGAGATGGAAAAGTTAAGTCATTATTTATTTTCATTTATCGTTTTGTTTTTGAATTTTTGGTCTTTAGAAATTTTGATTAGTATGAAGTTTGTGTTATTTATTCCCTTAGCCTATAGTCTTGTAATAATGGAAAACATTTCTTTTTTCTGAAATACATGGTCTTGTCCATTAGTCTTTAGTGCATGTTCATGTTCATGACTCTTGAGCGAGCTAGAAAAATTAATGGTGTATTTGTTCGTGAATTGATATTGTTACGAGGCAATCAAATTTTCTGTTTCTAGTGGTTGCATTGTGTTCCGCCACTGCCGGCTGGTGACTCAAGTCTCCATTTCCTCTTCCACATCTTTGTCGGTGAAGGCAGACATCGTCATCATACAGTTTTTCGTATATTTTCCGATCCTAAATAAGCCTTCTTCACTAGATATCAGTTTCTCGTATATTTACCAGGTAAGCCTTGTCGAACTTGTGCGTCGTTAGTCTATGTATGAAATGAACATGTCGATAAGAAAAATTGTCTTGATACAGAGTTTGATGCATGAGTTTCATGCCATTGTAATATTCCTTAGATAAATTTTATAAAATATCTCACACCATTCAATATGTTTGTTAGGTCCTGTTCTTCTTGATTTTGACATTGCTGACTGAATTGAAATTGCTGAATTGAATTGAAATTGTTAGATTGAATATAATTAAATAAATTTTATCATTCTAAAATAAATTAACTTAAACTTTATTAATATTGAAAGTGGTATCTAAACAAAATTTTGTTTTAAAATTGTACCTAAACTATCCATAACCTCTCATCCAAGTGCAAAACTAGTCAACACGCGATCAACGCATAATCAAGGCTAACTAGTTAACACGTGATCAACACATAATCAATGCTGGTCAATAAAAGTTCGACCAAATTTTGAAGGACCCTAGTAATAATCCTATGCAAAATGACCAAACTGACATCTCGTTCTTCCTCCTTTATACTACATTCTCTCTTTTCATTCTCTCTCATATCTCTTTCACTATTACTCCTCTCCCCTCCTCTTTTTTCTCTGTCTTCTTCTCCCATCCTCCCCCCTTTTTCACACTAGATGTAGATTTCGGCATGTTCAAGAACTCGTCGAAATTTGGAAATTCTAAATTCTGGTAGGTTCTGGTTTCGGTTAGAATCTAGAATTTTCCAAATTTTGGCATGGTCGGAAGGTAGAAATCCAGATTCCGACCAGCTCTGTTACCTGTCGGAATTTGAAATTTTCTAAATTTCGACAAGGCTGAAATCGGCTTTAATCTGAGTCTCATTGATATTATGAGCCATATATAACATATAATGATTGAATATCTCATTAAACTATAAATTCTAACAAATGTTTAATTTTTTTTAAAATAATCATTCAGACTAATAAATAAACATTATATTAATGGCTAAATATTTTAATAGTCCATATGTTTGGCAAAAACTCGCTGTTTGATCCTCGTATTTTTAATAACTCACTACTAGGCCCCTGACGTTTGACTCAGTTAACATTTTAGTCCATGTCGTGATATTAAAACACAAAACCCATTAGTCAGTAGGTTTCGGTCAAAATCAACATATTAACACATATTAGTATCTAAAAAAATCATTATCCACTGATATATGTAAATGCTCCAAACCTTGATTTCGAAATTAGATAACCTTTAATCTCGAAATCTAACTCAAAATGAAGGGAAATAAGAATGAGTGAAGAAAAAACTAATTTACAGCAGAAACATAAGAAGATAATTAAATTTTTTGAGTTTGAATGATCAAGGAATGAGAATGGAGGGAGGATGATATAGAAGAACACATATAAAATGAAAATTCTAGGGAAGAAAATTTGTTTATATATATGGGAGGGATCCAGTGAGAACCCACCCCCAATGTGAGAACCATTCTTATGGTGAGAACCCATCAAAACTACGTAGTTTTGATAGTTAGTTAGTGTGTTTAATAAAAAAAGAAATGAAATGCAGGCATCAGGGATCGAACCTGCGCCCTTGCACTCCAAAGCAATGTTTCTTACCACTAGGCCAACAACCTTAATTGATATAGTTGCAACGCGCTCCTATATAAACCTTCATTACTTTCTGCCAACAAGCTACAATATTTGTTGCAATTTTCTTAAAAAATGTTTTCCCGGCTATTCTGAACTCCGATTTCGAATATTTTTATATGGATGGACTCATATTGACGAGGCGTTCATTTTAAGATCCATGATGCCCAGGTAAAAACGATGTTTTTAGATTTAGAACATACAATTTCAATTTTAGAACATGCGGTCTGGTTTCATCTTTTTTTTAATACAATGTTTTAAATAATGCTATAAACCTTCTAAACCTTATATTCTCTATTCTGAAAGTTCAACATATGTTTTTAAAAAAATTGGTTGATATCTGCAACATATTTGCATTCTTATTTTATAATATATCGAATTTGCGACTCATAATGTACAAAAAGATTATTATTGACAATGCAAAGGTTGGTTATTTTGGAACGTACTATTAGTATTATAGAACATACTGACAGTATTATAGGACACATTGTTAGTATTGTAGAATACACTGTTAGTATTACAGAACAACTGTTACTATTTTAGAACATGCATATCTTCTCCCTCCTTTCAAAACCTCATTATGAATCTCTACTCGAACCCGAAACCTAAACACTATATATTATGTTTTCGAACACATGTAATATTATATAAAACACGAACTATAAAATTTCGAACACATGTACTATTGTAAACATGTATATTGCTTGCTATCACTTTCAGTTGATTTGGCCACACCGCCAGACTTATCTTCATCATCTGTCGTTTCAATTTCAACATCACTATTATCAACACCATATTCAGAACTAATAGATGCAAGCAATGACTGATCAATAATACTCATGTTCTGGATGCTTGCTACACAAATTAACAAGCATAAGTTAATATGTAGAACATCATACAAAAACATTAGAACATAATTTTTTAAAATTAGAACATGATATAAAAAAGTAATACCACATGTTTAAACAAAACTGAACACAGAAAACTTGGGTACAAACCTAACAAAAACATCACAACTGCTAAAAAAAGGAAAAAAAGAACAATGACACAAATACACAGAAAAAGTAACTAAAATTAAAAAGCGAACACATCAAAGGAACTAAATCTCAAAAGGAAAAACCCTAAAAATAAAAAAATTGAAAAAATACATAGAAAAATAGCTCGATCATCGGAAAAGATAATCGAAAAAGAAGAATACAGCTCGATGAAGTTGAAAGATAATCGAAAAAGAAGAATACAGCTCTGTAAAAAACTTACCACAAACGATCGATAATCAAAGATCAAAGTACAAAATATAGCTCGATCATCACAGAGTAGAGTGAGAAAGAAGAGAGAGAAACTTTCAAAGAGAAACTGATCAGAAATGAAAAGCAGCAGGAGAAAACAGAGTTCGTACAGTTCGCACGAGAAAAGACAGAGAACCCAACGCTTTAATAAAACGGTGTAGTTTAGGAGGGTTCTCATCCATAAGGTTGGTTCTCACATAAGTGGGAGGGTTTTCACCGGATCCTCTCTCTATATATATAAGTGGGTAAGTGTATTTTAAGTACTAATATGTGTTAATATGTTGATTTTGACAACAACCTATGCTGACTAACGAAATTTATATTTTATTATCAATGCATGGATACAATGTTAATGGAGACAAAAGTCAGGGACTAAGTAGTGCGTTTCTAAAAATAAGGGGACCAAACAGTGAGTTTCTGCGAAACATAAAAACTATTAAATTATTTGCCCTATATTAATTTATTGTAGTATTTTTCATTGAGTATTACCCATCCATAGTTACTATAGAAACTAAGTGTTAAATAAAATAAATTTGAAAAAGTCAAAATAGTATTTAATGAACATATTTAAAAATGAACCATTGGATATTAATCCAATGGTTATTACTGTGGTACAATCAGTGGATGAAGAATACCCATTGAGAGTTAACCCTTAATTTATATTGGTTACAATACTTTATAAATTAATTGTCTGGAATACATTATAATCTTTTTTTAACCATCTTCTTCAACTTCATCATTAGTCATCTTCATTTTTCGCTCATTCTTCATTATTCCCTCATTTATTTATTTATTTTATTTACATTTAACTCTATATAAATTAAGTTAAATTATCTAAATTATATTGTGAGTATGCATATATAGTAAGTAAGAGTGTTTAATGTAGATTTCCCCTAAAAGAATTGTATGAATAACATTCTCAAAGATGTTTTTTTTTTTAGTTTCAATATAATTCTATATTGTATAGTCTCAGTAATTTCACTTATTATTTTTCAATGATGAACCTCTAATTATATCTTAAATTATACTTATTTATTTATTTATTTATTTATTTATTTATCATAGTTTTAGTTTTAATATTAATTTATTTTAGATTGACAAAATTTATTTAATTATATTAAATTCAGTAAATTCAGTTTAGTTCGGCAATTTTAATTCTATTCAACATTTTCAGTTCAGTTCGACCAAAAAGAACGGTGCCTAAATACGTTATAGGTTAGAGAATAAGAATTCAAATCAAATTCAGACTGCAATATGTCTGGGTTTATAGTGAGAGTGAAATCTCATCAACTTAGAGTAGCAAGCTAAACATCTAAGATGTATAAATTGATTGAAGCTGTAAAGTAGAACAACAATGTATCAATCTAGAAGAAATTAGCTTTAAGAAAGTTGAAAATAATGAAAGAAGGAAATACAAAATGTATTGTCAATCAAGCCATGGTCCATGAAAGATTGGTAGAACCTATTTTCTAAAAGCACCTAATCTTGTGCCCTATAGAATCATTAAGTGTATCATTATACCTTTATCAAGTTATTATGCTATAACCTTTTTAAAAACGAAATCTCTATTTTATATGCAGTTTGTTTATATAACATTATAACAGTTGGTATTGATGATCATATCATCATGCTCATTGTGCATGTATACGATTAGTAATTATATATGAGCAAGATAAAGTCAAAGCCCAACGAAAACTGAAAATGAGATGAGTATATTACAGTTGGTGTCGAAGATCATATCATCATGCTCATCTCATTTTGAGAAAATATTCAATATGACTTTAATTATAAATAGTGTATTTTATAAAATCATTTCATTAGATTTTAATCTCCACTCTTAAATTTTAATTTAATGGTAATTGACAAAATTGTATTTGATTAGTTATTGACTAGATAAGCACAACTAATAAATAACAACACAATAGACGCAACTCTTTCATTTTTTGTTGCAATAGCCTATCTATAGAGTAGTGTGAATAAAATCATTTTCATTTGGTAAAATAATTCAATTATTCAATCATTAATCAAAAATTATTTATTGAATCATTCTAAATCATTAATTTTTCTTTCTTTCATAAAAAAATTGATTCAGTTATTTAATTTAGCAGTTAATTAATATTTAAATTTTAATAGTTTTGCAAATAATTTTAGCCTAATAATTTTCAGGGTAAATGTCAAAAGCAAAATAAAAAATCTTCATGTATTTTCACTTTTTACATTTTATTCTTTTCAAGAATATTTACTCTTTCTTTTTCAAAACAAAAACTATGATTTCATATTTTTTTTCTAAAACAAATAATATTCCAAATTAATATTATAAAACTCATTGTTAACGACTTTAAAATGAATTTTTTTAAAAAATAAAGCTGTTTAATACTCCATCCATTCTGAATTAAAAGTCGTTTTAGACAATGAGTGAAATTCTGAATTAAAAGTTGTTTGGGGTATTATTCATCTTTTTTCCCCATTCTAACCTTACCTAATATGGTAAATATATTTTGTATTTAATAATGATGGAAATAATAGTAGGTACATTAAATATTAAATGAGTAATTAATAAGCGTGTAATGATACTTTCAAGTCTCTTATTTCGAAATTTTTTTTGCAAAATGCACTATTTGATCACTGACCTTTTCAAAATTTGTGCATTTAGCTACTGACATTTTATTTTGTCACATTTGGCCACCCATCTTTGTAATTTGGTATATGTGGCCATTAATCTACCAATTTAGTGAAACTTCGTCATTTTTAAATCAAAATTAAAAGGAGGTAAAAATGTTAAAATTAAAACTCCACTATTTCAAATAAGAAATTTATATTAAAATTAAAATATTGCTAAATAATGCGAATATAGAAATGTCAATGAACGTAATAAGGGTGAGATTTCACCAAATTACAAAAGTGAATGGCCAAATGCACAAATTTTGAAAACGTCAGTGGCCAAATAATACGTCTTGCCATTTTTTTTTATAAAAAGACATTGAATTTATAACGAAGAGAGTACCATTTTTACCATTATAACAATGAGTTATAGCGAAATATGAAGACTATGTAGTGAGATTTTCAAAATATGAGGACCAAACAATGCGTTTTTGACAAAAGTCATAGACTAAAAAAACATTTTCCGTTCATGCAAAACTAAAGTTGTATGACCGTGTTCTTTTTGAATTATATTCAGCACATGTCAACAATTTTAGTTTAGTTCAGCAATTTCAGTTTTATTCAGCAATTTCATTCAAAAATTTCAGTTTAGTTCAACAATTTCAATTCTATTCAGTAGTTTCAATTCTATTCAACAATTTCAGTTCATTTCAGCTTTTTTTCAGTTCAGTCAAGAAAAACATGACCTATGTCAAAATCAGTGTTCTAAAAATCGGCCGAGTTGACCGATTCAGATTAATCGGTAAAATCGAGTATACCGTACCGATTTTAGTAAATAGGTCGTTTTAAATCGGTGAACCGATTTATGACTGATTCAGAAAAAATTAGCCCAATTAAGAAAATTTTGGCCCAAATAAAAATAGCCCATACAATTTTAATTAAATAATTAATTTTTAAAAATAACAAAATAAACAAAAATCCCTAAAATACTCGGACCACAAACATTTTAACTAGTAGCAAATTGAAAATTATGAATTTGGTGAACAAGATATGATTGAATAAGAGCATCTAAATATGTTACGTTAATTTGTTGGTAATTGTTTTTTTTTAGATTATTAATGTAATAAACATCGAAATATTTATTTTTGTTGACATTTTGGTATATTTATTATTATCATTTTGGACAAAAATAGTTATTATTTTCAGGTAATTTGGTCAATATTTTTTGTTTTCTAACATGAGTTTTTATGTTTTTCTAAAAAATATTTATATAATTTATTTAAAATAATAAAAAAATAAAAAAAATACAAAACCGATTAATCCCCGATTCATCCCCGATTAATCACCGATTCATCGTTTGGGTTATTGATCGCGCTGCGGCCGCATATCGATTTTTAGAACATTGGTCAAAATAAAATTTACATAGAAAAAACACTCCTTATATCGATTCCTAATTTCGTCACTGTTTGACAAAATACATTAATAAGTGGTAAATTTTGTATGCTGTTGGTAATATTATTGTTAGAGAAATTATAAATATTTGAGTTATTTTCTTTAATTATCCATATACCATAATCATGAATTCAACAATAATTCTAATTTCATGATATCTTTTTCCACATATGGACGGACAAGATGTTTTGGTAACATGTTATAACATAAGGTATTACTATCAGTGGCGGAACTTGGACGAAAATTCGAGAGATCATTTGAAGATACTTTTGCCTTTAAACGTATCAAAAAATTTGATTTGACCACAACCACTTATGAATCTACTTAATTAATAAAATAATTTTCTAATTTGTAATGTGACAATAATATGATATATAGCTAAAACTTGTTTATAAATGTGAACTGTTTGTAGTACCTTAATTAATTAGTCAAGTAAAAAACAAATACAGATACGAAGGTAGAGTTTTCTTTGTTGGTTCTCTATATTTATATTTAATGTAGTTCGGAAACCGGATGAAAAACAAAAAAGTAAAATTATAATGTTAAATGTCCAAAATTAACAAATTCATGTGCATAACAAATTTAAATTGAAAAGTTTATGGAAACAATAATGTAAAAGATATAGATCTAGATTTAAAAAAATAATGAACTAGAACATTTTAATTTTGGAAAGGAATGTATAAAATATTTAATAACACCGGAGATTTTAGTATACTTTTGGAGCACGATGACGTGATACTTCAGGCCAATAAATAGTAGATATGTGTCTCATTAACCAATAACATTTTGACAATGTGTAATTAATTAAGATGTAATTCTTAGTTAATTATTTATATAAAATTCTAGATCCAAAAATAAAAACTCTAGACCCCGAAAAATAAACTCTAAACCCTAAATGATGAACCCTAGATACTAATCGATATGACGTGTCATTAAATTATAGGTCCGGAGTACCACGTCACGCGTACTTCAGAAATATTCTAAAATTTCTCTTAATAACACAAAATAATCAAAAACATAAAATAATTTTTTTATTTCTTGGGGGTATGGGAAGGCCACCTCTGATTACTGTTCATTCCCTTATTTAAAAAAAATAAATTATGTAATCGTACCTACAATTAATAACAATAAAGAATCTTCATCCAAAAAAAAAAAATAACAATAAAGAAAATTTTTCTAGACTGACTATGAGATAAATTTCTCCTCTACAAATGTGGGATGTTCCTGCCATGGTAATGACAGTTTATGAGTCAGCTTCTTTTAGACAAAAATAAAAAAATAAAAAAATTCAAATGTTAGCATAGATATTTACGTGTATTAATTCATATTTTTTATAACTGAACTGACTGAATATTATTGAAATAAACTAAATTGAATATTACTGAAACTGAAATAAATTATTTATAAGACATAAGAAACACGATCGGATTTAGCAATTCACTATATAAAGGTATTTTTGAAAGAGAAGTTCAAATCTATGACATCTCACTAACATTTTAATAATTTTAGCTTAATAATTTTTAAAATGAAGTCTATAAAATGGAAAAAAATAAAATTCATGAGCCACAACTATATTTGTAATTTTTAATAAAAAATGGCAGAAAACCAAAAATTTGCCCCCATTGTTTCTCCTCTTCCTGATGTGGAAATTTCAATAGTTTCAAACGCAGATGGAACTTACAGTCGTACTTTCGAATATCCAAAAGCACCTTCTTCTCCTGATCCACATTCATCTTCCTCACCTGTTCTAAGCAAAGACATCCCTATTAACACTACAAAAAAAACATGGCTTCGACTATATATTCCACGTCACTTACTATGTTCTTCATCCACCACAAATAACCACCACCATCCTCTTCCTCTCATAGTTTATTACCACGGGGGCGGCTTTATTTTCGGCACAGTAGATATGAGCATGAACCATGATTTTTGCAACTTCTTATCCGAACACATGCAAGTTGTTATAGCATCTGTTGCCTATCGTTGTGCACCGGAACATCGTCTTCCGGCTGCATACGAGGATGCTTTTGAGGCGCTACAGTTTATCAAGTTAAGTAAAGATGATTGGTTAAGAAAGTTCACAGATATATCAAGTTGTTTTCTTATGGGCACTAGTGCTGGTGGAAATATGTCATATGAGACGGGTATCCGAGTGTGTAGATCAGGTCGGGTATTAGAGCCGTTGAAAGTTAAGGGTCTAGTACTTCACCATCCATATTTTAGCGGGTCTAAGAGAACTGGGTCAGAGTTGAAAATGAGGGACACCAACTATGATAACGACAACGCAATGTTGGATGCAACTGATAAGCTATGGGAAGTCTGTTTGCCGGTCGGATCAGATAGGGATCATGAGTATTGTAATCCGATGACTTTAGTGGATTCGAGTTCAAAACTTATACGAGAAACAGGTTTGAAGGTACTTTTGTTGGGTTCTTACAAGGATCCGCTCATTGATCGAGAGTTGGAACTTACCAAAACTTTAGAAAAGAATGGCGTGATGATTGCCGCCCACTTTGGTGAGTGTTACCATGCCGAGGAGATGATGGATTTGTCCAAAGATGACTTAATGTTCTCTATTTTAAAAGATTTTATCTCCTCAAGTGCAACTATTTAGTGTTTTGATTATTGTTCTTATTTTGTGTCGAGTGTCTATGATACTTTATGTTACCTGATCCCGAATTATTTCGGAATTAAAGCTCTGTTGTGTTGTTGTTGTGTGTCGAGTGTCTATCTTTCTATATGCATCCTACTATGCTTGGACGGCCTCCAAAGGCTAAGATTTGTAATAAATTATATATTTGGATTTGTAATAGAAATGATCATTAAAGGATGTTTTGCTTGTCATATGGTATATAAATAAATTCTAAATCAAGCTTCCAACTTGTATAATATATATTAATCTGAGTTTTCATTCTTAAACTAATGGTAAAAACTCAACTTTAAGACCAGAACCATATTATTGGTTGAAGATTTTTCCACAGCAAAAGGTAAAGAGTTGAGAAACAAAAAATAAAAGAAAAGAAAAAATTTGCGGTGTGAGTTTTCATTTCGTCAAAATTTAGCTCTTATTAGAAGATATTCTGTAAATCTTTATGAAAGTCAGTGGTTTACTCTAACCTTGCGAATGGATAGACACCTAGCTAAACTTTTCTTAAAAAAAAGAGAAATTACACTACAACAATAATACTTGAAATAATATTGTGAAATATTCTCGACTTTTGGTGAACCATTTCTGTAAAAGATTTAAGAAAAAAGAAGATATAAGAACCAAAACATAAATAGTTTTTATTTTTTTTTTTTGAGAGAAAAGTACATAGTTTCATTTCATTCATTAATGTTAGAGACGAGTTCTTTCAAAAGTAAAATTAGTTCAAATGGTAAGACAATATCTTATGCTAAAAGATTTGAGGTCCAAATTTTCGCATCTGACAAAATTTAGATTTTATTGATAGACAATCTATAAGTATTGCTGTAAACTATCATCAAAATATGTGATTTGCCTTACTTTATGAGTAGGTAGGCATACCCACATTTATTTATTATCTTTTTTTTGGGGAAAAAGAACTTGCATTATACTAAGGGCAAACGATTTATTATTCCCTGACTTTTGTCAAAACTCAAGTTTAATCCTCATGATATTTTGAAAAACTCACTACAAAGTCTCTATTTTTGTCATAATTAACTCTTTAGTCATCTTTGTCCATTTTTAAGATTTTTAATGCAATATATTTTAACTTTCAAGACATTTATACTGCAATAAAAAATGACTCTGTGATTTTGTTATGTCATGTCTGTCTACCTATAACCGAACTATAAAATTTACAGATCTAAAAAAAATGGACTGAAAGGCCAAAGAGTTCATTATAACGAAATATGAAGATCTTGTAGTGAATTTTTCAAAATATGAGATCATACAGTAAGTTTTGACAAGAGTCTAATTTATTATCCTTTGGTTTAAGGAAGATCAGTACACAAACAAGCATAAACACAAGCAAGAAAATCATGAAAGAAAACATGTGACTAAAGCAAGAAGAACCCCAATTGGCTAACTCATGAGCCACATCATTTTGATCTCGACAATCATGAACAAAGGAGACATCACTAAAATTGTACACATTTCATGAAATTGGCATCCTACACAAATTGTCAAAAATCTTATAATTTATAACTCATCTTACATTATCTAAACCAAGCCATTCAACCCATTCTAAAAAAAAAGTAGCTCAATCCATTTATAACCATCCAACCCATCAATACATCTTATTGTCATCTTAACATTTGTTAGGTTGAAAACTAACTATAACTTATTCAACCCAAGTTTGAATATGAAGCAAGAATTATGAGTGAAGTGTTCCTTAAATCACTAGAATAATAAACAAGAATGAATCAAGAGTCAGAGTGTAGTTGAAGGGTAGGAGTAGGCATTGATGTTCCTGCTAAGAAAGATTTGACGAGTGTTAAAGCAAGTTTCGGTCTATGAAGAGGGACTTCGTGGCCCGCTCCCCTCACCGCAACAAATGTGAGTCCCTCGTACTCTTCGGTCCATCCGCCAACCTCTCCGTCATCATACCAAGCATGCCAGGATTTTGTTGTCGAAAGGTTCAGAGCATCTATTGTATATCGTGTTGATGTTACTGGGATTACCCCGTCTGTATCACCACTGTGAAAAAACAAACAAACCAAGAATTGTAGTTCAAATGAGCACTATGAAAATAGTAACTCAGCTTTGGTGGGCAGATATACCTGAACATCCATATACGAAGTCCTGAATTTATGAGCTCACGGTAAACATCCAGCACCGTAAGAGGAGAATCTTTCCAGTTGCTACCCACAACATCACTGCAGGTAGCAAACAAGTTTACCATTAACACGAATATACGCAACTTCAAGCAGGGTGTTTATACGTAACAACTTGTACATTAAAGTCTTCTATATATCTTCTCCAATCAATCAATATTTCACCAAATCGTCCTGTCCTTTGTGATCAATACATAACAAATGACACGAAGAACGAAGTATAGGACATCATGTAATGTTCTAGCAGCGTTCAGTTGATCTCCATATTATTAGAGATCGGAAGAGTGGTTTAGAGACTAAACAGAATATCTTTCGAATGATAAAACGGATATGTGGAGAAAAAAAAAACACATTTCCATTTTAAGAAGCTGAAACAGCTATAAGGCTTTTTTGGGCATATGTAGAATTCCAAACCTGCAGGTCTCCCATTTTGAAGGTGAAAATTCTGGAGAAACATGGAGTGCTTTCTGAACCTCAGGTGAATTGAAGTAAACAGTCGAGTGTTTCTCGGTGCAAGGATCATACTTCTCGCTGATGCGGCCAACCCTCTGAAGTGTACAATCCAAAAATATTACGATAAGTTCGTTAATGCATGGGAAAAAGAGCAACAGAAACTTTTTAACCATCAACAATGCAATCAACACCCAGCAGATTTTCATTGGTGACACAAAAAATTGTAGACTTACATGAATCTTTCTGAGAAACCGAGCAGACCCGCTTGCATTGCCAGAGCAAGGAGGGGTGTAGATGCTATACGGGTCAATGTCACCAAGTTCTTCACCGGCAATGTCCTGAATCTTATTACAGGAATCTGAAGAGTGGATGAACGATTCAAAATCGCAAAGGAGATTAAGTTGCTTGTACGTTTGGTCTGAGATCATCCCAGCGGACCACATAAATTGAAATAGCCCCAAATGGTCATGGTAATCATCGGTTAAGGCATTTCCCACCTGCATTACATGTTCATATCCATCTGAATCTTTCGCTGAGTTATAATTTACCGGGAAAAAAATACAAGAATAGTTGTTATCCTTACCATATAACCCTTCAAATTAATTGCCGCCTTCTTTTCTGCCTTGTTGTGCCTTACAATGGCTTGGCTTAATTGAGGAACATAGTGTCCTATAGCACATACCATTCATATTTAGAACCATAATGCAAATTCGTAACCGAATGCTTACAAAGAAATACCACATATTCTATACCTGCATAGCTTTCGCCTGTGATATAGAATTCCCTTTCTTTATACTGGGGAAACCGCTCAAACCAATTCAGTAAAAATTTAAGTGAGTCTCTAGCTGCAAAATGCATGCTAAAGTGTAAGTGTAAAACATCAAAAATAGTGAAAAGTTTAAAGAAAAATCTAAAATAGAGAGTAGTACCGGTCTTTTTATCACCATTGTTTAACAAATCAGAGGAAGTATTCGAATACGAAAAACCGACCCCAGCTGGGGAATCAAGAAACAGGATGTTTGCAACTGCAAGACGATGGTAGAAGTGCTTAGATGGGAGTCACGGTTTATAATTGAATGAAATAGTAGCAGTATATCAATTGCGAAAAATTCTGAAACCCGTGTTTTGCAGTTTCTACTCCTAAAGCAGCATATATTTAATAGGTGGAGGAGTACAACAAGTTAATATCAATCTTGAAATGTACTAATTAAGATTGATTGAAGTCGAAGAGAGCTATAATCTCTTAAGTCAAATCTCGAGTTTGATTCTTAGTATATGAAACTTTTATTTGGAGAAAGACCAATTAAAAGATATATGATCAACCTCAAATTGATTTTTTTTTTTATTTTTATGTTTTATTTTTAAAAGACAGGAGGGGTGGACTAAAGTCCAAACCGACCTACCGAAAAAAATACCCCCCAATTACTGATACAACAACACGGATTCACTGAATCCTTCACGCATTGTTTCAAATTAAAGACAAGTTAGGAGGTACCTTGATTCCAAGAGTAAGGATTCTCAAAAAGGGTCTTCCCATCGGGGCGGATATGAAAGGGGCCTATTTCCTCTGCCTCCCCAAAGGCAATGGAGGAACATCCAGGTCCTGAAGAAACATAATTGGCTCAGGAATCACTTGAGCACAAATTCATACTCTTAAGTAATGAAACAATAAGTCAATCTTCAATGGACTAACTACAACAAATGAATCACAAATTGTAAATACACAGTATTATGAAGTTTCCCATGTATTCATTTAAGAATCTTCCTAACCAAATGTAAACAAAATGTATCAATATAGCTCTCAACAAAAAGGGGAAAAGAAATATCTATCATATAACAGCAAGCAACATTAACAACAACAAAACCTTATTCCCAAAATGATTCGGGGTCAGCTAACATGAACCATGAACCGTGAAAATCAAGCTGCGCCAGCGACATAAAATCTCTCTCTACTCCACCATATCCAGTACCATACTTTCTTTCGCAATCTCCGATAAACTCATATGACACTCAATCAACCTTTTCCAAATTTTCTTACAATCAACCTCTTCTAACATATGCATCACTCGCACTTACCTTTTATATGGCCAAACCACTGTTACAACTAGAGATTTTATGATAATTGATAGAAGTTTGGGAAGAAGAGATAGAGAGAATTGGGAAGAGAAGTAGAAATTAAAGAGAGAAAATGAGATTGATAAACTTCATTGATGATCTTTCATGAAGAAAGCATGATCTAATATACAGCTTTCCAAGCTGAGATCATGATCGTTACAAAAGATTTGCCAGCTGGCAACTTACAGAAATGACAAAATTACAAATAACAGAATGCTTTAGCATGTAGTGAAATAACAAATTCAGTCCTTAGACTTCCTTTTCCTAGCATATGTAACAATACCTCCCCCTTGAGAACATTCTTGTCCCCAAGAATCATAAAAGTCTGGAAACTGCTGACTGATAGTGACCTCATCCTCCCAAGTCGCATCCACAGCCGAATAACCAGTCCAAAGAATAAGTAGTTGTTTAACAGCAGTATCACCAATAAGGGCAGTGCGGGTGTTAAGTACCTTTTTAGGAAGTATAACCCACTCAGCATCAATGATGGGTGGTAGGGTAGTAAGAGTAGGAATAGCAGGGGAGATGTGTTTCTTGAGTAGAGAGACATGAAAAACAGGGTGTATTTTGCAATTGGAAGGAAGCTGCAGCTTATAAGCAACCTGACCAATGCGTTCCTCTACAAGGAAAGGGCCATAGTATTTGGCTGAGAGTTTGAGAGAGGCACGAAGAGCCACGGTAGTTTGCCGGTAGGGCTGCAACTTCAGATAAACCATATCTCCCACCAGAAAGGTTCTGTCAGGCCTTTTACTGTCAGCTACTTGTTTCATGCGGTTCTGGGAAGAGGCCAGACAATTGCGGAGATAAGAACTCATGTGCTCGCGTTGACTTAAGAAGTCTGCCACTGCAGCTACTGAAGTAGCAATAAGAGGTACAACAGGTAATTGAGGGGGAATTCCATAGAGAGCTTGATGTGGACTCATCTTAAGGGCACTGTGATAACTAGTATTGTACCAATACTCAGCTAAACATAACCATTCACACCACTTCTTAGGAGTTATAAAACACATACTTCGCAAGTAATTTCGAGGCACTGATTAAGCCTCTCAGTTTGGCCATCTGTCTGGGGATGATAAGCACTGCTAAACTGCAGTTTGGTGCCTAATAGCTTCATGAGCTCCTTCCAAAATGCCCCAGTGAATATCTTGTCTCTGTCTGAAGTAATAGTGCACGGCATGCCATGATGCTTGAACACATTATCCAGGAAACTCTTAGCCACAACTGCTGCATTAAAAGGATGAGACAAGGGAATGAAATGACCCACCTTAGTGAACCGGTCTACCACCACTAGTATAGTGTCAAACCCATTGGACTTGGGCAATTTTTCAATGAAATCGAGGGCTATGTCTTGCCAAGCTCCTTCAGGAATAGGAAGGGGCTGAAGTAGGCCAGGATAAGCAGAGCGATCGGCCTTGCATCTAAGACAAACTTCACAAGCAGAGACCCATTTAGTGACATCTACAGACATCTTTGGCCAATAGAAAGTATATTGTAAGCGAGTCAAGGTGGCCTTTACCCCTGAATGGCCCCCTATCGAAGAGTTGTGACAAGTTTGTAGTACCCTGCTCCTGAGGTTAGTACTACTGCCAATGTAAATTCGCTGCTTATACCGGATTACACCTTGTTGCAGAATATAGTTAGGATCTTGTGTAGGTTGAATGATAAGCTCTTGTAACAGTTTGGTTGCTGCATTGTCACCTGTATAAGAAGCCTGAATTTCCTCCAACCAAGTAGGTATAACTACTGAAATAGCAAAAAGAGAGGTAGTATCCTCCATCTGCCTGGATAGAGCATCTGCAACTCTATTTTCAATTCCCTTTTTGTATTGAATTGTGTACGCTAAGCCCAACAACTTAGAGATGCCTTTCTGTTGTAAATAGGTATGAAGTTTTTGCTCAAGCAAATGCTTGATACTCTCATGATCTGTTTTTATAACAAATGGGGAATTCTCTAAATAATGCCTCCAGGTGGAGCAGGCATGAAGAATTGCTAATAATTCCCTCTCATAAGCGGACAAGGCTTGATTTCGAGGGCTAAGACTTTTAGAAAGGAAACATATGGGCTTACCATGTTGCATTAGCACTGCTCCTATTCCAGTTCCACTCGCATCACACTCGAGAACAAATGACTGATGGAAATCTGGTAGAGCCAAAACAGGAGCCTCGGTCATCAATTTCTTCAATGCTTGAAAAGCCTCTGTAGCTGAGTCATTCCAATTAAATTGATCCTTTTTGAGTAAGTCAGTGAGAGGTTTACAGATTTGTCCATACCCTTTGACGAACCTTCTATAATAGCCTGTTAACCCTAGAAATCCTCGAAGTCCTTTGAGAGTAGTAGGCAGTGGCCAATCAATCATAGCTGAGATCTTAGTTGGGTCAGTAGCAACGCCTTCTGCTGAGATTATGTGACCCAAATAAGAGACAGAGGGTACCGCAATTTCACATTTGGACCCCTTAGCATAGAGTTGATGATTCGCTAGAAGTTGAAAAATCTGAGCTAAGTGGTCTTGGTGAGCTTCCTCACTAGGGCTGTAGATTAGTATATCATCAAAAAACACAAGTACGAACTTCCTCAAATAAGGCTGAAATATAGTGTTCATAAGAGACTGAAATGTAGCTGGCGCATTTGTTAACCCAAATGGCATTACTAGGAACTCATAATGCCCAGAGTGAGTTTTGAATGCAGTTTTGTGGACATCTTCAAGCCTCATTCGTATCTGATGATATCCAGACCTAAGATCCAACTTAGAAAACACCTTTGCACCCTTTAACTCATCTATCAGTTCCTGTATAATGGGGATTGGAAACTTATCCTTCACTGTAGCTTTATTGAGTTCTCTATAATCAATGCAGAACCTCCAAGTGCCATCTTTCTTTTTGACTAAAAGAACTGGAGAAGCATAAGGGCTTTGGCTGGGTTGAATAACACCACTGTTTAACATTTCTGCAATTTGCTTCTCAATCTCATTTTTTTGGTGATAAGAATATCGAAAGGGTCGTACATTAATGGGCTCAGTTTGTGGTTTAAGGGGTATGTGATGGTCATGAGTTCTGACAGGAGGGAGAGTAGTAGGGGGATTGAACAACTGTTGGTATTGGTTAAGTAATGGTAAGTAGTCGGTTGGGGCTTTAGGTAGGTGTTTTGTGTTTGAGTTTTCTGATTCAGGGGTAATAGCATTCAAGTTAATGAGAAACAGGGTGGAAGAAATGCCTTTCCAACCCTTAGTAATCATCTTATTCATAGACTTCAGGGACATCAGCTTAAGAGATGCTTCCTCCTTTAGCCCTTTCAGCTCAATCTCTTTCTGACCTTGGTGAACTAGCAACCGATTGTTATCAAAATCAAAAGTGACTGGTGTGTGTCTACGCATCCAGTCTGAACCAAGTATTATATCATAGTCTCCTAACTCAAGGATACGAAAGTTAAACATAAACCTGTTGTGGCTCATAGTCCAGCAGCAATCTTGACATTTAGAGTTAACTGTCAGTTGCCTGCCATCTGCAACTGTAACAGCTACAGGTTTCACTTTCATCAATGGTAATTTCAGCTCCCGAGCCACCTTTGCATCCACAAAACTGTGGGTGCTGCCACTATCAATCAATATCATGATTTGCTTCTTTTGTAATGTGCCCTTGAGTTTTAAGGTACCGCTGGTCATTCCCCCATCCAATGCATTAATAGACACAGTGATCTGTTGCCCTTCCTCTGCCATTTCCTCCCCGTGAATTTCATCACCATGATCTTCAGTTGGTTCCATTTCCCGTATATCCTCTTCCTCCTCACCGTTGATAGCATTGAGCTTCTTATTAGTGCATTGGTGACCTGGAAAATATTTATCTCCACACTTCCAACATAATCCAGGAGTTCGTTTAATGGTTGATTGGTTATTATATGGTGGGTTTGATCGGGTTTCAGTAGGTTTAGGTGTTTGGAAAGGGTTGGTATAAGGTTTGGTGTTGGATGAATTTGAATTTGTCCAGCTTTTAGAAGGATTTGAATATTTGGGAGTGGATTTTGATTTAACAACCTCCATCACATCGTTAAGATGTGTCTCTTGGTACTTAGCAAGTTTAATGGCTGAATACAGGGTAGTAGGTTCATAAGGTCTGACAGCTGAGCGAATTTCAGGTTTCAAACCAGTTAAGAAACTAGATACATAGTAAGACTCGGTATGATTAGGATGTACCTTCTCCATTTTGAGCTTAGCGGCCTCAAATTTCTCTTGATACAGTAGCACTGTTGATTCCTGCTTCAATTGCGAAAACAGCTGAACTACATCCTCAATCTCAGTTTGCTGGAATCGTTCCTCAACCTGCAACATGAATTCCGTCCAGGTTACTCTAGGATTGGATGGAATCCAATTCCTATACCATTTCTCTGCGCGCCCTTGGAAATACAATCCAGCTAACATGACCTTCATTTCGTCTGCAACTTCAAAAATCTCAAAATATTTGAGGCACTTGCTTAACCAGAGGTCAACTTCACTGCCGTCGAATGCCGGCAAATCACATCGAGGAAGAAGTTTGTTGAGGACATAAGGCCTCTCTTGGTTAGAATTTTCACCGGTCAACAAAACAGGACCGCTACCGAGAATTCCTTTGCCAGAATGTTGACTGTAAGCCATAGGAACAGAGCCGGACGGCGAGAGGGTGTTTTCCGGTGACGGACCGGGTTGGATAAGCTTCACTAAGGTTGATATGGTGTTATGGAGTTTCTCCTCCATCGCTCGCTGAGAATCACCTTGATCTCGCCGGATCTGCGCTTGCTCTGTTAAGAGCTGGGTTATGATCTTCTGTTGCTCATCTTGTTTAGCATCGATTTGCTCCAACTTCTCAGCAGTCCTTTCACCACGAGCATAAATCAATTCAGTGAGCTCCTTGAGACGATTTTCTAAAGAATCCATGAGTTTCGTAGTAGCACGAGTGAATTTGGGTTGTTTTTGTACCATAAAAGTGCGGCCGGAGGACCGCTGGCTCTGATACCAGTGTTACAACTAGAGATTTTATGATAATTGATAGAAGTTTGGGAAGAAGAGATAGAGAGAATTGGGAAGAGAAGTAGAAATTAAAGAGAGAAAATGAGATTGATAAACTTCATTGATGATCTTTCATGAAGAAAGCATGATCTAATATACAGCTTTCCAAGCTGAGATCATGATCGTTACAAAAGATTTGCCAGCTGGCAACTTACAGAAATGACAAAATTACAAATAACAGAATGCTTTAGCATGTAGTGAAATAACAAATTCAGTCCTTAGACTTCCTTTTCCTAGCATATGTAACAACCACTTAATCGATTTTTCCTCATCTTATTCACAATACATGTAATCCCTACTTTAGTCACAATTATTTCATTGAAAAAGAAAAAAGAACATAACTTTATGAACCATAAAAGTGAGAGAGCCAAGGAAGAAGTAATCATAGAGAATGTTCATTATTAGGAACATTCCATAAAGTAACCACAAATTCATAATGATAAAGCCCAATAAATGATAGTCAATAGCAGAGAGAAGTGCAATTAGTCAAGTTTTCAAACATTAAAAACATCTCAGAAGCAATTGAAAAGTAAAATTAAAGCAAAGTTTGACCTCCATTAAGCCAAAGAACAAGGGGTTTAGAATGAGGATCCTCAACAGCTTCAATAAGCCAATAAAAGAGAGCTCTACCAGCTTCTTCATGAACAGTAACATAACCAGAATACTGCCCAAAACTAACATTAAAGCTTTGACCGGGCAGCTGATTTACTCTGTCAAGTTGTTGCCGGGCAAAAGGGTCAGTGAAAGATGAGGCAAAAACACAAGTACCCACATAAAAACACAAGGTGAATAAGAGGATAATGGAAGTTTGGAGAGGATCCATTGCCAATTTTGAAGTAAAGGTCATATCTTTGGAAATGGGGTGTTCAGAAATTTGAACAAGCTTTTAATAATTTTTAAATGAGTTAATGCATTCCGTTTTAAGAATTTTGTCAGCACCAACAAAACTTTCTCTTTTGTTTTGTTTTGTTTTGTTTTTACTTTTGTTTCAAGTTGCACAACTCCGGACTTCAGGCGACTCGCGTGCTAATTATTGTTAGTTACCAAAAATATCTGATCTTTTAATTTCATGTGTTACATTTATTCGTGGGTAAAGTTAAAAAACTCATTTGGTTTCTCTTGAAAAACTTATTTTCAAGAATAGAATTGTGGTAATCAAAACGAGGATTGACATTTCACATTTTTTTTAAAAATGACCGTATAAAATTTATGGTTAACGACTTTAAATGGAAATTTTTTAAGAATTAAAATTGTTTAATACCATAATTTTCATGGAATCACATTTTCATATTTGAAAAATCATCGTTTTTTAATTTTTCTTTCTCTAAACTTTCACTTTCTCTCTCCTCGCTATACACCATCTAGAAGATTACAAAATAAAAAAGTTGACGAATTAAAGTTTCTTAGACTATCGATATTAATTGGAATATTTCACTTTTGAAGTCATAAACGGTAATTTTAAGAGCGCCAATAAAAAAAGTCATCATTTTGCTAAAATATGAAACCTCCACTTCGTAATTACATTGTTTCAAACGTTAAGTATAAAATTACTTTTGAATTTTTTTGAAGGAAAATTACTCTTCACTTACATATATTTTTACACCGTTTCAAAGAAAATTTATTAGATAAATTATCTAATTATAAATTTCTTCATTGTAAGACTTTATTTTAACATATTGAACGTTGTCGTTAATGTCTTAACTCTTATTCGGAATATTCTTTTCTTTTGGATTCTTGTACAAGTTGGTTGTGGTACTCGTATGTTTAAATAATTGGGATTTAACTATGAGTTTGTATTGAAATATCATATATCAAAATTTTATAGCGCAAACTATACATTTTCTATTAATTACTCCACTTCGTATAACTAAAGAGTTATGGATTCAAATCTCACAATACAAAAGCAAAAGTTATGAAATTAGATTCCGCCGCAGCAGAAGTTGGAGTCGAGCATTAGATCTCGGAGAGTTATGCATTCGTAGTTGTAGTGGGAGGAGGAGGAGCCGGTGGCGGATAAATCGATTTTGGACGATTTTACCCCTGCAATTAGAAGCCATTTACTATTAATCTTTTGAATTGAAAAATGGTTGAAACCACAATCCTTGAATTGATAAAAAATAAACCACAAAGTTGTATTTGCAAAAGCATGAAACCACCGGATTTTTTTTAGAATTTGCCCTATTTATATTACTCTTTAACTGGTTAAAAATATAATAGTAAACCCCAAATGAAACCAATATGGTTATGCGTCTTGTTAGTTGCATGTATGCAGATTTTTTTATTATCAGAAGATAATTAGGTTTTTTTCACTAAAAGTAAGATTCTTTCATTTTGGCATTGTAAATTTACACTAATAACTTCACAATTGAAAATTTCAAAAGTTAACTTTTTTTAGTATTTTACTTTAAAGCTGTATTTTCAATTTTTCGAAATTATTGTTTCATAGTGTACTCTATCTAAACATTTATTTTTCTCTTTTCTTACCAAGCAACAACTGGACGAGCTTAAACTTAAAAACATGAAAATAGAGTTACTTGAAATATCGAATCTTGAAAATTTTAATCTTTGAGGTCGTCAAAGATTATTTTAAGGGTAAATTCCATAAAAAAAACCCCTGTGGATACGAAAATTTTCAAAAAAGTGACTGTAGTTTGTTTTGTGACGAAAAAGTGACTGGTTTTTATATCTTGCCAAAAGAATTATTTTTTATTTAAATACCTTAAAAATTACCGATAACAACCTTAAAATAGAATATTGAAAGAATTAGATTTGTTTATTACATCATTTTGAGTATATAACCATATTTTTTATTTTTCAGAATCAACAAATTCAGGATTCTCTCACTAAACGTTCACTTTCTCTCTACACTAAACACCACCTAAACAAGTTTAAAATTAAAAACACAAAATATTAAAGTTACTTAGAACATCATCAATTCTTAAATTATTTTATGTTTGAAATCTCTAGCGGTATCCGCATTCTCTTTCTATGCAACATCTATTTATTTGTTTGTCCGATTTTAATAGTTAAATAGAAAAACGCCTCAATTAGAATATGCATGGAGAGGTAAATATCAAATTTATTGAATGGATGTGTATGCATTTTTTACATTGGAAGACTAATTTTGAGCAGATATGATGGTTCTATATCCAATCTGTGGAAAACCCGACCCACACCAATAAAAGTTCGATGGTATAACTGAAAAATCCCACAAGATCCCCGTAAAAAGTCCAAAATATACAAGCATTTTTTTTGGTATTTAAATAAAAAAAATCCTTCATTTGGCAAGATAGAAAAACCACGGTCACTGTTTTGTCATAAAGCAAAACACAATCATTTTTCTGAAAATCTTTATAACCACATTTTATTTTTTTTGAAATTTACCCTTATTTTAGCAGTGTTACCTAACAGATTATTGTGTTTAACAAAACCACTTACAATCTACAAATCTACAAAACATGTAATTACATTATTTTATTTTATTGTTAGAGACTGGGTGAAATATGTCATATAAGAGGAATAAATAAAAGAATTTAGAAAAAACTAATTTTGCAATGTGATAAAATATTATAAAAATGGTGAAGTTATTAATCTGAAAACAGAAACAAAAGATTACGACACGAAATCAAAGTGTCCTCGAAAAAAGCAAAGATAACGTATAGCTTTAAAAATGCTCTAAAACTTAACTTATGAATCATGCCTTCTTAGTTGTCCATTGGAATGTTGCTCTCTACTCTTGCCTTAATTATTTATTTTTATGAAAATTCCAGTTGTGTCCTCTTTCATCATAACTAACCAACCAAGGTTGCTTTACAAACAAATTCAATTCATAATTCAAGAAATGTCTCATAACCTCAATGAAGATTACAAAAGTGATCTACAAAAAAAAATTGTGCAATTACACTTGCACCCTGTCCCTTATATGATTTGTACGCATGCATACAGTATTTAACCACTAAGCTAACACCTTTGTTTTTAGTATACAAACAATAATAAACATCCTTAGGTTCATCTATAATAGTATCATTCTCATTACACTTGAAAGCTATTCAAATTCAGCTCCTCGCTCAAGATGCTATTGAAGGCGCATCAAATCCTACAGCCTGTTAAATGCTGCGTCCAATATGACGTTGCCATGGCAAAGAGGGGTTGAATTTGAATAAAAGCTAAGTACAAGAACTAAATATCATCAAATTGATTTTGAGCGACTAATAATTGTCCATGTTATAACAAGTACAAATTCCCAAAGATATCATTTTGCCGCCTTTCAAGCAAGGGAAATTTGATATCGGCATTTGTTAACTACATCAACAAAATTGCTTAACAATAAATTATTTTCTATAACTTATCATCCAGCTGAAGCTGAAGGGGTTGCTCTTATTTGCAGACTAGTTATTGAGCTGGTTAAACTCAGCTGTCGACGTACATGATATCTTCTTTTGATATCTGCATCTTTCCTTTGTCCCGTTTACTGGGACTCTGTGTTCGATCTGGTTGACCGCGCTGAGAAAAACATAAATGAATAAACCATCCCTAAACTCTTCAAGTGATTTTAAAAAATGCCATAAATATCAATCGTGCCGCAGAACTCCAAACTTAGATTTTATTATTCATAGAACAACCATTTAACCCAATATCTTGCAGATGCACATGTATTTCACTAACAGAAGACATGGGATCCGCATTTCATCACCCGAAAACTTTGTTGTGTGTGCCAAACTTTGGCTTTAAAATACTTTTTGGTAATGACTCAAAGTTTTCTAACACGAATTGAACTTGTCATTTTTTGGAACTTACTGAAAAGTTTAAGAACGATCCGTGTACCTTACCCATGTGTTATAATATATAGTATGGGAGTAACTAAAAACATGAAACAGTTACCTTTTTCAGCACGAAAGCCAGGTACAAATAGGATACTTCCCATTCATCTGGCGATAGTGTGCCTGGATATCCAGAAGCATAATTAGAAAAGAAAAGCATGTGTGATAGGGAAAGAAAAGGACTATGGAGCACGAAACCCCAAACTTAAATACCAGTAAAATAAAGGATATGAAAGAGAAGCGTAGTGCAAGATACATACTCTGATCTTGGTTACCATCACCTAGAGCACCAAGCCTTCTCATTAAGTCAACATATTCTGGTTTTTTCATATACTCGTGAACAAATTCATGCGCGTTCTTCACAAAAACAAGATCCAAGCCATACTGACAAAATTGAAAGCGAGCTGGTAAGCTTTAAAATATTTATCTGCTTTAATATTGCACCCGCAATTTTATTTTTTTAGAAGATATCTGCCAGAAAACAACATATTATACCTCTTCTGCCAATGTTTTGAATAGGTGGAAAGGGACAATCCATTCAGGACAATCAACAGCATCCTGAAATTGCGGAAAGACATAGCAAAAGTATAGTTAGAAAATAAAAAAGGAAATAATCAAGACTGCTGGTCGCAAATCAGCAACTACTCAAATTAATACAATTAAAATACACATCATAAACAAAATTTGCAAATGAAAAACCCCTGAGGCAATGATAGAAAATTAATGGAACAGTACCTCAAGGTGGAACTTGTACTTGATACCATAGGGGCTAGAAGACCTAAATTTCTGATCCACAGAACAAGACTCTTGTCAGCGTAGAAGTTGCGTTTAGGAACATAATCAATGCAGAAGAATTTACCTTATCAGAGTACTCTTCGTCAAATTTTATCCAATACACGCTGTTTCCAAAGGCTAGATCTTTAGCTGAACATTCAGATTAGAGTAGTGGTCAGAATGTTAGTTATTATATCACAATGTTTCTTCAGTCTAAGGAGGTAATTTTCAAAAATGGAACACCAATATTGATTTAACTTTTTTACTCCACATTATTGTTTTGAGAAAATATATCCAAACCAGAAAGCATTAACCATACATAAGTACTGGATGTCGTATATTATTGCAAGACTCGCAAGTTCAATCTTTCATAATATATTTGAATATATTAAATACAAATTCAAGCATCAGAGACGGAACCTTCTCTAAGTTTTTTCACGATGACGTTGGCATCTGGCATTGTTCCAATGAATGTACCTCCTGGACGAAGCAACGCTGATACATTTGCCAAAGCTCTCCTTGCACGAGCTTCAGTAGACCATGAATAATGCAGAGCGAACTGCAAAAGGTTATGTTGACGTTTGAGAAAAAAATGTAAAGATGTACCCAGGACAAGAGAAAGATGCTTCAGAAATATTTGATTGACAAATAACTGGATAACAAACATTTCAAAGAAGAAGATTCATCGATCCAAAACATTATATGGATACTAAGTTTTTAGCGTCAAACAATTCCACCTAGTTTTTATGTCAATTCAGTGTCCTTATGCCATAAGAGAACATTGCGAGTGTGTAGGGAAACGGACAGTTCTAAACTTGTACTGAGATTAGTTTCTCTCATGTCTTTGATTATCTCTTGAATAGTTGTATTTCTATCAAAATAAGGAAATTAAAATTAGGAATCACTTTATTCCATGGGAGTTTAAGTGCTGGTGTTATTTCTTTTATTTCCTATTCATAATTTGCTTTCCTAGCTAGTTGGATCCTGTTGTTGTTGCTGTAACTAGTTCCTAACAAAAGACAGCTTGTAGATCTTATTTAAAGACTATTGGCGTTCGATAAAAGCAAGCAATTCCCAACAAAATCATTCTTGAAGAGATATCTCTCAACAAGCTCCAAAGAATTCAGAGATTGGGAAGTTCTATCTTAACAAACTTCTAACTGTTTCAACAAGATAGGTAAGAGAAGAAGGAAGACTTTTAAACATTCATTCAGAATATTATAGGGTACAAGGTCCTGTAACAAGATCTGAAGCCCATGTTTATAACAACTAATATTGAAGCCTAGTGGTATGGGAAACCCTACAGCAGCAAATTCAAAGAACTTCATGGCCATAAACAAGTCTGATAGGGAACAAGATAGAGCCTTTAGTGAGGCAAAACAACGAAATATCGGCACGATTGGATGATCTTTCTCGAACACCGGTTGCACCAATAACAAAGGTTCAGAAGCAGAGAGTTTATAATGACTGTCATGACAATCAGGCACATAACGATGACAGTTAGGCTTTTGTTACCATGTGCGCAAAAAGCCAAAAACTGCTGATCTGTTAGCGTGGTTGAATTGCAGTGATTAACTTTTTGAGCACCAGCGGACAGTGGAATGAGAGAAAGTGGGTTTGGCAATTGGCATCATTTCACTTAGAAGAAGATACACAATTATGGTCTATCAAATCGAAGCAAGATAAGCCCCATCTATCTAGGGGTGATTCCAAAGAGCATTTAAATGTGCGGTTTCAGTTTCGTCCTCCAATCTAAACCAACAAATTGGATAACCTAGCAGCTAGTCGAAGAATACCATCGACCATTTGAGCAACTTCTGCTAGGAATTGTCCCTCAACAAAAGCAAGCAATTTTCCAACAGATCAATTCTAGAGGTCATGGAGTTTTCTTTCAACTAGCTCAAACAATTAAGAGATTGTAGAGTTCTCCCTTAGTGAGCTTTCACTGTTCATCAGGATAGTTAAGAAAAGGAAGAATTTTGAACATTCTTTCCTTGAAGATTATAGGGTACAAGTTCTTGTAACAACATCTCAGACCCGTGCTTATAATAGACAGTCACAACTCGGATAACGTATTTCAAGCTTTTGTAGAACACATTCAACAGCATGCAAAGTCTGGTAATTGTTCTCTAACTAGCTTAAGATTCACTAAGTCCACAGTGTATCCTTGAATGACCATCAATTCAGTGACAAAATCAATACTCAGATACCCATTTCAACAGATTAAGAAAAATAAAATAGCATTCACCTGACAACTGCATATATCAAAAGGACCATCATCTTGTAGGACTTTGTCCAAGCGAACCTGAAGGTCATCACAAAAAGTAGATCTTAGAATCTTATCCCCAAATTAAGTATGCTTAATAATTTTATCTAAAGGTTCTCATCAGGTTGCTATTTGAAAGATGAATGCAACCAAACTATTAGATTCATAACCGTTTGAAAGGTGAATGCATTGATTTATTGCTATTAGACAAGCTCTAATAACTGAAATTACCTCATAACAGTCCCCACATATGAGGCGAGCAGGAAAAGAAAACTTTCTTCGACGTTGGTGGTGATCAGCATCACCATTGTAACGTGTGCGGCAATCTTCTATCTACAATGAAATTTGACAGTCACAAAATTACAATATGATGGAATTGGAGACTGTTAAAAAGGAAAATAACAGCCATGGAGTGAAAAAAAACTGCATTATATGATAATAAGCTTTAAAAATTAAGAAAAGCATGATGTTGAACACACCCTATAATAAACTTGATGCCAGTGAACATAATGTTCAATTCAATGCATTTACACTCTAAACTTCTGTATCCTACAAATTCAAAATGCAAAATTTTCAAAAAATGGAAAAAAGGGAAAGAAAAGGAAAATAGGAAATGTGAAACATAAGTTCTAAGACTTTTTCTTTCTTTTCATATTCATCAATCAGTTGGTAGATTGTTTACCGAGCCTTCAGCTATATCTATCCCGACATAATATCCAACTTTTGCTTTATCCCATTTGATAAGATCACCACCCTGGAAAATAATAAGAAAATCAAAAGGGATATCGATTCTGAATGTGGATTATATATACATATATATAGAACAAGAGGTACCAGGGATTCAACAATTTACCTTCCCACAAGCAAGATCAAGAACAGCATCCCCTCGACGGGCATAAAGTTGAACTAAGACACTTTTTATCTATCAAAGTTATAAGATTTACTTGATTGAGTTGCTTAATCATGCAATAAAACGAAGAGATTGTCAAGTACAGAATTACACAGCATACCCAATTGTTAAGTTTCTTTAAATGAATAATTGGACTAGCTTCTCGTTCTTCCAGAGTCTGATTTGTCCTTGCACTGTAATGATCAGCCACTTTTTGAACAAAATCCTCGGGAAAGTTTGACTCACCTACAATTGCACAATGAAATCTTCATATCACACGAAAAAGAGATTATTGATCTCTAGAGAGAGGGAAGAGAAAAAAGACAATTTCAGCACTGAAATATTTCATCTTTAGGACTTCAACTAATGAAGTGCTTGTGTGTTTCGCTTTCAACAGTTGCTTCAGTTCACATTACTAACAAGGATGCAACGAAATCTCAAGAGCTAATTCAACCAGTTATGTCAAGATTAAAAAGTAGCTGGTCATCATTGCTTCTAAGCACGTAGGAACCATAAACCCCGATGGTTTGGATTTCTTGACAATTGCATTCCTTTAGAAGCTTGCATTTGTTATTTCTAAGATATATAACAACCTACAAGATGGGTAGTTAAATTTTGGACTTTTACACTGCACCATAAATGTGTTATCATGCCTTGTTAAAAAAAGGTTATTCCCTGCTTGTAAATTATCAAGGGTTCCCATTCTAACAAAACACGAGCCTAAAACCGCTGAAAACAAAACCTATATCCAAAAATAAAAAGCCCAATTAACCAACAGATACATCATTGATTACATTGAACAGTCACAAAGCCAAAAACAATAATAAAAGTTAAATTTTACGATCATACTACAAAAATTACCTTCAGGTGTATATCTGATTCTGTTCTTAGGTGGGGCATCACCAGAAGAGGTCGGTAATGAATCCGAGTATCCACGTTTCATGATCAATTATCAACAGTAACGACCGATTGTCGGTTTTATTGGTTCTTCTATAAGGTTGAATGGTACAGGATAGTAGGAGGATAAGTATATGACAGTTGGATTTAAATCCAAAAGAATAAGCTGAGAAAAAAGAAAATGCTATTGTCTGTAAGGTTTATAGTACAACGCTTTCGATAGCTAAGGCAAGAAGGAAGTGTAATATTTCACACGAGAGAGTTTCCGGGTTCTCAGTTGCCAGTAGTGGCTGCACCAGTTAATTCAACAGTGCAGATGACCTTCTCTGGTATAACAAAAGCAGGGGAGAGAGTTCAATCAGAACAAATTTTCAAAATTCATAGCAAAGACTGAAACTTTTTGAATCAAAAGACAAAATTAAACCGAAACGAAGCATAAAAACACCACAATTAGCAATATCTTCAGCATTTAAAAACAAATTATCTTTTCAACATTGAAGCCATAGTACAAAACACACAAAGATTCAAACTTTACTGCATCAAATCCAAAATACATCATAAACAAATACACCAAACATGAAAGTATCTTCTGGGTGATTATAAGAAACGCAGAAAAGGGTTATCTCCTAGATTTTTTAATCAAAAAATTAGAATTTGAAAAGCAAATAACTTTGGGATTGAAATTGAAAATCTCATACCGCAGAAACAAAATTGATAGAGTGGCGCGTAAATTAACGATCTGAAATCGAAGCCCTGATGATTGATTGCAGACAAGAGAGAAGAAGGTGAGGTTCTGAAAGTTAGGGCACTTCTATGTATCAAACGGTGTAGTTTGACTATCAATATATACATCGGAATCTTTTATGTTTCGGTAAATTACATCCGTACTGCTCGACTTTACTTATTTTCACGTTATCGCAATAAAATTACAGGATGTAATATAAAAGTTACTTAAATTATATTTTCTACAACTTTATGGCAATTAAACTAGAATTAATATCTTAATTTGATTGTTAACGATTTATAAATGGAATTTTTCTTTTTATTTTACATTTACCATTTTTGGAGTTTTAGCTATTCAAATATTTATTATTTCCCTTAGTTAAATAATATGTAAATAACTTCGAAATAAAAAATTAAAGAGTTAAAATTGATTAAAAATTAAAGAGTAAAAGTTGATTAAAATACTTTCAATTTTTGTACTCTTCATTAACAATCTTTTTGAAACATAATATGAAGATTTCAAAATTCTTAAATGTTAAAAAAGAAAATATTATTGAAATTGAAATATATTAATAATAAGAGCTATTTTAATTTTTTAAAATTAATACAAGATTTCTGGATACATGTGATAACAATTGCTTTTTCCAAAACTTATGAATTATAGCTTTTTTCTCAAAATAGTCTTTTTAAAGAAAAAAAAATTTACATTTATCTAACTTTACTTGTATTATAAGTATAATGATATTCATCTATGTCACTCCAACTAGATTTGTACATACTTAGACAAAAAAGAAAGATGATATTCATCTATGTCACTCCAACTAGATTTGTATATACTTAGACAAAAAAGAAAGCTTGTGCACTTTTCTTCTTTCCAAATAGTTAATAATGACATTCAAAGTGTATTATCTGCGATTGAATATATAATCTTAGCAACTCACTCATTTTGTTTTAAGTAACGTAAAATTTAATCTACAAAAAATATTAACCTCTAACTCTGAATTGCTTTTTGAAGTTACTAATCTTTTATTTTGTTTAAGTTAATAGTCAGCATTATTTCACTTAGGATTTAGAGTTCACTCAAGATTCACTATCGAGATGATACTGACCTAGTTTGAAGAATCAACTCAGTAGTCCAGCAGAACTCAAATGTTATTTAAAAGAATTGAACTCAGATTACCATTCAAATTTGTGAAACTAACTCAGAAGGCGATAAGAATTTCACAAATTAGTTAAGTCTAAAAGCATTCAACACCACTGTCCGAAAATTATTGCTTGACTTATTACGAAAATGACAATTTCGTTCTGCTACAAAATCTTTAATCCACAATCATCAAAATAGAATGTTCAACGTTCAAATCAAGTTCCAAAATGAAGATATTTACCCTGATCGGATTTAACGATAACCTGCTGAGTCTAATGAAAGTTTGAAGATTTGAATTTCGACATTGTAGTCTAACGACAAGCTTGAAGAAAATTTATTTAAGGAGCATCAGTTTGAAGAATGAAGACACACCACATTTGAACAACTCTCTCAAGTTTTCATTCTCAATTGTTCAAAAAGTTATTAAGAAAAAATTATTGTACACATTAATTGTAATCATTTGTGTACTTAGTCAACAGAGTGCGTGAAAATTATATAAAATCTAATCACTTCTTAACGATAGACAACTACTTGGACGTAAGTAGTTGTGGCAAGAATAGCGAAAGTAGATTAAGGAGAGCACTCAATTGTTGTACTGAGCTATTATAAAAGTCTATTATCTGCCTTGGAAAGAGACATTTAGTGGATTAGAAAATCTCAAGGGAAGGTACCTTGAGACAAGAATAGGCACAAGAACAATGACTTTACTTGCAAGTATTTCAATACAACAATTGAGTTTTTGTATCCTTATACTTTTTAATTAACTTGCCTTATTGATTATGAGTTATCTATGTGTGCTATTCATTACTGAGCACTGAATCACTTTATTATCAATTGAACTATGATATATATGTTAAAGTAGTTTAGTTAGTACTTTGTGTTTTGTGTCAAGTTTAGTCCTGAGTTCCAAGCTAATTCTTGCATGACTTGATTCGGTTGTCAAGAAAATCAAGTCAGTGGCTATTGAGTTATCTGAATCTCCGGTAAAGATCACTTATGCTAACTCACTAATATTGAGTATGAAAAGCATGCTATTGAGTGTTTAACTAGTGAGTACTTTTAGTTAGATAGTATGAAAAAGTTTATATGTTTTTCCAATTTGAGGTGAAACAGACCTTTAAATCTGTTCCAAGCTTGATATAGATTATCCTCTAGCTCAGGCATGTTAAGAGGCCCATCCAAAAATTCATACTTGTTTTTCACCATGAGAGCCATTTCATAGTCCTCATCCATTGAGAATAATTATTTCCATTGAGAACATAGGGAACAAGAACCATCGAATGACTTCCATTCGATGTTATGAAATGAGGACTGCTATGTGCAATCTTTGTCATTATGCATAAAATGTTTCAAGTATCCATAATACAATCAGAGTTTTAAGTATCATCTTCAAGGAAACTTCGGGGGATTAGAATTTATATTTCTACCTCATAGAGAAAATTTACATCACTACTAGTGCATTATAAAATACAATATCAAAGTGCGTTAGACAAGACAATTTTTCTTTTTTTTAAAGAGTGTTAGAGAAGACAATTAAAGAAATGACAACTAGCTTGGAAATATAATACTTACAAAAGAGAGATATCGCTATACATTCGACCAACGGATGACATGGTACCTCAAATCTATGATATGATGTCACGTAACATTTCAACCAATAAAAATTATACATACTAAAATAATTGATAAAGCATTTACATAAAATTCTAAAATAAAAATCCCTAAAAATAAACTTTAAGCCATAAATGATGAAAAAAATCTAGAGATCTCGGAAAGTACCTTATTCTTTAAAAATATAAAGAACGAAAGGTTGATAAGAGGGTTATTTAGGGTATAATAACAAAATATAACTATTTATAACTAACGAAGTACCATATTCCAAAAGTACTATAGAATCTTTTCTAAATCATATACCCTAAATGTTAGCTTATATGGTGTATCATCAAATTATTGTTCGGACGTATTGATGATGACACTGTACATCGTGGGTTATACTCTAAAATTTCTCCTAAAAACGATTATGATATTTTGTACATACTTTCGTAGTAATTTAGACTTTAGAATGTCTCAACTTATTGAGGAAATTACATCATATACAATAAGATTGTGCAATTAACTCAAGAGTCAAAACCAATTTTGATTTCTATCTATATCTCATATTCTTCCAAATTGAGTTCAATTAAATTCAGCAAAATTTTTTCTTCCTTTAGCCAAATTCAGTTCAAAAAATTTGATTAAATTCAGTCCAGTTCAGTTTAGCCATAGAAAACAAAGGGTAATTTACTATCCGAATTTAACAATATCACATTTTATCATATTACCATTTTAATAAATTATCACATCCCGAAGTAAAACAAAAGCATCTGTCTAGTAATGAATGAATATTACCACAATATATGACTTTCATGTAAAATACCCAACTTATTTTATAACAATTGTGGGCTTTCATTTCTCTTGTGGCCCATTTGGTGAGTGGACTGTATCAAGTACACCCAATGTTATATTCTTATATATAATTCATCCGATTTTGGCGTATTATATATTACAAAATAAATAGTATTATTATTTCTAGTATAAAAATTGCATGCAACAAGTTGCCATTTACGCAAAATCATTTACGGTAAGAACAGTTTATTTTTTATTTTTTATTTTTTCAGATTAGGTGAGTATGAGTTGTTCACATAATGTTGACAAAATGGATATGAACATTTACATTATACTCAAATTGGAAGGAAAGTAAGTTTTTTCAATCCTAATATTATAGATTTACGAATTTTTAATCTTAAAAGTGAGTAGAATTGTAGATTCCAAAATTAATAAAAATATTGGAAAAAAGAAAAATCAAAAATAAATTGTGTATTTTTCACATGTTATACCTGTTTTAAGTACTTTCGGAAAAAATGAGATGAAGTAGTCTCAGATGTATTGATATAGTGTCTCATTATTTTAATTCGTGACTCATGATATGTCTATTTAGATTACTTGTAAACATGTATTTATATTTACTTAAGGGCAAATAATGTATAGTCCTAGACTTTTGTCAAAACTCACTGTTTAGTCCCCATATTTTGAAAAACTCACTACAAGATCCTCATATTTCGTTGTAATTAACTATTTGGTCATTCTGTCCATTTTTTTTTATATGTAACTTTTATATTTCGGCATAGATAGACAGATAAGACATAACAGAATCACAATGTCATTTTTTATTGCAATATGGATGTCTTAAAAGTTAAAATATATTACGTTTAAAATCTAAAAAATTGACAAAAAGAATTAAAGAGTTAAGTTTGACAAAACATAAAAAATTTATAGTAAATTTTATAAAATATAAGAACCAAACAATATATTTTAACAAAAATCAAATACTAATAAATTATTTACGATTTTCTTAATTCCGGCCAAATTACATACCGGAATATATAATTATAACAACTTTGTACATCATAGAGCAAGAATGAACCGAATAGCTTTTTGGCAACTTATAGATAAGATAGGTGATAGACAACTACAAATATGTGTTGATTTAATATGCTTTTTTCAAAAAGGAGGATTCGAGAAATCTAAGTTGAGCTTATTCAACAAATCCATTATAGTAAAGATAATAATTATAAGAGTTTGTTACCGTTGAACTTTAACCTTTCTAAAATAAAAGTTAAAATTGTAGTATGTTGAGATTTTCTAAAGTTCAAGTTTTATAAAGTTGGTAAAATTGTAATCTTAACTATTAATTGAAACATTATTAAATAAGATTTGTTTTGATAAATTTTAATATTTAATTAGTTATTTATTAAAAATCAAATCCTAACCATTGATTTCTTTAAATTAATTTTTTTAGAAAGATCCTAAACCAACTTTAGTATTTTATAAATAATAAAATTCCTTTTTATTCCTCATATTTACTCCCTTTATACAATTTTTTTCGTTATTTTTATTTTTGAGAAAATTCACCATATGCATACTTTATTTTATATTTTAGAATATTCACTAAATACTATACACTGAACCATGCCCACTTCTCGTATCTCTCATGTAAGGATCCTTATTTAATTATCTAGATATTGCTGTGCAAAAAGAATTATTACTATTTTTATTGTTTTCATATGAAATATATTTTTATCTATATTCTAGACAATCTTTGAAAAATAATAAGAAAAAGCTAGTTTTATACATATAAAAATAGTTATACATTTTGCATTGAACTTTAGCAATTTGATTATAAATACTTATAAGTTTTAAGATTTTTTTATGACTAGCTTGATGAGAAACTAAACTAACTACCGAGTGTTTTATTACTCCAATTATTACATTTTGCGACACGTGTGGTTTGTAACAATACGTGTCACAAAATGTATCAAGATACTCCGACTAATTAAGATCACGTGCTTAACATAGAATCCATCTGATTGATTAACTTTGATGACAAGTTTGAAATATCCTGTCAAGGAATGCTAGTCATTTTACGATGGAGGTAGTCGGGTTAATTTTAGAACTTTTTCAATGATAAAACATAATTAATTATTTTCTTACATTCTTAATTAGTATAGAAATATAAAGACTCATCGAGTGAAAGATAAAATGAAGTAGTCAAAACATAATATAGAAAAAAATTAACTTTCATATACGTTGTATAAATGCTAGTTAAAACAACTTCTATCTCCGTTGTATATACAAATGTAAGCGAAAACTTGTATAAAATCCGCAAAGTGTAATGGAAAGAAAACATAAAACAAAATAATTATAGTTTGATCGATTGCAATAAAAATACTCTCATCATTCTAATTAAACAAATAGAACTATGGACGTTTAAATTTCGATCTACGTAGAGCCTTTTAAGTTTAACGGTTAATAAATGTTATTGGAATCACATAAAACTAACTATAGGGATGAAACGAAAAAGGGGTCAACGTCCCTTCTAAGAGCTAACTATATATGAGTGATGGACCTCTTCTATTTTGCAGTTTCTAAATTTTTTATTGAGAAATATATTATAAATTGTAAGATTAGACATATGTAAGTCATGTATGGGTCATTTTATGAGTTCGTAACGTCTATATATGAAGCCTAATCATGCAAAAACACTTGGGTTTGAGCTTAAAAAATGATATATATATTTTTTAAAGTAAATTAACAAATAAATATTTAGAATATACAGTCAAATACTTCCTTTAAATACCACAACAATTCACCATATCTACACTACCTCCTCTCTCTCTCTCTCTCTCTTTTGTCTTTCTCTATTGCTAGAAATCTCAGGTATGAATCCAATCCATATAGAGATATTTGTTAATTATGAAGATTGATTTATTAGATAGTTATATAGATCTATTTGTTTCCATTGTAGTTTCTTCTATTTTTTTTCCCATTTCAGCATGTTGCATTGTCATGAAAATGAATTTGGGAAAATGATGTTGGTCATTTTGATGGTTTTATTTCTTCAAATCTCGGAAGATTTCATACAAAAAGGATATTTGTTTCCCAAGAAAGATTACTTGACAATGAGTTGAGTTAGGTTTTGGGTTTTGTGAAGAATTTACATGTACTACTCTATTGTGAATGCGCGCGAAAGTAAATACGCGCGAAGCTGTAAAGGAAAAAAAATTTTATTGTGAATCTATACAACATAATTATTGTTGTAATCAATAAATGTTATTTTATTTTTCAAATTTATAAATCTTTAAAAATGCGCGCGAAACTAAATATTTTTTAAAATGAAATATTAATTTTTTATATTATTTTGGAATTTTTTTTTTTAAGAAAGCTAAAGACGGGGAACAATATTATTTTGGATTTTGAAAGGTTACAAACTGAAGTAAACTCTTTTTGCAAAATCTAATAATTAAAGAGGTAGGCTATGGTAACTTTCTTTTTTATTTACTTTGTTTCCACTTTATTTCATTTACCATTGGATCGAGTTTTACTCCATGATCTAATGGTGGATAAAACAAAGTAATAGTTACTTTGTAAAAAACAAAGTAACTATAGAATTTTCCTTAATTTAAAAGGTTATTTTTTAAGAAAATATAAATAAATTATGCTTATAATTTTTAGTTTTATAAAATCTTTAAAAACGTAGGCCTAATAAATACTTTCCTTAATATGATAAATTTATATTTTTTTGAAGGAGATAAATATATTTTTCAGTGTTTAATATTTTAAATTGTATTTTTTTTACCATATACTTAATGACTCAAGCTATTATAATAAGATCTAAATTATGAATTTACATAAAAACAATTGTAGGTGTGGTTTTAATTAAAATCTTTTAAAATGCGCCCGAAACTAACTACGGTTAACTGAAACAATATATTTTGTCGTTTGAAAGAACAAATACTATATTTTCTCGTAGTTTACATTTCAAATGGTGATTACTTATTTTTTCAGAAGCACTCCAAGGTTGAGCTAAACTTATTGAAAATTTAAAAATACTTGAATTGTGAAATTACATGTTAAAACAGTTGCGGTGCTCTTTTTGGATTTTATAAACTAAATCTATAAAATTATTCGTGTAGAATTATGCAATTAAGCACCTTAAAGAAATAAAAATTGCTGGTATTTTAGATCAAAATTGGTATATTTTTCCAAACTCTCAAAGTATTATACGTATATGGAAAAAAGAGAGTATTATAGCTGTTATTCTACTCTTAGTTAGTTAAAAACTTATAGCTGTTTATACACACATACAAAATATATATATTTGAATAGTTAAAAATGTAAATGAAATGAACCGCAGTTCGTATTCTAATTGAAAAAATAGTTAAAAATGCAAATGAAATTAACAACACTTGATATTCTAACTGAAATTTACATTTACCAACTTGTTTTTATAATAAGATGCTTATTATATACGATTATAATGGATTCAGACTCGACGTATAAAATGAAGAATGAAAGTCAAAGCGACTCCAAAATGCTTTTATTATTTTGCAAAAATAATATAATGTTTCTTTTTGTGATCTCAGAATAATAAATCTCAAATGTTTCTTCAGGTGTATTCAAATATAATGACAACGGCGAATGAAAAATCTCATAGAATGCAACAAAAGGAAACATTTGAAGAACAAGTGAGTAGTTTACCCATTTGTATCATCTCTGAAATTTTATTAAGGCTCTCTATAGAATCGGTCTTACACTGTAGACTTGTGTGCAAATCATGGTGTGCATTAACTCGGGAGTCTTCGTTCACTAAAAAGCACTTTCAATGGCATAATGATCGTGAGCGAGACCAGTTCATACTTCAAGATCCTTACGGAGATAATCCTCTCAACCTTTCTTTACTTGATATTCATGAGAAAGTTCTCACAAAAATATCTCCCTACCAAAAGTATAACTTGTCTTCTTATTCCATTGTTTGTTCATGCAATGGTTTGCTTTGCTTAAGGCCAAAAGAAAGGCTTGATAGAGTCATTATTTCCAATCCCATCACAAAAGAGTGCTTGTTTTTACCCTCAACAACAACCCTAAGATCATTGATGAGTTACCAATTAGGGTTTCACTTTGATTCTACATCAGGAAACTACAAGGCAATCCGCGAGTTTCGATCTTTTACTAATCAACCAAGCAAGTTTCAGTTGATTACTATCGGGAAAACTTCATGGATCGATCTAGATCCTTCAAGGTACGAAGTCGAGCAAGGATTTGATGCAGCTATATTTTGGAATAACGGCTTTCATTGGAAAATAAGTGAAAGAGAATGCAAAGTTAGTAAAAGTTGCATACTTCGTTACGACTTGCAAGAGGAGAAGTTTACGACAATCTCATACCCAAAAGGGTATGAAGGGATTTGTTACTATCCTCATAGTTACCAAGTGGTACGTCTCGGAGACGATTTGAAGATAGTAGAATATGATCTTTCTTGTTACTTGAGGATATGGAAAGTGGTGACTTCTGGAGGCTCAAGCTCTCGACAGAATATCCCTTCTGGAGCTCTCCCTGAGGAGGGTGAATTCTTGATGCTGTTACAATATAGTTATGCTTTACGCATTCCGGTGATCCGAATGTGGCAACAAGAGATGATTTGTGAAATCGAAAAGGAGGTTTATTTGATACAAGTCACCATGGGAATCAATGAATGTAAGCTTGACATATATACCCCTGCAAATGGAATTGCACCCCATCAAGAGTTGGACATTGCTGCCTTCCCTAAATCTCTGTTTAAGATCATATGTTTTAAGCCTAGTCTTCTTTCTCCTCATGCTTGATTGTTTTTTTTTTTTAAGTTTCATTTTGTAATGTCTAGTAGACTATGTTTTTCAAATTGGTGTTGTTATGTTGTTGGTCTGCTTTATTTTGTCTTAATACATGTTGGATTTAATGTAAAAGCAGTTAATTAATTTCTTAGAAATGAAATTTTTTTTCCCTTAATTCATTATTTAGAGGTTATTAAATATAATGAATGAAACAGTTAATTTAAGCCAAAAAAAAAAAAAAGAAACTATACCTTTTCTTTTTAATATCTCTTGGGCTTTGAGAATTAGCAATAGTTATTTAGAATTCTTTTAGATCAGAAATTCAAGTTTTGCATGATGTGTTTTACAAACAGATTAGTCATTGGAGTTTCAATCTCGTATTATAGATACTTTACACGGGACACCAAATCATGCATATATGGACCGTTTTGGCCAAACCACACTTTGAGACTCACGGCTTTGGCCAAATCATGTATAAGCAAATCAGTTCCCTTCCCGGTATGTATAAGCAAACGTCACCATTCATTTGCATTGCATGTTAGCAGATTGCCTAGCTCATTTAAGCGGCTCTCCTTATTCTTAAGCCGCCTTACTATCCAATTCCAATTCCACCGATTTGGAAACCACTCCCCAGGCTTGGGAGAGTCCTTCCAGGACACCCCACAATTTCGCTTTTGTGATACGGCAATTTCCAATATTTCTAGCATAACCTGCGAGCCAAATACTATCATGATCTATTACACCTGAGGCACAAAGCGAATAACCTTTCATGGCACCGTCAGAGTTTACTCGAACCCATGACATTTTGGGGCTCTCCAAGTAACCAAAAGATCAGTTTTCTAACCCAAGATATTGTCCGCCCTTCTTTTCTGATCAACACAAAACTAGAGCTCCATTAAGAAAGACTTGATGCTTTGACGAACGTCATTGCAGGACCTTTGGTTTTTTGAGTGAAGACTTCCTCATTTCTATTCTTCCATAGCGGCCAAACGACAATGCCAAAGAAGATTTTTCAATCTGTTCTCCGTACTTGATCTGAAGATTGCAGATTCCAAAACAGCCAGGACTCCACTGGCCCTTGACTGAATGGGCATCTTCTCGTAAATCGTAGGCAGAATTTACACTAAATTGACCATTTAAATATCCAATCCAGAAACATCTGTCACACCCTAATTCACATTCGGAGGGAGACTAGCAGCAATCGATATACTCCACATGAACATATATAATGTAAAAACAACAAGAACAATAATCATATCAAGTGGAACATACTAGGCAGATTGTCTCGATAAATCATGTCACACGCGACAGAATCATAATGGACAGAGTAATGAGCCAGATCCACATAAATATTGCAATCGCCTGTATACATGAGAGTGAAACTATAAAGAGCACCCGCAGACTAGTATCTCGACAATTTAACTGAGCCAGCAAAACAAATTGAAAATCAAAGTCGGTAACTGAGGATCTTAAAGAAATATATTAATCATCTGCATCCATCTCTTCTGCTTGGCTACGAAACGACTACAAAGAAAACGAATAAAAGTATTCACAGTTTTAGGTAGACTAATTTTATACACAAAGGGAAGCTTAAACCGAAATCAGATAGTCACCTGTACAATGAGATACAAGTTCAACTTCCATGAAATTTTTTCCTTTTTTTTTCCTTTTCTCAATGTTTATCTACATTTTTTTATATATACACTTCAGATTCTTCCATCATGTCTTCATCTGCCTGAATCAATGAAGCAGGCAGGGAGGGATCAGGAAGTTGCGGGTGAACGAATGGTGGTATCCGGTAACATAGCTACTGTCACAATGAAATATTCACAACCAATAGGTAGATTATATGGATTCCAAGTTGATCCCGAGTTCCGGGTCAACCGGTCAGTCCCTGTGTCAGTGGTCAGATTCTCGGCCGCCTCAGCTTTGGCCAATGGCTTCACAGTCTGGTGTTCGATATGCACGACCTGCCCAACTATGTAGCCGGGTCGGCATGGAAGATGGTCTGTAAATAAGGCCACAGATTCAGCAGACAGATAGTAGTTGGAGCCGTTCCTGTTTATTGCTTCATAATGCCCAGCTGAGTTGAGAATAAATGCAGCAAGCTCATGGACTACTAACCGCCCAAATGATATCTTTTCCCTGTTTGCCTGTAGAATCAAGGCAATTTATAACATGTTAGATGATAACCCAAAAGATAAAACCATTCACGTATTATACAATCAAGTGCAAAATCCTTCCACACACTGAAAACTAGAACAACAATGGAACTGCATAGATCAGAACTATATAGATTTGAACTAACCACCCACTAGGAAGGCTTCACCATGAACAAAACATAACAATTCATTAGTTTCAAGAATCAAGTAGCTAAACAGTAAATATGAATAGTCTGCTGCAAACCCAAAGTTTTCGTGCAACATAGTAGCGCACTGATGTTTATTGGTGCATGATGAACCCCGCAAGAGATTGGTTAGTGAACTAGTCTGCTTCTAGAAATGCATTTTATTCTGGAGACGACATTCAAATTTCTTCATGTCAGATAAACAAAACCCGAAACCTAAAGTACAAGTTACTAAGAGTTTTAGTACTAAAGATACTTCTTTTATTAACTTTTATTCATCAAGAAAGATTACTTGTTTTAGGTCAAGGTGTTGATAGCGAGATCTCGAATCAACTTGCCCCTATTTTTTTGTTTTAAAAGATTTTCGATATGTAAAAACTATTTAAAATCAAAGTTATCTTGCAGCTTAGGTGACCATTGTTATGACCTGCAGATAGGATCTCATATAAAAATCTCCTCTCGATTCCCTTTTTTGTTCTTTAAAGAACCTGTCTTTGAGAGTCGATCGCAATTTGTTAGAGATCTCCTAATTCTGATCTTCACTAAATATTCACAATGCATTTTATTGAAAAATTGCTGCATCTTGTCGAAGACAATGATTAAAATAGAAAGTCGTATTTACGGAAACTGGGAAATGTCTAAAAAGATAAACAGTAATTCCACTTCCTAAATAAAGATCACTGCCTAAATAACTAAATAATCAAACACCACTACCGAGATAATTAAAACAAAATGAAGCTAACTAAATAATAGGATAGTTACTCACTCCACGACGTTACCCTCTCTTGAACTTCAAGCTTGTCCTCAAGCTCAAAATAGGAAAGGATTCAACTATGTCATCCTCTATCTTGTCCATCAAAAGGACGGAGATTTTTTAATAATGTTTTGAGTAAAGCTCATCATAATCAAAACACTATCTCTTCACCATTCTGTCGGACATATCGACCCTAGATAAACACCTCATATAAATGACACATTGCTTCCATATTGGGTGCCAACTTCGAATTGTTATTTGTCTTGTCTTCTGTTCTTGGCAGGTAGCTGTAACTCTAGTAGTAACAGACATGGTTGTCAAATCAAGATTTGATTGGTGAATTGAAATCCTAATCCTTATTTATGAATTATGACTCATGAATTGACTTAAATCGCAAGAATCAATTCAATTGTCATAGTATTATAAAATATAATTAGAATATTTATCACTATCAAATGCATTCTATGGTCATTAATTCGAGTACACAATAGTATCACTTCAAAGGTATTCTCTGGTATTCAAGTACAATGATCCCGAGTAGGATTATTCCTTGGGGTTACAGTTTTAATAGTTTTTGGGGGTTACATTTTCAGGAGCCACATCTGTTCAATGAAATTGAAGAGAAATTTCTAAAAACCCGTAGAAAAAATAGTAGTCAACTTGGCAGAAACAAAAAGGGTGAAGAACTTGAATGAAAAAATTCAGCATCATAGAATTATTAAAATAAATTGGTTGGAGATAGAAGTCTTCTGTGTTTGTTTATATATGAACTATCTTCTGTGTTTGTTTATACATTTGTGCAGTATTAACTTGTTGGTCTATTCGACAAGAAGAAGGCCTCACAAAAAGTGTCTGGAATTGACCCAAAGAAGTAGTACTCTTCGACTCTAGATCAATCAGTTCACCAAAAGGATTTCTAGTATGTACGGGTTCGATCTAAGGCAATAATTTTTAAATTGGCTACTACTGGGCCAGGTTCTTCCTGCTTCTATCGGCAAGTCAAAGTTCTGCCTCTTCTATCATGCTGAATGCAACTAGCACCGCCATATTGTTTTTTTAGTCCTTCAGTTGATGAAAAGTTATTCAGATCTATACAACCATCCTAGAGGAAGCCTTGTCCCATCAAGGATGTGGAAAATCCAGCCTCTACTTAATTTAGGGATGAGCATTAACCCCCTTGTGTCAGAGCTGGTTTCCTTCTAGAGGGGTTTCGTTCAAGGAATACTAGGTTAGAGGCAATGTGAAGTATTGCTTGGCTGTCACACTATAGCTTTGCTGAGTATTAACATTAATCCAAGCTCAAACAGAAGATGATGTATCCACATGATCAAACAAAATGATTGAGACATGGCTCAATCCTCAAACTCAACAGTACAGCGATATACAACATGTTGCTTCTTGCTCTTCCGAGAGACTAAATTTCCCCTAACAAAGACACAAAAGTCAGTAGTAGATCTCCTATCAGCCTTGTCCCTGCCCAGTCTGCATCGGAGAAACATTCAATCTGGGTGTGACCATGATTCTTATAAAGTATTCCTCATCCAGTAGTCCATTTTAACTAACATAACATCTATTCATGCGTAGTTCCAATAGTCCTATATACTCATCAACATCCTACAGACTTGTTTCCAACAGGCAAAGATTCGAAGTACTATTAGCATCCAAAGCATTCATTTCTTGCATCATTGCATTGCCCAACCATGATGTAATAAGGCCTCCAAGATGGTTTCAGGAGAAAAAGTAGAGTCAAAGGAAACAACAAGAGAACGTGCATTCTAAGACAGATCAGTACAAGAAAGTGCATAAACGTCTACCTTTGCATAGTGCAATAGGAAGATCATAGTCATCTTGACTTGTTTTAGAAGGCGGATCCGATGGCGAAACAGTTTTTGTTACTGCAGCAGAAGCAAGAGTTTTCAGCTGTCAGAGCGAAGAGAAGACATTCCATAAATGTGATATTGGAAGATATATCAGATACTTATTAAGGGAGGGACAAAAACCACCGACAGCTTTTCTGAAGACAAGAGTAGTTTTGAGGGATTTAGGGTCGAGTTTACTGATGTGGGCTTGAACATCGCGAACAAAGGAAGTACTGCCAAAAATCCAAGGTGATATTCAAGATGTGGAAGAAAAACCCCAAAAAACGAAATCCCCTGACGAACGACCGGCACAGGGCCGACGGAGGAAATTAGACCGCCTCATGAGAGCCACTCCCTGCAGGTTCAATGATCGGAGTAGTACAAAAAGGTCGATCGACAAGGAGGTTGTCTGGTGGAGTGGGCGGTGACGCAAGGTGAGAGACCCAAGAAATAAACAAAGTTCACCATCTGTCTTCACTCAAGGACAAAACAGAAAGAATCGAAGAAAAAAGTAAACCCAGAACCACAGGTAACAAGGGCAGCTCTAGTACCACGTAAAGCACGGAGGAATAAAGAAACATATGTATTCTTATTAGTGACATTGTGATTAATATCCTATGCATACACATTAGGTACATGGTTCCATATCCATGTTGTTGCAAGGGTGCCTATACTCTAACAACTAATTTATAGCTAGCTTAATAATTCTTTTTTTTCTAGAAAAAGTGAGATTATGTTGCTCATGGTTTCACACCTACTTTATGTTACATGTGAGTGTTATTATAAAGGAAAGCTGCCTGGATCACTTATATCACGATTAGGAGCTCAAAATCAAGAACTCATTTCGATTTTCCTTGCCTAGAACCTCGAGGCGTTTTACGTGCCCCTAACCATTTTCTAGACCGCCTGGGAGGCACCTAGACAATAGTCTAGAAAAGAAAAAGTTACTTTTTTGTTTTATTACAATTCCCTTCTGAACATTGTCACATGAATTTTGGTGAATTATCTTTATTAATTTCAGATATTTTCGTTTAATTATGTTCTCTTCTTGTTTCATAATATGGCTTAACACTTTAAACACATATTTGAATTGTTTCAATGATATTGTTTTTCAAATGTTGTTATTGAGCAATTTCTAAAGATGTATCTAACAAATACATAAACTTTTTTTATATTAAATCAATTCCTATTATTACTTCATATATTATAAAACACACTTTAATAGTAAATATAACAATACGTTTATTAAAAAATAAAAAAAATAAACATACAAATCCAATTTTATTAATGCCCCGATTAATCCTCAATGGCCTTATCCGCCCAATTAGCGCACAAGGTTTTTTACAACTTTGTATGGGAGTCTGTGTTCAAGGTCACAAACCCTAGCAGTCAACTGGTCATTATCACCCATGATGGCCGGTTTTGATGCCAAATTCTTGTGGGCAGACAGATAGGATCTCATGACAAGTCTATTCATGGGAAAATCCTCTTGCTTGCCCTTGTTTTTTGGTGTTCTTCAAGGAATCAATCTTTGAGATTCAATATTCTCAAGAGATCACCCTAACTCTTCTAGTTCTGATTTTTACTGAAAATTCGCAATATATTTTATTGAAAAGTCCAGGCCTTATGTAGGAGGCCAATGAATACAAGAGACCTATTTAGGAAATCTAGGTAATGCCTAAAGAGATAAACTCCGATTCTACCAAAAACGTTACTGGTTAAATAATAAGAATACTACTACTGTTCAGTAAATGTACTCATGGCATGTAAAAAGAGTGGCATAAACGAACAGTAACAATAATAAAACATGAAAAAGCAATGTCACTAACTTATTGACTTCTACCTGCTTCTCAAGTTGGTGCTTCTTATACAGAGTGGTAATTAGCTCCTTCTTTTCCTCTAATTCCTTCCTAAGCTGTTCATTTCCCGCCTCCAATTTCGGGCATTTGTCAACCAGCTCTTCCCGGTGCCTAGACAAGAAACTGACTTTCTCTGCAAGAACCCGGATGCTTTTCCGGAACTCAGCAGTACCATCATCCTCGTTCTCATTAATGGAACTGAAAATTTATGAAAAGTACCAATTAAACTGCTGAAATATTCATTACAACTAAATTCCTATATGTTATGGGATAATACACACCACAGGGTTTTCAGAAGCAGCAGAAAAAGTGACACCAACAAAGTTTCGTTTGATTTAAAACCATGTCAATCACCCATTTCACACAAAAGATAACTAACCATACTGCAATTATCCATGATGCAACTATGTCAACCTAGTTCTGGATCCAATTACGATATACTAACCATACTGCAATTATCCGTGATGCAACTATGTCGCACTATAGTTCTGGATTATAACACAAAAGTGCTTAGATGGAACCATCAATTTCAGTAAGAGACAAAAATGTTGTCAGAATGAAAATTTTGAAGTATTAGCGCATAACTAACAGCCTAAGGAGGAAGTGCAAAGACCTAAACAAATAAATCATTTCAATAGAAAGGAATTTCAGAAACAGCACCAGAAGAAAAACAGTTTTGTATCCAGAAGAAAAAATGCAGTAAATTGGAGAAACTATCTTACTTCCCCAAGGATTGAGCTAAAGCTCGCAAGGATTCAGCGAAACCAGCAACTCCACCAGGAGCATATACACAAGTCTTGAGTCTTTCAAAAAGACCACGCATTTTCACAGCAGAAGCACGCAGGGCATTGTACTCTGAGGCCCTCCTATCAGCTGCACAAAGATGGGTTTGAGCCTCTTCTCTTGCCTCATGCAAACAATTTTCCAAGTGAGCACAATTCATCTGTTCACAAGAAAAAGAAAAGAGAGTTTTGAGAGCATGTATAACACAAGTCAAGCAGATATTGAATAACAGGTCTTCAAACACAATCAATAACCGAAGTCAAGCAGAATTGAATAGGAATCTTTCTAATCTAACTTTTATTTTATTTATTTAGGCAAACTTTTATTTTATCAATAATCTTATTTTAGGCTTGTGTTTTGCACCTACCTGAGATTCGTCTAGGAGCTTTTGTCTTGATTCCAACTCCTTTGTCAGCAATGCAACATCCTCAACAGCAGTTCTGAGCTTGGTTTCCGTTTCACTCAATTGATTTGATTTTTCTGCAACTGCTCTTTGCAATTCCAGCACAAGTTCACTAGTGACTTTAGGCTCATCTGCAGCATCAGAAGGCATGACCTTTAAAGTTTCAGGCATACTCTCAGCAGTGGAACTGCTTGCCATTGATGTGCCTAGTCCCGCAGATTTCTCTTTCTCATCTTTATGACTAGCTTGCATTTCTTCACGATGTGGTTCCATCATTAACGAATCCAACTGTGCATTTTGCATTCCCGAAGAATCCATCATGTTCTCATCAGCCCCTTCCCGACCTTTGCTTGGTTGCCGAGTAAAAAGTCCTAATTTTTCGTCCAAAGAGTTAGATATGCAAGAAACTTCATCCATTGGCTCTGAAGTTGACACGTCCTGAACACGGGCTTCTTCTTCATCACCAGAAGTTTCTGGTTTGCAACCATCAGCATTCTCAGCTGGAAGATCAAAGTCAGATACAACATTACTGCTTGGAAGTTTTGCCCCCTGCAGATACTGATCAGACAATCTCTGCTCTAGTTCTTCAATGCGCTTCTCATATGATAAACACTGATCCTGCTTGGCCTTAAGCATTGAATGGATATGCTTTCCATGCTCATCTTTAAGCCGCAAGGCTTCCGCTGTCTTTTCCGCAACATTTTTCAATAAGCTTTCTGACTTGCTGTCACTCAGTGACTCATATTCAACTTCAAGGCTGAGGGAACATATAAGAGCTTTTGCAGAAGCAAGATCAGCTTTTAGTTTTGCATTCTCAACTTCCATCTTGCTAGTTCCAGCAATCTCCACCAGCTCAGAAGCTTCAAGAAACTCCTCGGAATCATCTTTGGCAGCACCGTCCAAGACAATCTCTTCTGTCTCAGCAGAATGATAACTGTCATTAGATATGGACAGTGAACTTTTTAGACCCGCATGTTTCTCACTTTTTGAAGGCACAGCTGCCAAATACTCAGGAGCATAATGGTCCAAGTCGGAGATATCAATATCAAGCAAATTTGTGTCAAAAGGAGCTATGTTGACATCACACTGACTAGGAGTATCATATAACCCCATGGACGCTAATATATCCCTTGGTATAAATGCACTATGTGATTTAAGAAAATCTTCCCGTCTCCTTACCTCAACCTCCCTCTTGGTGGCAAGCCTTTCAGCCAATTGTCCTGCCATGCCCATGTAAAGTTTCATGGAAGCCTTTCTTCTCACCACTTCTGCAAGGCAGGCTCTATATGCAGGACCAATGCCACGAACCAGCTTTAAGTCAGCAAATAAGTCGTCCTGACGCACCATTGCTTCTTTGAAAACTGGAAACTGTAACTTAGCATCTTTAATTACATAAGAAAGATATGTTACTTTTTGCAAGTAACTGTGCACAAAGGTGTTCATCTCATGCTTCTTCTCCTTGCAAAAATCCAGCAATTTGACAATGGATTGACCACAAACTTGCATCCTAGGCAAATGGTTCTTATCATGGACATCATACATGGGACCGAGCGCTGAAACTGCATCATGGGGGCGGAGAGAGGAGGACAATTGACTGGATAGACAATCATCTACAAGTTTCTTTACTGTGTTCACATCTTTGCTGCATTATACCACCAAATACTAGTCAATCGATCAATATTCAAAAGCTCCAATGTACACATCAAAGCAAATGTAGACAAGTAAAAGTTTAATGATTATGTAACTATTAGTATTTCACAGCTTCTGCACCAGAAGAGATTGACCTGAACATCCTTTAGCTACATATGCTAAGCCTAAACATGATCAATAATCGTAATTCTAATAACCACTTAGAAGGATGCAGTTAAGAAAGAGCAACAAATTCTTACTGACTGATAAGAAAATTCAAAGTTATAAATCAAGTTCAGCAATTTCTAGTTCTCTATACGCAATTCAGTTGTCCAAAGTTGGAATTAGAGCACAACAGTACAAAAAGCCAGCAGAGTTACTTTTCTTTTCCAGAACAAAAAAACCTCACAAGCAGCAAGCTTTTTCTCTCTCTTTTAGTACCCAGTACAACTCTTCTTCTGGGCTGTGTGTAACAGTTAAAATATATTCCGACCATAACAGTTTACACAGATCAGGGATAAAAAAAAAAAAAAGATAAATGCCTCAACTTTTGCAAGATGCAGTTATGTGTAGGTGCATTTAATAAGAATATTTTTCTAATAAGGAGGGCTTGGACATCTTAAATTTTAGAAAACAAGAGAGAGAAAAGAACACTAATCAGGGAAAAGAGTAGCATAATCGCAAACTTACACATACTTAGTTTTATAGTATGGCATAACTATGATACTTCCAAAATCAGCTTGTAAACATAATTAGACATATCAGGCAATCATGTATCACAAATAACATGGAAATATGGACAAAACAAAATTGGAAAATAGTAATAGACAAGTAAAAATAAAGGAAGTAATTCAGCGAACCTTAAAGACTGCATTATACTCTTCTGTTCATTAATGAAACGCAGATGTTCCTTAATGGCTAGCTCTAAATTTTTAATAGGAATAGAAGCCCTGCAAGAAATTAACTCCTCGACCTTGCGCTTCATTTCACCAAACATCTGCTTAAATTCTGAAACTTTCTTCTCAAACTGCCTATGGGAGTTGCTACAATTCTCCACAGCCTTTCTCAAGTTTTCTTCCTTAACAAAATCCACTAAACACTTCCGAGTGGTGGTCTGCAGAGCTGGATGAAGTTTGATAGATCTCAGTTTCTCTAAATCCCTCCGGAAATTAGCTAAAAGTTCAGAATGAACTCTATGCTGATGCATATACCTCTTCATGAAGTCTAAGTAATTTTGACTGATTACCCTATAGAATTGATCCAAATTGCCCCTAGCAACCTCAATTGCCCTCTCTTGCACCTTTTGCTCCCTCAACAACCTCTCGCAAAGCTCGTACCGCAAATGAGTTCTAGTGTATAAGGCATGACCCCTATGGTAATGGTATCTAAATTCTCTCTCATAAGAAGGCAAAGCCTTCAAAGCTGGGTCCGAAGCATCATCTAAGGGATGTGGTTCATGAGAAGATGCTGGAGAAGGAGGATCTGCAACTTCAACGATATCAACTTGCTCTGGTATAGGGGGCGGAGAGTTGTTTTGGAGCTTAGTTCTATTATAAATGAACACTTCTCGATCGCCCGAAGGAAGCTTATAAGCAGAAAGCGGCCTCTGGGATTCAAGTTTCATATCCAAACACAAAACAAGTTGCTCTTGAAAACTAATCCCAGCAGCAGATTCAATGTACCGCATAACTGCCTGCACCGGGGTTTCTTCGTCACAATCAAGCTCATAGGAGTGGCCATTGTCTGCTAGATGGACCAGAAGCTTACCCCTATGAACTGAAGCTTCAGTGATGCTTGAACTCATCTTATCCTTACAAGCAGAATTATCCACCACACAACAAAGAGCAACACGAATCACCAAGAGTAGCCAAGAATCTTAAGCTAAAGCATTAAAATCGTCCAATCTAGCCCCAAATTATCGTCAAAACAATTACAATCAATCTCCAGCAAGAAGAAAATAGAGTCGTTACCCGTTCTTAGAGCCTTGTTTTTCCACTGACCCCCCAAATAAATCTGCAAAACAGCAGAAATTCTGTAAGCTCACTCAAAATTGCAAAATAAAATCTCAGACTCAGAGCACAAATTCTCAATGCCTGACTTTAGAATCTGCAAAACAGCCCAATCCCAAACAACCACCAGAGATTTTATCCCAAAAAATCCTAACTTTATACCAAAAATAAATAAAAATCCAAACTTTATACCGAAATCCTCCAAAAAACCCCAATTGAATAAGAAAAACACAAAACCCACCGCAAATTCTCAACAAAGAACCAAATTTACTTCATACCCAACAATGATTACGGCGAGAAAACCCTAAAGCAGCACCGACCCATCATCAAAATCCCCAAAACAAATAACCCCAACACCAAAAAAACCCTAATGAAGAAACCCAAATGAGACAATTGAACAAAAATCAATTAAATTGTGAGAAATTGTACCTCCTAATTCTGTAGGAAGAAGCTTGAATTAGGAGATTATTACAAGACAATTACGTGGAAGCAAATTCAAGAATCCATCTCAAACATCATGTTTATCTCCACGGTACGTCGTCAATTTTTCCTTTTTTTAATGTAATCGGCGATTTGATTTGTAGCTTTCGTGATTAACTATTTTGCTTGAATTAGCATAAAAAATATTAAAAATGAAATCTTGAGACAGAAGCAAAACCCCCAAGCAAAACAAGTATCGCTATCTGAAAGAAGAGAATGAAAAAGGAAGCAGCTTTACTATTTTAAAAGGGTCTTTGATTTTTGATTTGTACTTATAATCTCCATACTTGTTCTTCTTCTTCTACTCGAAGTCTATTTTGTTTTCCTTATTTTATTTTATCTTATGTTATGTTACACACGTGATAAATATTACCAATTAAGCACGTAAATTATTTCGATTATCATGATTAGGAAAGCAAACTACATTTTCACCAAATCTTTATTAAAGACTTTTCAATACAATTATTTTGATCGTTTCAAAAAAAAAAATATTTTGCAACTCTCTTTTCCCATCTCAAATCATCGTAAAATAATACCACCTAAACTTAATATTTATTTTTGCAATTTAAAAAAACAAGAAGAGTATTTTTTTTCGAATAATGTCAAAATTTGCATTAGGTGTCAGTTACTATTACACGCTTCTAAAGATCTATGAATGTTGGTAAGATATCTGAGCACCCTTCACAAAAATGCTTAATTTTCAGTAGAGCATTAACTTTTCATATCCACATATATGAGCTGAAATTTGTTATTCACAACAAGACTCCACCCTCTTTGTTGCTACGCCAAGATTCAATTAGATAGTTTATTCTGATTGGAAAAAATTCAAATTTTGTTAACAGCCAGAAATCGGACACCCTCGCGAAAGCGACTGGGCTAATTGAAATTTGTAGGAAGGTAGAAGCTTCGTTGGTGCTAAACAAAGCAGTAATTAAACATGAATTTATAATTCTCCTTATCAACATTATTAAGCTCATTACTTAGAAGAAATAACCATCAAGTAATTTCGTGAAAGGCTATAGCAGTAGGTAAAATCAGCACTCACCGTGACTTCCATCAATTGAAGAACCATCACCAATCTGCCAACACATCCCTTTCTCCACCACATCTTTACCCTACAATAAACCCTTCCAAATATAACTTGAGTTCTAACCCAATTCCGCATGTACAAAGTTAAATTCAAAGAAATATTTGGCTATAAAAATTCTAGTAGAGAGAGAATTTGGGTTTTGTTGAAGTTGCCATGTTTTGAAACCATGACAAGTAGAACGATAAAACCACTCATTAGTTATTGATGAACATATTGCATCGCTGCTTTGATAAGGACTTCTTTGCCACCACTTGAATGGAAGCGCTCTCCCACCCACCCGCTCTCTTTGAGAGTCTTTCTAAAAGAGATCGAAAATTTGTCTTCTTCAATAGGCCGATCATAGTTGGCATGCCCAAATATCCTTAACCGGCATTAATGAATTTAAGAAATTCTTCCTCATTTGTTACTCCACGACTAAAGGCAAATTCAAACTTCTCAAAATTAATCTTTTGGTCGAAAGTATGAACAATTAAACCAAATATGTCTTTAATGTCATATTAATTTATTTTTTCCTTTTTTATAGCTTACTCTTTCCTCAAAAAATTAAAAAAATAAAAGGTTAAATTGAAAATCAAGTGTTAGTATTTGTATTATGAAGAAATAAAATACTTTTGAAATGTCGTTTTAAAGAAAAATAAAGAAAAGTTAGCTAATTTCTATGAACAATAAATAGTAAAGAACTCACAACAAAAAGTGAAAGTGTTAGCCTAACGGTTAAACACTCTACATATGATGAAAGATCATGAGTTTGAATCACAACAGGTGTAAAGAGTTTTCCTTTATTATTATTAAATAAATTTGATTCTAGATTTCAATTCCATCACAATTAGTTATATATATAATTTTTCATTATTGAAGTGATGAATATATGCAACTTTACTTTTGAAGAAAATTATTATTGACTGATAATATTAAAATATGCAAAAATATTTTATTGTTCACCAATTCTCTGTGTTATTATAGAGATCCAGTAATTTTATAGCAAGAGCTTTCAACGAAAAGATTATTTTGAATTTCTAATACAATTTCTTGGAGTTCAAGTAAATCGTAAAATAAAAAGTGCAAAATGCAATATATGTATTTGACTTAATGCACATTTGATATTTGGGCTAATGCACTTTTGATCTCAAATATCTACTTTTTTTTTTCTTTCTTTATTCATGTGTGATAAAAACTAATATTTTTTTTGTTTTTAAATGTTGGTTGTTTTTGAGAAGTAAAATTTTTCATAAATGTTAGTTGTTTTTGTCATTTATGGTAATAAGAGTTATTGTTTTGTCAATTATGTTCCTGTGCTTATAAAGTTTTAAAGAAACAAGTAACACAAGAGAAATTATAAGAAGAATAGATTAGTATTTTGTATGCTATAATTAATAATATTTTAATTTTTCATATTTTTACAAAAGTGATTACATATTTAAAAATGGAGGAAGTATCAAATTATAATAATAATAATGTCCTATAATGCCTACATAAACCATACATTATTTTCAACTTCTCTATTATGCAACTCAACAATTTTCTAGAAAGAAAACTTTTCATTTTTTTTCTTATTTTCAAATAAATTGACTATAAAATGCAAACTTCTTTTTAGGAGCAGAGCAAAGCATATTATTAAAGTGAAAGAGTTGGAATGTCTTGACAAACTATGTGTCAAACACTATAAGGACAATCTCCTATAAAATACAATGGAGTAGTGATATCCTTAACCTAATTAGCTAAGGCTTGAGCTAAATAAAAATACAAGTAGAAAAAGATGAACTAAGGTTAATTATGTGGGAATAAACATTAAAAAGAGAATAAGTCTGGAATTAATCGCACTGATTAATTACCACCTTCACATCATATTCGATGATGGCCGAGTTAAAGGAGTAATCCCTTGCAAAAATAAGACCCAAAAAGATAGCTCGAATTTCAACTAATTCATCAGTTCTTTCTCATTTTAGAGTTGTAGGATTATAAACTAAAACTCATACTCTTAAAAAGAAAGATAACTTATGCAATAAACATATAGAAAAAAAATGAAAAACAACTAAACATTTTAAACAAACATAGTCCACAAGAAAAGCTTAACATATAAGTTATACAGAGTCATAAAATGAAGAAAGATGAAACAAATAAGAAGAAGGTTACGTGAAAATTATAAATCAAGAGGAGAATAAAGACTTAAGCTTTGTTGGTATTGTTCTAGGATAGAATATTTCGAGTTTATTCTTATTGATTCCTCGGTTCCATGCATTAACTTGCATTAAATAGGTTTCCTCATCAATTTCAGAAATCACATCATATTGCAACATCCTACTTGGTAGCACACAAAAAACGTAAGTATATTGCAAAACTAGTGAGAATCCTTCGACCTTATTCCCTATTACTTTCCATATCTTTAAAAAACGAGAACGATAATGTTCAACTATCTTCAACTCACCTTTTAAACTAGTTACTCGAAAATTTCGAGAAATGTCATTATCTGCAGTAAATAATATAGTTGAAAACTTCTCTTCCATCAAATCAAAGTGAAGTATACCACTATTACCATGATCGTTAGCAAGTTCACTTACTTTTCCAGTGAAACCCTTCATTCCAAAATACCGCTCCATCAAACCCTGACTCCACTATATAGTTAGGAGGTGTCAGAGCTTTCCATGAAGTTTCTCCAACAGTTATTAATTGAAATTTGCTAGGCAGATTATCCAAAAATTGAAATTCGCGAACGACCTTATATTTTCTCGACGAACTATCAAAGTGAAAACCTAGCTGGTAACTCCTCCATGGCATGAGTGATGATGAGTTAGATGTGGGTAACATCAAGCAATGTTTTATGATTGGGTTACAAATGATCACATTATCCATTAACCCATTTGGCCTCAAGCAAAGTAATCCATTGCATGAACTAACAATGCTATAATTAGGTTGATTAGGGTAAATAGACATTTGCAACTTCATTTGCTTTTTAGTCTTTTTTTCATTAATGTCAAATAAAATAAGACTTTGATCACTAGCAAGATGAGCTTGTAGCAAGTAGTTATTTGATTCGTGATATTTTGACCATTCAAAATGTTTTTGCATGAAGGTAGACTCTTTAGTTAACTTATTCCAGAACTTACACACCCTTCGACACGTGAGGACCGACTCCACCGGGAGTTTGAGCAGTATCTCGGAAACGATACACAGCGGTAAAAAAACGACTTGATGTTCCAATATTCTCCTATTGTGTAGCTTTGGAGATTTTCTTGTTGACTTAATCATTATATATAAATAAAATATAATTTCTTATAACCTGTGTAAAACAAACATAAAAAGCATATAATTATTATCTTAAAATTAGAAAATTAGTTGCACAACTGTAATTTAATTGAACTAAAAAATCAACTACATAATTTATATATATATATATATATATAATTATTTTGGCTAAACAAATATCCCCTTTTTTCTTTCAAAACAGAAAATATCGATTATAATTCAAAATGTGTATTATGTAATTGTTTCGCGCGTATTTTAGAAAACTATTATATAACTCAAAAATTATTTCGCGCGAATTTTAGATCCTCTAATAATTGAGGTCATTTCATATTTTTTTCAGCAACTTAAATTGAATACTGGTAACACTTATTCCCCATTTTTAAAGGATAGTATATGTTAAAAGATTTAAGAACAACAGTATAGATATGTGGATAATCTTATTTTCTTTGGTTTTTTTCTAACAAATTTACTTGATTTTCATAGACAAATCTACTAACTATATTAATTAAAATAATCAGTGGATAAATTTATCCTTTTAGCATATCAAAAATATGTATAGATTCCCAAAATCTTGAAACCATTTCAAGCAAACAAAAGAAAATATATTCACTGATTATTATTTCTTCAAAAACAAAAAATAGAAATTTCAGTTCAGATAAAAATTTCAAAAAAATAAAATCTGCAACAAAATCATATTTACAAAAAATGTAAAACAAAATTTCTAGCATTAGATTTTTTTGAAGGAGTTCTATCAATAGATTTACAAGATCTAGAAAGGTAACTTAACAAAACAAAATTTAACATATATATAGATCTACATATATTATATAGATTCGATTTCATACCTGATCTTTAGGGAATTTGGTCAAAAAAAATTTCAAATTCGGAAGAGGAAAGAGAAGATGCAAGAGCTAGAAGAGCTAGAGAGTGAGAAAAAAATAATGAGCATAGAAACTTGTGAGAATACAATGAACTCTCAGTTTTATTTAAGGGATGTATATATTATTATAATCTTTTATTTTGAGCCAAGTGTTTAACAATTAGTAGCTTTGTAGGGACGTCACACACTTGTTATAACAATTGTCCTTATGTATATTCTATATGCCAATCTAGCATTGTTCCGTCGCATGGTTAAGTATTGTAGAAAAAGTGTTGTGAGAAAAAGTTGATAAACGTATTTTAAGCATAAGGTGAAAATAATTATAAGTCAAAAAATTAAAATTTATACTAAATGTTACGAACATATTATTCTAAAAAAAATAAAAAAAATCTAACAACTTTACCATAGTAAGTTGAGACAATTGTTATCTCAGCTTTTAAGAAAATGGTTTAGCAATTGCCAAACAATGTTGTTAGCTAACAAAAGTTGAATTATTATCTTTTTTTATAGACAAAAGTTGAATTTTAATGTTTAAGTGAGGAATGTCAAACATGTAATGTGCGCTTTTTGAGTTTTTCTATATGTAATTTTTATCATATTATCAAATTATATGGCATTTTTTTTATATTACACATTTTCATGTTTGGTTAATTTAGTCTCTATTTTTCTTATTAAAATCGTTTAAGTTTTTTTTTTCTTTTCTGTTTGTATGTAAGAAATGAGTATGAAAATTCTTATCATGTTACAAGTGACAACCTTTTTTTCCATTTTTTGACATAGAGTTTGTATTTGAACAACTCATATTACTTATTATAATTATAAGTAAATGCATTGCTTAAATGGTGATAGGTATATTAGTTTGGACATAAGAAAAGTCAACTATTCTTTTTATTTAATTGGCCTACAATTAGGTAAACACACAATATGAAGGATTCACTTTAACAAATATGTTCGGTGAAGTTGAAGCTTTTTTTCTTATAAAAAAACATAAATTTAATTAAGTGGGGAAATAAAATAAAAGTTCAATTTTAAATAGGAATGATTTGTTTTTGGACCTGCTAGATCCTATAAGAAAAACTTCAATGTCAGTAATTCGGATGGACTCTAGAGATAATGTAAACTGATTTGATAAGAAGTTGAGAAGGCTTTCTGTGTATGGATATTTCTAAAAATATGTTTTTACACGAAACTTCTTTCCGAAAATGAGGTGTAACTACGATGCTTGATAATAATGACTGCTACTTGGCAACGAAATATAGCAATTGAAGAGAGAGGAACTATAATTAAGTGTTATTTATCCATTTAATTTGAAGTTCGAATTAGCCTTTTCGCTTGTGTATGTTATCTTAAATCATAAAAAAACAATTCCTTAGTTGTTAATTTTGCTTTCGTGCTAGAGGTTATTCGTTTGCAATCACTTAGGATTACAAGTTTCTAAGCATGTTAGTTTGTTCCTATTTATTAATCGATTTTGTCAGTTTGCTTATTTTCGGAACTATTTTCATTTAAGCTAACTATTTTATTAATGTAGAATTAGCTTTGATTGCTCTTGTGTTTTATCATATTTATAGTTGACGTTCTATCAAAATGAATGTCTTTGTATTTTATGTTTTCTTTATTCACTAGTAGCTTTTAATTCATCTACTAAATCACTTAGCAGCAATATCAGAAGTCTCATAATTGAATATTTTTTTTCAATCTGTGTCCTTCTCCAATTGTTACGATTAGAAATCAAGTTACACGCACCTTTTCCACGATCATAAATGTCAACAACAATTAAGAATTTACTCCTCTAGCACATCCACAATCATAAATCACACATGACAAGATTGAAATTGACATTCTTTATAAAATATAGCTAACATTATTAAAATTGATTGATTATTTTGAAAATTGACTAAGACCTATATTGAAAGATTAGGGCTTACGGATATTCAAGTTGTTATAAGGTTGATAACACCCAACTTCGTATTAGACGTCATCATAGGCCTTCGACATGTCAATAATGGGCCAGATGGATAGGTCATGAACTTTGGCTCTTATACGGGCCAACGAGCCCAATAAACAAGGATGGATCTGCCCTCGAGAGAAGGATAGATCCATCTGAAGTAAAGGATCGGCTAGTTAAGAGGAAAGTGACTCGAGAAGCTGGATAGACACGTCATGTCAGACATACCAGAAGGCGCCTTAAGCCTGTGTGGACGCGCCCTTCAATTGGCTCGATTCGCCCTTGTTTTGCCCCAACAAGCCCAATGGGTAAAATGGATATGCCTTCCGGAGGCAAACGGATCCACCCACAAGAGGCAAATGGGTTCGCCCTTCATAAGCGGACGAATCCATCCAAAGCGAAGATCAGTCCATAAAGGGACAAGTCGAGAAGGTGGAGCGGGCACGCCATGACATGTGGCAGAAGGCGTCGTTACCATACTCAACGCGCTCATTTAAAGGATTTGATCCGCCCGACATAGAGCTAGACCAAGTAGGGGATACGCCAAAGAGATGAGATGGACACGCCATACCACAAAGGGGAAGGCGCCATCACCATGCTCAACATGCCTTGAAGCTAGACGGGCCCCGGGCTCGACGACCCCCGACGGCTCGAGCCGTCCACCATACCCACATCATAAAAGATAAAGAGGGATGACATGGCATCAACCAAATCTTTGTACATCCGTACGAAAGATCATCCAAAAAGATATTCTCTTGCTCACCAAACAAAGGGTATTTTGGACAATTCACCTTCCATTTAGGGCAGAGGTGATATCATTGTAAAAACCCCAAATGGAAAGGAAAAGGTACACTTTCTACTATTCCCCAAAATTACACACACACACTCACTCACTCACTCACTCACTCACTCACACACACACACTCTCTCTCTCGACTTTCTGACGACATTCCACGACGATCGAGAAGACTTGAAACACAAGTTATCAAAGGTTAATGGGGGTAAAATGTTAACTCTCATTAAACTTCATTTAATCTTTTGAAAAACTCTCAAACAAGATTAATTCAAAGTTTACATCTCATTATTTATGTTAGGCTTGCAACCCCTCCTGAACTTATTTCTTTTTACTAATTTACACCCTTAACTTTTTTGGGTTCTATTCCCCTTGATGTAATTAAAAGAGGAACCTTTTAGCCCTTATCGGCTGACATGGCATATGACATGGAAGAGAGAAAAAAATAGGCAAGTGAAAATGTAAAAATTCACATTACATCCCTTGAGAAATTTGAAAAGGGTCCCTATTGAGAGCAAATCCAAATCCCACATTGCTAAAGTAAAGAAGTCTTATAAGGTTTATAAGGAGTATCCACCACTCTAATTAGTATGAAGCCTTTTGGAAAGATGGATGCCCAAAGAGAAAAACCGTGCGGGTTTGGTCCAAAGCGGACAATATCATACTAATGAGACGCAGTGGTGGGGGACACGGTCCTTACAGTCTCTAATAATTATTTTTCTTTCATTTTTACCTTCTTCCTCACTTCTATTTTCAAGCAACTAACCTTCCATAAAAAAAAATCTCAAACAATTAATTGCGCTCATATATATGCTTTCACATAATTAAAAACTAGAAATTCATCAATCAAGAACAAAATCATAACCCCTAAAATGAAGTGAAATTGAAAACAACAACACCCATGAATCATATACAGAAAACTGAAACCCCTAAAATTAACTGAAATTGAAAACATCACAATGGATTCAAATCCATAAGAATACATTCAAATCCCTAATTAAAAAATTTCAAACAATCAATTTAAGAAGTAAGATGTTTGAAATTTAGGCATAATCACACATCTTGATGAGCTCGAATTTGACTATAGTCATATTAATATTCACTTAATCTTGGGCTAATTAGACTTCAAATGTAATTATCTTTAGTCTAATGAGCATCTTTTCAGTTTTTTGAGCCTTCATGAAAATTAGTTGGAAAAGCAGCCTTAGAATGAAAAGTAGCAGTCACATCAAGTGGAAAGAGGAGAGGTGAATCCGACGGTAGCGTGGGAGCTGGTCAGAAAAGATGAAGTAGAGTAGATCCGCCTTTTGGGAGTGAAAGGACAAGCTTCTATTGTTGTTTAATAGAAGATACTTTTGAATATAGCTGGAACAATTTCCTTCTATGTACTTAATTAGTATTTTGTTTCTGCCTTATTGCGTTTAAGTAGTGAAGTCGTTTTAGGAAATGGATCATCTCTTAGCTCTAGATATTGTCTTTTAAATACCGAATTTCCTTTCTCTCATTTCAGTTTTGTATTAATTAAGTAGTTGAAGCTCCATTACTGGGAGTAAAGATTGTTCTTTTTTGTGATGAAGCTCACTAAGAGTGAGTAGTCATTTTACGAGCTAAGCCAATTGTAGGGCTGGTGTTATAAGTCTTTTTAATGTTTGAATTTACTACGGTGTTTAATGAAATTCCTTTGGAACATGCCTTTAGTGTATGTCAATGACATGACCATTGCTTTTATATGCATTTGTTCTTCATATAAACATGTATATCCGATCATATGACCATTTGACTGATATAAATTGAGTGTTTTCATGCAAATGAGATGTTACTTTAATCTTAATCAAGTAGGAAAGCATCATGAAAGGCCTTTGAGGTGTGAGTATTCCTTATTATCTTGAGGATCTGACCATTTGACTCAAGTGAGCCTAAAGTAGATACCTCAACCTTATATTTGTATGCACACATGAGTTAGAAAAGAGAAAAGAGAGATGCAACATTAAATCTCTGCTAGGCTTAGCTTGTTCCCTTTAATTATTGTGTTAAATTACCATTATTCACTTCTTTAATCTTTAGATCTGTTTTGTTTAGAGTTCACTCACTTAGATAGTAGACATCAAATCCAAAATCATGATAAATGTGTTACTTGTTACGTAAACATGTTGTTCCTTAGGACTTTTCAATATAGTTTTATTTCAATTCTTGTGGGAATGTCACTTGTATTTATCCATGCTACATAAGAGACCTAGTATGGATTAGATGGATTTTGTTAAAATTAAGTTTTAGTTTTTACGTTTAATTTTCTTCAATTTTAGTCCATAAATTTTAAGTTTTTTTCATTTACATCCCTAATTGATGATGTGGCATGCGAGTGTAATACACTCACACCTTCTGTGACTGGTGGTTGTGCAACAAAGGGTTAAACAGTTACATTTTTAATTAGATCAATGGTCAAATAGAACCCAAAAAAAAATTGAAGGTGTAAATTGACAAAAAGAAATAAGTTCATTGGGCGTATATGCATTAAATCTTTTTGTTAATCTTCATTATCCTCTTCCAAATAAAGTTTTCAGAACATAAATTAATCACAAAACAAAACTATCAAAATGGTAAAATATTGATTCTGTAAAAAGAAAAATAAAAATAATAATGATCAATTCAGTTCGTTCAAATTTCAACAAAACGTATTAATAAAATTAATCTTGTTTAGAATGTCAGGGATAATTTGCAAAATTTCACGCATTAAGGGAAAATCCACAATTTCTCGAAATCTTGAAGGACCAATTGAATCTTTAACCCTATTGTATTTATCTTGTATTTTATTTAGTATTGTTCCTTCTCTAAACTCCTTCAATTTCAGATTTAATAATTTTGGATGTAATTAAATACGTTTTAGTGGTAGAAATTTCGAGTCACCTCTTCTAATCAGGAATCATGAATCTACTACTTCCTAATGTGAACTAAACTCTACTACTTCCTAATTATCAATCTCTCTTCAAACAATACTTTAGAGAAATAATAAATTGATTATATTATAAATATGTATCTCTTCAAAATTATGACAATTTTCTGCTTTCCTTTTCACTCTTCAATGGTACGTAAAACTGATTTTCAAATTATTTTTTCTTGCTTCTTTTTCTCTCTTAACAACGTTTAATTTTCATGCATAAAAAAGTACAGGCAAACAGGCAGGAAAAGAGAGCCAGAAAAGGCATTTCTCAGAAGATGAATCGCGGGAAGAAGAAGATTGTTTACATTGATGATGATGATGAAGAAAAGTACCGATTTCTTCTGAAACTTATGGTTTGTAGTGCAGAAGATCTTGATGATTCAAACGTGCCTGCCAATCAAAGATTTTACCAGGTTGTTTTCTGGGTTTATCCTCGTGATGAACGAAAAACACGTGTTTGTGGTTCTCTCAATCCAATTTGGGATACGAAAAATTGTATCGAATTGGATAAGCCTCTAGGAGATGACCTGTTTTTGTACCTCGAAGTTGTCAGGTAAGGCTATCAGTTTCTGACACGCTAAGTTAATTTTCGTGAGCCATGACTATATTTAATCGATATTGTAGTCACAGCCACGGCTCATGACACGAAGATGCTACGGAAAATAATAAAAATAATAATAATTACTAACAACATATAAAAATATTAGACGCTAAATGTATATTTGGGTTGGTAATAAAGGATTTGGTTTCTCCATTTGCTAATGCATTAATAAAAAATATCTTTAGTTTTCGACATGCTTTAATTTGTTCATTAGCATTCGTAAAAGATTTGGCATCAACAGACAGATTATCGGTTTGATGAATACATTAATGAAAAAATGTTTTTTATTTGTCGACATAATTTTGTTCATTAGCATTCCATCAATAATACGTATAATATATATACTATAAAATAGATAGTCAACATAGTACGAGGATATCAAAATTAACATGTGTACTTTCAGGTGTGGTGTTAGAGGAAAAACTCCTGATCCTGGAACTTCTACAGGCAGAAAAATAGTGGGAAGAACTCGAATTAGTCTTCCGGCAGTCGGAAAAAAGACATTCGGAAGATTTGGACTTGTCAAAAATGACTTTGATAATGATACTCCCCAAGCTAAGGGACACATTACTCTCAAATTGGAAATGCATAAAAGGATCATCTACAATTCTCGAGATTATTATGATTAAACATTGTCTTGTTCCTTTTGCTTTATGAAACATTATATATATGATTGTTCGTGACCAATATTAATCCGGCATCATCTCAATAGACGGACCAGTAGTTATTTTCTTTCTTATTAAATTCTGTCAAATTATAATTAGTGATTCTTAATTCTCAGACTTTTTTACTTAGTTTTTGTTTGAAAGTTGAGAGGTTAATGAAAGTGAGAGTTAGAGGAGTTTAATAGGAGTAACAGAAGGAAAAAGAAAGTGACGGAAACGAAATATTAATCTTGTTTTGGAGTTGGTGGAATTTAATGGGAGGTTATAATAGATGTAAATTAGTTAAAAGGTTTACGTTACTCTCATTAACTCCGATTTAGAGGTTAATGAAAGTAAAATGTTAATTCTCATTTACTCTTATTTAATATTTTAAAAAACTCTCAAACGAGGTTAATTGAAAAGTTTACATTTCCATTTCCATTGCTTCCATTAACCTCCATTCACCTCCTCCCATACTCTCTATTACTCTTTTTGTGATTAGTATAATTTTAAGTTCTTTAAGCTAGAAGTTGATTTTGAATCCTAATTATTACCGTAATTGACCCTGGAAAACCTCAAACAGATAAATATGGGATAAATAAACATATTGTTTTTGCTTGTTAGGATATATCAACTGAATTTCGTGGAATGAATTTAGACATTTTGCAAACATCTACGCGAGTTGTTCGAAATTTAGGAGATATTCATTGGATAATAATTATATTGTCGCTTCTTCTTTTTCCTTTTGGGATATTTTATGGTCACTTTGTTTTTCACAAAGTAACCATTACTTTGAGACAAAGTAAGGAAAAACAAAGTGGCCATAGCCTACACCTTTCCTTTTTCTTTCTTTTTTAAATTAATGAAAAATTAATATATACATTAGGTACTGATATATAAAAAATTGATGAAATATGTTTAGCACTAATTTTTTTATAATTATTCTTTACAGAGTTTTTTTATGATTACTTTGTCCATCATCACCATTAGATGCGGATACTAGATTTTGATCCAATGATGATGAAGGTAAAGTAATGGTTAACCATAGCCTACACCTTCTTAACATTATCGACTAATATTTCTTAATGTAGTTTATTTATTTCTATTTATCAAACGGAAACACACAATATCAAGATGATATTATGTTGAGAAGAGCCAAAAACATGTTTTCATATATAGAACATGTTTGGTGCAGCAACATTCACTTTCATTCAGTTCCATTCAGCTAATTTCAGTTCAGTCAAATTCAGCAAATTTCTTATTCATTCAACTAAATTCAGTCAGTTTAACCAATTCAGTTCAATTCGCATTTCAGCCAAAAAGAACGTGGACTTAGTATTAGGTAAAAATATGACGAACTATTATTGTTAATGTGAAACGTCGAATAAGAACATCATTTTAAAATGGATCAATACGTAAATTTAAAGAAAAATAGAAAAATTATAAATTTAATTCTCGTGGTTTTATCAGTTTGCAAATTCACCCTACGTTTTGTTTTTTCCAAATCGTCAGCAAAACGATTTTTTTATATAGGTTATTATTGTTTGTTTTTTTCTTTTGAGCTTTTACTTTCTACAATCATGGGATTCGAACTCATGACCTCACACTCCTTAGTGGAATGTAATAACCACCAAGACATTGCTTGGAATGTCTTGGTGGGTTATTGTTTGTTTTAATCTTTGATGAACTTAAGTTATAAAGATTGTGATTTTAAAAATTCAGAACAATAGTCTCATGATTAATGCGTCACTCGACAAAATTTGATTATTAAAATTTCTAATTCGAAGAGCTAGAGTAAAAATTGTCATCTTTAGCCTAAAAGTTTTTAGTTATATCAATGTCGATGACATCGATTATATTTTTGAACTATAAGACCCACAAACATATATACGTAACTCGAGTAAAATCTTGTACAATTTTGCCAAATAAAAAATATATTCTAAACATAAATATCAAAATATCATTAAAGAAATGAATAATCGAATAATTACAAACAACTTTTCACGAAAAGCTTTGAAACTTTTCGTGAAAAGATTCAAATATATGTTGTTTGCATAAGAAAATGCTAAATGTTGTTATTCTACAAACTTAACCAAATACATGTTTTACTTGCATTTTGAAGCCAAATGCTAAATGCTCCTACAATATGCTATACTAGCACCCTAATAGTATATAATTCCTTTCGGAAAAAAGTATATATTTATATATGAATTGTAAACAACTAATTGCCTTATAAGATATTTACCTAATTATTTTCTCATTATATATTAAATTTATAATTATTTGTTGTTAAAACCCATAATCTCAAAAAAAAAAAATTAGACGATTCATGCAATAAAAAAATATAAAGAAAAGAGCGAAAAGGAAAATAAACAATTTAGACAAATATAGTATACATGAAAAGCTTAACATATAAGTTTTACCGAGTCACTAAAATGAACGAAAATGAAACAAATTACACGAAAGTTACTTGAAAATTATGAAACTATTGGAGAACAAAGACTAGGCTTATAAGAAATAATCTTAAAAAGGTTAGGAAGACTTGCAACAGTAAGCTCTTCAAGCTTTGATGGTTCTGCTCTGGGATAGAAAATTTCGAGTTTACTTCTATTGATTCCTCTGTTCCATGTGTTGACATGCATTAAATAGGTTTCCTCATCAATTTCATCAACCACTTTATATTGCAACATTTTGCTTGGTGGCACACAAAAATCGTAAGTGTATTGTAAAGACAGGGAGAACCCTTCAACGTTATTCTCTGTCACTTTCCATATCTTTAAAAAACGAGAATGATGATGTTCTACTATCTTCAACTCACCTCTCAAACTAGATACTCGAAAATTTTGAGAAATGTCATTATCTCCAGTAAATAATATGGTGGTAAACTTCTCTTCCATCAAATCAAACCGCAATATACCATCATTACCATGACCATTAGCAAGTTCACTTAGTTTCCAATGAAACCCTTCATTCCAAAATATTGCTCCACCAAATCCTGACTCCACTATATAATTAGGAGGTGTCAGGTCTTTCCATGAATTTTCTCCAACGGTAATCAATTGAAATTTGCTAGGTAGATTATCCAAAAACTGAAATTCACGAACGACCTTATACTTCATAGACGAACTATCAAAGTGAAAACCTAGTTGGTAACTCCTCCATGGCATGAATGATGATGATGATGTGGATGCGGGTAACATCAAGCAATTTTTTGTGGTTAGGTTACAAATTATCACATTATCTATTGACCCTTTTGGCCTCAAGCAGAGTAAGCCATTACATGAACCAACGATACTATAACCATGCTGGTTAGGGTAAATAGGCATCGGCAACTTCATTTTCTTGAAATGTATTTTTCTAGTTACTTTTTCATTAATGTCAAATAAAAAAAAACTTTTATCAATGGTACAATGAGGCTGTAGTAAATACCTGTTTGCTTCATTAATTTTTGACCATTGAAAATGTTTTGACATGAATGCAGATTCTTTTGTTAACTTATACCAGCTCTTACACACCCTTCTGCATATCAGGACTGACTCCGTCGGAAGTCGTGACAATATTTCCCATATAATACACAACGGTAAAAGTACCACTTCATGTTCCAATCTTCTTCTATTGTATAGCCTTGGAGATTTTCTTGTAGACTTCATCATTTTATATGGATAGTATAATTTCTTATAATCTGTATAAGTTGAAAAACATAAAAAAGAAACTTATAATTACTATCTTAAAATTAGAAAATTAGCTACACAATAATTATTTGATTGAACGAAAAAACCAACTAAATAATTTGTGTTGAAAATTTGATTGATTAATATTTTTAAAGGGAATTATGTATATATAATTGATCTTAATTTATTTGAAATTCGCATTTTATTATAATTCAAATTTTGAAGAATGCAATATAATTGTACCTAACAAAAGGTTATTTTTGAGTTTCTTTAAATGTGTAAGAAGTAAAATTCATACTCTCCATCTATTTATTAACGGGTATATCGTTACCGTTTATACTTAAGATTAATCATGCCATGTTATTTTGAGCCCAGTGTAAGTTCGGAAACCGAATGAAAAACCAAAACAAAATATCGTATAAGATGCACACACTAAATTCATAAAAATATTCACTTCAACCGAAATTGTAGATGCAAATGTATCAATAGATTGATTATATCTTCAATTAATTAATTCATACTTATTTTGGCTAAAAAAAAATCTCTTTTTTGCTTTTAAAAAAGAAAATATTGGTTATAATTCAAAGTTTATTATATAATTGTTTCCCGAATCTTTTTAAAATACATTAAATAATTGCTTCGCGCGTATTTTCAAAAAATATTATATAATTTAAAATATATTATATAACTGTTTCGCGCGTATTTTAGATCCTCTAATAATCAAGGTTATTTCTTTTATTTGTCTCAGCAACTTGAATTAAATCTTGGTAACATTTTTCCGCGGGATTTGAAGGATAGATTTCGAATTTTTAAGAACAACCATATAGATCTATGGATGATCTTAATTTGTTTCTCTCTTTTTTTTTTAATAAAATTTAATTGAATCTCTTAAAGAAATTTACTAAACATATTATTTTCAAAATTAGTAGATTCCCAAAACATTGAAACCATTTCAAGCAAGCAGCATTTCTTTATGAAAACATATTCAATAACCATTATTTCTTCAAAAATAAAAATTTCAAATTCAGCTCACAAGGTGTTCAAGCAATAGCTTTATAAGATCTAAAGAGGTAACTTAACAAATCAAAATATAATAACATAGATATATACATATATATTCGATTTCATACCTGATTTGTTGGAAATTTCGTCAATTTGTTTTTCAAATTTGAAAGAGAAAAGAGAAGATGCAAGAGCTAGAGAGTGAGAAAATATTCAGAACTTAGAAACTTGTGAGAATACAATGAATTTTCAATTTTATATATGGGAAGTATATAGTATTATTATATTGTTATTTATTATAATTTCTTATATTGAGTCAAGTGTTTAAAAATGTGTAGTCATGCGGGGACGTTACTAACTTATCATAAAGTTGTCCTTATGTAGATTGTATGTGTCAATCTAGCATTTTTGTGCGCGGTCGTCGTGGGATCAAGTATTGTAGAGAAAAGTGTTAAGAGGAAAATGTGATAAACGAATGTTAAGAACAAGATAAAAAAAATATAAGTCAAAAATGAAAAGTATATTAAGTTATTCAAGCGCAATTTTGTCAAAAAAATAAATATCAAACTTACTATATAATAAGTTGAGATTCTGTCAGAAAAAAATGTTGAGGCAATCGTTATCCCATCTTTTATGAAAATTTGCAATTATCAAACAATATTATTAGCTAATAAAAGTTGATTTTAGAGTCTACGTTAGAGAGCAATGACAAACAGAGTATATGTATCTTTTGAGTTTTTTTCTTGTTTACTTTTTATCGTAATATCATTTTTTAATTCGAGGTTGATACACTAGTTATGAAGTTCATTTCACAAGATACACTACAATCGCAATGTGAATTCTTTCCGTTAGATGACCATAAACCCATACAAGCTCGATCAATGCAACCTTAATTGTTTTTTTTCCACTTTAATACATAATTAAGAAGAAATATATTCTTATGTTTTTCTTTATGTGATTTTTTATCATATCGAATTATTATTTTCATATATATAATATTTGCACGTGTTGGTTAATTTAGTCTCTATTTTTCTTATTAGAGACGTTTAAGGTTGTTGTTTTTTTCTCTATTTGTGATATGAAAATTCTTGTTATCTTACAAGTGACACCCTCTTTTTTCCATTTTTTGTCATAAAGTTTGAATTTGAACAACTAATATTACCAATTATAATTATCATTATAATGCATTACCTAAATTGTAATAAGTGTATTATTTGGACATTAAAAAGTCAATTTTTTTTATTTAAACAGCCTATCATTATGTATAGAACATATGAAAGATTAACTTTGATAAATTTGTTTTTAATTATAAAAAAATTGAAAATTAAGTAATGGAAAAAATAAAAGATAAATTCTAAAAAAATAAAATTCCTTATGGTTACAAAAATTGTCAAATGAGTGATTATGATTTGTTTTTTACCAAAAAAAAGTTACTAGGTTTTTGTTTTGCTAAAGAGTAATCTTTTATTTGGAAACCATAAAAATTATTGCTAACGACCTCAAATGCAAAATATTTTAAGAATTTAATGATAATCTAAACAACTTTAATTCATCAATTTTTTAATTTTAAGATCATTTAAGTTAAGCTGATTTCTCAGCTTTTGCAGGTAATAATTAATTTTAAAATTTGGACAAAAATATTCAAGAGTATTAGTACAAACTACAACCAAAAATCCATATAAAAGACGTGTAAAAGATTTGAGTCACTAATAAGTCCCTCTATTTTTCAAAAATAAACTATAAGACCATTAAATTTTGACAAAACTAGGTACTTTATCTTTCAATCAATACATTTTATTTTTTTTGGTAAAAATCAATACATTTTATTTATATGATAAGTTTACCCTTCTAACAAGAAATGACATTTTGTAAAAAAAATTGTAATGAGATTGATATAATATTTTTATTATATTAACACAAGTACTAGTGATATAGTTATAAAATTATATTATTACGTAGTGTCTATTTTTATAAATATAGCTAACCAAATGTGTAATAATATAACATTTTAATTTGAAAAATAATAAATCCCTTTCTATGTGATATCTACAATTTAGGTAGTGCTCGAAAACAAAAAAGTTATATCAAATTAAAAAATGATTTAACAAATAATTATATACAGAAAATGATAAGTTAGTTTTTTTATCTATCACAAATTAGTTTGATAAAAATTAGAGTTTCATTAAAAAAATTTTATATTTTATTATGTCTTACACCACTAATAGACACATGTCAACAAATTATTAACTAAGGGTTTGTTTAGCGTTAATGTTAGTTTTGCAGCTGTTGTTATTAGTTGTTGCGTAGTTAACCTTAATATTTGGAAAACTTACAAAAAAACAGTGGTTGTTGACATGTCAAAAAGCTAATATGGATATATCATTTATAAATATAAATAAATAATAATAATAATAAGTTAGGGTAATTTGGTCAAAATCTACTTCTAGTTTAAAATACAAACTAGTGTTTCGTGAAAAGTTTTGTTTTGCTTCCAAAACGCTAAATGTTGTAGTTTAAATTTATTTTTTTAACCAAACACCTCTATATCAATATATTGGATTAAAATTGTTATATGCTCTCACGAAACGCTTTACCAACCAGAGTCTAAATATTTATCAAAATGTTTTAGCTCTTCCACATGTTTACTTTTAATACCAAGCAGTAGTCTGCTTTTTTCAAACAACACTTTTTCTCATAGTTACAGCGGTTTTCAACAACTATTTCAAACTAAGCTAGAGAAAATTTCGAAAATTCTCACTAATAAGAAATATGATTATGTAGACAATGATGTACATAAATTCTGATTCTCACTTTAATTTTTGAAATTTTTTATTTTAAGCTTATTAACGGTCATTCTTATGATATCTAAATAAAAGATCACTCTTTTGGCAAAACAAAAAATCACACTCACTTTTTTGTCATTAAGTAATTTAACGTTGAACTTTTTATCCCTTTGCCACAACATAACCAATCTCACCTCCTACAAAAAAAGTGGATTGGATTTAAATGAATAAAAAAACTTCAAAACTTAAAATAAAAAATATAAATAGATGTGTGTAAAATTAATTTAGGGAACAAATAAAACCATAAACAAGTTAGGTGTAAATTGGCAAAAATAATAAAATTTGTGTAGAAAACGAAATCCATTTATTTAATTTTGTTTTATTTTCCAATTGTCTTTCATTTGCATAATCCTAATACTTAAATAGCGTAAATTTGATCATATCAGCATTCTCAATTCCCGATTCACATAATTGCAGCATTCTTTTCAAGCCCTTTATCCTCTTCATACCTATTTCACTAAGCATCATCTTTCATTAAGCATCATCAATCACGTCCCTCAGCCTCCATATATATGCCACCAATGGCAGATTATTACAGCAGTCAAAACTAATCATGTCTGCTACAATGGAAAGAGGAGCTAATAAAGACGTCTAAGAGTTGAGGGGTAGAGTGATTTTTATTTTTTTATCAAGTTTAGGGGGTGTTGTATAGAGTTTTTTAAGCCTATAACAGAAAATAGAGACTTTATAATGATTTTTCAAAATAGATGTAAATAATAAGCAAAAATATTTGTTCCGCCAATAAAAAAAGTCAAGTATTTTCACTTATTCTACATAGCAAAGCAATAATACAGTAACAAACAACTAGTCAAAATGTACAAGAATTGAAAAGTCTAACATGACAGTTAAATAATAATAATCAGTTAAATTCATTCAAATTTTCAGAAACTCATGCATAAAGTTGATCTTGATTGGAATGTTAGGGGTAACATTTCATACAGTAAAGGATTTGTAACATTTCATACAGTCAGGGCAAATCCGCAATTCCACAAAAACTTTTAGAACAAAAAAAAAACCCTTCAATTTTCAGATTATAAAAAATAATAAATTATGTAATTAAGTACGTTTTAGTGGTAGAAAATTAGAAATAGTTACCTCTTCAAATCATGAATCAAGTCTTTCTAAATCTTCGTAATGTATCTTCGTAATGTGAACTAATTAAACTCTACTACTTCTTACTAATTAATTATCAATCTCTCTTCAAACGGCACTTCAAAAAATATAATGAAATTAGATTATAAATAGCATGTATTTCTCTAAAATTATGACAATTTTCTGCTTTCCTTTTCACTCTTCAAAAAAAAATGGTACGTAAAATTTTTTTTTTTTTTTTTTTTCTTGTTTTTGTTCTCTGAAGAACGTTTAATTTGCATGTATAAAAAAGTACAGGCAGACAGAAGCGAAAAGAAAGTAAGAAATGACACTTCTCAGAAGATGAATTGCATATACAGGAGGAACAAGAGTGTTTATATTGATGACGATGATGAAGAAGAGTACCGAATTCTTCTGAACCTTTTTGTTTTTAGTGCAGAAGGTCTTGATGATTTGAACATACCTGCTGCTCAAAGATTTTACGAGGTTGTTTTCTGGGTTTATCCTCGCGATGAACGAAAAACAGCAAGTGTTTATGGTTCTCCCAATCCAAATTGGGAACGGAAATATTGTATTGAATTGGATAAGCCTTTTGAAGATGACCCGTTTTTGTACCTCGAAGTTGTCAGGTAAGGCTATCCGTTTCTGATACGCTAAGTTAATTCTCGTGAGCCATGACTATATTTTATCAGTATAGTAGTCACGGCTCACGATAAGGAGAGTTTTTCATACAATTGGATGCTAAGGGAAAAATTAATTTTATACAATTACAAGTAACAATATTGGACGCTAAATGTATATTTTGGTCAGTAATATAATATATCCGGAATCCATAAAAGATTTGGCATCAGTGGACAAATTATCCGTTGCTGATGCATAGATAAAAGATATCTTAGTTTCAACATACTTTTATTCATTAGCATTCTATGAATTATATATATCGCGTTTATATCACGAATATTTGTATAAAACACGTAGTCAAGATAGTAGGAGAATAATAAGATTGACATCATATCTACTTTCAGGTGTGGTATTCCTGGAGGAGAATCTCCTGATCCAGGAACTTCTACGGGTAAAAGAATAGTGGGAAGAACTCGGATTAGTCTTCCGGCAATTGGAAGAAACACATCCGGAAGATTTGGAATGGTTAAAAATAACTTCGATAATGATACACCCGAGGCCAAGGGACGCATTACTGTCAAATTGGAAATCGAAAAACGGAGGATCATTCACAGTTCTCGAGATTGTTATTATCATTAAACATTGTTTTTGCTTTGTGAAAAATTATATGATTGTCCGCGAGTAGTACCAATCCTTGCTAATGCAGCATCAATACCAGTAGCTATTTCTCTGTTAAATTCTATCAATTATAATTAGTGATTATTAATTCTCAGAATTTTGTGACTAGTAATTTTAAGTTCTTTAAGCTAGATAAGTGGAGTTTGAATCCTTACTGATTACCTAATTGTCTCCTGAAAAACCTCAAACAGATAAATAGGGATAAATTGAAAAAAATATATAACATGTTTTTCCTTGGATGTATGAAGTAAATTTCGTGGAATGAATCTAGACATTTTGCAAGTTGTTCGGAGACATTTTGCAAGTTGTTCGAAATTAAAACCGATAAATTAGCCAATCTTGTACCTTAGGAATTAGGGAGAGAAAATCTGCTGTCCCAACATCCTGTTTCAAAATTCTGTACCACCATTCATTGTCTGCCACATGGCAGTTTTTACAATTTTTGAAGAAATCAAATGAATTAAGGTCAACAATTTTTAAAGCAGGATTATAAAAACTGCCATGTGGCAGACAATGAATGGTGCTACAGGATTGTGGGACAGAATGTTGGGACAGCAGATTTTCCCTCGAAATTAGGAGATATTCAATGGACAATATTGTCTGTAAGGCTTCCTTTTATAACAAGACATCAAGTGAAAAATTAATATATTAAGCAAGTAATGTTCAAGTGGTCCTCAGATATTCAAATTGAATTTGGACATTAACCATTAGATCTAACAATTCCGTTTACATACACATTAAAAACTAAACCCTAAACACTAAAAACTAAACCCTAGACACTAAAAACTAAACCCTAGACCCTAAATCATCGACCCTAGATGACGTGGTACTTCGAACTAATAATTCGATGACACGTCACAAGTTAGTATCTAGGGTCTAGGGTTTAGCTTTTAGTGTCTAGGATTTAGTTTTTAATGTGCATATGAACGGAATTAGATCTAATGGTCAATGTCCAAATTCAATTTGAAATTTGGACGTCGAAGAACCACTTGAACATTACTGTATATTAAACACTAATTTGACATTATTGATCTGTCAAAAAAATTAAAAATTAACATTATTGATTATTTCCCTTTTTGAGTTTGACTTCAAGTAAAATATTTTAATAAAAGATCAACTTCGAATAATTACCTTGTGATTTTGTGATTTTGCAAATAAATGACTGTAGTTTGTTTTTGAGCAAATAAGAAAATGTGTTCTACATTGTCTACAGAATTGAAGAAATTGTTAATTTTGCTGACGTAAACAAAAACATTCTTTATCCGAAATGTTTTTTAGACCTTTGACGTTAACTATAATTTAACTCGTCAAAAGTCAGAAAAACATTTCAAACTAAAAAATGTCCTCACTCACGTCAACAAAATAAACCATTTCTTTAATTCTATAAACAATGCAAATCATAATATTTATTTTGTCAAAAACAAACCACAATCTTCTTTTTGCAAAATCATGAAATCTGTTTGCAAAATCATAAAATCACAAGTACGGTTTTTTTTTATTATATGCTCCTTGATTTCTGATTATAACATCGTATCTAATAATCTGTTAATTTTACATAATTCGCTTTAAGTAAACTTTTTTTTTCAACAAAACATTAAAATAGAAAACAATCTAAGAAAACGACATTCTATGCCTTTACCAACTTTCTTAAACAATATCTACTAAACTAATGGAAGGAGTAATATTTCCAAACGTAGTTTGTGTTTTCGTATTTATCAAACGGAACCATTAATATTCAGATAGAAATGTTGTTAGACTTGCAAAAAGAACCCTAGTAGTCTGCAAAAAGAAAAGAAAAAACATTGAAAAAAATACCTATAATTTTGTTCTCTTCAGTTTAAAATTGATAAACATTACCTATAACTTTAAAAATTTCAACTAACAATCCTCATTTTACGCAATTTGTATAATGTCCGTCCTTTTCTAAAATATATACAAAAAAACTAATACGTAAAAACGCGTAATCACATAAATTTCACTTTACCCTCTAATAAACAGATTTCACAGACATGGCACGAAGTTGGATCTAGACACAGCATTAAGCTGGATCTAGTCACTATAGCCAATAATTTGGCATTAACTACAAATCCTGATGATGATGAAAACATTTTTAGTAAAAATATGTTCTACCTGGAAAAATGCAGCATTTCTCCTCTTATGGGGACAGAGTTTCAAGTCCTACAAAGATAAAATACAGAAACTAACATTTTACAAGAGAAATTTACAGGGATTCTTCATCAAACCAAATTTCCAAATCCCACTGCTTCCCACATTTCAGACCGATCAAAGACCGCAAAAACATTATACATATTAAACAGCGTAAATATGTACTTCATATGGCAGACTGAATGTTCACTACTCTACCCTTGATATCTTTCACCCTATAATACCAAACAATAATGTTAAACTACCTGGCTTGACCGTCGCCGTCTTCTTCAGAGATGTTAAATAAAAACTTAGGCAAAGAAGCAATCCGAGGTAGATGAAGCAACAGCTCCCCGAATGAGTCCTTCCTCGACATGCCCGACACTTGCTTGCTTCCAGAAACATCCTTTGTGTTTCCTTCAGTGTCATTCATGCCACTGCCACCTATACTCTTGTTCTCGAACATTGATTCATTTGTTTTGCTTTCCTGCAGCCCTTTCCCGTTGTTAGATTCACTGATGCAACTTTCATCATTAAGCTGCTGTAAGTTTTGAGTTGAACCAGAATCCTTCTGCAAGAGACAACAGAGGGAATTGACCCTAGCCATGAGTCTCTTTTCGTCTGACGAGGTTGTTAATTGAGTGTCACTAAATAGGTACTGTGCAATGTCCTCTAGCATATTCTGGCATTCGGATCCGTCTACCGCTGGTGGATTTCCAGATGTAATTTGTTCTGAAATACAGTTCTCAATGTGGTTCATGAAATCACTCATTGACATAGAAGGGTGCAGGCCGGGCACTTTGATATGATCCCAATTCCTTGGTCCCCTGGAATCAACAGCTTCACAATTTGCATTCCCTTCAATTGCAAGAGTATACATAACTAGTATGAGTACGCAAATCAACAATCAAATTGTTCAGCTTTTACTATATTAACTTCTCCAAGAACAATATTGTAGTCGGAAAGCTTTCGACAAATAATTGATACATATAAGATATAATAACTAATGACAAAGCAACAAAATAGACTGGTAAGATAAAGTTTTTTTGCTTTTAAAATCTCGTCTCATGCTATATTATATCATCAAATTTCCATACATATAGGACCAAGATAGAGTAATTGTACCTGAACTAGGAGAAGGAGCTTCTCGGGATACGTTCTCTGATGTTGTGCCAGCGTAATCTCCTCTTTCAATCTCTAAGGACGATGAATGAGCACCGGAAGGTGATGCCAGATCCTGGAATCCAGAAACAGATGATCCTTTACCAGTTTCTCCATGATTGAACTCTTGACCTTTAGTTTCATCTAGATCCTCAAAAACAGATGAACGCTGTTCAAAATATGGAGAATCCAAAATTATCTCTGGCTGCCGACTTAAAAAGTTCAAACGCACGTCACACTGGATGAGCTTTTCAAAGTGTTTAGTTAAGAGCCCTTGTGGACATTGCAGAAAATGTTGCCTACACAACCAAAACAGTAGATCTTTAAGTGAGCTTTGTTGCCTCACATACAATAAAGTAGTGGCATCTTCTAGAGCAAACAGTTAAAAGAAATGAATCTTGAAGTAATTCATGATGATAAATCTAAAATACATAACAGATTCACAGTTGAAATCGTCCAAAATGAATGTCTCCACTGACAGCTAAAATGAATGTCTCATTAAGAAAACTTGTTCCCCAGTTTAAGAAAAACATGATAAGTGCAGAATTTTGGCTCTAGAAATGAAAAGACCAGGCATTACGATACGAGCATATAAAATAAGATATGTAACAGATTCGGCAAACATATAAACAATCCAATCATAAATGCGATGAAAATAGAGTTAGGACCTGTGTGTAGTAGCCTGTCCATTGGTAAAATCTGCTGTAGCCTGCCATAAGGTGTGTTTTCGAGGTTGTGGATTAGTCTCCCTAAAGAAAAGAGGCTGTCTAGCCAGCTGCATACCAAACAAACAATGTCAGCACGAGCCACATCGATAGCCACACAAAAAACAAGCAGACACATGCAAGTAAATATAACAAAACTCATGTGAATACCACAACAGTCAATGTTCCAGGTGCATCTTCAGGACAGTTTGCTTTCAGAGCCATTATATCAGACCACTGGATTTCTATCTTACTCTTCAGACCACCTTCAAGAACTTCCCAGACTAGCTTATGCTTCGCAAAATAGCACTTCGCAACCAACTCCCCTTCATATCTCGATTTATACTGTCAACAACACCGACACAGAAAATTAAAATTCAAGAACCATAACCAAGTCCATGTCCACAACAAATACACGAAGCTTCTTATACCTCCCAGCTCCCAATCTGAAGAACCGAGGCAGGAAAATTCGAAGCCTTGAGCTTGTCATTAGCAACTGAAACAGCAATGGCTTTAGCCTCCTTCTTAGCTACAGAATCGTTATTTTCAGTTTTCTCATCTCCACCCGCTGAAACGCCCCCTTGAGACAGCCTCATTTGGATTAAGTCGAGAAGCGATGGGCTCTTCCTCAGGCGTAATCCCAACGGACTAGGCTCGTCCAGAGGGTTGTACTGCGTAGCCGAAGAAGATAATGCATTAGCACCCGCACCCCACTGCCATATGATCACAACAAGAGCTCTTTTTAAACAACAAGATCCCAAATTTTTCGGTATCAACATTGCAAATCCAGCAAGAAACGCAAATGAGAAACGAAAATCAAAACAAGAACAATACAAAATTACTCAAAACCATCCCAAACAACATCAGAACAATCAAGATTCAATCTTGATGGTCAAGAATCAATCTTGATAATCAAGATTGAATCTTTTCCGCTGCCCGGAAAACAAGAATAGAAAATCACACCTGTGGAACAGTTTGGGAAGTCTTGGATCGCTTATTAAGAGGACCATGTTCTTCTTCCAAAGGATCTTCCACCTCTAATTTCACCGGCAACTTGCCGCCGTCCGCCGGCAAATTCCCCGATTTCATCAAATGCACCATTGAATTTTTTTTTTCCCCAAATCAAAAACCCACCAGCACAAACCCGAAAAACCCGGAGAAAAATCAAAAAGATTTGATTTTTACAAAAAATAAAAGTCAGATCCTGAAAATCAAAGCTTGATTCTTTTTTTGGGATCGAGGAAATGTCGCAGTAGAAAATTCAGTGAAAACCCTAGAAAAGAGGGGGCAGGGGACAACTTAACGGTGAATTTTGACGGCGTACACGTGTGAAATCCCGCGTTTGGTACGTGCTTTGGGAGGGTAATTTTGTAATTCAAGTATAGTATCGTACACAAGACAAAGATCACGTGGGTGTCCGACACGTAAGAGGGGTAATGGATAAAGTGTGGAGCCCAGGGGATTCTTTAAAAGTGACGGCGGGGGTTGGATATAGTGGACACGTGGCGGAGGATCCGAGGGTTGCTTGGCGATTGTGGTTTGGTGAAGGGACACGTGGACAGGTGAAATGGATATGATTGGAAAAGTTTTGGTTGGAATGAATGAGGGGAGTGTTTGGTTTGGATTTGTTTTAGATTTAGTGAAATGTATGTATGTGTTCAATGAATTTGTGGTTCTTTCTGTTTTTGTATATTCTCAAATTTGTTTCCTCCATTTTGAAGATTGTCTATTTTAGTGCTTACACCAACATCACTTATTTGGTGCTTCATAATTAAAAGGAATTAGAAAATGAAATATATCATAAATTTATGAAAGTTATCAACTTAGAAAAAGATATTATTTAAACTTAATATTTACTAAATATTACAATTAAAGGCACCAATAACAAAATTTTGACTCCTCAGATGTACTCAAAAAGAGAGAGAATAGAAAGAATAAGAAGAAAGTCAATTTGATCTTGTTGTAATGAATGGACAAGTGGTTAACAAAAAATTGGATCAAACTTAAAAACCAGTGTTGACTGGTCACCAAATGGTAGTTGGGTACTTAGTTGGGAGGTAATTGATAGTCTGAAAACCTCGATTAGAAAAAAAATTTCCTTTTTAAATATCAGTTTGAGAAACATTTTATAGTTAAGTACCAATAATATAATTTACACAAAAGTTGGAATAGAAAAATTTGAAATCCATCTCACTGGTCAACTTAACTTGTTAAAATAGATGAATACCTCTGAGTTTTGTCTAATTATACTTTTCTTTTCAAAAACCATAATTTCATAGCTATTGACAAATTGTTAAATTGCCCAAAAGAGAATTATAGATTTGAGTATCTTCAGAAAGTAATATGATGTAATTAATATGGATAAGCACACTATAGATAACAAGCCCTTTTTGGACAATGGAAGGGCTGTTTTGACTCCCACATGGCATAACTCACCATTGGTACCGAGTGATAGGAACGTAGAATGCAATTCTTCCATCAGGATGAATCGCTAACTGCCAATTGCCAAACACTTGATATCAAATTTTGAAAACATACGTGCTTCATTAAGATGAATAAATAAGGAACTAATCATCGAAAAAGTAAAATTTGTCATCTTCAAGAAACCATTCAATAATAAGCTTTTTCTTCGCACGAACAATTTCTAATCTTCGTTCAGCATAAAATGTTTGACAAGCCCAAAGTGAAGTGCTTAGTTCGATCAAACCTTATTGTAGCAGTTGAGCACATTCAGTTTAGAAGGTGTCATTACATGGTGTGTTCGTTTCATAGGCCAATTTGGCCTATGGCTGAGTACCCTTTGACGGATTTTGGGCCAAATTTCTTTTAATAATTGAAATTTTATTTTAGAGTGGAGAGAATGAGAGTTTTTTAGAAAAAAAGTTACAAATATGTAAAATGGTAGGTCTTTTGGGCGGTGACTATAAATTTTGGGAAATGAATAGTAAAACCAGGAAAAAAAAAAAAACACAAAACATAAAGAGGCCTCTTTTAAGTGTAGGACCTTCTTTCATTACAAGGAAAAACAAAAATCTAAGCACATCAGTTACAAAAATGTTTGTTGTTTTAACTAAAAGAAATTTAGAAAACTATCCTTTCTGAAAATTGAACATTGAAAAGGGTCTAGAAGACCATTAAAAGTTTAAAGTACAAAATCGACATTTCACGATCTTCCAAAAATTTGCTATATAAACAAACATCCAAATGTAGATTACAAGAACAAGAGTTGAAAATTTCAAAGGTACCTGACCTCATTGAAAAAGGGATTTCTTGTTTTGCAAATAATTATCAAGACAAGACAATCATTTCTAAGGTAAAAACATCAATTTTAGGTTGCCTTTCTATCTACTTTCAGGTACGGCATTGCGCCTATCACGTTGTCGTAGTCGCTTCTGCTAACTGCGTGCTGCAAATCAAAAGTAACAAGCAATTCCAATTAATAATTATATATTAACATAATATGCTTCAATCTCATACTAATCATCATATAGCAATGAGGCTAAAGGTTTCTCGAGGCTCCTCAACCTCAACCTTCACAGTTTTATGCATAGTGAATCTGAGCCTCTAATCATTAGTTTCGGACAACAACAAGCCCCGGACTTTACTAACAATTTCATCATGGTTGTATATCAGATTCTGTCAAAAGGCACGAAGACAGGACATCTTACTTGGACTCGATTTTACATGGATTACAGAAATAACTAATCAGATTATATTATGGATTGATTTTGTATAGTTAGTTGGTCCCTTACCAACAGTCCTATCGGTTTTTTGCTCCACCTTTTTGGAGCCTAAAATACCCTTCACATGATTTTGACAAAATGTGGAGCAGAATTATAATAAACTTAACAGTGAGGGGTCAGTGGTTGAATTCATTGACCAACGGTTCGACATAGTAAAATAATTTATCACGGGCATTGTGCATAAAAAATGAAAGTTCAGGGACCTCGTGATGTGTTTTCCCTAATAGTAATGAGCATTGTTCTGACTCTGCAATTCTAAGAAAAAATCATACAGAATGAAGGATTTCTTTATCCATGACAACCCGAAGGAAAATTGAGCTTTTATTCATGACACAAAAGTTAAAACTTTGCTGATTAATGAGCTAAAAAGAGAACAGTCAAGTTATAACTGAAGTAAACCTCAACAAGGATCAATCTGTACGCATTATGTGCCTACAAGTTTTGGTCACAAACATATATATTCTTAGTATTGTGAGCAATCCATTTGTTAAATTGTTGAGTGCAAAATTGGCATATCTATGAAATTATGAAATTATGCACTCCAGCTTGCACTTTCTGCCATTTCATACCCTAATGCACCTAAAATTTTCAGTTTTGGACCTCTGGTGCCCTTATTTGATAATTTGACAAACTTCAAAGGAGGAGCACTTCCATGCCATGTCAACTTCGAAGTCTGCCAAATCAGTAAATATAGCCAGAGGTCCAAACCTGAAAAGTGTATGTGTGATAGGTCCAAATATAAATACACAGTGCCAAACGTGTCAAGTTTAAGAGTGTAAGTAGGTAGTCAGCGCATATCTACATTGAAGAAACCAACTCTTCAAATAATGCGATATAACTGACTCCTCCTAAGCATAAATTCCTGATTCAAAATAATTAGGAACTGAACATTTTGAGCTCTTGTGGAAACTGAATCCCTTCCTTGTTTATTTTCTGAGTAGTGCTTCTTATGTTCAGATGCAAAACCGATTTGCATATATAAACCAAGAACTAGAAACTCCTACAAAACCATGCTATAAACAATGCTTGGAAATGGAACGGTAATTATAACAATCAGAAAAACGATGACCATATGAACTATCTCTGTTTTTCTCACTCTAATGTTCCATTTAGGAAAACACATCCTGTCCCAGCTTATTGATGATTTAGTCTAACCGCAAAAGGAAGAACGAAGGGCAGAAGGTCAGAAGATTCTACTATTAAATGTGCTGAAACCCCGTTAAGCTTTAGACTTCTATGACTGAGATTCAAGCCCCACAAGTCCATGATTAGCAAAGGAAAACCTTGTTTGCGGCACGACTTCCTTTTTAACAGAATTCAAATTTCTTACCCATGCACAACTCGATCATTAAGAAGTATAATTATACATATTTATTACTTTTTCATGGTTTTACTTTAACAAGTTTTTGTAACCTTTCAACAGCACACATTTTTACTTCCAGCCCGGGGAAACATTAAAAGTCCTGAACCCGAGACAGTTCAGTCTCATAACACCTTCAACATGATGACTAAAAAGTAAGATTAATGTAGAACTCAACTCTCCCATGTTCACAAGAAAATAATGCCATAAAGTTCATCAAGTAACTCGCATGTTTAACAAGCAACATACATGTCTCAGAATCTGATTATTGTTCACAAGCATCCATTAAGCAAATCATTTACATAGGTCAGCTCAGCTGAGACTTTCCTAATTTTGGGAATATCAAACGTATTCTACAAAAGATATCTTTCAACAATCACACAATTTAACCCCTTTCAAAAGAATGAAAACGTTCATCCATACAACAACAAAGCCTCAGTCTTGAAATGATTCGGGGTCAGCTAACAGTAAAAGCATTGAAGAGAAAGTTGGAAGAGAACTAACTAACCATTTTGGAGAGGCGTAATTTCCTCTTGGTATTTTTCTTAGCAAGCAAATGCTGCTTCCCAGCTCTCCGCCGTACAATTTTGCCTCTACCAGTAACCCTAAATCTTTTGGCTGACGCCTATCAATGAAATTCAAAATTGAATTGAAACCACAGAAACCCAATCCATACCGGAAAAGAAAGAAAAGAAATTAAAAAAAAATAACCTTGTGGGTCTTCATTTTATATCCTTTGTGAGCGGAAACTGAGAGAGACTGAAGGTTTTGAGTGAGAGAAGTGAGAGTGGAGGGAGCGTGGGAAAAAAGCGAGTGAGAGTTGGAAATGTTGCGGGATGAACTCAGTTTTAATGAAGAGTTGTTGAGCTTGTTGAGAGGCAGAATTTGAGCAGAGGCATAGGGGATTTTGGGTGAATGTGAAGGGAAAGCGCGCAAATTGAAAGATGATAGCATGGTTAAAGAAGCCATGGATGGATGGATAGATAGATAGATAGATATCCTTATTGTTTGTAGCTCCTGCTCTGCTGTTTTATGGTTTCTGGAACAATTTGTGAGGTGGAGTGATATGGTGTGGATAAAATTAAAGTACCACTTACATATTCAGCTATGTCATAACAATTTTGATCCTAATTCTCACTTATGCCTCCATAGAGTGGTTAAGTAGCAAGGGAACTGGAACCATAACCAAAAGCTAATACTCTCTTCCTTCTTTTTTTATATGTTGTTTTACATTTTCAATGCATTTTTTACAATATTTTTTCTAATTCCTCCCTATTAATTGTATGAGAGAGTTAGTATTTAACGTAAACATATCAAAAATTAAAGAAAGAGAAAATTGCATAGAAAAAATAGAGAACACAAATAATCATTTTACATGTTTAATTAATATTTTTTTGATCTTAGTGAACAACTTTAAAAGTCATATAATAAAAAAGATGTAGGTATTGCATCAACGTAGCACTTCAACTTTTGCAGTGATAACAATTCCCAAATCTAATTAACAAGGCCAACCAATGGAGCAGAGATTAATTTGATTGTCCATGACACCAACAAAAAAAAAATGCTCATTTTCATTTTGGTGTTATCAATTTATTTTCAATTATCTAAACCACGTACCGGTTATATATAAGGTTATTTTATTTTCACCTTAACTATTTTCTAATAAAATTGTTTTTACTCTTTCGAAAAAAATAAAATAAAATTGATTTTACATTGAAAAGACAAAAAATACCAATATTGGAATTTCAAACAAATGCAGCCAATTCTAATCGATTATTACTTTTTCTGTTTTTTTTTTGTATGCCTTGCCAGGATTGGGTTAGTTTTCACGACCAACCCTGGATTGCTTGTTTTAAAGGGTTGGGTTGGATTGAAGCCCAAACTTTACCAAAAATTTCATTGTGCAGCCCTGTAATCGTGCTACCGAGTTAGGAATTGATAATCATGGAGATCAGTTTCCAGAAATCTGAGCCAATCCCGATCGAAAAATTAGAATAGACACGACCCTAGATACATAAATTTCTACAAAAATAAACTTAATTTGCAATTACCAAATTGCATTCGACATCACTACTTATCAGAATATCAAACCTGCTTCTACAGACAAAAAGGGAGTGGTTATCAATAAACAATATAAGCAATATTCACTTAAACGCTTCACTCACTCCCACAGCAGCCAGCATTTCTGTGTTAAAGCTTAAGCAGCAGCCACAGTTACAGAGTACTTGCAGCTCCATCAAGTGCCTCTCGTGAACTGTTGAAGCCTTGTGCTTGCTCGTATATGATGTGGTCAGCATACATGTCCAACAAAAGCCAGAAAAACAAAAAATCTTGCTCTAGTCGTACATGGCATTGTCCAGTTAAGGTCTTGACAATATGGCTATGGACTCCCATTCCAAACCGCATATCACATCCTGCATAAGCAATGTAGAACATAAAAACATAACTCCAAGTTCCACAAAATACAGATTATTTAGGTGAACTTCATACGTACAGAGGGGTTTTGACGATCAATGTCAAAGCAATTGATTGCACACGGCTCAGCCATGAGCTCAATAGGTTCTTCACCTAATACAGCAGATATACATATGCACAAACTTCATCAGTCCTTTGCCTCCCCAATCATATGATAAAAATATAAAGACAGCCTGCTATATAGTCAAAATAAAAGCTGACCATGGTGCTCAAAATCAACAGCAGTCATAGAGGACTACCATACCTTGTTCGATGACAGCAAGAATCCCGTCTTCTGAGCAAATCATTGCAGGTAAGATTCGAGAGGATGAGACATTACTGCTTGAGGACTTACTGTAGGAATCATACTTGACCTCCCAAATATCACTTTCAGATAGAGTATGGGTTGCAGTTTCACTTGTACCGTCCCCAGACAGAATGATGGGTTGTTGTTGCCAGCGTAGATCCCAAGCAAATACTCTACCCGAAGAGCCTCCCGCCTGGATAAAATTTGAAAATTATCATAAAATAAAGCTTGACAAGAAGAACTCAAAAGCAGAAAAGCAACTAGAATTCTCAAACAATAAGGAAAAATTATGGCACTGATATCGCATGCAACTAAAATTCTCCAACATGTGGCAGAGGGGATTAATATCATAAAACATCAGATGAAAAACCACATGCATTTCTTCACAATGACAAACAACAAATATTATGCGTAAGAGGTGATAGAAAACATCCACAGTGATTACGAACATTATGTGTAAGCAGCAAAACCTGGTTATATATATATAGACAGCTAAAAATATAATCGCGGGTTTATGAAGCTCAGAAAAAAAAATAAAAATAAGAAAATGAATTCAAACAACATGCAACATCAATAACCATTTGCAAAAAGATATAGATGAAATTATGAGCTACATGAAATTTAATATATTACCAAACATGTGTGCTTTCTTGAAGGGTGAATATCAATGGAGTGTACGATCCCAGAAGTTGTCCCTTGGTCCCTATAGTAAAAAAATTCACAGGAAAAACACGTAAACAACGAGCTTGCCATATTAGTGCGAGGTACACGACCAGATAACTTAATGATAAAGCATTACATCACTACATTGTGCTCACACGAGGACAGGCAAAATGGGTGCTATTTATTTCCTTACTGGTAAAGTTAGATACATCATTCACAACTACTCAACTTATAGGTCCAAACATCTAGTGTGCCAAATCTACATTTTGTCCCTTGAACTTGCACTCCAAATTTTTTTTTCCTATAATGACCGGTTTGCCACAACGTAAACTTCAACTAAACGAATACACACACCAGAACAATTGGGCCAGAAATGTTACTTTGAGCCGTACATTTTTTCGAATATAAGTTTAGGGCCTAAAACATACTTTAAGGGGTCTAATTTGTTGGCAGTCTACTTATTTTGCATGCACAAACGTAGGGATACGTGCAATAAATAACTCACTATTGGCTCAGGTAGCAGAAGTACTGAAAAAGAAACAAGTGAAAACAAAGTTGCTAGCCACGGAAGGAAACATTTCTTCTGTGATGATGGTACTACAGTATTATACTTTTAGTCTCAAACTTTGCAATCAACCAAAAATGAAAACTAGTATAACCAACGGACAGAATCTTTAGTTCGCAATTATAGTTCTTCTATCATTCACGAGGAAAGCTAATGACAAATGAAACCTTATTCATGACAGGGGAAAAAACCTATAATTTTGCAACCTAAGTTGCTGTCACTCAAACTTTGCAATCAACCAAAAATGAAAACTAGTATAACCAACAGACAGAATCTTTAGTTCCCAATTATAGTCCTTCTATCATTCACAAGGAAAGCTAATGACAAATGAAACCTTATTCATGACAGGGGAAAAAACCTATAATTTTGCAACCTAAGTTGCTGTCATTATCTGATACTAAAACACGGCCTACCAATCCTATACTTTCTTATTTCCTTCTCTTTACAGCTTGAAATCAAATTCTAACCAAAAATTCAATTCTAATTCCTTCTATTCAGCTCATGGAAATCACCAATTTCTCTTCTTTTTCTGTAAAAACAATGGGTTTCATAGGAATACAATTACATTCCTCCAAAATCCATGTAAACGAATATTTTCAAAGCAACGCGATTAACAAATTACATAGCTTTCACAGAATCAGCATCTTAAAAACAAATGAACTAAATAAACCAGACAACACTTACCAGTTACCCTTAAACTGAGCAACAGCAGCATCGGGCCGTCTCAAATCCCACCACTGCAACCCAAACCCACAGCCACCGGTCACAAACTCAGACGGAGACGCCCACTTGACAGCCGTATACGAAACCAACCCATTCCCATCAAACACCCTCCTATAACCCCCCTTCCCATCAACCAAATTGACTCTCCCATCCTCCCCAACCGTAACACAATCACTCCCACCCTCCATCAAATCCACCCCCCCAATGCACCCAACATGAAACCCCCTATCCGCCACGGAGATCAGTGGTTCCATCCCCAACGACCCTTGTCCTTTTTCGACCGTTCGGGATATATGGAGGGACCCGGAGTACGTGGAAGCTGCGATTAAGGAGGCGGCGGACTTGAGGGAAGAAATGCGGGAGGGTGGGGTCCAGGAGGAGAGAAATGTTAGGGTTTTAGAGTGGTTTAAAGAGTAAGTTTCGAGGGAAGGGGTGTCGGTGTCGGTGTCGAAAAAAGCTATGAGAAGGTGTTTCTCGAATGGGGAGAGAGATGGGAGCCATCGGATTGAATCGATGTATTTGAATTGAGGGAGTTTGTGGATTTGGGGTTGAGGAAGACCGATTATCGCCATTGTTAGGGTTTTGCAAGGTTTTTGGAGGGGATTTTCTGCAACTTAACATACGATCAAGTTAATATGACTGACATGCAATTTAGAGCGTCAAATTATGTTATCGAATTCTAAATTAAGCAATTTAAACATTTAGAAAATAGCATTAATTCAAGCTTAATATTTATAAAATAGTATAATTATAAGCTTTAATCACAAAATTTGACACATTACGCATGCAATAAAGATGTCTGTTGGTTTTGCACAACAACATATAGTGAACTTAATATGACTAACAACGCAATTTAGTCGGTATCATTTTATAAATAATGAAAGTGAAATTGATACTAATTTACATGTTAGGCTTAAATTGATATTTAAAAAAAAATAATATTATTTTGATACTTTATCTCTATTCTCTTCTTTTAGAAGAAAAAAAAAAAGAACTTCGTTAACAATTCATCGAATATAGCTAATAAAAAGCCTATTTCACTTTGAAATCCGCTATACTATTTGATTTACCTAAGACTTTGAGACTCCGACACAAAAGAGCAATGTTTTTTTGCACTTTGGTAAAATTCTTTCTAATTTCGAAGCATTTATGTCGTTTGATGAAAAGCTATCTACCACACTCTAAGCATCAGATTGCACCTGAACACGACAGAACTTAGAATCACGAATCCAACTCAATACTCGTACAAGCACAAAGCCTTTACTAGGACTACTGCCCGACAAGCAACGAAAAAACGAATACGACACTTAAAACAACTTTTCCTTAAGAATTTATGCACACAAAGCCAAACCTTTCTCTAGTTAAACAAGAATGACACATCCACATTAATCTTCAAACCACCCATGCTCGATGGTCTCCAAGTTACATTTGTCGTGGTAATGATGCTTGTCGATGGGTGACGAGCAAGTTGAAAAGCATCAATGAAGTTTTAAGGACTGTTGCATGCAAATATTTGGGGGGACTAGCTATTCTTCCAAGCTCTATTAGTACATTGCGTCCAAACTGTCCACACAACCGTGCAAAATCGTGTTCTCTCTTATTGTTCCATCAAAGAGTTAAACATCCCAACACCTAATCTTCAAAAACATGTGCAAACTCTATTAAAAATAAACCCGCTTTCAGCCAAGACAAACAAGCATAACAAAAAAAATAAATAGATGAGTTTGTTTGACTATAAATCGCATTGAATCAGAATTGCTTTCAAAAACATACGTTCCTAGTTTGTCAACGAGATATATACTATTATAATGATCATATTCGAGTGGGTGGCGTCGAATAGAAAAAACCGATATAAGGAGCCTAACTTATGGATGATGATGAGGACAGAAATAAATTGAATCACACATTAGAAATAGAGAGATGATGACCGGAACGTATAAGTGAAATGTAGATTCAATACATGTATAACGCGTTTTAAAGTCGTAAGATACAACAGTAACAAAATTTGAATCAGAGCGGACAATTTGACTGTTACATTATTTAGAGGTCTCCTACATTGAGATATTAATGTCATTCTAAGCAACATAACGACCGTGGATATATATATATATATATATATATATATCCTCCCTTCCCTTGTGTACAGGGTACCCTACTCCTTTATTTGCACACATCTAGAGGGAAGAATACAAAGGGTGGCTGGCCTGCCTGTGGTTCAAAAATGTTTGAGGTTTCTGTGGGATAAGATGCTGAGTCATCACCCTCTCAAAATGGTGGCCGTACGTTCCCAAATCAGCCCTTTCTTTCATACATTTTCCCAAAAGAAAAATCCCCAAAAGCATCTAACCATATTTGCAAAGAAGAAGGAGGATAATATTCTTCCTCAGAATTCCATATTTAAAAAACTCAAACTTTCTAAGTCTCTTCTTGCTCGTTCTGCTATTGCAGTCTTTGGATTGGGCTTCATTGATGCTGGGTAAATACTTCCAATTAACTTTTAATTTTAGTGCTTTTATATCACTCTTGTAACTCAAGTTTGTCTGATTGTCTAGGCGCTTAAAATCGAGTATCTATTTGGACCGACTTAACTACTTATTAAAATCCGACTTATCTTCGGATAGTTCACTTCTAAATAATTAGCTTCTAGATATTGAAATCAATTTTGTTTTTTTTTTTAAACAGGTACAGTGGAGATTGGTCAAGAATTGGAGTGATCAGCAAGGAGATTGAAGAACAGTTGAAAGTTGCAACTTTTTTAGTTGTTCCTTTTTGTCTACTTCTTATATTTTACATCTCATCAAGAGAAGAAAAAGGCTAGTCTTGATTAATTTGTTTACATGGATTTGCCATGTTTTCTATATTGCTTTCTTCATGCCTTTTTATATTGACAGGTCAATTTAATCTTAAATAGTTTCTATGTATTATAAATCTTTTCACGTTGTTAATCCTAATAAACTCTAAAACACACCTTGAGGGGATATAATTGCTTGTTGTATTTAAAAAGTTATTTTAGCTCTCAAGTTAACAATATGAGACAATTTAACACAACCCTCACACGCTCAAATCATATGATACTTGATGCCAATTTAACGAGAACTCCCACATTGCTCAACCGTAGCTTTTATAACATCTTAGCAAAACCTAACTAACTCAGAATACCCTTAAGGGGACAATTTAAAGAGCTATTTTAGCGCTCTCAAGTCAGCAATGTGAGACAATTTAACACATGCTACTAGAGTGGTAGGGGACTTTGGAAAACTAATCTGGAACAAATTGGATTTAGATCACCTAAACATACTTGGGTGGCCCAATCGGTTCAAATTGGATTCTCCAAGAAATTTAATTTAAGATGTACATCGTCCTACAAAAGTTGTGAAACAACTGGCTTATTTTGAGTATCAACTTCCAATTTGTTAATTCCCTTCTAACATATATTCACTTAAAAAGACACATAGACACATAAGCTACATAATTATACATGGATTAAAAAAAAAACACATCTTAATGAACCTAACCCGATAAGATTTAATCATTTTCACCCTTTTAATTTCTCATATCAGCATTTAACGAACTTAGACCACCTACAAAATTTACATCCAAGAAGATTGGCTAAATAGAAAGTTGAGCTTGCCATGGAGAGAATTTTCCAGAATGTCATGACTAATTTGAAATAGCTGCATTCAAGACTTTGATCGAGTCATGGATGCTAACTGTGCAAGGGATGAAATGTTTGACTGAGCCATGTGGACATTATTATTTCCACGGGTAACAATGTGTAAAAAAGATAATTTTAGGGGTTAAAATATGTATTTTTGTGGATTTAGTTGTTTAGAATATAGTCCATAGGAAGAAATTGAGACGCATAATATTTAACGCCTTGGTAACAATCTCCCTTCTCTAATTTAATTGATTTTGAATGCATTATTGTTTTACTCATGTTTGAATCTCACACACTACACCGAAGATTCTTATTTAAAAAGAGTACTATATGCACGAAGGATAAAAAAAATAGGGGCAATCGGTTAAAGATAAGTATTATGAGGGTTTTTTTTTTGACGGTATAAATATGATGACGGTTAAGTGCACTCTTCATCACAAAATTATATGATTATGTTAAAATATTTTGACTCAATCATTTATTTCAAAGCATAGTAAAAAACAAAAATATATTTGTGGTTTACTATTACTAAAAAAAATAAAATTGTAATTTCACAATTTTTTTTAAAATTGTAAAATTTTATATTAACGACTTGAAAATGAAAAATTCTAAGAATTAAAATTGTTTAATATCATGTTTACCATAAAATCACATTTATGGTTTCGAAAATCATCATTTTTTAATCTTTCTCTCTCTAAACATCGACTTTCTCTCTCCTCGTCAAATTTCATCTAAATGAACTCGAAATAAAAAAAGTTGAAGAATTAAATTTTCTAAAAACATCGTTACTTATTTGAATATGTCATTTTGAAGTCACTGATGCTGATTTTAAAAAAGTATGAAACCACAGTTTTTTTTAGCAATAGTAATAGTCAATTTTTTGAAAAAAAAGTGAAACCACAAAATTTTTATTTTTTTTTAACTTTACCCTAATTTCAATAACATCATCTCAATTAAATTACTTTAATAATTAAATAAATATTAAATACCAAAAAGGTAACATGGTTGTCATATCAACAAAAGTCAACTTTCATTATTGACTCTTTTACTGTCACGTGGTAGTCACACAGACGCCATATATCACCAATTTTCATAAAAAATAAATAATAGAATTGGTGAAAATAATAAAATTGGTGATACGTGGTGTTTAGCGGATCTCATGTGTCAACCAAAATCAACAATCAATTGTTGATGCGCAAATCATTTTTTTTAGTCCAAAATAGAGTGATTTGATTGAGTTAAAATACAAAGTTGTGTGAGCATTTTGAAATAATAATCAAAGTCTAGCAACCAATCGTGCATTTAAGTCTATTATGAGGGGTGAAATAGAACTTTTAAGGAATTAAAATTATGTCATTAATAAGATTAGCTTGAGCTATAAAAGTCTCTAGGTATTATGTCGATTATTATTGCTTTTTCATGGCCTAGAAACAACTTTCTCAGCTAAAAACAACGTTTGATAAATGCAAAACTGCTTTACAGGAAAGCTGATAAGATAAAATAGGAAAAATGGTTTTCAGCAAAAAGTACAATGTGTAGCTTTTAGAAAAGCAACTGTTAGAATTTATGCATAAATATTGATATCACTTCACTAAAATAACATCGATCAACTTTTTACCATATCAATACCAAACTAGCTCGCTTAAAAATACCTGAATAATCTCAAATTGAATAAATAAATTAATTGAAATTTGTGAAATAGAAGTGTAACAATAGACATAGAACTTGACAAAGGCAAAGAGGAATATAGAAGATCCAAGAAGAGAAAGGATGAAGGAGTGAGTAAAAGGAACAAGACAAGGATAGAGAAAGCAAAATGAGAGGCCTAAAATTGCTACTATGTGTGCCATCTTAAACAACTCTTAGCTAGCTAGGGATTTGGCTTACCTTATCCTATCCTCCTCTCTTCAATTCTTCTCTCTCACTTCTCATTTTTATTGTGTTCTCAACTACCTCCACACTCTCTCTAATTCCCTCCACCTTTTCTCAAAAATCCCCCCCATTTTCTTGCCTTCATTAACACCAACACTACTTATATATATATTCTTCAATTTGCATTATTTCATTTCTTGTTCCTCAATTTGGATACTCAAAATTGAATTCCCAATTGGGTTCATTCCTACATGTAATTCTATCTTCAATAGTTTGAATTCTTAGCAAATAATTGAGCAGGCAATATGGCTCCCAAAACTGGAAAGGCAAAACCTCATAAACTCAAAGGAGAAAAAAAGAAAAAGGAAGAGAAAGGTCTCTTTATTCTCACCATTTTTATTTCATTATCCTCTTCTTCTTCCATTTTTGTGTTTATCTCAATAGTGCAATGCCAAAATTGGATTGAATTAATATACATTTTTATTCATTTCCATTAATATGAACTGACTAATTGCTAGTTCGGGTTTCGGGTTTGTTTGTCGGGAAGTACCAATCTAGTTGGGATGTTCCGCGTTCAAGCCTTCCGTCTTCACCTTAATTTTACTCAAAAAAACTGATTAATTGCTGGTTTGTTTGTGCAGTTTTGCCTACTGTTATTGAAATTAGCATAGAAACACCTGATGACTCGCAAGTCACTCTTAAGGTATGCTCATTTTCTTATTAATTTATACTATATCTTATGTTATTTGTATTTAATTACATACAATACAGTTAATTAATGTATAATTTATTAAACAAATTTTGTTAGTCACAACCCAACTAACTACAGGTTCGATTTTGTAGGGTATCTCCACGGACAGGATATTGGATGTTAGAAAGCTTTTAGGGGTCAATGTTGACACTTGCCATTTTACTCATTTCTCCCTTTCCCATGAGGTATCCTTCTTTTCTCCTTTTTTGTAATGTACGGTATTTTAATACACCCGACTAATTAAAACGGACATAGTTAGTTGTAACAAAACGCTTATAAGTGGTATTGATTAATTAGCCGGATGTATTAGTCTATAAGTACTTCGTAACTTTTCTATTTAAATTTACAATTAAACACTAGAGGAAAAAATTTCGTATTTTCCGTATTTTACATTATTTGAATATTTTCTATTTTGTGTTATAAAAGTCTAATTATTATTTTTCATTTACAGGAAAGATTTTGGTAGTAAAAAATGAATAAAATGAATAGAAGCAAATGAATATTCCATTTTACCATAAATATTATCTTTCTTTTATCATATTGAATCTTTTTTCTTTCTCATAAATGGACTTGATAGTGTTATTTCATAAGTATTTTCTAAATAGACAACTCAAATTCTATGCTCCTATATATTTAACTCAAATATGACAGAGAACCTAACCTGAAAACAATAAGAATTAAAAAATTTAGTTAAGTAAACTGAAAGTTGAGGGAGTTACCAGAATAGCAAAAACAAAATATCAATTATCATGTGTATTTGACGTTCTGAAATTGTGTATGTGAATTCAATGCACAAAATTAGAAGGGTGAAAATGAAGTTTACTGTTTGACTGATTATCTGTTTATTCCATATCTGGAAACCTTCATTTATGAAGCCCCTTAGGCCTAGGGGCTGTGGCCCACTACTGTTTCATAATTATATTGTTATATATATTTAAGGTTAATTTAAAATAGATATTACATGGTTTGCTGATTTTGTAAATAAAAGATTGTATTTTGACTATTAACAAATAAAGGACTGTAGATTATAAATAACATTCCTTTCAAAAAAAAAAAAAAATAACATTCCTTTATTTGCTCAAAGCAAAAATCACAAAACCATTTGGGTTAAGAAGATTGTTTTTTAATTAAAATAATTCATATTGTTTTTTTTATTGATATTGTTAATCAGCAAAATTAATTAAACACATTAATAGATATCTTAAGTTATTTTATATTATTTTTTGCGAATTAACTACTTAAAAAGATAATCATTTATGTTTAAGACAATAATAAAAAATTATTTTGAAAGAGTATTATTTAGCTACTAATCAATTCTAAATTTATGTCTTCAACCATTAAACTATTATTTTTGGCCACTCATTTCCTCAATTAGATTAAATTTTTAACATCTTTTTCCTCTCAATTTTGCTCGAAAATGTTTTAATTCATCAAATTGGTAGATTCGTGAATAATATAACCATATTAGATAGGTTACTGATAAAAAGTAATTATATAATAAAATTGTGTTCTTTTAATATTTTCAACTTAATTCAACAAAATTTAACTTACGAAACAAAGAATAGGATCTACAAAAATTTTGGAAAAGCAAAGACATGAATGACACGTGTTAATAAAGTGGAAAAACATATACAGGTACGGGGACCCAGGCTGAAGGATACCGTGGACATTGTCTCCCTAAAACCCTGCCACCTCACCATCGTCGAAGGTAACGGACCCCACAGAACCAATCATAATCCAATTCCATTTTTCCTCACATGAACACTGCACCACACGATTCCGTCTCACATTCCCGCAATTATATTTTTTTCTTCAAAATAACGAGAATTCAAATTTCCCGGTAACAGAAGACTACACTGAAGACGCCGCCGTAGGTCACATCCGGCGACTCCTCGACATCGTCGCCTGCACTTCGTCCTTCGGAATATCATCCTCCAAATCACCTTCCCGGTCGAATTTGAAGGATTCAGCTCCCAAGGAGTCCAATTCCGGCGAGATCGAACCGATTCAGAGCTCCGATAATGGAGGCGACGCCAATTCGAAGGCGAAAACCGGATCTGGAAGTGATAAGAAGATCGGGAAGGAGAGTTGTAAGGATATGTTGGAGAAAGGAGACGCCGCGGCGGGAGTCATTTCGATGTGTCCGCCACCGCGATTGGGGCAGTTCTACGACTTCTTTTCGTTTTCGCACCTTACTCCACCGGTCAACTGTAAGAAGTATTCGGATTCGTTTTATCCTCCGTTGAAAATTGTGGCATTCTCGTGATTATTTAAATTTTGTCAAAATTGCAGATATTAGGAGATCCACGCGTCCGTTCCTCGAGGATAAGACCGATGATGATTTATTTCAGATTGATGTGAGTTTCTTTTGATTTCTTGATGATTGATTAGTTATGTATGTAGCTGTTTCGATGATAAGGACTGTGAAAATGTGAATTACAGGTTAGAGTTTGCAGTGGAAAGCCGATGACGATTGTGTCATCACGGAAAGGATTTTATCCCGCTGGAAAACGTTTACTTATCTGCCATTCTTTAGTTAATCTGCTTCAGCAGATTAGTAGGGTCTTTGACGCTGTAAGTTATATTCAGAGTCTACATTTCCTCGGTTTAGTGCTCAACTGCTCGTGCTATATGTGTGTTATATGCTAAACTGTGATTGTGCTTGCAGGCATATAAGGCGCTCATGAAAGCTTTCACAGAACACAACAAGGTAGGTTTATGTACCTTCCTTTTGCTTCAATGCTGGATGTGAATATGAGAAACTATTTGTGGTTTAAAGCTTCTCATTGTTTTTTATAATTTTTTTTTTCTCTTTTTACATATTTCAGTTTGGCAATCTTCCTTATGGTTTTCGGTCGAATACATGGGTTGTTCCTCCAGTTGTTGCTGATAACCCATCTGTTTTCCCTCCACTTCCAATGGAAGATGAGAACTGGGGAGGGAATGGAGGTGGACTAGGAAGAGATGGAAAACATGATCACAGGCCATGGGCAAAGGAATTTGCAATTCTGGCAGCAATGCCTTGTAAAACAGCTGAAGAGAGGCAAATTCGTGATAGGAAAGCGTTTCTCCTTCACAGTTTATTCGTCGACGTCTCCGTTTTCAGAGCGGTTGCATTTATCAAACATATTATTGAAAATAGTCAGAACTCTTTAAATGACGCCACACAATTAATTTCACACGAGGAAAAAGTTGGAGATTTGATCATTAATGTGACAAGAGATGTTCCTGATGCCAGTACAAAGTTGGATTGTAAAAATGATGGGGGTAGAGTTCTTGGTATGTCTCAGGAAGAGCTTGCTCAGAGAAATTTATTAAAAGGAATAACGGCTGATGAAAGCGCAACTGTCCATGTTAGTAAAATGATTGTTTCACGTGATTATTATTTTCATTACAGGATGTCGTATGAATTCAAATAGTCACTTTCTGGTTGTAGGATACTTCTACTTTGGGAGTTGTGGTTGTTCGACACTCTGGCTACACAGCTGTAGTAAAAGTTTCAGCTGAGATCAAATGGGAGGAGTTGTCTATTCCCCAGGATATCGAAATTGAGGACCAGCCTGAAGGAGGTGCCAATGCACTGAACGTTAATAGGTGAGTTCCGCTGCTAAGCTTATGGTGCTATTCAGTAAACAGAAATGACTACTGATTCTTTCTATTACCTATTAACATGTTAATCATTATTTGTTTTGTCCATATTTTGCTTGAATCTAGTGCTGCTATGCACGGACACATGCACAAAATATTGATACACTTTTTGCAAAGAAATTGTCTAGTATAGTGGCTTTTAGTACCCAATAAGAGCATTCTGAGTTGCTAACTGCCAATTTCTTAAATAAATAATTTCAGTTTGCGAATGCTATTGAACAAGTCATCCTCGTCTCAATCACCTAGTACAGTCCAACGAGTGCAGATTGGTGATTCTGAAAGTTCAAACTCTGGTCGGGCTTTGGTGAGGAAAGTTCTGGAAGAGAGTCTGCTGAAATTGCAGGAAGAATCTGGTAAGCAAACTAAGTCGATTAGATGGGAGCTAGGAGCATGCTGGGTTCAACATTTGCAGAATCAGGCTTCTGGAAAAACAGAATCGAAGAAAAATGAAGAAATTAAGCCTGAGCCAGCTGTAAAGGGACTTGGAAAGCAAGGTGCATTGCTAAAGGAGATAAAGAAGAAACTAGATGTCAGAAGTAGTAAAACTGAAGATGGAAAAGATCTTTCTACGTCTGACATGAAGAAGAAATTGGATAATCAGAAAGAGTTGGAGAAAAAAGAAGAGGAAATGGAAAGCATGTGGAAACAGCTAGTCCACGAAGCTGCATATTTGCGTCTTAAAGAATCAGAAACTGGTCTTCATCTCAAGGTATTTATGCTGGTTTTTGGTAAATATGTTCCTGTATTCTTTATATCCATGTGATTAAGTCATTTCTACATGTATTGCAGTTCAAATTTACAGAGTATGGAGATTATTATTTTATTTTCCATGCTTTATACAGAGGTACCTTGTTGATTTTCAGAACATATATGTTTGGTTGTTCTGATTTTGCAGTCACCTTCTGAATTGATTGAAATGGCGCACACATACTATGCAGATACTGCTCTTCCCAAACTGGTCCGTTTGTTAGTAATCAACATTCCTTTTGACAATACTGAGATGTTCAGATCATAATTTGTATAAGCTCTTATTATGTTAACTTTTCAGGTGGCAGATTTTGGGTCCCTTGAACTATCACCAGTTGATGGAAGAACATTGACTGATTTCATGCATACTAGGGGTTTGCGGATGTGTTCTTTAGGGCGTGTGGTAATTTTCCATTATTCATATTCTCGTATCATCCTAATTTTGATGCCATTGTAAACCAAAAGTCTTAAAAACTCTACCAGATAATAATGTTAGTATTTTCTTGTGATCCATTGATATGTATACACTCAAGTGGCAGAAAAAGATATAGTCTGCCAAACATTTATACATTTGATAAAGTTGGGAGTAATTTTAGTTGTGAGAAGAAGTAAACTGACCAGACAGAGACACGGGTAAGTGGTTACTTCAATACTAGCAGAGGAATTAGAGTAACGGAACTAGGAATCTACCTAAAACTCATAGAATCTGCCAAGAATTCTTGAGAGAAAAGTCTCATGGATTAGCTTTTGATTCAAATTGACGAAGAAGGTTAATTTCGATGAATTTATAGGGTTACAAAATCATTGAAATATTACTTAATGAGAAGCGTTGCAGATTAGCTTTTCCATTTTATTCTTTGATATCATGACATGTCATTGCTGTTAAAGTTCTAATGCCCTAGTCATTCTTGTGGCCAACTAAAGGAGTGCGTCACATTGAAAAATTTCCTGCAGAGTAGACTAACTTGATAGCTGGATTGAAGATTTTGAACCTTAATCTTTCTCCTTTTCTCTTCTAGGTCGAACTTGCAGACAAACTCCCTCATGTACAATCCCTCTGTGTACATGAAATGATTGTGCGAGCCTACAAACACATATTACATGCTGTCGTTGCTTCAGTTAATAATGTTGATGACTTGGCAGTGTCCATTGCTTCATGCCTAAATGTATTATTAGGAATGCCTTCTTCTGAAAAGGAGGATTTGGACATTGTAAATGATGATGAACTGAAATGGAAGTGGGTAGAAACTTTCCTTTTAAAAAGGTTTGGATGGCATTGGAAGCATGAGAGCTGCCCGGACCTAAGAAAGTTTGCAATTCTTCGTGGGTTGTCACACAAGGTTTGAACATTTTTCCCTTTCTACTTCATGAGATTCCTCTAGAATAATAGTATGTTATGATTTCATCACGGAATTCTTTTTCTTTTCTTTTTTTTCAGGTGGGGCTTGAGCTTCTTCCCAGAGACTATGATACGGACACTGCATCTCCTTTTAGAAAGTCAGATATTATAAGCATGGTGCCTGTATATAAGGTGAGGGTTGATAAACATGCTACAATAGGAATTTGGGTATTGCAACATATTAGTTATTTTGACAATGTTACTTCTTCCTACAGCATGTTGCATGTTCATCTGCTGATGGCCGCACATTGTTGGAATCATCAAAAACGTCCTTGGATAAAGGCAAATTGGAGGATGCTGTCAACTATGGAACTAAGGTATGAGATATCGCCTCTGTTTTAAGTTTTCATTTGATCATATTTTATATCAAATCAAAAAACCATTGTCTGAACCAATTTGATTTTGCATTTGGAAGGCGCTTTCAAAACTTGTGTCAGTTTGCGGTCCTTATCATCGAATGACCGCGGGAGCATATAGTCTACTGGCTGTTGTGCTGTACCATACTGGAGATTTTAATCAGGTTTTCCCCTTAGCATTCTAGTATATTTTATCATGTCTATATGCGCCATGGACTTTGTATCTGCTTACCTAGCTGTCTGAACTGTGAAGATGATATAATTCGATTAAAGTAATCCTTTCTTCTGTGATGGTGACATATATAACAATGACTAAATTTTTTCTAATCTCATGACAATGCCGAATACTATCTTGTCGCTCAGATAGGCTCTATATATAAAAGGATAACTTGGCTAATTTTGCAATATTCAAGAAGAATACCTGCTGAAATACCACACATATCTAAAGATGCAAATATATGATGGCCCCAAAAATAGCTCCTATGTCTTTAACACAAATTTCCATTGTATTCTATTTTAACTTTACAGCAAGGTAAGTGGTAGAAAGATGTACTAGTTTGAATAACAATCTAGTACTTCATTTTCAAGTAAAATAATAATTCGGTCCTAGTAGAAGTGGGCTAAATGTTAATATAAATCAAAGGACCGATTTCATGCAAATTAGACATTGTAGCTACTTTATTGATGCAGATACAACTTAAACACATGAGCCAAGTATATCAAATGAGGTTTCCCATGATTATTGCAGTTGTTATCAGTGCACTAACTTCATTCACTTTATATAGGCAACCATCTATCAGCAAAAGGCATTGGATATTAATGAGAGGGAGCTTGGACTTGATCATCCTGATACAATGAAAAGTTATGGGGATTTAGCTGTCTTTTACTATCGTCTTCAACACACAGAATTAGCCTTGAAGTATGCTTTTTTTGTACTTGGAAAATGCTTTTTGTGTTAATTTTATTTCTTGACTGTGTTGTTCAATATTAATTTGGTACCTCTCTAGTATGCATCATTTTGTTTTCATATGGAGTCTAATTGTATTCCTTTGGTTATAATACTCCAAAGAAACTGCTTTTAGGATTACTTTTCCGTCTGGTACATTGTCTTAAGCAGAATACCGGGCTAAACATAAAATCCGAAAGACCAAGATAATTTATTTTTTTTATCATAACTGAGAAGTGGATTTCTACTCTTTAAATGCCCTTACATTTTTTTTTTCGGATTCTAGGTATGTAAACCGCGCATTGTATCTCTTGCATTTAACATGTGGGCCATCTCATCCAAACACTGCTGCAACCTACATTAATGTAGCAATGATGGAAGAAGGTTTGGGAAATGTCCATGTTGCTCTTAGGTACCTCCATGAGGCTCTGAAGTGTAACCAGAGACTACTTGGTACTGATCATATACAGGCAAGTGTCTCTCTCTCTCTCTCTCTCTCTCTCTCTCTCTCACACACACACACACACACACACACACTCCTAGGTTAGTTGGATGCCATTTAAGCTATGCACTAAGGGGATGTGTATTTGTAACTGGACATTTTTACTAAAAAAAACTGTTATTTAGTTTTTCAATTTGGATTGATTATTTAAGCATTGAAACAAAAGTTCAGGACAAATTTTACCAATGAAAATTGAAAACCTGAAAAGAGAAAACCATAATGAAAAAGTTTATTTTTCCAGCATGTGAAATTTTCAGCACTTGAAAACTGGGAAGAATAAGGCAAACATAACTAAGGAAAATATAGTGTTTTCTGAAACTAAACAAGGCATTAGTATCTATGTAACTGGGCATCTTTTCTTTTCCTTCTGCTTTGTGAAGTCAAAGTTCATAATAATTTAAATTTAATATGGAACATAAGCGGGATCATTTGTTAGTTGAAATAAAAAATGGCCGAATGTTCAGATTAAATCTTGGTAAAGAATATTATTATTATTATTATTATTATTATTATTATTATTATTATTATTATCGAATAACAAGCTTGTTATCATTATATGTTGCTGCTTTCTAGGTTTTAATGACCAAAAATTTTGGAATAAAATTGACAAGACTATTCGGTGTTGTTCTATTATTAACTGTAAAACTTATAGTCATTGTGAACAGCCTCTATAATAAAAGACTTGATTATATCAGATTGCATAAAATGATCCTGCTTCTTTTGAAAAAAATAAAATAACTGCTTGCTTGGAGTGTGTACTGCAAACTATGGTCAAATCCTCAATACATTTCTGGCATTTTCAGACTGCTGCCAGCTACCATGCTATAGCAATTGCTCTCTCGTTAATGGAAGCGTACTCCCTAAGTGTTCAGCATGAACAAACTACGCTTCAAATACTGCAAGCCAAACTCGGATCCGAGGATCTACGCACACAGGTAGTTTTAAGCTCAGTATTTTATGTCAAATGTCTTCTTACCCAATGGTTCTTGTTTCTCAAATCTATCCAAATAAATTCTTGCAGGATGCAGCTGCATGGCTTGAGTATTTCGAATCCAAGGCTCTGGAGCAGCAAGAAGCTGCACGCAATGGCACTCCAAAGCCTGATGCCTCAATTTCTAGTAAAGGTCATTTGAGGTAATGATTGTTCTCAGGTTTTGGGTTTGAAATTGCATTTCTCGTATTAACAAACGGATATCATATGCAGAGAATACAACATTATTAGGAACCCTCAAACTATGGGGTTCTAAAATACATAATTTATAGCGAATATTGTCCTAAATTAGCATCACTAATTCCCACAATTATAAGATTAAAACTACCTTGACTTCTTATACATCTGTAGTTTGAACAGTTACATTAATATGTTATGCTATATGCTTTTGTAATAAGAATAGTTAATATTACGTTGGCATTACAGGTCCTAAGTTTATGCCTAATTGTAGCTGGTATTCTTGTTCAAGTCTAACACTGAGAAATAATAAATATAACCTTGTAGCTGGGTTAGATAGTTCAACTGGTTTTCTTAACACAGTCGTTTAGGAGGTCTCTTTCTCTTGATTGTGGTACCAATGCGATGTCTAGCCAAATCTTTACCTGCTTATGGAGGCAGCTTAACTTTTGGCATGTATTGGCACTAATTACGTAATTTTTTCTATGTGGAACAGTGTGTCAGACCTTTTGGATTATATAACACCAGATGCTGATATGAAAGCAAGAGAAGCTCAAAGGAAAGCTCGTGCAAAGGTCATAGGCTTCCCTTGGCTCGTATTTTTCCATTATGTCAATTGTGTTGATTCTTTCTCTTCAATTCAAAATAAAACAGGAAACTGAGAGATTTTTATTTCATCTTATAGCTAAAAGGCAAACCAGGACAAAATTCGGATACTATCTCATCAGATGAATCTCCAAAGGATGAAAGTTCGTCACCAACTTATCCTGTTGTGGAGAATTCAAGCGACAAAGAAAACAAATCTGAAGTGCAAGTTCCGGAATCTAGGAATGAAAAAACTGATTCAAGTCTCATAGTTCATCCAATTGTCAATACAAGTGATGATGTAACACAGGAGGATGACTCAGATGAAGGATGGCAAGAAGCAGTACCTAAAGGTCGATCACCTACTAGTCGCAAAGCTTCTGGGTCAAGGAGGCCTAGCCTAGCTAAACTAAATACCAACTTTATGAATGCATCTCAATCACCAAGATATCGAGGAAAGCCAACTAATTTTACTTCTCCGAGGGCATCACCAAATGATTCTGCTGCTTCCACTAGCCCCAGTGTTCCTGGTCCTAAAAAGTTTCTTAAGAGTTCTAGTTTTAGCCCTAAACAAAACAATTCCAGTGCCACAGCTGGTGTTGTAGAGAAATCAGCAAACTCTAAATCATCTCCAACTACCCCATTAACAAATGATCAAGTTGCCAAATCATCTCCAATCAGCGTTCAGGCAGCTGGAAAACTTTTCTCCTATAAAGAAGTTGCTCTAGCTCCTCCTGGGACAATTGTCAAGGCAGTGATAGAACAGTTGCCGAAAGCAATTAATCCTGTCGAACCAAGTCCTCAGGTGACACTTGAAACAGCTGCATCACAGGTCACTGGTGACGAGAGAGCACTGAAAGATCAGGAGGGGAAAAAAGTTTCGGAACCTGAACAAGGAAAGAGTTCTGTTGTTGAAGAGACAGAAGCAGAAGTAGAGAAGTCAGAGTCACTGGAATTATCAAAAGAAACAAAATGTGTTTGCAATGATGATGTAGAAAAGAAGGCCGGAACAGTTGAAGAAAAATCTGCTGATGCTGAAGTTGAAAATGCCGGTGCTGCAAAGATTGCAATTCCAGGAAATGAACATTCGGAAACTTCCACAGGAGGTTCAGTTACTGCTTCTTCCACAGTCGAAGTGTTAGAAACAAAAGAGCCATGTATATGTGAAGTAACTTCCACAAATCCTGAGCCCCTGTCTTCCTTATCTGAAAATACAGCTCTGTTGTCAAACAAAGACACTCCCCTTACGAGTAAAGAACCGGTACATGAGAATTCTCAGGATCTACCCGATGGCAGCGCAACTGCTAAGCCATCGCCATCTGAAGGAGAAAAGCAAGATGAAGCAGAATCCGGAAAGGAAATGACTAAGAAGCTTTCAGCCACCGCACCACCATTTAATCCGACCATAATTCCTGTTTTTGGCTCAATTCCAGTTTTAAACGATCATGTAGGCATTCTTCCTCCACCGATAAATATCCCTCCAATGCTTCCGGTTAATCCTGTGCGGCGATCACCTCATCAATCAGCGACTGCTAGGGTTCCCTATGGTCCAAGATTATCTGGCGGTTATAATAGATCTGGAAATCGCATGCCGCGCAATAAGCCTAGCTTCCATAACAATGAACATAATGGAGACGGCAATCACTTTAGCCCTCCAAGAATAATGAACCCTCATGCTGCTGAATTTGTACCCGGTCAACCTTGGGTTCCGAATGGCTATCCTGTGTCACCAAATGGTTATTCGCCTACCGCAAATGGCATGCCAGTTCCTACAAATGGTTTTCCTATATCTCCTACTGGTATTGCAATGGCATCGAATGGATATTCAACACCACTGAATGGTGTTCCTGTGACTGAGAATGGATCGCCGACATCTCCCGCAAGTTCAGTAGAATCGCCTGCATCGGCTAATGTTGACATAGTTGCTGAAAACAAAAATGAAGCTGTAGAAGCTAATGATGTCGAAATAGGTGCTGAAGACAAAAATGAAGCTGCAGCAGCTAATGACGTCGAAAATTCCCCAGCGGAAGTAGAGAACCAGCCGGGTGAGCAAAGTTGTGATTCAGAGCCAATTGAAAATGCACTCTCTGAAACTGAAGAAAAGCCTAGTAATTTAGACGTATTGACTTGTGATGCCGCTGTTTCTAAAGAAATATGCAGTAGCATTTTGGTTGAGGAGAAAGAAAACAAGTGCTGGGGGGATTACAGTGACGGCGAAGCTGAAATTGTTGCTGTTGCAAGTTGAAAGAAAGTCGCGGAATTTTTTCGATAGGAAGTATTTCACTGGCCACCATGGCAATGAAAAGAGAGGATTAGCTGAGACATGAGGCATAGAGTGTAGGCATTTGAATGAAAACCATTGAAGATACAAAGACTCTTGCAGGTCTAAAAAATGTGAATATTTCGGGTACAATTCGGTTTTGCTGCAGTTGAGGAAGAGAAATATAGCTGTAATTGATTTGTGAAGGAAGACCTCATAAGGATTAGTTGCCAAGACACCTCATACAGGATCAGTTGCGCAGCTCGTGTTAAATTAGAGTCGAATTTTTTCTTTTCTTTTTGTTTTTAACTTTTCGTTCTCCATTAATATTTTATCTGTTATCAAATTCTAATAAGAAAGTAACCTCGGAAATTTACGTGTTCCAGGCTTGTACTCGTAACAACTAATTGCCATTTTGAAGGTCTCAAGAATAAAGTTTCAAACTATTTCTTGTATATTACTTTGCAGCATCAGTAGATTTTATTGTTCACATTTTATGATGATATTTCAACTCTTGTGCCGGTATGAACAATATCAAGATAGAACTTCATATGACTATGGACATGTAGCAGAAGATCAACTGTAATCTACATGCGTGCTTTTTATCTAAACTACGGATACGAGATCTCAACGACACAACCAGGCCAATAGTTGATCTTACAAGCCAAGTTCACAATTACTAAGTTACAATTACAACTACAAGAATAAGTTCATACTCTACTTCAAGTACCGATATAGTTACAACAGATTTCCCAACTGGAAGCCCCAGGGATTCAAGGGATGACAGACTAAAGCTAGAGAAGAGCTCTTGCGCAAGACGCGCAAAAAATATGGGCACGCCTACAATGAGCAGGTAGGTGAACTTTGACGAAAATCCATGATTACCAGCGTAGCAGCACTATGTGCAAGTGCAGCAAGAACCACAAACACATGAAAGATCTGATGGCTGTGTCCTGCGATATCAAAAGCACCAGGCTTCCAACGTTCCGGTACTCTAGTAACATAAAACACGACCCCAGCAGCGTAAAGAATACCCATAAGAAGCTCATAACCAATCGAAACATAGACCTGCGGATGGCTCCAGTTGAGAGCAACTGCATGTGCTGCAGGAACTACCCCAAACAACCCCATAAGGAGGAACAAAGTGGCTCTGAAGGATCGGTATTCAGGCGAAGAAAGAGCCGGTGCTAGAAGAGTAATAATGGCAAGAATACCGAGCAAGGTAATGGAGGTTATGTAAAAGATTTGTGAGATTGGGTTACAGTAAAAGGCGTAGTAGATAGGAGCAAAAAATGAGCAAACAATCATAAGGGAAATGCCGGCATAATCCAGACGCCAAAAGAAAAGGTTATACTGCTTTGAATGGCAAGCAAGAAGGTGAGAAATAGAGCTGCAAACTAAGCAACCCATTGCTCCCGTTAAGAATATAAACCACGGCCATAGAGGAATCAATTCTTCACCATTCTGTTCGTGCATGTGGAGAACTGACTGTTGCGAAATGTGAGTCGACTCAGAATCCTGCACGAATCAATACACATTTTATAATTTCTGTATGAAACAGGATTTTGTAGCAAGGACCGGATCTTTTGAGGACCGCTATACATTTCGAGAAATATATTGATGATCCTTTGACCTGACACTACAAACAGTTTATGCTTGTATGCCTCGTAAATAGTAAAAAAAAGATAATGAGGCCTCGGATTTTTTCGATTTTTGTTGATTAAATCACCGAGTGAAAGGTTTATCTACGGAATCAAATTTCACAAGCTACTCGATTTTCTTATAGAATGGGGACATCTAGCCTCTTAAGCCCTAACCACCAAAGACTAAATTTTCCATCTTCAGTTCAACAAATTTAACCACCTAGCATGCGTGTGCAACACTTAAATTAATTTGTCTAAAATTTAATGATTCCACCTTTTTCCGAGTTTTCTTAGAAAGTTCAAATAATATGTACCTAAGTATTCCATTTCTATGCACCACTTCTCAAGTAGTTTAATATTTAAAGATTGTCATTTTTCTAAGTTTTCCTACAACTTATAACTAAATCTACCTAGCTGTTCCATTTCTATGCAAGTTGAAGGATTCGCCATTTTCTAGGTTGTCCTGCAACACTTCCAAATGTTGACAACAATAAAAAATGCTCACGGATATAAATTAATTAAGGAATCATTTGTAAGGTAGTATCCTCCCCAGCTGAAAAGACTACTTTTTTCCTTCTTCTTTAAACACAGTTAGGTTCAATCACATACATCATCAAAGGCATACGGAATCATATCTTTAATACTTTTTACAGCTAACTTCTCAGAGACTTTCTTTAAAATTTACTCACAAATTTCGAGTAGATTTAGAATCTCACAACATTTCATGAAAGAGGGTAAAGTTATAAAACTAAAAAATGATACTCTAAAATATATTGAAGTACATATTTTTTCTTTTACATTTACATCTTATTTTTGTATATTTGTGTTTGTTTTAAGCATTTGATATATCTATGGACATTGAATTTAGTTTAGAGATAACAAATCGAAATAGGTGCAAAGATTTTGGAAAAACATCATTGTTAATATATAATTCCATCAATTTAGACTCTACGATCATAAAATAACACTACGGGATATGCGGAAAAACAAAATAACATGCATTATAAAATAAAAAAGATAAGGGTTAATTTCAAATAAGTGTCTTGTGGTTTTGTGTTTTTGCAAATAAAGTACTGTGGTTTGCCTTTGAGCAAATAAATGACTGTGGTTTGTATTGTTTGCAGAATTAAGGAAATGATTAATTTTGTTGTCGTGAACGAAGACTCTTTTTGTCCAAAAAAGTTTTCTGACCTTTGACCTTAACTCTTAAATAACCGATCAAATGTTTGGAAAAATATTTAAGCAACAAATGTCTATGTCAACAAAATCGATCATTTCCTCAATTATGCAAATAATATAAACCACGGTCTTTTATTTATTGAAAGTCAAAGCAGAATCATTTATTTGCAAAACTGCAAAACCACAAGAAAGTTATTTGAAATCAACCCAAAAAATAAAAAAGTATGTAATATGAAACATAAGGGTATGATTAAAAATCTCCATAAGCATATCATATGTACACAATTGATGGTAATTATTGTCTGTTCTCGAAACAACTATTTGTTAGAAATAATATGATTATTTGTTAGAAATTATATTATTGATAATGCAAATAAGAATAAGAATATCAATTCCGTTAAAAGAAATTTTAAATTATACTATTCAATAAACAATGCGCTTGAATTGTTAGTATATTAAGCCTAAATGATAGGTATGAGTACTTTTAATAGTTTATCCTTAATTTTGAAAAGTGCAGGATGAAGGAATGAGGCAGTCTAAAATGTTGAATGATGAACTGTGGAGGAAGAGTAGAGTAGTATATAATCAGAAAATCACATGGACGGCCGGCTTATGATAATGTCCTATTTTTTTTCTAATCGTTTCCATGACCCCACATACCCTCCATTTCCATTTCTACTACCTTCCCAATAATAACTTAACCCCAATTATTAATACTATCTTCTAAAAAAACCCCCCAATTATTAATTAATATTTATCCAAAACAATATACTAATCCCTTTATTGGAACCTAAATAATTCATCTTTTTGGTCCATATCAAATTACATAAAAACATATTTCTTCCATTGAATTCAAATCAATTTAGCTGAAAAAGTTTCAAATCATTTATTATTATTACTCATTCACTTACATTAGTTAATTGCATAAAGTGCTACCAAGAAAAAGTTAATTGCATAAAGTTAATTTTTAAAAATTTAACCGTAAATTTGCTCCAGTCTAATTTTGAGATAATGTTTTTCTAGAAAATATTTTGTTTCCAGAATAATTATAGTTATTTTATTTTATTTTTTGACAAAAATACTCATTATTTTAAAAAAAATCAATAAAACATCCAAATAAATGTCACAGGTCAAATGCACTAATGGTTATACGTTGGTTACTAAAGTTTTATCTTCATTTGAAACTTATATTTATGCACCAATAATTATTAAAGTAAATTTTATGTACAAAATCACTAAAGTTTAACTTAAGAAAAATAATGGACTACGTAAGTCAACCCAGAATTGTACTACTTGCTATGGCATTAACACCTAAGATTTTTCATTAACATATTTTTTATTATATGACCACTACGTGACATTACAAAAGTGAAAAATAATAAAAAAATACCTTGAGAGTCGCTAAAATTTGCATTTACACATAGGTGGTAACTAAAGTAGTACTGACTTTTTCCTAATCCCACATATAATTTGTAGTTTAATGTTAATAACAATACAATTAGTTAATTAATAAAGTGATTAATTTTGAATTCATATGGTGTCAAGTAATAATTTAAACTATATTATTTCTGGAACAATGTGATGATAACAGAAAAACTTACAGGAAACGTGAGATCATCAGCAGAGCCGTTAAAGTTGTTGATACTTTTCATCATCATCAACGGTCCAGAAACTTGGCTTCAATTTAAAAAAAAAAAAAAAAAATCATTCTGATTGCATGATAGCGATGGACTAAAAAACCAAAAACAGTTAGATTAATTACAAAAAAGTCCTCATCCGCCATGAAAATAGCTCTAACCTGGAAAAACTAGTGATATATCCTCTCAGCTCCTTCTTCTCCATACAGCTCATCACAAACAGCCCTAAAAATATCATAAACCCTCCCAAATGCCTGCACATTTTCCAAAAATCAAATCGAATTCCAAGAAATTCAAATTAATATTTGTATACTTACGTCCAGATGTTGAGGGATTCGTTGTGCAATGAAAATATGCTGAACACGGCGTCCTTCAATGGCCACTCGCATCGGTAATGATCCAGGATGAACTCGTTATCTTGTAGATAATCAGGTAAATCTTTGTATTTTACTAATCTTCTCGAGAATTTAGCCTTCTTCTTCATCGTGTTCTTTCTCATTTTTTTGCCGGCCGGCGAGTTGTGAACTCTCCGGCGAATCTTTTGTTGTGAGATTGTACGGTCCTACAATCTCTCTCTCTCTCTCTCTCTCTCTCTCTCTTTTGATAATTGATATCTATCTTGCTTTATTGTGTGTGTTTTGGTTTTTTTATAATGATAAGAGTTTGTGAAGTTTGAATACGTAAAATATATTTTGGGAAGGAAATGTGGACATTTTTTAATATGGCTTAATAAGTATGCAGTCCACTGAATTTCGAAATTTCAACTGTCCTCTTGAACTTTAAAAGTTATAATTGATCTTTTTTACTTGTTAAAAAATAATACACAACCTTTTAATTTCAAAATTGATGTATTAAAAGGTACAAATTATAGATAGTTCATGCTATAAATACAAGCTTATGACATGAAAAGTCGAAAAATCTGTAAATAATAATATTGATCGTCTCCACATTTTAGTCCTGTCATTTTTTAAATTACAGGTTCAAAATAAAGAATTATTTGTCACATTTGGACAATCATTAAAAAATCATTTATAAATTTAGAAGTAGTCAAAATTGAAGTTTTTGGAAATGGATAGGACCAATATGCATTAGCCTAAAATATATAGGTCAAATATGTATTAAGCCGTAAATATATTTTGGGGAAGGAAATGGGGACATTTGTTTTTGGGACAGAGAAAAACTGTAAACCTGTGTAATGAGGACACGTGGACAAGTGCATGTGAGGTGCGTGTATAGGATTGTTGCTACGGCTTTTCGTGAGAAAAGTAGGCGTTTTGTTTTTTTGATTATTGAGAGAGACGGAAGGTAGGAAATGAGAATTGGGTGACCTGTTTCCACCAAGATTATTTGCACAAGTGTGAAGGAAAAGTTGAAACACTTTATTGCCATAACTAAAATCCATCGAACCGTAGGACCGTTTTGACTTGATCGAAAATTTTACTCGTTGGGCAATTACAGTGTAGTAAAAGTTGTTTGGGGCTACTCGGACAGTCAGAGATCTTCGTAGACTGTTTCAGAAACTATTTTAAACCAAGTAAGATTTTAAATAGTTAAACGGTCGAATTCTCAATTTAAGTACCTAGCCAACGTCTACGTGTTATTCTTTTATAACAATGAGCGAAAATAAAAATAATAATAATAATAATAATAATAAAATTTCGATTTATTTGTAGAGTAGTGAACGAAAATTCTCTAAACAAAAAAAATAGAGAATGAATATTAAATCACTATGAACTTTGTCCCCTTTCTTTATTTATATGCTTTGGTCTTGGTCAATCATTAGATAGGACTCTAGAAAACTTTAAATTTCCTCTTCTACTGAATTGAATAAAAGTATATTTCGAAATCAAAATACATGTTATACATTTTTATAACACAAATCAGTTTTGTAAACAAATTTATTGAGTATAAAAATGAAAGTTAATATTATATACATGTAATTTTATTAGTAATTTCTGAGATTTTATGATTGGAATAACAATTGAACTGTAATTAATCAGTTGATGGGCCTCCACTTCAGTTATGGACCAAGATAAGATAGTCATCCACACATCATTATACGGCTTCGTTACCATGTTAAATGATGGGCCTCGAATATGAAAAATGATACGCCTAATACCATACCTTTTTACACAGGATTCAAATAAAAGTCGGGTATCCACGAAACTCGTACCTATTAGCATTGCTACGGGGATAGCAAGGAAAAAAAATCGTACTAGAGAAAATAAATTTTTGTATTATTATTATTTCTGAAACTAACGCGTTGATATAGAATTTTCTTCCAATTTCGCAAGATATGATCCTCGATCCAGTTCAGATTCCTGAAAGTATTAATAAAAGTTGTATATAGAATATTTCACCACATAGTGTTGAATATTATAAGAATTATAATAAATCTGACTACAATAATTAGCCTAGAGTTTTTTTAGGGTTATTTTGTATCTTACAAAGTAACAATTACTTTAACTATTTTGATCTGGTTATGATAAAGAGACAATAATGATCACTTTAAAGTAACCATGAAACTGTTAGCGTACATTCTCAAACAAATTGTTGTAACAAAAGAAACAAGGAAAAAAAAAACTCAACTTCTCTATCCACGGGCTGGTCCCTTACACGAAGTACTAGTCACTTGATGGGCCTGGTGTTGGGCCTCGATTATGGAGCAAGATATTCCTCCACTAGGCTGCCACTTTTATCACACCACACATATGTATCTTTAATAACATCGTACGACTTATTTTCAACTAAAGAAGAACGGGAAAAACAGTCCCTATTCTTATGTGTATTCGGATCTCTTTGGTGATCCATGTTCCGTATTATTCATCGTTTTAAAGAATTTTTGTTCAATGTAATTTAAAATTTTACTGAATGGTACCTTTAGATTATGGTTACATTGTTTTTACAAAATAACCATTATTTTGTTTTGTCCATCATTAAATTATAGAGTAAAAACTAATCTAATAATAGGTGAAATAAAAGGGTTTTTCTATGGTTACTTTGTTTTTTAAGGTTACTTCAAGTAACCATAGACAACACTGAAATAAAGTACAAATAAAGTAAATAGAAAATAAAGTAACTATAACTTTCACCAGTACTACATATATTACCATCGTGACTTTTTTATTCCCAATACTCAATTATTCAAATCTCGGCTGTACATTTGTAGTATACCAAATATGCAACTATAAATTAATAACATTAAAATATAATGTTTATGAAAACGTTGTAAAATTTATATTTTTTACTCTAAATATGAAATCTGATGGAGGTCCTATGCGTGAGAGATATGTCCACATCCCCACCAAATCCCCTACAGAGATAGGGATGTCCGCCTCAGTAGAACCCTAACTAAGAATATCAATTAATTGTTAGATGCTCATCCTCACTTTCATCATCCAAAAGTATATGTGTATAGATTAATATATAAATCATAATTAAATTTTAACTATTTAATTGAGGTTTTAATTCAATCAATTTTTTAATATGGTATTATGTCTCTACGATCGAAAGGTCTTAAGTTCGAGTTCATATATCATATCTACTGATGAATTAAAAACATGGTGAGATGAGTATGTGATATGAATGTTTCAAATTCAAAGGGAGAATTCGCATGATAAAATGTGTCAGAAATTAATATATAAATCAAAATTGTGCTTATCAAATCGAGTTTTTGGTTTAATCGTTTTTGAACGTTAACTAAATCATATACTAACTATATACATAAGGAGGATAAAAGAATTTATTTTTTAAATGAACAAGATTTGCAGTCTGTAATTAAAATTAATAGATAGAGAAAAAGACAAGGATTTTTGCGTTTTTCTGTTGAGAACCCATCTGATTTTGGCCTACAATAAGGAAATATTACCTTTCCCTTATTTGGATTGCATCTACAAACACCCAAAGCAACAAACAGAATTACTAATGTCACTAAATATTCATGACACGCTTGCTCAGAAACCTCATAGTTTGGAGTGTTACAAATATGTAGAATTGTGTAATTTTCACTTGGAGTGACTGACCATGTTAATTTGGTCAGTCACCGTTAGATCTGTATAATGATGTTAGATTTAACGGTAATTAACAGTGACTTACCAAATTAACATGGTCAGTCATTGATCAAGTGAAAATTATTGAATATAATATACATGTTGTGACAAAGTAATTTTCACATGATCCATGACTGATCAAGTTAATTTGGTCAGTCACCGTTAGATCTGTGTAATGATGTTAGATCTAACGGTAATTAACAGTGACTGACCAAATTAACTTGGTCAGTCATGGACCATGTGAAAATTACTGTGTTGTGACATTAACCCCTTTTATATCGTGTTATAAATATAAATCAAGCATTACTTTCTTTAATATCAATATTTAACAGATAGCAGTTAGCATTGGACTTCTAGAATATCGAGAAATTCGCAAAACTTCAAATTATGTACTGAACTAAAAAAATATGAAGGGGTGTACTGGGGTGGGGAGTTTCCCGTCCCGAAACTAACTCTATTAAGGATGATTTTCATCCGTCAATCTGCTGAAACCACCCTATAATGAGTGGTTCGCATCATCTTTTGAGAAATTTAAATTTACTAATAGAAGTCGATTTCGATAATAAATTTGCAAAAAAATCTATAAAATTAATGGCGCCGGAAATATATTAAATTTTGGTAGGCAAAATATGGATCCTTTTTGGTAGGCAAAAATCTCGTACCTAATACTTTAATCTCTACAACGACATTATTGTAATATCTAGACCCAATATTATACAGATATTATCCGCTCTGACCTAAATCGTCAACACTGAGTCACACAATTTTAAACGCGTCATACATGTGTTGGATCCACATCTCATATATAAGCCTCAGTTCTCTCATCTCTATTTTCTATGTGGAATTTAGTTCATTCATGTCCTTACCACCAACCCATAGAGTTGCTCCTTGTACAAGCCTTCCAACCCCGAGACTACTCTCTTCGGACCAGATCGTTACATGGCCACCAGCTTCAACCTGGTCTATTCCTAAATCACACATCGTACGCAAAGAAATGGTTATGATACCATTGTAACACTCAAGCCAAGTATCATGCTGATATTGTACGATTTTGTCCAAATTCGTCAATGTATGGCCGTAAGGGCTTAAAACGATCCATACATATGTATTGGATCCACATCTTACAGATAAGCCTCAATTATCTCCTCTCTATTTTCAATGTGAGATTCAATTCATTCTTGTCACCATCGTCATTCCTTAGGTATGTTCCTCGTACAAGTCTTTCCACTCTGACTCCATCTTCTCCAAACCGGATCGTTACGTTCCCATATCCTGGTTAAACTTCTAATAGAATAATTAAGTTAATCAAGTACCTTTGTCAATCAGACCATGTGTTTGGCGGTAATTATGGATGATTAACATATATGAGTAGGGATGGCAATAGGTAGGATACTCATAGATAGTCATTTCTTCTTCAGATTGTCCACTAGGCGGCCAAAAAAGGGCAAGTGGCCAAATGAGGAAAAGAGCGCCTCAATGATTCAATGGCGGTTTCCTTAAAAATTAGATGTTGCAATTATAATACCACTATTGTAAACAATCGAATTTTGGCCGCTCAGTTCACATTTAGGCGCTCAAACCAAGACTTTGATTTAAGTCGCTTAAACTTATCTAAGTGCTAAAATCCGATTTATTCTTGATTAGCTTCCTGATGAATTTCCTATTAAACATCAAAGGTTTTAAGTCATCCAATTATCCTCAAACATTTTTTACTACATTGTTTAATATATAACTCCCATATATTTATACAAATTAATTGCACTTTTATAATATGTACGTAGTCCATTCTATAATAATTAACTACCATAGAATCTTTCCTAATCAGTTTAGTTTTTACATTTTAATTCACATTTCATTCAAGTAAATAATATACAAAATCTAACAAAAATAAATTGTTAGAAACTGATAATTAAGTATGAATCTAACCTCCAATTTAATGCAGATTACACGTAACAAGTCAATGTCTATTTTATTCTCTACAGAATTATTACCAAAGAAAAGCATATGTAGATGCTGACACAAGTCATTATCTGGCATGAAAGGGACTGAGAGATTAATTTAACTAATACAATTTAAAACAAACAAAGTTCATTTTATTAAAATATTTGTCCTTAGGTAAAGTTTTTACTTATTGGTTTATAATCTGCAAGTTAAGATAAAATATGGATTATTAAAATATTAAACTTAACAATGTCAATACAGCATAGCAATATTTATGATAAACTATTAGTTTTAGGAAAGGTTAAAAAAGCTAGTAAAAATATATTTGGAGCTCTTAATATCACTGTGGTTTTGATAAATTTAACTTTCCTAAATGTTCTAGTTCAACATATTAAGTCTATGTTGAACTAGAAAATGTATTGGTTTTTTTTTTGTCATATTAAGTCTAAGTTTAACAAAAAAAAATAAATTTAAAGCCGAAAAATACTTTTCTCGACTTTCTTAATTAAAATCAATACTCCATAAATACAAGAATCCTTTTCAAAAATTACAATTTATAACTTTTGGATAAAATAGTTTCCACAGCTTATTGAAAAAAGCTCATTTAGAGATTTTTTTTATTATAATAATCTTTAGGTGTAGGCTATGGTGACTTTGTTTTTGAGTTACTTTGTTTGTACTTTGCTTTATTCACTATTAGATCACTTTTCATCCCATGATCTAATGGTGGACAAAACAAAGTAATGATTACTTTGTAAAAAACTAAGTGACCATAGAATTTCCCTAATCTTTAACTTTCAATATAATTTAATAAAAACATATTTTAATTTTCTAAATTTGGGTACTTTCAAATAATTTACTAAATACATCTTAATAGATTAAAAGATGTTATTCGGCCTTGGCCTTGACTAAAAGCTTGAACTTTATAGTTAAAGTTTAGTAATAATATTTGTTGATCTACCACTTTTTGATTTTTTTTCTTGTTTTTCTTCATAATAACAGTTTGCTTGACAACATTATCCCGCGTCAAATGTTTCTTCCCACACCAATATCAAACTGACTCTGACTATAGAGAATTTGCAAACCTAAGAAATACAATTTTAATTACACATGAAATATGAATAATGCTCTTTTAAAGGAATTATAACTCTTAGATTGGCCTAACGCAACATTAAATGACACCTTAAAGAAAGAGGATTATCACGCCTTGCAACTGTTTCATTATTCATGTCTAGCCGATGTAGAATACTTAATACACTTCAGTCACGCCCAAGAATACATATCTAGAGCGTGTTGCGGGGCTTGACATTTATAAGTGGCGCCAACAATTGACTTCTCAATATTGGGTTAGTGGGCTCTAAGACCATGTTAGATTACTTCTTCTGGTCTTCAGGAGATTTGGATGTAATTTTTACTGTAATTTTCTTTTTCCTCTGCTTCTTTTGTTTTATAGGGTCATTTCCCTATGTGTATTTTGAGCAGTTTGCATATATGATAATTCTTTGATTTGATCAAAAGAAAAAAAAGACTCCTTAAAGAGAGATAATTGTCACACACTAACAAATATTTCACAACCCAAATAGCTAGCTAAATGTACTTAACAATAACTAAACTAATTTGACATATAAAAGAACCAGTGTGATAAAGCAAAAATAATGATCAGAAACTTAATGCTCTAAAATCGGAATAATAATTGGAAGAATTAGAGATTTTAGGATTCGTTTTGCCATAATAAAAAAGAGAAGAGTTAAAAAATACCATGTTTAACAGCACATAATTAAAACAGAAAGTTAATTAGGTAAGACAAGATAGAAAAATTATTGAGATGAAGCCGGTTAAAGACGGCTATATACTGACAGTTTTTCATCTCGCCGGCCTTTTATTATTCCCCAATTATTATATATTTATCATTAATTAACAATTAAATAATCCCTAACTATTATTTAATTATTAATTAGCCATTGCCAGCCCAATAATATTAATTACAATTTTTCCTAATTATTTTCTTCATTCCTTATATAATCCGTTTACTTTGCATTCTACGATTAACTCACTCACTCATATCTCTCTCTCAAATTAATTTGCTTTTTTTCCTTTTTCCTCTTCCATTTCTATTCCTTTCTGCTTTCAATTGGTTATTTAATTTATTTTAAACATATAAATGGGGAAATCATCGCAACAAAATCAAAAAAATAGTGCTAGAAATGTTAATAACAGTATCAAAACGACGACTGAAAATGGAGTTACAAAGGTGAAACGCACTAGAAGAAGTGTGCCAAGAGATTCTCCACCACAACGTAGTTCAATTTATCGTGGAGTTACTAGGTTAATTGTTATCTTTTTATTTTTTGAAAGCAATTATTATCTTCTTTTAATATTATTATTGTTGTTATTATTAATTTACTCTGAATTTAATTAAAATGTGTTAGTAACCAAAAAAAATTAAAATGTGTTTATTTTGATTAATTCAGGCACAGATGGACTGGCCGGTATGAAGCTCATTTATGGGATAAAAATTGCTGGAATGAATCACAGAATAAGAAAGGACGACAAGGTAATTATTTTAATTTATTTTTTGTTATAAAAATTATATAATTTAATTTGTTTAAGAATATTATCGGAGATTCTAACTTTGGAATTTTCTGCATGCATGATTTCGTGGTGGCATTATTTTATGGAAATGGACATGCAGTTTATCTTGGTAAGTATCAGTTTACATGCATCAATATAATCATAATAATAATATAATTCATTAATGCTGTGAAAAAAATCATTAAGAAATTGATTTGATAATTGACCTTAATTAATGGAAATTAAACTTATCAGGTGCTTATGATGATGAAGAAGCAGCAGCTCATGCCTATGATTTAGCAGCACTCAAATATTGGGGTCCTGAAACAATTCTTAATTTTCCGGTAATTTTTTCTCTTTTCCAAGATTACTAGAAGAATGATGTTTAAGTTGATTTTTCTTTTAGTATATTTAGAATTTATCAATTATATTATTCATCCCATGTTCTTGTTAATCTATAGTTAGCAACATATGAAAATGAACTGAGGGAGATGGATGCTCAGTCCAGAGAAGAATATATTGGATCATTGAGAAGGTAATTTTTTTATATATATATACATATTTAGAAAATGCAAATATCATTCCATTAAAGAAAAAAATACAGTAAAAAAATAAGAAATAAAAATAAACACATATTCGTTTAAAGCCGGTACATGATCCACAAAGGAAAGGAAAAAACCGCATAAAGGACGATATTAACCATAAAAAATTAAAACTGAAACAATAAGAACTAATAATTTGGAAATGAATTTAGGCATTAATTAATTCTTATATTAAGTAAGGGTAATATATAATTCATTTGGCAATGAATTTACAGGAAGAGCAGTGGATTTTCTCGTGGAGTGTCAAAGTACAGGGGTGTGGCAAGGTACTTAATAATATTAATTTCACATTTATAGAAATTTTCGTCAAAAATTTCTAAATGAATTTTTTGATAAGTTAGAATTTTTTTTTTTTCTTCGAAGGGAATAAGTTGGAATCTTATTAAAACGAATATTATATGTAAATAAGGTTGTGGTTATTTTCTAGAAAAAAAAGGTTGTGGTTATATTGATATTTTTTAAAAACCTATAACTAATACTTTTGATACAATTATCCAACCAGTTAGTTATACATACATTTATTTCTTTAACACAAATTATTTTCATTAAGTAATACAGTAAAAGTTCTCTAGTTTTTTTTACTGGTTTCGTGAGTTTCATATTTAAAATTTCTAATAAATTTAATTTGAACGAGCAGGCATCATCATAATGGACGATGGGAGGCCAGGATTGGAAGAGTGTTTGGAAACAAGTACCTTTATCTTGGGACATATGGTAATTAATTCATTAATTCCTTTTTTTATAATTAATTTGATTATTTTGGTTCAAAAATTTGTAGACACTTTTTTATGTGACCTCACTCTTCTCTTATTTTGTGAACAACTAATCGTATCCGAGATTTTAGCTTAAACATCTAAATATAGCTTAAACTATTAAATGCCTTTACCACTGAGGCCAATTTAATTGGTCATTAATTATTATTTTCATGGTCCATCACTTTCATATTCTTATTACTTATGAGATGAAAATGCACCAGAATTTTAAGGATATACAAATTAGAAATTCTTTCTCTTAATTTGCAAATAATATTGTCTAGGATTGTGATTGATAAATATGGATTTCTAGGACAAGGAATTTTGACTCTTTCTAGCTAAAATATTCTTTTGCAAATTGTCAAAAGATAACTTGTTTTTTTCTTTAATTTTTGCAATTCTTCTATTTGCATTAAATCTGCTTGATTAATTAATTAGAAGCTAAATGAAGACAATCAGATGTAGTTAATTAGGAAGTTGGACAACTCCAAACTAGCAGATGTAGCTAATTAGTTGGGATATTGATACACCAATCATTAATTATACATTCACTTTCTCGACATTAATTAACTCCTCGATTTTTCAAGAATTTTAGAAAATACCAAATGTGTGGTGTCATTTGTACGTCGAACAATAATGTAATGGCACGTCATATAATTTAGAATCTACTTATATAAATAATTAACTAAAAAATAAATTATTAATTAATTACAGAATGCTAAAATCTCATTAGTTAAGCTAGAGCGTTTTAGGGACATACTTCCTATAGTTATAAGTTAATTAAAATGTATATTATAATAAAAAAATTTAATTATACCATATATCACGAGAAAATTTAGAGCTCTCTCGGTGTTTCTTAAAATATAAAGGTAAAGTTGACGCACGGATATTGTATGGTATAATAAAAGAATATGACGCATTTTTAAAAACTAAAAGAATACATACTTTCACAGTGCTCTAAAATTTCTCATAAATAAAGAGCATTGCTTTTCAAATATGCTCTAGATTTTGTCTACTAGCTAGTTATCTACGTGTAACACGAATCTTATTCCTAAAATGAAGAAATTTAAAGCCTCATACATCACAAATCAATAAAACATCAAAAATATGGTTTAATTTGCATCCTATAGTTATTATTATTTTTTGGTATTATTGAATTATAATTTTATCTTATCATAACTAATCAAAATTATGTCTAAATTATATTTCTTCTCTGATCTTGTTATCCTCAGCTACTCAAGAGGAAGCTGCAACAGCATATGATATGGCTGCAATAGAATATAGAGGACTAAATGCAGTCACTAATTTTGATTTGAGTAGATACATCAAATGGCTCAAACCCAATCAAAATGATACCAACATTAACCCTCCAAATCCTAACCCGAACCCTAATCCCGCTAGTTTACCTGCTCTAATTAATCCTATCCCAAGCCCTAATTCCGACCAAGACGTCGGTCTAAACTTCCTTCAAATTCCAAACCACCAAACCTACCACCACACTTCACCAAGTGAAACTACACTTCTTCCGGCAGAACCCCTGCGGCCAACCAATGCCACATCAGCTTTAGGGTTACTGCTCCAATCCTCGAAATTTAAGGAGATGATGGAGATGACTTCAATGGCGGATTGCGGGTTAAGTCTGACCGTCGATGAGTTAGTACCGCCCCAATCTACATTCCCCGAAGACATCCAAACATTTTTTGAGACAAGTAACTGCTACACTGAAGCGGACGACATGATTTTTGGCGATCTCAATTCGTATGTGCCGCAAATGTTCCAGTACGATTTCTGAAGTTATTTTACATCTTAATTAAATAATTTCTTCAATGGATCAAGAACTTAATTAGTTAGTTAATTAATTAATTTAATTATTCTAAATTTTTTCATGAATAGGTTTTTTTTGTTAATATGAGAGGCCATTAGAGGTCTCTAGCCCTTCTCATCTGTTTGAAGGGAGCTTAATTAGTTGTTTAGGTTTACACAGCAAATTAATAAGGGAAAAGATACTAATCAGGCCATAATTGATTTGGCTAATTAAATTATTTGGTTTATTTCTTTGTAGATCAAGAAAAACGACAATAAGGGTTATTTTTCATCATTACTTTCATATATGTTTTTCATAGTTTGGAGCAAGTTGTAACTCTTACATTATCTATCAATAATATGTATTTGGTTTTAGTTTCTAACTCTCTCTTCACAAAGATAATGTAAAATCAGTTTGATTTAGCTTGTATTTATTTATTTATTTTTTTTTACAAACGAAATAATATTATTACGAAAAACAATCAACTCATTACAAGAAACGTTGGGGAGTACAGATAACCACTTGCCCCAATAATTAAGATTAAAAATATAAAAACGACTAGCACATAAAGAAGCGACAATATTGATCGAGCGTTGAACAAACGCAATAGAGCAACTGGAGAGCTCGTTAAGCAACAACCTACAATCTTTGACTATGCCGTTAAAAGGTGAAAAAACCTCTAACGGGCGGGCCATCAATTGCACAACTATCAAAAAGGTCGATTCAACTGCAACATGACTCCAAATACAGTTTTTGATCCATCTAAGGGCTTCTTGAACAGAAAAGACTTCAATCAAGATCGGATCTGAATGAAACACATACTCCTGAAAGGGAAAACTGAGGTTGAAGGCCGATTCCAATATCTCATCCACCGACCTCATCCACCAACAATCTTTAATCCAGCTAAGAGTTTCCCGAATGGAAAAAACATCAGTTAAGTTCGGATCTGGACCAAACACACAACCCTGGAGGGAAAAACCGAGAGTGAATGTTGATTTCAAGAGCACATTCGTCGATTCCATCAGAACACAAGCAACAAACCAGACCAACATCAACAACACACCACTTAAAAGCTTGTATTTAGTCTTTGATATGATTTGATTTAGTCATACATATTTGAATTACATATATTCATTAATCTAATGGTTGTTATTGTAGTATCCATGGATGGGTAATACCCATTGAGAGTGAACTCATATTTTGTTATAACCTTTGTATCTTGTACAACTTATTTAAACTTGTCAATAATTATCGTCAATTGAGAGTCATAATATCTTTATGGTATTCGAGCATCACGTGGTTTAACAACAATGATATCTTTCTCCTTCCCTCAAAACATTCCTTACTTCAAAATCTCTATGGAAGAAAAAGACATACTTTCGCAAAACACAAGTCTTCTCTCCACACCATCTCGACTCAAATTACCCACAAAGATTGATAAACTATCTTCTATGGAAAATATAAGTGCAACTTAAATACCACCCTCAAAACCAATTACCAACTCAAGCACTTATATCTTTCCAATAAAATATCCCAAAATCAATCCCAATACATATCAACAAAGAGCCCGAGTTGATAAGTCATTTCAATTTCCATTGCAATCTTCAACATCTTCATCAACCCAACATTCACCTTTCTCCATTGAGCCAACGTCGGTGGATCAAATTAGCAAAATAACCCTTCATGGCCTAAAATCAATTCCATATTTTCGTACAATAAAAAAATATTAATTTTAGATACGCAGTGGTCCTCGATATTTTGAGAACTGATGTTAATTGCTCCTCAATTACAAAGATGAGCACTAAATTCTAGTGTGGAAGACTCTGCATCCATCCCATAACTTCACTTCCCCTTAGTTTGCAGAGATAAGAGAGAAACTTTGGCTTTTTTAATCCACGTCAACACTCAACTACCGTTCGTGATTTATTATGGATAAGTTCCTCTCGTAGACTTCGGTCAGTTGTGACGTCAATCATGACCTCGTGAATTATGATCATGTCTGGGTCTATAAGTTGTATCAATATCTGATTGAAAGCCGCCACATACTCAAAGAGAGGAGAAATTTTTATGTTTACTTCTTAGAGTCAGTGGTTAGGAACTCTTAGAAGCGTGCATCCAATAAAATTGGAGCAAAAGTCATGGTTATATTGTTCCCAACTTTCAATGGACCCCGAAGGAAGGGACCTAAACCATGTGTATGCTACTCGACTCAAAGTTGTAGAAAAAAGGCAACAAATAATACTATGGGTAAATTACACCAGCGGTACCTAAACTATAACCACTTTCCCAAACTGGTACCCAAACAAAATTTTGTCCTAAAGTAGTACCTAAACTATCCATGACCTCTCATTCAAGTCCAAATTACCTTCTACAACCAGTCACCACACGGTCAACGCGAAGTCAGCGCCGGTCAAAGCAATTTTGACCAAATTTATGGGACCCAAATAATTATCTATTGCAAAATGACTAATTTAATCCTTCCTCCTTCTTCCTCCTCCCTCCACTCTCTCTCTCTCTCTCTCTCTCTCTCTCTCTCTCTCTCTCCTTATTTTCTCTCAACTCTACACCTCCATTTTTTTTCTTTCTTCTTCTCTCCTCCTCCTCTCTCTTTTTCCCCTTCTTTCACCACCAAGGTCCCGACGGAATTTGGAATTTTCCAGATTCCGGCCGGTTCTGGAACGAACTGGATCTGAAAAATTCCAGATTTTCGGTCCGTTGCATAACCGGCCGGAATCTGGAAAATTCCAGATTCCGACGATGCAAGCGGCCCTTTTTTAAAAGAAAAGATGGAGAAAAAGGAGAAAAGATGAAGAAGAAAGAAAGAAAGAAAAAGGAGGAGAAGAAAGAAGGAGGAAAGAAAAAAAAAGGTGGAGGAAAGAAAAAGAAGTAGAGTTATGGTGGAAAATGAGAGAGAGAATGTGATGAGGAAGAAGGTAGGAGGGTCAATTTAGTCATTTTAGTATAGGTTGGTCAAATGGGTCAACAAAAATGTGGTCAAACTTACTTTGACTAGCGTTGACCAAGCATTGACCGGTTATAGGAGGTAATGGGTACTTAGTTGGGATGTCACATATACTTTAGGTACCAATTTGCGACAAAATTTTGTTTATGCACCAATTTGGGAAAGTGGGTATAATTTAGGTACCGCTGGTGTAATTTACCCATAATACTATTATTCGCCTCATTGAGGTCCATCAACTCTTTGTAATTGTGGACATGAGCGTCGAGATTTTAATTGCTACAATACTTTGACATGAGGGGTGCCTTGTATTAGGCGTTTACTTTGCATTCCTAAATGCAACTGTATAATGATGAGTCACTTTTAAGAGCTTCTTTATCAATAGACAAGTTGTCCAACACAATTTGAATCCACCTTCCATTTCTTCTTCTAGCGGATTAGCGACTGTTTCTTGCTAGTTTATCGACAATAGAGGCGTGGTTGTTCGCATTGCGCTTGTGGGACCAAGACCCTGCACTAGGCATTTTCTTGTGAATGGATCAAACAACCATGATTGTGCCAACAATGTTGGGCTAGTTTGCACGATAGTGGTAAGAACAATGGTAGTCACAATAATAGGAGAATAATGCGTTTACATATACGTGTTGCTGGTAAATAATAGGGCCTCGCTCGAGCCTGTCAACACATTTATTCAAGGGTTGGTAAATACAAATTCATATTAAAATTACGCTGACTTTGTTTCGCCTTGTGTGTTGCTCTGGACCGCGTCATGGAATAGATTCCTCAGTCGGATGTTTACAGGGATGACGATTCTAGCCTGAGGAGGTGGTTGGTTGGGTTGGGTTGTGGGGTGATTAACTGTGCGGATGGGGACGCCGCAGATTTGGATCGACTCACCAATCCAGTTAGAAGTGAAATCAATCGGTCTGCTAAGCTCTAACTCATGTTTTGGGCCAAAACCTCCCATTTCTTGTTAAAACTCTTCATCCCCTAAGTATTCTATGTCCGATTTTGTAGAGCGATTGGAGGATTTGTATCCACAATAACTGCACCAGTGGAGGTAGAAGTGCCAACGGAGGTAACGAGGATTGCCGATGTTGGATGAGTGTCCACAATAGTTGTGTTTTCAGGAATAGACGTATTCATGATGAAACTCTAAAAACTTAATTCACTTTACATAAAGAAACAAGAGTTCCACGCTCATCGCGCCAATGATAACTTGACTTCAAAAAAATCCTCTTGAATGTCACCGAAACATGTAAAAAGGTTGACGTTCGGATGCTCGGTTCACCTTGATGATCAAATCAATATAGGAAGTAAAAGAGAATAACTTGGAATGCAAGTAAATGTATATTTGTGAATGTAAGTTTTATGTTGATCAAGGTGTGGTATGTATAGTGATTGAAAGAAACACCATAATAAGATGTAATATTTTGCCCTTAATACGATCTTTATGGAAATGGAATTCTAAGGACATTCTATTTCATTTTTCCTTGGTTTAGACAACTGAACATCCTTATCTTCATCAATAGGAATAAACTAGGTGGATCGAGCCTTACTGGCGATCACGCCCATCAAGCGGATATAGCCGAGCTAATGAATTATGTCGTTTAAAACTTGGGCTTTGATCATGGGTCTGAGACTCAAGGGCTGCCCAATGTGCATATACAATTCTCATTGTTATAAAAAATGAGGTTGACGGTTTAGATAATGAAAATTGGAGAGAAAAAATTGATTGTCATTAGTTGGCATGTCAGCACACGTGAGTTTAGAGATATCATTTTAGAAAAAAATAAATCAAGGAGAATATTTTTTTTAAATAGATTATAAAGTTGATTTAATATATCAACAGCCTCCTGAATTTGTTTATTTTTTTCAGTTATCCCTCTCAACTTAAGGGATAACTTATTAGTCACCTGAACTTGTAATATTTTCCACTTGGCCCCCTCAACTCGTCAAATTTGACCAATTTTTCTCCTTTGTGTTGACATGACATACTATAAGTGGTAATAAAAAAATTCATGCCACATCAGCATAAAAATGGGCAAAATGGGTGGAAAAAAATTCAAGTGGAAAAATTTACAAGTACGTGTGGCTAATAAATTGTCCTTTAAATTAAAGGAGTTAAATGAAAAAAATGAATAATCTACGGATATATTAAGCCTAAGAGTATCTCCAATGGCTTGATTTTGGATGTTCTCTAATAGTTATAACAAAAGAAACCATTGTAGAGCCTTTTATTTGTTAATTCTTAAAATCCCTTGTTCTCAAATTTGAGAAGAAATTGTTCACTTTTAGAAAATTATTTCGTCACGTTCGCCTATTGTGGTATTCTAATTCGTCATATTTAGTCCTTGAATGGATAGAAAGAATAATACAATTTCGTTAGCTCTTGCGCCATGTCACAATTTGACATATGTAAACACCACGCGAGAACTCAATTTGAAAAAAAAATGGAATTTATTGCAATAAAGTTTTAAAAACTGAGATGTCAATTGATAATATACTTCGATTTTCTTAAAATTAAACGGTCATATGACATGTGAATATATCAAAATAGTGATATATGACAATATGCAACATAAGTGGTATATTTTCATTCGAAAAATGACTAACTATGACAAATTAGAATACCACGAAGGGCAAATATGACAAACTGCGATACCACATAGAGCAAATGTAACAAAATAATACGTTATAATACAAATTTCAACATTTTAAATACCACTAAAGGCAAATAAGGCAAATAACGGGGCATTTGTTTCGTGGGAGTAGTAGAGATTAGGAGGGATGAGACTGAAAAAAGGGGCTAAGCTCAACTTCTCCCTAGTTTATTTGGGGGGCTGAAATTTGAGCTTAGTGCTCTAGTCTCAAAATTGAGACTCAACTTGTACCTAGGGGGGGTGTCCTTATTTTTTGAGATGGGGCTTGGAGTCACTTAAGTGGGGAAAAGACTAAGTAGCCCTTGTTAATTTTTAAATATTCCAGCCATATCCCCTCTCTCAACTTCTCCTCCATCTTCATTCACAGTACTGCTCCTCCGCCCTCCCCACCTCCGTCGCTGGTCCGTTGTGCCACATCTCCGATCTGCCCTCGGACCTCCGTTTTCCGATCTCTCCTCCATTCTTCGGCATCCTCTTTTCTTTTCGTCTAGACTGTCCATTTTTCTACATCCAAGGTCTTTATTTTTCTGAGTTGGAAGATGGTGATCTTTTCATTCTGTTTGGGAATATTATTCTGGGTTTTGATTTGCTGTTGCTCATGCTTTCCATCATTTTTTGTTTGAATTTTGTGAAATGAAATTGAAGACAGACAAAGAAAAAGAAAAGAGATTCCACTTCAACTTCAACTCTTATGCTTATTGATATCATCGCATGCTTCAAAGTGTCCAATGTTTGGAGCTTCATTCAATCCAAATTTTACATTTTGTATGTTATTGGGAATGATATTTTGTATGCAATGTTTGGAGATTCTTGTTTTGTACTTGTGATTACTATTTTTTTAAATTGCATATGTTGTGTTTGATAAAATGCACCACATAAATTATACTTAAGGAACCCAATCGTTTTTTTTTTTGAAATACGATGTCGCGCGATTTCTTTCCAACAGTTTGTTTCTAGGAATGCTTCGCACGACATCGAATTTCTTCTGTGCGATGACTTTTGAAACTTTGATATTTCTCTCACAAAATCAAACTCATCGCACGGAAGGAATTCGACGCCGTGCGATTTCTCCCAACTGTCTGCTTCCCAGATATCATCGCACGACATCGTATTTCGTCCGCGCGATGAATTTTGAAACTTTGATATTTCTCTCACAAAATCAAAAGTCATCGCACGGAAGGAATTCGATGCCGTGCGATTTCTCCCAAACTGTCTGTTTCCCAGACTTCATCGCACGACATCGTATTTCGCCAGCGCGATGAATTTTGAAACTTTGATATTTCTCTTCCAAATTTGATATTTTTCCGTATTCCCAAAGGTTGGATGCCGGAAGAAATGGAAGACCACCAGAGATAATAGAGGATGCCGGAGAAAATATAGGACGCCGGAGAAATTAGAGTTCGCCGGAGATGATTGAGGACACCGACGATAATGGAGGACGACGGAGATGATAGAATGATGTCGAAAACTCATTCGATTGTGGAAGAATTACGATAAGGAAGAAGATGAAAGGGAAATGATGGTTATTATTATATTTAAATTTATTTTTAGATGAGGGGTAATATTGTCTTTTACTTTTTTGGACTTAAATCTAATTTCTACTAATCCCTCCAAACAAACAATGGACTACCAAATTCCAACTTAAAAAATAAGCTCATCTCAAATTTGGTAGTAGCAAAAATGGAGCTAAGCTAATCTCATCTCATCCCAAATATTTGACAAACGCCCGTAAGTGATTAATCCTATCAACCAATTACTCAATTAAGTACAATGAGATCAGTTACAAAGGAAGTTCGGAAGTGTAATGTCAGTATTTACTAAGTTCAGACAAAAAACACAAAAAATCACCGACAAAAAAGTGTTTGTCCGTGGGTTCCTCTTAACATTATTTGTCCGCTCGAAAGTCCAAACCAACGGCTATATTTCCATGTCATCTGGTATGTATTCCTGTAAAATTACTGAAAACCCATCTCTATTCTCGTCATTTCACTTCCCAAAAAAAAACCCTTTCTCTTTTACAAAACCCAACATTTCCCGCCCAAATCCTCCATTCATTCTCTCTCTACAAAACTATCTTCCTCTCACTCTCTCTCTCCTCTCATTTCAAACTGAAATTCCCAAATGCCAGATCTGGGCAATCTCTCAGTGGCTCTCACTTGCATCAAAACCCTAGATTCTGATACCCAATTGGATTCTGGGTCTTTGGAATCTGCAGCCGTCAAAACCCTAGTAGTTAAAGATTCCAATTGGGAGGGTGCTGCTGAGAAATCAATTAGGGTTTTCAGGAGGAACCACCACCGCGGAGTTTCTAAGAAAGGCCCTAATGGTAAATCTTTGGATGATTACGTTAGAGCTTGGGTTCAGACCAAAATGGATGCAGGCCTTCCCAACTCTCGCTGCTTTCTTCCTTTCTTAGTTGCTGCAAAGAAATCTGTAATCAATTCCCTTTCTTTTTTACTTTTACTTACTTCACTTTCTTCGTGTTGGTAAACCCGGTTAAAAAGTTTGCATTTTTTATATTATGGGGAAGATTATTTAACTAAGTAATGGGGGTTCTGTTATGAGGGTAAACTAAGTAGAAATGTGATTCTTTAAACTGAATTTTGGGAAAAAAGGATAGTAGATGGCTGAAGGATAGAAATTGTGCTCATGTAGTGAAATGGATTGATGTTGAGAACGAAGAATAGTGCATGGTGCTCCATTGTAATTGCATTTCTGTTTCACTTGTCACAAGTACTTGCATTGATGCGTTTTGCCTCCATTTCAGGTTGAATGTTTGGTTTGCCATAGCTTCATCTACCCTGACGAGGGGATTTCATGTTCTGTTCGTACTTGTGAACGGGTTTATCATTTAGTGTGTGCGAAGAAACATTTTCATGTCTCAAGTACAAGAAAATTTAAGTGTCCACAACATGTAAGCCCTAGTTATTTCTGCTTTCAAGTTTTATGGTATTTATCTGGTTGAAAAACCTTTGGACTTTTATGGAGTTTGAGATATCTGAGTTTGTTTGTTTGTATGGTCTAGTTTGCCTCATGGCTATTATATCATGTCTTTGTAAAGATAAAAAAAAAAGGTTGAACGGTAATACACTCTCCCAGACTATCTTATGTCCATAACTCTCCTTGGATGTCCTATAACATACAAATATTCTCAAAGAAGATTAAGCTGGGAAAAATATATTCATTTTTGTTTGGTACTAGCCTTCTTGTGTGGTTGGGTTGATTAGATTACTAGCCTTCTTCTGAATGAGTTTCTTTATTTTATTCAGTGTTTCTTTGTCTAGTTGATTGTATATAAGATGACCGTTGATTTTGTTTTTAAGTCTTTTGTGAATCTTCTCCTGCATAAAAGAAAAGTACTCTTCTTAGTTAGTATTCGTGCTCATTTCTTTCCCCACTGCACCTCTCTTACCTATTGTTGTACACAGGCTTGTTTCCGCTGCAGCCAGAAATTTGACTGGCGATGCGTGCGATGCACAATTGCATCACATTATAAATGTAGTCCATGGCCAAATAAAGTAATCCATTTTATAGACCAGCCAAGGCGAGCAGTATGCTGGAGACATGAAACTAATTGGCGGCTAGACAAGAAGGTCAATCTCTTCTTTCCTATATGGGCTACATCTAAATTCCTATTTCCTTGTGGTTTATATAGTTGTCCCTTATTATTGTTGCGTAGTCCGTCTAAAATTAATGTATGTATGATAGATCTATCTCATAATTTTGACCCAACAGCCATATGCTCCCAGGTTAAAGCAATGATGGAATGTAGATTGGCACAGTTTGATGGATGTTAGTTATGAAAAAGTACTACCGACTACTGTAATCAATATAATGATGATTTTCTGCTGAAATTGAACTTGGTGATTAATTGATGTGATGGTCAATTATCTTATTCCTTCACGACTATTGTGCTTGCTGAGATTTATTGTGTAGAACCTTAAACTTCTTACTTAGAGATAGATAGAATGTGAAAATAGCATCTTCAGGCTCACTGTAGTTGCTAAGCACCATATTTGTTACTTTCTTGTTTATCTATGTGCTAATCAGTTTGGTTCTGGTCATCGGTATGTATAAATAATTTCTCTGATAACATTAGCTTTGTTTGACTTTTAACACAGAAAAAAAGTAAATCAACCAACTCTTCTTAAGAGCGTCTCCCCTGAATCTCATAGGAGTTTAAAAATAACTGATTTATATTATTTGGCTTAGTACTGACTAGCAATCTTTCAGCAAACTTCTTACCATCTTGTAATCCTTGGTTTTATCTAGTTCATTACTGTTGGTATGTGCAATTGTGCAGCATTCTTTACTCAAGTAGATGCTTATCAAATTACCGACAAACATTGTGCCTATACAGGGTGATTGTTGACCACTCTGTGAAGTGATAATAATTGAGGCTCAATTAATTTTGTGAATAAGAAGTTAAAAGCAACTAAGGTTGGGCAACCAAAACTAATTGCCTCGATAGTGATTAGTAATTTTCACTTTGTTTAACATTTCTGTTTTTGTTGAGATTTTCTTTCTTTCTTTATTCTTATTTTTTATTGATTAGGCTGGTTGACAGGACTGATCTATTTCTTGAATGAGCAGCATATGGATCGAACAAGTGATATAGAGGTCAGATTTATTACAAAATTATTGGGAGCAATGCAACTTTTATGTTATACGGACATAGGACAGCATAGATATTATACATGTTATATAATGGAAACATCTTTAAGAGTAGGAGATTGGAAATAAGACAAACCACTGTATTCATCAATGAGCCCCATGAAGGAAGAAGGTGGCATATTTGTTGTTTCTAGAAAAAATTATTGCTATTCTTTCTTTTTGAGATGAAAAATGGACTGAAGAACAAGAATTGTTGCATATTCTTGACTTCATATGTTCAGATTCAGCCAATTCTTAGATATTTGCACACTCCAAAGTCTACAAAAGATAATGGATTTGAGTAAACTGTACTCCGAGATACTACTACATGATTGGTCTAATGTTGCACAGTCTATCTTTACAAAATATGTATGTTAATCTAACATATACATATGAGTTGCCGTATTAAGCTTACTTTTTAGTTTGTAATTGTAGGAAGTATTTGGTCGCTTGCCTATACCTTACATTGACGAGGAGTTCAAGATTGACTTAACATGGAAGGACCTGATGGTGAATAAACTAGAACCACCTCCGTATGTCCATATCAGGCGCAGTATCCAAATGTGTATTGAATTTAATACATTTATATGTACTGTTATATTGATGAAAAAATTCACAAGCTGACAGTACTGATAATTTTATCTTGATGTGATAAAACCTGTGCTTGCCATTTCTATTGATATAATTTTCACATTCTTCAAATTATTACAGTTATCACGCTTACACTTGCATGTGGACTTCCTTAATTGAAATTAGATGTTTATCTCGTCAAGAAGAAGCGAGGTGGTGGTGACATTGATGTTGGATGCACAAATTGCAGTTCCACGTGTTGTGAGGATTGTATGTGCAGGTAATTCCTGAATGATTCCAAGTTTAATTTGGTATTGTAGGTCTTGTTTGGGTTTATTATTTTAGGTTATCAGTTTCAAAGTTGGACTCTTTAGAGCTTCTTTGAAGAACCAATCTATATGTTAGTGGGATCTGTCTCAATGATGAAGTTCATATACATCCAAATTTTCTTTTTAGTACATTTGCACTAAGATTTTGGAATAATTGTAGTTTACCAGTCCTTTTGTTCATTATTAGTATGGGAAATTTTGTTTTAGAGGTGAAAATTTTCAGTAACTGCTACCTTCAAATGGCAATTGTGGGGCTAACTTATTTTTTGGACTGTAACATATCTCTCCTTTTTGTTTTGTTTTTTGTTTTTTTAGATAGATCCATAGGACCATAGTGCATGTGGCTATTGCTCAAATGTTCTATCACTTTGCAATATTTGGTCAACTTCAAACTTTTGTGTTGCATTAACACATTGTGACAGCTAAAACCATATCTGGATCATTGTGTAATGGTATGTGAACCTGTTTACTACCTCGTCCTCGTAGGGTTCAATGCATTAGCTGCTCAAGGGCTTGCCATTGTCCTGATAGCTGTACCAACAGGCCGTTCCGCAGGGAGAAAAAAATCAAAATTGTTAAGGTAATGATTTTAGCTGACAGTCGAAGCACTTTCAGTTTGTTTAACACTAAACCTTGAGTTTGGATGCTGTTTAAGCTCTATATTTTATTTTTTTCCTCAAACCAATTGGTATATTACCATAGTCTAATAGTTTTCTTTCCTTGTTTCAGACTCAGCTTTGTGGTTGGGGAGTAGAAGCAGTTGAACCAATAAACAAAGGGGACTTTATAATTGAGTATACTGGTGAAGGTAGTTTTATTTGTTGGTTCTTATTTTTTCATATCATTGAAGCAGTATGTTCACAAAAGCATATGGCAATCATCAAATGGAAAAACATTTCTATAAGCAGTATTTTCACAAAAGCATATGGCAACCTGATATATATATGCAGTTTGTCCACAAACGCACATGTTATAACCATTACTTTGGACGACATCTACAGCTTTTGTTGCTGTTACATCGTCACCTCATGTGCATAACTATAGAAGAGGGGAAAACCGAGCTTAATATTATTGATACACAAAGGCACATATATATACACATGAATTCCTAACAATATTAGAACTCCTAAATAGTGTAGAAGTCTAATGTGGAAATAACTTAACGTACAAGTATTACAAAACTATTCCTACTCATATAAAAATTCGGCTAGTCTATCAATAACAAATACACTAAAGTAAATATGTATGATCTTACCGTCTTACAAGTACAAATTCAAAGGCCAACTATGTGACTGCTAGGACTTGCATAGTGTAGGTTTATGTCTTTTTGGGTTACCTGATGTGTATGCTTTTTCTTTGCTGTTAGGCTCTTCATGTTTAGTGTGAGGTTGGGGGTGGAGATCTCATTCTTTTCTCCATTTTCTTATTGAGTTTCACTCTCCCAGAAACCTCAGTAGAGAGATTGCATCATTATACTTTGTTCCAGTATTTATTTTATCACTTGAGTGTTTGATCTAACAGTTACCCTTGCTAGAAGCTTTGCACGACTATTTGAGTGTTTTTTAGATTTGATTTCATGATACAAGTGATTTTATAGCATTTTCTTTGTTCATTGTCTGGATTACTCTTTTCTGAATGATGTGCATGTTTGCTTTTGGATTTACTATGACAATTGTATGTTGACCATAGTAATTGCTAGTTTCTTAAAATGATGATTTCAATGTTTGTTTATGCTGAAATATGCATATATTTTTTTGCTTTTATTGCATATTTCCATTCTTTGGACATCTTGCCTATCATTATTCAGATTGTTGTGTTACAGTGGTGACATGTTTCCGTGGCATATGACTGGTCAAAATACAAATTTAAACTTCTAATTTGACAATTAATTCACTTGTGTTTTTCCCTCTCTTTTTCTTATTTTATGATTGTGCAGTTAGTTTTATGCGTTATAAAATATTCTGATTAAACATGAGGGAAATGATTTCTCTTCTAATAATCGTTCTCTTCTATTTTGATATTAGGTTTCTGTCATGATAGTAACATAAAATGATTTATAGATTATGGCTTTTTCTTCTAGTCATCGTCATAATCAACGATTACAAGAGCTATGGTACATATTTTGAGAAATCAGAGCTCATTAATTGTCTACCTGTTTCAGTTATTAATGATGCATTGTGTGAACAAAGGCTTTGGGACATGAAATACAAAGGTGTAAAGAACTTTTACATGTGTGAAATAGGAAAAGACTTCACAATTGATGCAACTTTCAAAGGAAATGCATCTCGGTTTCTGAATCACAGTTGCGATCCCAACTGCATCATGGAGAAGTGGTTAGTACCTTTTGTAAGCTGCATTTGTTTTTATATACTGATTTCAGAATCTTGAACCTCTTGTATGGCTTATGTGGTAGCAAATTAATTCATACAAATCTGGGACCTATTTAGCAGTTCAATATGTTTTGGTGAAAGTTATGAATTATTTTTAATATGAATTTAATTGTAAAATTGATGCTTGAACACGGTTTTAGTTGTTACTCTGAGTTGACAGTAATTGGAGTATGGTATCCATTTCATAGTTGGTTCTTTTGAATCTAAATTCGTTGCGGTAAATCTTTAAGCCGGCTTACAGCTTCAATTTGTAATCCATGTAATATTATTTTTGGTATTAATCAGGCAGGTTGAGGGAGAGACACGAGTGGGCTTGTTTGCTTATCGTTCAATAACAGTCGGGGAACCATTGACATACGATTATAGGTATTCAATACACCATTATGTTTCACTTCTCTGATCTTGATCTTTAGATATATGTGTATGCAATTCATTTGGTCCATATATCACTTCTTTCTCAGCTCCGTGATTCTAGCATTTGCACTTTGGTTATTGTAGATTTGTGCAATTTGGATCAGAAGTGAAGTGCCAATGTGGTGCTTCAAACTGTCACGGCTATCTTGGGAATAAAAGGAAGATCGTCAAGTTGTTGAACATATGTTGGGGCACAAAACGCAGAAGAGCATCAACTCCAAAGCGCAGAAGATTATCAACTCCGTGCTTAGCTGTTGTATCATAACAGCACACAAATCCATTCTTTCTGGTGGATGGATGGATGAGTCAGTCATGTACATGTTTACGAGTACGACGGGAGAATATGAATCAGGTACACAAAAATATTCACTGTGCCACTGGTTTTATTAATATTCAAGGATAAGCAACTCAAACTAAGCATTTCTTTTCCTAGAGTAACACTGAAATAATGCCATGTAAAGTATGTAACATTTGTAACTTGATGTAATTGATTTGCCTCAAGTGGGGTGGGATCATATAACCAATTTGTAATCTTTTTGAGGCATGGAATTAAGGAATCTACCCATCTACTTCTGGATTTTCTTCTTTCATTATCTAGATTGATATTCATCTAGTTACTTCAATGGTGGCAAAGAAGAGCATGGTCCCTCTTCAATGAACCATGCATATTTAAAAAAAAATTATGCTGCAAATTGCACAAAATAGGTACCATTTTCAAGGATTTCTTGCTGAAATGTAGCTTCATGCATTATGCTAATTTGATTCAAATATTCCTTCACAGTTGAGAGATCCTAATCTGTCCTTTCAAAAAAGAGAGATCCTAATCTGTAGATGTAAAAGGAATATTTACATGGTTGTTTGAGAATATGTTTCCTTTTGATACTGTTGAGAATAAACAAGACTAATATGAAAGTAGTTACGTGTAACATGCTACATCAAATATATAATTTTTTTCAAAATGTACTTTTGAATGAATGTTTACTAAAATAGATTAATCATGTTCAACCTATAGTTAATTAATAATGTATGTTTTAGTTAATTATTTATATAAACTTTGAAGGGTTATAGAGAATGTCTTGTAAAAATAAAAACCCTAGACTTTAAGTTACAAGCATTATATACTAACATTTATGACTGTTATTAAAACATAGCGTGATATATTGAGAGTATTTTTCTCATTTTTGATTGTGTCATTAAATCATTAGTCCAAACCCCTCCACCATGGTAGAGGCATAAGCAATAGACTCCATCATGGTGAGGCATTTGCAGAAAACATCCCACTATGTGTTGTGTGTTTGGCCTCACTATATGGTGAGCTCCGCAACACTATAAAGAGCAAACTTGTCAATTTTTGCAGGTGTTAAGGATGGAAAAGTTTGGCTACAAATAATAACACCCAGATTTTCAACCTGACAGACAATTGTGCATCATTTTTCAGTACGTCAATCATCTTTTAATGGGATCTTATGCGTCTCATTTTTCATTAATCAAGTTTATTGCACATTGTCCACGATAGAACTTCTTCCGATAGATAAAGAACAAAATGAAAAATTCTTTAGTGGACCCGGTCTATCATTTATCAATAGATCCAATCCATAAAGTTCTTACACACTATAATTAAGTTTATAAAAAAAGGCTTAATTCATTTGTAGCTCTCGAATTTGTCCCTTTTTTTTTTCACTTAACCCTTTTAACTTAAGGGATAACATACTAACCACCTTGAACTTGTAATTTGATTCCACTTGGCTTCTTAAATTTGTAATTTCTTTCCATTTGTCGCCCTTAACTTGTCAAATGTGATCCATTTTGCTTATTTTATATTGATTTGTCATGAATTTTCTATTACCACTTATATTATATGTCATGTCAGCACAACTTAGCAAAATAGGTCATATTTGACAAGTTGAGGAGGCAAAATGGAAAAAAATTTACAAATTCAAATGACTAATAGAGTCTTTCTTAACTTGAGGGGTGAAGTGAAAAGTATAGACAAGTTTAAAGACTGGTTATATATTAAACCTAAAAAACACTAATTTAATCAATAAAGAAATAAGATGTAAAAACATTATTAGTTGGGTGCATTAACAAATTGTGGATCGGATTCACACTGGAATTTCTCTAACAAAAGATTCTATTGATGGTTCATTAAATAAGTACCTTAAATGGGAAGTGCAATGAGAATATTAACTGGAATTTATTCGCTTACATATTGGGCATACGTAATAAACTTGCGCATATATATTAACTAGAATTTATTCTCTGTATTTTAGTTTAATGTAAAAGATCTAAAAAATTTCAAATTTACTTGTTCACTGCTCCTATTGCACTTGAAAGGTCAAACTAGTCCTATTAACGTAATAATGATAATAATAATACCGATCATGGAAAGTTCGTAAAACGAGGGCTCTCCTCAATATTCATTTGTTGTAGGACAGTCATTCTAACGCTTTAATGTGTGTTTGGTTGAAATTGAAAAATTTGAAATTTTCATGAATTTTGAATGACCGAAGGAGAGTGGGTGATTAATCTTCCACATTTAGTGAGAATTTGAAATTCCAAAGAATTTTGAATTCCTCCATTTTTTCAATTTTATGTCAACCAAACAATTAACCAAATTAGAAAATCATGGGAATTTCTATTGCCCATATAAATTTATGTATACCAAACAACCACAAAGAGTACTAATGTAGAGGGGAGAGAGAAGGTGCGACATTACTACATTCTAATATGCGGGAAGAATATTTTTGTCAAATTTTAAAATACGGTGACAAAGTAAAATGAATCACATATATTGATGAACTCTCCTAAAGGGGTTAGATTTGTAATTACCCCACAATATTTCAATCTTATTAATTTGTCAAAGTTAACAAATCATCTAACTATATTAGATGGGGACTTGATAGATCCATAAGATCAATAGCTTAATGTATCCAAATGAAAGATCAAAGACTTAATGCACCGAAAAATGAAAGATTAGAAGTCTCAAGATGCTTTTTGCCTATTTTATTCATATCTTTTTACAACTTTCAATTTATGTTGGATGTAGAATTCAAATTTATTCTTGTTTGCATCACGGGTTGCTCTTAGATCTTTCTATCATAATGCTACCCATTACCAACCGAGTCCGTGCCGCTATAAAATCATCAGCTTATGTATGGTTCGTCCTAAACAACATATCATCCATTGGGAGTCAATTCAGGGAAAAATAATGGCTTAATACATAAAAAAAACCTCATAAACTTGGTCAAATGTTACAATTGTCCCCCCGAACTTTTAATTGTAACAAATTACCCCCTAAACTTGGCAAATCGTAACAAATTACCCCCTGAACTTGTCAAATTGTAACAAATTACCCTCAATCATGCATAAAGTTTTAAACACCCTATAAGATCATTCCATGTGGCATATTGACTTTTCAAACACCCTATAGAATCATGACACGTGACACTTTGACTTTTCAAATATCGAATAAGGGCATGACACGTGGCATTTGACTTTTCAAACTCAAAATATGGGGTTATTTGTTACAATTTGCCAAGTTTGAGGGGTAATTTGTTACAATTAAAAGTTCAGGGGGACAATTGCAACATTTGACCAAGTTTAGGGGATTTTTTTGTGTATTAAGCCAAAAATAATTAATAGACATATCCAATACTATATAGATATTTGTCCCTTCTTGCCCAAATCCAATCCTCAAACCAAATGACTTTAGAACGAGTCAAGTATATATTAGATCTACATTTTATCAATAAGAGTAAATTCTCTATTTTTAATGTAAAATTCAGTTCATTATTCTTAAATCGTAATTCCTTATAGGGATTGATCCTTGCTTAATTAGGTTTTCCTATCTGGACCTTAGCCACTCTGAAGCAGACTATGGAGCAGAATTGAACTTTAATACATCACTAATAATTTTAATAGACTGGGTCAATATTTTCTATACAATAAATAATATTGGTTAAATAATCAAAATAAACATATATATTACTTTTGGTGTAGGCTATGGTGACTTTATTTTTGAGTTACTTTGTTTGTACTTTGCTTTATTCACCATTAGATCACTCTTCACCCCATGATCTAATGGTGGACAAAACAAAGTAATGATTAATTTGTCAAAAACAAAGTGACCATAGAATTTCCCATTACTTTTAACCAACTTTTGCTTTATTACTGATAAAACTAGTCCAGAATTTTTCAGGATTGGCTCATTCGATTTTAGCTAGTACTAACGTCCCAAGAATTCTGCATGGGATTAGGAACACTAGAAATATTTAACTCCATCGTATATATGTATGGATTAAACACCTTTTTACTCCTTTTGGTATCTAAAAATGTTGCATGTGGTGTTATTTTATCCCATGTGTTATCTCAATTCATTATATTTGTTTCCGGTGGTATTTTAATTTCTCATATTTAGTCATTCTTTGGATGAATATATAACAATTATGTTACATATTGTCACGTATCACTATTTTGATATATTCACATGTTATATGGCTGTTTAATTTTAAGAAAAATGCAAGTACATTATCATATCTCAGGTTTTAAAACTTTATTGCAATAAAATTCATTCCTTATCAAATTGAGTTGTCATGTGGTATGTACACATGTCAAATTGTAAAAATGGGGCAAAAGATAACAAAATTGTATTCTTTCTATCATTTCAAGAGCTAAATATGACGAATTAGAATATTACAAGAGAAAAATGTGACAAAATAATACCACATAAGACAAATGCCAAAATTTTAAATAACACATGAGGCAAAAAGTTGTTTAAGCCTATATGTAAAGGATGTTAGGGCAATCAGCTTGTTATAGGGAAACAAAACAATAACATTCTTTTCTGTTGAGAGATAATAATATTTATTTTATTTTATCAATGGAATTATTAATTCAAATATTATAATATCAGAGGTCTCTTACATTGAATCTAACAACGAGAGATTTTAGTATACTTTTGGAGCACTTTGACATAGTATTCCAAATTAATAAATGGTTGACATATATTACATCAACCAATAAAATTTTAACAATGCGTAATTAATTAAAAATTTATTTTTTAGTTAATAATTTATATAAAACTCTAGACCCTAAAATAAAAGTCCTAGTCTCTAAAAATTAAACCCTAGACCCTAAATCATCAACCCTAGATAATAATATATATGACGTGTTATCGAATTATTAGTACGAAGTCCACATCATCCATACTCCATAAGTATTTTAAAATTTCTCCGTTATTTACAACAACAATAAAGAAAAATATTAATAGCACACAAACCAAAACTAAAATAAAAATAATATTTCATAACAAAAAATAAGAGAAAGGAATATTGAAATGATTTATTTTATAAATTATTATATTTATTTGCTTGTTGTTTTAAACTCATGTACATATGTTATAATACATGTATACCACATCAGAAAGTAATAAAAAAAAACTGTAAATTACATTAGTTATAGCTTGGGCATCAACTGAGAACATCAAAAGCAATCCATTTCAGTGAATTTTGAATCCGTCACTAGTGTATTGTATTAATTCATTTACATTCGAGCTTTTAGAAAGTTCTTGCAAATCTTCCCCCAAGATTTCCGATCCGGTTCAGCTAATTGGAACCCAAACTTAGCATTTTGAGCAAACTCGAAATCAATTGAATTGTTGTTAAGAAGGCGATCAACGAGGTTAAAAAGAATGTCTTGAGTGTACTCGGGATGACCTTGAATTCCCAAAATATGGTCACCAATGTTAAACATTTCCACTCCTGTTTTGTCTGAAAATGCAATCACTTGTGCTCCTATTGGAACTTCCCAAACTTCATCTTGATGACATTCTATTATTGTTAATGATTTTGGAATTATTTCACTTAAATTATTGTTTAAGATTGAATTATTGGTTGTTGTTAATAAATCCTTCACTATTTTCACTTTCCTTAATCCAATATCCCATCCTGTGTTTGCTTTTCCTACTTTTCCTCCCAATGCTCTGCACAATACCTGCAATTTTCAAAGATTATTTTTAATATAATTGCTTGTTATAATATATTTCAAAAAAATTACTAACCCAAAAGCAAAAAATTCTAAAGCACTTTGGAGTACGGAACTCCCTTAATTTTAAATAGAGTTTCATATTTTTTTTTTATTATACTCTAAATAACCTCCATATCAACCGTCGTCCTTTATATTTTTAAAGAGTACCATACTTCTCCAGAAGTGCTCAAGATTCATCAAAAGCTTCATAAATTCATATAAAGTGGTTTTAGAGTATACAATTGTAATTTAAGAAGTTGTAGAAATTTCAGAGATTAATATAAAAGATTCTTGTTGAGCTCTAACTATCCGTTTAAACTTTTAGTTCAAACAGTTTCTTGATATGGTATCACAGTTTCTGTGAAAATGTCTCGAATTCGAGTCTTGACAACCCCAAAGATCAATATAAAGGATGTCGTTGAGCTTTCACTATCAATTTAAGCTTTTAATTCAAATGGTTTCGATTATAATTTCTGACACTCCAACAAAGATTTATAAAAATAATGAGATTAAGAGATTCATCACTTTACTTTCATAAGCAATTACTTTCTATCTCCTAATCAAACAATACCTAACAGAGTGAGTTTTAGTACCTGATGGCCAAAGCAAATACCAAGAACCTTCTTCTCCATGGCATCCAAAGTTTGCAAGAGAAAACAAAGTTTGAGAATCCAAAAATCATTAGCATAAGCATCAAAAGGGCTTCCACTAACTACAAAACCATCATAAAGATGAAGTGAATTCATGTCTGGAAATTCTCCATCCACAACTCTAAATAAGTCCCATGTTTCACCTTCTTCTCCAAAAGCTGCAACAAACACATTGAAATATCCTCCGTACACTTTCTTCACATATTCTGAGTCTTTTGCTGCTAATAGTAGACCATATCTTTTCTGATCTTCTACTTTCACATTCATCTTTGAAAATTTATTACAAAATTGGAAAAATTATTGGATGAGAAATTTGTGTTTTAGTGTAGCTAGAGAAGTGATAGTAAATTGGATGTGGGATTTAGTGAAGGGAGGAGATTGAGCTTTTATATAGGTGGGGTTTGGATTCCATACGCGGATGTTCTTTCTTTTTTTCTTTGTAATTATAAAAATTAAATTTGAAAATTTCCAAGGTGGTGTGTGTGGTGGGCCAAAAAATAAATAAGACTTCAAATGATAGTTTAGTATGGATAACTTTTCAGAGAGAATGTATATATATGGGAAATGAGACTATCTCCATTTTGTAGTATTTATGAGACTAGTAAAATGAGGAAGAATTTGTTATTTATGATTTATTAGTAAGTTTGTGCAATTCAGTAATCTTAATAATTCTAATTCAATAAATGTATTTCGGTTCAGTCATTTTAAGTTCAGTTTTGCTTAATAATTTCCAGTTCAGTAAAATTCAATCATATCATAAAAACAATGTCTAATTGATAAATCTCTATTTGTAAGTTAAAATTTTCTTTTATGGTTGACTCTAGTGTTATTTACATTGAAATTCAAACTTCCCTCTCATCGTAAATAAGGTCAAAATTGAATACAACATATGTATAAGAATGAACAAATCGAAGAATTCAAACTCATAAATTATAAAACAATCGAAAGAAGCAGTAAAATTTTGTCCCTTCACGCTTTCAATATAGAGAAATTTTAGGTGGGACAATAAAAAAAATAAAGTTAATTTTTAATTGGAATGAGTGAAAATATACAAATCAGTTCATTAATGCAGGATTTTTTGTTTTAAATGGATACATAATTTTGTTCGGATTGAATTTTAAAAGAAATAAACACAATCTTTCATTTGCCATCCATATTATCCACTCTTGATAGATGAACAAGAAATAGTCAGAAGCTAACGTAACTATCCTATAAAGAATGATTCCGGATGACAATCACTTACACAACTTCGTAACTTTTGAAGCACTCCAACCACTTTAATGATTTTGTTACATAGGTCGAATATTGTTCCATGCATGATTATTAGAGACCGAAACTATTCTAAATCGAACATATTATATGGACCATTATGTGAGTCCAAAATTATGTCAAATTGGTAAATTTTATCATTTCTCGCATTAATAATACATCTATGATTGAAAATTGTTAAAAAATGTTAGGAATAAAAAGTGACATAATCTAGATATTCTCCTTATGTTGAGTAACAAATTTGGACATGTTTTTATTTTTCATTTTTACTGTGTAGAGTGAGCATTCATTATTCGCTGTGCTATACACATGCACCTGCTCCATGTTTCTATGCAATTCCCACGTTTTATGTATTTACTATATTTAGTTGCTTTAACCATGCATTAAAAAAATTAATAATTGTCTAATCAAAAGATATAGTTTGACATTCTTTATTTTCTTGATTTTTTATCCCATTACATTTTAAATTTTATATGTACCAATTATTGTTATAGACATGTATATACTGTTACTTGATATAATCATGACCGTACATGTTTCTTTACTATTTCCACGTTTAAACGGATTAAATTTGAAAATTACGGATCAACTGTTGGCATTGAATGGACTTTCCATCTTTGACCTTCTAAAATGAAAAAAAATAAAAATAAAAATTTTCAACACACAAAACTGTGAATAGTCAGTCGTATTAACTCATTAATATTCTGTGCAATGTTTGAATCGATTTGTCTCCTAAGACATGATATAACCAGGGCTTTTTCCAATTTTAGCAAGCATCACTACATAGGTAGGGTTATTTAATTTCTTACCTTTTTGTATTTATTTAAATATAAAGTAGGTTTTCGGATTTTGATTTGAGATCCCGGTGATGCCAACAAATACAATTGATTAAGATAAATCGTTTTAGGGTAAAAAATTTTAAAATACAAAGTGATTTTCTAGTTAGCGTAAACTGAAATATTATTAAACTTATTCCTTTAATAAAATTACGGCACAGGTAACATTTAAATAAAGATTTTAAAAAACCTAGTTCTCCTTTTCCAAAAAAAATACCTAGTTCTAATAAAACAAGAAAATATTATTCCTACCAAAATTAAAAGTCTAATTAAATATGAATTATAAATCTGTTTACTATTAAAATAGAAAAACTACTTTAATTGCAATTCTATAATATAAATACTAATAAAAAAATAAAATTCTTAATTAGACAAGCAACCACTTTAACTAATTTACTGAGGTCGTATCACCAACCTAGTCAAAATTACCGGACTCCTTAACTTTAACAGCACCTGCCTTTCAGTTAAAAAATCGAGGCATGTTCCACATTTAAAGAGTGTTAAAGTAAATTATATATGTTCTTCAAGTTATAGTTTAGGGAAATTCAATTCCTTAATTGCACTTTCAAAAATGAATTTTCTTTCTTTTTCTTATTTGGATTTCCATCCGGCATCCAAATCTACACTGAGTTCGACTAATTCAGATTCGAGGTGGGTCTAAGGATTATAGTATTTAAACCTCTCACAGTCGCCGTTGTGATGGATCGATTCACAGACCGCACTACTAAGCGCAGCCCCGTGCTACCACTGCGCCAACCCATAAATCTTTCTTCAACTAATAAATTTACTGGTTCCTTTTAATCTTTTTTATTATATAGGACATGTTTTTTAATAAATGAACTGAATTGAAGTGCACTAATTTACTGAAGGGAACTTACTGAACTGAACTGAATACTACTGAATTGAAATGAGCTGAAATAAATTACTGATAAGACATAAAGAACATAACCATTATAAAAGATTTATTTGTTTATAAATTACTAGTTCAAACGGTTGCTTACATTGTATGAGAGCATCTTAGGTCAAGGTCATGCTCTTTTTGACTTATATTCAACACAGTTCAGTTTAAAAAATTCAACAAAATTCATTGGACATTCAATCAATAATTCAGTTCAGTTCATTTTATTTCAGGTTAACTTTTTTTTCAGAAAAAACAGCAAAGTCCAAGTTACGATCAATCTTGACAATTCTAAGTGCAAGTTATGAATCTTGACAACTCTATTTATTAGCAAAATTCAATAGTGGCGAAATGAACATATATTATACATTTTAAGTTTGAGAGTTATTCGTATGCTGAGTTGTTTAATGAAAAATAATAAAAAATATTCTTTAACTTAATCTTTTAGTTTATTAAACTTTTAACACAGATGATCTTTTACATTTTTTTCTATCCACCTCTTAGCATAACTCAAATTAAAAAGAAAAAAAAAGTTTCATAGGAAAACAAGATTAAATTAAAAAAAAAAAATCATTACCAAGAAAGTTCCAAAGGAAGACATGAGTGAGCACCAGCCTTAAAAGATGACAAAGAGTGTTGAAATAAACTAAATTCTACAGCAAAAATTTTATAGGAAGACATGAGTGAGGTACATCCTTAAAAGATAATAATGAGCGTAGAAATAAACTGAATTCCATACCAAGAATATAGAATGAATGGTTAGAGACAATAGGGACAATTTAGTAATTGACTAGGGGAAGGTGGCAAAGTTGTAAATATGGAAAAGTACAAATAAAACCCTTGTGGTTTCAATGTTTTGCAAATAGAGGAATGTGGTTTTATTTTTTGCAAATAGAGGAATGTGGTTTACAAGGTTGACAAATAAAAAAAATTGACTAACAACATTTGCCACATCATCAAGTCAACCCTCCACGTCATCAAGTCATCAAAAAATTAATAATTTATTATGCCACATCATCAAAGTCGACAAGTTAACATGTCACATCATCAAAGTCAATATGACATGTCATCAAATTTTTTTATTTGTCAATTTTGTAAACCACATGTCTTATTTTACAAAAAATGAAATCACATTCCTCTATTTACAAATTCATGAAACCACAAGGGTTTTATTTGTACTTTTCCATTGTAAATATATAGAAAAGCCTTACACACATGAAAATGGAGGAGGATGAAGGTGATGTCAGCGCTGATGTTATCACAGGAGAGAGAAAAAAGTTTTATTTCTTTTATTTAAAATACATTTTTTCGATGATCCCGAACTCGGTTTTCGAAAAATTTTATACCGTTAAATTCGTATTAATTAGCCGGTCATTTTGAGATCCATTGTGACCCTAACCCAAACAAAACATGTTGATATTCCAAAAGTCATTACCAAATATTCCAAAATGAAAAAATCGTTTTTATTTGACCACAATGGATCTCAAAATGACCGGTTAAGGCCCTGTTCTTTTTGATTTAATTTCAACATATTTCAATTCAATTCAATTCAATTCAGTTCAATTCAATATCGTTCAATTCAATTCAGTTCAATTCAATACTGTTCAATTCAATTCAGTTCAATTCAATATCGTTCAATTCAATTCAGTTCAATTCAATACTGTTCAATTCAGTTCAATTCAATTCAATTCAATTCAGTTCAATTCAATTCAATTCAATATTTTTCAATAATTCAATTCAATTCAGTAAATTTCATAAATATATTTTGTTAACCATTCTCTTCAATATCTTCATCATCTGATTGCTCTCCATTTTCCGCTACGTGATTGCCAAATTTGTTGCGCTATACCATTTCGTACTACTAACATGGCATTTTTTCGGTTTGTACTAAATATATCTGAATCTACTCTTCCATTGACATTTGGACCATATTGTGTAATTGGTATTCCAAGTGTGCACAATCTTATAAAGTTATGAAGCGTAAATGTAAAAACAATGATCGACATTTGAGGCATATTGTAGAGCACCTTCCACCTTTTCTTCAACTGTCCAAATGACATTTCTACTTTCATTCTCAATCCCACATTAATAAATGTGATATCATGAGCACTCCCTTCCCATCCCACATTAATGTGAAAATTCTATCAAATGAGCAACATGCCAACACATTCCAACTTTTGTTTCCATGGCGATCTCGAAATGGCACACCTTCCTCATCGCGTATATTTGCTTGGATATGTGTTCCATCTAAAGCCCCAATAGCATCCTCAAAATAAAATTAAAAGTTGCATGAGGTTTAAAATGAGAAAGTATACATGTTATGACTTATAAGGTCCAAATATAATGTCGAACATTACCTTAAAATAAGGCCAATAGCGTGAGTTGTTCGCTACTTCCGGAGGGATCTCTGACAAACCACGATGTGGCCTGATAATATCGAACGACAATATAACCAAAGCATCCAACTGTTGGTGTGCCCTAGTTCTAGGCATAGTTATTTGTTGATGTATTGTACTTTTGTTGATTGTACTATACATTAGTTTTATGGAATAAAAGGCATTAATTCATTCAGTCAATATGTCTTGTATTATATGAACTGTATGAAGTATCCATTGATTGTATATCATAAATTACCAGAAGCTAGTTCTACTCATGGGAATCAATAGAACGTAAAGCTTTTACGAACAGGATATGTACACGTGTACATGATATGTTTGTAGGTACGTATGACCAATACGGGACTTGGTCGATCCGCTTTAGAAGGCACATGGTGGGAGTGTCATTGCCCTTCTATAAATGTAGATCTCTTTTATCTGTCGACCTGATTTCAATATAGTATTGAATGAGGAATCTGATTAGATTTGACATACGCCTAACAGGTCTGTAAAAGGATGCCAAATACGGGTATGATTGGTCTAGTCAGTGAACTGATTCATACTGATAGTTGAAGTGAAGGGATTACCACTCACTCCCAAGTGAGATGATATCATTAGGCCACTCGATGAGTTGAACTGAGAAATGTGTGGCCACACTCAGATAAGCTGGTTACTTATATGTTCTTCAGTTAACTCTAGATCGAGAAATATCTCAAGCTTTAGAGGATGACGTCCACCATGCCTCATGCTTGATATATCGATATGCATGGTAAGAGATATTAGAGAATACTACAGGGTATCTATCTGTATGAGATGGACTAACACTGTAATCAATTGGTGACTGATATGGTCTAGGCAACTCTCTATCAGTCGTTGAGCTAATTGATTATGGCCCACAGGATCGTGCACACTAGACACTGAGACTTGTACTCGGAGAACTAATACATGTAGTGTATTTGTGATGAACTTGTTATTAGTTGTTAACTAATAATGTTAATTGATTAATTGTTCTAATTGGAACAAGTTAATTGATTGTATGGAGGGATTAATTATTCAATCGGGTTAATTAATTAAACGATTGATTAATTAGATTTTCTTTAGGGGTTAGTGTGTGATTAATTATAACCTAATTGATGTTAATTGAATCTATTGTATTCTATTGTGGTACAATCAGATTAATTAAATTAATACAGGTACTAAAACTGTAATTAGTCGACACACTATAAATTAATCCTAATCGATTGAAACCCTAGTTTTTCTGACACAGAAATCAGAGAAACCCTAATTCCCTCTACCCGATTCGGCCGAACCCTCTCTAGGGTGATTCCGGAGTGATCGTTCATCGTTCTTCGTGCCTCTTGCGAGTACCTGATCATTGGAGGTGTCGTGCACGTGAATTTGGAGGAATCACCGATCGTGCGGTTCGTCCATCTCTCTCAGAGGGATTCCATGTGAGTGACTAATGTAGATTTAATCACGATAATTAAATAAATAACTTTGAGGCAATGATAAAGATCAAGTATAATCTGATCAATGATTTTAAAATCGTTTTTCTCGCTTCCGCTGCGCGACTCTGATCGTTGATCAGATTCCAACACCAACGCCTTTTTAAAATACTTGCTTATTGTAGATATAGTTAATTAACTCTTAGCTTAGGATTAGTTAAAACTTTATTAGGTGCTAATATTATTTAATTAATTTTTAGCTCAGAATCAGTTAAAACTTTATTAGGTGTTACAAATATTAAATTATAAATTTTTTGACTCTGCCAGCACAAAAATTATTCAGTCTCATATATAATACAACATTAAATTATAAATTTTTAACTCAGTCCAGTAAATTCAGTCCAGTAAATTCAGTTCAATAAATTCAATTCAATTCAATTCAATTCAATTCAATTCAATTCAGTTCAGTTCAATTCAATTCAATTCAATATCATTCAGTTCAATTCAATTCAATTCAATTCAATTCAATCAAAAAGAACATGGCCTAATTAATACGAGTCCAACGGTATAAAAAATTTCGAAAACCGAGTTCAAGATCATCGGAAAAATGTATTTTAAAGAAAAGAAATAAAAGATTTTTCTCTCTCCTGCAATGACATCAGCGCTGACATTATCAGCCCCCCTTCCCTCAAATTATGCCATCCTTTTCCATTTAATTACACAATTGTCACCTATTGTCACACCAATAAAAATCAGTCTCACAATAAGATAATTGTCACACTTGATCTTTCCTCAAAGATTATTAGTAAAATATGGAACTAACATATGTTTAGTGTGCCCTAATCCCAAGAGACCGTGCTTGTGGTAGTTGCCCTAATTAGGCAAATTGAGCTCCAATTTGAGGTTGTTCTTCAAAATTTTCACTTTATACTAACTCACTTTTTATGGATTTTTGAGCGTTTGATCTTGCAATATGGATGTTTAGAGAGGTTTGAGGGTGTTTATTGTGTGTTTTTATGAATGGAGAGGGTCTTATTTATAGGAAAAGTCTTCCTAAAGCATCCAAAATAGAATAGTGCCCCGGAATAGTGAAATCACTATTTACAGGGACCTACTGTCGGCAAAGTCGACCGAGTTTGTTCATGGAGGAACAAACTCGGCCGAGTTTGGACCAAACTGGGCTGAGTTTGTCTAAACTGGGCCGAGTTTGGTCCCCGGTGGGGGAAAATTGGTCGTTTTGGCCCCGTTCGTCACTTTTGAGGTTCCCGGGAGTCCCTATTGCATACTAAGTCAAATAATAACTTCTCTAGTGTTTGTGAGATAAGCATTGAAGTATTTGAATCAAGAAACAACATGAAAACAATCCGGAAACAATAATCATAGCTCAATTTTGGAGTTGTTTTGCTTGGTTCGTAAAGAAGACTTTTTTGGTTCTTTGGGATTTGATCTTATGAAATAGGTGTTTTAAGAGATTTAAGGATGTTCGTGTGTATTTATTATGAAGGGGAAGGCCTTATTTATAGCTTTACACATGCACATATCACACGACCGTTTAATTTTAACAAAAAAAATTAAGTTTATTATAAATTGACATCTCATGTTTTTTTGTTTAAAAAAACATTGTAAAGAATTAATTTTTTTTCAAATTTAGTTGTCACGCGGTATGTCTACATGTCAAACAGTGACTTGTGACAATAGATAACAAAATTGTTACCCTTCCATCCATTCAAGGGGCATGCAAATGTGACGACTTAGAATACCACGAGTGACAAATGTGACAAATATAAACATTTTGAATACCACATAATTAAGGAAAAAGGTGTTTGAGCCTTATAGACAATTCAGCAAAATTAAAATTTCTCAATCATTCTAACTGGTCACAACCAAGCAATATGAAGCTGAGTGACTTTGAAATTATTCTCTGCAACTTAACAACAAATCTCACAACAACTCGGCAATAGTTAAATTTTGAAAAAGACAAAGAACATGGACTGGAGAAAGAAGAAGGAAAATGTAGGTTTAACTTAGAATAATAGGTTTCATTAACATGTGGGTGGTGGGTTATAGCATAGAATCAAAAATTGGGAGGCCATATAGCCCCACTTTGTAATTGTAGAGTCAAAAAGAAAATGAGTTTCATGCTTTTTTATTATTACACAATATTATTTTTTATTAAAACATGTTGGATTGCCTTGACAGATTAAAAATGAATACCAAAAATATGTGTGGTCCTAAGCACATGCCATGAAGCCGGACGACAAGATAGACACGTCGATCTAATTAAGTTTGACGAGTGACAAACTTATCTTATACTTGACAACGTCAAAATAGTGTATGTCTAGACGTTAAATCGATAATTTCTCTTCAATTCATAACTTTGAACTTGTGGTGTGATATATATTAGATGACAATGTACCAAAATTTTGTTTCTCTAATAAAATGTTGCTTTTGATAAAAAAAAAATGTACCAAAAATTCAAGGATATATAAACTAGTAATTATTTGTCTTTACATTATCTAGGATGGTAATTGATAAATAAATACAGGTTTCAATTAGATTAGGAAAAGGACTTTTTACTCTTTCTAGCTAGCTACAATATTCCTTTGCAATTTGTCAAAAGATAACTTGTTTTTTTCTCCAATTTGCTCAGTTCTTCTATTTGGATCAAATATGATTAATTAGATAAAGACAAGCATATAGAGTTAAGTAGGGGAGTTGGAGGACACCAAACAGGCTGCCATCTAATCTAAATCCTTCTTAGTTAGGATAGAATATAATTAATTAGTTGGAATATCTTTCCATTCATCATTTTTCTTCAGTTTCAACATTAATCTCTCTATTGTATTGTACGGGGAAACAAAAGTTTTGGACCATTTGCTTACTCCAAACTTTCAATTTCTATTTTACCCAGCATATTTATTGGGAAGTGTTTTCATGATGTGTGCAATATTTTAAGGGGGTTTTTTTCTTGTTACATGTTGTTTATATACTTAGACTACTTTGTTTTACGTTTACCAAGCTAGACATTTCCAAGATTTGATAAAATAAAAATGTTTTACCTCTACAAAAAGGACTTTAGTATCCTAATTGAGATTTCTGTCATTGTTTCCTCAATTGCTCAACTCTTCTTCATCTTGTCTATTCTCATCTCGATTTGAAACCCTATGCATTTCTCTTCTTCATTCAACTCTTGCTCTTGCCCTTTCACTCTTCTTCTTTTGTGTTTACCTTCTCCACCATAATATATTTTCCCATTTCGGTGAGTTTTATAGTCTAGTACTATATCTCTCAAATATTTATACCATTTATAGTATATTCAATCGAGACTCTTTTGAAAAAGAACAAAGTTGAATCTAATCAACATCATTTTTATGTTTCTTTCTTTTCTTTTTATCCAATTGATGAAAAGTCAGTGATTTGTGAGGTTTATTTATTGTGAAATAATGCTCAGATCAATTTCTCTGACATGGTTTCCACTATGTAATCTACTTAAGCTTAAAATATGCAAGAAAACACAAAAAAACAACGAAAAAAAACATTGTTGTGACATCATGCAACACGACATGGTTTTTATCTTTTTTTCGTGTTTTCGTGCCGCACAACAACACGATAGAAAATTGAAACTAGAATTGATGTTTCTCCTCAGTTTTTTCTTCTGCTCTTTTTCTTTTTCCCTTTATTCTTGCTTCTTATTTTAGTCATTTTTAGATCTTTCATTCTTCTCTTCTTCGTCATTAGATTTCATTGTCGTCTATCAACGGACCCTCAGTGTTGTCGATCGGTGAAACCATTTGTTGTCGTCATTATAGTTTATTTCTTAAAAAATTTTGTGCCAAACTCTTAAAATTGTCTAATTTGATAAACATAAAACAAAGTAGTCTAAATAAGCCGATAATAAGTAGTCTAGTTTTGTTAAAATCCCTTATAAAAATAGCAAAGGTTCGGGTCTGACCCAATATTAAGATTAATTTAGTAAAATTGCCATATTTTAATAGGAGTCCAACCTAATTCAAAAATATTGTCATTGGGAGTGGATTGAGCTAGACTTGGCCTTTTTTCTTTTTATCAAAGCCCAGAAGTCCAGCCTATGGACATGTCGAGAATGAAAATAAGGGCTTTTCATACCAAGTTCAAACCTGACCGGTCCATTGATTGTTGCAAGGGAAATTTGGTAGCCAAGGGAATTTCACAAACATACATGGCGATATTGAATTTGCACAAACGTATAGTAGCCATGCCGCGGTCTTATGCAGCATTTTGGAGCTCCTAAGCGAAATTATCCTAATAAATAAAATAAGATAATTCACATTTAAATTTAAAAATAATAATAAAATATGTATATTATTAGTTAAAATCTAAAATTTATATATCTATATAAAAGGGGAACCAAATCCCCTTCACCACAATAAGCCACCTCATCAAAATATGAGGTGTCAAATTTATAGAGTTTTCACAATTTTTAATTTTTTTCAACACAATTTAATTCTTGCAAAGTAACTTTTCTAATTCCTTTAAATTTTTATGTTACAAATTACAAAAAACTCTTCCAATTCCCTCAATTAGTAAATCATCCTCTCCTAATTACAAATTGATGTTACAAACAATAATAATGACAATCATAATAACCTACCCATCCTTCTAACTATAAATCTATATCTAGCTAAGACAAAATGGACAAAAAATCTGAAAATCCAAATTGGGTTTTCATGTTGTAAGAAAAAAAAAACGAATTGGGGGGAAGAAACTTTTTTTTATTGAATGTTGTTTTAGTTTGACTACTTTACTTGATCATATTATCATGATATTTTATCATACCAACAAAGTTTCTCTTTCCCACTTCGACTACCTTCAAGATTTGCCTCCAGTTCCAACACGTTTACAAATAGTTAAGAGGTTTCTTTTCCCTTTTAGTTTAACTCTACAACCTTTTACTACTTTCATTTTCTATGCATACTTCTTGGAACAATTCATCGGCTACTTATATTTATATGTTTATTTCTGTCATATTTAGATTTCTTATTTAATAACGTTACTGATTTCCTTTCCTTAATGATTGAACTCAAGGTGTTTCATGTAAGTTTGAATTTGACTAAGATTTAACATGAGTCTCAAGGACAAAAAAGTAACAAATGAAACCATATGGATACCGTTGGATTTTCTTGCTTTTCATTTTTCGGTTTCTTTAATCTTTAACTATCATCCTTAGTTTTTTGGATAAATGGGGTTTTGTTTTATATTAACTTAATTTTAGGGTCTTCAATGTTGTTTTATATGTAGGACTTGCAGCAACGGGAATGCAAATATTATCAATGGTCTCAAGCTTATTTGAAGTCTAGAAAGGTTTATTTGCAACTTATTGATGTCAAGTTGAGTTTGGTTTGAATTCAATAGTAAGATTCTAAGTTTTTATATGCAACATATGAAATTTGCAGAATGAATTTTGAGTTGTTGGATTTTGTTTATTTAAGAATGCATTATGATTGGTTAATTGTTGTCGTCGTTATGATTAGTAACAATTGTACGCCCATGGTAGTTTATGGAGATCTTGCCTGCTAAATTAATAGTTCCATTGTGTTATATGATTTAAGTTTGTTTTAGTGGCTCTCTTTTTTTATAAACAGTAAATGATATTTGAGTTTTATATGTCATTTATCTAAACAAATTCCAGATAGGAATGAGGTAAAAGTATATGCTTTATAAATATTGAAGATTTCACATAAGTAAAGAAAATAAAAATGTTCAAATAATCCCGTGTATCCCGCGGGTCTTCGACTAGTTACATATTAAAGTTATGGAGCAAAGAAAATCAGATATAAAAAATTTCACATAACTATTATTAATATATATAAAAAAAGTTGAGCCTCTATTCAGATGCATAGATGAACTCCTATTGAACGGATGTTTAGATGAACTCCCCGCCTAGAAGAACTCTCCATCTAAATGCCAACGCGTCCCCTCTATTTAACTTATAAAGTCTAATCCAAACAAGCCATTCGAATACTTTACTTTACTTTGTTTAGAATAAACAATTATAAAGTTCATATGTTTTTACATATTCCATTATAAAGTCTTTCATACAACTATAAAGTCCCTAAGTTTTGTTTAAATCAATTGTTTAGTCATTTTGTATATAAAGTAGAATAATACCCCTAGTTATAAAAATATATAATCTTATATACTTTTCAAAAAAGAAAATCATTATTCCTTCATAATTATATTGTTTTTTTCTTAAAAAACCTTACAAAAAAGAAAATTATATAAAATTAATAAATCAATTACCTTTTCTAAAAAAAAATTATTTAATAGTATAAAAATTATATTTATGTGAGAAAAAGAAAAAGAAAATATAAAAAATACATACCTTTTAATTAAAACAAAGATTAAAGCTAGTAATTGTATTATAATTTCATCTAGACTAGTTTGAGCATCGATTAAATCACAAGAACTAAACAATTGTATAAAACAACGAAAGATTATATAATTACTTCTAAAAACATAATAACTTAATATATTATGCAAGAATTTAAAATTTTTATGATTGTTTACCGCGTTTCCATAAAACTTTATTAAACAAAAAATGATTTTGTAATTTCTTTTATTTAAATTATAACATTTAGCTTTTGTTTTAAAAAGATATCACTTTAAATACTAATGAAAAACGAAATGTATAAAATGTTTGATTATATATATTTAATATATAAAAGTGTAAGAAATTTCAATTTTATATGCTAGATAAATTTCATTAGAAGTATTTTCTATTAACTTTGAAATTTATATAAGATTAATAATATATATTTTTATAAGTAAAGATATTATTGTATTTTTATGCACAAGTGAATTAAATAAAAACTTGAAAATTTTATAATAATATGAGTCGCTATATAATGAATATAATGAAATAGGTAAAAATATAATTAATTATTTATCTGTTGTTAGAAATTAAAAAAAAAAGTGTTCTAAGTTTGAAAAATTGGTCCCCCTAGAGAAGAGAAAGGAATGTTAGGGTAAATACAGTAAAACCTCTATAAATTAATAATGTCGGGACCAGGATATTTCATTAATTTAGCGAGATATTATTATATCGATAAATTAATAATTTATTAATTTAAAGAGGTTTACGTATGACCTTTAAATTTACAAGTCCAATATAGTAGTTATAAAGTATATTAGTTAGAGATGAAAATAATATATGTTACGAGATTCAAAGTATTAAAGCAATTGTGACGAATATTCAAAATCCGGTCGGAAAGAAGCATTGCAAGTGGCAACAACTCTCACAACTTTTTGTTCCAATACAAGAAGACAACGTCCTAACTCTCAAGTGCAATGAGTAGATTTAAAGATGAAATCAATATAGATTTGAAGTTCAACAAAAAAGAAAAAAGTGACTATAGATTCATTTTTTACTAGACAATTTTAGATTTTTGAAGTGTATCACATATATACATGAAATGTTTTAGTAATTATTAATTTATAGTTTCGTTGGGACCAATATATATACACTGAAATTTCAAAAAAGTTATTATCTTATTATTTTATCGATTGAGGTCCAATTTTATACTGGTCCCAAGTTGGGACTGGACAAATTATTAGTTTTATTGAGATATTAATTTATTGAGTATTAATTTATAGAGGTTTGACTGTATATAGGGTTGTGGAGGATAGAATAGGGTAGGGACGCTGTGGTGGCTGTCTCGAGGAAGTTATCCTCGGCCCTAGTGCATGCCTGCGAGACTAATTTTGTGTCTGGTCTCTTTTTGTTTTTCCAACCAGTACTACTATTTTAATATTCTGGGTATTTTTTGTAATATTCTCAATTTTCAAGGGGTTCAAAATTAAATATCCAATTGGACTGAGATTGCTTACGCAAATCTAGCTCGCTAATCTTGGGGTTTAGGTATTTAAAGTTGTTAAAAATAGTCCTTCAGACAATTTATTAGGTCCTTCAATTATTAAAATATAAATTTAATGACTCTTTTTTTATGACATACCGAATTAGCATTAAAATTAATATTTTCACATTTGCTAACTCAATGTCACGTTATCGAATAAGAACTCAATAAGTTTACATTTTGATAGTTGAAAGACCTAATAGATCATCCCTATAATTAAAAGACTAAAATAATCTTTTTAGACAACTTTAGAGACTTGCATATGCGTCATCCTCTTTGCAAATATGGTCCTTAAAAAATTATAGTTTTTGGTATTAAAGGAAAAAGGTTAAACATTTAGCCAAATTTAAAGACCTATTTATATTTTTTGACTAGTTTAAAACAACGAGTACATACCAATATGTCGTTTATAATACATTTGCAGTTACAAAATAAACTTCACCCGCAAAGGAGTGGATTATAAAGTAAAGAACTTTGAAAACATTTTGGTGTCTTTTGGTTCGCACAATAGTTAAAGAATAACAAGAAATAGTTATCATATTCTTATTCCTATGTTTGGTTGGATTTTTCAACACATAATAGTTATTTCACGGAATAGCTATTTCAAAAGTGGATGAATATTTATTTCTTAATTGAAGGAAATAATAATTATTTCAAATATATGAATTTATATTCTTAACTAATATTTATTTTATCTATTCTTGTTCTATTCCATTCCATAAACCAATTAATTGCATGAACAGCGGAATATAAATGACACTACAAAGCAATCTCTATTGCAGTGATTGGATTGTAAAGAAAAACCTACATATATAGGTTTCCCAAATTTTGCATGAGCTTTGTAAATCACATAACTTCTTTTTTTTTCGTCGTTTATTCTCCATCCAATTATTCCAAAATTTTACGGTATTTTTGAGCATTAGTGGTGAAAGTTAGAAAAACCATCTAATTTGATACTAATATGATTGGAAATGAGTTCAAAAAAAGTATATTTTTCCATTGAGCTAATTTTGAAATTAGCCGCATTTCCTCTCAACTTAATTGTCTCATAATTTCAACCTTTTCACTTGAACTTTCAAATCTCATAGTTAATTTTTTATTTTTGTGCTTAAAATACAAATGATTTCGTTTTATTTTTAAAAGTCAACAGTTTTTTTTTTTTTTTATAGAAGAGATATCATATCATTGAATAATATAAAAAATTTACAACACGATGATAACTAGATACGTCAATTTCAAAATTATTGAAAACAATTGAATAAAATTAAAATTATTTGTAACTTGTAAAATATTGAAGGTAACTGTTAATTTTTTAGAACAAATTGCTAGGCAAAAATAAAGAAAAGTAGTAATTTAAATAAAGTTAAAACCCCCAGAAATTTCTGATTTATTTGGCCACATTATGTTCACAATGTCACTCACTGTACACAAAGCAAAAGAAAGAAAAAAGAAAAGAAAGGTCTGCTCCTCTTGGGGGTTCCTTTAAATTGCTTTACAGCCATTATTACTGTTCTTTTTTCTTCTTCTTGCTGTTCTTTTTTTTCATCTGTGTAGAAAGACAGACAAACAAAAACCCATTTCAGAGATAAAGAAGAAAGCACAAGGCACCTGTCCCATCTCTTCTTCTTGTGCTTCTTCTTTTTTTCATTTCTTGTTTTATTTCCTTTCTTTGTTTCTTTTCACATCTTCTTCATCTCATAAGAATTTTTCTTCTTGTTTTTCAGGGAGGCGGCCGGAGGAGGTTGTGGAAGATGGACGGAGCTTCGCCGGGAATTCAAGAATGCATAATGGTGAGAATAACGGTAAAGGAAAAGGGTGGAAGTGAAGATTCAAGAAGAAGAAGAAGAAGAAGAAGAAAAAGAAGGTTTGATCTTGTGTGGTTTCATGGAATATGGTGAAACGGTGTAGTTTTGTGGGTGGTGGTGATATTGGCTGGACGGGCTCAATCTTTTTTATTTTTTTATTTTTTCATTTCACTTTTTTGTTCTTTTGCTCACATTAATTATATCAGGTTGATATACTTTGATAATGCAAATGCAACAACAGGTTCAATCAACTCTACTTCTTCTTCATTGTTCTTTCTTCTTTTGTACAGTAAATCTTAGTAATTTTTTCCAGAAATATTTGGTTTACTTTAAATTTTACAGTAATTAATTAATATTATTTTATGTGTATATGATTAGAATTCAAATTAATTAATGCTTATTACATACAAATTTTTTTAGTTGAAATTTATAGAGTGAGTATATATATATTATATGAATTTGGTCCTGTTATTTTGTATATTTAGAAGTAAATTAACTTACTTTGAAGGTTTTAAAAATATTATTTTTCTTTAAATTTTAAGGAGAATACAAGATGAAAATTATTATGCAGGAAATTAGGGTAGAAACAGAGTAGTATAAGTTGTAAGGTGCTACTCGGGGTGTTTAGAAACTTCCGAGAATTAATTAAAGATTATTTAAAAAATTAGTCGGATATGAATTGAATTTGAAGTACTTAAACGGATCTAATCATTGATTCATTTCAAATCAGATTTATAAGTTCAATATGTCATGTTGAAATAGTGAGGAGATGGTAGTTGGAAGTAGCTTTAAATTTTGTTTTAGGGAAGGTTGGGCCCAATTTATAAAGTGTATGCAGACTTTAAATATATTTATTTTTATTTTTGAAAGAACTGTTGCATTTATCGAATCGAAATAAGTGTCAGTTGTCTTTCTTTTTCATTTGCTTCAGGACTGTGCTGTGCTGGCCACTTTTAAATGTATTTTGATCTAGGAAAATGTGATGGATTGATTTGATTTTATAAGAATTTTTTCATATTATACATTTTTTTTTTTTTGGTAGAATATTTTACAAATTTTCTAATTACTATTATTTTTCTCAACTCAAATTGTTTTGTAAATGTCCGGTCATCTTCATCAATCTTCATTCATGTGCATTTCTGTTTTCATAGTCTTTTTATTTGTGTGTTTCTTCCTGCTTTTTCCCTATTGATTTCCCTACTTTTTCTTATTGGCGTGCTTGTTCAAGTTTATGAGTTTTTTTAATGGGACAAAGTTCAAATTTGCATCTTATGTAAACTCTAACCGATTCGTATTTTATCGATTTCGTTGGTTGGAGGAGAGGACTTTGAGGTAGAGAGGGTTTCGAGTGTGCCTCAGCCGTTCCAACTTATAGAAGCTCTCGTATTATTGGTGGTGTAGAAAAAACCTTTGCGGAGTTCGACTGTCCAAACTCTAGAGAGATTTGATCTACACTTCTATAGTTAGAGTTTATGTATGGCTGGTAGTTTATCCTACAATTTGCATGATATTCTTGTGATAATGCTGATAGGAGGTGATAAAAATTTTTCTTTCTTTCGTACCAAAATCGTGTTATTTCACATATAAACTTAACATATGATAATAAAAAAAGTTAATTATCGTGCTGATATTTTTGTGTTGCCCAGGTTATCTATATAAATAGACTTCTCTAATTGATAGTGGTAGGTGTATTTTTCATCTCCTATATTTGATTTATCTATTTATGAATTATTGGAAAATAACATAAATAATATGAGTTTATAGAGGGGGTTACTTTTCATAGTGTGATTTGTTTAAACAAAAATAAGATAGTATGATTTGTTTTGAAGCCAAAATGAGGGAATTGCGTGGTGTGTGTGCAAAGAAACCGAAAGCATTGCCTGTCTAGTACAACAAGTCCAAAAATTGGTTCAACCAAAGAGCCTAAAAATATTACTCAATAAGGGTAAATTCAAAATAAAAATAAGTTTGGAGCTAGTTTTATTTGCTTAGAGTTTTTTTCAAGGTCCTAGCTTCCAGCTTTTACTTTAAAAAAATTCAAAAAATAAATAAAGTAAAATTGGTAATTATGACTTGTATGATTGTTTGGATTTTTTCATTTTTAACAAAATAGGAGAAAATTATTATTTTTTTAACTCAGGTTTAACATTTTAGCAAAAAAATTAAAAATAAAAGTAACCATCACATTTGATAGGTTTAAAATAAAAATATTGGGTTAATTACAAAAGTAATCTCAATTGGAGACTCAATTGACAAGCACATTCATAATTTGAAAAATTATTTATTTTGCAAGTAGAGAAATTGAGAAACAAATTCAAAATTTGAAAAAATTATTTACTCTGCAAACGGTTCACAGTTCGTTTTTTGCAAATGAAATTTTGTTAGTTAATTTGAAATTTGCAAACCAAATTCTCCTTTTTTGACAAACAAAGAAGCTTCATTAAAATGAAATATGCAAAAATAATAAATAAATAAATAAAGTCGAGCGGTACAGATAACCACTCAACCCGATAATTACGAATATAAAAACTGCTAGCAAATAAATAAGCGACAATATTAATCGAGCGTTTAACAAACGGAATAGAGCAATCGAAAAGCTCGTTAAACAACAACCTACAATCTTTGACTATGCCGTTAAAAGGTGAACAAACCTCTAACGGGCGGGCCATCAATTGCAAAACTATCCAGGAATCTGAGTCGACTAGAACATTACTCCAAATATTTTCCTTGATCCAGCTAAGAGCTTCTTGAACAAAAAAACCTTCGATCATGAGCATGTTAGAGCCAAACACACAATTTCGAAACAGGAAACCGAGATTGAAAATCGATTCCAAGAATTCATATGTCGACCCCGTCCAATTAAAGTCTTTGATCCAGCTAAGGGCTTCCCGAACGGGAAAAGCTTCAATCAAGTTCGGGTCTGAATTAAACACACACCCATGGAGGAAGAAACAAGGGCTGAACACCGATTTTGAGAATCATTTGTAAATCCCATCACAACAGTAGCAACAAATCAGATCAACACCAACTCCTCATACGGGAGACATTCTTACTCCTCATACGGGAGACATTCTTACTCAACAAAAAACCAATTGAAAATCTTTAATTGGCGTACTTAATAATAAGACGCAATCAAAAATAACATCAGCGCATAGATCTGATAAGAACAATAAAAATTATGAAATAGAAAAGGAGAGGAGAGGAGGCGGCACCAAACCCTAACATTTACAAACTGATGTACCAAATTCTCCTTTTATTCAAGCTTCACCATAACATCAATTTCAAAAATCAATTCAATCTTCTATTATGAAATTTAAAGTAAACGAGTTCTCAAATTTTAGAATTTGCTTCTCAATTTATCCAATTGCAAAGTTAAGGGGTTCTCAATAATGAATAGCTTTTTAATTTGTTCAATTACAAAGTAGATGAATTCTCAAATTAAGAATTTACTCTCAATTTGACTATTCTATACAAAAAATCAACATAACCTTTTACGATGTTTGGAAACTTTATAAGTAGGTTAGATTGAATCTTAAAAAAGATGTTGCATGAACGAAAATGGATGAGAAAATAACAAAATGAATTTTGGATTGTGATTTTGGTTTGTTTTATGGTGAATGATACGATTACTTGTTTTTAGTTTATTTTATGGCCGAATACACAAATAACCCCCTGAACTTGGTTCAATGTTGCTATTGATCTCCTCAACTTTCGATTGTACAAATAGCCCTTCCAATTTTATAAATGCTAACTAATAACCCCCTGAACTTGGCTCAATGTTGCTACTGACCCCCTCAACTTTCGATGGTAACAAATATCCCCTCCAACATTATAAATGCTAACAAATAACCCCCTGAACTTGGCTCAATGATGTTATTAACCCCCCTCTTTTGATTGTAACAAATACCTCCTACAACTTTCTAAATGCTAACAAATAACCCCAATTTGCTGAAAGACAGCAAATGTATAACTCTCATAGTTGCATGAATAGCTTTAAAAAGTAGAAAAATCAATTAAAATGAAAACGTCAATGTAGATTCAAAATCCAAACTAACGGTTTGAATTGATTTTGCGACGTCTTAATTTTTGTTCTTTTTAACTGTTGAAATTAGGATTTCGAATTGATTTTGGGTGTTTAATTATTGGTTAAAGAGATCAAAAGTTGAGGAAGATGGTATTTTTGAAAGAAAAAAAAATATAGAAATCTTTTACATAATTTTTTAAGAACCAAATTGAAACTTTTTAATCCACCTTTTTATTTTTTTTAGTTGATTTTTTTTTAAAGACACTTGCGCAACTATGAAACTTTGAGTCACACATTTGTTATTATTTCAGCAATTCAGAGCTATTTGTTAGCATTTAGAAAGTTTGAGGAAATATTTGTTACAATTGAATGTTTGGGGTCAATAACAACATTGAGCCAAGTTCAGGGGTTTATTTGTTAGCATTTATAAAGTTGAAGGGGGTATTTGTTACAATCAAAAGTTGAAGGGGTCACTAGCAACATTGAACCAAGTTTAGAAGATTATTTGTATATTCGGCCTTTACTTTATTTCTATTTTATTAGCAATCAATTTATAATCATCAAATGAAATATAAAATAAACTAATAATTACCTTATAACAAATAAATTAATCATATAATTTTTCTTGTTTTATTTATCATATATGTAAATAGTTCTCTTATTCCGCTTATATCTGTAATTAACTTTTATTTTAGGGATAAGTTTAAAAATAGTGCTCGTAGTTTATTCAATGTTTAAATAGAGGTATGTGGTTTAACAGTTTGCAAATAGAGGTACATGGTATGATTATTTTGCAAATAAAAATATGTGATATGAATATTTCTACAAAACAGAATATCCGAAATCACATTATTAAGTTTTGATGATATTTTTATCTTTTAAACAACTTATATACATTGACAAAATATTGATCTTTCAAATCGAATTGCAAGTTGCAAAATGGACTTAAACGTCAAATTAGTCTGTAAATCATCAAATTATAAAAGAACGTAAAACATCCATAATATGATTTATGATTTCGATTGAGTGAGAAATGTCATTAAATGATATATTTTATCGACATGTAAATATACATTTTCTTAAAAAGAACGAAATATACTTTAATGGAATTGAAACGTAAAGTTGTAATTTAAAATATCTTATTTTGCAAAAAACTTTATACCACGTACCTTTATATGCAAATGCTTAAACTACAAATCTCTAATTGCAAATTCACGAAACCACAGACATTATTTTTAAAGTTATCCTTTTATTTTAATATAAACAAGTCATTTAAGTCTATCTAAATTTGTCCTTCCTTCCCAAAAGGAATAAGAACTCAACGACATATCCTTCCATGGAAGTCTCAAATTCCTCCAACTTGAACATTGAATCCCTTAATAATCCCCACTATTGAAATAAGCTACCCTATCTTGTCCGAAATTAAATTCATTAATGACGAACCAGTCCTCAAATCACCCAATTCTGTCGGCTTCCTTCAATCAAGACCTCAGGTAGGTACTCTTTCCAATTCCTAATCTCCAATTCAAATCACACAATTTCATCTTATTGCCCTAATTTTTCTCCGCAGTGCCTTCGCAGTTTCCACTAGGGACGGATTTAAAATTTTCGACCCCAATTCTGGCCGTGTCTGCTATGAAAGAGGCACGTAACTATTCTTTTTGTAAATTAGTTAAAAACTTTAGGTTATTTCTATTAAAACCTTATTAGAAGTTAAAGTTTCGACAACCTGGTTGAAAGTTAAATTTTTGAGGGTAATGTCCTAAAATATTAACTGCTATTAAGTTTTAATTATTAAAATGTGAATTTATTAATACTCTTTATTTGATAACTTGACACTAAATTGGCATTAAAATTACAGTATTTTTACATTTGTCAACGTCATCAAATAAGGTCCACATTTTTATACTTGACTGACTAAATAAGTCACGTTTTGATAGACTCAATAGGTCGTCCTCAAAGTTGCGAGTCTAAAATGATTTTTTTAGACAACTTTAACTACTTGCATATATGGTTTTGTACTTTTTCTTTTTTTTCATCCTGCTCTTTAAAACGTAATGGAATATTGCGTTTGTTCGTTTTGGTAGCTGTGGGAGCTTTTAATATAGTGGAAATGCTGTATAGCTCTAGTCTTCTAGCCATTGTTGGAGCTGGCGAACAGGTCAATCCGTTCATTTATTTATTTTTAGCAGTTTTTTTGGTTGTAATTTCTGGTTTTGAAGTGTTTGTTACTCATAAATGGTGCTTTTGAACTTGAAACAGCCTTCTTTATCGCCTCGTCGTCTCTGTTTGTTCAATATTACAACGGGAACTGCTCTTCGGGAATTGAATTTCTTAACTTCTGTTCTTGCTGTTCGGTTGAATAGAAAAAGGTCTGGCATTTCTTTAACTTCTTCCTCTGACTTGTTACACTAGTTGTCATGTTCAGTAGATGACCAGAAGATGCATACACCTCGATAAAATGATGAGCATATTAACTTTTCTATTAAGCTCTATCGTGTTATTAAGTTCGGTATGTGCTATATTATAATGTAGGATTTAACTGACTTCAACTTAATTATATTGCAAAACTGAACGCTATATTCTTGTTCTAGATTTTTATTCAGTTCATATTATAGTTTGTATGACTGTCGATCGTTTTAGCTACAGGATTTAATATGATGAAGTTGAGCTATTTAATGTTGCTTAGGGATTTTGTTCCTTATGCTTTTCTTTTTGCCTCATATATTTTGATTTCTATTCTGATATCTCCATTTCTCCCTGAGCCCCCAAATTCACTATTTTCTCTTTCTATCACGAGGAACAAATTAAAGCAAAAAAGAAGGTCCTCTTAAGGAAGCATATCTGAAAATGGAGCTAATACTTCCTGTCCAAATTTTGGATTTGAGGGAAATTCCCAACGCGGTTTGGGTTAATCAAACTGAAATTATTTTAAAAAGTATTCTTTTAACAAACATGTGTAATTTAAACTATTCTAGAATGAGTAAAGGTGTAATATACTTTTGTTTACACTTTGTTATTTTATTTCATACAAAAGGAACAAATTATTTCCAAAGTGAATGGAACTATGATGCAATGTTGGTATTGTTGATAGTGAAAAACATACACCTTTTTTTTTTTTTTTTTTTTTTTAATAATTTAACAAATTTGAATGGATTTTGATTTTCCACCACTTGATCGTTGCAGGCTTGTAGTTGTTTTGCAAGACAAAGCTTACATTTATGATTCAAATAGTCTTGCAATATTGGACACTATTGATACAGTGCCAAATATAAAAGGTGATGTTAGAAAATATTTCTTTTGCATTTATGTTAGCATTCATATAACCAGTGCGTGTGTATTCTTCCAAGTCTTTGGCATTTATACGAAGTGGCAAATTTATAAGGATATTTCTTGTGTTGCATTTCCTGTGGGAGAACGAATTGTTCATTTTTGGAATCACAACCTTGTTAACGAGGATTGAAAACTTTCAAAAAGAAGCTTTTGGTTTGTCTTATTGTATGATGGTGTCCTAAACTCATCTATAAGCAACTGAGATACCTAAATGTTCTTTACTATGATAGACGTATATATTTGTTAAAAAATGAAATTAACTGTTAAGTTTCTCAGTAATTTTTTGTTTATTAGGAAAGGGAGGGGGGATTCCGCTACTCCCTTGTTCAATCATGTTATTACAGTTTTATTGATGTGTTTTTCCATTGTATTATGCCTCTATGTATTTTAAAGAAAATCCTCGCAATTAGTTATTAATTTCTGGAAGGGAAGAGAATGTTAATTTTGATGCCTTCGCCTTTTGAATTATCATTTTTCCCCCATTTTTAAACCATCCAAGTGCCCTGAGTTTTTAATTTATTTGTCAGGGCTTTGTGGATTCTCTCCAAATTTGGATGGCTGCTTCTTGGCTCTTCCTGCAAGTACGACAAAAGGATCAGTGTTGGTGTACAATGTCATTGAACTCCAGTCTCATTGTGAGGTGTATTTTATATTGGGATAATGAATATGAGTGATGGATTTGAGAGTACATCATATGGTTTTCATAGTTGAGTCTGATAGCTTGGCTCTTTTTAATTCCCACTTGCTTTGCCAGGGTTCTTTTTTTCCAAAGATAGCATTCTAGTTCATGTTATAAAACATATTAGCACACAAATTATCAGTCCACATTCTGTAGATGTTGACCTACTACGTGCAGAAGAATTTCTGATAGAAAAGAGCAGAAATACCATGATGATTTTTGCCCATATTTGTTATTTGCTTTGGAACTGATTATTAGGAAAGATATTACATTTAGGCTTCGCAGTTCTGTTCTCAATTTTTCAATTGCAAGTTTACGAAAGTCAACTATTATGTCCAGCAGCCATTAATATTTATAATGTTTCTTAGTTCTGTATCATCTCTCTTACATGATCTATGTCCTTGCTTATGTCTCAAAGTGTTTATTTGTATTACCACCCCCTGTCCCCTCTTGGTTAGAGTATTATGGCAGTTACTGCTTTTGGTATCTGCATTGCAGCAGTTTGTGTGTGGCTTATATACTTTTATATGAAAAATAAATAAATGATAGACAAAGAGCAATATTTTGCAGTTTTTTCCATCATAGCTTTTCAAGAGATCTAAGGGTTCTCTCCATACTAGCCCTTTCTTGTTCTTAGTAATCATAGGTTCAAAAGGAAGAACAGAAAAAAAATTATTCACTCACAGATCCATAACTGGATCCTTGGACAGTAAGAACAATTTCCATAATTGTTGCACATTTCTAGTTCCATGCCATAGTTTATTTCTAGATTTTATGCCACCTATCTTATTAAATAATGAACAATGATGTGGCATTGCTGCTTATATTCTATTCTTGTCTTGTCTCTGCGAGTATATTGCCCCATACCCATATTACAAGCAGGATTTTCTTCTGCTCAAGTGTCATCCAAAATTATTATGACATTGCACCTCGTAAAATCTTCTCAAGGACCTTCTCTTCTAAAGCTTGCAACTTTGCTCCCTGAGTTAGCAGTGGGATCTTCACATAGGTTTCCTCAGGATTGCTTCTACTTGTCGAAAATTTAATAGACTATATGCTAATTTTTATGCATTTTCCTTGTCCTTTGGCACTTCATATGTATATGTATTGACTCAACTTGCAGATTGATGCTCACCGTGCACCGTTAACTGCAGTTACCCTTTCTTCCAATGGGATGTATATTGCAACAGCTTCTGAACAGGGAACCATAATCAGAGTTCATCTAGTTCTTGAAGCAACTAAGGTGAATAAAATATGCATTCTAATTGATTCTGTAGTAGATCCCATCCTAGTAAGTATTACGGCCATGTATTACCATATTTATGCTTTTTTGTTTAAACAGTCATATAGTTTCCGAAGGGGGACATACACATCAACAATATATTCCCTGTCATTTGGACCTTCAGCGCAACTTCCGGATATACTTGTAGCTGCAAGTTCTTCAGGATCTGTTCATGTCTTTTCGCTGGGGTTTGCGATAAATCAGAGGTCAGATTGCGGGATGATCTCAGATTTTAGCAATTTTGGTCCTTGATTCTTATTTGTCTTTTATTTAATTAATACCTCAGGCATTTTTTACACTTGCATATGCCAAAATGCATATACTATATGGACAATTTTCAATCTACTGCATGTTCACTACTAGAGCAGGAAAGAAAATCTTCTGACAATCACAATGTAAATAAATAGCATTTGAAAGGTGTTGGACAATTTAGCATAATGTTTTCTGACGTACGTGAGCTTCCTGAAACACCATTAGGATCTTAATGTTGCACTCAAATTGCTTATGCATTATTTTCACAAAAAAATTTCAACCATTTTATCTTTGTTTTATTAATATTTTTTATTTTCGTGCAAAATCATTAACCTTTGAAAAATTTATGTATGTCTCATTTTTGTTTAATCTTTGCAGAAGCAGAAAATCAAGTGGTTTTCTTGGGTCAATATTACCTGATTCTGTTAATGATGCTCTTGATCCAGCTCATCATCATGTGCTTCACAATGCTGCTCCAGCTGGAATGAAAAGGTGGATCTAATTTAATCTAACAATTTTCTTGTTAAGGTAGTTGGTGGATACTGGATGCTCAAATGCACACACATTTATCAATCTGTATTTGAAACCTAAGCTTGGCTCCTTAACGAAGTTATTTTATAAGCTCAGAAGAACATTCTTGTTATAATGCACGTTGGAATATCTATGGACTTTAACTTAGATGTGTCTTTTTGTCATGATATCGGTTCAGAAACAAATTAGGATTTAATTAGGATGCTTAATTGCTTGTTATCGTTTTATTTAGTCATTATTTTCCTATTTAAGTTGTTAGAGAAGCTGAAACGCTCACAGCTGTAATATTGCCATGTCAGCAGTATTTTAGTATTTAGTGTTCCTCTTTGTAAGGTTTCATTATCAAAAATATTATCCATGAGTTTATCTCCCCTTTCCTTCTTCCTGTACTCTCTTCTCTACCCTTTTCTCCCTAACTCTCTGTCTCTTTTCTCTTATATTCTTATCTTCTCCTTAAGACCTTTCTGTCCTAATCTTCTACTCTTAGAAACCATATTCGTTACACTTTTCTCATAATCTCAGAGGATAATTGGCAGAATCATGCCATTGGTTTCAAACTGTCAATCATTTCATATAAATTTGTGTGTAATTGGTGTATCCTTAATAAGCTATTAACAGTATGCTAGCTTATGGTTAAATTGGTGTTCTAATGAAAATATATAAAGTGTTGTCTCTGTTCCTCTGTCTCTAGATGCTTACATCATTTTACAAATTCGTGTTGACATTTTGGTCTACAGTTCAAAGCAGTTACAAGTTTGCCTAATTGCATATATTGTTGCTTAAAGGCACTGATTTACTAAGCAAGTTATTTGATACAGTTATGTGGCAGTGCGCAAGGTGGACAAGGTTGCTGATACATCGTCAAATGATTTTATCACTTGTCGGTGAGTTTCTTAGTGTTCGGACTTGATTTCCCCCTGTGATAGCCAATTGTGAATATGAAAGCAGCAAAGATAAAACTTGAATTAAATGACAGTTATACAGGCTTTACTTTCCAGTTTCCGTAAGTGTCAAGTTTCTAATGCAAGACATCTAGTTTTAGCGTAATAGAACTAGGGCACGTAGAAAAAGAAAACAAGATTGATAATTAACAAATTCTTTCAATTTTTGTTCTCAAGTCCACAGGTATAGTATTTCTAACCAAGCCAAACAGGAATTCTTTTATGATGGAATGTTTAATTAAATCAGTGAAATTTTTCTTCAGTAATTTCACCTATCCAGCTAACTGTTAATTTCAATTATAATTTGTATGTTTAATTAGTCAAACTGAACTGTTTTTAATATAATAATCTGAAACTATTTTTGTTCAACCGAGCTTCTGAATTAAGTCATTTTGAGCTACTGAATTAAGTCATATGAGATCTCAAAAAAAGAAATTGATGTGAAATTGAGCTTTGTTTTTAAGTTCACACTGACAACTTCTCAACCTATGAAAAATGTCTGTTGGAGAAGTCTTCAATGTGAATTGAAGTAGATTTGAGAGCTTAATCTAACTGGAAATAAAAGTTTGAAGGCTCAATAGGTCACTTCATCAGAAGTTAAATTGCTCCACAGACCAAATGAAGGTCTCAGGAGTAATGTGTTATTGTTTATATATAGGTGAGATATATATTGTTAGTAAAACTGATATTTTATGCATTTAGTCTGTTTAAATTTTTTGACGATAGTGGACTGTAAAATTGTTATTTTTACGAAAACAAGGACGATAACTGAAGCAGGCAGCAACATGTTTTACTGATTTTACCAGACATTCAACCTTGTGGTTATTCAATATCCAATTTCATTGATTGATATGATTTTATGGCTTAGTATTTTTTTCTGTATACTCTTATAATGTGTAAAAAATGAGCTAACAAATACATACACATTGTGATTACATTTAATTTTTCTCAGGAAGTTTGCATGCATTAGGAAACTAGAAATTTCTTGTAGATATCTTAATATTAGCTTATTTTCTTCTATTTTGGAATTTGCAGGGCCACACTATCAGTAATAACATTTAATGGGTATTTCCAGGAGTACATTGTAAATATTAACAACCAGAATGAATCTAAATGGAGTCTGGAGCGTGAATTTAATCTTTTGACAGTTTTATCAGGTAATGCCATAAATATTAGTAATTAATTGTTGCATTGTATCTTTGACTTCTCCAGCTCTTCGAAAGCCGTCATAATTTTATTTTATCGTGCTGATCTTAGGTGAAGAACAACATTTTCAGTTAGTGTGATGGAATTTACGAGTTGCAAAGACACTAAATGGCTAAGGGGAACTAAAGAAAGTGCAAATCTGATGTCGGAAAGATGGTGCCGTCTTTTACAAAAGATCAGCTTGAATGGATTGCCAAGATTTGCTTAGTCTCGACATGTAAGTATACTTGACTTCATTGCCTGTAAATACATGGATCAGCTATGGAATCACTTGAAGAAAGCATCTAAGCTATCTTCAATTCACCATCTTCTTTGGGTTTTCTTCTAATGTAAAATAAAATTTCAATCTATAGCATCTCTCTTTGGTTGGTTTTGTCTTTCTGGCTAAATTTTCTTGAGCTTCATTATAACCACTCATTTTACTGAGTATCAGTAGAGACTACACTATCAATTTGGAAGAATCAACAGTAAGACACCATATAGCATAGTTAGAAAAACAGAGGATTGAATTTCCTTATAAGTAAATATCAATAAATTACACAACCCAAGAATTTTGATGATTCAATGATCATAGAGCTATACGTTTATATGATATATGATATCGCAGGGTAATGGGGGACTACATAGTGGTTCAGCATGTCCTGGGAAGTTAGTCGACAACGCTCTTCAACTGGAGTTGTTAAACCTGTGTAGCTGTAATGAGAAGACCTGTTAGCTTCCAATCTTATGATTATAGAAATGTTTGCAAATAAGTTGTTCAAAGTCACTCAAATAACAGTAAATCTCAAAAGCTGAAAATTGAACACTTGTCAAGATAATACCAGAAAGTTTGATTTTGATAGTGAATTATGAGTAGCTACTTGCTACTATTTGCAAGAACGAAACTCAAATAGAAAAATGTAAATGAATGTTTGAGTTTGATAGAACGTGATTGAGCATAATGGCATCGAAATAGAACAAAATAAAAACATGAACTGATAATTTGTCTTGTTAACTGAAGCAAAAATGACCCGACCTGGGCGCTTTACAAAATAAAAAATCACTGCAAGTTATTGAGAAACCATTACCTTCTAAAAACTATGGTGCCTTTGGCTCACCTGTCACTGCATAATATAGCTCCTTTGAAGCTCGCTTCTGATTGAAATGAGTTGAGCTACGACCTCACTTATTCTCGTTCTTTCTTCTGGTGATTCAGCTGAACAAGCAACTCCGATATGAAGGATTGAAATGAAGCAGTCCCATGTCTTTTTTTCCCTTGTGTTGATATCAGCGTTTTTTGTACTTTTGCTGACAAGGTTTGGATCTAATATTTCCACCACTTGTTCAGGCAAAGCAGCCTTAACATAGTGATGAAGGCTTAAACCTTCAATAAACATATCATTCGTAGGCCTTTTCCCTGTAAACATCTCCAGCACGAGAATTCCATAACTATAAACATCTCCATTTGTTGACACCTTGTTGCCCATTCCATACTCTGTTCATATACACAAACACAAGTAGGCTTTGATTATGTAAACAGAGAAACTGAGAGAGAAATAAACTCTATATTGAACCCATAGGTGATGCACACATTTATGACATGGTATCAAAGCCTCTTGGTCAGCTTGTGTTGTTTATGTTAGAGACTAATATAAAAGATGTTGTTAGGCCTTAACTATTAGCTCAAGCTTTTATATCGGTTACTTTACAAATTACTACATATTTGAAGTCAGATAGAAGTAGAACAAATGCATTATGTAAAATATGTAGTTAAAAAGACTAATATTTACCTGGAGGAGCATAACCCGTAGTTCCTCTTACTCCAACAGAACTTGATTGAGCAATGGCATCGTTAAGAAAAATCTTAGCCAACCCAAAGTCACCTACATGGCCAGTCATTTCTTCATCAAGAAGAATATTGCTCGGTTTTAGATCACAGTGAAGGATTGGTATTTCACACTGATGATGAAGATAGTCTAGTGCATTTGCTATGTCAATAGCAATATTCAACCTTTGTAAAATGCTCAACATTCTTGGTTCTTTATCTCCCTCTTCTAAGTTTTCCGGAGGATGCAACCAGTCTTCTAGGCTCCCGTTTACCATCAACTCATAAACCAAGGCCTTAAAATCATTTTCATGATAGTCGATACCCGAGCATACAGTAAGTACCTTAACTAGGTTTCTATGTTTGATGTTCCGTAGGGCTTCACACTCAGCTAAGAAACTCTTGATAGCGCCTGGTCGGATTAGATTAAACACCTTGACTGCAATAGAAGTTCTTCCGTTATCAAGTATTCCCTTGAAAACGGATCCAAAACTACCGGAACCAATCAAATTAGCAGATGAGAACCCATCGGTAGCATTGTATAGAGTTTGATAAGATAGTTCCATGAGATGTTTCTGTGGAAAGTTTGAAACAGGTTGTTTCTGTTTCTTCTGCCTAAACCAGAGGTATAGTAAAGCAAGCATTAGAAAAGTGACTACCAATAGGCTAGCCGTGATGGAAATCACTAATTTGGAAGTAGTAGTCAATCCGCTCTTTTTAGATGCAGTGGAAACACAGGATGGCAAGTGAAATGCCGGGATGCCTCCGCAAATTCTGTTGTTTCCTTGGATTGAAGTATCGTTAGAAAATCTGAAGACTCCTTTCGTAGGGACCAAACCCTCAAAATTATTGTAAGACAAATTCAAATGCTCTAACAAGACAAAGCTTGACAAAAACTCCGGAATTTCACCTGACAAATTGTTGAGAGATAAGTCTAAAACCTGAATAGCTTTTAGTGACTTTAAGGATGAGGGAATGGACCCTTGGAAATTGTTTCCGCTCATGTTTAGTGCTTCTAGAGTTGTACAACTGCCTAGAGTGCTTGGAATCTCACCCGATAATTTGTTTCCAGAAACATCAAATTTTCCCAGAGTTTTCAAATTCCCTACTTCATTTGGTAATGCTCCAGTCAATTTGTTTTGAGATAGATCAAGAATGATTGACAACGAAGAGAGGCTAACAACTTCTTTGGGAATGCTACGACTGAAATTGTTTCGGGAAAGATCTAACGTAAGTAAGTTTTTGCAACTTCCTATGTTTGAAGGTATGCTGCCTTCTAGATTATTTCCACTTGCATCGAGTTCAATCAACTCTGTCAAGTTACCCAAAGAGGCCGGTAGATCACCAGAAAATTTGTTCATGCTAAAGCGTAAAGACTTTAGATTTTGAAGATTTCCTAAGACATGTGGAATCCTACCCGACAATTGATTGGATGATACATCGAAAGACTCCAAATTAACTAGATTCCCTATCCCAATTGGTATTCTTCCCCAGATATTATTAGAATATATTTGAAATCTGGTGAGATTTACGGGAAAATTGCTCACCATATCTGGTAGAACCCCTCCAAAGTTATTGTTGTCTATTTCTAGCAACTCTAGTCCAGTACTTGCATTGATAACTGAATTGAGAAAGCTCAAGTCATCGCCTTTGTTATTTCCTAGATAGTTTTCAGCTAGCAGAAGCCATCCTAACCCAGTCAAATTATCTAGAGACGGCACTTTGCCGGTGAATTTGTTTGTAGACATTCCAAGTTCCATTAGATTTGACGCATTGGATAATGAAGCTGGAATATTTCCAGTGAGACTGTTCCCTCCGACAGAAAAATATTGTATACTTGAAAGAGAGAAGCCTAGATCAGAAGGTAAATTACCTTCAAGATAATTAACTCCTAGGTCAAAAACCTCCACAAAAGAAAGATTGAAGACAGAAGGAGGTATAGTTCCTGATAGATTATTCACTGACAAACTTAAGAAAGTAAGATTCTTGAGTTGACCGAGTGTATCGGGTATGTCCCCAACCAAATTATTTCCAAGTAAAGAGAAGGTAGAAAGATATGATAAGTTCCCTACAGAATTAGGAATACTTCCTGTTAAATAGTTGTTCTCTATGGCAACGTATACCAGCTTCGACAAATCGCCAAAACTTGGAGGAATTTCTCCTTCAAGCTTGTTGAAATTGAAATTGATGAATTTGAGATTAGAACACCGTGTGAAAGCGGTTGGAATCTTCCCTCCTATTGAATTATTCCGCAAGAAAATTTGTTCGAGCCGACGCAAACGTCCAATCTCTGGTGGGATTTCATGAGTAAAAAAGTTGTTTCCGAGCCGTAAGATTCTGAGAAAGGTCAAGTTGCCAATGGAAGGAGAGATAGAACCCTCATGGTGTTGAGTTCCAACATAACCACCCTCTTATGTCTCACTCCGCAGGTCACGCCATACCATTGGCAGAAATCAATGGAATCGTTCCATGAATTCAAAACGCCAAACGGGTCTTTAGTTATTTTTGCTTTGAAGTCGAGCAAGGCGCGAAAATCGGTGTCATTAGCAGAAGCAGCAAGAACAAGAGAGCTTGATCCATTACAGAAGAGAAATACAATCATAAAAATGCAGGAAACTGAGAATTGCAAGTAGCATATCATCCCCATTTGCTGTCAAAAATATTATGCGTATGAACAATCATGTATCATATATATTTGTTCATGTCATGTCATGTCATGGAAAGATAATGGTAGGACGTTGACTTAAAAGTCAACGTCGTTTATCCCATACTTCACGGCAGCCAGACAATGACATGGTATATTTTTTATTTATTTTTTGTTTTTATATACCACTTAAGTTCTATTCTTCTGAAATTGCTGAATAGAACTGAAACTGTTGAATAGAACTGAAATTGTTGTACTGAACTGAAGTTTCCGAATGAAATTGCTGAAATGTGTTTTTTTGTTTTTTTTGATGTAATTTTTGCTGAAATATGTTAAATATAAGTAAAAAAGATCAGGGATTTAGTGCATGAAAAAACAACAAATATTGTAAAGTTAATTGTATTCTTCACAAATATTTCTTTGTCTATTCAACCCTCACTCCTCAGTCAAACTAGCTTGCTTATTTAGTTTGGTGAAATTCCACTTTTATAATGGTATTGGTGTCTTTCATAATTTGTTGTTGTTGTTGTTCGGGCAACAAGACACTAAATTTTGTTGGGTTAGAAACTTCATGTATCGATATGAAAGATAATATTTTAGGTCGTTGATGGAGAATCAGAGGGCTATTTCCGTTTTGGGTTTTGATTTATTGAATTGGTGTCATTGTTATTTGTTCTAACAATTATTGTTGAAAGATCACTATTGTGCAACTATATGAAATTGACTTTCTCATATTTTGTCAACATTTTAAAAAAAGGATATGCCCTGTTTTATAAAAGATACCTTAGTTACCTTTTGAAATTATGCCCTGGTTTTTATGTTTTAATTCAGTTTAGTTCAATAATTTTCTTTTCGTAAATGTACTCCAGTTAAATAATTTTCAGTTCAATAAATTTGGGTCATATAGAACATGGCCTTACTAAATTAAACTAGATTATGCCTTTGAAATTTTATGTTCTCCTAATAGCCGTTTCAACTTGGTTAAAACATAATTATTTGATTCTTGAATTTATCTAAAAAGCTTGATTGATCATTCCACACTTTGGTGTTATTCATGCTTATCGAAATTTGCTTAAAACAATCAATTAATCTATTTGTTTAACCTGGTATCAAGCATGCACATTTATTTCCGTCTAACTTAAGGAATAAAGTTGTTTCATAGATAGGAAATCTCATTCCTTTTATCATATTCCAACTGGTTCTCGAAGATGTTAAACGCATTGGCAAAACGCTTCGTGAAAACTCGTGATGTGGTTCTCAACGCTTTTCAGTTCAATAGTTTAGTCGCTTTGTACTTTTATATACAACACTATTTAGCATTCTGTAGAGATCGAACTACCACACTATTTATATAACACACTAATACATATCAAAATCACCATTGATGATTTCAAAAATGACATATTCCAAGAATTAATGATGCTCTGAGCAACTTCAATTCTTCAACTTTTTTATTTTATTTTGAGAATAATTAGATGATATTTGATGAAGCGAGAGAAAGTTAAAGTTTAGAGAGAACTATCCAAAAAGTAATGATTTTCGAGGATCAGAAATGTAGATTCATAACATCTTTAACTCGCACGATAATTCGTTTTGAAGTTGTGAATGGTAATTTTATAGCCTCAATATGCAAGAAATTGTTAAAATTTGTTAGAGTCATCGTTTTAACAAAGAATCCTCTATTTACAAATTAGTAAAAAAATAAATTAAAATTTGCTTTTTTTCTTTATAATCCACTTCCATTTTGAATGTGGATGAGGTACGAAAGACATTTCTTTTGTTTTTTGTAATATTTTTCAATTATTAAACATTTTTTATTTATTCGGATGAATATATAATAACAAAAATTAAATATAATAAAGTTAAAAATACATATGAATTATTAAATAATGTTCTATAAACTGTTTGGAGTTGCGTTGAAGTGGTGAAACTCAAAACTTTCGAAGGATCCTTCAAATGAATCTTTGACGATAAGCTTTATTGATTAACTCATCCTACAACAAACAGTTTGCAATTACCGTTTTTAATCCCATATATCAACAAGACTAAAATTGACTATTTATGAAATTTTTGATAGCGTAGCAATTATTCAACACAAGATTGAAATTATGATTTTCTTTTCTTTTCTTTTCATTATACGAAGCCTGGCTCATTGTTGAAATTCTGTTTTCTTTTCCTTTGTTTTATAAACAGAATTTCAACAATGGGCCAGGCTCAATACTGCTCCAGCCCATCAAAGGATGTTTCTCATAAAAGTTCACCCTGATTTGGTTTCATATTCTAATAAAAGCACGTAAGTAAAGCTATAGTCACTTTGTTTTCTAGTCACTTTGTTTTCTATTTACTTTATTTGTACTTTGTTTCATCTACCATTAGATTAGTTTTTACACCATGATCTAATGTTAGACAAAACAAAGTAATAGTTACTTTGTAAAAAATATAGTCACAATAGAATTTCCCAAAGCATGTAATATGATTTCGGACAATTATACATTATGTGAGAAATTATGGTGTATCATCTTTGGGTTAATTCATACTATGGTGTATCATCTTTCATTTGTCACTCTAATATGTATTACATTTCTGCAAAGTCACAATTAAGTACACAAGTACAAAAAATCACTGTTTTAAACGATGGATGCCTTGATTGTCTAGGCGCTCAAAATTGAGACTCCAACTAGACCGATCTGACCGCTTAGGTTCATAAAATCTGACTAATCCCCGATATACCCCCGACTAGGTTTCGAAGGTTCTCAACTGTCTTACTAGCGCCTAGCGATTATTAATACACTGCTAAAATTTACTGATTAAAATTGGCCAAAATGCAGCATCACACATTTTCCGTATTTCCCTTAAAAAATCTATGTCACCTTCTTTTCTTTTTTTTATCTTTTTCCTTTAAAAAATGAGGTCAAATTACCAGTGATTTTAAGTGCTTGTATATTTTATTGTGAGATCATAGAAAAGTGGTATATATTAGAGTGACAAATGAAAGGTAGTATACAATAGTGTGAGTTAACCCAAATATGGTACACCATATGTGTAATTTACCCTACATTATGTGTTTGCCATATTTTTTAATTAATCTAATTAACGTGTTTTCCCCAATTAGAAAATCATAATATTTTTTTTTGCGTACATTAGAAATTCTTATTATTCAAATCAACCTTGATACATCTTACCCAACTTATAATTAATGTCATAGTTTTATAAAAAAAATAATAAAAAATCTTACCAAATTGCGTTTAACTCTTCATTTTTTCGCCTAACCATTGACCCCAAGACTCGGTCTGAGCCTTGGCATCCTTGAAAGTTTCACCGGCTTTATTCTGAACATCATTAGCAACCTTCTGAACTTGGTCTGAAAATTCGGGATCACCTTTATTCTTGTCGTCGTCGTGATCGTGATCGTCATCATCTCCTAATACCGGTTTACATACATATGCTACCAATAATACCAACATAAACATTGCTGCAATCTTTCTCATTTTTCCTTAATTTTGTTTGCTAATTAATCTTCAATCTCTAATGGCTTCTCTGTTAGGAATTTATAGTGTCAATATGATGATTGGGACCCGTTTTTTATGCATTATATTTGAAATGGTCTTGGTCTCTACTATAGGCAACCCATTCATTTCTCTCTTTTTAGGGCCAGATTAAGTTTATGGTGACCAAATGAGTCAACTTTTAACATAAAATTCGGTTAGAATTATATATTAATTCCACTTGGGTTTGAAAATTGAAGTTAAATTAAAAGAACAGTATGTTTAATGTGATTGTTGATAAAATTGTAAAATTCTTATTTCGAATTATAAATAATGCAATTTCAAACGTGACTTAATATGATAAAAATATAAGTGATTAAGGTTGTAGAGTGTCTACATACAAGTTAAAAATGTCATACACTAAAAAAAATTCTTAATGATTTTTATCTACTAATTTAAGTAATAAGATTCATGACATGTTAGATTAAAAGATGTTAATTCAATCTTTCGATTTAACCAATTGAGTTACATGGTACCAAATTCTTTATGTTAAAGAGGTCGAGGGTTCGAAATCCGGCTACTGCTCTCGCATTTCCAGTCAACTTCCATATATGCAGCTACAATTTTATAGTTAATAAATAAATCAAAATCATAATTTCTTTATTTTTTGGAAAGAATTAAAATCTTTAGTTAGATTCACAAAATCACTCTGTAAGTGAGATTCATTACACAATATTTATTTAATTTTGGAGTAAAGTTAAATAAAAATATTTGTGGTTTCACCTTTTTGCAGGAAAAGGATTGTGAAATATATTTTTGCAAACACACGATTGTGCTTTTACACTTTTTCTAAAAAAAATGACATTTTAGTTAAACGTTATAAAACGTATTATTAACGACCTTAAAATGAAAATTTCAAGAATTAAAGTTGCTTAATACCATATTTACCACGAAACCACATTTTCAGTTTTCAAAAATCATCGTTCTTTAGTCATTCTCTTTCTAAACGTTGTCTTTCTCTCTCCTCACCGAACACCGTTTAAATGATCACGAAATAAAAAAGTTGAAGAATTAAAGTTTCTAAAAATATCATTTTATTTTGGGATATATCCTTTCCTAAGTCGTGAACGGTGACTTTAAGAGCGTTAATGAAAAAAGTCTTTATTTTGCTAAAATGTGAAACCACAATCTTGTGTTTGCAAAAAAAAATTCCACAATCCTTTTCCTGCAAAAAAAGTGAAACCACATTGTTTTTTTTTTTTTTAACTTTACCCTTAATTTTATTAAGATTAATTTCAAATAAGTGTAATTTGGTTTCACGTTTTTTAAATAAAAGACTGTGGTTTGACTTTGAGCAAATAAATAATTGTGGTTTCTATTGTTTGCAAAATTAAAGGAATTGTCGATTTTGTTGATGTGAACAAAGACACTTTTTGTCAAATAAAATTCTGACTTTTGAGCTTAACTTTCACCTAATTGGTTAAAAGTTTGAAAAAATATTTGGACAAAAAATGTTCTCGTTTACGTTAAGAAAATCGATCATTTTTTTAATTCTGCAAACAATGCAAACCACGATCATTTATTTGCTCAAAGTCAAACCATAGTCCTTTATTTATAAAAACACAAAATCATAAATTACTTATTTAAAAATAAAAGAGCTACATTTGCATTTTCTTTTTCAAACAAAAAAAAATAAACAAACATATAAACCATTTATTTTCATTTGTGAAGTAAATAACGGTACAAATAAATTACTATTTTCCATCTCTTTCCCCTACGCCAAAACAGCTTGATGAACTTGAACAGACAGTTGGTGGCGGAACTCCTTGTCCGGCCGGCGAGAATGCGAGTTGCAGTTTGGTGTGCTTGACTTTAATGTTCTTCTTGTGTGTTCCATGATTTTGACGTTTGCTTTGCAGATAGTGTTGCACAACAACTGTAGCATCATTGATCATGGCTTCTTCTTCTTCTTCTTCTTCTTCTTCTTCTTCTTCTTCTTCTTCTTCTTCTTCTTCTTCTTCGAGCATTTCCAGAAGCATTTGTATGTTGTTAGACATGGTAACTCGTGTAGAATGAATCGAGTAGATTGGTGTTTGAGTTTAACTGTGTTTTACCTAATGACATCTATTTATAATACAAAAATATACTCATGTCATATGACTGTTAAAACTTGTTATTTTAACCAGGCCCAACTCTGAGTTTTGGAGGCCTCGGTGCTAGAAAAAAAATTAGTTTTTTTTAACAGAATCGTTAATCTAATTTTTCAAAACTTAAAGTTCTTCTATTAGAATTTTCAATTTAGAGGCCCCAATATTGTATTGAATCAAAAACACATACAAGTCACAATGTATACGCTATAACGTCAAAACAAATAATTTACTTATTAAAAAAATAAATTCAATTTAACACTAAGTACTTAAATTTAGTTTCACAGCCATGTGCGACGGGGCGCCTTGCACCTCCTCATCTACGGCTCAGAAATTACATTATTTTCAATTTCGAATTATGCTGTAGGTTTCAAGCAAAAATTCGAAGTTTGAGGAGGACTACACTGAAAAATACCCAAGTAAAATGTGAAGTTGCTTCACATTTGATTACTAGAGAAATTGCTCATAATCTTTGTCTCTTGTTGAATATTATTACTCTGAAATCCATTCCCTTTCTCCAGCTTCAATGAAAATTCTCACAAGAAATAATTCTTTTTTCTCTAACTTTGAATCAATCTATATAAATATGATGCAAAATTGAGGCAACTTTACACCCTTTTAACCACTATTGCTACATAACAAATAAATAAATGGCATACATAGAGATAAAACTAACGAAAACTAGATTCTGACAATGTTCATGGCTTCTCAATGTACTTGGGTTTCATCACTTTTTCTGGTTATTACTACCCTAATATCTGCCAATTTAGCCGGAGCCTCTACTATCCAACCTCGAGGATTCGCTACCAGATTGATCCATCGGAATTCCATCTATTCCCCATATTACAATCCTAATGAGACAGTTGTAGACTCCATAAATCGGGCTATGAAATCATCGGCAGCCTGGGTTGCTCACTTGTACTCACAAGCTACCAGAGAGATAGGTATGAAAGATTTTCAGCTCAATCTTATCCCGACTTCAACGGAACCCTTGTTCTTGGTGAATTTTTCCATAGGACAACCACCTGTCCCGCAGCTGAATATAATGGACACGGGCAGCAACCTCTTATGGGTGCAGTGTGCTCCTTGCATAGGTTGTTCCCAATATACTAGTTCCTTGTTTGATCCCTTGAGGTCCTCGACATATGCTAGCTTGTCCTGTAGAAACTCCGTGTGCCGCCAAGCCCCTCATGGAAAATGTAACTGGTTGAACCAATGTGTTTACAATGTAACTTACGTAAATGGCGTATCATCACAAGGAATCCTTGCCACCGAACAAATCGTCTTTCAGGGTTCAGATGAGGGCACTAGTATTGCCTCGGAAGTGGTGTTTGGGTGCAGCTGTGAGAATCGGAAGTATAAAGATGGGCGTTTCACCGGTATCTTGGGCCTAGGAAGTGGAACCACGTCTTTGGTATCTCAAATGGGATCCAAATTTTCGTACTGCCTAGGCAACATTTTCGATCATAACTATCGGTATAACTGGCTGGTTTTAGGAGACAAAGCAAAGATGGAAGGCTACTCAACACCTCTAGAAATAGTTAATAGCCGTTACTATGTAACTCTAGAAGGCATTAGTGTAGGGGAGAAAAGACTTAATATAGGCCACACTGATTTTCGGAGAAGACGATCAGGACACGCTATGGTTATTGATTCCGGAACTCCATTGACCTACTTGGAAGATAATTTATATTCCGCTCTTGCGAATGAAATTCGGAACCTCTTGGATGGAATTCTAACATCATATTCGAGGGAGTCATTTCTTTGTTACACGGGGAGTGTGAGTGAAGACCTTACTGGGTTTCCGGTGGTAACATTTCACTTCAGAGGAGGAGCAGATCTCGAGTTAGAAAGTGAAAGCCTCTTCTATCAACCTGACTCGGAGACTCTTTGCATGGCTATGAGGCAAAAAAACAATTCCGGCAATGGTTTCATCGATTTCTCTGTGATTGGTCTGATGGCTCAGCAATATTATAATGTTGCTTACGATCTCTCCAGCAACAAGTTATTTTTCCAGAGAATCGATTGTGAACTACTTGCTGATTGAAGTAATATATTGGTGTGGAAATATCCTCTTACATTTTCTGTTATAATAGACTCTTAACGGTAATCAAACAGGAAATGAACAAAATCTGAGTCCTAATTGTTGCCGTAAGCAATGAGATTAATCACGGTGATTGGCCCAAAAGTATGATTATGCATTAGATAATTATCCAACTATTACTCAAAAGTGTAAAATTTCCAGGAATCTATATCATTTTAGAAGGGACAATTGGTTCACTAATTTGAATAGAATGACTTATCTAGTTCTTGTCCTCACAAATTTGTCTCGTGAAGCTTTCTTCTCCATCTTCTCCCGCTTTTTACGAGTCTTTTCATCCTCCACACCTCCCTAATTAACAGAAAAGCACAGAACGCGTTGAGTTAATGGTTTTAACACCTTGCAGATTTCAGTACTGGAAAGGAAAAAATTGCACCTCTGATCCTTGTGGTAAAAATCCTTTAATGAATCCAAAAGATTGGTATGCTCCATATGCTGGTATCTGGAAAGCAAAAACATCGAGAATTTGCTTGAAATATTAATCTCAAAAAGAAACTGCAGAAAAAATACTTCAATTGCTCTTATCTCTTTATAGCATTCTCTATCAATATCCTTAAATTAAATTTGACTAGAAGTCGGGTATCGTATGGTTTGCCAACTGACTGAAGATTACAAGGTATATCTCCTCCAAGCCAAAAATATCTAACATATGGCACAAACTATACTACACCCGTATTATTAAAGTGTTCTATAATTTTATTGACTTGTTATAATCAGTTTACACAAGTATATGTATAGATCCATATATTAGCATGTAAGAGTATGTCCAGAACACGCTTTAGGGGTTGTTAGACAGTAGATTTTTGGATTAGTTTAAACATCTGAAGCTTATACAAGTATAAGAGTTTAATTCCCTAACTTAAGTATACTATGTTCACTGTGCCTCCCTTTCAAGAACATCCTAGCCTGGTTTGAGCACAAGCGTTCGTAGCTTAGAATATAAAGGGTTTTCTTAACTTATAATGCATACTGCAAATGTAAACCTTTGACTACAGATGCAATTAAAGGAACACTAAAAGATGGGAATCTCACCACCAGGTAGGTGTACCAGAACTTATCCGAAATGATGGACATGACTTGAACAAAGCTTGTAATGTAGATAACATCATGCAGATAACTGGAGAAATATCCAAACATCAGAAATAATATTTTATACATATGTTAAAAGCTTGCAAAACCTCTAATTAGTAAGGACACAGCATACAGAGAAACAAAATTACAGGACTAACTATGCCTTTAGAGCGTCCACCATCCAATAAATTATGTCAAATTTACCATTGACTAAAATAGACTAGATCTAGGAAGTAATAGTATGAGCCCTTGACTACGCAACACACCCCAGTCGAGAGAGAAGCTGCTAGTCAATTTAAAAAGAAATGAAAACGGAAACTTTGATCTCATCATAACATAAGCAAAGGGCTCCACTGTAATGAAGACCAAATATCAGCTATTTACTTTTTTAATAATCATAACAAGTCACAATGCCCACATATTAAAAACCTATTAGCAAATGATAAGAAGTGCAAAACAATACTTCGTTACCACAAAATATGATTATTAGGACAGTGCAGTAAGTGATAAGTTACCCAATTATAAAGATAGTATATAGGTATATCAAACAAACATTGTTGGTGTCCACCTAAGATGTTATCTTGCCATTTCACAGCAAGGTAAAGTTCAACTAATTACGTTAACAGAAAGCTGTAGCTAAAGAACTTCACTCCTGAACATGATCACACGGATTCACTTAGCTAAGTCGGTGAATGCAGAATAACCTAAACAGCCGAAAGGCCCTTGTATGTAAAATCAAAACCATATCAAGTACCAACAATCAATCAAGACTTATAAAGAAGGACATGTAAGACAACAACATACCCACAAATTCCACCGGTGCTCATATCAAAGCCACCATCGAGGAGCTCTCCGTCATCCGTATAAGCGGGTTTAGCCATTGCAGCAAGTTGTTGATAGGGCAAAAAATAAGCAATAGAAGTCAAAACAAGACCAACCCAATGCTTCCAAGTAAAAGAGGAGTAGAAAATCAACATCCTTGCCAAAACATATACAACCTAGGTGCCACGAGCGATACGAAGTACAATCAAAATACATCACAAACAAACATTATACACTCATAATGAATTAGAAATTGATAAGATAAGGAGAAATGCTTACATTGCAAGCAATAATTAGGTTTCGAATTTTCGCCATGTGACGTAAATTCTCTTCCTTGCGCTTCTTGGCTCCCTGATTTGCCATTGGTTTTGTTCCTGAATCTGCAGAATCTTTGTTTTGAGATCAGTTTTCCAATTGAAAAACCCTAAATTGACTCAATTTAAAGGGTTTTAATGAAATACCAAAGCTAATCCTAAAATTCGATACACCTAAGTATTATGAACCAAATGAATTGAAAGAAAAGGAGAGAAGATCGAGTATGGATTTTGAATTAGGTCTTTGTTTTGTCTGGATGGAATACCCAATTTTGAATTAGGTCAGCTTAATTCAGGGTCAAAGGTTTGGTGACCACAGATGATCTATAAAATGAAATCAATATTAACCAAAATCCTCAGTAAAATTATATTTATTAATTTAAAGGGAAAAGTACAAAAATAAACTATGTGATTTCGGCTACCTTGTGGTTTTGAATGTTAGTAATTAAAGGCTAATCAGACATCAATGTTAATTTCTGCTCACAAATAATAGTCTTTTATAGTCTCTTTTAATCACATGAGCTCATTTTAAATTTAATATGCTCATGTCGTCGAAACATTTGACAGAGTTGCACTAATAATGTTGACAGTTATATTTGATGCTTTGCTGCATTATTTTTCTCTCTAATAAAAGTTATTTTGTAGTTATTAAATAATATATATCACTTAAATGACAATTCGGTTCAAAATTGGTGAAAATAATGACTTTTGACTCCCGAAAACTTAACATATACCAGTAAAAGTTAGCATTGTTATGCAACTAGCCTTCAATTGCTAACAATCAAAACCACGTGGTACTTGTTTGCAAAAGTTTAAACCACGAGGATTATGTTTGAAAATGACTGAAACTACGTGGTTTATTTTTGTACTTTTCCCTAATTTAAATGTGAGTCTGCTCTATATTTTAGTCATCACGCATTTTGTAAAAGTTTATGTTTTTTTATGATACTATATATAGTCTTTGTATGAACCCATCGCCCTTTATATTTTCAAGAATTACCATAATCTGAGAGTATTCTTATTTTTGATAAAATCTGAGAGTATTCTAGATGTTTTTTCTCAATCATATAGTCGTAAAATAAAATTTAATTTTTATTGATCAAATATAATTTGGTTATCAAGATATAGGTGAGCAATGATTATTTAAATGAAGATTAAATTCATAAAAAATTTGACAATTGTCAAATCCTAAATTTTTTTACTATTGTAATTTTATTTTATTTTTGAAAAGAAATACAATCGTAATTTTTTATTTTGTAAAAATAAAAGATGATCAATTTATTAAAATGGAAAATCACAGTTACTTTTTGTAAAAATACAAATGAAATAAATAAATTTGACAATTTATGAAATCATAATTCTTTTTTAAAAATATACCTAATAAATTAACATAATAATCGTTAATATGCTCATTCAATATTCAAAGGGTATTCCCCTCAAAAAACTATTAAATTTTTTTAATGAAGAATCACATAGTGGTGGAGTGTTAAAAAAAATTTTCTCTTGACAAAATGTCCTCCTTTCTATCCTCGTCTTTTGATTGGAAAAATATTTTCATTAGCAACCTCATCAATAGAAGTGCAAAGCAATCAGTAAAAATATTAGTCGAGTGGTTACCAGTGGATAACCTTGTGAAATAAAAAAGAGGAGATCGTAGTTAACAACTTCACATGGTACATTTCTAATTTTGAAGCTCGAAGATTAAGGATTCGAAGCTTTTCAATAAAATTATAAAAAAATTCAGAGAAAAAGAACGAATAGAAAGTACTTCTAATGGAACATGGATTTAAATTCCTTATAGAAAAACTAATAAAAATGTATGATTTGTACAAAATTGGATAAATCACGTTTTTTATGGGGATAAAGTAGGTTCATAGACATAGTCCTCATTTTGGTCAATTTCTTGAATTTTAAATGTGGATTTACCATAAAAGTGCAAATTGACCATAAATCCGTCTAAGAGTGAGCCAAATAACATTCGAAGTATGAACATTATTAATAATCATCATATATACTAACTCCATCATGGAGTTCAAAAGTACAACATGAGAGGTATTCTCAATCGACTCCCAAACACATAAAGATGGATTCAATATCAATTCCATTGGGTGTGTTTCACTATGAAGGTGTTTAGGTGAGGGTAGATGTGAATTAAGAACATGATAAAAAAAATGTCTATGATTCTGTAACACAATAATATTATTGGTTTTCCACGATCTGTAATTGTGGGGCGTAAGCTTTAATATTTACAATATATTGGTGGTGGATGCAAGCAAAAGAATATGGCTCACAATATTTTGACCATCAATTGGAGAACTGAAGAAACCAGTAGGACGATACAGTATCTCACGATATAGTCGAGGCTCCATCTATGTAGTGGTGGACCAGAAAATGTCGTCGACCGTGATGCACCACAAAATCTCCTAAGAGCATAGTGCAGTTGCTAGGGAGGGCGACTATGTTGTTGAGGTCGAGGTCCAGTGATGTAGTTCATAAAAATAGATAAATAGAGGCAATAAAAATATGATTGAGCATCTATCTAGCTACTATGTCTTGGTTTTATATATAGCATGAGGTGACCTGGTTGAGTCATCAATTCAATTAGGCTTACCTTCTCTTGCATCATATCATACATCAAAATCAGTCACCCCAATCAACTCTTAACATTAAAAATCAAACAATTCTTAATTTAGTTTCTGATAAATATTAAATAAAACAAACACTTGATCAGCTTAGGTGGCGAACATATGTTAGATTAGGTAAAGCTGGAACAATGATAGTTTATTTGATAAAATAATGATATTTATTCTAATCCACAAAAAAATAAAAGAAAGATAAATAGAAAAAAAGGCATGAAATTGAAAAGGACAGAATTTAATAAAAATGCTAAGGATTAAGGAGGACAAGTGAAAGTGATGAGTGATGTGGTGCATGATGATATTATCCTTTTCTATATTGGATGATGCCATATTGCCTGCATCGTTTTAAATATTCCCCAGGTGGTCCAATTACTCTAACCTTCTAACTACAATTTTTTTAGGATGGAATTGTTCTCTCGATATTATTAAACTTTTTCAAATAATTCATTTTTTATTTTCAGTTTTATAAGGAAATTTTTTAACGAGGTTAACTTTTAACATTCATTTTCGTCAATTTCATACCTTTTTTAGTTAAATAATTTAGCCGTATTAACCTTCAACCCCCTTAAAGGGAGTAAGTCGATTTTTTTTATTTTATAATAGTGCAAAACGATTTTCATTGAAGTTACAAGTATATTCAGAAAGTGCGTACTATGCGATAATTTTTTATAGTTAACTCTATATATTTAGCAACACATGAGGTAAATATGGCTACCAAACCTTACTCATAAAAACCTTTAAAATATAACATCAAAATCACTCAACTTTACACTTTCTAATATTATGCTCCTTAAACCTTAATTCACTATGAAAATGATAATTGATGAAGTCAAAATATAAAATTTCAGAAATTAGTAATATTCTAACTAATTTTAACTCTTCAATTTATTACGTTTTGAAGTCATTTAAATATATTTTGTAGCCTCAGTTAATCGAAGTTTGATGATATTAAAGAGTATAAAGGCGAGTATTTTTTATATCGCGAAAATGAATAAAATTAAGTGACTTGCACAATTTAGCCGAAACACACACAAAGCTATTTACATATAATAATTTTCACATGGTCCATGACTGACCAAGTTAATTTGGTCAGTCACTGTAATAACCGTTAGATCTAACATCATTACACAGATCTAACGGTGACTGACCAAATTAACTTGGTCAGTCATGGACAATGTGAAAATTAATGTGATTTACATAATATTGAGAATTTGAAATATATGTGATTGATAGCATAAATTATATTTTATGTAGAAATATTGGTTGGTTGTTTGTCTTGTGGTTGAGGCAAGAGGGATTGATATTAATTCCAGTTTGAGAATGGGCAGAGATAGATTGGGCGGAGCTGAAACAGAATTATGGAATCTACCCAAAATGCCAAACATTACCCATTCATGCGTTTCTTTCGCACTATAGTCTACACCTACCCCAACCAATACAATACATCAAATCCATTATAATAACTGCGTTAAAAATGAGAGATTTTAGTATACTCCTGGAACACGATGACGTGGTACTCCAAGCCAATGAATAGTAGACATGTGTCTCATTAACCAATAAAATTTTGACAATGTGTAATTAATTAAAATGTAATTCTTAGTTAATTATTTATATAAAATTCTAGATCCAAAAATAAAATTCCTAGATCCCAACAAATAAACTCTAGACCCTAAATGATGAACCCTAGATACTAACCGATATGACGTGTCATCGAATTATAGGTCCGGAGTACCACGTCACCCGTACTTCAAGAGTATTCTAAAATTTGTCGTTAAGAATGTAACTTTTTGAAAAGTATTTCGTAAAAAATCGGTTGATAATAGTGGATAACAACTTCCGAGCATAAGTGATGCCCAAAAAGTATATATATATATATATATATATATATATATATATATATATATATATATATAAACTAAGTGCACCTTGATCTCACATAATTTGTGCATATAACATGCAAACTTACTTATAAGCTAGCCTATTATTTGAATGTTGTGATTTCTAAACTTAAAACAATTTGAACTAAGAGAAAAAGATAAACAAAGAAAAATTAATAAGATACAAAAGTTTTTGAACTTTACAGAATTAAAGGTACAATAAATGGCCTTTACTTCATCACACTATAGTTGAACAAACGTTGGAACAAGAACGCGGAGATGGACTTCCACCCTAATTGATGTAAGAGTAACAATGGACATGATGAATAAGAATGCCGAGATGCACTTCCAATGTTCGTCTATTTGGTAACAAGAACTGCCATAGTTTGTTGACAGAGAATGCAATGTCAGGTTCGAGTGATTGTACTGTAGTGCCCCTACTACAGAGGCTTGGCAGCTAGTTCCTCGGTAAAACTATAGACGTGGCCATTATATGTTTGATGCGATGGCTTAAATTGCTAACCTCAGAGTCAGAGTACTCGTAAAAAACTCCCCTTGTGTCATGATCAAATAAGGAGATGAAAAGAAGAATAAAAACCGATGATCAAATACTTACATGTGATTGGATTACGATGGAGGGTGAATGAAGCTTGAAAAAAAAGAGGCAAAAGGTGGGCGGAGACCAAAAAATCAGGGATCTTTCAGAGCAATATATAAGAAGATAGAGCGGGAAGAGTTCAAATTAAAGAATACCAATAAAGTTGTTACAAATCTAACTTTATAATTTATTGGCTTAATCCCAGCTCAGACCCTTCAAGTTGGCACTTTTTTTTTTCATTTAGACACATGAACTTTGGAGTTCTTCACTTAGCCCACTCAACTTGGCTTTTCGCATACATTTGGCCCATTTTGCACCCAATCTAACTTTCGCTAGAGACGGTGTAATACACTCGCTTAAAAAATTACATTTTTTATCTCCACTTTTCTCTTCTTCTTCTAATACAAAATCTGGAATTTTAGATTTTATCCATATTTGAAATCCGGAAATTTCATGATTTCTTCTAGATTTGAATTTCCAGATCATAAAATCTAAAAATTTCAGATTTCAAATTTAGAATTTTTTAGAATTTATGATATGGAAATTCCAAATTTTAAATTCCAGATTAGAATTAGAAAAAAAAGAAAAAGAAGAAGAGAGAAGAAGGAGAAGAATGAAATTAATTAGGTGTATTTTAGTAATTTACCATAAATTATTTTACCATTTTAGTCCTTTTAACTCTCCTCATTATGTAGTGTTACCAACATGGTGCCACATAAACAAAAATGTATTTAACTGGTGTGTTTCTATATACTTTAAGTGTTTATGTGAAAAACTCTAAAATTCACGTGTTTAAGTGAAAATAAGTGCCAATTTTAAAAGAATCAGGTAGAGTTAACTTTAATTTATTGCATTATTACTTTATGAGTGAAATTATAGGTGTTAAAATTTTATTTTCTAGAGACAGTGCCACGTAGTAGGCCAAATTTACTTGAATTTTCCAAAATGATACCAAATTTCTTTTTGAATAGAACTTTTTAATTTTGGAGAAACCTTAATAATTATCAAATCTTTTTAATTTTGGAGAAACCTTAATAATTAAGAATGCGACAGTTTATTAAAATAAAAAAATGGAATGTAACAGTTTTTTGTTTCACAAGAAAGAGAATGTGACAATTTTTATAGCTAAGTTTAGATTTTTATTTAATCGAGTCGTAGTTTTGTTTAGCGAAGGCAGCAGGCAACTGACGTGGAAAACCAACTTGAAAACCAATTGAAAAGAGGAAAAACACATCATCAATCTCATCATTTATTTATTTATTGTCTCTCTTTCTCACGCTTCTCTCCCTCTCCATCGAAAAGAATTAATAAGTGATGAGACACCATTCAACTATCAATTTATTACGATTCAATCCACTCTACTTCTCACTCTTTTCACATTTACCCTCCAATTCATAATCCTCCTATCGGTTATCCTTTCCAAGCTAAGCTCAGGTTGAGTACAAATCAATCATAATAATTCTCTTTATTCCCCTTTTCATCCTTCAACTTTCAAGCTTTTCCGACGGAGCATTGAATTGTTATTCCTCCTTTATTCCTTTCTTTTTCATTTTTCTGATATCTTTTTCATTGATTTTACAGTTTTTTAATGGAATCTTATTAGGGTCTTTTTAGTTGATGAGATTATTCCTCTTTTTGTTCGTTTTCTTTTGTTTATTGTTCCAATTATTTCTTCTGTTCATTCTAAAGTTGAAATAGTAACTCGAATTCAAATTCAGATATTTAACGTCTTTTTTCTTTGAATTATTCAGGATTATTCTGATTTGTGATTGAATTGTTTTACAAATATGAGAAGAAGTGTTAGATCGGCGTATAAAGTTGTATCAGCTTTTCAAAATCGAGAATGCAAATTCTACTCTGTTGAACAAAACAAGCATTTCATTCATGCCAATTCTGTTTATAGGCTCGTCAATCCGGCACACACTCATACATTTTCATGCCCCGAATTTCTAATCTCGAGGACTGTGTCGACAACCGCTGCTCAACATTCTAATGGAGGTTAAATTCCTTTTCCTTCTTTGTAATTTGAAAATTGCTGACATTACTGATGTTTTAGGGGTTCATTTTGCAGATTTGAGCAGGGCAGGACCACTTGTAGAGTATGAAAGACGAATTGCTGCCGGAGACCTAGTGGATGGTGATAATTGTCAGGTATGGTGGTTCTTATTGCTCTCTGCATTATCCCTTACCTATGGTGATAAGGGTATGCTGACCATGTTTTCTGCAGTTAGGCACTTTACGGGAGCTTCAAAGACTTTATGATGGGATTGTTGAATCAGCTGATGCCTGCAAGTTGGATCGTTATGCTGCTTCAGACAAATCTGGAAGGTATTTTTTCTTGAAAGAATCGGGAAGGTATTTATTCCTTGTTGTTCGCAAGTTCTTAGTTCCGTATTAAATTACGTTCTTGCATGGCAGATGCAGTTCTTATTTATGTAATAAACACTTTTAACACTTCTCTCATGCCATTTAGCCTCTAATTTGCCTCAATTATACTTAATCTCAGGAGTAGGTGGTTATGGTCACGTTTCATGCCACAGACCTCATATGCACCAGTTAAAGGACTTTATCTTTATGGAGGAGTCGGAACTGGGAAGACTATGTTGATGGACTTATTCTTTGATCAATTGTAAGCTTATTTTATAGCTTTAGCCTATTGCAAATAAACTTTTTACATTATAGTACCCTGGTACTTCTGTAAAAAGATCAGCAAAACCAAGAGAATCATGGATTGACTAACTTTACTGTGGCTTCTGCTTTTATCGTTTGTTGTCTCATTTGTCAGGCCTTACAACTGGAGGAAAAAGAGGATCCATTTTCATGACTTCATGTTAAATGTCCACAGCCGCTTGCAAGTAAGAATTATCTTTTTTCTTTCTTGTAATTGGACTTCCTTATTTTTTTGATCTCTGAAATTATTGAATGATTACAGAAGCACAAAGGTGTGGCAGATCCCCTTGAAGTTGTTGCTGGGGAAATATCCGATGAGGCTATTTTATTATGCCTTGACGAATTCATGGTAGAAGCACTGGATCCTAATGCATGCTGATAAGACATTTCAGTTTAAATTTTTGGTAATATGATTATTTTTCTCTGACCTCCTTTCGTAGGTGAATGATGTTGCAGATGCATTGATACTAAACCGTCTATTTAAACAACTTTTCAGCAACGGTATTGTAAGTCTATTTTGTATGATTACACGTTTTATACAATATGGTCGTAGTTAGACAGAAATATCTGGTACTCAGAACTGACATGCTTATGCATGATGGAGGGAGTGTAGATTCTTGTTGCTACCTCAAATCGTGCGCCAGATAATCTGTATGAACGTGGATTGCAGAGGGATCTTTTTATGCCCTTCATTGCAACTTTGAAGGTATGCAATGTATATATAATGTACATAGGTGATGCTGTTATAAGTATTCATACAGTTCTATTTTATCATACCCATATACTATATCTTAATTGGCTGAATATTTGTAGGAAAGATGTGTGGTTCATGAAATCGGTTCATCTGTAGACTATCGAAAATTGACCTCGGTAAAGTTTTGATAGTCTGTTAGATTGTTTAAAAGCTCACTTCTACAGTTTGTATAGCTTTTTCTTACATGTATTATAATCTCCATCACATAAGTGAATATTCTTTCATGTAGGCTGAGCAAGGTTTCTACTTTATTGGTAAAGATTTATCTGACCTGCTTCGTCAAAAGTTTCAAGAATTGATTGGGGAGGAAACACCTGGTCCTCAAGAAGTGGAAGTAGTAATGGGAAGAACATTGCAGGTATGTACCGTTCTAAGTTCTGATGAATAGTATAAAGCAAGTCCACTAGTTCAATGTATAATTGTTCCTTAATGTTGCCAGGTTCCATTGGGTGCAAATGGATGTGCATATTTTCCTTTTGAGGAACTTTGTGACAAACCTCTTGGTGCTGCAGATTATTTCGGATTATGTAGTGAGTCATATTCAGCTCTTTAAAATTTGACATGCACATTCTGTATGCTGGCAATCGTTAATTGAGCCTTTACATCAATTGGGTTGAGTTTGACATTACGGACTCGAAATGCAGAGTTGAACTGTTTGAATGTGGAAACGGCTTTCTTTCTTAGCAATTTCGAGAAAAACACAACTCTTTATGTTTTTCTCGAACAAACATATTGATTTGTTTCCTCCTGCAGTACACTAAGACACTAAAAACTAAGTGTATAGTTAGTTTCCTCCTTGAAGATTCTGAATTTGGAACTGGAACTGCCCAAATTGTTGGGAGGGGAGGGGTTTAAAATATATAAAGTATTTTCTCGTACATAACTTAAAAACTTTATGACAGATTTTTTTTCCCCTGTTGACAGAGAAATTTCATACCTTGGCACTGGAAGGTGTCCCAATCTTTGGACTTGACAATAGAACAGCAGCATATCGGTTTGTTACTTTAGTTGATGTATGTCCTCTCTTTCCTGATTGGTTGATTATCTTGAATCAAGAACCTTATTTAACATGTAATTTATGTGATCCCTCAAGCTAGTTAGTTCATACTGAATATATCATGATTTATGGGAATATAAAATTACTATTATTACAATTAAACTAAGAAAAAAAAGGATTCAGATAGTAATCTCCTTTTGATCTGTCTCTACTTTCCAGGAAATATATGAACTCTTTAGTTAGCATGAGATTTCTCCCATTAGCTATATGACGTTATGCTATTTCAGTGTTAGCTCCCATTAGCTATATGGCGTTATGCAATTTCAGTGTTCGTGGTCCTATTTAGTTTATGTTTTTATTTCCTTTTCTAGGTTGAGTTCATGCTTTTCACTCATTGTCTCGTTATATTTTTCATTAAGTTTGCGTACTTTGGATTACTTTCTTTGCGGATGCTGGATTAGGACTACTTCTGTGGCAAGTGGTTATTTAGAGAATAAATTGAAGTAAGCAAATTGGGGAAAAAGAGCTATTTTCAATTGTTTGTGATCTATTGCTATATGCTTGTCTGTATGCTAAAAGTTTGGCCACGCCTCTCTCTCATAGTTACTTCTGATTGTTTCTAAGGTTTTTAAAGGTAGAAAACCACTGTTATAGACAATATTCGGCAACCCTAAACTTGCAGATGAATCTTTGGCAACAAGTTTAACTGTCATATGCCTAACCTTTCTCCATATATTTCCCTTGTCCTTTATAAAAGCCTTGTTTCTTTCTTTCTTTCAGCTGCAAAACAGAACATCAAATTCCTGACAAACTGTTGTTTATGGTTAATAAAAACAATATGCATATGCTCTTTTCACCTATATACCAGATATGAGAAACAAAGCCACCTAAAATTCGATCCAGTAATTAGACTATAGAAACCATCTTACCTTGAGTTGGCTATAGAAGTTACTACATGCACAGCATATTCACTGAGTACTTATGTAACACTCTTATTTACGGTTATTATTTGCTCTTGCCATAAAGAAGGAACACTTTTGAGAACTGATGCAATGCTGTTCGTAGATTATTTTCTGTAGTTATTTTAGCAATTGAAGAGTTATAACCTGAAACTTAAAGCAAAAGCACACTGTGTGAGCTTGATTATTGTACATCTCGTCACGGATGCATGACAATTAATTATTGGGTTCTCTTGTATTTGTTTAAGGAATTGTTATTTGGTACAGGTGATGTATGAAAACAGGGCCAGACTAATGTGTACAGCAGAGGAAAGTCCTGTAGAACTATTCAGAAAGGTAGTTACAATTTCGGATGCACAGCAAAATGCACCAAGAACCTCTGGAAGATCGAGGAGAAATGACGAAATAGATATTTGCGTAGACAATGAACTTGGGTTCGCAAAAGACCGCACCATAAGCAGGTAAGTTCAGATATTGCAGTAGCATCTCATCACTGTAGTGCACAGTATAGCCATGAATGCCTAATGATGTAGGTGCTTCTGGGGTTATTGAGTTGACATCTTCAGAAGCAAGAAAGAAAAAATTTGTTTTTATAAATGCAGATTAACATATTTCTTAACCTGTTTTAACAAAAAGTTTGTTTTTGTAAATGCAGATTAACAGAGATGAACAGCAAAGAATACTTAGAGCAGCACGCTGCCAAGTTAGCAGAGAAGCAAGAAGATGTGAATGCCGAAACGGTGCATGTGAGATAAAGAGGATTCAGTATTTAAATATCATTATTCAATTCTAGTAAACCTCCATCATTGGTTGGTATAATCAAATAAGGTATGCCTAACAAAGTTCTAACAGGATTATGGTTTTGAGACCATTTAGGTAGAGCTATAATTAGAATTGAACTTAGTGTAATTTATCAGCTGTAAAATAATACTGGTAGAATGTTGTTTGTAACATAAATTATATGCCATCAGAAAGGCGATCCTAGTGTTTTCTTTTCAAGTATGAGTATTGTAACATATATTTCGGTTAGTCAAATTGATTTTTATGGAATGTCGCATATCATTATTACAGTAGGCATTGTTTTATTTGATGACCCTTTCCTCCAAGTTTTGCACCTTTTGTAAATTCTAGTATGCATGCCCGAGCTAGTCAATGTGCTCAGTACTGTTGATGGATCACTTAAGGATTTCACAGGAACTTTAGTTCTCGATAGCAATCACATAGCAACTGTGATTAGCAAATTTATTTATAATAAACTTAATTTCTAGCAAATTTATTTATAATAAACTTAATTTCTATTAATTTATGCAGGATCATATAATCATGTAATAATCTTATATCCCTAAGAATTATATCCCTAAGGAGGATAGGATTAGCAACAACAACCAAGATAGTCCAACAACCAAGATAACCATTTTTAAAGTGAAACTTATCATCCATAATATATTAAATTCTAAAATCTAACTTAATATTACCAAGTAATACAAGTAGTATTAAACCCTAAAATCTAACTTAATATTACCAAGTAATACAAGTAGTATTAAACCCTAAAATCTAACTTAATATTACCAAGTAATACAAGTAGAACAAGCATTATAGCTCAACTTGGTATACCTTTTGATGTAATCCTCAGTGGAGGTTAGTGAACTCGGTCCGACACCTTATCTCCATTCCCATGGGTATTGGGAATGAGTATTGGCTCAGCTCCAACTCCTCAATACACCTCTTGGACTCCACCTTAATATATCCATGGTTATTCTATAAGGCTTGATCTTATTTGATTAATATGGAATATTTGGGTTAAACTTAGATTTTAATTATTATGAATGTTAAGAGAAAAGTTAGTGATTCATAAGTGACATAAGTGTAATTAAGAAAGGGATGAACAAAGGAAATTTTATTGCAACCAAACCTTAACCCTTACATCAGATACATCTCCCTTTATATTACAAAAGAAAACTAAAAAAAAACATATTACACATTCTTCCATATGATACACAAAACTAGATACTATACTACATGTCCACTTCTTCTTCTTATGCTCTCATGCTTCTCATCTTGCAAACACTTTGTGGTTTACATCTTGACACTTCTTATCTTGCAAACACCTGGAGGTTTATATGTTGACATCATCTATTTCATGCCACATGTCTTTCTTATTTTCTCATCACTTATCTTATTTTTTGCTCACGTCATTGCTTACGTCACAATTTAGGAAAATAGATCTTGATCTTTTAAATTATGGGCTTGGACTCCTTCTTTGGTGAGGTCATCTATTAATAAACTTGATCTTTTTGGGCCAAATATCTTCTCATATTGGGCTAATGTTTCTGGGCTATGTTTATGACTCCTATCCACTATTTTTTTGTGCATTTCTTGCATGACTTGATAACTTGCGTCGTCTGCTCTTTCCGTTAAAAATTTAATTGTAATGATTTCTTCCACTTCTCCATTATTTGATCTGGCTATAACAACAACCTGCTTATCTCTCATAAAATCATCTAATCTCAATTTGATGATGTTTAATCCAGCAACTCGTTTCTTTGCTATCCATGTCTGAAATCCTTCTAATTTGAAAGGAACATTGGTAGTATGATCAGCAGTATGTCCAAGTAGACCTTTTCTTTGGCTGGCTTTAAAAATATGAGCAATAATGATAGGTTTCCCCACTAAATCTGTAGCACAATCAGATATTTGAATACCATAGAATCCTCTTCCCATCGTCAATCTAAGTTGTTCAACAGATCTCATTATCACCGACGACAGCTTTGAAATACTCAAAAAACTATCATCTGTCAATACTTTGTCAAGAAATCCATATTTGAATAGTTTATGGACCGTCTCTGGATTACAATCTTCTGTACATATATATCTAGGATACATAGATCCTCTAAAACTTCTATACACAGTCTTTGATTGCTTATATGTAAAAAAATTTATAATGTTCTTATAAACTTCTATAATTTCTGGATGAAATTGTACCATTTGAGCAGCAATGATTTTTGATGAAGAGGCAGTAATTTCTGATTCATTCTTATTCACCAATTTGGAATGGTTCAAGGCAGCAGCTCCTGAAACTCCAGTTGATGAAGATGACAGTTCAATCTGTTTCTTATGGAAATCTCCCACAATCTCAATAATTTACTTTTAAGAACCAAAAATTCTAAAATTGAACTAAAAGCAAAATGATAAACAAAATGAAAACTACAATATTAACTTGAAATAGAAAGGTGTGAGTTGGGAGATCCAAATGACGAAATTTGGTCGGAAAATGACGTAGATCACAAGTAAAGCTTATCAAAATAGATACTTGACCATATTTCAATGAAAATAAGATCTTTAGAACATGTGACATAGGCTTTGTCTTTTTGACTTATATTCAGCACATTTCAGTTTAGTTTAGCTTTTTTCAGTTCTGTTCAGCAAATTCAGCAAAATTCATTAGATATTCAGCCAATAATTCAGTTATGTTCAGCTTATATAAGTTCAGTTCAGTTTAATTCACCTTATATCAGCCAAAAAGAACATGGCCATACTCTACTATAAATATAAAATATACTTCATTTTTTTTGTACTGAATCTTAATAAGCAGAACATGTAGCAAAAAATATAGAACATATTCTACTATAAAATATCAGAGTAATCATATAAGAAAATCATTTTCACATAAGAAAGGTGTTCCCGCAAAAGCCCTTCACATAGGGGTGATAAGATGTGGCTTGGCTCCTTCAAGTTGTTCTAACAATTCTTGGGCAGACGATTTTCTAGTGCATAAGTTTATGATTTCGTAGCAATTTCTTGCATGTGGTTAACCTTTTTAGGTTGAGGCAATAATATTCACTCGGAAGTACGCCAAGATTAGTCCTAGTGTCTGAAATGGAAACTTCTCATATGATTTGAATATCTCATACGCCTGGTTGAAAAACATTTGTAAGGAGCAACTTTAAAGAATGTCATTTGGGGATATGAATTAACTGAATCTCACATCGAAAAATAGAGATGTTTTTGAGACTTATAAGTAAGATGTGAATATAATATATGCATGACGCTTTTTTAAAGTCGTGAGGTCAAATGTGTTGGGTTTGAGTTAGAATAGTTTTTAAATTTTTTTGGAAAGTCTATAAAAATCTAAAAAATTTGATTAGAACTCCAATTGAGTGACTAAAAGTTAAAGTGTATTAGAAAAGCCATTCACACGTAGATTTTAAAAACTTTTGTATACTTTTCAATGATTTTCATTCTTTGCCCAATCTCTCCTTCAAGATTTCGGCTGAATTTAAATTTTATTGACTTTCACCAATGTCCTTGAGCTTCTTGTGCTACAAATTTGAAAAATGTACCTAACAAAACAATTGACACACAAATAAGGTTTCAGAACGTATTTGTATACACCTTCACCAATTTCCTCAATCCTCCCTATAATTTTTTTTACCTTCATTCATTAATGCAGCTTTTCATTCTTATTTTACACAACAACAAATTAACATTATTCGTCAATTGAAAGCACTTCTCTTTGTTGTAGATATTCAATAGAGAATTTTCGGAGAAAAGTAAATTCTATAATCATCAATGTCTATAAAAGTATATGAAAATCAACGTAGAAGATTGTGAAGGTCATTCATTAATTTAAAAAATCTACAAAGTAATTATAAATCTATCAAAAATCTATAAATTCCGTTAAATTTTGGTAAAAAAATAAAATTAAAATGTCAATACAAAGATCAAATTTCATTAGCATCCTTGAAATACAAAAATAGTATAATTGATTTCTAAAGAAAAAGAAAAACTAAAGAGAAATTAAGATCATTAATTTGAGATGTTTAGAGCCACCAAATTAAGGGACTGAGATAATTATTACTTGCACATAATAATAACGATAAATTAGCAAATGAAAGAAAAAAAACATATATATTGTTACAAATTGGGAAAAAAATAACACATTTAAACACCACCTGAAGTTGTTGAAAGCCCGTCGGACCCTTCTTCTTACACAGTCTCCGTCCTCCGCAGCAACTCCGGCCACCGCCGGTGTTCATTTTATGACCCTTTAAGGTTTCATCTTTATATTCAACAATTAATTGTTTTACGTGCATTTTCTGAAATTTATATATACCTGTTTACGCTAACACCTTTAATCTTAATCCAATGTTATGTCAATTCAAGAATATTCATTTCTTTGGTTTTAATTTGATGAGCATAAATGTATAGGATTTTTATTATTAACTTTGAAGAAAAAATATGAATACATTGACAAGTTTTAATTTGTTCAGTTACCAAAATGTTTTAATTTGTTAACATCATGTTTCATATTTGTTTAGGAAATTTTCTAAAAATGTTTAGAAAAAGAGAAAAATATCATTTTCTGAGTTTTTTCTCAATACATGTGTTTTTTTTTTATGGAAATCAATACATGTGTTAATCAAAAGATCAGAATTCTATAAATACGCATGGTCTTTTATCCTTTGGCATCACATGCTATGTGCCTACTGTATGCATTCAAGAGATTTTATTTGTTAATCGTAATGGGTCGTTTTAAGTTTTTCTGTTGTGATGTAGTTTTTTTCTGTTTTGTTTCTTGTTTATTTCTCTAGTCCTTACGAACATATGAAAATTTGACAAATTTTGCAATTATTTTTTTTTATTTTTTTTAACTCTTACCTCCTTCCAGGTTCAAACATGAAATACGTCTAACTATAAACATTAGCTAGTTGTCAGACCACTTTTCGAATTAAATTCCTTATTCATAAATGTGTCTAATATTCTAGAATTCCTTAATTAAATTCTTTTTAAAAAATGTAATTTAATATTTATTCATTTTAATTTTGGTGTTGAAATGATAGAATGTCAGCTGGCGATTTCAGTCAGCAAAGCATGCGAAGAGCTATTGGAGCTCTGAAGGACTCTACCACGGTTGGAATGGTGAAAGTAAATAGTGGAAAGAAGGTTAATTAATTAATTTATTTAATAGCAGTATTTAATTTATTTATTTATTTTTGGGTAAGATTTAATTAATTTATTGAAATATTGAAAATTAATTAATTATCATTCATCTCATTGATGTAAATTTTTTTTATCATTCATCTGATTAATTAATTAATTCAGAGGCTTCAAGTTGCAATTGTAAAGGCCACAAACCATGATGAGGTTTTGCCCAAGGAGAAGCATATGTGGAGTGAGTTAATTTCGTGGAATTTTATTTTCATAATTTAATCATTTTCCTTAAACAAATTGAATTAGAAATCTTACAATAATTTAATTGGATTCATGTTTTTTTTTATGTTTTTGTTGTGTTAGCTATATTTGATTCACTATCTGCTGCAAGTCCACGTTACGATGTTGCTTATTGCATAAACGCTCTTCACAAACGACTTTCTAAAACACGTAATTGGACGGTATGCTTCTAATCACTTTAACATAAATGATTAAGCGCCTATCATATTCAACTCTTAGATTCTTTAGCATAATATCCGAGCCTCTTATACTAAGAGAATCTATTTCAAATTTGACATATGCTTCTAAACGCTTCAAGTTCAACGCGCATTAAATTTCCGCCTTCACATTTGGCCGGTGTGACAGTGAGATATGTATTTCAGGTTGCATTGAAGACATTGGTTGTGATACATAGAGCATTAAGAGAAGTGGATTGTTCATTTCATGAAGAATTAATTCATGGTAGCAAGGGCAGACTTATGCTCAATCTATGTCATTTCCGGGATGAATCAAGTCCTCACGGTATCTATATCTCCTCTTTTTCTTGTTCTAAACATTTTCAGTATCACGAACTAATCGAAAATCGGGTCTTTTCGGTGTTAAGCATGGGACTATTCAGCCTGGGTTCGAACATATTCATTATATCTTGAAGAACGTCTCGAATGCTTCTCTATATTGAAATATGATGTTCAGAAGAACCAAACGGTATGTTATCCGTTCGGCTCTGAATCTCATTCCTTGAATGTTAATGAAGATATTGAACTTGTTTTTCATTGACAGAGAATGAAAGGGCTTGACACGAACACATTACTCGAAAATTTACCTTCAATGCAACAATTACTTTTTCGCCTTCTTGACTGTAAAGTATGCATCTGATCAACCAGTTTGAGGAAACATTTTCTTAGTCTACTTGATGTATAATAGTCTAATCTGTGTCTGTCTCTGCAGCCAGAAGGGGCCGTCGTGGCACATAATAGCTTGATTCAATACGCCCTTTCAATTGTAAGATTCTTCATAAAAAATTTCTTAACATTTGTAATTCGAGTTGACTTATCCTGTCATCTTGTACATGTTTTTCGTTTCAGATTGCAAGTGAAAGTGTTAACGTATATGTTGCAATTACGGATGGACTAGTTCAACTTATTGATAAAGTAAGCTGTAAAAATGATTCTACAGAAGAGTTTTGTTTTCGGTGAACAGTTTGATTGATACATTGTGCATGTGTTTGTAGTATTTTGAAATGGAGCGGCACGACGCTTTACCGACACTAGACATTTATAAGAAGGCGGCAAGCCAAGGGGAAAGGTTATCTGAGTTCTTTGAAATGTGCAGAAGTCTTGGATTTGGAGAAAAACACAATTATTTGAAAATTGAACAAGTACGCATATAAAAGCTTTATCATGATTTGATTTAAATTACTACTTAAGATTGGGTACAACAACAACAACAAAGTCTTAGTCCCGAAATGATTCGGGGTCAGCTTTAAGATTGTGTAAGGATTAAAAGTAAATTAATTGGATGAAATGTAAAAATATGCAGCCTCCACCTTCATTCTTGGCTGCAATGGAAGAATATGTAGCAGAAGCACCACTTGTTTTAGCTCTTGAATGGGTTCAAGTATGGTTCACTAAACTCTTCTTTTTGCGTTTTTCTTTTTTGAATAAGCTTACACGTAAATGCGTCGTCCCCAAGGCAGATCTAGGGGGTGGTTGGCCCGATTGCTTGTTGAACTTGGTCTGTTGTTTTGTCTAGGGTGCTCCAATTTGCATATTTAGAATGATTTATGCAGAGTTGAGCACCCCCGAGAGTTTTGATCCTGGATCCATCGCTGTGTATCATATATGAATTTTATAAACGTGACACAATTTTATACGCTCAAAACTGACCTCCTGGAAATAACCTTATCAGCGGTCATATCTTACATCATAGAGAGACACTAGTTTTATAGGATATTGATATCTATGACAGTTCTTTTATAGATACATATTCGTTGGAGATGACCTCAATGGCCCTAATATCCAACCAGGAATTCATCTCGATGCCCCCAACACAGAGGGTTTCGAATCCCACCCCTCAGACTCCAGGGATTAGAATTACCAATGGACAACCTATCACTAGATATATGGTTTTCGTCAGTCATTTCATTTCACTCTGTTTAGAATATTTAACGGATTTAACTTCACCGATGGAATTGGCAATAGAGTTATCCTAGCCGAGTGATCAGTCTCTCTGCAATTTTTAACGTAGTTTCATCCATTAACCCACAGAGATTTGTTTCTGGATCCGTGACACAGATAAACGAAGAAGAAGGATCAACTCCGAAAACAGTTGCAGCTCCACAAGCGATTTTGTCAATCAATCGCAGAGAAGAAGAGGAAGAAGAAGAAGAGGAACAACAACCATCAGATCTTGTTACTGATCTTTTGGTTAGATTTTACTGATCCTCAATATCATCTGCCTTTTATTATTTACCTTCTGATATTTTATGCATAAGACCATTTAATTATTTTACCACATTGATCTGCTGATCATACATTTTCTACCTTAATTGGCCCTTCTCGGAAACTACTGTCTGGTTGCCCTTAGCATTTCGCCAATAATGTCTCTGGACAGTATTTTCGCCTATTGAATTGGATTATATTCGATATAGTAAAGTTCAAAAATATCGATATTAACTAGCCTTTCATTAACAGTTCCATCCAATCGTCTATTAGGGGCTAATTGATATCAAAAAAGTTTCTGATTACTCGTAAATACTAGGAAATAATCCATCAACGGTCTTATGCATAGAGCAGAAAAGAAAATCAGGAATCTTAAAATATTATAACTGTGAATTACTTATGCATTATTTTGTGATCCTACAGGGCTTAGATTTACTAACCTTGGAGACATCTGAGAATGATCAAACAGATGCAGTTGTTAGCAACGGTTGAGTATATGCTTTTATCAGTTATTATTATACGTTTTCACGAGTGTCTAACTTGGTATTGTATATAATATTAACTGCAGACTATAACGTTGAAAGCAACATGAATCTGGAATCTGCACCGATAAGTTGGGAGCTAGCGCTTGTTTCAGCTCCAAGCTCTAATGAAGCTCCACTAACTTCAACTAAATTGGTAAGTCTTGTGTTTTCCATTAGATGCTACAGTTTCCAGATGAAAGGTCAACCTCGCTCGTAGAATTAATTTATCTCAAACAAACTTTTGAATACGGTAGTCTTGTGTCAATTAATTTTCCTGCTTCAGCTAAGAATTTTAAATAAAGACCGCAAACTCGATTTCGTGTTAATTTTGTAGAGTAGTAATCTTGAATTTCTGGGTTGAATTATTTCTCTTTTTGTAGGGTGGTGGGCTGGACATGTCAATGCTGGATAGTTTATACAACAATGCCTCAATGAGTGTAGGAATGAATGGGAATGGTGAAACCAAGAAGAGGCAGCTCAATCCTTTTGACTCTTTTCATGACAATCATAATAATAACTATATCTATGAAGAGAGTAACTTAATACCAACGGATAACAATCAGCTAATGATTCTTAATCCGATGGGATCAGTAGACGAAGATTTCTTGGTAACGGAGCAGCAGCCTGATCCATCTAATCCTTTTGCGATTGCGGATATAGGTGAACCTGTAGTGTTTCATGATTCTAACCCCAGCTTAATTTAATTAGCAACTTCAATTAATTCCTCATCATTTTTCCACTATGTATCATGTAAGCAGAAATCAAGAATATATATCAGTAAATTAAGACATCCTTTTTCAGTAAACTTCCCACGTATTATTGTTTTAATTTTCTTAACATCTACTGTTTAAACTTACCAATGAGTTGTATAAGCAAGTGTAAAACATTAAAGAGGAATAAACAAGTAAAGAATGAAGAGTTATTGCACGTTATTGTGGGTGTAGGTTGCCTTCCGCCGCCGATACGATCAAACTCAGATAATGGGGGCATTTGGGTATATTTGTGAAGCAGGTTTCCACTGGCAGATTAGTTCACGGATGTCCTAAACAGGTCCAATCTTAGTCCCATCAACTCTGTCCAACCACTGAGGACTTGGATAGAACTTTAAATGGTCATGTTCTCCGCCCTTAGGACCCCGAATTGAAGGAAATAGCGGGATCTAGTGATAGGGAATATGAAGTCCCAATCTAACTTCATGTATGACAAGGCGGATTCATTAAAAGGGATTCAAGAAAAGATGGTTCTGGATCGGACTGGGAAAAGACATCCTGAAGAGAATATATTCTGAGGGCTTCCAAATAGCCTGTAGACTTCCATGTTACCCATAGACAAGCACAAAGTCATTAAAAATCCCAATTCAGGGACGAACTTCCATCATCTACAAAAGGTCTATTGCTATTCCAACTTAAAGACAGTCTTAGGTTTGGTACTCTGAAAACCTTATAAAGGCCTAAGACACTAGAAGAAGTGGCTTCAAGGACAGCAGTCTCACATTTCTAGAGCAGTAGGTAGGAGTGGCAAATGACAAATTATGATAGGGTTCTTGTTCAACATGATATACCACATACAAAAATATACATCCTAAATTGATTGTTTAGGATGTTTAGCTGCATTTGCTGATTTTTGGTATTAGCTGACCCAAACTAATAGTTTTTAGGTCATCAACTTGGATTTGTTTGACGGAATGTGAAAATAATCATTAAAGAGCAGGTTTCTTACATCAATTATTTTTTAGAAAAGGAGAAACTATAGCATCATTTACAGAAATGAGAAAATGGAATTCAGAGCTATCAATAGGATGACACTGTTTTCCAAAAGTGTTGATAGATAATTTAACATTTTACAAACTGCAAACACAAAATGCCCTATCTCTATCAGCAAGAGTAGATAAAAATCTTTGCCAGCATCTCACTTGGATCCCACTAATTATATCAACAAAACAAATATAGCAGAGCAAAATACTTCCGAACTAACGCTGGAATGAAATGGAATAGGAACCTGTATTTGGATCTTTAATTGCTTTGAAGTTGTCAATACTCAACCCTACTTTTCCCAGCAACACATTCCCTATATCTTTTGCTTTTGCTGCTCACCAAAAAAAAAAAAAAAGAACACCGATAAGAACTGAATTTAAATGGAAAAACAAGGAAAAATTGATACAATAAACACTAGGCAGAAAAAGGAAAAGGATCAATCTTCTAATTTTCTAGGTCTCGAGCATCAAGTATAATGAACAGTGGAGAAGAGAAGAAAAGTTTATCTTGCAAAATGGTATATCAGTCCACAAACCATTTTTTCAAGGTATTTAACAAACTCATCGTATATATAGGTCAGAATAACCCATTCATGAGAAACCCTTACACCTGGACACTAGTATGTTCCCCAACTCAATAATTATCTAATCGTGCCCATCCCTTTTCCATGCTTCTGGAAAAAAAGCTCCAACATTCAATTCTCAACTACAGACGTTAATGACTAAAGAGTTTTAGTAAAGCCACCAACAAATATTTATCGGTTGGCTTTGACAGTATGAGAATAACATAACAAATATTTGTAACACCTGTCTTGTGCTTTGTATAGACTTCTTTATTCTAGTAGATTAATCCCAGTTTTAGTAATTAAATGCAATGAGTCACACAGCAGAGCTACAACTTTCGTTCACAATTCTCTACCCAAACCTAGTTTTCAAGTAATCAAGAGTTTAAAATATTTAGATATCCTATCTTTTCGCACAATAGTGGATTACTGGCTTTCACTTTCTTCTGTTAGAGTTTACTACCACCGCATGAATTAGAAGAAGATGGAGGACACATAAAGAAACATATATGGTTCTAAACTATGAAGAGACTAGCAAACTGAAACCAGGCTGAAATAGTAGAAGGTATTGAAGACTCGTACTATGATACTGCACATTGGGAAAATGAGGGTGTTCATATGGTGAAAGCTAGATATGATACTCTGGTGAATCCTAGATATGATACTCTCATCTCAAATGCAAGAGACAACAAGGGTTTCGGTTATTGGTGCTACCTGCCATGAAGCATGGCTTTAGTTAACTTTAGCATGAAGCAACAGTCCCCTCTAAACATGAAAATTTGCCATGAAAAGTAGAAAAGGACCAGTGTTTTAAACCCAAGCTTACTGAAATTGGAGAAAATCTTCCTTCCAATATTGACACAACCACAAAATATGATTAATATCATGCCAAGTTATAACATGTTACTTTTCAAACTTCTAAGGTAAACTGAAAGTAGCAAAAGATGTTTCCTAGCTTACCTATCATCTCTTCCTTCAGTTTTTCTCGTTTTTCTGCAGCCAGTGGCTCCAAGCGGAAAATTGCTTTCTTAGCTTGAAGATTAGAAGGATCCAATTCTAAGATTTTCTTCATATCTGCAGGTAACCAAAATCCATAGATTTAGTCAAATGGAAGAAGGGAAATACACCATATTCATTTCAAACATGCATAAACAGCATAAGGATTGTGCAGTAATGCGTCCTTGTATGCATGCACAGCAAAAACAAAGGGCTAATAGAACCAAAATGAAGAAAAAAAATAAAAATGAAATAGAGAACTCAAGACAGGCTTAAAAGGTGTAGAAAGATACAAAGACACATTATATGAATTCTTAAACATAACAAAAGAAATGAACTACTAGTTAAATACTTACCAGCTATTGCCTCATCAAAGTGTTCTAGCTTTTCATGGGCCTCTCCTCTTCTGACTAAAGCCTTCACATAGGACGAATTTAGTTCTAGTGCTTTTGTGCATTCCTTTATTGTATCTTCATATTTTCCCTAGAATCAAGATTAGACAAATTAAAATTTAATCATTCGAACTTCATATATAATAAGTAAAGACCAAACTCAAAAGCCAAAGTGTTATGGATACATATGATTATGACGCCACCATCGGAGATAAGGCGAGAACAGAATTTGTGATGTTTGAAATCATAAAATGCATGTAAAAGTAAGTAAAATCTCACTTAAACAGATGCAACAATGCTCTCAAATTCTAACACTAAAGTATGAGGCCACATAAATGTCGAGCTGAAAGCTGTAATATAACAATACCATTCACCTAATGACGGAAACATCATCCTGCCAATTGCTACAACTTAATTATTCCAGTGGAGAAAATGTATAACATACCAATTTCAAGAAGCAAACACCACGATTAGAATGACATATGGAACGCAACTCCACAGACGAAGGCATGTCAGGCGCAACTTCAAGAGCAAGTTCATATTGAATCAACGCATCCTCATACCGCTCTTCTCCAAACAATTTATTTCCTTCCAATTTTCTATCATTTGCTTGTTCCAGAGCTTTCTGTTTCACAATGTATAGTTCAATACTCTTCTCAGCTAATTCATAAACAAATCTAACAAACAATCGAGAGATCGAAAAGACCTAATCGCATTGCTATGAAGTTACGGAAGCTTAAAATATACTGTAAACACAAAATGAAATCAATTTAGGGCAACCAGAAACCTACGGAGTAACAAACCTGTTTCGATTCTTCGTCGTTTTCGATAGAATCCTCTAACGCTACTTCTGCCAGTTCTTGCCCTAGCTGTTGTTGCTGATCTTCGGAGCTCAGCTCTTCGTTATCGCTCAAGCCGTGTTCGCTCGCCGTTTCGAATCCGTCAGACTCGTTACCGTTAACTGACGTAGCTGCTGGTGGCTGCGGTGTTACAGAGCCGGAATCTGACGGCGTAAACGGCTTCGGGTTTGGAGGATTGTTGGCTAGGGTTGGTTGATTATCTTCTTCTTGTGGCTCTATAAGCACCATTTTCGACACTAGAGGAACAAACGACGGCGGCGGAGACGGAGGCGGTTATGGGTGAGGTTGAAGGAGAATTGAAGTGCGATGAGAAGTCGCCGGAACTTATGCGAATTCCAGATTCCAGAACCATCGATTACGTTCTCTTTTGCCGGTTTAAAAATGGGGTGAACTACACTCGTGGTCCTTCATTTATACTTCCAATTTCATTAGAGGCTCTAAACTTAAAAATCACACATTATGCCCTCCCTACTTTGACCCTGTTCTTTTTGGCTGAACTGAAAAAAGCTAAACTGAATTGAAATTGTTGAATAGAACTCAAATTTCTAAATGAAATTGCTGGATAGATCTGAAATTGCTAACAAAATTAAAATTGTTGAATTTAACTAAAATTGTTAAAATATGTTGAATATAAATAATAAGAAAATAGAGCATTTGTACTTCATTTTTATTTTTTGACTTATTATAAAATTTCTCTGCTTTTTTTTAATTTTTTTAAAAGTATATTTTCAAGAAAATTTAATGCATTATATATAACCGTTACAAGTTATAGTGTAAGTTATTATCACTTTTCTTCACCATCAGATCAAAATACATATTTCAATCTAAGATGAAAGTGTACATAATAATAATAATAATAATAATAATTATTATTATTTTGTTTAACAAAGTAGTATAGAAAACCCACAAATTATTATTATTATGGTAACAAATTATTAATTAGATTTTGAATAGACATGTTATGCATGCCAATTTGTCATATAGGAAGGTGAAATATACATGTGGGGATGTTAACTTTTGAAACACCAATGAAATAGTGACACATGTAAAGTTTTAATTAAATTTTTTTAACTAACTAAAATAAGTCTCTTCCAATTATAATGTAAATTAGAGTTGGGCTCACGTGTGACAATATGCTTATTGTGAGCCAATTCCTTAAGGTGTGACAAGAGAATGAGGTGGGGGGTTTTTGTAATTAAGCAAAGGAAGGTGGCAAATTTGTAAATACATGAAAAATTATCATCCGTGGGAAATGGAGGGAATGAAGAGGAGGTGATGTCACATCTGTAAACAGAAAAAGTTTTAATTATTTTCTTTAAAATGCATTTTTCCGCTCTTGTCGAACTCATTTTCAAAAAAAATTATACCACTAGACTCGTATTAATTAGGCGTTCATTTTGAGATCCATTATTGTTATTTATAAACGATTTTTATTTTTTAAAAATTTTTCTGCTCTTGTTCCAAATTAATATTTTGTTGTTCCAAATTGTTCCAAATATGAAATTGTTCCAAATTCAGAATCGTCTATTGGAACAACACGTAATAATTTAAATGTTGGATTGAATGAAGCTCTTATTACCACTATTTTTACCATTATTCTTGTCATGTGTAGTTAAAACTTATTGAATGGAGCTCTTATTACCACTATTTTTTACCACTAATTAAAATTAAGAACACCCACACAACAAGAAGTTAATAAAATTGGAAATACTATGTTAAATAAACACAAACAGTTTGCTAGTTGCACACGACAAAAACATTAGATCTATTTTTATCAAACACCTAAAATGCACACAATAGATGAATGAGGTTCAAAAGAATTTGAGTACATATTCAATCATTTTATCAAACAATTAATAATCTATTGTTCCAAATGAAATATTATGTTGTTCCATATGCTATATTGTTTTAACAAAATACTCGGTTGTTCCAAATTAATATTTTGTTGTTCCAAATGAAATATTTTGTAGTTCCATATACTATATTGTTTCAACAAAATAATATTGTGTTATTCCAACTGAATTAATTGGTTGTTCCACATGGATTATGAATTTGTTCCATATGAATGTTTTGTTGTTCCATGTAAACGTTATGTTGTTCCATCTGGAGTTTTGTTGAATTTGGCTGAATTAAACAAATGTAAAATGAAATGAGTTAAACGCAAAATCAGCTAATGCATAACAGAGAAGAAAGATGATTAATTAAAATTGATTGAGATTACACAACCAAATAAGCAACATTAAGCACAAAATTGAATCACTTGAAACAATCATGCAATACAACACATCACAACAATGGGTAAGATGTCTACAAGTTATCTAACATATTGTAAAAGGACAACATAATCTCCAATTCAGTACTGGAAAATGTTGAAGCTGCCAGAACGTATGAGCGGGCAAGAGGTGAAGCGGATGCCATTAGCTTCCTCAAAATTGAATGAGAGGAGATTATCTAATAAAATATAGAATAAGATAATTCGCATTTTTATTCTGTTTTTTAGCCAAGAAAATGCAGGAAAGTTAAATATAACTATTGAACCAAGCTTAGTTGAGCTGTTGAACTTGAAGTAAGTAAAAAGATGTTAATAAAAGCAAAATTGGAATGGAGGAAGGCAGTTACGAGGTGAGGAAAGCATAATCTCCAACACATCACACCTCTTGTCATTTTCCCAAATCAACTTGGTATTTCGCCAGCCCATCAAAGTAAACATACCCCAATGTCATCGCACTGATGCCTCAGTGTCATCTCTCAGAAAATTGAAGCTTGTATTTAAGAAAGATGGAGCTCGCCAGGTTTTGAGGCGGAGGAGGAGGATAAGATGGGTTTGGAGTGACGCTCGTCGTTGAGTTTTTTGGCGGTGATGATAGTGAGCGTTTCTTGAAGAGTCCAGTTGCTTTTTTTGTATTCACGGTGGCCGGAGGTGGCGAAGAAGGAGAGGTGTGGTGGTGGTGGTTGGGAGGAGGAGGAAGGAGGTTCAGACTTAAACAGCGGAGGACAGGTGAAGAGCGCTTTTGAAAATAGATCGGAAAATTATCTTTACTCACCTAATTAATTACACAATTGATACATGTCTCGCAATAAAAATTTGTCTCACAGTAAGAGAAGTGTTACCTGAACTTAACTCATGTAAATTAATATACGAAAACAAGCTAAATAAAGTTTGTAACAAATAAATTGACTGTAAAAGAAACAATTATTTTTAAGCAAATAATTCTGAAACTTTTTTGTTTTTATATCTCTTATTTGCTATCCAAACAGAAAAAGTTTGTAGAGCAATTATTTAAAACAAAATAAATTGACTGTAAAAGAAACGTTGTTTTAAGTTATTTCAATTTTTAACCAGATATTTTATTTTAATTTTATAAAAATACAATTAAAAAGAGAAGGGCCAAGAACAAGAAAAAGGCAGAGAAGAAAAAGATGGTGATACAGATACGAACGTGTAGCAAAAATAGTTCACCAAACATTCTTTCCATTTATAACCATCTATCTCACCTACGCTAACTCCTTTTTCTCTCTATATATATTTTCATTTTCACAATCTCATTTTAATTAACTAACACCCCCCTTATTTCCTTATATAAAAAAAATTAATATCCCATAAATCATAATGAAAGAAACTCAAATTAAAGCTCCTGTTTGTGTTCTTGATGCTTCTTCTTATGTGGGTTTTTGGATTCTCAAAGGCCTTTTGAATAAAGGCTACTCAGTTCATGCTGCTATTCAACTTAACAACAATATTGGTATGTCCTATTTTATTTAATTTCTTACTTTAATTAATTCATCATTTGGGTTTTAGATTTTTCATAATTTCTGATATTTTTGAGGTGTTTTTTTGCTTTGTTTGTTTCAGGGGAGATGAACATTGAGAATAAAATAAAGGAAATGGAGAAAGAAAATGAGAAATTGGTTGTTTATGGTGTTGATGTTTTTGATTACCAAAGTATTCTGATTGCTTTAAAGGGTTGCTCTGCTTTGTTCTGCTGTTTTGACTCTGCTGATGGATATGATGTATGTATTTCTAATTTTGTTGCACCACACATAACTCTCCTTTTTAATAGAGTTAGTATATTTTCTCGTCCGTTTGGTAGGCTATTTTATTTAGGTTATGTTTTAGAAATATTGTTTTTCTTGTCCATTTTAGTATATATGCTTTTATTTAGTTGTTGTGGCCTCAAGTCCAAATTTTCTAATAATTTAGTTCGCTATTATAAATGAAGGCCACTTGGCCGCTTTCGAAATTGAGTATCTAATTTGGACTGACTTGACCATTTAGGCGCTCAAAGTTCGACTCATTTCTGAATAGTTTTCCGACTAATTCCCAAATATTCCTCACCGCTAGCATCTTTTACTATGTTGCATAAGTTAGAAAAGTTGTTTCTCCAAAATATACAGATTATAATATCCTAAAGTTAGCTTTTTCCAGATATTTTTTATCTTGGAAACAAATTTTAATTTACTAAATGTTGCTTTGAGTTCTTTTTCTTTTGCAACTTTTAAAAGATAACTTACCAAACAGGCAAATAACTGCTTAGTTACTGAATCATTGTTTTTTAACATTTGGGGTCTATATTAATGGGGGGTTTTTTTTTTGGATAAAATGGCAGGACATGAAAATGGTGGATATGGAAGTGAGAGGAGTGATAAATGTAGTAGAGGCAAGTGCACAGACAGAAAGTGTAGAAAAGATAGTGTTTACTTCATCTTTAACTGCTGCTATTTGGAAAGACAACATTTCTAAACAAGTTGATGTTGATGAAACTTCTTGGAGTAATCTTGACTTCTGCAGAAAATTCAAGGTTTGTTTTTCATCTTTCTTGTTTTGTTTGGTTAATCAATTATCCAAAATTAATTTTATCTTTCTTGTAAAATAAGTTTCTAACATCTCAATGTGGACACTTCAATTTTGAACGTTTTTCTTTTTTCAAATGAATATTTAATAGTTATTCTTGGTGTAATTTTATTTTTTAAAATTAAGTAAAGTTTCTTTCAAAAAAAAATAAAAAAATTAAGTAAAGTGTTAAGTTTGGTTCTCTAAGTTTTCTTTTTCTTAGAAGGAAAATCATGCAACTACAATTGGTTATTAGCAATAGAAAAATCTACTTTTCTATTATTGATAACCAATTATAAGAACATCTAAAATATGGTGAAACAATCAAATCAATATGAAATTATAGTCTCCGCAATCATTTTAGTCAAAAGTTATCTATTTATATTTAATTTTTTTTTAGGGAGAAATTTATATTTGTTTTTGATATCTCGTTAAAGATGTAATTTTAGTACTTTACAAGACATATTTAGTAGCAATCAAGATTTTATTTTGCGATTGATATTTTGGCTAGCAATCCAATTATTCTAATCAAGATAATATCTTATAAATGGATAGTTTTGCTATCAATCCAATCAAATGTATTGTTGGGTAACTAAAAAGGAATATCATTCCATAAAGAAAAAAGAACATCAATTATATCTTACATTTTGTAGGATACATAAAATTAAACCTTACATTTAATACAAATTATGAGTATGCATTGATTTATTTATTTATTTTCCGAAAATTTTTATATGTGTATTGATTAGAAAGGGGAATTGTAGCATCAATAATTGTAGAATTCTATCTTTAATAAATACACTTCAATGCAGTATTTTTTACTATAGAAAAAAAAGAATATGATCTATTAGTTGTCAAATTTATATTTTGATTTCTGTTTGCTCAACTTTATTTTACTTTATTTTCACAATCCTAAATCCACTTATTTAGGAGAAAATTTAGAGCGCTCTCAGAATACAGTGCTCCTTTTGAAGATATAAAGATAAACGAGTTAATATGGAATTACTTAAGATATAATAAAAAAAATATGAAGCTCTATTACAACTAAAAGACTATGTACTCCCGAAACACTCTAAATTTTCTCCTTAACTAGAGTTATAAAACAAGGTTAAAATATACTTACTATATTGTTTTGTAACAGAAAAACAAATCTTCCTCATTTATGGCGAAAAACATAAGTTTGATTTTTTTTTTTTATTATTATTATTAAATTCACGCTTGAAAAAGTGTTCAAAGTTGATTGAATTTTGTGTTTATTTATTTAAATTTGGGAAATGCATATGCAGTTGTGGCACGCCCTCGCAAAGACGGAAGCAGAACAAGCAGCTTGGGCATTAGCAATGGATAGAAAAGTGAAGATGATTTCCATTAACGCGGGACTTGTTTTGGGACCAAATGTCACCCATCACAATCCTTGCTCATCTATCTCATACCTCAAAGGTACATTAACACGATTAGTCTTGAATATCACTCGTTACGAATTGCCTAACTTCAATTTGGTTATAGGGGCAGCACAAATGTATGAAAATGGAGTTTTGGCTTATGTGGAAGTTGAGTTCCTAGTTGATGTTCATATAAGAGCTATGGAGGATGAATCAACATGTGGAAGATACTTTTGCTTCAATCAAACTGTCAATAATGACCAACAAGCTCTCCAACTTGCACAATCTTTGGCTCCTTTAATATCCTTTCCACCTAGGTAAAAATTAATGCATTACTTTAGTTTATTTAATAACAAATTATTTAGTGTCAAAAAAATAGGGGCCCGATTTTACACATGCGTGCAAGCCCGTCTTAAACATTTCTGGGCCTATTCTAAATAGAAAAATTGGGCTTTTAAAATTTATATAACTTTAATAATAAAATAATAATTTTACATAACATTTAGAATTTCAAAAATAATTATATGTACTCTTTTCAAAAAAAAATAAAAAATAATTATATGTACTATAAAATTTGCAGGTATGAGCAAGAAGGAAATGATGTCCATGCTGAGAGATTGAGGGCCAAGAAGTTGAACAAGTTGATAGAGAGTACTGCTTAATCTATTAGGGAAAATATTAAGGTAGTGTTTGGCAATACAATAAAACATGCAATGTAATGAAATAGTGATTTCATTATATGTTTAGTTAGCAAATTTTAATAAAGTTGCAGCCATCTTATTATCATTACAATGCATATATTTGCATAGTTTAATGTAATCATAAAATTTAATTTACATACGTTGATAATGAGGAAAATATGAAAGCGTGCGAGAAACGAAAAAACATGGAAACATAAAAATTGAAATATAAATGAAAAAGTAGAATAAAAGCTTGAAATACTGCCATAGGAAGAAATAATCACGAAAAGACAGCCGAGTCAGAGATAATTCTTGTCCTATGGTTCATTTAACTAAAGTAAAATCAAACAATTTTTGTTCGGTTTTAAGTTTGCAAAGAAATCAGATAAAGTTTATCCAATTTATGAACAATGTAGTTAACCACATATGGTATGTTTTGTCCGGCATGAAAGTCGGACAAACTTTATCCGATTTATGGTTAGGACAAAAATTATCTCTAATTCAACTGTCTTTTCGTAATTATTTCTTCTTATAGCAGTATTTTAAGCCTTCATTCGAAAAAGTAAGAAAAAAACCATGAAAGCGAGAAAGTGAAAGAAAGACATGACTGAAGTGAAAAGCCTTAAATCTCTTAATTGTAGACTTATGTAGTTTAGTATGGAAGGTTATTGGTAAATATATTATAAAGCATTTTTAGACTAAATTATATTTCTTTTATCCTATTCTATTGTATCATTTCTTTTACCTTTTGCATTATTAAGGATGACATCATGCATCGAAAGCACTCTAAATTTTCTCGTTAATTGCTGCACATTCCAAAAGTACTGGGGTGAATTAGAATTTCCGTATAAGTACAGGTACTACCGATGTATATGGTACGAAAGAAATGATCATCCACGCAACAAAACTCGATAAATCTACACCGTCGATAAGCACCAAGACCGTTGATTATGGTCAAGAAATCACATGAACGATCAAGATTCGTTCATACAAATCCTGTGGCATATATACACCCTCAAATTCCTCTATTATAATGATGAATAACTCGTATTAAAAAAATAAAAAATAAAAATAAAAAATTCAGAAAATGGAAAGCGGAAGTAGAATAGCGCTGTGTAAATCCTCCTCCGTTATCTTCTTCACATCGACTTTTACATCTCCCTCTCAGCTCCGATTCAAATCCATATCAAACCCTAGATTTCACAACCACCGTATGGCCGCCGCCGCCGAAGCTTCTCCGTCATCTTCTCCGGCTGCTGTTTCCGCGATTGAATTTCTCTCTTTATGTCACAGCCTCAAGGTATCTATCTATAATCTATCTACATTTGATTATTAATCAAATTAAGCACAACATTTATGATTAATTAGTGTTTGTTGTAATTGATTTGTGATTTAGAAAACGAAACGAGCGGGATGGGTGAAGAGAGACGTCAAGAATCCAGAATCTATTGCTGATCATATGTATAGGATGGGATTAATGGCTCTCATTGCTCCCGATATCCCCGGCATCGATCGTGACAAGTTAGGGTTTCCTCTTAATAAGTATATTTTAATTCATACATACGATTAGAAATTTCGCATATGTTCTGATTTTTTTGTTTTTGTTGTTTTCAGGTGTGTGAAAATGGCGATTGTTCATGATATTGCCGAAGGTTATTATCTGCTTTACGTAATTTTATTGTGGTTTCGATATGCTGTTGTTGTTGTTGTTGATCTCCGATTTGCTTGTTACAGCTATTGTTGGAGATATAACGCCCTCGGATGGTGTACCTAAGGCGGAGAAAAGTAGACAGGAGCGCGAAGCTTTGGATCATATGTGCAAATTACTAGGAGGAGGCCCGAGAGGTTCTTCATTTGTTCATTGTTGTTTGTGTGTGTGTTCATTTTGATGCTGAATGGAGTTTTTTGTGTGTTGTAGCCAAGGAAATAAGTGAGTTGTGGATGGAGTACGAGGAGGCTTCATCACCCGAAGCCAAAATTGTTAAGGACTTTGATAAGGTAAGTATTTGATAATTCCAGTACTTTATTTCTGTTATCTTAAACAAGCATGGTTTGCGTTGGTTAGGTTACTGTGTGCACGATATTAGTTAAAGGTTGTGTTTTGGTTGGAATGTTTTTATCCCTTTCTTAATGTTTTCTTTTAAATCAAAATACACGGTGTTTGTGTGTATGTGTGCGTGTGAGAGAGAGAGAGAGAGTTGAAAAAAGAATGGATGAATTTGCTATAGTGTTAATTTATTGCAGGTTGCATAAAATCACAATGGATGAATTCCATTTCTCTTCCCTCTTATGTGATTGGTTTTTCCAAAAAATGATCTGATTCTGATTCTGCTCTTATACTTTGGTGCCATTTAGGTGGAGATGATACTTCAAGCCTTGGAATATGAAAATGGTGAGATTCTCTTTGTTTCTTTTGGTCGGTTTTGTTGTATGTTTATATGAAAGACCTTCCATTAAGCATGCAAATGATTTGAGTGCTTGTATACTTTATCGTGAGATCATAGAAAGGTGATACATATTAGAATGACAAATAAAAGGTGGTATACCATAGTGTGAGTTAACCCAAAGGTGGTACACCACACGTGTAATTTACCCTTGAGATGCTTGCCTTATACAGTACGGAATTCTGTTCCAATTTGTTCATTAAACAAAGATGAACTATTTTCAGTAGAATAGTCATACTCATATGTTAGATTGTTAATCAAGGATGGCATAGAAACTTTCTGAGAATCTTTCAAGCAAAAGATAACATTTTCTTCAATATGCTAAGTAATATTCATTGTTTTTTTTTATGACTGTTGTGTTTCTGGCTTTTATGACTGTTGTGTTTCTGGCTTATAAACTTTAAACTAGTAGAGAGGCTCTTTAATAGCGATTTCCTCTTTATATACCTAAATTTAGATTGACAATCTTATAATTTATAAAGGATCATATCCGTTTGTCGATTGCGTAAGCTTTCATGAAGCTGTTTAATCTAATTGTTCTGTCGCGATTTATTTTTCTATAAATTTATTTACACGATCAACTTATTTTTGCCTTGTTCCAACTTATAGCTGATTCAGCTTTGATAATATTCATGTATATTAAGAAGGTACTCACAATTCTTAATATGAATATGGGATTGAATGAGCATGTATTTGCTCATGCTAAATTCCTTCTGATGTTGACATGGCCTTAATTTTTAATCGAGTTGGTACAGCAAAAATGTGTGGAATAAAATTCCTCTTTTTTATTGAATATATAGAACATGGACAGGAGTAGACATGCATAGTTTTTTTTTTTTTTTTTTCTGGTCCTATCCTTTCTTTGTTCTGTTTCTAGTTTCATTGATTAACTTAGATTGATTTGAGTGCAAACATGATCTGGGCTTGTTAACCACACTTTATTGAAGAGGATAAGCAAAGATTTTTCAAAGCGTGAACCTATAGACATCTTACCTTTTCAGACTTTGAAAAAATTGTGGTTCGGTTAATTTTAAAAACCACGCTGTTAGGTGAAGAGTGGCATGAATGCTGGTATGCAGGATAATATGTAGCTAAGCATTTAGAATATTGGTAGTTCCTAAGTTGTGACTTGAATGCTTTATGATTATATATCTGCCATTGGTATTATTCTTGAGTGAATTCCCAAAGAATACTGCTTCTGGGTCTGTAATTTGGGTATGCTAAAGTTGTGCTGAATTTTGTCAGAGTTCTAAAGAGCTGGAACTAATATGAACTATTTGTTGCAATGTTTGCTTTGGAGATTTAGTGTCTTCACTTTCCTGTCTAAGACTTGTAGTTAATTTAGGCAATCTTATCATCTAACCATGTTTAGTTCAGTCATGCTATCCCTTCAACGGACAATGTGATTTCCTTGACTAGAACTTTTGTTTTTGACTTTGAGATAACAACTTCGAATCCCTTTGGTATTAGAGTTGGGTGGGGGTAGCCCTATCAAGTAGCTAAGTGGTAACATGTTGCAAAATTTGAAAATATATACTTGCTGTGATTTGTCTGTCTTGAGGAATTTAGTTGGTCATAGACTTAAAAAGTTTTTAAATGGCGACTGAATTTGCTTTTGGCTTTTTTGCAGAGCAAGAAAGAGATTTGGATGAGTTTTTCCAATCAACTGCTGGTAAAATTTCTCAACTTTGCTTCTATTGTGTTGAATGTTTGCAGTTAATTTAGCTTAAAAAGTTGCATACTAAATTTTTCTTCATTTAGAATGTGAATTTTATGACCTAGACAATAGTATAATAATAACAATTACGTGACATGTTTGGTAAATTATAAAATACCTCCTAGACATTTAACAATTGATCTTTCTTCTTTCTGTGGCATATTTTATCACGTTTTAAGTGGAGCAACTGTTTGAGCCTTGAATTCCATGGATTCTCTACTTTCTGTAAAATAGAAAGGAGTACATAGTGATTCAAACAAAATGAGAGTTTAGTGAAACTTATCAGCTAAAAGGTTATTCCGTTAATATTAAACAAACTTCAGAACAAAATTTAGTATTTTATTAATAGGAATTTTAAAAGTTAATGGCCATATAATTACTGCGAGTGTTAATTCTTATATAGATGCATGAATGGCTTCTCTCCATTTGTTTCCCTTCATTTGGTGACTTGTTACGTAAAGTTTTAACGATAATGCTTAACACTTTCGGATGCCCGTTGATAAACTGTTTGGACTCCGCCAAGAATTTCATATCCAATTAGTTTTGATCTAAGTCCCCCAGCAAATGCTCATAAGCATGATGTGGATAATAGATCGATTATTCTCTGTTTTATGCTGAAGTTTTTGTTAGGCTTAGCTGTTGAAAGATGAAATTTCATCATGTTGAGGCAGTGTGCGTTTTAGTTTTGTTAAAATATCATTAGTAAGATTAGAAATGCATTAACACATTTCTGTTCTTGATTGAATGTTTGTAGGGAAGTTTCAAACTGATGTTGGCAAAGCTTGGGCCTTAGAAATAGCATCAAGAAGAAAGCGGCAATAATTTCATTCATGCTGTTTTATGTTTTATTTTTCTCCAAAATTATTTTCCTGGTTTCTTGAATGTAGATTATCTAACTATCTGAGTAAATAATTTTTGAATCTCCGCTTAGCAGTTAACTAATAGATATACAATGAGGTTCAAATTTACCCCGCCTGAAATTTTACAATTATACGGAGTAATGTGGTTACTGGATGAGTCCAATCCTTTCCTGGAGACCCATATTCCCTATTCTAATCAGTTTAGAGAAAACAAGTTCAATTGATCTTTTGAATTCTACCCACACCAAGTGGGTATGAATTTAGTTGGTTTCATTTAGTGATACGGTTTTAAACCAACAGATTCCTATTTCTACATCTCCGTTTGGCGATTGTTGGACTTGGATCTTTGATTGGAGAGATCTTTATTATCAGTTGTGGTAACAGTTTTGTATTTTTTGTTATCTATGATCATTATAACCCTTCAGTTCTAGCAGAATTCAAGAACACGCCTGAGAGAGCGGGTGTTTAGAGTGTATTCAATCTCCTTGACCTTGATATGTCTCCGTATTAATGTTGAGCCATGATGTGTATATCATTCTCAATATGTAGATGTTCACCGCATCATGCAATTTTGCTCATCATAAATGTATGAAAAAAGGCATAAAGATCGAAGGCAGCTGTTTTTATTTATTTTTTATTTTTTTAAAAAAAACTAACTATTAGTATAAAAACCAAATATTTTACATTTTCAGCTATTTAGGAAAAAAAGAAGCTAAAAGCATATAGGAGAAGGAAACACAGATACTACAACTTATGAGTTAATTGCACACACATAAGTACATTATGGGCACAATCAGACAATGGAGAAAATAAACAAGACAAAAGAATTAGAGAGGAAACAAGTGTCCATGGTATGAGAGAAAGACACCATATAAGATAACATAGGATTCTAAAATTTCCTTAATCACTCTCATCCTACAATGCATCTTTCCTTTTAAATTATCCTCTGAATTTAATGCTGTACTTTCCCTTTATCCACATAAATTTTGTGTATCTTACATATTCTTAGTTAATATTTGGGAATATGCCTTTTTGAATCACATTTTTTATTTTATTTTTCTGTTTTCTAGTTAATTGGCTACATTGAATTCGGCTTGGAAGAAGAAGAAAAAACAAAAAAACAAATAATTAATATGGACTATTGAACCGTTAGAATAATCTCATTTCTAGGTATTGATGTATTAATATTGTCAAAAGTATGAGAAATGCAGATTGAAATCAAATTTTAAATAAATAAAAAGTCTAATGAGTTATAAGTTTTGGCCCACTCATTGTCGGTGGATGAAATGTCAAAGCACTAATTAAAGCTTAATGTGATTATCAGCATAAAATAAAATCCGTATTTCAGAATTGGATTCCTATTTTGCTATAAATTAAAATGTATAGTTTGTTAATTACTTATTTCTATACTTCTACAACAAAGAAATCCCAGTTATATAATACGATGATGAAGAAAAATCCCAATATAATAAATCGAATTCAATAATCTCATTGGTGCGCAAGGTCACCAATCAAAACTGTCGGTGGACTTCTTAAACTTTTCCTTCTTCTTTTTTAAGTATAGAATAAAGTATAATTACATGCTCATTATAAATATAAATATGACAAGAGAGATTATTATTAGAGGTTTTTAGGATTTTGTATTTTTCTTTTTTCAAAATGAAGAATATAATAGTTTTATCTATTTATTTAAGAGGAGTACATATGTACACTACTAGTTGAGTGGTAGAGAGTAGTCATCTGACCTTTAAAGGTCAGGAATTTAATCATGTTTTAGCCGTGAAAAGTTCTTAAATTTTTTTGGTGATTGTTCCGTCTAATGAAGTGCCTACATGTCAGCGAACGAGAATTAATTTAGATGTAAATAGATTTAAAGGTGTAGTCACAATTGTGCGAACTCTTCATAATGATCTCATGGTATAAAAAAATATATAATATAGAGATATTAGGATGTATGTTAATTCCTTATACTATCTATTTAAGAGAGTATATACTCTTACCAAAACAATAACCTTTTTTCCCTTTTTTTTTTTTTTATATCACACTTGTATTTTGGATAGTGTACAGTTATGAGAAACACCTTTAAATTTATAACACATGCAAACTAATCCTCGTTTGCACCATAAAAATCCATTGAAATACTGAAGTACTGACTAAATTAATAGCTTTATACGAGAACGGTGTTTAAACCTCTTTTAAAGGAACAAGAATGCACCAATAGTGCATACCAATAACATTTGTTTCTACTATAATTCATACATATTAAGTTGGTAACTAACGGTTCATATATTAGGCCTTCCATGATTAAGTGTAGGAACACATTATTCAATATTTATGTCTTTTAAAAACACACAATCTTAACATTTGTCCGTTCAACTAAATGGTCTCCCTCCCATATTGTTATATAAAACATAATTTAGTTATCGAGAAAGTAACGATTCTATTAAAATTTCTATTTTAAATGTCTAAAAAGTATTTACTTCCGAAATATAAAATCCAAAATAGTGAACGATACAAAGAGTTAAGAAGGACAAGCGAACCAGAGAGTAAAACCATAACCAATCAGTACACAACAGTACAAAGGGTACACAACAAGGGCAAACTCCCGATTATATCCCTTACGTTTCAACAAATACCACCCATGTCCCCTCTTTAACATCTGTCGGCAGCCATAAAGTTACCATATTATCCAGTCCCATAAATATCAGGGGCTCTCAATCTTTACAGCTAGGCTAATTTTTACGTAATTTCAACCCTCGGATTAAGCCGAATCTAGCGGCTAATGGTATTTTATGATCATTGGGACCCACTTCTCCAGCCGTATATCACGGTTGTCCTACCTGTCACTTTCCCTCTTAGCTGTCTCCAATCATTTTTTTAAAATTATTTTCATTTTTAACCCTAACATTCTCTCCATTTATACTGCTCTCACCAGAAATTTAATGCTTGCCTTCAATTTTTAACCCACAAGAAAAAAAATACAACTAAATAAGAATACATTTATCCACTTTTGACTCACACAAATTTCAATGAATTTTACACTTTGATGAGTTGGAGACTTAAACTTTTAGTATGAAATAAATATGTTCAAATGATAACATTAATTGACAAAATCCCAGTAAATATTAGTAAATGAAGTTCTAACTGTTTGATGTTCCAAAACAAAAATCTGGTTTGGGCTATTGGATTGTTTAATTCTCACTTATTTCCAACTAGTTTTCCAATTGATTTCTAATCCGTTCCTATATAATTCCAACTACTAGATTAATATCTTTTATTATATCCATGGAAATTTTAATTGAGATTTTGTCAATTTAGATACATTTATAATGTCAAATGATATGATAAGAAAAATGCTGAAAACCAAAATTATTTATTACTATAAAACACTTGTTAAAGATATAAATAAAGAGATAATGTTTGGTTTAGTTAAGTGAGATTGAGTTTAGTAAATCAAAAACCGAAGTGTGTGAATTCGGTTAATCGAAAACTAAAGTCATTTTTGTCAGTCGCAGCTGACGTGTTTTCGATTTCAATTGTTGATTAACCAAATTTACACACTTTGATTTTCGATTTACGGAACTCAATCTTAATCAATTAAACCAAGCAATATCTCCAGAAAAACGTTTCACCAAGCATTTGATAGTAAATAATTTTGACTTTCAGCGTTAGTTGGAGGCTTAATCCCTAAGATTAGAAAATAATTTATTAAGAAAATGAAAGAGAAATAAAGAGAAACTAGTGCTAATTAAAAATTATATCCAATTAATTTGATAATTATAACGAAAAAAGCTAATGATTAGACATAATGAATCCGAAAACTTTTGCTTTCCATTTACAATCACAAAATGATACAAGAAGGCTAATTAATAAGAAAAGAATATTGTGTCTCTTCTTTTTCTCTTGTTTTCTTTTTACCACCCAATCTTTTGGGAGAGAGATTTGACTCAAAAAAAGAAAAAAGGTAAAAAAAAAAAAATTAACCTTAATTTACAGCCTTTCCATTATTATAGCCGTAATACGCTAGATACCATTTAACAAACTTCTTCAACCCGGTTTGCAAATCGGTTGTCGGCTTATACCCGAGTTCTCTTTGGGCCAAACTAATATTCGCATGAGTAAACGGAACGTCGCCGTTCCCAGGCATATCCACAATATTCCTCTTCGCCTTGGTCTTCAAATGCCTCTCTAGTATGTTCACAAGTGTTGGAACAGTAACGGGCGAAGTATTACCCAAATTGAAGATCCGATAAGGCGCGGGTCCTCTCTTTTTACCACCCGACCCGGTACTCTTTCCTGCGGTATCCAATGACCCGACACAACCCTTCACTATATCATCAATGTAGGTAAAATCCCGGGCCAGATCAACCCGATTTTTACCGCGGTAAACCGTAATTGGTTTACCTTGTAGGATATTTCGGGTGAACGAAAAGTAAGCCATATCGGGTCTGCCCCACGGGCCATAAACCGTGAAAAATCTCAACCCGGTAATTGATATACCGTAAATGTAATTGTAAGTGTGAGTAATTTCCTCACCCGCTTTCTTCGTGGCCGCGTAGAGACTCGCGGGCTGATCGGTCCGGTCCGATTCAGAAAACGGAACCTTGTCGTTTAAACCATAAACCGAGCTGGAAGAAGCCCAAACCATAGCCGGCTGAGGGTTAGCCGATTTGACAACTTCTAGAAGGTTGACCAAGCCGGCTATATTGGAATGAACATAAGAATGAGGATTCTCCATGGCGTATCTGACTCCGGCTTGAGCCGCCAAGTGCATGACGTGAGTAAAAGCCACGACATCAAACAGCTTGGCTAATAGCGCGGCGTCGTTTAAATCTCCCTCGACGATAAAAATTCCGTGGCTAGAAAGAAGAGATTTCCTGGCCTTTTTTAGCGACGGATCGTAATAGTTATTAAAATTGTCAAGCCCAACGACACCGTCTCCTCTTTTTTTCAACGCTAAAGACACGTGGGACCCAACGAAACCGGCAGCGCCGGTAACAAGAACAGACATGGTACCGGAATTTCTCATCTGAGCAGAATTTCTGACCTGTTTCTCCCATTGAATACCGCCCCAAGAGGCGGAGAAATACTTGCTACCGGAAACAATAAAGCTCTGGAAACTCAAGTAAGAAGCGGTCAAGGCAATTAAGAACAAAGCCCATAAGAACAAGGTGCTGGTGGAGGCGAAACAGCGGTGAAACTGGCGGTTGCCGCGGTCAATCTTGAATTTACCGGGAGTAGAAGGGAAGAGCTCCTCGTGTAAAGAGGGCATAATTACTTTCTTGATATTATTGAAAAAATCTTCTTTCTTTTTCTTTATTTTCAAGAAGATGAAAAAGAAGGAAGAACAGATGCAGAGAAAAGAATGGGAGGGGATTGATTAATCTGCACCTGCCCAAAAACTATAAGGAAGAGAAGGGTATATATAGGAATACAAAAAAGACAGAGAGGCCTACGCGTGAACGCGTTGAATAACAAGGACGGCCAGCTTGGGATGATGGGAGGGAGCGAGGAGGGGCAAGATAGAGAAAAATAAAAACTTATTTATTACTATCAAAATATAGTAATTACTAATTACAAACTACTAACAAATTTCACTTGGGAGTAAATTTTACTTTTTTTTAAATATAATTTGGGTAAATTATGTTCATGGCCACTGAACTTTACGTAATTTCATGATGAGCTACTAAACTTAAAAAAAGTTATTCTTAGTAAATTCTAACAAAACCCCAAAAAGCAGCTTACAGAAATACGATTGCTTACTATATTTAAGGAGTGATTTTAGCTCACAAGGTAGCAATGCGGGACAATTTAACACACCATCTCACACCCAATTTCTTTGGCGCGTGATTTCAATCTAGCGAGGGATCCCACATTTGCTTAACCATGGCTCTGATACCATCTTAGCATACCCTAACTAACCTCAAAAGGCACCTTAAAGAGATATGATTGATTACTATATTTAAGGAGCTATTTTAGCTACTAAAGTAGCAATGTGGAACAATTTAACAGTTATTTATTTGTAACTAGTCATGGAACCACATTTTTTGTTATATTATCTGATATAAGTGGATTCTTCGGTAATAATTTAGATTGTAGGAACTTGCACATATGAACCGAAACTAAAGATCTCGTGCCGATTATCAAGTCAAATAAGAATACAAGAGGGATGCGTCGCTAAGATAAGAATGGAATAATGAATCATAAAGATATCTTATTATAGAACGTGGAATAATCTGGTTATCTTAAACACATTGTCATTGTCTGAGTGAACACACATTGTGATGATCATGAAAAAATTACCCAAAAGCGTCAATTCACGTGTTCAACAAATCCGTTTGCTCTTGATTGAACTACGCATCCTATGCAGTTAAACTCTCTGATTAGCCAATGACAAGATGAGACTTGTTATAGGGAAGGTTACTTTTCGTAAGATTTTACAACATGTCCTCGTGATATCTTTTTTATAGGTTTAGTAACATTTTACATGTCCTTATAAGTTTAGTGGCTATATCGAAAATTCAGTTAAGTAAATGATAATAAGTGTAATTTGACCTAATTATGTGCGTGAAATAATATGATGGTTTTCAATTGTTTTGGAATTTTCTTTGTGGAGAAAGATAAAAGAAAAGAAATAAAATCAAATAAGGTCATTACATTAGTTGTCTTGTCCTTCCATGGTCTTCTAGCTTTATTCTATTCAGAATCTTACTTTCTTTAAGAAACAGAAAATAACTAGAAAATAAAATAAAAAATTTAGAATCTTAAAACAAACTAAATAAAGTTTGCAATATTCTTTCTTTACCCAATTAACATATGATTCTAATTCTTTGACCAATCCTTTGATTTAGGTTTGTAACTTAAATAAAGTTAGTTATTGTTAGGAGCTTATGGTCCAAAATAAAAAAACAAAACTAACATAGCTTCCTTTTTTATTAAAAAATGCCAAACTAACCTAGCTTCTATACATAAATTCAAATACAGTAATTCTTTCAACATTTTAACTGTGTCTTATTTGGGTTTAATGCTTATTTGGTCACTGCAGTTGGATAGTTTTTTAAAAATAGTCAATTTGTTTCAATAAAATTATATAATTTTGAATTTTTTTTCAATTAAGACACTTCAACAACTTAACAAAATATTAAACAACAAAAAATTAACGTGATTACCATGTCAACAAAAGTTACATTGGACCATTGACTTTAATTAACACGTGACAACCAACAAAACGCCACATATAATAAAATTTTATATAAAAAAGTTTTAAACAAAAATTTGGTTACATGTGGCGTCTTGACGATTGTCATGTATTGGTTAAAGTCACTAATCGGAGTGATTTAATTAAGACGATTTTCAAATGTGCATGATTTTATTGAAACATATTAAAACTATGTGACCATTTCAAAATAAGCACTAAATTTTTTACCAATGGTAAATTTAACTAATTTTATTTGAAAAAGACATATCCTTATCTCTGATTTTTTTTCTTTCTAAATAAGCTTTTTAAATCTCAATTGTCAATTTGACATATGAAATTGCATATGAAATTGGATGTTACTTATGGAACTAGCTATAAAGATTGAATTTTATTAAAATTACATTGCTGATGATCACTTCATTGAATATCTTGACGAGTTCTTGAGAATCATCTGCTTCAAACATTTATTTTGTTTGATTTTTTTTCATGTCTTCCACATCACAATCTACTAAGAAATCACACGGCAAAGTAATAGTCATAAATATTAGTTATTCTTTTCTTGCTTATGTTTATTTTACTAAACAATTTTTTCAGTGTCAATTATCATACTTATATTAATTTTAATTATTGAATTATATTATCAAAGAATCCTGAATTAATTGTGGTAAGAGTGTTAGTGGACAATTACTATGTTTTTGTCCCTAAATCTTTGTTTTGGCTTATCTATATCTATATGATAAGTTTAGATTTTTTGCGATGTTTGTTTTCTTTTTGTAACTTATTCCATCTCTAGTTATATCACATTCAATCGAATTCATCTATTCTATCAAAGATTACTACCTGAAAGTTTTACGTTTTTGTTTACATAAAATATTTATAATCTTTCTATGTCATATTTTATAAATAGCTAACTCAAATGTTCAACACAGCATAAAAAATTTCTAATCTTTCTATGTTATATTTTATAAATAGCTAACTCAAATGTTCAACACAGTATAAAATTTTTTGGATTAATTTTAAATAAGTACCATGTGGTTTTGTAGTTTTGCAAATAAAAGAGTGTGGTTTGAATTGTTTGCAGAACTAAGAAAATTTTCGATTTTGTTGACATAAACGAGGACTATTTTGGTCCGAAATGTTTTTCTAACCTTTGAACTTAACTCTATAACTTGACTGTTCAAAGGTTAGAATGTTTTTTTTGGCCAAAAATATCCTCGTTTACATCAACAAAATCGACCATTTCCATAATTCGGCGAACCAGTGCAAACCACAGTTTTTTTCTTTTTACTAAAATGCAAACCACAATCTTTTATTTGCAAAATCACGAAATCACAAAGCAATTATTTGAAATTAACCCAAAAATTTATTAGACTTTATCCAAATTCATTAGTGCATATACATCATAAGCAAGAGTGATGACTTTGAATTGGACATTTTAACTCTTTGAAAAGTCTAAAAAACAAATGTCACAAATACAATTGACATGTACAAATTAGTTGAACTGAAATACTATATTATTCAGTTATATTGATTGATGTTATTTCTAAGAAACAATGTATCCTTCCAATAGACATTTGGCAATAGTGTATTTATTAGCCAAAAAGAAAAACAATCGTACATGATTTTTTTTCTACACTGTATACAACATAATTTTGAAATAATTAGTACTCCATATATTATTTTTATATGTCTTTTCAGAGAGTTATTTTTGTTTTTTTATAAGTGTCATTTTCGTTTTTCAATTTTTTTTTTCAAATATTTAAATTTAGTCTTATTTTATGAATTTTTCAATAATTCAAAATTTATTCTCCAATCATCAAATGAGAGAGGTTATCTTTTTAGCTTATCTATGTAAATTTATCAATTTAAGTACACAGTTGTAGATGCGCTCATCTTGAACAATATGGTGCTACGATGCTTTGGGTGTTAGGGTGTTGGGCACTACTAAGTCCGAAGCAATGTGTATCGAGATGAAATGTTCACATTGTGACATCCTAACATATCCATGCCCCTAAATACCCCAACTATAATAAATAATGGTTCATTCACAACTTTTCTCCCTTTATACTCTTATCTACTTCGACTCCCCCACTCCCCCCCTCTCTCTCTCTAGAATCATACTAATTTCTATCAGACTGTTTTTAAGGCCTAACCCACCTTTTCACATGAGGAGGCTGACAATACAAGTTTGTGACCGACTTGAGCTCGAAGATTCATTTGTGTACACTTTATTATTAAGTAGCGTTGGTGATTGGCTATGTTGGCAAAACAAGCTTGAAGAATACTCACTCATTCCTCTTTGCTACTTTTTACGATTCTCAACTGGTGATGCTTTTATAATTTATTCTTTTAGATGATGGAAGAGTTCGTAGTCCCTCATATGTTTGGAGAAGCTTTCAAGATGGAAAATCATTGTTAGCTAAACAGTGGCGGATCCAAGAATCAGTAGCAGGAGAGACGTTTTTCTATTTAATGTTTATATACAAATCTAGTTTTGCATGAAACACCAAAATTAACGATTCGCGACTCTAGTTCCACATTAATGAGGAAAAAGAAAATGGAATTGGTAAAAATATGAAAATAAAATAAAATATGAACATTCAAATTGAGAAAAAGAGATTAAATTAATAGTAACAATAATGAAAAAAATATAATAAGAATGTGAAAGAATAAGATAAGAATATTAATATGAAAGAAGAAAGTTTACAAAATGAGATAATAACATCAAAACGAGAAGAAAAAAGTTTGAATTGAAATAAGAAAAATAATAATGGTGAAATGGAGGCATGAATCCAGGACTTTTTTTTTTGATAAAAATGTGACATGTTTGTTATTCTAAAACCAACTTTGCTGCATCCTTTAATTGTTTAATATATGCATGCCTCCATGGTCTGCTCACATGGTCAATGACCAAATATAATTTGGTCAATTACCAGATCAAAATCTAAGGGTGGAGATTAGTCATTGACCATGTGAGCACAACTGTATAAATATATATCATATTCAAAATAATCCAACTTATAAATTTTAATTTGTTTTTACTTTTTATTGCCCCATTTAGATTCGCCTCTGTAGCTAGAGGACTACAATAGAGAGTTGGAAATGACCAAGATATTCCTATTTGGTCCAAGAAATGTCTCCATACTCAAATATGCAAGGTGGGTTGTGCATTCGATTTAGAATTTTGGATTCCATTGCGCGAGTTTTTCCCCTCATTGAGGATGAATATAGATGTAATGTAGACCTAGTTGATCGTATCTCTTTTCGGTACAAACAATATTAGAGATTTGGTGAAAAATCAGTGAGAAATTAATATGGGATGAGACTACCACAAATTTACGGTGGATAGCACTTCATTCAGCGATGTCTCACTATCATTAACATGAGCAATGCTTACTGAATAGTACTATTATATATAATGAATTGTTATCGTTAATGTGTAAAATTTCTATGCGGATATGCGTTAAATAAATCCACAATTAAAATTCTTTCGAACTTGCCAATGTCCATATAATTAAGGCCCTTTTGGACCGCAGGTGCAGCTCAGTGTTTATGGCCCGTCCAGGCCCATCTCCTTTGGGCTGGTATAGGATCTGGAAATTTGATTTAGATCCATCCAGTCCAATCCCTCCAATTTTTAGACGGGCCTTATGTTTATAGTAAGTAATTAGTAAATTAATATATTTATAGTAAATATTTATTTTTTATGTGTAGATTTTTAGTATTGTTAGTTTTTTAGATGGTGTTATGTAGGCTTGAGTTTGAATTTGATATTTAGCATGAGCTCCTCAAAATAAACATTCAATTTCACATGAGATGAAAGGCAAGTTTGGGCACTGCTTTCCCATTTTTCCTAGCTAAAAGCAGTATTTGGTAACTGATTTCTGTAAAAGCTGCTCTAGCAAAAGTTGAACTTTGTAGTCATTGAAAAAAACAAATGTTAAAAGTTACGCAAAAAGCTAAAAATTATATTTTTTAAACTAAAATAGGCTTAAGTTTAAATATATTTTTATGAATATATATTTTATTTATTTAGTTTTTTGTCTGCTTTTCTAGACATCACTTTTTCTCACAACACTTTCTCAAACAAGAACTGTTTCTTCCCACAACAATGTGAAACTGGCCCGAAGTTGAGTCAAATTGTATGAAACTGTATAAAGTTAATTTGAGAGAGCATTTAAACCAGTTGAAACTAGACTCTATAATAATTTTATTGAAAGCTGTTAAGTATTTTAGGCATGTTGAAAAGAGGTATTGCAGGAATGTTGGTTTTGATACTTTGGTATTATTTTTTTAATATTTTTGGTGTGTTTTGCAGAGTTGGAATCTTCTGTCCCCATTTTCCTATCCCCTTCCCTATTCCTCTCACATAAAAAATAATATATTATGTGGGTCCCTCTAATTCCATACACAAAAAAGGTAGTTTTATGTGAGAGGGGATAGACAAGGGGACATGAAAATAGACAGAAGATTCCAACTCTGTTTTGCAAAATTGGAGCAAATATTATGTTTTATATTATTTAGATGAAATTCCCTTTATTTATTTTTTCAACATCAAAATTCCCAATATAGGAGAAATTTTTTTAGTATACGTCAGGCATACCACGTCATTCCGTATACCAACACTATAATTCGATGACACATTATATATGTTAGTATTTAGGGTTCATAATTTAGGGTTTAGAGTTTATTTTTTAAGGTCCAGGGTTTTATTTTATGGTCTAGAATTTTATATAAATTATTAACTATAAAATTAATTACTAACTAATTACACAGTTGTTAGCGATATTTTTGAGAAACAAAAATATTTCTGTTCAACCTTGGCTCGTGTGGAAATAAATGCGGGCGTGCTAGAGAATTTGGTTCTCAACCTACGCTCTAGGAAGCGGTTTAAAAATGAAACGTTGCGCCTATTGCCTAATGAATACTTGATTTAAACAAAACGATTGAGCGGGAAAGCAAGGATTGAGAAAACGCTTCCATTGGGTTCCTAGTCGTGGTCAACACAACTTTGACTAGAAAATGACCAAATTTTTTTGATAAAATGAAGCAAAAATGATGAATAAAAACCAAACTTTTGGAAATTTAATTTTATTAATCAAATAATGTCGAGATTACAATACGAATAAGGATTACAAACATCAACAAAAATCAACAAATGATTAGTGTTATTGAAGTTAAATAAACCAACAAAAATAACAATAATTAAATTAACAAACAAACGAATGAAAGTCAAATTCGATCTGTGAGTCGAACTCTGATATATCGCTTCATTTGGATGAGTGTCTTGAATAAAAAAAATGGAAGTAACGGGTGGTGAATAACGTGAGCTATAAACTCCCAAATTCGATACACACTATGGTATGGAGTGTCAGGTTTGATGAAATAAATGTCGGGATTGAGCAATTGTGTATATGGGGTTATGAAAATTGGGTTTGGGACTTCCTATAAACGACTATATGGACGTAAATTAAAAATAACGGGGTTGTTTTGGTTTAGGAATTAAAATAAGGAATTAAGCTTAACGATTAGATGTTTTTTGGTCGAAGAATGCTAAGTGAATAAGAAATTGGTAATCTAGAATGAAAATTATGTTCAAGAATGTAAACTTTTACCGGATTGTGATTAAAAATGACAAGAAATCGAAGTCAGAAAATGAAGAACTTAAAGAACTAAGGTCGAGAATATTGAGAGCTCTAGAGAGAAAAAAGTTTTTTGTTTCAAGTTGAGTTTTTCTGTTTGATTTTGTTTGTGTTAAAATGAAGGATGGGAGGGGGTATTTATAGACAAATTCGGCTTGCCCAACACTCAAATTACCCACCCATTATCTCCACCTTTCTTCATGTCCATTATGCACATCATGTTCCATGTTTTTAGGCATCACTTGGATCATGGTTGCTTGAAAATAGCCAATGTTCATTTGGTGTAGAAAAAATTCCATTAGCCTTTGTTCTTTTCGTGCTTCTTCAAGTGTCTTCAAAAATTTGTTGTGCGATGCCCGTTGATCCCGCGAAAAATCCGAGAATACCGTTGAAAAGGTGAGGATATCTTCTTTCCAGTGATGTCAATTTCTCCACGTGTCTTCGATGTTCGGGTCTTCAAATGATTTAATCAAAAATGGTTTCATGGGACAAATAAATAGTAGAAATTAATAGATTAAGTAAAAGACTTAATTAATCCACTAAATCCACTACTTCCATCTTCACTACCCAATTTTTGACCAAGTCTTTCTCTTCTCTTCTTCTCTTTTAATCTCTCTTTTGTCACTTTTTATTTTTTTTTTATTTTCTCTATAAGCCTTACTTTAAATTCTTCTCTCTTTTCCATAACATTAAATACTATAGGATAAAAATTATAGCCTATAGTTTGATGTGAATAAATGTAAAAAATTACATTTACCTGCAACAACCGTGTTAAATTGTTATTGGTTGACATGCCACTTGTCAAAAAGTTATAAGCTTAGTAACCACGTCATCTGTATGCTTGGCATACACAATTGCGTTCAAGATGAGAATATGTCTTAGTAATTACAATATCGTCAAAATGGAAATAAAAATCAAAATTTTGGACGCATATATCTTTTTGGTTTCGTTTTTCTTTTTCAAATTTATTCAATTGCTCATTTCGAACGAAGAAGCTCTAATTTAACGTACGGAACATGATAGCAAAAGAGAGATCATTAGAAAGCTAGAATTCAACTTTAAAATACGAAAGCATGCAGTACAACATTATGTATTATATATATCATCACACTCTCACCATCTGAAATAGATGTGATTTTTATTTCTACATATTAATTCTTATCTTTAAGCTATAGCTTAATTATTTACCATGCCATTTGATCCTGACCCAGCCCTAGACCCAGCAGAAGATCCAGCACCCGACCCGCCACCATTTGACCCCGAACCAGCTCTTGAACCGGCATAAGACCCAGCAGACGAGCCTGCTTCGGACCCTGCACCTCCACCGCCATTTGACCTTGAGTTAGAAGTAGAACTAGAGCTCGAGCTAGACTCCGACCCAGACCCAGACCCGGAACCAGCTCCAGCACCAGAACCGGATCCACTACCGCCAAGTCCAAGTCCTAATCCAAGGCCTGCACCTACCCCAACTCCTCCAAGGTCAATCCCTAGGTCCTTTCTTGCAACTCTACTTTCACTCAATGCAAAGGCTGAAATTACTAATCCAAGAATACCTAAAACCTTAATGTTTGCCATTCTTGAAGTCAACACAATATTTTCTAGAAGCTTTTAAGACTACCAAATATTGGTAACTGTTAACTTTGATGAGACTGGATGTCAAAGATTGATCTATATTTATACTAGTAGTAAGAGTAAAATTATCATTTTTATTTTATTTTTTTAATAGATAGTGGAGAATAAAAAGTTGTAAGCGTGTAGAGTGAAACAAGAATTAGTGGAGGGGCATAGTGAAATGTACGTAATATGAACATTCTTTTAGTTTGTGGCTGGAAATGCTATGTAGAGTTTTTGGAGTTGATGAATATGTGAATTATTATCTGATGAGTATTTGGAGAATTCGGGTGAAGCTTGAGGACGATAGTGACAACACCGTGTAATGAGACTCGACGTGTTCATCTCTGTTTATAGTCCGATACTAAAATTAGCGTACTACTCTAGTAAGAAAGAGCACATCATGATAAAGAGAGAACTCAATTTGTCCTTGAATATATCCTTAATTAGTGTTGGGTCTAAGCTTGTGATAAAGCGTGGCCTCAAGTATTCATATTTTGCATCATTACATTATTTGTTTATTATTAATTCTTTTTGAAGGTACTCTCTATGAATTGGACACGTCATTATGAAGATGAAGGTGTCGACTGCCGACCCATAACTGCATGATCTTGAAACTCCACTACAATTATAGGATACAGTGGAGAAATTATTTAGTTCATGCTATTTTAATGTACATAGGCAATCAGGCAAATAATTAGAATTCCATCTTGTTCTGTTAAAAAAAAAAATCTATCCTTTTCATAGTCTCAATGGCTACACAAAAATAGACACGCATGGAAAACAACAGGAAGATTTGGAGGATATGCATTATGCAATAAGTGACAATTAAGTCCATTGTTCCGAAAATGTACTCTACAGTACCTCATATATATCCCTATTCATCCGACCACTAGTTAACAAATATATACAATCAATAAAGGGGCAAAGACCAAATTTGTCCCTAACATTTTAGGCTAAGTGGTGCAACTTTACTCATCATGTATGCATTCTTCCTCAAATTGGTCATCAAAAATATTTTTACACTTTATCCTGATAAGAGGCTTAAACACGATCACGTGCCTTAAAGTTGTAAAAAATGAAAAAATAACAAACCAACTCAGGGGACCCAAAATGCTATTTATGCATTTTGTTATTATTCGACAGATATGTGACCCCTAGAAATTAGCTTTAGGTGCGTATCAATCCCCCACAACCGCGACTGGGAGGAGTTTAAATATCATAACTTGCCCCAAATTCGGATTAGTCAGTACAATGTGATTCGGAAACCGGATGGAAAACCAAAAAAAATAAAAATTAGCTTTAGGAGTTCTTTTGCAGTTCGGGCTATAAGTTGACCCATTTATATATGATATTGCTTCTAAGAAAAGTGATGGGAGGAAAAGTGTTGTAAAGAAAAACAAATCTAACAACTCAGAAATGTTTGGGTAAAAACATTTGAAATTCTTAAGGAAAAAACAAAAATGAAAATACATATTTATTAAAATATATATTTTAAGTTTAGCTTATTTTTTTTTTAAAATAAATAAATATCAGTTTTTTCATACGTATTAGGGTAAAGTTTAAAAGAACTTGTGTGATTTCATTTTTTTTTCAAAAAAAAGACTGTGATTTTTTTTGTTTGCAAGCACATGATTGTGCTTTTACATTTTTTTATAAAAAAGACATTTTAGTTTGACGTTATAAAACTCATTATTAACGACTTTAAAACGAAAAATTTCATGAAATAACGTTGTTTACTACCATATATTACATGAAACCACATTTTCAGTTTGAAAATTTTCGTTTTTTAATCTTTCTCTATCTAAACGTCAACTTTCTCTTTCCTCACCAAACACTATCAAAATTATCACAAAATAAAAAAAAGTTGAAATATTAGAATTTCTTAAAATATCGGTTTGAGTTGGAATATATAATTTTTTAAGTCATCAATGGTGATTTTAAGACCGTCAATGAAAAAAGTCCTCATTTTACTAAAATGTGAAAGACAATCTTGAGTTTGCAAAAAAAAAATTAACAATCTTTTTTCTGAAAAAAAGTGAAATCAGTTGAGTTTTTTTTATGAACTTCACCTTAAATTTTAACCGTTGTTTCTCCAAAAGTAACAAATTGTAGGTTTTTAGAAGCAACTTTACATGCTTTCTCAAAAAGTAGTTTTGCATTTACCAAACACTGCTTTTCATTAAAAAAACTGAAGAAATTATTTTTAGCTGCTAAGAAAACAATGAAAAACTGCGCCATAATGCTTGGTATTGTAGAAATGCTAGTGTAGTGTTATTTTCTTTTGACTTTCTCATTGCACCATTTAACCTTTTATTTTATTTATGATACGCTCTAAATTTCTCTATTTTTTACAAGCTTGACAATAGATGAGCAAATAATAGGTTTTATAATATTTAGGTGAAAGCACTTTGATTTCCTTTAGATGTCAAAATTTTCGATAATGAGACTTATGGTTGAAGATGAAAACATGTCACTAGAACACAATCGTCAAAATGGAAATAAAAAACTAATTTTTTTAATTATATTCGTTTTGTACTTGATTCAATGTTGTTCGAGCATTTTGTAGTTGAATTCATCATCTCTCTATTAAAATTTATCACGTAAATTATAAGTCGAAATTTTTAGTTTAAATGACTTGAGTTGTTTTGCAACCGGATATTAATGGAAAAATAGAGTCATTAAACACATGAAGGTAACAAGAATTCAACTTTAGGGTACCAAAGGGTACAACATTAAGTATTACATATCACACATTACTCACCATCTAAACAGAGATGATTTTATTTCTACATCAATTCTTGTCTTAAGTAATAACACAAATTGAAAACTAAGCTATAGAGCTAGCTTAATAATTATTTACCATGCCCATTTGATCCGGACCCAGCCCTAGACCCAGCAGAAGATCCAGCTTCAGAACCAGCACCCGAGCCGCCACCATTCGACCCCGAACCAGCTCTTGAACCAGCATAAGACCCAGCAGATGAGCCTGCTTCGGACCCTGCACCTCCACCACCATTTGATCTTGAGTTAGAACTAGAACTAGAGCTTGAGCTAGAACTAGAACTCGACCCGCCTGCTGAGCCTGATCCGGCTCCAGCACCGGACCCGGATCCGCTACCGCCTAGCCCAAGCCCTAGCCCAATGCCTAGACCAACCCCAACTCCTCCAAGGTCAATCCCTAGGTCCTTTCTTGCAACTCTACTTTCACTCACTGCCAAGGCTGAAATTAGTAATCCAAGGATACCTAAAACCTTCATGTTTGCCATTCTTGAATTAAGTCAACCCAATATTCTATAAAAGCTATAAGACTCTAACTAATAGTTCTAATTAAATCTTTAGAGGTTTTTTTGTGAGATTGAATGTCAAAGATTGATCCATATTTATACTAGTAGTAGTAAATAAATTTTCAATTTTTTTTCAATTTTACTTTTAAAGATAGTGGAGAATAAAAGTTGTAGGCGTGTGGGGTAAAAGAGGAATTAGTGGAGGGGCATGTGAGTATGCTTTTTATTTTTCATCATAATGTGAAATGTGATATAAACTCTTCAAGCTTAGAGGGGGATTTATATGATATAGGTTAAATTAATTTTTTTTTCGAACTTTTATATCATCTTGAACTTTTTAATTCAATCGATTAAATGACATATTATAAAACATTTTGTTATCGAACAATTCTAAATTTGAATTTTGCAATGCCGCCTATTATTGAACTCGAATTTTTAGTTGGGTTAATTGATAGAATTTTCTTGATCAAATGGATCAAAATTTGTATACTAAAAAACCATCATCTGTACATATTTTTTTATTGGAATCTGGAACATTCTTTTAATTTGTGGCTGGAAATGCTGTACAGAGTTTTCGGAGTTGATAAACATGATTATGTTATCATATTTAATAAAAAAATATCAGAATTATTTTTGGAAGTACTCTCTAAATTTGGACACGTCTTTATGCAGATGAAAGTGAGGACTGCCGACCCATGGATATGATCTTCAAACTCCACTTATTATAGGATAGTGGAGAATTATTTAGTTCATACTATTTTAGTGTGGAGTGATAAATCGTTAGACATCTATCTTTGTTGATACTTTTAAGTCTCAATGGAAACTCAGAGAAAGATTAATTTGGAGCATATGAAATAAGTGACTGTTCCGAAAATGTCCACAATAGCGCATATAGATCCGGCCAACAACAAATGAATATACAATTTTAGAAATTCCTCCAAGGGAAACGCATCGGTAAGAAATAATACGAATAATAAAAAAAGAGACTTTTCTAGACATGTCATATATGGCGACCTTTGTCACTGTGAAAATTATATTGTTTGAATACTTTTTAATGGATACTACACATTCATGGGTACTATAGAATATAGTGTTAATTGTTATAAATTTCAAAAAATCAGAGTAGCAATTAATGCACATTTTAGAATATAAACCATTTTTTTTTTTGAAAGGCAAAACAATATTATTATGAAGGACAAACTAGCTCGTTACAAAGAAAATCGGGAGGTACATCAAACCACTCACCCCGATAACTAGAATGAATAACTTGCCTAGCTAAAAAATGAGCAACCTTATTAGCAGAACGTTTAACAAAAGAAATAGAGCAATTTGAGAGCTCGTTAAGAATAATAGAACAATCCTTGACCATGGCGTTAAAAGGCGAAGTAACCTCTAACGGGCGAGCCATAGATTGGACACAAATAAGAGAATCCGATTCAAAGAGCACATGATGCAACAATGAGAAGGTGAGAAGGTGTCCCTATTGAGGAGTTGTAGGGTTAGGGTTTTTATCGTTCCATTTCTCTACAATCTTAGTCTCTAATCTGATCTGGTTTACTTGTGTGTACGATGGAAGGCTTAATTCATAGTGCGGCTGATCTCACTTTAGAGGAGGAAAATGGTGCGGGTATGTTGTTCCAACAGGAAGATACTGTGGTGAGGGCGCCGGTGAAAAGAGTGAGTTTACTGGGCCGTTTGTTGACTGATCGGAATGTAAAGACACATAATATGCAAAATATCCTTGCTAATTTGTGGCTACCAAAGAAGGGTGTTTACATGGAAGAGCTAGGGCAAAATCTGTTTCGTTTTGATTTTGGCCATCCATGGGAATTAGAGCGTGTGATTAGAGGTAGCCCGTGGACATACGAGCAACACATGCTAATATTGCTTAAACTCCCAAATGGAGAGATTCGTGGTGATGAGGTACTAAATATGTCAGAATTCTGGGTTCAGGTGCATGATTTTCCTCTAGGGTTTATGTCTGAGAAAGTGGCGGAAGGAATTGGGGAGTTTTTTGGGAAGTACATTGAGTCGGATGCGAATAATTTTACCGGTGGACGACGTCAATACATGAGAATCAGAGTCTCTATGGATGTTCTTAAACCTTTGAAACAGAAGATGAGAGTTGGTTTGAAGGAAGAGGATATGTCATGGGTTAACTTTAAGTATGAACGTTTGCCGACGTTTTGTTTCTACTGCGGATTGATAGGACATGCTGATAAGTATTGCGAGAAGCTCCTTGAACACCCCAATCCAGCAGTCGATGTCCGTCCTTACAGTCATGCGCTTCGTGCTCCAAACAAGCGTTACCAGCAGTTTCCCCAGTCCAAATATGTTCTTGATAAGCCGCCGGTTTACACTGCTCCGGTGTCGGCGCCTAGATATAAACCATTAGATATTAATCTAATAGTTATAACTGTAGTACCCATGAATAGATAATACCTATCAAGAGTGAACCCTTATATTGTTTACAAACGTAAGTTATTTTCTTATATATAAAAAATGAAATCGACTACAAATTCAGACTTAAAGTCTTTCAAGGGCCACAAAAAGGAAGGAAAAAAATATATAAAGTGTAATAATAACCACACAAAACAAAATTAGAAAAAATATAAAAATTAAGATCTTGTTTTTTATGACTTAAATTCACCAAAATTCAGTTTAATAGAAATTAAAACCATATCAACTCGAGCTTTTAGTATCATTAGTTAAATATTGATGATATTAGATCTTCTGCAAGCAAAAGGTCTTAATTGGAATGCTGGCAATCCATTGTAAATTAAAAAACACATGGTGGAATGAGCATGTGATGTACATGCTTCAAATCATGCATTTGAGTGAGAGAGCGTGTCAGAGATTAATATACAAAATGACTTTGAGCCTTAACTATCATGCTCCAGCTTTTAATTCATAACATGACATTAGAGCTTTTGTGATCTAAAGGTTTTGAACTTGAGTTTTGACAATCCATAAATGATAAAAAAAACAAATAACAAAATGAACCTGTCGCATAAGAAATATCTTAAATTTTTTATATATAAATTATAATTGACTCAGAAATTTTATTTCAATCAATTAAATATTTTTTTTAATCAAAATCAAATTTGCGCAACAAAAATCCGCGTTAACGACAGTGTCCGACATAAACAATAGTCAAATGCATGTTTGTTAAACTAGTGCACCAAATTTACAACTCCAAGTATACATGCACTTTGATATATGTGTCCAATATAATAAACACATGTCTTAAGTTTATTGCATGCTATTCCTTCCACTAATTTGCAATTTAGTCGGCTGGCTACAAACTCTCCAATTAATAGTTCAAATTAGAGATTTTAAGTTGAAACTATAATATATAAATTTTAATATAGAGTATCACGGTCCATGATGTGTTGTGCTTAAAGCAAATTAAGCTGCACCACATATATATTTCATGATGCGAACTTGTGTTGCAAGCAATATCTAATAGATTACTCTTTTTGCATGCGGCATTTTAGAATTAAATAAAACTGTAACTTGGAACTCATCGGAGATTTCTTAATATGGGATTCACCTCGTCAATGGAGTGGGGATAGAAAATTATTTTTCTCATGCTATGAGGATGGAAAAACATCTAAAAAGTGGGGATGAGACTGAAGAAGGACCTATATCTAGGACTTTAGTAAAACTCTGTTATTTTATGGCTGAAATTTACTGAATTGTATTGAAGTGTATTTATTGAAAGAAAATTACTAAACTGAATTGAACAAAACTAAATGCTAGTGAACTGAACTGAATTGAACTGAACTGAAATTAATTACTCATAATGCACCCATAAAAACATGGCCTAACCTATTTCATTTTTATGATCTTTATTTCATTTTTCAAACATCGGAATGAATTCTCTCCTAGACTTGCTAAACCGCTTCACCATTACATCTCCGTCAATTTGCTTCTTCTCTTTCTCTTAGGATTTCTTTTTAATTTTAACATGTTCTGATTTTTCTTTTTTGAATCTCATATTATACCGTGCCAATTTCCTTTTAGCAATTCATTGCAACTTTTCCCATTTACAATCTTAACCATAATTTCTCCACAGGTATCTCATATAATAAGATAATATTTTAAATGAACTATCAATCATTTATGGATCAACATAATTATATGATTATCCTGACTTTTGCATTGTCCATTATATGAATTTATCATTACTCTGTCCACAGAAAAATTATGTAGATATGATCATTAAAAGAAATTGTAGTGGCAAATAACCATTGACGTATGAGCTGAATTTATTTTTGTTTATAATATTAATATAGAAAATCCATCCAACTAGTCTTTTGTAATATTATAATTTTTAAGAATAAGTTCAAAAATGATGCTAGTAGTTTATTCAATTTGTAAATAATAGTTTGCAAATAAAGATATGTAGCATGAAGTTTTTTACAAATATCATTGAAGACTATGCTTTATCGATACTTAAATGTAGTTAGAAATCATAGTATACACTGATTAAAATAACTTCGACCAATAAGAAAAAGAAACATATATACCATTTTATTGAAAATTAATTTATAATGAAGAAAATCTTGTCTGGTGAAATTTTATTTTATTTTAAAGAATGGGTTTCAACCGATTGCCGCACCATTAATTTCGGGTTGCTTAATATGTAATGAGCTTCTTGAACTTGACTTAGAAAGCAGATTGACTTGCTGAATTTGCAGAGTCCCTCGCGCTAGCTCGTTGAACTTGGTTATAATTAACTCTAATTAAGTTACATGACATAACAAGAATGCAACATAAGATTTCGGTCAATGATAAAAAAGAAAACATATATATCACCTCATTAAGAAATAATCAATTACGAAGAAAATATATGATTGTCATATATTTACTGGTAAAGTTTTGTTTTATTTTATACTTAAATGCATGCTATTTTATTAACCATTATTTTGGGACTTAATGCACAATGAGCACTTTGAATTTAGCTTAAAAAGTTACATAGTACTTTGTTAGCTTGTTGAAGTTGCTCATTTTGCATAACTAACTCTTTAAGTCTATGTGATAGAACAAGACGAATATATCAATATAAGCTTTAGAAATAGATAAATCATTTCCAACAAATTCAAGTCGTTAATGGATCACTTTAAGCACGAAAGCTAACAAGATATTGTGTGAATTGATTTGACAAAGTACAATGAGCTACTGGTGTTGAAACTTAAAAATCCCATACACATAAGATACCAAAAGCGTAACTAAATGTTATTGCATTTGCTTGAAATAGCTAGTTATACACAAGATTGATAAGGAGTCATGCTTGAACACAAACAAGAACCACCACTTATCAAACCTATCAAACAAAGATTCAGTTTACATTTAACTGTTTATTCTGCCTTTTTCATTATTTTTTTAAAAAAAAAACATATAAAATATAATTAAAATATTTTCTGATATAACATGATCAGTTGCCACGGCCATATCCTGATCCTTCTCCATGGCCCTCACCATGTCCTTCTCCGTTTCCGTTTCCATTTCCATTTCCACCGCCTCCACCACCACCATACCCGGACCCACCTCCGCCTCCTCCACCACCTCCTGCTCCACTACCATTGTTGCCACCTGAACCTGACCCAGCAGAAGACCCAGCATGTGAACCCGCTTCAGAGCCTGCACCGGACCCTCCTCCTCCTCCTCCGTGGCTTGAAGAGCTTGACGACGAGGAGGAACTTGACTCAGAACTTGAACCCGAACCAGCCCCTGACCCTGAACTACCACCTCCACCACCTAAACCTAGTCCGATTCCAGCTCCAATTCCAACTCCGACACCCCCTAAATCCACTCCCAAATCTTTTCTTGCTATTCGGCTCTCTGATTCTATGGCTGATAAGACTACAACCAAACCGATTAAACCTAAACTCTTAAGTGCACCCATTTCTTGTTTCTTTGATAGTCAGAATATTATGATGAGATAGTTTCTTGAATTTTTTGCTACGTTGGATATATGATTTTATTTATTAGGCCGAGCATATGTTTATATAGTGGAGGAATACATATTTTAATGAGGGTTTTAGTTAGATTAGATTGAAGATTAAAGTGGAGATGTACGTGGCTAATATGGGATATTTCTGGCCAGAAAAACTTGTATCATTTTGAGGAGAGGCAAACCCATTAATCTTTTAGTGGAGCATATAATCATTTCTTGTTTCTGTTGAATTGGCCACTTGCCATCGCACTAAATATGCTCATACATACATTTCCTAAGTTAGAACTGCATATTTTATGTCGGCTTAAATACACTTTTGTTTTACTAAATTTTGTTAGTCCTTCTGCGAGTAAGATATGTTTTGTCTCTTGCTAACGTTTTTGTGTCAGGACCTGTTACGTGGACTCATAGTCCTCCTCAATATATTGATTACCTTTGGTTTTCTGATTTGCAGTAATAAATTTTCGATTGTTTCAAAAAAAGAAGTTATACATACACTCAGCAATAATCTGAAACAGGATAATGCGAGCTGGGCTGGGCCGAGTATATTATAATATAAGCCCGACAAGATCGGCCTGAACTCAGCCCATGCCCAGGTCTCGGAAATTATAGTCTCAGATGTGAGAGAAGACTTGCATTTGCATAGTTAATTAGGTATTAGAGTTAAGAGTTAAGTTCAAATGAGACAAGAGTTTAGGATGAGACTAGTTTTTATGGTGAGACAATGGGTATTTTTGTAATTCAATAGGGGAATGTGGCAAACTTATAATTAAAGGAACACCCCTCATGCGTGAATTGAAAAGAAGGAAGAGGAGGTGATGTCAGCGCTGATGTCACTGCTGATATCACCTCTGGAGAGAGAAAGAGTTTTAATTATTTTCTTTAAAAATTTTCCCACTCTTTCCGAACTCATTTTTCAAAAAAGATTATATCAGTGAACTCGTATTAGTTAAGCGGTCATTTTGAGATCCATTTTTGTTATTTATAGACGATTTTTTTTTATTTATTTTTTTATGATTGTTCCAGCAGAATACTATATTTGTTCCACCGGACTACTCCAATTGTTCCACCAGAATACTACATTTTTTTACACTCCCAGAGTGCATTTAAAAAAAATTATAATGAAAATATTATGCTGGAACAAATGTAGTAGTCTGATGGAACAAATGTAGTATTCTGTTGGAACAACCGAGTATCCAATTTGAAACTAAAATAAAAAAAATAAAAATCGTCTATAAATAACAACAATGGATCTCAAAATGACCGCCTAATTAATACGAGTTCAGTGGTATAATTTTTTTTGAAAAATGAGTTCGAAAAGAGCGGGAAAATGCATTTTAAATAAAATAATAAAAACTTTTTCTCTCTCCAGATGTGACATCAGCGCTGACATCTCTTCATCTTCCCTTGAATAATGCCCCTCCATGTTTTTAAAATTTCAAAAATGTCACTACTTTTTAATTGTCTCACACTAAAAAAGTCTCTCCATAATGACATTGTCTCACCTGTTCCTATCTCTTAGAGTTAAAGTATTCAAATATAATCATGTAAGTCGTCCCTCCTAATTGCTACTCCTTAAGCTTCGGTTGCTCCATCGTGTTAATGGACCAATTAAACTAAAAGCTGATAGTTAAGTCTTAGTGACATCTTTATATTAATCTCTAATACATCTATTCACGCGAATGCCCTTGCAATACATTCTTAGCAAGCGTAACTAACTCCAAAAGGCACCTTAAGGGGATAGGATTGCTTGTTATATATAAGGAGTTCTTTTAGCTCAAAAGTTAGCAATGTGGGACAATTTACATACATACATTCACGCAAATGCCCTTGCACTTAATGTATGCACAACACAAGCTCATTCCACAAGTGTTTTTAATTCACCGATAAATGAGGTTGTCAGAACTCGAACTCAGGACTTTTCACCTGCAGAGGCTTTGATACATATCAATGAACCGAGTAAATCAAAAGCTTTAACTGATAATTAAGCTTCAATATCTTTTATATTAATCTCGGAGAGCTTCGTAACAGATTACAATTGTTTAACTATGATTTTATCTTGAACTTTTCAATTTATTTTAAAACACATAAACATAAAACCAAACCAAATCAAATGTTAATATGTTATTGTATAAATATGTTTTCTGCATCTGCTTTACTCTCATGAAATCAACAAAAGACTTGCCATTCAATCTAGCAAAACAATACCTGTCCAGTGGAACTTGCCCAGATATGGGTGTGATTATGAGGGACAACAAGCTAGGCTTTTTTCAGGCCCCAAACTCGGCGTCTAGTTTTGAACAATAGAAGGTTACAATGAATATAAATTCTTTCTTTCTTCCGAATTCAATGTTACCTATTAATGATAAAGTGGATACAAATAATCAACCGAATAATTTTTGAGGATGAGTCTTGAGTTGTCAAGCTCCTCTTGTGAGTTAGGTGAGGCCTCTAAATACACTCCGACAATCAAGTAAGTAAAGCTATAGAGATAGAAAGTCCAAAATAAGTAAAAAGTAGAGAGAAAATGTGTCAATAGTAACTATACCGTTATTTATGCTTCAAGGTATTTTTAGCCATTTGGTATATGTCAGTTGTGCTAGCCAGAATGGCCTTAGAGCATCTCCAATAGATGCACATAAATTAAGTCCAACACTATTTGGTGGACTTAATTTTTGAATCTCCTATACCATTCATTATGAGAGAAATGCTTCAAATAGTGTTGTGAACCCCAAGTGTTATAAACCATTTGTAATTAAATAACCAAAATTCATATAAGCGAAATGGGAGCAGCTTAAACCGTGAAAACAGGGTTGTTTTTAAACAATTAAATAGCTACAAAGAGAGATGTGGACTTATTTTATATATTATAATAGGAAAGGGAGGAGAGAGTTGAAGTCCCTCAAATGGCGAACTTTTTTTTTACGCACTCTCCAAGTACTTGTTCTCCAATAGTGATATACTTGTTTTTTTTTTTTTTCATCCACTTCAAAGCACCACCATTATAAATGCTCTTAATCGGGCAGCTGACTATCAGTCTAGCATCTCCTAGGAATTGAGATGCTACTCTAGAGTCTGATATATGTTAGGTAGTTGTATAGGCTTGCAGCTATATCTGGTTCGTTATTGGACCTGATAAGCCGAGCTTAATATCTCATATTTCTCATGCTCAGGTTGCTGAATAAACACATGAATCTTTTTGAAAAACAAGCAAATTGTGTCCCAACAATTATGTGGGCCTTCGATCCATCATGATTAAGTGAAAATTTGGGCTTAATCTCACATAAGAAAAGAAAATGACTATGCAAGCTTTTAGTTTGTCAAGAAATTTAGGCTTAATACATTTATGGCCCCCTAAACTTGTCCATTTTTTTCACTTAGCCTCCTCAACTTTACGGACAACCTATTGGCCACCTAAACTTGTAATTTTTTTCCACTTAGCCACCTGAACTTGTAACTTTTTCCACTTAGCCACCTGACCTTGTAATTTCTTTCCACTTGGCCCCCTGAACTTGTCAATTGTGACATATTTGCCCCTTTTATGCTGATGTGTCATGATTTTTTTATAACCACTTATATTATGCCACGTCAGCACAAAGAGGCAAAATGGGTCATATTTGACAAGTTGAGGAGGCCAAGTGGAACAAAATTACAAGTTCAGGTGACTAAGTAGTTGTCATCTAAGTTGAGGTGGCAAAGTGAAAAAAATTGACAAGTTTAGGGGGCTGGATAGGTATTAAGCCAGAAATTTATATATACACGTTTCAATTCCTTTTGGGATTTTAATTGATACCCTACACAAAGTTCTCTATCAATCCCTTTTTGGGCCTCCAATCCACAAGCATTTGGCCTTTTGGCCGATTGTACTGGCCCATACAAACGGACGAATCGTGCCAACCCTCCCAAAATGTACAAACAACCAGATTATGTCAACCCGCCCGAAATGTACAAACGGGCGGATCATGTCAACCCGCCCTTTGTGTCAATGGGCGGATCATGTCGGTCCACTAAATATAGTCGGTAGATCATGTCGGTCCGCCACTTCCAAAGCCCATTGTAAAATGACAAAGGAAAACCACGTGACCCAAATTATATCTTCGTACGGTTATTCCCTCCCCCATCAAGCTAAGGGCACAATAGTCATTTCACATTCCATGTCTAGGATTATTAGGAACACTATATAAATCTAATTACCATTCTTCAAGATCATTTTCTCCTTTTACCTCACTTTCTTTGAAAGTTCTTTGTTAATCCTTTATTCATTTTACTAACTTGATCGTCGGAGTTCTATTAGGAGAGGGATCACCGACGACATTTTGACGACTTTCTGATGTAGATTCAACATAACTAAATACACTAGTTATCAAGTGGTGCGGTGATCGTGAACTCTAGCTCACCGGAAAATCTATTTTCTTGGTGCCTTACTAATTTACCCACGTATACACACATGTACTTCCTTTCTTCCTAAGGGCTGCATATAAGCATTAAATAGAACTGAATATGGTATAGAAATAAATACACATGCATTTATTAATCAAATTAATTTAAAACCATATATGTTAACAAAATAATCAAAATCAAAAAATCCTAAAACAATATAACTTACCTAAATAAAAAATCCTACACCATAACCATGAACCCTAACCCTAAATCTTAAACCCTGACCCTAATATTGAAACCTGACCCTAATTAATGATCCTAAACCCTAACCCAAGACCCTAACCCTAACCCTGACCCTACCATTGAACCCTAACCCAATAAGCTAAACCCTGACATTGAACCCTGGCCCTAATTATTGACCCTAAACCCTAACCCAAGACCCTAACCCTAAAACCTAATCCTAAATTCTGACCCTAATTTCACAATAGGAAAGTAATTTTATTAAAATGATATTTAACTTATATTTATATTGTTAACATATATAACACTCAATCAAATTAATTAATAAGATTTTGAAAAAAAAAAGAAAAGGAAAGAAAATTTGAAACAAATAAATTTTGGAAAAGAATGAGAAAAGGAAAGAAAAGGATTGTAGGAGGAAAAAGAGGAAGGATAGGTGGGAGGGTATATTTGGAAAGAAAATGTTAGTGGGTGCTATATTTAATAAAAAGGGGAGCTACATTTAATAAGACCCTAAAAGAAACAAAAATAAGTAAAGAATTCTAAAAATGAAACGTCATAGTTTACGTTTTTTTCTTAAATTAGTTTACTAGTTCAGGGAGAAAAAAATGCAGTTTTAAACAGAAGTTAGAATAATTAGGAAAGAACCAGATTAAGAAAATAATGGATAAAAAAGGAAATAAAATTGCATTAATTCAATCTTTATATGACTCTATAAGCATAATATTCTTCAATTGCTTACGCGTAAAACATAAAAAGGGAGAAGAAGGTCAATTTCAACCTCCATGTTACCCGATACGTACCTTCACCGCTCATCAATATAAGGGTAATTTTATTTTATTTTTTTAAAAAAAACACTAATGTGATTATATGTTTTCGAAAATGTCATTGATTTTTTCTTAAATCGCACTTTTTATTTACAAAACTTTTAAATTTTGACATTTTACAATAACTAGACACTTTGATTTTTCAAAATAATATTCCAAACTTTATCTTTCTTAAATGTCTATTTTATTCCTCCTCACTACACAACGCAACCTTAAAATAAACTAATGGAAGAATTAAAATTTGCTTAAATTATTATCAAATTTCTTAAAATTGTGAATTTTGAGTTTATAAACGATCATTTTAATTATATCAATAAAAATTTGCCACATGATGCAGTTTTGGTAAAAATAAACCACAACCACCATTTTCATAAATAAATATTTGGATTCTTTTGGAATTTATCATTTAAATAATTCATATTTTTTTGATAATTGAATATATAATTAAGGGTAAATTGCAGAAGAAACCTCTATAATTACATTGATTAAAAAAAATATACGTGATTTGTCTTCTTAAAGTTGTTCATTACTAACATGAAAAAAATGCATATATATCATATTATCATTGATATTGTGAATAATTCACTGTAATTCTGAATTACGTCTAAATTCAAGTATAATTTTCATAAAAACATTATATTAACATCTTTAAATAGATATAATTAGGTTCAATAAGAGTTATTCAGAATTTTCACCCAATGTATGTGGAGGTAAAATTGAGTGAAATTCATGTGAAAGTGCACTATAACCTTTCGAAACTCGAGAGATAATCGACCATTCCCAATTGTACCTCATTCATATTCACTCAATTGGTGAAATGCAATTTGTTACAATGGAGATTTTGTGTTGAGGTTGTCTAAGTGACGATGGAAATGTAGAAACCAATGGTTGCAATGTGATTTGTTTAGATCAATACATTTTATGTAAAAAGTTTATATTTGAAAGTGAAACGGATTGACGTATTTAGACCGAAATGCAACATTCAGTAATATATTCTTCTAGTAGACAATGAAATTTGATATTAATTTAATTTATAATTCCTTATACAGTAAAACCTTTAAATATGAATAACCTCTATTTTATTATAAAAAATTTCGGTCACAACTTGAGCCAGTTGTAAATAAGAATAACCTTTCAAATGTTAATTATTATACGTTATTCAAGTCTCACATTTAGAAACCATATCTCTATATAGGAATAATTATATATATAATGTAAATATATTAAGGATTCAAAAAAAACTTATAAAATATTTTAAAGACTTAAAGCATATGCAGCCTCCTATACTTGGCTAAAAAAGTCACTTTGCCCCCTAAACTTCTGGGACGTCCTGATAGCTCTCTCAACTTGTGAAAAGTGGTGCATTTAGCCTCATTTTCATGCATATTCACTCAGTGGGAGCGTGAAATACACTCTCTTGAAAGATATAAAATTAATCCTTATAAAAATTACAAAACGGGTCATCTATTTTCTCTTATTTTATTTTCTTTCAATCTCCTTTTTCTTCTTATTCTTCTTCTTCTTCTTCCATCTGAAATTTCGGAATCCGGCTGCCAAAAATTCTGAATTCGGCGGATGGATTCTGGAATTCCAGAATTTAGCGCCCATATTTCGGTAGCCCAAATTCGGAATTCTAGAATATGATAGCCGAGTTTTGAAATTTTCGACGACTGTAATCTGGAATTTCAGAATTCGACTGCCAGAATGCTCTTTGAATTTTTTTTTAAAAGAAAACAAAGAAATAGAGAGAAAAAAAGATGGAGATGTAAAATTAAAGAAAATAAAATTTAAGGGTTTTTTTTGATATTTTTTTTATTCTTTTTCACCTCTATTCTCTCTTTAATTTTAAATTTTTCGCCACATAGGACATGAAGGGCTAAGTGCATCATTTTATACAAGTTAAAAAGGCTAAATGTAACACTTTTCACAAATTGAGGGCCCAATAGGAAGTCCCAGAAGTGTGGGGGGGGGGGGGGGGGGGGGGGCAAAGTGACTTTTTTGACCAAGTTTAGGGGGCCGCATATGGTTGAAGCCTATTTTAAAAATTTATTGAAATTATGTATGAATTAGATCACAAAGTTCAACTTGTAATTATAAATATTTATCATTTTTTTCATAAACTCTTCCGATTCTCTATATGTTGTAAACTAAATCACTATGTTAAATGATAATAGAAATAACCTCTCAATTGGTATACAAATAATCCGGTTCCAAACGTATTTTTATATATGATTTTTACTATATACTTCTTTGAAAAGGTTGAGAATAAATTTTGGAATGTTGGTTTTATTCTTTTCTTATTCTAGAAAAAATAATCATATTTAGTATTTTAGGAGCATTTTCTATTTTAATGGCGATTAGGTGAAATCCTTATTAGTTAAGATAAAGCATGTGAAAAATGGACGTTGCAATATGAAAAGCAAGTATATCCACATCATGTTCATTATAATAGGAAATGCATAAGTAATGAAATCTTTGGAGGAATTATTTAGCTGCCTTCTCTTTACCAAAATCCGCCTGTTCTTATGAATATTTTATATTATTATAATGCCAATAGAATCTTTAAATAGTGGGAAATTATAATAATTAATTACATTACTACAATCTAAAATAAGAGTAGAACACTCATAAAATAAAAATACAATAGCAACGTTAGATGCTTAAAAAGTGAAATTTTTGTTTCCTTACAAAGAAGAGAGGCCTGTCTTAGAATGTAAAAAAAAAAACACTTTAAATGCGAATGTTTTCTATTAATCATTATTCGATTCTTCAGCCAACGATTTATAAATTCATTATTTTAGTGATAGTTTTTATTAATATGATTACATAATTTGTTATTAGAAAAAGTGATGTTAACAAAATATTGCATCAAAAAGTTGATTAACTTTTTCTCTTTAAGAAAAGAGAAAAGTTGATTAACTTTATAACAAATACATTAGGAATGTTTTTTTTTTAACATTAAGAAATTGTAATATTGTCATTTTTTCATAATATAATTTTGTATACACTAAGTTTTCTTTTTAGTTAAATTATTCTATTTTGTAAAAATAAAATAAAATTATCTAGCTTAATAAGTTATGATACTTGATTTTGTTTAACATTCCTAGAATTTTAAAAGTTGTAAATTGTAACAACCAAATAATAATTTTTTGCTGCTACTACAAAAGAAAGCGTGAGTTTAAAAATTAGAATTTTTATAAATCGGTTTTTTGCTTTTATTTTTAAGCAAAAGTAATTTTACATTTAAATGCTTCTTCTGATTCTCAAATTTTTTTTCCTTACTCAAAAAATCACTGTCTACTCTGTTCTTGAAATAGTGCATGCTCTAAAAAAAAGTGGTGAGCAATGTATTTAAATTAACAAAGTATTTCTTCAAAACAATTAAATTTAATTATTTTACATCAATGAATTTCAAAAAACATAAACTTGATTTATTTATTTTAAATTTTTCTGAAATATTTGAAAGACAACCGTAAATAAATAAAAAACGACTACGTGGTCTCGTTGACTGTTACTATCCGTTAGTATAAAAAACCCCACGCAAAAAAGACGTGTATGTCAGATAAAAACTACCCTCAAACACCCACTCTTTTCCAAGCGCGTGCACATTATCCACTTGGAACTTTCTGAGTAATTCCTCTCGTGTCCCTCACGCTCCTTCCCCCACCACACATATAAAAACCCCTCCGCAATAATTTTGTCTCCCCATCTTTTCACTTTTCCAATTCTCTCCTTGGTTCCTGAAAGATGTTTCGCCTGAGTAACAATCTCGTCGGAATCCTAAACTTCCTAACCTTCGTCCTCTCCATCCCGATCGTCGCCGGCGGGATCTGGCTCCGGAGCCACGGCGCATCAGAATGCGAGAAGTTTCTGGACCAGCCGGTGATCATCCTAGGCGTTTTCCTGATGGTCGTGTCCCTGGCTGGATTAGTCGGCGCGTGTTGTCGCGTGTCGTGGCTGCTTTGGTTTTACTTGCTGGTGATGTTCTTGTTGATCCTCGTGTTGTTCTGTTTCACGATATTTGCGTTCGTAGTGACGAATAAAGGCGCCGGAGATGTACTTTCCGGGAGAGGATATAAGGAGTATAAATTGGGAGATTATTCGAACTGGTTGCAAAAAAGAGTTAGTGATACTAAGAATTGGAATAAGATTAAGAGCTGTTTGATTGATGGAAGAGTTTGTTCTGATTTTAGTGTTAAATTTGCTAATATTACTGCTGCGCAATTTTATAAGGAGAATTTGAACGCTCTTCAGGTAAATCTCAATCTAATTATGTTTAATTGTTCGTAATTTGATGATTTTAGTGATTTTTATTTGAGATCTGAGTGTTGTGTGGTTGTGATTAAGAGAATTCTGGAAATTAATTATGTTTGAGAGTGATTAGAGCGGTTTTAAGTGGCGGTTTTCTTTAATTTGAAATTTGGAAAAGCGGTTATACTTTTTGTTAATTATTAATTATGTAGGCATGAAACTGTTCATTATGCTTTGTTATCTTTTTGAATTTTATATGATTAGAGGAAAATTTCAATGTCACGCAAAGGAAATTATCTTTTTGATCTTTATGAGGTGCTGCTTTATTTGTTTTTGTTTTTATAAATTCTTGTTCTGTTTTCGGGATTGTGTAGCGAAAAGATACATGATGTTATTCAGTGATAATAAATCTCGAATACTGACTAATTATCTGTCATTAGCAACTATGCATACAAATTGAAATTGATGTTGTGTTGCTTGCAAACATTTATGTTTTAAGACTAAGCATTTTTAGTGGAGTTTTATGTATTTTTCGTTTGATTAGTCGCTGTATGCGTTTTGTTGAGTGTCACTCCACGAATATGCGGTTTGTATGGATTCTCATATTATTATGCAAGTCTGATATGATACTCTTATTCTACACTTGCAACTGTGTTTCCAAGCCAAGGCGCACAATGGCGTGTGCTTGGCCGACTGTGCCCGTCTTTGGCTAACTATGGGACTAACCATTTCCGATAACATCGTGTGCAATTTTCTTTTGATTGGTCGGGTGTGTTATACGATGAATGCAATGCTGATATTGTTATGTAACTTTGTTTGTTCATTTGCAGTCTGGATGCTGTAAACCAGCAGATGAATGCCAGTATACTTATGTTGGCCCAACCACTTGGACTGCACCAGCAACTCCACAATCTACAAACCCAGACTGCTCCGCCTGGAACAACGAGCCAACGACTCTATGCTTCAACTGCGATTCTTGCAAGGCCGGACTTCTAGACAATATCAAGCGAGACTGGAAAAAAGTGGCAGTTATCAACATTGTATTCCTAGTATTCCTCATCATAGTTTACTCGATTGGATGCTGTGCTTTTAGGAACAACAGAAGGGATAACTATGCCGGATGGAAACAACAGGCTTAAAAAGATGCTTACTTTTGGGCTAGTTAGTTTCAGCATGAATTGGGATTATATTCGTTCATATGATCTAGGATTTTATGTCTCTCTGTTATTATATAATGAAGTTAGGATGTTTGTTTTTGTGTATAGCATTTTTATATGCTTCTTGATTTGTTCTTTCTGATGCTTCCTAGAATATATGATTTTGGACATATGATACACATATAAAAATCTCCAGTTATTCGCTGATCAGATTTCGCCTTTGCTATTGGATAATTTATTTATTGATCTCGCAAGTGGAGTGTTTCATAGGCGGATTAAGAAGAAGACGACGATGAGATTAACATATGTGACTCACTTTCACAGCTAGATCTGTAATTAGCCTGTATGGAAAATTATGAGGTGAAGAACATAACATGGGAAATTATGTTATATGAAACAGGGACAGGAAGCTAACATATCTACTAATTTATTTATTTTTGGTTAAGTTGATATTTTGTTTTGTTGCGGACCCATAATTTAATTTGTTGAGAGTTGGTGGGTCTGAAGAATATGAAGGCCATTATATAAAGTATCTTTTGGGAGGAACAAACGAAATAAAAGCTGAGTGGGTAGGTTCTATTCGGTTGGAACAACTTACCTTTTTGGTTTAGGGGTAAAAGTTAAAAACACCTAAAGTAATCTGCTTCAGAGAATATTTCGTAGTATTGTTCGAAAATTATGTGTTTTTTTGTGTGTGTTTAAAATAGCTCTAATTACGGCTTGTTCCTGGCCATAATTTATATGAATATTTCTTCATGTCTTCAAAACATGGTAAGATGCATACACTTGTGTATTATTATTAGATGAATGGGATAAATTTGTTTGTGTCAATTTTAAGGTAATATATATAAGGGGTAAAGTGGTCATTATAATAATGTTTTCACATAAACATATTCTATGACACGTAAACTTTCAAACTGTATATTATACGCTTAAAATGAACTTGTGATGAAAGAAATATTCAAGCTCAAAGTTGAGTACTTGGAATATGTTTAAGAATAGGAAATGACTCCCATCCCACATCACAAAGAACATTATACTTGAGTTTATATAGTTAAAGACTTGTATAGTTTTCAAATTAATAAACAAAGTTATGCTCCTTTGAATACGCGCAAGGGAGGGGGTGCAAATCCAATCCCAATTTTTAATTTTTTGAACTCCATTAATCACGAGTTAAATGACACGGTTACAAACCCATTTTGAATAAGAGTTGAATTTTGTCCATTCAATTACACACTCTGAAATCTGTGTAAACTTCTTCTTCCTGAGCTATTGTTTCTGCTCAACGTTCTTTGCTTCCGGTGATAAGTTATCAAGTCTTTCATAATTGCCTTATGCATCATGAAAAATGGAAAAGTGGAGACAACAATTGATGAAAAAGTTAATTGTAAGGATGAAAGGTTGTGGGATTATAATCCATGGATGGTTGAAAGTAACTGTATGACCAGGTTGAATGGTGTACACCCTAAAAATATTGTTAAGTTTGGCATGATCAAGTGGCTTGTAGAAAAGGAACCATTCTAAACAAGGGCCTTTACCATTGGATTTCCTTGCTCATCTAATTCTTGATAAGAAAATGGAAAGAAAAAAATCAAGAAACATGAATTGTGACATGTTAGAAGGAGTAGATGAATGTGTGTGGAACAGAGTGTAGAAAGAGACTAATATAAAACACATTTTTAGTTAGTTAGTTAGTAGTGATCTCAATATAAAAAAGATAATATAAAAGAATTTTCAGTTATTATAATTTTTTTTTGTTAACATACATGAGGAAAGTGGGTGCCGATTTCATAGGCATGATTTTCCGGTGAGTGAAAATGAGGGCTGGAAGTTTAGAGCATAGAAAATTAACTTCTTTTATTTGGCAACTTATTAAGAAGGATTTCAAAATAAGATTTTGGATTTTGAATTGAGGGAGAGGTTCTTGTCTTCTTGATTTGGGTTTTCTTCCCTCAATTCAATTGTTTTTCTTTTACTCAATTTTTTTTTTCAGATTTCCAATAAAATTCAACATATTTTAACACTATTTTACATTCGATGAGTTTATAGTCGGAAATCATCATCTTCCAGTAAATTTATCAAGTCAGGGAGCTGAAAACACTCATTATAGGTGTGGTTTCGACATATAGGGACACTGAAACTACACATGGTAGGTGGGTTCCGAAGGCGAGAGGTTGTGGTCCCTCCAGGTTCCCTAGATATGCCCCTACAAGTTCTAAAGAAAGAGCATTCTGATAAATAAAACAATAATTTATCGACTAAAACGCTAATTAAACTCAATGTCAAATGTATCATAGATCTAATTTATCCCTCGAAAATAATGGTTTATTAGTGTTCCTATATCTAGCGCTTCCATTTAACAAATATCACAACAACTGTTCATTTTTTGGATCATCTCTCCACAAATGTAATGTTTATGTGTTGTGTCAGCTTGAACGTTTGACAATTTTCACATCAATTTTAGTACATTATAGTATCAATCTCCTCCAAACGAATCATGGTCTTGTCTTTATCGCAGTCCATCATCTTCCGCTGAGCTACTGATAATGGATATCAACTGCATTATACAGCGCACTGAACAAGCCTAGCTAGCTATACCGCACAAGAATACCAATACTATATATTGGACGTAACTAATTACACATTTTAATTGCATGAATCTTGATATTTTATTTTATGAAACACCTTAATTCACATTCTTTAAGTTATGTCATATATTTTCTGTTATATAACAAATATTCTTCCCAATTAATTTACTTATCTTTTTTTTTTTGGGTGCAAATCACAGTTATATATCCTCATTGGGATAATTTATTCGTGAAAGAATTACAGTTTAGGTACCTCAACTTTCTCTACTGGTATATTTAGTGACAATGAATTATGATATCTCTTATTATGAACTCAGTTTGTGTTACCAACTGAGTTACAAACTATAAAGAATACTTTCGGAGTTGAATTAACATTTTGGTATAAGAAAATGAAGATGGAAGTACAGATTTTATCCGAAGAATTTATCAAGCCATCGTCTCCTACCCCTCAACACCGTCGCCATCTTCATTTTTCATTTCTCGATCAACTCCAACCCCATACTTTTGTGCCACTTCTTCATTTCTACTCTCTGAATTCCACCATTAACAACTCATCAAGATGCAACATTTTAAAGGAATCATTGTCAAAGGTTTTGAACATATTCTACCCTCTTGCTGGACGTGTTAATAATAATTCCTACATAGATTGCAACGACCAAGGCATCCTCTTTGTTGAAGCCAAAACTAACTGTCACGTCTCCGATATCCTTCGAGACAAGAACCCTAGTAACAACATGTACTTTTTTCCTCATTTCCAACTTGAAAAAGCCGGTGATTTGGCAGCTTTTTGCCAACTTACCTTCTTTAGCTGTGGCGGATTCGCAATTTCATTTTCAATGTCACATAAGATTGGTGACGGTTTATCGATGGTTACGTTCCTTCAAAGTTGGGCTATGGTTACTCGTACCGGCAACATTGATATGATCAAAATTCCTCAGTTTGGTTCCACTTCTCTCTTTCCACCCATCAATTTTTCCGGGTTAGATCCCACCACAAACATTATGAAGAAAAATCCGGAAAAGGTACCGTTAATTTTAACTATTAAGTCATATAAATTGGCCACAAAGTAGTCAAACCATATAGATTGCTTTGGTTGCTAATTCATTTTCTTTTCAATTATTTGATTAATTCATATTATAAGCTGATCTTCATCTCCTAACAGATAGTGACAAAATTGTTCGTGTTCGATGGTTCGAAACTATCAACCCTTAAAGCTAAATACACCACCCGTAATCAAGAAAGCCCGTCTCGTGTGGAGGCTCTAGTTAGCTTTATATGGAGTCGGATTATCGCCAATATCAAAACAAACAAGAATAGACGTTACCGCTTACTACAGGCCGTGAACTTGCGTGGAAGAACAAAACCGCCATTGCCAATGCTGTCGTTTGGAAATTACGCGATAGCTAACGTTGAAGATATGAATAATGTGAAAGATGATCATGAAATTGCAAAGAGGGTTGCAGATTCAACAAGAAATGTTAAAGCAGACTATATTAAGATGCTTCAAAATAAGGATGAACAATCAGAATATTTCAAGAGAATTATTGAGGAATTCAGCAAAGAAGATGTGGTAACATTTAGTTTGAGTAGTGTGCAATATTTTCCCGTGTATGAAACCGATTTTGGATGGGGAAGACCTTTATGGTTCGCAACAACTCCGATGCCTCGAGAGAATCTTGCTTTATTATTTCCAACGAAAGATACATCGGGTACGGAAGTTTGGATATGTTTAAAAGAGGAAGATATGGTTAAATTTGAACACGAGATTAATCGTCCTTTTGGCGGGCAAAATTTGAAATTGAATACTATCCATTCAAGGTTGTGACATAATTTTGAGGATGTTAAATTGATCAAATATTAGATCGCGTCCAAATTTAGTAGTACTGTATATTGTTGAATGTCAATATATTTAATAGGATGACTCTATAATGTAAAGGTTTCATGTATAAAGAATTTGTACATGTCACGTACATAAAATTCAATAAGATAAACAATTGCAAGGCCTTTGTGTTCTTATTTAATAATCTATTGATCGTATAAAACTCATTGTTATTATATTTTGTGTTTAATTTGATGTTTTCTTTTTCTATTTGGAGCATTTTTTTTCTCTTTGTCTAAGTGTTTGTTTTATTTCTTGTTATATGAATATTATCAATTTTTTTTTTTCATGAAAATACAGAAGAGGTTTGTCTACCATCACATAAATGACTCGTTGAAAGATGATGAAGTCATTCTTGAAGATAAAAACTTTAAACTCGATTCCAAGTTGGGGTGTGTTTTCTTCCACCGTGCCAAATAGTCATAAACTTGTTTACTACTTCTTTATTACGATCTAGGGTTTTTTACAAGACTAGCCCACTTACATTTATAACCACTTTCATGTTTCATATACCAAACTAACCACTCTCACTTTTTCTGGACAAAAATACCCCCACCTTTTAAACTTAAGCAAACCTTTCCATATTCATCTCGTTTATGCTTTCTTCTTTCCCGTTGTTAGTCTAGCAGCTTTCTCTCGAATTCACAACAAGATTTCCGGCAAGATTTCCAATTTCAAACGACAGCTTTCTCTTTGATTTGGTGCCTTTGGGCTTTGTCTCTGTCTCATATTCATCTTGAATTTTGGTCGCTCATATTGAAATGACCCTTCAAACTAGCACGTCAGCACGACAACGACAACACTACAACGTCATCACTACAAAAACTAGCACTACAACACAATAGCACGACAGCAACTAGCACGACAACATCTAGCACGACAACACTACAACGACTACACTACAAAAACTAGCACTACAGCACTACAGCAACTAGCACGACAGCACTACAACGACAGCGTTACAAAAACTAGCACGACAGCACTACAAAAACTAGCACTACAGCACGATAGCACGACAGCACGACAACAACTAGCACTACAAAAACTAGCACGACAGCACGACAACGGCAACACTACAACAACAACACTACAAACCTTTCTTCTCGAATTTCATCTGGTACCACTTCTTCCCTTTGTCTTTTCTTCTGACTTCCACTTTCAACCATTTTGAGATCGGATGTACAAAAAATCGAAGTTGTTGGTTACTGGGTCACGCTACTTGCTGTCAACGCCGGAAATCTTGATGTGGATTCCAGAAAATGGAAAAGAGCGAAGAAATTGAAAACGATAGAAGTCTTGCTATGGATTCGAGAGCTTATAAATTGAAAATGACGGAGATCAAGCCAGAAATCTTGCTGTAGATTCAAAGTATAATCGTTGGAGAAGGGAGAAGAGAAATAGAGGGAAAGGTGGAACGGTTTGCTTAAATTTAAAAGGTGGGGGTATTTTTGTCTAGAAAAAGTGAGAGTGGTTAGTTTGGTATATGAAACATAAAGTTGGTTATAAATGTAATGAGCCTGTTGTAAGTGGGCTAGTCTTGTAAAAAACTCTTACGATCTATGATTAGATTAAACTTATCTAGTGTACTTCTAGATTGTTACTGTTTAATTACTTTGTTAAAATGTACTAACTTTTGTCTTTTCAAGGAAAAAATTCTAATCAAAATAGTTATAATGAAGTTTGTGTCGTATCTACACTCCTTGCTTGGGTAGACTGGGTTTGGGATTTGGAAATTAGTTCCCTTTAAGCCCAATAACACAACCCAAGCATGATGCAAACATATTACAAGCTGTGTTGGGCTTGGATAAAATCCTTAGATGTCAAGTTCTGCGAAGGACCGACCTAAGCCCAGCCAAGTTCGGCCCGACCATGAACATGTCGTGTTAGAGGGAATTACAACTGTTAGTATCGACGCCAATTATGATTAATCTGTTGTGCCATTGCCAAGCCGGGATCATGGATAGTATAGTATGATTAATTAGTTGCCATGTATATAAATAACCAACTAGTTAAACTTTGAACTCTATACCATCATTGAAGGAGTACAATTCTTTTTTTCAATTAACACCATTGATAAGGTTAGGAATGGAAGAAAAGATTACAATTGTGGTTTATTACTAATATCTAAATCATTGTGGGTAGTATTTGAAATAGGAAGCAAAAGAGGTTTTTCCAAATCAATCTTACAACTTCCTTCTTTTTCATGGGTCAGCAACTGATCATCTTTGGTTGCAAAATCTTGGGCCTTTCCCCATAACACAATATACAAGCCCATTATCACACCAATTCCACCTATCATGCTGAAAAACAATCATAATTATATTCAATTTCCAGTCAAATACAATAAATTAATCACAAAAACAATAAAATAAACTTATCTTAATCCTTTGAGTATAAATTGGCCCCTAAAATAAAAAGAAAAAGAAAGTTGGCCCCTAGAAGTATAAATAAAAAACTTATGATTTCATCATAAATTCTTTTATGATTATGATAAACACCGTTTAACTACCACCCGGTCAACGTGTTGCGTCATCAAAGATTAAATCGTTAATCAAATTTTTGTTTGCTATAACTTTGTAACCACGTTTCTCATTTTGTAAATATAAACCCACTCATTTATTTGGTGAAACTATTGAAGTTTCTTTATACTTTTTCCTAACTTTATATCTATTGTCCAACATTCTTGTATTCGCTTTATATTTTCACTAATGAAAGGTAATAACGGTAAGGTCTTGTTCTTTAAAACTGTAATTTACTGAAAATAACCTAAAAAGAATAGAGTCTAAGACTATAAAAAGAAAAGTTTATGCGAAAGAGGGGCAACTCTAGTCACGGAAATCTCAAAACTACAAAAGGATTTAAGAGAAGACATCGGAAATTAAATCCAAATACAATGGCTTCTTTCTTACTTTTGAACTCACCCATTAACTTTTTAACATTTAACCAAATAAAAAGAGTGCAATAGAAAATGAAATAGAAAAGGTACCTTCCCAAGTAGATCTGTTCATGTAGAAATAAGGCAGCTAATATAGTCACAATAACCGTAGACAAAGGATTGAACATTGCTGAGAATAGTGGACCTCTTATTGATATGCACCATGCTTGAACAAAAAATGCAACTCCTGATCCTATAATTCCCTTTTCATGCAAAGATTAGTTTTATATTAGTGTCATGTAAACGGATGAATATTTGTGGTTTGTTTCTTTTCACTTAAAGAAATATCTATAGAATGCATTGTTTGTAAAATTAAGAAGATCTCATTAATTTGTATGTGTGGATGATATTATATTATTGACCAAATTTTTTTTGGGACATTTGACCGGTTGGGTTAAAGTTTAGGGTTAAACATTATAATGTTTTTAGACAAAATTGCCCTTGTCTACCTCAATAGATTGACCAATTTTTTTAATTCTACAAACTATGCATTTCACTGTCCGCTTTTTCCTAAAAGACAAATCACAAGGACTCATTTACATGTTCTTTTTTACTGAACTGAAATAAGTTTATTGAACTCAACTGAATGCTATTGAATTAAATTGAGTTGAACTTAATTTTACTTAATTTAATTAAAAAAATAAACAGAGCCTAATACGAAATTAACCCTTAAAAGAATAAGAGTACATACTGTAAATAAGCAGGAAAAAACTTCAAGATATGAATTGAGCTTCCAAGAATTGAGATGTGGGTCAGTAAAAATAGCAACAGTTGCAGACTGAAGTGCAGCCATGAAACACATCCAGGCTGATACTGATAAGGGGTCTGTACATCTCTTTGTAACTGGAACCTGTTTAATTAAAGTCAATGGTCAAGCTGTGAATGTGGTATTAAGTGGTTAATTTATATTTTGCCCCAGTATTATTTTGGATATCAATATAGTCCTTGTATTTGTCACATCATTTGCAAGTACGTGTAAGCTTAAGAACACATGTCAAAAAATCATAAATTATTATATGTACGCGGAAACCTGCTAGTTTTAGTTGTTTTGGAAAAGGATAAAATAAGAATGAAGGTGGACTAAATTAATATATAAAGTTTTAGATTTATTTAGTTTATTCTTGGCTGCCAACTAATAAGTTGATGAAACAAGGTGGCATCTTTATCCTTAAGCCCGTTTGATTGGAGTATGTATTCAAAATTTTGTCATTTGTTCAATGTATCATCTGGGGGCATTTCCCGTCACATGTATTACCGTAAATGACATTTATAATTGACAAATTTACTATATCTGTTAAAAAGATGTGGGAATATATTTCATTTAAGTTTAACGATAAAATGGTATCAATTTAAGTACAACGACTATTAACTAATATAGTCATTTGTTACGAAATTTGGCATTTTGATTTATATTGGCAGCCGTATTACCTCAAGTATGTACATGTATTATGCAAAAACCAACAAAAATATGGGTTGTCGAAGTAAATTAACCAATATATTTAATAAATTTTTGAATTTTTTTTGACATGTCATGCTTCAAAATTTTATCCTGTGATAAGTTAAATAAATAATTTTTATAATCTAAAATTGATTGTTAAAGGTCACCAAGACAAATGTTAACATATACCATAGGTCACAAATGAAAAGACATAAGTGTTCTCACTTTTATGGTAGTGTTTGATAATTGATATTTGTTGATAGGGATGAGGATAATCATAAATGACGAGATGATGAATGTTAGAATAAAGATAAAAATAAAACGGTAGGAAACTTTTAGGCTTTGTTTAGTAAGCAGGATAAACATAGAGAAAAAATAAAGTACCTACGCAGAAAAAAGAAATCATGCTAATAAGATTAAAAATCGCTTTTTCCATACCATTTAACGTATTTATCACCTTGTACTCACTCCCTATGGTATTAAATTAGTAAGATAATTAATAAGCCTCTATGGAGGAATCCCCATCCCTTTCCCCTTAACCCTCCAAACAAACATGATTTTATGGACATGTACCTGAAGAATGAGCCAGCAGGACCAGGAAAAAGCACTTCCAAAGAGAAGTAGACAACCTAGCAACCAATTTTCAGTCCCTAAAATTGAAGTGTTTAGCAGTTTTGGGCCTCTAAGTAAGGCCATTGATATGGCCCCTCCCACACATATTATTGTTCCTCCTATTTTAGCTACACTTCTTATGCTTCTCAATTGTATCTTCTCCATCCTAAACAAAGAAAAAAAAAGCAATCTTAATCCTCATAATTTAATAGTTAATTAGACTAAAAGAAAATATGGCGACTAATAAACTGTTAACGTAAATTCTATAATACTTCTAGCAATATACTCGGCCAATATTTACAATATTAACATGTCCTGGATCGATGGAACAATAAATTGACTAAAAAGAACGTATCAAGGTGTAGCGTGTCTTTTACCCGAGAATGACTGCTATTACAAAAGTAACTGCAGGAATTATATTACCGATTGCGCTTCCAATTGAAGATGATGCTAAGTATATTCCTTCAAAGAAGAGATTCTGATTTATCGTTACCCTGAAAAATATTATTAATCAAATAACATTTACCATATTATAAAAATTCATAAATAGTTCTAAACAAATCTTAGAGAAACACATGTGTATACCCTATTAGAGATGTCAAAAAAATCAGAAACAAGCTCTTTAATCCCAATGAACCCTCATCTGATTTTCTTCTGCAAAAAAAAAAAAAGAAAAAGAAAAAAAGAAAAATCATGAAAAATACAATCTAAATTAATCTGGGTAGTGAATATATTAGAAAATAAAATGAATGAATTACCTAGAAAAATAAGCAATAGGTGCAATAATGGAGGTTGCAATGGATTGCCTGTAGACAACAAAAACTCTAGGACTCAATCCCTGTAAAAGAGCAGCTCTACTGATAAGAGAGACACCTGCATTCAAGAATTGTAGTCCAATCATAGCCATTTCTGGCTTGTAATTCTCTAATATTCCACCCATTTTCTTTCAGATTTTGAATGAAACATATATTGTTTGTAGTTTTATGTTTTAGATAAGATGGAATATATAGTGGTTTTTCTTCCATATTTTCATTTAAAATTAAGCTAAATGCATTATTGGTTAATTAGTCAACTTGATGATTATTTCAAGAAGATCACTTAATTTGTCTCGATGATTTACTCAATTTCGAGTTTTTTCAGTTACACCACTTTAATCAATTTAGACACCAAAATAATGATGTGGTTGCCACATCTTCATTAGTCAACTTTTGACCGCCACGTGGAAGTTACCTAAACAACACATGTCATAAATATTTATTAGGCGCTTAGATAGCTGCCACGTGGTGGTCAAAGTCACCGGTTAAAAGTTGACATATACTGACGTGGCTGCCATATCACCATTTTTGTATTTAATTTATTTGTAGGTTGGTGAAATGACATAATTGAGACAAATCTTAAAGTTGTATGACTTTATTGAGACAAATTGAAGTTGAGTGACCATTTTGGCAACAAGTAAAGTTGAGTGACCAATGGTGCATTTAACCCTTTTAAATTGTACTGGTATAGTAAAAGATGTAGGTACTGGTCGGGCGGCCAAGGTCTTTTGAGGAATCAAGGATTATATGGTTAAGTAACATAATATCAGAGCCTCTGTAATAGAAAACTCCCGAGTTCTATACATGGCAACATCAATATTTGTTGAATTAAAAATATGTGGTGGGTTGGGCCTGTGTTGCACACGCTTCATGTCCAATGAGCATTCGCTTGAGTGGGAGTCAGAGAATAATATAAAACGATATTGTTAGCCTTAAATATTAGCTTGAGTTTTTAGTTCAGTAGGTTAAAGGCCAGTTTGATATTGTTGTTAGGAAAAATGTTACGGAGAAACAAAGAAAAACATGTAAATACACTTCAAAAGTCTTAAAAATTAAGAATTAAGTAGAAAGATATATATTTATTAAAATATATTAAAAGTTATTTTAGTGAAATAAAATATTAATATCACCTTTTTACGCAAATTTTAACAATTATTTTCTAAAAATTATAAAATTTAGTAGTTTGAAAAAAAATTTACATTTATTAAAAATTGTTTTTAGCTGAAAAGATGAAAAATTAATGTTAAACCGTACGCGAGTAACATTGAGGAAATATTCAAAAGTAAGTCATTTTAAAAAATTTAGACAGTTAAATTGATCTAAATCTACTGCTCGATTTTGGACTGCTAAATGAAAGCAAGAGTGTAAAAACGAACTCTATTTACAAGAGTGCATCTAATATTAAAATAATGTTTGGGAGGAGAAGATTAATTTAGAGTGAACATGATGCATGATGACAACCAAACAAAGTAGTAGGCGCTTACAAGGATAAGTTTGTCGTGATTTACATCAATTACCAATTACAAAGATAGATCTTCGATGCTTCATTATCTATCTGTTTGCCTTAAGCCCACAACACTTTTGTTCTCTTGTGTTTTAATATGCCCAGTTTCTATTTCTTTTTTTATTTTATTTGGGGATAAGGATCCCAATTGTTAAAATATAAACAACTATTGTGAAGTTCCAATTAAGTTGTTCGGATCTTACTCTTATTGGGGTGCTTTCCATTTGGGAAGCCCTTAGTAAGTTAAAGGATTGGGGTTGGAGCGATGTGATAGTGTAGTTCGATTCGATGGCAGTCGTTCAGTCAATGAGCCCGTTCCTTAAAGATTATTTCATCTTTTAATATTATAGTTAATTAAGATTGCATTATTTTGCTAAACGAGCTTCCCAATATAGTTCTATTGTGTTTGTTAAACGCACCTTCAATAACGTGATGCATTGTCTTGCTAGGACTATTCATTTTCTTAATTACCAAAGTGAGTGGTTATCTATATTCCGGATTTCCTTTGTCTTGCTTTATTGATTGATTTGTTAATAATCGTCCTGCTTGACAATTAGAGGTTTGAGATAAAATTAGAGATTTGACTAGCCAAAATCTCTAATGGTGATGTCTGGTGAAAAACGGATTAAAAGAGCGTTTCGCCCTTAAAAAGTTAATTTTGGAAAAGCTACTTTTTGAAACTTTTTTACTTACTGGTTTGGTAAATTACTCCGAATGCTTATATACCCATACACATACACGTATACATGCATCCTCCATATTTTATTGACATGATTTTTCATTTTTTTTTTTACCTTTTCTTGTTTTCTTATATTAATCTTCCAATTTTTATAAATAAATTTACTCTTTTGAAAATTGAAAAAGCAACCTTTTGATTTCTTCAAAATTGCAACTAATTTTGCACCTACAATTAAATATGGAGTTAGACAACCAATTATGCACATACAATTAAATGTAAAATTAAATAAATATTAGCCATAAAAAATATTAAAGAGAATATTTAAAAATAATAGTAACTTTATTTAAGCAAAGAGTTCAACGTATGAACACTAATAAAATGATGATAAAGTGCACAACGACATTACTGTTAGTTTGACTAGGAGCATATGATGCCAACATATTTATGAAACATTTATTTTAGTATAAAATAAAATAAACACATATTTTTCAATTTGATAAACTTTGTAATGGCATGACTACTAGTTTGATTAGAAGCACATGATGTTAAAAACCATAGACTATCTTTTTTACATATATTTTCTATTTTTTTTTTTGTGTTTCATTTTTTAAAAGGTGATTAAGCAATATGAATTATTTTAAACAAAAATAATGTTTATAAAAGAAATGTTTTTCTTTTATCCTTTTACACAAACAACTATTACGATAAGCTAAATTTTACCAAATTAGTTATACAAATAACTTATCAAATTAACTAGTCAAATCAGCTAATTGTTAATTTCCAAACAAAGCTAATACTTCATTTTTGTTTAAAAAACCCTACAATTATCACGTGTATATAATCGATGTAATTTATTGACAAATTTATTTGACATGTCTAGTTATCAAATTAATCCACTCATATCTTATTTGATGCAAGAATAAGCTCGATATTAAATATTAGGAACAAATTTTCACTCTTTCTTATGTTAGGGACAAAACTTGTTCCCCCAGGGAGCATAAAAGTTCCCAAATATGATTAAGTGCATCAATGTTTTACATTTAGTTTTCTTTTATCTATTTATTTTATTGTTATGGATAAATTGACAAATTTACTTAAAGAAGGTATATCATGGTGCATGTTATTTTCAGGTGATAATATGTTAGGATGATGAGACAAGAAATGATGCAGAAACTAAGTTGAAATTACAAACACGTTCTTTGAAATTTAGAGACTTTAAGCCGAGCAAAAACAAGGCGGAGTATTTGGAGTGTAATTTTAGTGGCAAAAGAAGTAGGGGCAAGGACAATTACCTTGGATGAGAGGATGAAGAATTGAATTGAGATGTTGCACTTAAGGTTAAATCTGGTTGGTTGAAATGTAAAAGGGCTACGAGTTTTCTTTGGGACACGACAATGCTTAATAGATCTAAAGAAAATTCTATAGCACAACAATTAGACCTCCGTTATTATATGGCACCAAACTTTTGGAACGAAACAATGCCACATTCATAAGATGTGAATGGAGAAGATCTATATATATGTTATGATGGATGTGTAGCCATAGGAGAAAAGATTGAGTGAGGAATGAAATAATTAGGACGAAAATAGGGTTACATGTATTAAGAATAAGATGTGGAAAAATTAACTTAGGTGGTTTGAACATATAAAAAAAAAAGTGAACAATGCGCTCGTTAGAAGGCTTGAACAATGGCAAGGGAAGGAAACAATGAGGGTAGAAGAATGCATAAACGAACTTGAAAGAGGGTGACTAAGAGTGATATGAGTGATTGAGAAAAATATGGTGGTAGATGGATGGAGGGGGTGAGAGAGAATATATGTTGCCGATGCAACTTGAGTTTCACGGTTAGTTATGATGGTTCATGTTAGCCGACGAATCATTTCGAGACTAAAACCAACACGTTAGAATGCAGTTAACCATCTTGGAGTAAAAAATTACAAAAATTAAAATTGTTTAGGAATATTTTTACTATGCAACTAAGATTTTTGTTTTATTTTTTTAATTCTTTGAAATCATTAAATCTGGAATTTTTTTCTTTAAACATTTTGTTTCCGTCTAAATAACATTTAAATGATTTCAAAACTGAGGCAAACATCTCGGTCAAAGCTGGGATAGGTTAAAGTGCGGTTCTGGGCTTCTCTTTTGGGCCATTCTGGTAATGGGCTTATTTAGGTCTTATCATGGGCCTTGCTGGTGATGGATCCTCACAAACTAAGCTACCTTACCTTTGAAAGTGTTTGTTCAATTCAATGCATCTTTCTCCTGCATTAACATACCCTATATATGATCTATTCTACACTTAATTATATTCCAACATTATTTGTCTTTATTAGCTTCAACATTAAAATAAAATTAATTTTATACTAGTAGTAATAATTTAGATCACCGACCAATGTATATGACATCATAAGAAAAACAAGAAGTTGAATCTTCTATTGCCATAATTATGATTCGGTTGGGAAAATTTCTGATGATATAATCCAATACAATGAATTCTGAAGTATGTGTTCAAAATCACAAATTCATGGCCACGTCTCGTATTATCTCATGTCAAGTGTCCTAATTATGTAATTAATCATTGAAGTTGATATAATTAGTCAACTCTACAATTAAAGAGAAGATTACCAGTTTCCTGTATTAATAAGGACTGCTTAGAGGTTAATTAACCACAAACTCCATAATATACTTATTCACATTTTTTGGCTGATATAATATCACACTTCTTGCGTTCCCACAGAACCATACTTATTTTTTGGGGGAAATTTTAATCATATGATATTCAATTTTCAAACTCAGCCTTTTATTATTTAAATAATTAAAATTGATGTTGATGTACAGTCATGTTATGACCAAACTCAAAGAAAACCACTCTAATATTAACTAAAACATTTGGAAAAAAAATAAAAAATATGTTTAATTTATTAATGTGGTATTGGAAGAAAAATTACACTCAGTTAGAGTCTTCCCTTTTTTTAATTGAAAGGCAAGGGATGATAAGGAGCCCAGTAGGTTAGCACCTTCAAGATTTTGAAACAAAATTCCTTGCATCGAGTTTTATTAAGATAAAAGAAATTAAATAAACTAGAATGAAATTAGGACAAGAAAAGAAGAGCTTTGATGTCCAAAACAAGCAAGTGAATCCACCACTTGATTATCTTCTCTAAAGATATGAGCAACATTAAATTCCATCGAAGACAATTGAAAAAGACACTTCTTCCAATCAACCTGAAAAATTCACGAAACTATCACAAAACGGCTATGCAACAAATCAACAATAGATATACATTGAATCACAGACCTAACATCAGCTCAACTTTTAGTTCAATCTGTTAATGTATATGGTATTAGAGCTTCAGCGAGCGAAAAGTTTTGAGTTTGAATTTTGACAACTTCATTTATTGTTGATTAAAAACACATGGTGATGGACTTGTGTTGTGCACTTCAAGCCTAAGGGATATTCCGCGTAATTGGACATATTAAAGATTAATATAAAAAATATTGTTATCGTAACTGTCAGCTCCAGCTTTTAATTTAATTGTTAATTTAGAAATTCAAGCCAAACTATCCACCAATCTCAATCAAAAGCAATCCCAATAGCTAAAATCGCAACATTAAGTTCGGCTATATAAGCATAAGTATTCCGAATGGGAACCGAAAAAGAACCCTAACGAAAACTTACGACTATTTTGAAAAGTGCCTCCTGAACCACCAATCCAAGTGATTCGAATCCGAACCATTTGTATTAATATTCAACCTATCAAGAGGAATCGACAAACCAAAATAGTTTGAGTAGCTTTCATGGGGTTTGAGTCTTCCCTTTCATGTAAGAATATAATTAATTAACGTAACATATACATGTGAAACAAAACAAAAAACAAAAATTAACATTCTATATGTTTATGAGAACCATAAACACACAATCCAAGTTGTTAAATGTATTGAATTAGATTGACTGTTAGAAAAACAATTAGGCGGATCACTTTTATAATGTGCTCACCTAGTCGATAACGGACCAAATAAAATTTGATCAATTACCATTATATTAGAATTTAAGCATGGAGATTAAAACTTAATTAAATCACTCATTTTGCTTTAATTATAAATAGTGTTTTTTGTTTTTTTTATTATACCCTAAACCTGTATCAATCCGTCGTTTTTAAATAATTTAATTATGTTTTAATTAATCTCCATCTTTAGATTCTAATCTAATGGTGATTGATCAAATTGTATTTAACCAGACATTGACTAAGTGAGCACAACTGTATTATTAATATCGTGAATTATTAATTATGTTATAATTTTCATTCTAACTAGAATTCTAGTTCTGGAGACGAAAATTAGCTATTTTGAAAGTTATATGAAATCAATTGAAGTAAAAGTTTATTAAAACATAAAATTATTTTTTCTTTATTAATTTCTAACAAACTTAACATGTAGAAAGTAAACAAGTTAATATTGTCATGTGTACTTTTTCTTAATTTCAAAAAGGTGGAATGCCATATACTAGAATTAATTAAACTAAAAGTTTAACCACAATGTTTCCTTCTGTGATTAACCTTTTATTAATGACCTAATGCTATTGCAGCTTCTTAAACGTATTCTTTTTTATCACTTTACCTTCCAAACTTTCAGAAAAACCAGTTTACTTCCTGAACTTTAAAAAGTGGTATTGTCAGCCATCTGAAGTTGTTCCTTTTGATCTTTACTCCCTCAACTTTTAAAAACATTCTAATTTACCCCTTAAACTTCAAAAACTACTTTTCCAAAGTATTTCTCTAGTTGTCCATTTTTATTGAGTAAAAAAGGGGGCTTGTCAATATTACTTTTTGAAGTTGAGGGGGTAAACTGATTTTCTTTGAAAGTTCAACGGGTAAAGTGACCAAACAGAGAGAAGTTCAGAGAGTTGCAATATCATTAGGCCTTTATTAATTCACGATAGGATTAGATTAAGGTAAAGTACAAAAATGAATTATGTAGTTTGAACATTTTCAAAAAATATAAGTTAGTTTACACTTTTCAAAAATTCAACTTGTGGTTTTCAAATATTAGAAATTAGAGGCTAATCGAGCAAGAAAGTCAATTTTCGCTCACAAATTGCTCCATTTTAGGCCCATTTTTTTACGGCAGAACTGAAATAAACTAAATTGGTTCAATGCAAAAGACATTTTCAATTAAATTTGGCAGAAATAAATTGAATTTTTTGGAAATTAACCAAAAACAATATGGCCTTAGTCTCATGAACTCATTTTACATCTAATATGTTTCAGAGTGTAAACTTTTAACAGAATTGCAGTAATAATACTCACAATTGTGACCGATTAATCTTTTACTGCAAATTTTTTAGTCTCTATTAAAAGTTATTTTATAGTGAATAAACAACATATATAACTTAAGTCACACATCAATTCAAAATTATTAAAAATAATGAATTTTCACTCTTAAAAAAGTAAACTTATAATGCAAAAAACTCGTGTTTATAAAAATTTGGATCATAATACACCTTTTGAAAATGAGTAAAATCACATTATTATTTTTTTCTTACCCCACAGATTACTTTTTTTTTTTTGGTAACAACCAAAAAAAACCATCTCGAGTTAAAGATGGTGGACATAAATTCAGCAACATCCCACGCAAAAACAATTAGTTAAGTAAAGATATTGAATAAATAAAAGTCAATAACAGCAAAATTAATAGACATTTGAAATAGATATATAGTTAATAAAATTAAAAGACATGGCCGACCATATATAGATGTTAGTTTGAATTTCATACGAACGAACTCTAACTGTAACCCCATGACCACATCTTATATCTTCCACTTTCCCAACCATACCACACACATTTCTCATTAATTTTTCCAAACTCATATTTCCCATTCCTCCAGCTGTCTTTCATCTAACACTTCCCATTAGGCCACGCCCCCATTTTCATTATTATTTTTCTTTAAGTTTCTGGTAAAAAGATTCATTTATAGAAAACAATAATATATCATGAAAATGATTAAAAGTTATAATCCGAAGGTATTTATGAGATTTAATTTGGATGTATAAAAACATAGATCGTGATAGAGAAGTAGTAGATATTTTGTTAACTTTTTTTAACACATAATATGAAAAAGCACTCGATTCAAAATCAACTTCATATAAGAATGGTTTTATATGATGGTAGATAAAGCTTTTTTGTATTAACATGAATCAAAAACTTGACAACATTCATGAAAATAGACAAAACATCTCCATGTAGAGAGAAAACAAAACATTCGAGAAACAATTAAACTTAGCATCGATTGAATTGATGAAAAATTCATGCAAATATATAAAATGAGAACAAAGTAAGATATGAACTTATCATACAGTGTGGCAAAAAAAATAAAAAATCCAAACCTAAATATGAAGAAACCCTGAGTCCTAGTAGGATTTTTTTATCCTCATTATTATTGCTGCCTCCTAATTCTGGATATCTATGCATTCATAAATTTTGTAAGTAATCTCCGAACTCTGTAACTATTAACTACACATACTACTCAGATAAAGACATAATAAGATAAAATAAATAAATAAAATGATTTAAAATTGTTTTTATTTGTCGAGCTATTTATTATATAAGTAGATTTCAAAGGTTCAGTTTGAACCGTGTAGAGAAAAACTATAGAGAGAGAAAGAAAGAAAAATTGTATGCTTTAGTCACACTTCTCTATCCTTCCTTCATATTTTCTTTTATTCATCCCTTTTAAGAATTTCAATTCTATTTGAAAGAAATTAGATTAATTATATTAGATTAATCAATACTTAGTTGGGATTTAGCCGTTCTGTTAGAGCTGTGTAACCCGCCTTTAAATCAGTGTTTATAAGGGGATTCAAATGGTAGCTCCACTTTCTTCTTGGCCTTGGGAGGGCTTTGGCTTTTACAAGGTAAGCTACTGAATTAATCGTTATATTTTTAATACATTCGGGTCCGGTTTGCTGGTTTCGTCTAGGGGTGCCGAGCTAATCGGATATTAGGGTGTAACTAATTGTTTTTGTCATGTTATTTTGATGTAGTATCTGCTATATGGACCTCTAATTGGGAAGACAGTACAGAATTTTATTGAAGAAGGAAGAATAATCAAGGATGAATGGTTTCTTCATATTTTTATCATTTGTGTTCTAAGAGGAATTATTCATTTATTATGGAGCTCTTTTGTTAATATGCTTTTCCTCACTTTCAACCGTCGGATTAATAAGCAAGGTTATGATTTCAAGCAGATTGATCATGAGTGGGACTGGTACGTAATTTTATTATTTATAATTGTAGTCTCTATCTTGAATTTGTTTTCTTTTATAAACTTAATTTCATTAATTTAAAATGGATGTTATTTGAATTTGCAGGGATAATTTCATTATTCTTCAAGGTTTACTTGCAACTTTGGCAACTTATGTCTTCCCATTATTGATTGAAAATGTTCCTCTCTGGAATTCCAAAGGGTTGATTGCTATTTTGATTCTTCATATGGGAATTTCAGAGCCTCTATACTACTGGATGCACAGATTTTTTCATGGGAATTTTATGTTCAAAAATTATCATTCACTTCACCATTCTTCTCCTGTCCTACACCCCTTTACAGGTATAAAGAACTACTATTACTATTATTATTTGAAAGGACGAGTGTTATTCAATAAAGTAACACTTTTACTTAATTTAGTCATTTGTGAGTTCAAATATTTCCCCTAAAATGATTTTGTTTTTTTATCTCAATTCGTTCACAGTTTGTGTGCTAAAAGCATTACGTCGTTTAAGTTTTGTATTCGAGTTATAACGTTCAAAACTTTAATTGAATGACAAACTGACTAAATAAGCGTGTGAGCCGAAAAACAAGAAACATGATAAAAATATATTTTGTTTCATTCATTAATTTTTTTGTTAAAAAATTTAGCAAGTGTCACCATCATAACACCACAAATGACAAATATCAAATAAATTAGGTATAATATATTGTTACATGTCACTTTAAAATAATAAATTTAGTCAAATTGTCACACCCATCAATATGCAAATAGAGATTAAAAAAAAAATTAAAAAACTCCTCCGTTTCACAAAAAAAAAAAAAGTTCAAAATAATTATTCGATGAATTAATTAACCCTAAAAATCAAGGTTAGGACTAAAAATACATTATAATTATGTTTGTGTATAAGCACTGATGATTTCGTATTTTTCCTTGAATTTTGATTATCTTAAGTAACACGTTAATTAATGGTTTATGTTAATTATGGTTTATGTTAATTATGATCAGGTGCAACAGCAACGTTTTTGGAGCATCTATTGTTGACAATAATTATTGGAATTCCAATAATTGGGAGTTTCATGATGGGTTATGAATCAAGAATTATAATTTATGGTTACATTTTAGGATTTGATTTCCTAAAATGTTTAGGGCATTGCAATGTTGAAATTATTCCTCATCGTTTGTTCCAAATTCTTCCTTTCCTCAAATATCTCATCTACACACCATCGTAAGTACTTTAATCAAAACCCTCAATTTTAATTAGTTACTTATTCCTTGCCCATTTTGATAATCACAAAATTAGTCTAGTTAAAAAGAAAAAAAACAAAATTAGTCTAATTATTAAATTCTATTTAGGTTGACAAGTAAAGAATGATTATAGATATTTGTTTGATGCAGATGCTAAAAATGGAAATAATTTGGGAAAATGCTGATTTTGTCTACATGCAAATTAGGCATCTTACCATTTTTCAGCTTTATAATCAATAACCGCTAAAATTAATTAGTATTTGGCCCGACGAAGTTGGTTGGCAGTTGGAAGAGTAATTGCAAAACAGAATAAAAAATCTGATTTTAAATTTAGTATTACATGACTATCAGTATCATTTATTATTATTAGATTAAATTGTTTAATTAATTTTTTTTATTATTGGGATATGAAGGTATCACAGTCTTCACCACACAGAAATGGGCACAAATTTCTGCCTATTTATGCCTGTATTTGATGCAATATGGAACACACTTAATCCCAATTCTTGGCAACTACACAAGGAAATGAGTGCTGACTCATCAGGTAATTTTTGTAACATGTATAAAATTTACGGGTAAATACAACTCTTTCAATTTGGTTATTTAAAAAGTTGTAAAATTGTATGATAAAAGTTAATAGTACCCTTCAGTTTGATTTTAAGAATAAAAATCAACAATTGGGTGTAGGTTATGGTCACTTTGTTTTTCCCTTACTTTGTCTATACTTTGTCTTTTTCACCATTGGATTAGTTTTTAATCCATGATCCAATGGTTGACAAAACAAAGTAAACAAAGTGAACATAGAATATCTCCAACAATTGAATTCAGTTCTGATTTTTTTTATTAGATTTTCAGTCTGATACTATAATCAATGTCAAGTCAAATATAGTTTTTATGAGGACAATAAAGTGAATAAAGATTTATCTCAAAGACCAGCTGTTCCTTATGGAGCAATTTCTGATTTTTTCAATCCTAAAAGTACACGTGTCTTTAGAAAAACAAAACAAAAGGATAAAATCAAAAATTCAGAAGGTACAACTCAAATTTCTGAACATGGAACGAGTTCTGAAAATGACTTTCAATTTATTTGTAATCATTTTTTACTAGCCACGTATTATATTGCATTTACTACTTGAAGAGTCATCCATGTAAATTGTACTTTGTTACGTATCGTGAAATGAATTCACACTTGATCAAAAAAGTTAAAAGTAGGAAAAGAGTCAATTACAATTTACATATATACAAGGTTGGGCCTGGGTGGGCCTTAACTAAATCTCTCTCGAGTTTTGAAACCACTCCTAAAATTGGTGATTTTGATAATGGTCATCCATTGAAAATTGGGATGATGAGGCCTCCAAATTTAAGAAAAGTCGGGTTAGATGTACAAAAACCTTTATAGAGTTGGAGTCACATATGTGTGACATAATTTATGCACTTTAATTGTGAATAAAAATAGTGCGATTTTGATTGGTTAAATTTGATTCAAATGAATGCAGAGAAGAAAAGTAGAGTACCAGATTTCGTGTTCTTAGCCCATGTAGTAGATGTATTGTCGTCAATGCATGCACCCTTTGTGGACAGAGCATTTGCGTCGCTGCCGTACACCCCAAGGCTATTTTTGGTGCCTGGTTGGGGTGGGGCTTTTTTGGTTATGCTGGTCATGTGGGCTAAGGCTAAGACTTTCTTCATCTCCTTCTACAATCTTAGAGGCAGATTTCATGCTACTTGGGCCGTCCCTAGGTTCGGTTTTCAGGTACGCTACAAAAACTAATGTCATTCGTGCAATCTCAATTTGAGTGATATATTTCCTCTTACCCGTTCAATTTGTAAAAATATCGCACAATAGTTATATTTCAATCATTTATCATGAAGTGATGCATTACTTTTGTTTATTTTAAATAGTAAACTAAACACCCTCTTGTTAAGGTAATTTAGAATTGATTTTGGATATTTAATATATTTTGTTGGTATGTTTTGCAGTATTTTCTGCCATTTGCTCAAGAAGGCATCAATAAACAAATTGAAGAAGCCATTCTTAGGGCAGATAGAGATGGTGTTAAAGTCATTAGCCTTGCTGCATTAAACAAGGTGAGCAACATTAAATAACCTGACTCGTTTTGTATGCGGGCTTAAGCCGAGTTGGGTTGGATCAGGCCAGTTATAAAATAAGTAAATGTCGAAGCCCAACCTATGAAGGGCGGGTTTAGACGGATTGAACAAACCAACCAATTTTTTAACATGTCTACTTAATTAATAGTTGAACAAATAATTGATACTCCACACCAAATATATCGTTCATTTAAAATTTGGACACCTCCTTGTGTTGCATCAACATCAAACTCGTTATATTATATAAGCACATATTTAAGAGCTATATAATTTAATTTTCAACAAAATAAAAATTGGGTGTTATTAATAAGATTTAGACCTCACAACCAATTTTGATCTACTAGTCATGTTGCAATATTTTCTCTACCACAAAATTAAAAGAAAAATCTTGGTACTTGTACTTATCTTTCTAATCTGAAATTATTTTCATGCTCTAATTTATTATGTAAGCCAAATAAAGAAATAAATTAATTAGTGTCCTGTCTTATAAACGCCATGTGTCTTCCCTATGAACTAACGTGGAAGAAAAGTCATACCACAAAACACAAATATATAATCACCAAATATATATATAGTTGTGTGAATTAAATGTTAATAGTAGCAAATTTAAGAGCATTAATTTAATCATTCCTCATAAACTTCAAATACGCCTAGATGCCAGATAGGTGGATCCTGCCTCATGGGCCGAGGTCTTGGATCTAATTTCCCGGCCCATAATGGAAGCAATTATGTGCATCAAACTATATTTAATGTTGACTTTTTGTTGACCTTTTGCAGAATGAAGCTTTGAATGGAGGTGGAACACTATTTGTGAACAAACATGAAAACCTAAGAGTTAGAGTGGTCCATGGAAACACATTAACAGCTGCAGTAATTCTTAATGAGATAGATCCTAATGAAGTTAATGAAGTGTTTTTAACTGGAGCTACTTCTAAACTTGGAAGAGCCATTGCTCTTTACCTTTGCCAAAAGAGAGTTAGAGTTCTTGTAAGTTAAATTTAGTTACCCCTCTATTTTTCTTCGTTAAAAAATGGTTTATTTGTCGTTATTAATCAAGATTACGGTACAGATGCTGACTTTATCAACGGAAAGATTCCAAAAGATTCAGAAAGAAGCTCCCTTGGAATACCAAAACTACCTTGTTCAAGTAACCAAGTACCAAGCTGCACGGAATTGCAAGGTTTGTTTTTTAGGGTATTAATTCGAATTGTCGTGTCATAATTATGTTATGGTGTGATTTTTGACGGGGTTGACGGGGGGTTTTCGTGTTATGCAGACATGGGTAGTGGGGAAATGGATCACACCAAGAGAGCAAAGATGGGCACCAAAAGGAGCCCATTTTCATCAATTTGTTGTGCCACCCATTTTGCCTTTTAGAAGAGATTGTACTTATGGGGATCTTGCTGCCATGAGATTGCCTGATGATGTTCAAGGCCTTGGTAGTTGTGAGGTATGTCTATTACTTACCAATTTCAAATTAACTCTTTAATCACTAATGTAGGACATTTACACATGAACTTACTTAAGTGACCGATTGATCCTCTAAATTTTGCTAAAGTTATATGCATTTCAACTTGTCTAAACATCTTACACCACCACGTAGCAATACGATGACAACTAAATCATTGAATAAAGTTCAAGAGACTATCAGAACATGTCTAAAGTTCAAGAGTTCAATTGGGTTTAAGTAGTTGGGATGTCCAGCTTCAGCTTCTTTCGTTCCCGACTTTTATTTTTTAAAAACTTGACATGAAATTTTTGGTGTTTTGAAATTGCAGTATACAATGGACAGGGGAGTAGTTCATGCATGCCATGCAGGAGGAGTGGTTCACCTATTGGAAGGATATAAACATCATGAAGTTGGAGCCATTGATGTTGATCGAATTGATCTTGTTTGGAATGCTGCTTTGAAGCATGGATTAAAACCTGTCTCATCTTCTCATAAAAATACAAATTAATATTTACTCCATGAACAAAATCCCCTGTCTTTTTGTATTTTTACAAAGAAAAGTTGGCAATTCAACTTGTTATATATTATATCTGTGTACTTCTTGATTTCATTTACATACAGTAATTAATAAAAGAAATTAATGTTCAGCATTGTACTTTTGATTCTTCTTACATTTTAACCCTCGAATTGGTGAAACTAAAACTATGATTAGTCTTGAATTCTCGTTAGTTGAAAGGGATTTACAAGTCATGTGTATATATACACAAAACAAGAGTAATTTGAATGGAACATAAATATAAAACAATAGGAGAAACACCGCAGCTACGAGTGGAATCCGTGTAGCACTTGAAGAAAGTTCCGTGTGATGACATACAATTCTATCATGCTCCCGCAAGTTGATTCTCCGAGACAAAGTTTATGTGAGCATGTATGCAAATTGATTCTCCGGGAACACATCGAACAAAGAAGCTGTGCCTAGGAATTAGGATCCCACACTTTGAGAGGAAAAATTGTTCTTTTCTATTTTTGGTCTATAAGGGTATCCACACTGAGAATTTCTCAAATTAAGATCTTTGATTAAGGAAGGAAAAGTCTTTACCATTTCACCGCAATCCCGTGCTTAAAAACTTAGTTATATTATTAGGCATAAAATGTATGCATATATAACACAATAAAAAATGATGTGAAATTTACATTAATAATAGTAATAGAAAAGTACAAATAAAAGTAGTAGCACATCCCACATATAAAAACACAAGTAGCTAGGATGGGTAGTTGGGTATTATATTAGATATGATAAGTAAAAGAGGAATTAGAAGAGAGGAAAAGCAAATGATTAATAGTAGTAGCCCATCTTTTATATTGATGATAATCATCTCCCATGTCTACCTTTGTTATCCCTTTATTTGTGCTTAACACTATTAAATAGCATGTTCCATTCTCTCTTTCCTCCTCTCTTGATGATGTTGATGATGAATCTCTATAATACTCTGCTTGCACCTCCGTTATTATACCTACACACCATCATTACAATTGCTTAATTACAAAATTAATTAGCCAAATTGCCAATTCTGTGTAATGTAATTAATATGGAAAGTAATTAGCACTTACTTTCCTTCTTGCTTTTCAAGAAATTCAGCTTTCTCATTCTTAGAATCACCTGCAAAATTTATGTATTTGGGTTATTTGGGTTATTTTTAATCGAATGCTTGTTCCAAAATACATATTCGAACACATAGCACTCCGTCAATAAAGTTTTATGTTTAAAGTTGACTCCTAGTTATCAGGAATTTAATATGATAAATATAAAAAATCATCACCGTAATGTGTTAAAACAGAAGATCAAAAGCTTAATGAACTAAAAGAAAAAAGATCAGGGAATTATCTTATCAAATTTTTCCTTAATAAAATTTTAAGACATAAACAAACCTTAGCCTGGCTGTTCAAGAAAATAGAAATGGATCTGACTCCAAAATTTCCTGTTTACAAAAGAAAAATATGTTATTAATTGAAAGATAAAATGAAGAAGTTAAAAAAGAAAGGGTAAAATGGGTACCATCAGGTGTTTCAACATGTAGCTCAGTGCCATGGGCAAGTATGGACTGCCATTTCTCCAAGTCAAAGTTGATCTTAGGAGTGTTATTTTCAGAAATTGGAAGTACAGCTATATGTGGATTTCCATTTAAGACCTTGTTGTAGTTGTATCCTTTTCTTGCTTTTAGTGTTGCTGCTCCTTTTAATGCTGTTTTCATCATCACATTTATACAATTCATCAGTATTTATAAATGTGAAGGTTATTTGAAACAAACAAGTGAGAAAAGCTAGCCAAAAACTGGTGTTTTGGATGGTCCCAAATCAATAGCTATGATGACGTGTCATTGTCTTACAACCAAAATCAATCAACTCTCTCGAACAAGAACTTTTATAGTGAATGTAGTGCAACAGACACGACCAATAATATTAGGAAAACATATTATCTAATTGAGAGATAATCAGTGTACAAGTATTACATGTCTATTGGTTGGATCCACATGATCTAGACCATAATAGAATTTCTCCTCTGAAACCATACAAGAAATTTTCATGGTTTAAGCAACTAATGAAAATGTAAAATAGTAGTACTGAGTACCCACAAAGGAGTTTTGTGAAGCCAAATGATAAACAAAATAACACATACAAAACAAATTAAAATAGAAAAATAATTGGTGTACTATTGTAGGAATATATTGTCCTACACTTCCTCTTAAGAAATTTAAGTTTGTACAAAGCTCATTCTCCATCATGAAAGCATATAACATTATGCTAATATAATAAAACTATGAAAAACAGAGAAATGACAGAAAGTATATTCTTTTTATGTAATATGTAATAGTTATACTTCTAAATCGCTTGGTATTAAAATACTTGGTACACTTAACAATTTTGAAAATATATATATATTCTTTATTTAAAAATATATATAAGAAAACAAACTTCTCAAAATTTTATTTTTTGTGAAAATGTTTCATTTCTGAACTAACTGGGCTGAAAGCCCATTTTGTAACAAGCTAAAGGCCCATCCAAATTCAACTTTTATGATGGATTAAGCCCATATTTTATTTCTAACAAGACCACACCAACAACTAAAACTATCTTCTTTTTTTTTGGTTTCAAAAAAAAAAAAACTATCAAATTGGCATATCGACCCAATTAATCCTAAATTAATTGGTAGATTGGGAAATTTTAAAATAGTCAATTAGTTGGTTGGAGAGCTTAGGAGACATTTGATTAACATATATCACGTTCTTCATACGTACGTCAAGCTAATAATTTAATATTAAGTTTCATTTTACCCAACATAATTAACAATGTTTAATTTATAAATCTTTACTGTATCAAATTATGAGCAATATATGATATGAAATTATTAGTTTGGTGTACCAATGTATGTATGTTGCTCGAAAAATTAAAAGTAGAGGAAGATAACATACAAGTAGATGCAGCAGCAGTAAGTGTTAAGATATCGGTAGCAGTAGAGGCAGTCATAGCCGATCCGATGACAGTGGTAAGTTGTTCCCTCTTAGCCCCCATCGCTTCGGCCATCTTAGCACATTGTGCAGCTACTAAACCGGCCGCGGAGGCCACCGCGTCATCCTGGCCCTTGGATTCATTACCTTTTCTTGAATTATCAGCAGCAATGGCAGCTAAGGCAGCAGCTATTCCAGCAACTGAAATAGCAGCATGGACTTGTGCTCTTTCTAATCTATCTTCTTCTTTTCTTTTTTCCTTCATCTCTTTCATCCATTTCTTTATTGACATTGATTTCAATGGTGCTATCTTCCATGAAAACTGCATTAATTCATATCTACTTACTCTCTATACTTTGTTTGATCGAAATTAAAATTAATAATGAAAGTAAAACATAATGTTTTTAGTTCCAAATGTCTTTGTTTTGGATGGAAAATTCTACATTGAGTCAAGACTATTACTGATCCCGCCCAATGAGAAGCTCCCACATCATTAATGTGCTGGCAATATTAGTCAAAATAGTAATTAATGAAGTCATTTAAAAATGAACCGTTAGATTTTAAGTAGTATCTATGGGTAATACCCATTGAGAGTGAACCCTAACATATAAATATGCAGTCGGATTGGACTAATTTGCCCCTATATGCTAAGTTAGAGGGCTATACAAATTTCAGACATGTCAAGTAACATAACATCCTAATCTGATTGGAAGAGACCAATGCTAATCTCATCTTTATACTTGTTTTTTTTTTTTCTAAAAAAGAAGGCTAAAACTTGCATACCCACTTCCTTCTCTTGTAATTCAATTCCGGATGCAAAGATTGTTGCATCCATATCCATGACTGCAAGAACAACAATATAAAATCAAATCAATTAACAATAATTATAACTAATTATACTAGAATAATGAACTTAACTATGATATAAATTACCTTAACATCATTAGATTTCCAAGGTGGTAAGGATTTGAAGTCAGATTCATCCATTTTCACACTCTAATTAAGCAAAACAAATTAACACAAAAAAGAAATTAGAAAACGATTAATACACAAAGAATAATTAAATTCCTAATTAAACCTTGCTTAATCCCACCTTAAAATTAGTATCCATTTGACCATCAAATGTTTTGATACTAGTGTTATCTCGTACAACAAGTGATTGATCAGGAGGTTGGAGAGCTTGAACTGCAAAATTACACCAAGTTTTTGAAAGAAAATCCATGGTTTCTGGATGTGCCTCTGAAGGTGTTTGCTTCATCATTCTTGAATCTATTCTCTAATTTTGATTAGGAACTAATGAAATTGATTAGTGAGGAATGCTAAGAAGAATTTCAATATAAATAACTCTTTATGTGCATGAATGTATCCCTAAACAAACATGTCTAAATGACCATCATGGCTTCATATCATTGCTTTTGATCAAATGTGGTCCATACATATGTATATTAAATATCAAGGAAAAGGATTTGGGATTTGAGATTTTTGTCTAGGTACAAATTCGAAGTTTTTGTTTTTACATTTATAGATTATTCATGCATGTTAGACCACAAGGAAATGGTTAAGCAAATTGGTAGGTGAATAGATTACTTTAAGCAAATTTAATGGATTAATAGTTCAGTTTAAATAAATTTTGGTGGATAATGAGTGTTGAATATGAAGGACTATAAAAATGAAGATTCAAGCATTTAAGGGGCTTATGTGGAACTTTAGTAGTACTCGTCGTTTAATTATTAGAGACGGTTAGAAATGGCGTGATGGCTTAGTATAGAGACTTCAGTTTAGTTACTACTATAAAACACATAGTGTAATCATTTCTTTTCCCTAAGAGAGATTAATAAATTTTCTTTTTTTTCCTTTCGAAGTCACTGTGGTATCAAAGTTATGGTAAGGGGATGAAATTGCAATCCAATCAAATAATGAATAGGAGGAAGCTGATGTTGTCTTCATAAGTAGAAGATTATCTTCATTCTCGAAAAACAAATTTATGGTGTAAGTCAAAGCAAGTTACTACTAGTATGTTCTTAGGCAACTTTGAATGTGTTATTTGAGTCTCAGATGTTTTGAGAACATTACATAGTCCTTCAATCGAGATGGTTTTTGGAGTATTCTAGTAGAATGTCTTCCCCCAAGGATTTCCATAATTTGAACTTCTAGGATTCTATAAAGCTAATGCATTTTTTCTTCAATTGCAGCTTGCTTGCCGGTGGATGAGCCAACTTCTTCTACTGGATCAACGTCTAAGCTATTAGTAGCGTCCATGGGAGAGATGCTCATGATATGGGTTATGTACCAGGCTTAGACTGCTTCATTCTCAGAGTGAACTTGTTGGATAGATGTCTAGAGGGTTTGATAAGTTTGTGCCCATCTTAACTTCGTGGCCTTTTAGATAAAGTGAAATTGACGACCTTTGAACTGGTTGCAGATCATATCCCCTAAAGTCCTCTAAAGGAAACTCAATGAGCATTATGGGGAGATCACGAGGGATAGTGGAGTTCCAGTGGATCTTTTGAGCGAGCTTACTACCGCCATAAATGACAATCATGCATAAATGAGAATCAGGCCTTTGTTTGTCTTTACCGAGATTAGGAACTCCTTAATGTCAATCAGTGTCTACGAACCACTGATAAGTGGACTGCCTATAATGGTGTTGTAGCCAAGTGGTATATCTGCCACGACCCACTCGATCTCCATAGTCTTTTCTTTATATACATTGCTTGTGAAGGTGGTTGGAAGTGAAATCAAGCCCAATATTGAGACCTCGATATATATACCAGATCAACTAGGGAAAAGGATCCCACTCATAGACACTTTTTGGTGACCTTCATGGCTTCTAAGGCCTCCCAAGTCAATGATCAATGAAATAGGACAATATGCATATTGAAAGGCTCAATGATCAGTGAAATAACCAAAGGTTTAGAGTGCACTAAGAGAAATAACGGGATAGATGGCCAAAGTTTCTCATATAGAGTTCTTTTTTGTTCTCAATTTGTGGTGGTCTGGCAGCAATGCCTTCACGAATAACATGGATCACGCCTTGATGGTGCGGGGGCGTTGGGTCGAGGAGGTAGTCCTTTTTGAACCAGTCGGTCTATCTCTATCTTCAATCTATTGCAATATTTGATAGAGCGACTAGGTTTTTCGTGGTATTCACAGTATTAGGACATATGTTAAAAGCTTCCCATTAGGGTCAATTTTTTGTTTGATGTTGAGAGGTGCGCTCAATATAACTTAATCTTGGTTGTTTGTTACCGTGTTGGGTTCTATTGGAATAATGGAATTCTTCTCTATGGTGAGACCGGACGTCAAGACAATGGTCTCGGTCATCATTTGATCTTGCCTGTAAGGCATTTGGGCCTCCTCTTCACAATGGGTAATAACTAGGCCTCTACGGGCAGATTAGTTTCAGGGTTTGTCTTATCTAACAAGGTATTCATTTGCTTTGTCCTTTTCTGATTCCTTATAGTTTAGAGGCCTTGTGGTTTCGTCTAGACGTACACGACTTTCGGCAATGACCATAAGCTCTTCAAAGGTTTTGGGGGCTTTTGTTGATATTTCTCCTTTAGAAAGGTTTATATGGTGCTTGCAGCCAAGGCATTGACCACCACTTCATAGTTTGAGATCTTTCGTGTAGAAAGCCATAAGTTGGAAGCGCTCACAATCGTGAAGGGGTCATGTTGATCATTGTTTCAGGTAGTTTAGATCGAAGTTGTTTCACCTTGCCTTGACCTCCCCCACAAACTGGTATATAAAGCTTCAAGTGCTTAAATGAATCCATAGATTTTGACTTCAAGCCATAGTACTATTCTTGCGAGACCCCCTACTAATGTAATGGGGAAAACTTTACACACGATTCTATCATCTTTGGAGTAAAGGTTGATCAAGCTCATGAATTGGGCATAATCCTTTTTTTAAATCTAGAGTCCTAATGAGTGCATGTAGCTTTAGTGTCTTTTAGCTCTTCCTTCGTGGGTGGAGGGAAAGGAATGGATTGGTAAGGTTGATGTAAAAGGAATGGAAGCTTGCACACCTGCTCCTTGTGGGGTTCCTGTCAATATCTAGGCTGAGACCAGAGGATCTAAAGTTATGGTTAGTATTACTTGAGTGGGCTCTAGGGTTGCACGGGTCGGGGTAACGTTCTGGGAAAAGTTATCATAAAGAAACTTACAAATCTTATGATTGTCTTCCTGCATGGAGTTATGCTAGTGAAAGATTATTTTTTGTTGCAGCTTATGCTTCCTAAAGCAGCTTCATGTTAAGTAAGAGCTCTTTGAAAGAGGGTTTTTCCTCAATATCATCCTCTACAAAGAAAGGGTTCAAATTCCCAACCGAATCTTGGAGGGAGTCTCTAGATGGTCCATCGACGGTGGAAGGAGGATTCACGCTAGTATTGACCTTTGAAGTGGGTGTGGTGCTTAGGGTTTACATTTAGGACTAGTTTTAGGTGTAAGGTTTACATTTGATGAGGTAAAATCTTTGGGGTTTTGAGAATCAAGCATTTTGTTCAAGGAATCGTTTGTCATCCACGCTCACCACCCCAAATAATGATAAAATGGATACCAACTAGTCCTCCGGTGAGCACTCCAGTGACCTGAGATGCAGTGGGGCTCTTATAATGACTGGGTTGTGCCTTGAGAATACTTCGATGATCAAGTCAGTAAATATTTTGAGATAAAAAGAGAGAAAAGTAGAGAGAGTTTGAATGTAAATGTACCAACAATTATTGTGCGTGTGAGGAAGGGGTGTATATATGTATGAGAACTGGTCGGACATGTTAGCGATAAATACTGTAATGTAAATAATAATAACAGGAGATAACAAAAGATTTATATAAATATTGATTTGTAACGATTACAGATATATAAATCTAAACAATAGAAACAGTAAAGTATACTCGACCAAATTACCGAAGGAATACTCGAGGCCTTTGCAGTTTCCTTAAGACAAATTCGCCACGTGTTGGCGTAGTCTCCCAGGATACAACGAGTCGTTAGCGAACTCAAGCCGCGCACGAGTATTATCACCGGAAGCAAGAGAACAGTGAGCTCAAACAAAGAATAGCTCGGGAAGGAATTTCACTGATTTCAGAATCTGTGTAGTTGGAAGAACAAAAGACCAACTCTTATTCAAATGAGTGGATTGTAACCGTCATTAACTCGTGATTAATACGTGTTTAATGTCGTTTTAATTTCTGTAACGGTAACAGTTTCAGAATTCTGAAAACTGAATCAGAAATTTCGAAAAAGAAGAGTAGCAAAAAGGGTCGGCCCACGGGCCCCCAAAGTCGAACGGCATTCGCGTCGCCCACGTCGTGCGGGTGCGCCCCCAACCCGGTGGGATTGGATTTGCACCCCCCCCCCCCCCCCCCCGCGCGTATCCCAAGGAGCATAGCTTGGTTTATTATTTTGAGAGCCTTACAAAGTATTCTCAATATAAACCCAAACACAAAGCTCTTTGAAAGGCATGTGGGATGGGAGCATTTTCCTACTCTTAAACATATTCAAGAACCCATCTTTGAGCTTGAATATTTCTTTCATCACGAGTTCATTTTTGGCGTGTAATATACCGTTGGAAAGTTCACGTGTCATAGAATATGTTTATGTGAAAACATCATTATAATGACCACTTTAACCCTTGTATATATTGCCTCAAAAAAGACACTAAGATAATGTATAAAATACATTATTTCCAACAATCCCCCACATGAATGAAATTTCAAGGAAAAGTATTCGATTGTGGTGATAATAATCTTTGGCTGACATCTGCATAGGATAGGTAGGCAGCACCTTTGAACCTTCCCTTGTGAAAGCATATTTACTTTACTAGCTGAATAGTAGACGCGATGTCCTTGAACTATTCTGCCGTTTGTGTAAACGATGATATACCTCACACAGATACCAACACGGCACGGTTTTTGGTTCTCATGGTTATGTTCGTTATGGTCATGAACATCTCCTGGTTCTGCAAGAGTTTAGGAACACTAGGCCCCACTAGTTTCCTTTGAAGCGACCCCACTTCACTCTTTACATAGGTGATATCTTTTGCTCTTATACGTAGATGCACAAAAAATCATTAAAAACTTAGCTTGATACTGATTTATCATTACAGCTTAGTTTAACCTTACATTTTTACATCACTGTTTACATCATAGGAACGGACCTGGGGTGACCCCCACAGTGACCTCACAAGGTTTATGCAATTAGGTTGTCCCTTTTGAACCTAGATCTTGGGATCTCCAGTCAACTAGGTTGGGTTTTCCTTCACATAACGCCTTTATCTTTAATGGGCTTGAGTCCCATTCCTTTCGATGATATTTCAACTTGATCTCTTTCTAACCCTTTGGTTAGCGGATCCGCTGTGTTATCTTTTGATCCTACAAAATCAATTGATATAACACCTGTTGAGATCAGTTGTCTAATGGACTTATGTCGACGACGAATGTGTCGATTTTTGCCATTGTACATCAAGTTTTGTGCCCTTTTAATTGCTGCTTGATTGTCACAATGTAGACAAATCGCAGGCACAGGTTTTGGCCACATAGGAATATCCTCCAAAAAATTCTGAAGCCATTCTGCTTCTTCAGCCGTTTTATCCAGAGCGACAAACTCAGGTTCCATTGTGGATCTGGTTATTATAGTCTGCTTTGAGGATTTCCAGGATACTGCACCTCCAGCTAGAGTGAACACGTATCCACTTGTGCCTCTAGAATTCTTTATATCAGAAATCCAGCTTGCATCAGTATAACCTTCTAGTACTGCAGGTTCTCTTGTATAGTGCAGTCCGTAATCACGAGTGTATCGCAAGTACCTTAGTACTCTGACTATGGCATCCCAATGAGGTTGCCCTGGATTACTCGTGTATTTACTCAACTTGCTTACAGAAAAAGCAATATCTGGTCTAGTACAGCTCATAAGGTACATTAGACTGCCTATAATTCGTGCATATTCCACTTGGTCAATGCCTTGACCTTTGTTCTTGGTCAAGTGTTGACTTGTATCAATTGGTGTTCTAGCTATACTAGTATCACCCTTATTGAACTTGTCAAGTATCTTGGTTACGTAGTGTGACTGGGTCAATATAAGACTATTAGATTCACGTTTGATTTGGATACCCAAAATCACATCTGCAAGTCCCATGTCTTTCATGTCAAATCTAGAGTTTAACATGTCTTTGGTACTTTTTACCATTTTGTCATTGCTACCCACAATCAAAATATCATCAACATACAAACACAAAAGAATATATCCTTCGTTTGTAGTCTTGATATAAATGCACTTGTCACACTCATTTATCTGAAAGCCGTTAGCCATCATGACATCATCAAACTTCTTGTGCCATTGTTTTGGTGCTTGCTTTAAACCATATAAAGACTTCACCAATTTGCAGACCTTCCTTTCCTGACCAGGAACTTCACACCCTTCAGGTTGTTCCATGTAGATTTCTTCATCAAGATCTCCATTCAGGAATGCAGTCTTAACATCCATCTGATGTACTTCAAGATTCCGCAAGGCGGCAATCGCTAGTATCATCCTTATAGACGTTATTCTAGACACAGGAGAATATGTATCAAAATAATCAAGGCCTTCCTTTTGTCTATATCCTCGGATAACCAGTCTAGCCTTGTATTTGTCAACTGTTCCATCTGCCTTCAATTTCCGTTTGAAAATCCATTTAGAAGTTAGTGGTTTCGTTCCCGGAGGAAGATCAACTAATTCCCACGTATGGTTATGCAAAATGGAATCAACTTCACTTTTTATGGCTTCTTTCCATAAAGAGCTTTCCGTAGAGCTCACAGCTTCCGCATAGGTTTGAGGCTCGGCCTCTACCATGTAGGTTAGGAAATCTGACCCAAAAGATTTTTCCACCCTAGCTCGTTTGCTTCGTCTAGGCTGAATTTCTTCAACCCTAGCCTCTACTTCTTCTTCATCACTACTGTCATCAACAGTTTCTAAAGGTCGTTTAGAAGAAGAAGGTTCATCTTTCCTTTCTTTACATGGAAATACAGTTTCAAAGAAAGTTGCATTCTTTGATTCCATGATGGTGTTCTTATGAATCTCAGGATTTTTGGATTCATACACCAAGAAGCGATACGCGTTACTATGATGAGCATAGCCAATGAAAATACAATCCACCGTCTTAGGACCTATTTTCATTTTCTTTGGTAATGGAGCCATTACTTTGGCAAGGCACCCCCACACTTTCAAGTAATTATAAGAAGGTTTCCTACCTTTCCATAATTCGTGTGGAGTTTTTCCAACCTTCTTTCGGGGTATCTTATTTAAAAGATGATTAGCTGACAAAACAGCTTCCCCCCACATGTTCTGTGGTAACCCAGAGCTACTTAACATAGCGTTCATCATTTCCTTTAAGGTGCGATTTTTCCGCTCCGCTACACCATTAGACTGAGGAGAGTATGGTGGTGTTACTTCATGAATAATACCATGTTGAGAACAAAATTCTCCAAATGGTTGTACGTATTCCCCACCACGATCACTCCTAACCACTTTAATCTTTTTATTAAGTTGGATTTCTACTTCTTGCTTATAGAGTTTAAATTTCTCTATAGCTTCATCCTTGCTTTTGAGCAAATATACATAGCAATATTTAGAACTATCGTCAATAAAAGTAATAAAATACTTATTACCTCCACGTGTTTGAACAAATTTCAAATCACATATATCACTATGTATAAGATCAAGCGGTTCATTATCTCTTTCAACTGAATGAAAAGACGTTCTGGTTGTTTTCGTTTCAACACAAGTTTCACATATATGTTTATTGTCAATTTGGAATGATGGAATATGTTCAAGTTTAATCAGTTTTCTTAATGCATCATAATTTACGTGGCCTAGTCTACCATGCCATAAATTAAAAGATTCAACAAAGTAAACAGAAACATTCTTCTTATTCTCATTATTGTTCAAAGTACCAACCTTACAAACAGTTGCATTAAACTTAAACAAACCATTGAGCATATAGCCCTTTCCTACATACATTCCACATTTTGACAACACAAACTTGTCGGACTCGAAAACCATCTTGAAACCATGAGCGCTCAAGATGCTTCCAGAAACCAAATTCTTGCGAATTTCAGGCACATACAAGACATTCCTCAAGGTCACTTCCTTTCCAGAGGTCATCTTCAATATCACAGTGCCTACTCCCTTGATCTTTGAAGTAGCCGAATTGCCCATAAAGAGCTTTTCTCCAGACTGAGGAGTCAATCCAGCAAAAGACTCCTTGTCACAACAAACGTGACGTGTAGCACCGGTGTCAAGCCACCACTCTCTTGGATTGGAATCAACTAGGTTGACTTCCGAAACCACAGCTGCCAAATCAATGTCAGAAACATTCTTTGTAATGCCCTCCAACAAATTAGCCTCATTTTTCTTAGGCGTTGCTTTCTTAGGCAACCTACAATCTGCCGATTTGTGGCCTAGTTTGTTACAATTGTAGCATTTCCCAACAAATTTGGGTTTCTTTGACACGCCACCTTTCGGGCCCAAGCTTGCATTGCCCTTCTTTTTGGAGTCCTTCTTGACCTCCACCAAATTTGCCTTAGCCATGTCATGACTAGCAACAGACCTCTTAGAGACTACCCTTGCGGTATCTCTATTTTCCTCCTCAATTCTGAGTCGGACAACAAGTTCTTCAACACTCATTTCCTTTCGTTTGTGTTTAAGGTAATTCTTGAAATCACTCCAAGCGGGTGGCAATTTTTCAATAATAGCAGCCACTTGGAATGTTTCACTAATTACCATCCTTTCAGCTAGGATATCATGGATAATGAGTTGAAGATCTTGTACTTGACTTATCACGGGTTTTGAATCCACCATAGTAAAATTCAGAAATTGCCCAACCAAGAATTTCTTAGCTCCGGCATCTTCTGACTTATACTTGTGGTCCAGAGCAAGCCAAAGTTCTTTTGCCGTTTTCTTAACTTGATAAACACTGTAAAGTGCATCAGTTAAACCATTCAAGATATAGTTACGGCAAATGAAATCTGACTGTGTCCAAACATCGATTGCATTAGTATTATCAAGATCATCCTCTTGCAGAACAGGAGGATCGTTCTTGATAAAATTAGCCAATCCGAGCATAGTCAAGTAAAAGAACATCTTTTGTTGCCACGTTTTGAAATTCACACCAGTGAACTTTTCAGGTCTGTCACTGTGGCTAGGTGCCACTGACAAAGGCAAATTACCTCTCGAGGCTTCCGTGTTCCTTAGGTGAAAACCTTGGTCAAAACCGGAACCACCTCCATTCAATGGAGTTTCCGTATTTTTCCCATTGTTAACACCAGAACCGGACACATCCTCATTTCGTGTATTGTTCCCATCAATTCCGGTTGTCATTGTTTGAAAATAAACTGAAATTAAACCAAAATCCAATTAGTCTCAACACACGAATACAAATAGAATTGATATTACCAAAAAATAAACAATACTGTTATTAACTAAATTAATATAACCAAGTTAATATATCAATTTAATAAACCAGCAGCAAAGTCCAAGATGTTTGAATCAATTTCTTAAAGAAATTGAATTTGTCCAACAAAAGAATATACTCCAGCAAAGGTAAGATTTCGAAATCTCAAAATCTAAAAAATAACCAAAAGTCCAGAATACAATCAATCCAGTTCCAGCAGTTTGGGTGATGAACCGAAACAAATGAACAAGAATAAAATCTCCCTGTAATTACCACTTACAAAACAAAACACGTTAAAGTTTTGTCTTAAGATTGTTAGCGATAAATACTGTAATGTAAATAATAATAACAGGAGATAACAAAAGATTTATATAAATATTGATTTGTAACGATTACAGATATATAAATCTAAACAATAGAAACAGTAAAGTATACTCGACCAAATTACCGAAGGAATACTCGAGGCCTTTGCAGTTTCCTTAAGACAAATTCGCCACGTGTTGGCGTAGTCTCCCAGGATACAACGAGTCGTTAGCGAACTCAAGCCGCGCACGAGTATTATCACCGGAAGCAAGAGAACAGTGAGCTCAAACAAAGAATAGCTCGGGAAGGAATTTCACTGATTTCAGAATCTGTGTAGTTGGAAGAACAAAAGACCAACTCTTATTCAAATGAGTGGATTGTAACCGTCATTAACTCGTGATTAATACGTGTTTAATGTCGTTTTAATTTCTGTAACGGTAACAGTTTCAGAATTCTGAAAACTGAATCAGAATTCTGTGGGATTGGATTTGCACCCCCCCCCCCCCCCGCGCGTATCCCAAGGAGCATAGCTTGGTTTATTATTTTGAGAGCCTTACAAAGTATTCTCAATATAAACCCAAACACAAAGCTCTTTGAAAGGCATGTGGGATGGGAGCATTTTCCTACTCTTAAACATATTCAAGAACCCATCTTTGAGCTTGAATATTTCTTTCATCACGAGTTCATTTTTGGCGTGTAATATACCGTTGGAAAGTTCACGTGTCATAGAATATGTTTATGTGAAAACATCATTATAATGACCACTTTAACCCTTGTATATATTGCCTCAAAAATGACACTAAGATAATGTATAAAATACATTATTTCCAACAGGACAACTACAAATGTAAAAGAGAACGGGTATCTGCCAGTATGTTCAATGTAAGTATGTGTGGTTTTGGCATGTCTTGATCATGACGCGTTTGCATGACTTGTTCGATGAAAACAACCAGATTGTCTGGATGCTTTCAGGTTGAACTTTAGAGAGAGCTTTGTCTCCTTAAAGGGGTCTTCTAGACTCGGATCTGGATTAGTTTGAACCGTAAATCTAAGATATATATAATTTGAGAAAAAAATATACATATTCTTTAAAAAAAAAATTAAGAAATGGGTTGTTGGAAAAGGTTTTGACAGATGAGATATAAGAGTTGGAAAGGATGAAATGCCTAGAAAAAACTAAACATAGAATTGGAAACAAGAAGGACCTACTTTGGCATTAGAGATAATAGAAAAACAGATAAAGATTGGAAGAATTAATAGTATTCTTTCAAGATTTTATATGAGGAAACACATGCTAACCATTATAGAGGCATTCATCAAATTATAACCAAGGGAATCAAATAGGTCCCTTTCTTTTCTTTCTTTAAATCAAAACCACAATTTCAAGCTAACTATGGGGCGAAAAAAAAAAATTAGATTATCAAATTAAAGAATCAAAAGATATATAGATTTCATTCACAAGAGCTGGCGGAGGGCCTCTGAGGTTAAATTCTTTATTAAATCCTTAAAATGTTTAGGATCTTAAGGGTTTAACTCCAAAATTTTAATTGATTCAACTAAAAGGTCGAGCTGATAGTTAAGATCTAACAACATCTTTTATTCTAACACTCGTCATTAATTACTATAAAACTTATTGTTAAACCTAAACTTAGCTTATCGGTTCTTTGACATCACTAATTGCTCGTTATCTAGCGAAGACCTCAATATATAGAAAAACTCAAAACAATGTTAAAACCTTAAGAAGGGTGTAATATAAAAATGATTAGAAAATATATAATGTTAAAATTTGAAAGAAACAATATAAATTAGCTAGGTATAATGAACCGACAATTTATGTTTGTATTACAGGTAACTTTTGATATTTTTGAAGATTAAACCCTTGACTTTTATTGTTACATCCGTTGAACTTTTCATTAACGGTTTAGTTAACAACACATTCAGCATAATACTTAATGTGTGTGAAAATTAACAATCGGAGTAAGTTTTGAGGCATTTTAAAATTCTGGGGTTTAATTTGAAAAATTTGAATGTTCATGTGCCCATTCTTCAAAATTAACCAAAAAATATCATGGGTTAAGCCATTAATTAAAATTTGAAAGAAATTAAAAAGATTAGGAAACAAGAAATGTAAAGCATATGTTGGGCCAACATCTAGTTAAATGTGGAATACATACATGATTAATGATGCTATAGACAAACATGATGATATAAAGGGATCAAAGACATGTATGTATGTATCATTAATTCAAAGCTTAATATTCTTTGGTTATACATTAACCCATAGGGCTTTAAAAGTTAATAAAACATTAGCTTTCCTGAATTGAAACTAACTTTCTCTTAATCTGATTGATCATTAATTTAATCAAAAGTTTGAAATGGGTAGCTGGTTTTGGGTTTAATAAAGTTGTACTCATTATCCTCATGTGACTTTCTGAATAATTAAATTCTAAATGCTTGATTACACGTGTTTGCTAATCATTATTTGATGTGAGCCAATACCATAAATTAGCTCAATTAATTAACATCAATCTTGTACTCTTTTAAGTTAGTGACTTCTACTATTTGATACCACTCCCTCCCACGTTCTAAAATAGATGTTATGTTAAATATTTCACACAAATTAAAAAACTCAATGAATGTGTATTTAAATTGATAAATTTACATAAATAAACTAAAAAGATAATCTCTCTCCTTTGATGATTGGAAAATAATCTTTGATTTGTTCAAAAATACATAAATCAAGACTAACTTTAAATATTTAGAACAAAAAACTATACAATTTTTAAAAAAAATGAAAACGACAAATATAAAAGAACAAAAACATCTCTCTAAAAACGTATCTAAAAGGGAGTAATTTCTGAATTACAAACAAATATATTGTCATGTTTAGCCATAATAAAAATGGTGAAAGATCTTTTTATCTAGATGGGCTCCAAAAAGGGAGAGACATATTTAAAACACTCAAAAGAACCATGAGATAAGTTTAACATTGAATCCAACATGAGGGATTTACCAACATGCCATTTGGTTTTAGAATAACCCGAATGACGCCATATGGGCCCTTATGTGAGAGATCCACTCATATTTATAAGGGATTTGATGAACCCTATTTGTTTTGGTATGCCCAAATAGTTTCAGAAGATGATAAATGTATTCTAATCTTGTTAGAGATCAGCATGATCAGCATAAACCGGTGGGACCAAGGATAAAGATGACATCAATGAAGGTGTCACGATATCATACTTTAGTATCAGCAAACAGAATCTCGAGGAAACTGTTATTTTCTTCTAATAGAAGGAAATGGCAAACGGGGTAAAAGCTAGCTAGAGCGAACACATCATAAGATGTTATAAATACCCTACTAAGATAAAACTTATAGTAACCCTTTTGATCCATTTCATCTCCATGACACATATTGAATTTATCATCAAAAGCACCACTATTAGATAACGACTTAAGACTCAAGCTTTATTTGTGATGACTTATTAATAATTTCAATTCAGTAATTTTAGTAGTTTTTCTTCAATAAATGCAATTGAATCATTTTCAGTTTAGTCTACTAGGGGTGAGCTTTGTAAACAAAATTGTTTGGAGAAACGGCCCAAGTGTTCTTTGTGGTTGGAAAAAAACAGAGGACATAGTGTCAAACATTGAGCCCAAAAGTAACATGGGCTTGGGGACAACAAAGTTACATAATGCACAGATAAGCATGAAAACAAATAAATAAAATTGGGAAACAAAAAACATTTAAAACACAGGCTGATATTTGGGGTCTAAGATGGAACTTATCATGTCTGAAAAAAGGTGACTGATGACTCTGAAATTACTCTTGCAGATGGACTATCAGTAGAACTCTGAAAAAAGATGTGCACTTAATTTGGCCCTTTCTCTCTGTCTTATTAATAAAATTTAATATGCACTTAACTCATTCAATTTCTTTGTTATATAATTTACCAATTAAAGCAATAACTCTCAACATAAATACTTTCCAGCTTAGTCGAAATTCTGAAGCAGAAAAACTCAGAAATATCAAATCAGAATATCTATAATTGATCAAATCTTTATGGAAGAGTGGGAGTTTTATTTTGTGCATAAACTTTTTTCTTAAGAGGAAAATTCTTATGGCTTTTTCTGCTTTATAGTTTTTAGTGAATTGTTTTCTTTTTTGTGTGTGCGTGTTGTATTATAAATAAGACAATGTGATATGAGTATAATTGCATATAAATATCCTATGAGTTTTCCTTATGTTACTAAGGCTCTGTTTTTTTTATGTCTTATCAGTAATTTCAGTTCAATAAATTTTGCCTTGTTTAGTTAGTTTAGTAACTTCAGTAATTTTTCTTCAATAAATCCTTTTCAGTTCAATAGTTTTCAGTTCGGTACAGTTCAATAAATTTAAGTTAAGTAAATTTCAGTCTTAAAGAACATGACCTAAATCGAATAAGGTAGAATAGAGACTAGGGTTTATCCAATTGAGTTATTGAGATAAATAGAAATTTTAACTATCTATGGAGATCAAACTATTCTGATTGAGAATTACATTTGTAACTGATTAAGTATATGCTCATATTCTATAAGAGAGTTAGAATTAGGGTTACATGACTTCTCAAAATGATGATGATCAAGTTTGATCTAAAAAAATGACTGTTAACGACCTTAAAGAAAGAAAGTCAAAAATTAAAAGTTGTTTAATAACACATTTACAATTAAAATAAACGTTTTTTATTTTTCAAAATCATAATTTTTGTACTTTACCTCTTTAAACATTTATTTTCTCTCTACTCACAAAACAACATCTAAAATCATATTTAAAATTGCTTACCATACATAATAAATTCTTATAAGTTTCTATTTTGGTCTAAGCAAGATCATTTAGTAAGAAAACATTGTGATTGCCCATTTTGCTCCAAATCTTAAGTTAATGAGTTAAAGGATCACTTTCGATTATATTTCCATGTAATTTTCTTCCAACATGGGATTTCATGCAAAATAAAAGTCAATATAGTAAAATAAAGACTATGAAAAATTAGGCTGGTATTTTGTATCAAAAATCAGAAGCATGTAACGTCAATCACGAAATTATATGACTAATTAATTAAAATGGGTTCCTCTTGTCACCATCATAAAAGTGTAGCAATTAGTGTTAAATATTATTTTGTTTTTGGCACAAAAAATATTCAAATTTTTAATTGATCGCAGTTCAATTGGTACATCAATTATACACTAAATGTATGGAGATAGGCTCGGCAATGGGGCGTTTTGGTGATGAGCCAAACTATTTCATCCACATTTTCATCTGTGATTGAAATCCTCCAAACCCATTCCCTTAAGAAAAATGGGGTTAAATTTATCATTATTCTTACCCCAATGGATATTATGGAAATACCCATCTATTTTATAAAAGAAAATATATAAGTATTTAATATATTATATTTCATAATTGTATTTTTAAAAATGGGCAACTCCATTAGTAATCCAAACAGAAATGAAACATTTCTATGAGCTCGAACTGTTTATAAGCCATCTTGACTCATTAACATCCCTATAGTGAGGATCTTCATTGGTTGGAAATAGCTATTACCGTTCCCGACTTGTCCTCGGAAAACGGAATTCCCATCCCTGAGCCTATAATAATGTGTACTAGATATTCCACGACCTTAATGGGACGACATCCATTGGTATGGATATTACTCGCCCCATTGACAAGCCTAGGTGGAGAATACGGGATTAATCATGCTTCTACAAATTTATAAAGAAAAAAAAATGGTTTGAACTTCTCACCTTTTATGTCAATACATTAAACTTTCAATCTTTTATTTCTTGTCACTTTGCCCCCATTGAAGGCTGATTACTCAACTTTGAATGTAAAACTCGCTTTTGTTTCCTTTGCGCTTGAAATTTGTAATTTTTTGTAGTAGTTTTAAAGCAATTTTTTTTAATATGCATTGTGTTTATATATGGACAAAACTGTAAAAATCTTATCTGAGCTCTAAAAAGATAATTTCAAACACATGAAGTGGCTAACGCCCTCATAAGTGAATTAGATATGCACAAATAACTACTCAAGGCTTAATATAACTATAACTAAATGCAATTATATACCTATAATATATATATATATATATATATATTATATATATATATTATAGAAAAACTATAACTAAATCCATAATTCCTAGGATGGATTAGCTACTCCTTAAGTTGTATTTTCTGGAATTCCGAAAATACCCCTCCAAAATTCCAAACAGCACCTAAGAATTAGTTCAACATAAACCCTTTATTGCAATCCTAGGAGTGGAACATATTCTGTCACATATACATAACCATTTACAGTTTATCAACCAAAAACAAGAACCCAAAAAAATTGTATAATTAGTGTAAACAAATCTAGTAATCTTAGAATTATGTTGCTCAATACCGCATTGGTTTTCTATGATAGATATTTATTGAAATAAAATTTTTTGAACTAAATTAAACTGAAAATTACAGAATTGAATTACACTTACTAAAAAAAATTATTGAATAAAACTATGTTTGGTTGAATATAGAAATATTTTGTATCTTACACCTCGGGATGATTGAATGATGATGAATTGATTAAATTTAAAAACTAAGCAGATCAATCATTTATAATTGTGCTTATTTCATATTTAGTAAATATATCATTAATGCAAGCACATCAAATGACAAGAAATTAATAAAAGGGCCTTGAACATATATATATTGCTTATATAAATATGCTTCAGCTATACATATTTAAGCTACTTAAACGATTCTTAACAATTGATTACCATCTTAATCTCCTTCATCTAGTATGGAAAATTGACTGTCTGATAATGGGCTCCACAGTAAGAAATCTACTCTTGTAGTATTCCACCCGAATTCGATTCGGTGGGCCTCAGCAGTAAGAATACGACTCTTGTAGTATCCCACCCGAAGTTGATTCCTTCTGTTAATAGGACGAGCAACACGTAACCCTCTCATAAGTCGTTACGTGCCCTTAAGTCTTTCCCTGGTTCTGAATGGGAGATTCCGCTCCCCCTAAACTTTTTCTTTACCCAAAAAAAAAAAGTATGGAAAACATGACAATAATTTAACATAACATATATGTATCCTATTGTTGAATTAGCTAGCATCTAAGTAGGTCTGTTGCATTAGCTAAAGTTCTCATTACATCAACTTGAGCTTGAAGAGAAACTAAATAGTCTAGGGTTTCTTGAACAAGTGAAATATCATCCATAAATTCACCTCCAGGAACCAGATTTTTCAGCACTTTTGTTCTATTTTTCACCACCATTGTTGCAACTGATTTAGCTACATTACATCTACTTCTTCTGCTTCTAATCACACTTTTCGCCCGGCTTTTTTTCAAGATTTTCTTGCTTCGAATTCTCTTGTTTCTGCTTCTAATAATCTTGTTTAAACTTGGTGATGATTCTTGAATTTCTTGATCATGATCAGAAGCTAAAATTTGTTGCACAACGCCTTTATCTTCCTCATCTTTTGTTGCTTTCGCTACGATTGCCCGGCTCCAACAAGTCCTACCATTACTTGTTGAAGCCATGGCAATGTCTGCCGAGAGCTTTATTGCATTCTTTCTTTGTGTAATGTTCATCTTCTTCTTCGTCGAGTCGATTACTTTTAATCCTATTATCCATTTCTTCAGGATTTCTTCCCTCAATGATTTGCAAGAACGCATTCTGCAAGTCACAATATAAGTGAAATGTGAATCATTTGCTCTTTCACTGTCAGAGATTATAATAAAAGCTATTATGAGACTGTGACGATAAAAAGTTTAAATGGTTCATCACATGGTATAAATTTATTAAAGCACTTGATCACTAATGGAGATTATTTTTCATAGTAAGATTCGTTTTAAGAGGGTATTAATTAAACTAACCACAAGGGGAAAAAAAGATGCTAAAAGGGGATATTTTTCATAATTGATGGATGAATTCTAATTCAAGAGAATAAATAACAGAAGAACATGTGATATGAAGCAAGAAATTATAATGCTATGCAATATAAAGTAATTTAACATACCTCAGTAGCTTGGAACAATAATCTCTATTAATAGAGAACAAAGAAAATCATGAGAAAGTGATAAATTCGCAGAAGAATGCAGATGTAAAGATTGATGTAGAGATCCAAGAAAATCAAGAATACCAAGATATATATTGATGGAGTTTTTTTAGAGATAGAGAGGAGAGAATGAGAAGAAGAAGAATGTGAAGAAAGGGCATTTATTTGTTCCAAGGAAACCAAGTGGTGGGCCTTTTGGAGAAAGACATTGCACATGCTAGCACATGGAGTTTATACCCCACTTTTTTTACAAAAGCCCTAAATTATATTATACCATTTTTATAGTTTTACAAGTTTCTTTTGATATATAGATAGAGTGTGCATTATTTAAAGCTATGCCCTTAATTTGTATAATACATACCAAACAACTGTAACTTGTTACAAATACAAACAAAACTCACTTAATGCTCTCTCACTTACTCAATACCTGCCTATTGACCCTTTTGTTTAACAAGTTTGCCTATTGCTATAACCAAATTACTTTATGTTTGCATCAAATTTCAATATTGGTTACCACTTGTGATGGTTGGGTAGTTAAAGTATTGGATCAATTTAACTTTTTAATCACGTAATGTTAAAGATATAGAAAATACAGATATTAGTGACTCGGTCCAAAAGTGAGAGCACTGGGGTAAAAGTCTTGACTAATGAGCCGTACTAAGAGACGATGAGGGCATGAATTAATTCAATCGATTCTTTGACATAATATGAGATTCATTGTGACCAAGCGGTCATGGATTTATCTCTTGATATATATTTGTGAGTTAAAAATCCATGGTAGTATGAGCTTGTGTTGTGCACGTTTCAAGTGTAAGAGACATTTGTGTGAGAGAGTGTGTCAAAAATTTATATAACAGATGTCATTGTGCTCGACTATCACCTTAAGATTTTAGTTCTATTGGTTCCTTGACAGGAATGATTTGAATTACATGTAGATAATGAAAGAGTGAGAGAGCGATTGTAGCTCATTAGTAAGGTGGATTTTTAAACATATAATAAACTCGTTTTAAATATATGAAGCCCACAATGTTGAGTATAGGTAAAAGCGACTAGAAACTACACAATAACCAAACTGATACAAGTTCAACGTTGATTAAAATGTATTGCTTGTAAGTTTTACCATTGGTCTATCCCACTCAAATTTATGAGAAGCTCGAGAGCACTTCTGAAATACGCACTCCATTAATTATAAAAAGGGCTCCATACTTTTTTATACCTAAACAACTATTGCATCAACCCTCTTACTTTTGAATTTTCAAGGAGCGGTGAATGCTCTAAATTTTTACCAAATCTAAATTAATTATACTCTTAACTTAGAATACTAGATAATTTGCCCAAAATTTAAATATATCTCACTAACACAATTAATGGGTTTTTACTCAAACTAGTAATTATGTCACTTTCTTGCTAACAATTTTCAGTTTCAATTTTATGAATAGTAAAAAAAATAAAAACAAAAATGAAAATGTCCCTTCTAATTTTAGTGTACATATTAAATTGAGAGAGTACAAGAATTTGAGGAATTGGATAGAAAAGAAAAAACTTCTTTTTGTAGCCAAACAATTGTGCCTTAGGCATTGTACCTTTTGGTATGCATATTTACTGTATAGTATAGGATCTAACCAATGGGGGCAACAATTTAGGGTTACTCAAAATTAACTATGCACTTCAATAATCTTTCATTATTAGTCTCTGAACCACTAGCCATGAAATTAATCATATAAATTAATTGATGAATATATACGGAAATTTTCTGAATTAACATGTGACAACAATTAATCTACAAAACAAAACTATGTACATATATATAATATTCATCCTTTCACATTTAGTACCATCAGATTTTATTTCCTTTTTCATATCAAACTTGTTTGTTATTTGATGAGAAGAGAGAACATGAATGTTTAAAGAGAAAAGATAGAGTCACACGTAGCTCAGAATACTCGTACGTACTTTCGGATTGGTTCGAAAAGACAAGTTTGGATTCTTAAACCCTTCTCAACTTGACTTGTTTTTTTTTCTTTTTCTGTTTCTTTAGTTTCTTTTTTTTTTTTCTTTTGTACTTTTTAAATTTAAATTCATCTCCATCACCTGCTTTTAATTAAAAAAAAACGATATAAATAGCTTCATTAATCAAAATAAAATATCATTATTTGTAACACAACGAAAACCGGCATATAGTCACAAAATAAATCACAAATACCAATTTCAAGATTAGTGAAACCACATATGTTGCTTTTGAAATTTACCTCCAAAATTACTAAGTTTGAAACAAATTTTAAATACATTGTTTATTCACTTCCAATTTCGGATCCTTTTATATTGAGTCAGGTACAAAAATCTTCAAAATATTTACTCAAAATATTAAAATTAAAAAAACTTTAAAATTGTATGTTTAAGAATCAACAACATAATACTTCAATCCAAAATCGAATTTTATTTTATTCTTTTTAGTAAAAGCGGAGAATGTGAAAAGGAAAATGGTGATAAATTCGCCGATTCGGTTACAAACCCCAAGATCGAATTCTAAATCTCTTTATTGAGTCACTTGTTCATATTCCGTTACCTGAAATGAGTTTGAAGGTGTAGTAAGGGGTTGTTTGAGAAGTGTACAATCTGAAAACAGGATTTCCCTATGAAAGGAAAAATAAAAGTCCTAAAGAATAGGAAATTAGGGTATGGAGTGACGTGTCACCAAATTGAGGATGTTGATTAGGGGATGAATTGGCAGGATCCGGAAAACATGGTGATGCTGAGACCCTAAAAAAGGACCCACATAGTTTGAGAAAGTGTTTGAGGTTAGGCTTTGGCCACAGAATGAATTGTGGGAGATTTTATTTTGAACAAAAGTTGGGCACATGCCCTCCACATGGGGCTTTTTAAAGCCTTTCATTTCATTTTACCACCATTTCTCTCTCCCCCTCACACACACTCATATTACACTTCTTTTATTTATACCAATTACTAGTATATTTTTAAGTAGAAATCAAGGCTAATTAACGGAGGATTAAGCCGAACATCCCAACAAGATCGGTACTTCGGAACACAACCAGCTGTTAGGCCCAAGAAAAATAAAAGAGAAAACGGAATACTAAAAATGTACAGGAAAAAAAGATCAATCTATATAAAGTGATAACGGTTAGTAAATTATTTTATTTTTAGTAAAAACAGGTAATAGATAGAAGAGGCTAAACATCCCAACTAAGATGGCACCTATTGATACTCACTCAACAAAATTAAATTACTAAACACGAAAATGACAAAAATACAACGAAAATCACAAAAACAAACGTTGTAGTTTCAACTATTTGTAAAAACGGGTCTATGGTTTGAGTTTATCCAAGCATATCCATTTCAAATTTTAGCAATTAGAGATTAGTTGGACAACAACATCAATTTAAGCTGATGTGACATGAAAATTTTAGGTAACATATTCGGTTTAGTGATATGTTTGATTTAAACTGTTATTGAACTAATGAAAGTGAGTCTCGCGTTCACATGCAAAAATTGTAAATTTTAATTATAAGAAAAATTCATTTTTTTTTTAAATAAATATGCCTTTAAGGCCCTGTTCTTTTTGATTGAATTGAATTGAATTGAATTGAACTGAATTGAATTGAACTGAATGATATTGAATTGAATTGAATTGAACTGAACTGAATGCTATTGAATTGAATTGAATTGAATTGAATTGAACTGAATTGAATTGAATTGAATTGAACTGATTGAACTGAATTTATTGAACTGAATTTACTGGACTGAATTTACTGGACTGAGTTAAAAAATTTATAATTTAATATTGTATTATATATGAGACTGCATAATTTTTGTGCTGGCAGAGTCAAAAATTTTATAATTTAATATTTGTAACACCTAATAAAGTTTTAACTGATATAAGAATTAATTAAATAATATTAACACCTAATAAAGTTTTAACTAATCCTAAGCTAAGAGTTAATTAACTAATATTAACAACCCATATTAACTCCCAACTCCCTTAATGCATTATTTTCAATCACATTGAATGCAACTATAGATTGTTGAATGAAACTCCTATGGGGTGTAAAGAGCAACTACGACTTGATAAAGATATGTTTATGCGATTAGTAAATTTAATGGTTGAAAGAAATTTGTTAGGGGATAGTAAATATATAACTGTGGCAGAGCAAGTTGGCATATGTTTATACATATTAGTCAAAGGAGATTCTTATCGCGGTGCAGACGATAAATTTAAGCATTCTATATCTACAATAAGCAAGTATTTTAAAAAGGCGTTGGATGCTTTGGTTATATTGTCGTTCGATATTATCAAGCCACATCGTGGTTTGTCAGAGATCCATCCGGAAGTAGCGAACAACTCACGCTATTGGCCTTATTTTAAGGTAATGTTCGACATTATAAGATTATGCACACTTGGAATACCAATTACACAATATGGCCCAAATGTCAATGGAAGAGTAGATTCAGATATATTTAGTACAAACCGAAAAAATGCCATGTTAGTAGTATGGAATGGTATAGCGCAACAAATTTGGCAATCACGACGGCTAGCGGAAAATGAAGAGCAATCAGATGATGAAGATATTGAAGAGAATGGTTAAAAAAATATATTTATGAAATTTACTGAACTGAATTGAATTATTGAAAAATGTTGAATTGAATTGAATTGAACTGAATTGAATTGAATTGAATTGAACTGAATTGAATTGAACAGTATTGAATTGAACTGAATTGAATTGAACGATATTGAATTGAACTGAATTGAATTGAATTGAATTGAAATATGTTGAAATTAAATCAAAAAGAACAGGGCCTAAGAGTTACCTGAAATTTCTTGCCATGTCATTAGCAATTGAGAGTGTTGTCCGGTTGGTTTGTAATTGCTAACAATTAAAATCATAAAGTATTTATTTGTTAAAAATTTAAACCAAATGCATGCGTTTGCAAATGGTCGGAATCCCACAATTTCTTTTTGTAATTTTCCCATAAATACTACCACTATTACCGACTTTCTTTAAATATTTTAAATTCTCCTAAATTTATTCAAATTTATATTAATTTAACTTCTAATTATCGACAATCACTAATCGTAATCAATTTAATAATCCCAAAGATTGAAGAGAGCAACTCGTTGACATCGAATGAGGTAATTTTTCCAAAAAAAATGATTTTAATACGAGACAATCGGTTTGCATGTAACCCTATGGATATGCGTCCTCCTATAGAAGACGAATATGAGAAAGATTTCGTAGAGGATGAAGCATATGCTACAATTTGGCAACACTAGTACTACTCGGCAAACAAGAATCGAGTCTGGATCATATCATAAGTTGAGTTAGGCTCCTTGTAATCATCCTCATCCATCCTCTCAACATAAGTTTGCTCTTATACACGTTAAGAGCTGGAAATATACACATATTTTAGTTTTGTGGGTGAATAATGATCAAAGATTCTACAATACATGCCATGTTTCGCAATGTACCAAAGAAAATTTCATTTTCTTCCTGAAAAATGTTATACAGTCATTTTTTATTTTTGTTTTATTCAATTCCTTTTGGTGTTTATTTTTTTCAATAATACTCATTGCTCTCCAATTTTTTTTCTTTATTCTCTTCATCCACCATTAAAATCACAAGCACCATAAACATCCTCTTCCTCTTCATCCGATTTCTTCTCTCCTACTCCTCCATATTCCAAGGAAGCCAAATAAGAAAAGAGAATGAATCTTTGACATATTTCTGTAAAAAATAAAAAATGTAGAAAAGTGGGAGAAATTGAAGAAAAAAATAAAAAAGAAGAAGGATATGAAAAACTTCATGAAAATTTTTATTCATTCGAAAATTTCAAACCTTTTCTAGTTCTTTTAATAAAACTTTATTTATTAAATTTGTTTTGTTTTCTTATTTTTGCAATTGAATTCTGAATCTATTTGTATTAAAACTAATTTACGGGTACATTGCAAAAACAAATGCTTGATAAAAGATTTGGAGATATTTAAATAAATATCAAATTGAAAGCTAAGATAATAGAAGTGAGCAAGTGGAAAAGAATAATCTAGAAAGGTAGATGAATCGGTCTAAAGAATGATTTCGCACTCCTTTTCCCTCTTAATTGAATACAAAATTGAAGTTTCAATTCAGAAAATGAGGGAAAAGAGTATTATTGAAAAAATAAAATAAAAGGAGTGTAAATAATATTTTGAAAGGAGCAAAATAAATTTTTATTTGATACATTACAATACATGGCATGTACTCTAGAATCACTTAATATTGATACGTAATAATTGAAAGTTATCTTAAACGTAGGGATTGAAGTTGTAATTGTGCAGAAAAAATAGAAGAAAAAAAAAAGAAAGCGGAAATCACGGGGAAATAATAAATAGAATAAAAAGAAAAGAAAAGGGGACGCACGCACGTACAAAGACGCATGTGCACACATGGATGGGTTCCACCCTTTTGTCCCTTCCTTTCCTTTTGACTTCTCCTACTATTTTCCTTAATTTCTCTTTTTTTTTTCTTTTTCAGAAAAAAAAAATATTCAAGAAAAATAAGTTAATGTTAGTTTTTCCAATTCCTCGGGTTAATAGGTTCAATATTATTGAGACGTTCTTTCGATCACAATTTTCCGAATATATGTTGAATACGATCGCAAACATAGCTAATGATCATGTTTGATCATTAGCTATATAATTAGTTGTTAACGAAATTCCTTTTTACTTAATTGGTTTTTTCATGTTTTGATGGTCATGTTTTACAATTAGCTATATAAGTAGTTGTTAACGGAACACCAATCAAATCTCGTCTGTCAATTAATATTTCTATTAATGGTTGATATTACAACTTTACCATGTCTCAACCAAATTTTAATCCAGTAAAAACAAATTTACCCTCAAGAGCACAAACATATCTAAATTAAAATTTTCATATTGTTGTATATAAATTTTTGTTCTTTGGGGTCCTTTTGATAAGAAAGTACTTTTATGTGGTCCATTTCCAATTTTATTATACATAAAGTACTGTTTTGAAAAATATGGGCTTGAACTCAGCTTCAGTCCAGGACTTCAATTCAATTGCATCCACGAATACAAAAGTGCAATTAGAATTTGTTCTTTTATTGTTATTTGATACATCAAATTAGAAATCGTACCTTCTTTCCTTCAACTAAACCTCAAAACTTTGATTATTCGTCACTGAGTGTTTGATTTCCATTCTGTCTTAAATTGGGGAAAGCAATCCATTTGCTAACGAGTAGAATCTCGTAAAACAAGTGATTCGTTAACGAGTTAAAACGTTATTGTTGAATGGATTATCAAGTAAAAATCTGGTAAGACGAGTGTTGAATCCCAATATACTAGAACTCTTATATGTAGCGGGCGAGTGACTTGTCAATTCAGATAAAGTAGTTCTTAATCGAATTCATCATCCATGCGCTTGATTTTCGCATTATACAAAATTTGGTAATCACTACACGTGCACTACATATGTTGCACGAATACTTCTCTTCTCTAAAGTTCCCATCTAGACACGTTTCTATAAATAAATAACCGAGCAAACATCAACTTGTCTATAATCATCCATAGGGAGGACACAATTAATCCAGTAGTTTTTGTCAAGTCATCTCAAACAAATGACATCTTTATGCATATACATCACATATTATTCTCAAAACCTAATTGTTGATCAATCAAAGTCTCCACGACAATGTATAGCTAACTACTGTTTTCTTGTATTAATTTATGAAATAATACCTTATGATACATCATATCAACAAAACCAAATTGACTTCCACCATCCTTAACATTTGATTAGAAAATACAATACATGAATTGTTAGCTACAGATTTTGTTTGTACATATATCCTTATAGCTATTATCTATGTCCGTACATACCCAACTTTACCATCCATATCCTCTCTATTCCATAAGATACTTCTTCCTCAGCCACATCCTCAGCCGCGGGTCGAGCCTCTTCCCTGAGAAAAAAAAGACAGCATTCATTTTTGACATGCAAATACGGTGATCACAAATGTATGTATATAACTTGCTATGTCAACATGGCATGATATCTCTTATCGATATTCGCATGTTTGTTCACAAAATACACACACTACCGATGTTCGATTCTAAGTGTAAAAAATGTGTGCTAAATAAACATTTTTATCTATACACAGTAGAGTTAGTCAAAATAAAATAGAAATAATACTCTTTCCGGCCGGATAACAAGTTCCATAGTCAATCTAACCCAACTTGCAGGACCAAATTCAGCTGGAAATCATTTCAATGAGTTAATTTCGAGTTCAACCTCCCAAGTTAATTCATCTCAAATTCAACATAATTTCTGGCCCATGTTCCTTACTTTTTCTCAATCATTCATTAACCCTTGATACGTACAGCTTCGCTACATAACTGCCAGTAGAGAGCTTAAAATATGTGTGTAAAAAGGCTAATTTAATATGTATCAACTCATGAAAACTTAGTAAAAAGATTAGCATAATACGTAAGACCCCAATTCTAATTGTGAAGTAGCTAACTGACCTAAAAGTTCAACCTTAACCTTATGAGTAAAATTCAACAATAATACCTATAAGTTATCAAAGTTATGTTCCAATGTCAAAAGCAAGTCATTCAATTTTAAAGATCCCAATTCTAATTGTGAAGAAGCTAACTAACCTAAAAATTCAACCTTAACCTTATGAGTAAAATTCAGCAATAATTCCTATAAATTATCAAAGTTATGTTACAATGTCAGAAGCAAGTTACACAGTTTCTAAAGTACGTTGCACATCCAAAATTTGAACTCGTGATCACCTTGTCTTAAGAAGTTTTACTGCGATGTCAAAGGATCAATTAACCAAAATTTATACCTAAAAGGCAAGGCTCAAGCATAACTTTATACGCTAACATAAGGGACTTTATAGCATAACATAAGGATGCTTTTTTATTATAATCCAGTTTTGGGAGAAGAATTTGGTGTGGATTACGGTATAAAGCTTCATATTTTGGCAACTTTTGCTTCTAAAAGAAGGACAATATTAGGCCTTGTTGTTCTTTTTGACTTAATTTCAAAAGAAATTCAATTCAGTTCAGCCAAAGACAACGGGTCTAATTAGACCTCTCATTTCATAACAAGGGTCATTACCAATCTCATACATAATGAATGGGTGCAATGCATCTAGCCTGAATTATTGGCCTCTTAACAGTAATATTAAACATTCAACATCAATTTTGAATGATGACGCAGCAAAAAAACAAGGAAGGCTATAAACATAGGGGAATATCAGAAAAAGGGTAGAGATACAAACCATCAAAAAGAGGAGATGAAAATTAGGCAAACTAAAAATGGAACAAGATAAATGAAAAGTAAGAGTGACATTTCAAGTGTTAAAGAAAATGACCTGACATAGAAGATGTGCGACAACTACTTTGGTAAACCATGTGCTTTACTGTTCCCTTTTCTACCAACTTTTCTTGCCCTGAAATATTAACATTGCTTCTTCTCTTTCTTTTTTCTGGAACATCATCTTTTTCATTCATCACTTGTTTCACCTTCTCCACTACCGTTGTTTTCGATTTTTCGACAGTCGTTTCACCACTTTCGTGGAGTGTTTTGTTTTTCGATGTGTCTATCCTCGCCCGTTTTATGTGCTCGCCATTTACACCTTAAAGACAAATTATTAATCGTAATTATATGAGACAATACTCTTCAGGATATGAATCAGGTGTAATACGCTCTACCAATTAAACAAAAGATGCGTACATGCATTTTATGGAAAAGATTATTGGTGTTTAAAAATAGATGTCATTTACAGTCATTGTTTAATCGGACGGTTGCATTGCAAATATAATAAAATCTATGGTTATGGTATCTCAAAAATTGCAAATACAATAGCCATAAACAAGGCAATCTGTAACTAAATGGGGTGGGTTAGACTTTTATTAAAATGGTATCAAGTAACGAACGTTGGTAGCCTTGAGGTCACGTACCAAATGAATTAGGCGTGACAATAATATCATATCTCCTTAAGTTAAGGTAGCTTGAGGTACCTTTTAAGATTTAGGCCTTTGTTTAGAATATTGGTATTCAATATTGTGCAGCTCTTTTTGAAATAGAAACAAAAAAAGAGAAACTATTCTAATATTTATGAAAAAGTAGATAGTTTTGAAAGGATTCCTAAAAATATTGGTTAAATAAACATGAAGGCCTTGAGCCCTTCACATGAATTTGGTGGGCCAGAAGTAGTATAGACTAAATGGGCCTCCAAAGAAGTTAGGAGTAGCCCAAAAATACTAAATTAAAATATGGCTTTCACATGGATTTATTTTATTTATAAGCCCAATTAGAAGTTAGGGTCCAAATCAGAAATTGTATATGGATACATGAGCTAGTCTCGAATAAAAGTAACCCAATCTTTGAAAAAATATGTCACGACACACAATTGCCCCTAAACTGGGGCAATTAGAACCTAAAAAAAATAGCAAAATGGGTTATGGATTTTGGATGGAAATTATTACTTAGAAGGGACTTATCAATAATTGATGATTTTTCTACCAAAATAAAATAAAACAATTGATGATTTTTTAGTAGTTGCAAAAAGCATCATCCTTGAACATGTTTTTTTTCCTATGAATCCCATCCCGAAACTAATTAGAATAGTTAAAATGAATAAAGAAATACCTTTAGGAGAATCAATATGCTTAGGAGCAAATAATGGAGCATAAAGATGAGGGTCAGAATTGAGATAGCTCCCAACATTTTCAACCAAACCCTGATTATTCTTCCCTAATTCCTTATTAATCTCCACACCTGAAATAATTTAATTCAACGAAATCAACCCACAAAATTACAAAAACAAAAACATGATTAGTACTAATAATACATATAATAACTTAGAACCTGGAGTACTTGAAGAAGAAACGACGGTGTTTGATGCCAGAAAATCACAAGGATAATGAGAAACCAAAGGAGCAAACATGTATGAATCAGATAGAAGATAATCTAGAACTTTCTTCAACAGGCTCTTCTTCTTTTTCTTCTTTAATCTTCTTTCGATTAATGGGTTTTTAATCCTCTTTTCAACTCCTGAAATCACTTTCTTTGCCATTCTTGGTAAATTCAATGATGATTAAAACTTACTGAAATGGATAAAATAAAAAGAGAGAGACATAGAAGATGTATTTTCAATCTACAAAATAATGGCGGTTAAGGATTACGTGTCATGCGCTTTTTTCTTCTTTTATTCATGTGCTGACATGTGGCGGCTGTTTTGGTAGCCAACGAAGCATCATTACATGCCACCACGTACTTTTGGACCAAATTTACCACGTGTTCTAATTCTCATAACTTTTTTTTAAGGAATAGATTTGGTGAGTCAAGTTCAAATGAGACAAGGGTTTAGGATGAGACTAGTTTTTATAATGAGGCAAAGGGTATTTTTGTAATTCAATAGGGGAATGTGGCAAACTTGTAATTAAATGGACACCCCTTATGCGTGAATTGAAGGGAAGGAAGAGGAGGTGATGTCAGCGCTGATGTCACCGCTGGAGAGAGAAAGAGTTTTAATTATTTTATTTAAAATGCATTTTCCCGCTCTTTCCAAACTCATTTTTCAAAAAAAATTATACCAGTGAACTCGTATTAATTATGCGGTCATTTTGAGATCCATTTTTGTTATTTATAGACGTTTTTTTTTTATTTTTTTTTTGTTCCAACAGAACACTATAGTTGTTCCACCAGACTACTCCAATTGTTCCACCAGAATACTACATTTTTTTACACTCCCAGAGTGCATTTTAAAGAAAATAATAAAAATATTCTGCTGGAACAAATGTAGTAGTCTGGTGGAACAAATGTAGTAGTCTGGTGGAACAAATGGAGTATTTTGTTGGAACAACTGAGTATCCAACTTGGAACAAAAATAAAAAAAATAAAAATCGTCTATAAATAACAACAATGGATCTCAAAATGACCGCCTAATTAATACGAGTTCAGTGATATAATTTTTTTTTGAAAAATGAGTTCGGAAAGAGCGGGAAAATGCATTTTAAATAAAATAATAAAAACTTTTTCTCTCTCCAGATGTGACATCAGCGCTGACATCACCTCCTCTCCCCTTCAATAATGTCCCTCCATGTTTTTAAAATTTCAAAAATGCCACCACTTTTTAATTGTCTCACACTAAAAAAAAGTCTCTCCATAATGTCATTGTCTCACCTGATCCTATCTCTAGATTTGGTAAACTATATATGGTGTTATAAATTTTCCATATGAGTTAGATTCAAGTGATACGATATATAATTTTTTGAAGAAATATTGAGGCTTGTATTCCTGCTTCTTTTATTCATAAACAATATTATAAAAGCTTTTATCAAAAAATAACAATTTTAATATAAATTCAATGTAGATCGATAATTTGCTCTAACTTTACGAATGAATAAATTGAATATGTATTATAAATTAAATCGGCAAATTACACTGCTTTCTTATCAATATCCGTTATCTGTTAAATTTTTATTTATAGCAATTTTTATATTCAACATATTTGTCATGTTATGCATTTTGTAGAAAAAAATATAAAATAATAAATAAGATTATCGGTATTCGAACTCATAGTTGTTTTACAAAGGTATTAATATCATGTTAAGAAATTGATTGAACTTCAATTTTGAATTGACCATAAAAGATGTTGAATTGTGATGGAATAAAAATATAAAATAATAAATGAGATTTTTAGGATTCAAACTCATAATTGTTAGGTTACAAAGACATTAATATCATGTCAAGAAATTGTTTCAATACAATAAACTGATAGTTAAAACTTAACATTATATTTTATATTAATCTCACGTAATTTAGTTGCTTGCAAAATTGATCTTACTTGAGAAAGTTCTTGATAAATTTATATTATTTGGAATGTTGAAAACTTAATAACAGTTACATTAAGAGTTTTTTAGGAAGATTTTTGATATAACATGATACAACCTGGATTAATCGGTCCGAGCTCGATTATTTGTCTAATTAGGAGTCTTATTATTATTTAGTTATATTTATATTGTTATAGTACAATAGGTTTATAATTCTTATTTAGTTAGTCTTCTTATTTTGGTAGGATAGTATTTTCTATTTAAAGGCTTTCAAGTCTTGTAATTTGATCAATCAATCAATTCAGAAGTTTAATAATATTTCAGTTTGCGCTAACTAGAAAAGCGAAGTGGTGTTTTAAGTCGTTTCCACCCCAAAACGATCCCTTTTGATCGATTCCCAAGATAAGGTCGTATCAACTGGTGCTTTCATTGAGAGTTTTGTACCCATCGTTATTTTCATTGAGAGCTTTCTATCCCATCTTTCATTGATTCTTTCTATCCATATCAAATTCTCCGCCATGAACGACATATCTACAATACGTGACATACTTCGAGCTGGATTTGCCGACCTACAAAATTCCCTTCAACTATCTATTCAACAGTCACTCCAAGCTTGTATTCATGAGTTACAAACTTCGCAACCACCAAAAGAATCAACAAACAACAACTCCAACAATACCGACTTCAAGTCTTTGGTTCGTTCCTTACATTTAGATCCACCTCGATTCACATGTGAAAATCCGCAGGCTTGGTGCTTCAAAATCGAAGAATATTTTGATTTTCATAAAGTAATCTCAGAGAATCGTTTGAAAATTGTCGCTCTCCATTTAGAAGGTGATGTGTATCTGTGGTACCGTCGAATGACAACTAATGGACAGTTTCGAGATTGGACTGATTTTTTGGAGAAAATTAAAGAACAATTTGGCCCATCAGAATTTGGAGCTTTCAGTGTAACCAAAGAATTTGAGGCTGAAGTTTTTTCGAGTCCGTATTTCGTTGTAGTTGTTGCTTCTGATCTCGACTCGGTCTCGACAAAAAATCCCTACCCAAACATAAGTAAGCAATTACCTTTTTGTGAGATTCCTTTTCAACCGTCTGCAAGGTTAAAGGAGCAAAATTGCTTAATTACAAATCGTGAATGTGTGACAAATCCCTCAAGCTATATTATTCATGATTTTGCTTATTTAGCTGTCCAAAATTATGAGGATGCCCCTGGGCTTGATATTCATAAGCCAAGTATTATCAACAAATTTGAGGAGTTGGCAGTAACTCACGTTGTCCTCTCTAGAAGATGTGGCAATCAATTTGGAAATTTTGATACTTATGTCTTCGGATTGCTTAAAGTTTTTAATGATAGGTTTGTTGTGGTTTATGGGAATGATCTCCCGTTACTTGATCTCACTCCGTCAGACCGTCTCGACCAAATTCTGAAGCATTCAGGCTCTCTTTGGACTTTGAGGTATTTGTTTTTTAAACTACCACCTTGAGGACAAGGTGATTTTGAAGGGGTGACGAATGATACAACCTGGATTAATCGGTCCGAGCTCGATTATTTGTCTAATTAGGAGTCTTATTATTATTTAGTTATATTTATATTGTTATAGTACAATAGGTTTATAATTCTTATTTAGTTAGTCTTCTTATTTTGGTAGGATATTATTTTCTATTTAAAGGCTTTCAAGTCTTGTAATTTGATCAATCAATCAATTCAGAAGTTTAATAATATTTCAGTTTGCGCTAACTAGAAAAGCGAAGTGGTGTTTTAGGTCGTTTCCACCCCAAAACGATCCCTTTTGATCGATTCCCAAGATAGGGTCGTATCATAACATATGATGCGTACCGAGATTGAAATAAGGCTCCTTTATATAAGCAAGTGCCTTAGAAAGCAAACAAAATAAAAGACAATTTTACATTTTTACCTACCATACTTACTATATCAAAAGACACTAAAGACTTGCCACACCTATTACATGACTTATATTTAATAAGTTGTTATAAGGCCTTTGTTTCGGTCTGAGTTGGTGGCGCTCCCAAAATCTAGTCAAAGCCACATAAGGCAGAAGTATGATATAGGTTAGATGAAGGAATATTGAAGGAAGATCCAACCCCTCATGACAGATAACTCAGCTTTAACTTCATCGTTTACCAACCCTATTCACCTTCTTTCTTCTCTTTACATTCGTTCTTCTTTCAGTCGAATTCAATCTTCGTTATACCTATATAACATCTCTTCCAGCAGAACTTCAGCCAGAAATTCAACGTTTCATCGCAAGTACTCGAAAACACTTTATAGAAATATCCATTGGAGAAATTCACCAATTTACTCTTTTCGCCCTAGAGAAATTGTGTGAACAACGACACCTCTTCAATAATATTGTTGCTCAAAAAATCTTGCACAAAAGCATTACAATAAGTCTTACTTGTAGATCAAGTGCAAGGATAGCAAGTGTGATTGTTGCTCTTCAAGGAAGAATTACCATAAGAGGTTCTCCAATTTTTTCATTCATATCCGAAGTCCAAGAACTCTATTGATTTTTGTCCGATTAAAGCATAATTTCGTAGTTATCTACAAGTTGGTGGAATTGGGCCAAAAGAGAAGACATCTCTAGGATATTATCAATGTAGATAAGGGCACTATGGAGGATGGCCTAAAATATTTGTATCATGACTTTTTGGAAAAGATATGGGGTTGTTTTAAGCCCAAAAGCCATGACTCGCCATTGGTACTGGGTCATAGGAATGGAGAAGGCAGTCTTGTAACGGCCATTGAGATGCATTCTTAGCTACCAAAAACCTGCTTTAAGATCAAACTTAATTTTAAAAATTATGTGCTTCATTGAGATGAACAAACATGGAAATGATTCGTGGCAGAGGGAATTTGTCATCCTTGAGAAAACCATTAAGAGGCTTATAATCAATAACAAGCCTCTTCTTTGCACGGACAATCTCTGACCTTTTTTAACATGTAATGCTTGGCAACCCTATGGAGAAGTGGTTGGTTCTATGAGACCTTGTTGTATGAGATGCGCACATTCTTCTTTGGCGAGACGCGGATCAAATGGTGTCATACGTCTATGATGTGTTGCTCTTGTAGGATTGACATCCTCATTGAGCTTGAAGGACAATTTGATGAAAAACTTCTCGTTTTTTCTAGAGTGGAAAAGGATGAGAGAACTGTGAAGGGGAATCAACATATGAATTCAGAAAGAGGTATGTAATTTGCTGATAATCTGTTGGAACTTCTAATAGAGAATAAAACTTGGGAATGCATGTATATGGTTTTAACTGTCTTTTGAACCGAAGGCTTTTAGAAGAATCTGTAGACCTTGTGTTTTAGGATACACATCAAAACCAACCAAGATATCTTTACCTGGAAGTGCTGACCCACGAACTTTGGCCCAAACAATACATTTTGGAAACGATTGAATGTCAATGGGTTGTTTTGGAACGAAGTTTGGTAGAGAAAACATGTCCATCTGCAGCTTTGAAATATTCATAATGGGTTTCCCAACATGTCTTAGGCAAGATGGTGGGTTAACCATTGTCTTTTGTGCTCCATTATCCATAAGGCATGTTACAGAAATGGGTCGGTCATATTTGGAGGGTAAGAGGTGGACATTGACCAAAAGGTATGTAGGAATAAGACTTTCTAAAACATGACTGTAGAGATAAATAGGGAAAATTAAGATAATTGGAAATTAGAACTCATCATCAGAATCATCTAAAGAAGAAGAAGAAACTGGATAGTCTTCAAGAGCAAAAGAAGTTTCAGGAGTTGATTCGTGTTGTTCTAAATAAAGAGATTCAACATTAGCATCTTCAAGACTGTACGATAGTTGTTGGACCAACTTTTGAGCTTTTTGAGGTTTGTTTGGGCATCTTCGAGCAAAATGCCTCTTATGGCCATATATATAGGACCAATCACTCATCTTGTTCCTCTTGGAATTCTTTTGAAGTTTGATCGAGCGAGATAGACTTTCTTGAAGATACATCAAAGAATAAGTAAAAGACGCCCCCATATATTGACAATCCTATATATAAATATAGTAAAAGAATTGACAACCTCGTAATTTATCTTTATTTAATGTCTTTTAATTCGTATTCTTCTACGTTCAAACTCATTTATTCCAGAAATATTTAAGTTTTCATCAAACATGTTATCAATCTAATTCAAATTAAGAGTTTTCTATATTGAGTTTAAGCTTTGAGAGTGTTTTTTTTTTACAGATTCATAATGAGTCGGTGATTTGAGTTGCAAACATAATTGAGATTTAATTATGGGCTAAATTTAAAGACGAGATAGTTTTACCTCTATGTTATATTAACAATATTCAATTCAATAATTTAAAAGCAAAAAACTCTCGACATCACCATTGATGAGGGATTTGAGATATCAGGTATGGCCTAACTAAGCCGAGTTCATATTCAGTTACAACTCTTTCGGCCCACCTCCTAGTTCGACGCATTTCGTCCAAGATCACATCCTATCTCTCCAGCTTGAGACAACAGCCATCAAGATCCTCGTCGGACATGGACATGTGCGACCTTTTACATCACTATGACCCATTCTGAGAGCAGTGATGACAAACACTAAATACTTATAAATACTTAAGACGTAATAAATTATGGTATAATACTCTTTGTACTTTCTCTCTATAATCTTATTAGGCTTAAACTATATGCAAGTACTTAAAGTTGTCTAAAAAAGTCATTTTAGTCCCTCAACTTTGGGGCCGACCTATTGAGTCCTTCAACTATCAAAATGCATCGAGTCATTATTTGATGATGTGGCATTGAGTTGGCATTGAAATTACTATTCTTCACATTTGCCAACTCAGTGGCATGTCATCGAATAATGACTCAATAGGTCCACATTTTGATAGTTGATGAACTCAATAGGTCACATTTTGATAGTTGAGTGACTTAATAGGTCGTTTCTAAAGTTGAGGGACTAAAATAACCTTTTTGGACAACTTTAAGGACTTGCATATGGTTTAAGCCATCTTATTAATTTGATCATCGAGTGTATTCAGAGGCTCTGCTCGACTCACAAGAGGCCCGACGACTCAAGATCCATTTACAAAATCCGACAGACTCATTTGTATCCACTTTGTCATTAACTGTTAAGCAATAGATTAGTCAGTACTATGCTTCAAAAAGAAATTGTGAGGGCTTAAATTTGATTCCTCATATCAACAAAATGGAACTCTCTAAAAAAAATCTCTATTAATTAATTTATTTATAATATACTTTAGATGATATAGTAAACAAAATTGAAATAATTATAAGATAAAAAAAGTTTAGATTTGTTTTACTGATATCTATCGTCAATACTATTTCTTTTATAAATAGCTTTCATCATTAAGGACAGGATCGCTATCTATAAAATTTCTTTTAATTTTTTTTTTTTATAATAAATTTCTTTTAATTCTCAAAGGTGAACATCAAACACTGAATTTTTGGATAAGAGAGGGAGTTTTAGCTACTTGACTACAACCCCATTTTTTAAGATAGAGAAATTGATTTGTTAAGAGATGGATAGCTGAGTGGTGAGGCAAATAAATTGAAGCCCAACTGTTTCTCGTGACATTATAATTAGAAAACATCAGATATAAATGTTATAGCCCCACATTACATGGTCTTATTAAATTTCAAATTTGTGAAAAAAATTGCCATTATCATTCAATCCAAACAACATGTAATGAACAACCAGCTGTACACTTGAATTTGAATGTTATGATTACTAAGTAGAATCCTTTGCTTCTCTTCTGTAAGCATTAATTAATGTCCTCATTTTCTTTGCACAAATTTATAAAATAGTAATGTAATTATTCAAAAGTAACCAAAAAAAATTATTTGAACAAAATCAAGTTGACTAGTTGAATATCTCAAAGAAGATTGTATTTAGTTATTTTTACCGTAAATGGTACTGGTTGCTTTTAAATTCGTAAAAGAAAGAACAAGAAAACAAAAAAAACGAAGTTGAAAAAATTAGAAGTGGTGTCATCACCCTAATTTTGTACAAAAAGGACAAAAACAAATTGATGTCAGCCATGGACTTGAAATATCATCTCTAGCATACCAAGTTACTGTAACGAAAATGGTACGACCCAATTCAGTTTTCCATTTTTACAAACCCCACAGCTGGAATTGAATTGGATTTCATCACCTATTCCCATGTGTAATATTGTTAAAAAAAAAACATTTTAGGAATGTATTTTATTTAGTTTTTGGTAATTTATAGATTTTAGGGTGTCTATAATAAGAATCTTGAATGGATGACACCGAGGTAGAAACCGAAACACTTAGCAATGAGTAACTCAAAGAGATAACAATGTTAATTGTTGAGGTGAAGGGTTTAACATAGTTGTTGAGACTTTCTATAACTGAGGATGTTATTAATTGTAAGCGCAAATGTGTAAATTTTTTAGAGAAAAACTAATAATGTTAATACTCTTAGATGATATATCATGTTAAATTTGATGACATACACTTCGACTTATTGAGTTTGACGTATTTTTGTAAGAAAAAATCTCGTATTCTTCTATTTGCAAATCATCTGAATCATAAAAGTTGCATTCGGGTTATGAGATTGGATTTAGAAATTTAAAATGAAATATCCACAAACTTTAGAACCAAGAACAGGAGAGTTTAAAAAGAATCTACTGAAGCAAACAAAAGAAAGTGTTGACCTATAAATGTCAGAAATGAAATCATAAAAAGTCCAACAATATCTATGCTTAACTAAAATTAGAAAGTTCGACCAAAAATGCTAAACAATCATATATAGCGAAAAAAGGGAAATGTAAATTCATAAACTCTGTGCTTTTACATCTATCTTTCTTACTTCTTTACTTTACACTTTAAACCTTTTTGAATAACAATCAGAGGACCGATAACGGCAAAGATCAATACATCGCAGCTAAGTCGGCATCTTTGGACACAAAACCGTGCCCTTTACATTTTAAACTACAGAAAAGAAGATAAATTAATTTTCCTAAAACAATGAATCAAACCAAAACTAAACACTAATTAATTAGGTGTAGCAAAAGATGAATGAACAACCTTGTTTTGTCTCCCCACAAGCCAATGCAGTGTTCTTCTAGCAAAAGATGGAGTTTTTCCATTACAATTTTGATTTTCTTCATCAAATCCTCCATTAATTTCGCATCTCGCTATTCCGATTTCAGAGTTCGTCCTCCTTCCATCCAAATCTCCCTTCTTCACCTTCAAAACATCTTCATTGTTTCTCGGAAATCTGAACGAAAACGCCCTCCTTGAACTTTCCTCCCCCGGTTTCGTCCCCTTTTCGCCTCTAAGCCAAATCTTCGATATCGAAAAACTCTCCCTTTTGCTTCGGCATATCGAATTACCATTCCCATTGCCAATATCAGTCTCCACAGATTTAATACCTTCAAAACCATTAAACCCTCTACGAGATTCGCAATCACATTCGGACATTGCTTGCCTATGTCCCGGATTAGGCTTCTTGCTCGACTGCTTCTTCATTGGAGTAGTTCTTATAGCAACTTGCAATGAAGAATTCTCATCCATTACATACTCAAAAGAACCCATAGAAAAACATCTTCTTACATCATCAAAATTACTATTACTATTGCTAATGCCACTCCCTTCACCAACATTATCAACATTTTTATACTTGCCTAACTTAATACACACAACTTTCTCCCCCAAATCAACCCCAATTTCACATTTTTGGGGAATTTCAATTCTTGATGACCCTAAATCACCATCCCCAACAAAACCCAGATGGGAATTTGCTGAACTAGTCCTACAAATTACATTACTACCCTCAACAATCTCTCTAGAACTCTCACTCCCAGATTCAAGAACAAGAACAATAGGAGAAGCCCCAATATTTGGGGGAAAACTTAAATCAGAAAGCAAACAGCCTCTACAAAGCGGACACGTGGAATGAGACAAAAGCCAAGTATCTATGCAATCCATATGAAAAGCATGGCTACATTTTGGTAACAATCTAAGCTTATCTTCATCCTCAAATTCACACAAACAAACAGCACAATCAAAAGGGTTTTTCAATCCTATAATAGATTTGTACTTAAAAACAGGGAGAGTATCAATAAATGACTGATCTACCCCTGAATCATGGAGATGAAACAGCTGTTGTAGTTGCCCTTGGAGGGCAGTCACACTGTCAAGTTCATCTGGGTCTCTACTTCCTGGTCTTAGGAGGAATCTAACTAGGAGATGAAGCAATCCAGACACAAAGAAAATGATTGCAAGAATTATAATTATGAGTAAAACACTAGGGCTAATTTTGTCATTCAGGTCAAAAACACCATTAGAGGAAGAATCAAGATTTGATTTTTGAACAACAGGAGGAGAAGGAGGAACAAGATAAGGTTGCTCCAATGGTGGAAAATAGCTGATTTCCTTTAGTACCCACTTCATATTTTTGCTACAAGATTCAAACTTTAGAGGAAAAGTGAAAAAAACTCACCCAGATTCTGCAAATTTGAGTAATTTGAAGCTCAAAAGTGGCATGAAAATGTCACAAAACACCCCTCTTTTTTACCCTTTTTACTGAAGAAGAAGGAGAAGTTCTAGAGAGAGAGAGGGGGGGGGAATGGAGGGTGGCAAATGAGGAAAGAGAGAGAGATGTATAAATGGTGAATTCAGAAATCAGAAGGAAAATTTTTCAAGTTTCAAAAGAGAGAAATAAATAGAGGAGCAGTACCATCTTATAAATGAGATTAGATTTCAGTTGCTATAAAAATTCAATTGTGAATCTGATTTGTAATAATATGACAAAAAAAATAAGTCAGAGGACCCATAAAATATTAAATTATTTAATAAGTAAATATGGAAAACATTAAATTAAAAGTTAAATGTGAGAGAGACAGATTATTATAGGTTTGGTAATTATAATTTTTTCACCGAATACCTGGGCTATTGTTCTTCTAGTTTGACTTAAATTATATGCATAGTTTCCAATGTGATATTTAATTGTTTGTTAATGAAAATTAGTTGATTTTTGGAATCTGAATCCAATTGGGTCTTCTCTGTCTTTCTTCTTATTTTAATTTTCTCATATTCTGATCACATTCCTCCTATTTTTTCTATTCTCCTTCTGATCTTGCAATCACACCAAGCCAAATAATTTGAGATTTTCTAATATAAAAAAATAGTAAATTATTTTATGTTCTTTTAAACAAATTATTGCATCTTCGTAATCCATAAAACACAACTCTTACTTTGAAAGGATTTGGAGGTATCATGCTTCTTAGTTGTCAAAAACCACTCTAAACATAAAGTGTTGGTTAAATCTTTAGTAGATAAAGGATTATGTAGTATTTTTCCAAGTAAACCAAATAGAATAATGGTTCCTCAAAATTGTATTTTTTCAATATGTTTAGTTGTGAGAATCACATCATATATAGGATTAGTTATGTCATTGATGTCTTTCACATATTCATCTGCAAGGTCTTGATCATAATCCATCCGTAAAAAAATTCTAAGTAAACCAAATAAATTGGTCCCTCATAATGGTATTTTTTCCAAGGTATGCATCTTCAGTCGCAAAAAAAAAAATTCATATATAGATAGAATTAGTTTATTTTATGTTCTAATATAAAGGTATTTTATGGATTTTTAAGGTATGCATTGTACGCCTTCACTCATATTTTCATCTATAAAATGTTGATTAAATTTTTAGAAGATAAAAGATAATGAAGTATTTTTAAGAGCAAAGTTGGAAGCATAGGATACTCATTTTAATTCCTTTTCAGACAAAGAATAGTATTTGGTCCCTCAAAATTGTAAATTTTGATAAATTGTTTTCTATACTTTAGTCTTGGCACTTTTGGTGGCACAATTTGCTATCTAGGTTTATATGCATGTATACATAGTAAAAAATAATAATGAAAGCTATTGAGCCCTCAATAAGAGATTAAATTTTTATTCAATTAGCTTCCTATATGATATTAAAGTTTTTGAATCAAATTATCTAAATTTTGAATCCTAACAATCTTATTTTGCAAATTATTCTTGTTTTTGCAATGTTCAATTATTTTTGTACTTAATTTCCCTTTTTTTCTGAAAAAAAAAATCACCAAAAAAAAAATAGCCCAGCAAAGTAAATAAATATAATACATGTAATTTGTCTAAGGAGTGAAATTTTTTAAATTATAATAATATTAACTTTGGCACCATTGTCATGGAATTAGGTGCTTGACTTTTTGTGTCATGTAAAAGTGAAGTCAGCAATGGAACCAAACACCCACATAGAAGATGGCTCTAATCCTTCTATTTTATTTTTCTGTCTCCCTTCCTCATCACCAACATGTTTTTTTTTTCTATGTGGATATTTTTTTTCTTTTTTTGAATTTAGTGTAATATAAAAGCTTAAATATGATTTAAAATCTCAAAAGTATTTGCTTTAAACTTTTGTATCTGGATCGTCAATTTTAAGCGTTTTATTAAATTAAAGAGCATTGCAACATTATAAATAGCTAAACTCAATAGCCATTTTGATCAACAAATGCTACTATGCTTTAGATCTAAAATCCGACGTAAATTTCTTTTACTTTCTGTTGTCATAAAAACTTCTTATTCAAGTAAACAACATTAATAACGTCTTAATAAGGTCACTGAATCAAAATGAAAAATTCAATAATTAAAATTATTTTAAATCACATTCGCTAGAAATCACATTTTCGATAATGATTATTTTTCAAGATTTATCTCTTTAAATAACTCTATTTTCATCAAAAGAATATTTTAGTGATCTCAAAATTAAAAATTCAAGAATTAAATGATAAAATTATCATTTCCATCTCTCTAAATAACTCTATTTTCATAAAAGAAAAATATATTTTATTCTCAAAATTAAAAGTTCAAGAATTAAATAATAAAATTATCATTTTCACTAACTTTTGAAGGGTTTTTCTATGGTTACTTTGTTTTTTACAAAGTAGTCATTAATTTGTCCACTATTACCATTAGATTAGTGAATAAAATTTAATCTAATGGTGATAAAAACAAAATAAAGGTTACTTCAAAGTAACCATAGAAAGCACCACTTTTGAATAAATAGTTATTGGAGTAAGAAAAGACTACAAGAATTTTTAAGTTAGTAAATCAAAAAAAAATAACGTCTAATTTTAATGTTATTGGATTAGTTTTAAAGTGTAGTAACCATTATATTATTAGAAATAAAATTGTGGAGCAATGCGTCAAAAGTTTTTAAGTCACGTAAGTTATAGTTTGAATTCTATTAAACACAACAAATTGTAATTATTATTAAAGAAAGATGTGAAATTTTAGTTAGTATATCCACCAATAAGCAGATGGGGAGGATGACGTTCACGTCTCATTCTTTATAAATTATTAAAAAATAGATTAATTAGCAATTGACTCTTTTTTTTAGTATTCATGTTTTATAATCATGTGATTTAAACCCATAACCTTATACTTCTTGTGGATATTATATTCAACTATTAGTCAAGTTTTTTAAAAGGTTAGTAAGGCTCTATTTTTTAAAAATTATATTTAGTGTAGTAAATTCAACAACATTTATTAGACATTAAATTAATAATTTAAATATTTAATTAATTTCAACTTAAAAAGTTCTCTCCATCAGACAATGTTTTAATGGTTGTTACATTTCGAAAAAAAAAAAAGGATAAATTCAAATTTCACAATTAAAAAAAAAATGAATACAAAAATAAACTAAAAAAACAAATCTTAATTGAACGTGAAATTTGTAAAATTTCTTTACAAATAATCTATCTAGAATCCTGCCTGAAAAAAGTACAGCTTGTAAATTTATAAGGAGAATAACTGAGAGAGAGTTGACTTTTCATGCTTTTAATTCAACTTTTGTCACTAAGCAGTTAAGTAATTCTTTTTTTTTTTTAAAATGAAAGTAAACAGTTGGCTATGAGCATTCACTACCCAAAATAATTAGAAAAATATTAATGGCAGAGCTAATTATTTCAAATTTGAAGTTGTTAACTAGATAACGCGCAAATCAGGTTTATCACCTGGTAATAGTCCATCCAATAGTGTTCTAGATTTTAATATATCTAAGCTTTCGTGTTAATTAAATTATTCGTATACAAAAATTTCAATGATATGTGTTAAAATAATGTTGAATGGATTCATTATCATGTGATGGACCTGACTTATTCTAAAATTTCTTACATTTTTAACCGAGTTGGTAGATTATAAAAAATTTAAGCGCCCTTCAAGGTTGAATATAATGTTTATTTCATGTAATAGAATATTAAATAATAAAATACTTATTTAATGTGTTTGATTAATGAAATGTAGTGATAAAATATCTATTTTGTAGAATGACTATTTCGAAAAAAAATAAAATAAAAGTTAAAAATAAAAATAAACATAAAATAACTATTTTATTTTTTTACCTATTTCACGGATGAATTACAATTATGATATGTAATTAGTTGTTTATTAAACCAGATTTTTTTAAAAACAAAAATAGTTTTTTCTTTTCCTTTCATCTTCACCCTCATATTGAAATGCAACTTGAGATGATATTTTTTGTTTTACCAAACATTAAAATCCTGACATATGGCAATTTATGGGTGTTTGTATTGTCATGAGAAAATGAAAATACCTACTGCTTAAGTCGCAATCCAATCACACAATTTTAACTCATTCGATTTATCTGTACTTGCATTCTTAAAATATGCACATAAATAGTTATAATTATAATTCAGACAATTTTTGGGGGAAAAAAACGAGTCTAGGGAGTTTTCATTTAGAATAAGAAAAGGTGAAAATAGGTATATATTTTATTATATAATTATAGCAAGTTAAAATAAAAGGAAACTTATTCACACACAAAAAAAAGAACAATTAAACAAAAATGGGTTTTCTTATTAAAGTAAGAATGAAAAATAAATAATAAAATAAGCATACATTTTAGGATACATTGGAAATTCTCTAAACTCGATCTTAAAGTAGATTGGTTACCCAAATTTTCAAAAATAATTCGCGAGGTAGGTTGGATTTGGTTAAAGTGATATACTAGCAATCTAAATTTGTTGAGGCTAGCGAATTGATCTCCTAAATGTTTTTTCACAAATATATTTGCCCCTAAAATTTCTATAAAGTGATATATTTCATTATGTTGACAAAATTCATTATTCGCATGGCTAGTCATATACTCTTTAACTAGGTCGATCATTTCTCAATTAAAGTGTTTTTTATGTATACTATGACTTGAACTTAACATCTAACTTGAACATAATTTGATTACTTTAGTGTGGAAACACAAACTAAACAAATACAATTAGAAGTTTCTAGTTTTGACTTCAAAAATCACAAGGAAGTAGTAAAAAGAATTAGGTAATGATTGATAAAGAAATTAATTATGATCTTATTACTAATAATTCAAGTAAACAATTAAGTAATCCCTTGTCATATAATGAACAAGTAGTTGGGTTGCACATGTGTGTTTAATGTCAAGGGTTAGTTCCCACTTCCCACATCTCACCAATAATTTTGAAATTGACAATGTAAATTTTGGGTCAAGACAACAAGAGTTAGACATACATGCAATAATATTTGCTTATGTGAAAGCTTTAATGGCAAGCAGAGGTGTCCATTTGGCAATTTGGGGTTAGCATTTTCAGAGAAGTCATATAAAGAATATGGGCTTGTCTATATGGGCTTTTATTACTGGGCTTCCTAGGGCTGGGCGGGCCTGCTAAACATTAGAGGAGATTAGCTCCTCAATGGGCCGAGTCAAAACTTCCATCTCCAAGGGCTCTCAGCCATGACAAATTTCGTTGAAGCACTTTTCATAATGTATTCCGGTAGGTTGGAGGGTCGGGATACCCTCCACGGCCCCCTGAGTTCACCACTGCCTAGCTAGCTCCGACTCTGTTAAGTTTCTTTTTATCCGATATGAAAGTATCATCGCGAAGGCAAAAGATGAGGAGATAGAGAACATTGGTGTGAGAGAATAATCAAATTTGGAAAAGAGAATAATTGAATTTAGAAAAAAATTAAATAAAAGCCGAAAAATACTTGGAGTCATGTAGAATTAATTTCCGAAATATATCATTAATTTAAGTTGAAACCGTTGTGTTGTTAATAATGTTGAATGTCCTACATAATGTGGGCTACTAATAAATATTCCTCATGTTCCAAATTGCATCTGTTTGTTAAATATCAGCCTTTGTTTTACATTTTTCTGAGACTTTTTTTTTTAAAAGGCATTTTTATGAGACTTGAAATTACATCTCAGTTTTATTATTATTAGACTAATTACGAATGAGAACAATATTTTTTCCTGTTGAAGAAAAATAAAAATATAACATTTCTTAATTGGCATTCTAACAAAGAATTTTCTTTAATGGTATGGTCCAATTTGAACTCCTAATCATAAGGGCATGGGTGCTATTTATATACTTACATGCATATTTTTGTTTTCTTTACCATAAACATTAAATTTGTACAATTTTTTTTGACGTTGAATCTAAATTAGTACCATTTTATATGTTAAGCGTAAATTAATAAATTTCAAAAATTTTAAATACTATTTTAATATATTTATTTCTTTTGATAACTAAAAACACTTGTGTCATTACAAACTAAAAGTTTGGTTATGGTGGAGCAATCATCTATAAAATAGATGGGACTAGATAAGTCTTTAGCTCAAGAAGCTAAGAAGTGAGCTACCGAACTGCATTCATTCTCTAAACGCAAATTTAAAGATATAAGAGATGAATATATGACAAAAGTTAGAAACATCCACATAAGACTCATATAGGGATGAAAAGAAATGTTGTCTAACTTGATTGAGTAAATTAATATTTTGACATCTGATCCAAGTATAGTTGAAGTGAAGGAGCAATCAAAAGCAAACAACATTCAATTTGATAGCTTGAACTTCAACGGCTTCAGTGAGACCTTTATCATCTCAAACAATCAAACCGATTCTATAAGAAAGAGCATTATTCCCTCAGAAAAACATCACAATTTATTTGAACAAAACCAATAAAAGGAGAACACCCAACTCTTTTAAAGTTAAGGCTCAAACCACGCACAAGGTTCGGATTAGGTAAATTTGCAAAACCATAATATTTTTTTGGAATCAACCTTATTTTTTTTGGTAACCTTTTTATTTGGGTAGAGTTATAAGTTTAGCCAATGATGGCTACATTTTCACAAAGCTAGCGTAAAGTACGAACTTCGATATGATTTATTGTGAAATTTATAATTACATATATTAATAAAAACTAAATTTTGACGATACATAAACTCGAAACTCATACATTTTAAATGAGGATAAAATACCTGCACCAACTCTCAGTAGTAATCAACCTTATTTTTACTATGACAAATTCAGCAACGTTGAGAGCATAAATTGCTAGAAAAATAAAATAATCATCGAGGCCAGCTGACTTTGTTTTATTATTATTATTATTATTATTATTATTATTATTATTATTATCTTTCCCTCCACACCCAAAAAACCGAACGAAAAGGTAGATTGAATTGAACAAGAAAGAAAAAAAGTAAAAAATGGAGGAGAGGAACATAACATGCCATTCATGCATGCTCTCTCCCCATCTTGTTTTATTTTTGTTGGGTTGAATATTTCCCACTTTAAAGTCTCTTTCATCTCTTTCTTTTTGTATCTTCCATCTTTTTTTTTTTTACGTTTTTTGGGTAAAATGAACAACCTTTACAACACTATATTCCATAACTGTTTCCTCATTTAAACCCCATTATTCAGCTCTTTACCCTTTTGTTTTCTTCCCCACACCTCATTTTTCGGTTACCCTTTTTGTCACAATCTCCTGATTGCTTTCCTCATCTAGGTTTGACATTTCCATTCCAAATTCTGATTTGGGAATTGGGTGTTGGAAATTTTGAATCTTTGTAGCTAGTTTTCAAAAGGGTTGCTGCAGATTTTGATTCTTTCAATTGGGAATTTATTGATTTTAGGGAAAAGTTGATTTGGATTTTAATTTTTGTATGGTTATGTTTGTTGGGTTTCTTGAAGTTCACGAGATAATTAAGTAAAGTATAAATGGTCTCATTCAGATTCTAACTTTTCTTTTGTTTTAATTTAATTAATGACTAGTTAATCTGAGAGTTATTTTTTCTTTTGGATGTGAAAAAGAAGTGTTTTGGTTCACGTTAGCCGACCCCGAATCATTTTCAGGACTTGTTTTGATGTGAAAAAGGCAGTTTCTTTTTCTTAACAATTGTCAAATTAGTTAGTGAGATTCTAATTATAACCGTTGCAACCAATCTTTTATAAACTAGCTAGTTGAGCTTTTGGGTAGTTGCTAGTTTGGTAGATTGATAGATTCCAGGAATTTTTAATCTGTATTATGATAAGGGTTATCTTTTCTTTTTCATTTTCACTTTACATGGTGTAAAGATTTTGGAAATTCAAGATTCCTTTCATCTTGAGCAAGAAAGGGAATCTGTGTTTTCCTATAATAAAGCATGAAATTTTTGAGTGTGATGGGTAATTCTTTCGGTTGTTCGGCTTCCGGGGAGCGTTTAGTCTCTGCTGCAAGAGATGGAGACCTTCAAGAAGCAAAGGCTTTGCTGGAATGCAATCCTAGGCTTGCAAGGTACTCAACATTCGGGGTTCGGAATTCACCATTACATTACTCTGCAGCACAAGGTCATCATGAGGTAATTTAAGAGTTTCATTCCGGTTGGTTAGTCCATGGTGTTTATTACTATTCTTTCTGACTGCAATTTTACTTGTTTTCTTAGATAGTTTCTCTCTTGATTGAGTCTGGAGTTGATATTAATTTGAGGAATTATCGCGGTCAGGTAATGCGGACTTAGTTGTCTCATAGTTTTATGTTGACAATATTCAAATAAGTTCATTATACAATAGAATATTAAGCGCTTCGGTTTTCTGTTTATCAGACTGCTTTGATGCAAGCTTGTCAACACGGTCACTGGGAAGTTGTTTTGATTCTGATGCTTTTTAAAGCCAATGTAAGTATTCTAGTTTCAATTTGCTCGTTTTAAACGAAACTGAAAAGAAGCTGGTATAAATTTGTAGAAATTTGGACTTCAGATTCACAGATCAGATTATCTTAATGGAGGTACTGCGATACACTTGGCTGCTTTGAACGGTCATGCTCAATGCATCCGCCTTGTTCTTGCGGATTGCATACCTAGCATCCCTGATTGTTGGAGTATATTGACAAAGAGGTCAAACAACAACCATTCTGTCTCAGAGTTTAATCAAAGGTAGTTGGAACTTTTTCGTAATCTTTCTTTGTCCGAATGCAGTTTCGTGTTTATTTGAATTGTTTTGTTTGTGTTAGTGCTCTCCATGAGGTAATTAATAGACCTGCTGATGGAGGTATCACTGCTCTGCATATGGCAGCACTGAATGGGCATCTTGAAACTGTGCAATTGCTATTGGATTTAGGAGCTTCTGTTTACGAGGTCACTGTGGAAGACGGAACTACTATTGATCTAATAGGTAGAACTAGAATCCTTATCTATTATGCTCTCAATTACTGCACTGAAATCATTTTAAACACCTATCTAACACTGAAAAACCATCTGGATTTTGTAAAAGATGTGCGAATGAAGTTGACTCGTACAGCTTACCATCTCAGAATCGAATTATTCATAATAGGATTTAGGAATAGTTGTTCTTATATTTTGAGGTTGGAGCTTCTTGAGTTCCTTCTCAAGATTGTCAAGAAAGTTCTCATGATTTCTGATGATTGTCATCATCTGGCGGTTCTGATTTCTTACTTATCTGGTGCTACTTTTCAGGTGCAGGAAGCACGGCTCTGCATTATGCTGCATGTGGTGGTAATATGCAATGTTGCCAAGTATGTCTTTAATTAAATAGGGAAGAGAAAACAACTGAATTCAAACATGATGTTCTAACTTTCGTCAAAGCTTTACAATCTCCATAACTCTCATGGTTCAGGTGTTGATTGCTAGTGGTGCCTCTCTGACTTCTGAAAATGCAAACGGGTGAGCTTCTTATTGATCTTATAGTTACTTGAATCAAACATCATTTTACATCCTTTGTTTGTTATTTGGACAGGACTGTAGGAAAGCGGACCATGAAATTTTTTTCGTGTATCAACTATTTTGTTAGCTTAATTGTTTGTGCTGAAATTTGTAGGTGTACATTTTGGGGTGTTTTGGAGTTTTTTTCTTGGAGAATTATATGGACTAATAAGTCTAAGGCATCTTTCGTTCATGTTAGAGATATATATAGCCCAAGTTGATGCAGTGGTGGAAGATTAGATAATAATTTTAAGTTATAGATTAACGTGACGAGCATCATAAAGTTTATTGAGCTACTATTTGTTCTTTTCTTAGCCTTTGCTGTCATTCTGTCCATCCATAGGATACTGAATACGCCGAAACGTAATTACTTCACGATATTGAAGTTGCTTGCACATGAAATATCTGAAGATGCATGATGATGCCACGATATATTAAAAAATGTGGATTTCATTTGAATCGCCAGCATCTTTTACTTTTCTTAAGTAGTTCCTTTTTTATAAGCTTACCAGTATTTTTGAATGGAAAAGAAGAAAGAAAACAATCAACCACCGAGAAATATCTGCTTCTCAGGGAGAATTCCCCTACCCATTGTCCAAACTAACATCCGAGTCCTATTCCAACACATACAAATGCTAGTCCCTGCTCTCTCCCTAATTGGTTCGAGTCTAATTTGCCTTCACGGCTTTACTCACTCTCTCCACCTCATATTCAAAACAATATTTCTATCCTGAAGTTTTAAAGACCGAATATGCGGCTGACTATTTTTGATTAAGAAATCAGATGAGAATTGATAAAGGACTACTATTTCCTATTTGAATTTGAATTTTCTAATTTCATTTCTTGATATTTGATTATTCTTTCCTTAACTTTTCCACAATAGTATTGATACTTCTGCACGTCTAATCCTCAACATGCAATAAAGTACCTGAAGTTAGAAGAAAGTGATAGTTAAAGCGGGATGTATAAGATTTAGACATATTCAGGAGAGTGACAGTTTTAGGTGACCAGGAGCAACATAGGTTAAAAATTTAAGCAGCTGGAGTCAAATTAGTTCAAGTTAATGATAAATTAGTTACAAATATTTTATTAATTTACCTGTTCATTCAGCTTCTTTGTCTTTCTTTCTTGTACGTTTTGATGTTATTTTATAATGTATTTGGTGTGCACTGTGATTTATCTTCTCTTAATTAGAGAGTACTGTGTAAGTTTAAACCGTCATTGGTTGTGATTATGACTTCTCTTTGATAAGAATCTTTTCGTTAAGTACCCAAACTCATATTTTACCGAGTACCTTAATATTTATTAACTTTAATTTCGTTGTAATAGAGATGATTTCACCAGTATATCAATAGTCACCTATGCTACACAGTTATTTCATATTTCTTCATCCTTGCAACTATTATCAATTAAAGGTTGATGATCTTCATACATTTTTCCCCTTATAGATGGACGCCTTTGATGGTTGCTCGTTCATGGCATAGAAATGAACTGGAGGAAATACTTAGCACAGAACCAGAAAGGCAGCCACGGATTGGTCCTTCTCCATATCTCTCTCTGCCCCTTGAGAGCATTGTTAAAATTGCCAGGTCAGAATGTCAGTTGTCTTATTATTTTGTTTGAGTGTGGGCCGGGTAACAAGCGTACTTAGTTGTCAACTATGGAAATGGAAGTTTATACCTGTATATGTGATTGATTTTCAGGGAATGTGGGTGGAGAGACGATGGTTTCCCGCCCACGTGCCAGGATACTTGTGTTGTTTGTTTGGAAAGGTCATGCACAGTTGCTGCGGAAGGTAAACATAACTTTTAGTTGCTAATGATTTCTCCTGAGTAACACGTTTTTCATAAAACTTTATATCAGAGACGGGTAAATTATACCTATAGCCCTCAACTTTGGATGTTCTCTAGGACCCGTGAACTTCAAAATCAGACATAAAAGTCCATTGGCAATATCAAAATGACAAATTCCAAGAATTGAAGTTGTTTAGTTTCATACTAGAACCACTCCATGTAGAACCATATTTCCGATTTGTCTAAATCACTGATTTTGGAGATTTCTTTCAAAGCAGTCATTTTCTTTCTCCTAACCAATTCAAAACAAAAAACTTCACGAACTAAAGATAGTTAGATTATCATGTCCATCAGCTCTACCATGGGGTGTTACCTGCTATTACTCGGGTGGTGAAATGCTAAGGGAATGTTAGTAAAAGGCATGGTTAAGGACTTTTATGTCTGGGTTTGAAGTTCGGCAAAGTTCGGCAGCCATAAAGAAATTTCAAAGGCCACGAGTATAATTTATCTTATTAGAATTGCCCGTAAACATGCTCAAAGGAACTGTTTGTGTTTTCAATGACCAATCAATCTTCAGACTAAAGAATAGCTTACCAAAAGTAACAGATAACAATGGACTGAGAATTTCTGAATCCCCTTCTACGGAATAGAGTTTTTCTTCTAAATGTCAAGCTGAAATGTCTTTGAATAATGCAGGATGTGGTCATGAATTCTGTACATGGTGTCCATTATATCTCTGTTCAACATTTTCCAGCTCGACTGCTGCTCAAGGCCCCCCGGGTTCCATTACCTGTCCTCTCTGCCGCCATGGTATAGTTTCTTTTGTGAAGCTTCCCGGTACCCGCCCAATGACAAAGGCGATCACACGAACAAGTTTGTCTCTATCATTGTGCACGTGCTCAGGGGAGGAGCTAGAACCCACTTCCATGAAGACTCCACTTTGCAAACCCGATATAATAGGATGCACGAGAATTTCCCCGCTCTCGTCTTCTTTCCGCTCATTAAGTTGCCAGAAATTCCCATCAATGAAGTTCAGTGGTAGAGGTTGTATGAAATCTTCAGATACAAGCCCTTCATTAGTTCCTAGTAGTATTGACAGGAACCTCCGAGAACATTTGGTGAGGTGTTCGAGATCAAGACTTGGACGATCAACTTCTAGTAACGATACAGAGAGACGAAGATCTTGGTTATCTGCAATCAACCATTATACTACTTTAGGAACCGGTAGCTGATATTCTTTTGGTTTTTTCATTTTTTTTCCTGCTATATTTATTTGCAATTTCCCTTTTTTTATTGGGTCTATAATTCATGCTTGTAATGTTGGTTGTATAGGTGAAAAGGTAGCTGCAACAAACCTGTAAAATAAATATGGGAATTACTGTTCCTTCTATTTTACCAAACACTCAATTTTCAGCAGAAAATTCTGCAAATTTGTATTTAGAACTCGTGTTTTAATTGAATTGTTATTTTACATGTAAATCCGCTTGAACTAAGAACGTACCATGCTTAGCTAACGAATCCGCTGCCCTACTTCCTTCTTGATAAGTGTAGCTACGGAAGACGATCCTTCCAAATTGGGAGAACTTCCCATAAAACCACCCTCAAGCGTTGTTGCAGAAAACTAACAATGGAACTCGAGTGATCATACTCTACCCAGAGACAGTGCCAACCACGATCCCAAGCTGTTGTGATGGTTAACTTATGTCTTATCCTCAAGTTTTAATTTAACGAACTCTTCAGTTTTTTTCAATTGTTTAAATGCATAACCAAAATATTACCAAAAAAATGCATAACCAAAACAACTTGTCACTTTAGCTTTCAAATTTAATTGTTACATTCATAATGAACTTTCTGCTGTGATAAAATGCATTAATTTTTTGTTATACTTGTATATATTATATTAGCTTTGAAACAACCCTTATTTTATTTTATTTTGACAACATTTGAAACAACCCTTATTAATTCTCCAACTGCTCTTCTTCTAATTTTTATTGCATAATATAATACTTTTAAGTTAAAATTAAAAGTTCATATATTGAATTTTATAGTTTTGCTCCTGATATTATAATTTGTATAATGTTTTCTGTTAGGTTTTTTTAATATATATAATGATGAAACAAACATTATATTTTATTCCGTCCCTTCTTAAAAGAAGCATTATTCCGCTAAATCAATTATTTATTTAATTTATAAAAGGAAAATAAACATCTTTCCTTATGTACACAATTCTGCAAATCTATGAAAACTTATATTAGAAACTAAAAAATTTTACACCGACAATTTATTCAAACAAAATGCTCTTCAAAGATTGCAAATCCTTAGCCTAAAAGTTTGAAATTACTTACACATTAGAAAAAGAACTCAAGATTCTTAACAAAGTTTCTTCCTTGCTAGAAATTCAAAAATGCTTGCCAGTTATTTACTACCCTGATTTCATCAATCTCTTGATAAAAAAACTCCCAAATAATAGTTTTTTTCATACTATATTATTTTGCTTGACATATATATCTATTCATGCACATGGTTAGACAGAACTGTCATGATATAATCCAAAACCAGAACCAAAATATTCACTTGGTCTTTGCATCGACAATTAACAAGTTAATCTAATTATTACTACACATAAAAAATGATACAGAAAACAAGAAAATCAAAGAAACAAAGGAAATAAATAGATTCAAAATTTGATTTACAGTATCATTAATGAAATATTTACAAATCAGTAATATCATGTCACAGTAAGCATGATTTCTACTAAAATTACAAATTTACATCTTTAGTACTTCAGCAAAGCAAGCTCAGGAGGAATAGATTAGAGGAGAAAGTGTGGGATGGTTGGCGAAGACGGGAAGAAATACAATAGTTGAAAAGAGAAAAGAATCACATAGTTAAAATTATGTGAAACTAAAAAAGCCTTGCAAGGTCAAGAAAAAGAAAGAACCTAACTTAAAAGGAGTTCGAAAAACATACGAACACCTCAGGAAAAAAATTTATAAAACCAAAAAAGAAACAACAAGAGGGAAAATGGAAAGGCAGAAATAAGCTCAGATAAGATAGCACCAGTAGGAGTTCTAAGAAGGTTCTATAGACCACTTGTAGAGGAAGTAGATATGGTTACAGCAAAATTGATGTAGAATGAACGGATAAATGTCTGCTAATTCCATTGACAAGAAGCTCTTGACAAACTGCAAATTTGAGAATTTAGAGAAAAGACAAGTTGAGAAGTGAAGATTAGAAATTAAAGTGACATAAAATGGCAAGTTTTGAAAGAGATGTGAAGATGGATGGTGTGTTGAGGAGATGGTTAGAATGGAGTGTTTATATAGCCGAGATGGAGAAAGAAAGAAAGAAATAAATTACTATTTTTTTTATGCAAATTAATTACTATTTTAATGTAGAAAGAACTCATATTTTACAAATATCTTTGGCACAAGTTTTATTTGAATCCCTAATTTTTGTTATTAAATGAAATTAGCCCCAACTTTAATAATACATACTATATAATAACATAAGGATTTATATTTTTTTTTTCTTGAAACGGATAAGGCTTTATATGTTGAATTTTAACTATCTGCTTAAAGGTTAACTGAATGATATTGAAGCCTCTTTCACATGGTAAGGTGGCCTTAGTCGCATTTGAAGCCAGTGTCTTGGAATAAAAGATGTTGGGTTTGAACTATCAACTCGAGCTTATAGCTTAATCGGTATTTTAACATGATAACAGAGAGTTTGTGATTAAAGGTCATGAATTTGAGTTCCGACAACCTTATCTATTTGTGCATTTATAACATATGGTGAGATGGGTTTTGTATTATACACACTTCAAGCTTAATGAAAATTTGTATAAGTGTGGTGTTTGTTATACATTAAAATAAAAGATGCCTTTGGAGCATTCACCATTAGTTTAAACTTGTATATACATTGACTCCTTGACAAATATGAGCTAAAAGGTGTTTAGTATAAAGATTTGATGATTAAGTGCCAACAAATAAATGTATTGAAGTTTCAAAATGGAAAAGTTTTAAGTATATAATAACCTAAATTTAAAGAAATGTACGTGATCAACTTTAATTATACATGAAAATGTGTTAAATTTAAACTAACTGATGAGTTTCAGAGATTTTCGTTTTAAACATTTCAAGAAATATAGTGGCACCGTATTTCTTTTATAAGTACAATTAAAAATAGGAAAATGTTGAAAGTAAACGAAAAAATGAGGATTAAATTCGGAAAAGATCAAAAGGAAAAGACAAATAAAATGAATATAGAGTAGGGGTCTGCATTTGATCCCTGTGTTAGGGGAAGGATTATCAGAAAAATAAGAAGAGTGATTGATTTGAGACAACAAAGTACATTTTGTAAGTAACCAAAATATATACTAATAATAAATGAATATTCTGAAAATAAATATACACGAATTAATAAATAATATAAATTTCTCTGAATTCTGACTTTGCATCTTTTACCCTCTGATCCACGTAAAAGAGAATAAGAAGAATCATAGCAATAGTATATAGGCATTATAGCCTAGGGACTCGCAAAAGAAAAAAAAGAGAAATGATGATTTTTCTGAACAGTTGAAAAATAAAAAATAATAATAATAAAAAAGATAATAATAGAATGGTGCAATTAATTCATATATAAAAGAGAAAGGTAAGGTGCAGATTTGGCTGTCGTTTTGGGTCCAGTTTCCTCTCCTGTACCAGTGAGTTTTTATTATTATGAAGGGTTTGACTTGGTCCTCTTTCAATATTTTGTTGTCTGTCCAAATTACTCATTGCCCTACCTATTTCTATTTTCATAATAATAGTAATATTCTATTGTCATTAACTTTTTCAATTAATCAGATTAGAATTTATCAAAAGTTAATCAGATTAGGCCGTGTGGTATTACAAAGATTTATTAACACATGTGTTGATGTGTTATTTACTGTTAGAAAAAATTATGAAAGAGAGAATTTGAACTCTAATATTTATATGTCAAAATGTATAACATTAGTACAAACTTATTTTGTGAAATATAGAATTAATTCAGGGGTGAAATTGGGTTAGCATTTATTGTATTTTATTGGTAGAGATGGTATAAAAGATGTTTTTTAGGTTTTAATTATTAGTAAATTTTTAGATAAATATTTCATAATATAGTATTGTGAGAGATTGGTATAAAATATGTGGTTGGATTTTAACTATCAACTCAAGCTTTGCGTTCAATGGGTTTCTTGATATGTGATAACAACGACAATTGAATATGATCTTTAGGTAAATTATAATCGGTTGACCCATGATAAAAGCCTAACAAGGGGAGTTGCTCGCTATTCGCCATCGGCGACGTGATTCCATTCGCCAAAGGATCTGCCTCTTAATAAATCATTATATAGGAAGATAATATTCAAAGATAATGAATCTTGAAATCAGATGAACGTGACATTGATTGTGATTCTATTTCCTTACATGGAAGGATAGCTACTTAATAGGAGTAAGCGTCTTATTAGGTCACAAATTCTTATTAAACATCTACATATATTGATGTTCTATCATAAGAGATACACATTCACAAATACTCTAAGAATTACTTACGTTCTAAGTCATCTATTTACTAATGTGAGCGTTAGAGTACCTGACGATCACATCGTTGAATGTGCTTTGCATGTTTTACAACGTACAAAGGAGATGATTTTATCGTCAAGTTATCATTGATGCAGTAAGCGTGGAACTTTAATCTCGGTAACCTTGTTTTTGTTGTACGATTGAAAATTACCACCATGAACACATCACATCCACCAAAAACAACGTTGGTGGGTGACAAAACAATACTAACAATCTCTATATTGGTGCAACTACTGCCTATGTTGGCTTGCCAACAACTTCGATGGGGCCTTTTATGGCCTCTAAAGGGATGACTACGACCTACGTTGGGTCGAATATGGCTTCACATAGATCTTCTATGGCACTCGCCTTGATCCGCAATAACACATGCCTCATACTTGAGCAATAGGTCCATGACAAATTTGAATTTACAGATGAGGAGTTTTTTCAAGCCGCATGACAGATCCTCGCCACCAATATGAGCCAATTGACAGGTGATCGTCTGATCATGTTGCTTACCAACTTGAGAAATAAGTTGGTTGCAGTTGCAGCTATTACTTCTCTTAAGCAGTCTGTTACACCTAGTCAATTGTTTTAGCCTTCCAATATTTCCACTAAAAATGTTCAGTCAGGACAATTATACACCAATATGAGACAAACAAGCCTCCGAGATTAGCATGTCAGAGTAACTTTATCTGTCTCCTAGTTCAATAACTCCTGAACAAGTGTACTGAAAGATGCATGCGAGACCTAGTTATTCGTCCCATCAAGGATACATGTAATCGCATTTTAACTCTCGAGGTGCAACTGCCACCATGATCGCTATAACGACGAAAAGTGACCATGTGATACCAGCCCAAACATGGTTATTTAATCCATTCATAACTCAACACTTGGTACAAGAACCTCTTGTCCACGATATAGCTCACCTTACTTATGCCCTTTGGTGATAAGGGATCCCCCGAAGCAAGCGACTACAACCCCACTAGGGGATGAATTGGAGAAACAACTTCAAGCTATGCTTGATAGAATGGGGGTATGTCCCCATGGAGAAAGACTTCCCAGAAGTGACTCGCCTTTCTCTCAGAATGTTTGTGAATATAAGGCGGATCACTAATACAAGCTCCGAAACTTCCAAAATACTATGGGATCCTAATTTTGATCCTAATGCCCATGTTTGCAACTACTAGGAGCTTATGGATATCAGCCACACTAGTGAAAGCACCATTTGTCATCTCTTCTCTACCTTGTTGGGTCGAGAAGCATTTCAATGTTTCGGATCTCTCCCCTCCGTGTCCATTAGGAGTTGGAAGCATTACAGCTGTAATTTATGCGCACAGTTCGACGGATGTAAACCAGCAGATATCTCTAGCTGGCATTTGAAAGAAATCAAGCAACGAGACTTTTCATCTGTATGAAAATATTTTAGGGTAAATAATTTAATAATCCTTATTTTTTGCAGAACTTCATTGTTTGGTCCTTGTATTTTTAAAAACTCACTACTTAGTCCCTGAATTTTGTCTCCGTTAACACTTTTGTCCATGCAGTGATATTAAAATATAAATTTTGTTAGTCAATACAGATTTCGGCCACCACGTGATCTTTCGAAGCACTGAAACAATCGCAACGCTCCCATATGGTGGAACTAGGGCTGTTCCAATGCCACCATAAGGCGGCACTGAATTTTCCTCGATATTTCTACATTAAAAAAAATATTTTTCAATTTTTTTAATAAAAGTAGGGGTGAAAAGGTTATATTCAGCCGACTGGGCATATTAACACCCTTAATTTTATAGGCCAAGTTGAGTAATTAGGTATTATAAAGGGTTAAGCACTTGGCAAAAGGAATAGCAAATGGGAGAAGTGAACAATTAAAAGTAAACGGTTAAATCCTCAAAAAGAAAAGAAAGAAGTAAATGGTAAAACATAGTGAAACTAATGTACAAGGTATCCCCTAAGATGGTAAATGGAAATTACAGCATTAATAAATGGTGTGTATGATTACAAACATCAATTAAATGTGGTGTATGAGCAATTGTGCATAAAGAAAATTGCAGATTCATCCATCCTTGCATGTGCACACCCAGGAGAATCTTAGATGTCTATACTCCATGCATGCTACTGGAGGCTATTTTTCATAGATTGTAAATCTTTCAAAATAAAAAAATAAATAAGAAAATATAGAATACAATAATATTTTCAAGGTTCTCACTTAAAATTAATTCTTTTAATATTGATAAACTAGATAAATTTTTACCATGTGCAAACTATCACTTGATTTTTAAAGATAAAATATTTGAATTTATAGCATTTTTTCAAAAAATCGAGTTAATCATTTTGCAGGCCAAATAAAAGTTACAGCATTAAACGGTGGGTATCATCATAAACATTTGGTGTATTATGCAGAGGAAAATTGCAGATCCATCCATCTTTTGTAATAATTGCAATCTATTCTTCTAAATTTTAAAAAAATTCAAATAACGTTCTAAATTTATCTAAAAATAACAAACAATCCCCTAATTTTAAATTGACAGTATTAAAACGTGCAAATTACAGATGATGCATAATATAAGTGTAAGCTAATGATATAGGAAGTCGAAAATTTCAAAAATGATATCATTTATCGTTTTTATGTTTGGATATGAGCGATGTTTTATCAAGAAGTTATTTATATCAATATTAGACAAAAATAGGGATCATTTATGACTTTCGGAAATGAATAATGAATCATTTGTAATAGTATAAGGGGTACTTGTAATGTTTAGACAAGTTTAAAAAATTATTTGTAACTTTCAAAAGTTCAAAGAAATAATTACAGTTTTAAGACAAGTTTTACGAGTCTATATACGTATTAAGGCTGATAAAAATCTATTGACTTATAGGGGATTTGAATCATTTAACACTTTCTTGGTTTCTCCAAAATTTACCTCATTTACGAGCAGTACACCCTCAATTATACACCATTCCATACCAAAATTGCTCTAAGCTACCGTTTAGAATACCTTTTGCATTTGATCTAATTCAAAATATTATTTTTGGGCGTTGCCTATTACTCTCTCTATTTTATAATGTTTGTCGTTTAAGGTTTCTACACACATTAAGAAACTCATTAATTAGCATTAAAAAGAGTTTGATGTTACCATACTACCCTCTAATTATTAATGCTCAAACTGACTTTACAAATTTCTAGCCAATCACTATAAGGGCAAAGTTGAAAAAAGGTTCATTTAATGTTTTTTGGAAGTGTAAAACGTCAAATATTTTGGAATTTTTTTTTTCTCCAAAACGTCAAATATTATGAAACGAATGGAGTATTTTACAACACTTTCTTGGGCTCCTAACCTGTCTTGAATTTTTCTTTTTTACATTCTAATTTAGTAATCTTAACCGTAATTATAAATTTTTTTGGTGAAAATCAATCAATATATAATGACTGATCATTAATTTTGAATTAAATTATTAGATGAAAACTTACTTTACACATAAGAAATTAAGTACAGTAAAACCTCTATAAATTAATAATGTTGGGACCAAGATATTTCATTAATTTAGCGAGATATTATTATATTGATAAATTAATAATTTATTAATTTAAAGAGGTTTACGTATGACCTTTAAATTTTTAAGTCCAATATACTAGTTACAAGGTATAAAAGTTAGAGATTAAAATAATATATGTTACGAGATTCAAAGTATTAAAGCAATTGTGACGAATATTCAAAATCCGGTCGATAACAAAGTTGAGGATGATTCAATAGCTTTGAAACCGGTCACTCGAAAAGAAGCATTGCAAGTGGTAGCAACTCTTCAGAACTTTTTGTTCCAATATGAGAAGACAATATCCTAACTCTTAAGTGCAATGAGGAGATTTAAAGATGAAATCAATATAGATTTGAAATTCAACAAAAAGAACAAGTGACTATAGATTCATTTTTTACTAGACAATCTTAGAATTTTGAAGTGTATCACATATATATATATATATATATATATATATATATATATATATGAAATGTTTTAGTAATTATTAATTTATAGTTTCGTTGGGACCAATATATATACACTGAAATTTCAAAAAAGTTATTATCTTATTATTTTATCGATTGAGGTCCAATTTTATATTGGTCCCAAGTTGGGACTGGACAAATTATTAATTTTATCGCGTTATTAATTTATCGAGTATTAATTTATAGAGGTTTTACTGTATTATTGTATTATCAAATACGTAATATAGATCAAGTCAACAGCCCAATAAAAATAGGCCACACATGACAAAAAAATAACTTGATCTTTCAAGCCAACAATATCAATTTTAGTACTCTTATCTCTTAATCCCCTAAAATTAATTAATGAAACACAAAAACAATTACAGAAAAACAGCACACAATGTCCAATGTAGGATAGACTGCCAAAACCATATCTTTTGATGCCTTGCAAAGGATTTAAAAAGTAAACATTAAAACAGCTTTCTCTACCAAAAAGCTGCCCTCTTAAAAGTATTAACTATTACAAACTTAGATGTTAGATTAGTTTAGCTCCTTTCTCTCTCTCCTTTTATGCACATAATATAGTAAACTAAAAATATTAATTTTAAGAATTCTTTAAAAAGAAAAGGTTAATTTGAAGAAAATCATTCAGAAAATATTTGCAGTTATTCATCTAAAATCATTCATAATATATATAGGATAAATTTCACTGAAAGCCCATTTGGTTTATCTTTGGCCAAAACAAAAACTGAAAATTTCAATTTTAGCAAAAACGATGATTTGTAGTTTAATATTGTTTAATTGATTGTTAATCACCTTAAAATAAAATAAAATTCAATAATTAAAATTGTTTAGTTACAAATTTACAATTTTCAAAACAAATGTTAATCACGCTCTTACATAGTGATAATTGGAAAAAAAATTCTTTTTTACGTTCCGAAGTGGTCAATAATATCAATACAATTTCTCGGAGATTGGATGAGGATGATAGATGTGTTTGGACTCCGGTTATCGATGGCGTTTTTACATTGAAATTTTTTTTCCAGCTCAAATTGGAAGGCACTCTGCAGCCTTGGTGTCTTTTCATTTGGCAAAAGCACATCCCTCCTTCTCGTCCTTTGGTTTCTTGGCGTGTTTTCGGTAAAGGTTTGCCTACCTTAGATAATCTGAGCCGCCGAGGTTTTTAGTTTGCTTCGAGATGCGCCCTTTGTGGGAATAATACGGAAACACTTGATCATTTATTCTTAAGCTTCAGTTTTGAACCTTTAATTTTGGGCGTTGCGTCATCTTTATTCAGTGTGCAAGTGTTCTTACAATTTCAGTTAGGGATCTAATTCTTCGCGCCATTAACATTTCTTTCAGCTCTCAAGTTCGCGTGTTATCCAACCGCTATTTCCAATGTTTTATGGATTATTTGGACATCGAGGAAATCAACGTTTTTTGAAGATGCTAATCTGAGTATTCATGTTGCGCTAAGGCGTATATGGTCATAAACGGATCTTCTCTCAAGGGGGAGTATGTTTATCAATACAAAAATGAGCATTGTATCTTACGCATTCTCTCTATTTCCAAAGACCAACGTGATTTGGAGACCTCCTCCCCCTGTCTGGTTGAAAGTTTATACAAACGATTCGGCAATGGGCGCTCCAAGCGTGGCGCAGGTGCTAGTAGAATTTTTCGAACTCCAAAAGGTTTCGCCAGGGGTGCTTTTGCGCTTAACATTCCCTTGTCCTTTGCTTTTATTGCAGAGCTTCATGCTGCAATTTATGCAATTACAACGGTGTGGAACAAATGGTAGCATTCCTTGTGGATAGAATGTGATTCTACTTATGTCATCTCTCTGTTGATTTCGCGATATGAGATGGTACCTTGGGAAATTCAACAAAAATGGTTACAATGCTTAGATTATCACTCAAGAATGTTTATTCGGGTGACTCATATTTATTGAGAAGAAAACAGAGTGGCAGACTCCCTTGCTAAGTTTGGTCTCACAACTTCTACCCTTGTCTGGTGGGATTCCGGTCCAAATTTTTGCTCTTCTTACATTTCTTAAGATTGTTATTTTATGGAGCAATTTCGTTTTGTTTTTTATTAATAATATATGGATTGGGGTTTTGTAGGGGGCTTTGTTCAGACTGTCAACCTAGTTCGGAAGTCGATCAGTCATCTTTAAACTTCCACACATGCAGTTTTTTTAAAAAATATATATATCTTGGTTATATAACATTATTCCGATGTCACAATTTTTTTAGGGTAAAGTCAAAAAAAAAACTCATGTGGTTTCACATTTTTCCAAAAAAAAAGGATTGTGGTTTCACACAATTTTTCAAAATTGTAAAACTCTATGTTAACGACTTGAAAATGAAAATTTTTCAAGAATTAAAGTTGTTTAATATCATGTTTACCATAGAATCACATTTATGGTTTTCAAAAATCATCAAATTTTAATCTTTCTTCCTCTAAACATCAACTTTCTCTCTCCTCATCAAATTCCATCTAAATTATCCTGAAATAAAAAGTTGAAAAATTAAAGTTTCTTAAAACATTGTTCTTTATTTGAATATGTAATTTTTAAAGTCATCGGTGCTGATTTTAAAAATGTGTGAAACCACAATCATTTTTTTTAAGGTAATAATAGGCCACATCAATTTAAAAAAAATAAAAATGAAACCACAACAATTTCTTTACACCTTACCTTTTCTTTTATAGAATTCAAAAAATGAGGGACATATGAATTTTCTATCAGTACAGAGCAGCCATAGATGCAATATAAGACGTCTCCACTATCTGCACTCTATAATTCCATCACCTGAATAGTTAATAACTAATTTTTATTTTATCACAAATACGTTATTTTCTGTGGTAGATATGACATATAAGTTATTAATTCTAAAAGTAATAAGTTATTAATTCTAAAAGTAATAAGTTATTAATTATCCCTGCTGGATTCAGAGGATTATTATCACAGATTCAAGGAAAAGACATAAGGTTTAACCTCCCGAGCATTAGCGAATATCAAATAAACCACTTGCACACAATTAAAGTATAATTATAATTCGCTGTCCAAAAGAAAAAAGTATAATTATAATTTTTTTTATTTAATCTCACACAATAATTAAAGATATCAATTTGTTTTAATTTTCTTTCCATTTCACACAAAGGCACTACACATTGTCCTGGTTATAGAAGAAAAGAGAGGTGTTAGACTTGGAACCCTAAATTGTAATTGGCAAAAGCATCAGTTAACTTTTTGTGCCAATCTGAGGGGTTTGTTTGAGTCCATACAGGGACTTTTGAAGTGTACAGATTTGTGCCAATCTGAGGGGTTTGTTTGAGTCCATACAAGGACTTTTGAAGTTTACAGACATAATTTGAACGTTGAGGGTCAACGAAGTTTGGGAGTTAGTCCATGAAAACATTTTCTTTTAAGTTTCAATGTAAAAGGAATTGGAGATGTCAAGTTAAATAATTGAACAATTCAGAGAAACAACAAAGACAAACATAAGCTAAAACGTGACATGTTTAACAATAGAGTTGTATGTCTCAAATAGTCTATACTAAAATGCTACGTATAGTCCTTACTTTTAATCAGAGTTTATATAATTATATATCACTTAATTTGAACTCACAACTCTACAATTGTTTTTTAAATGTAATAACTGTTAAACTATAGCTTATAGCTTAGTAAGTTATTTATATTAATTTATAAAAAATGAATTAGCTTAGATAAATTAGCATAATGGTTAAAATAAAAAATTCAAATATATAGGTATTATATATATTACTATATAAATAAATTATCTTATGGTATAATTTTGTGGTGTTTTTTTTTTTTTTTTTAATGCAAACAATCATCACAAACCTTGGTGATGTGACGAGTCAAGTGGTCAAGTTTGTCAGAGAGGAAATAAATCCTTGTTGAACAAAAATCTATGATTAGTAAAAAATAAATAGTTACTCTTTGTGTCATCTGTCTCTTTTCTTTGTATTTGTAATAAAAACAAAGTTTACAAAAAGACAAGCACATGAAAACGCCATCCCACTTTGCTTTCCTCTTCACATTTATTATTATCTCTTTCTACACCCAAACACTACACTTTGGTCTTAACTCATTAATTTAGTTAATTTCCCCTTTTTTTGCAGATTATGATGGCCTCTTGTACTGTTCAATTGCTATTTATTTATCAAACCATTCATGTGCTTCTACTTTTTTACTTGTATATTTTGAGGACCCCGTATGTATTACTGAGAAATCCAATATAAATCGTTTGTGTCTTTTAATCGGAGAAAATTTGGTAATCGAAAAAAATTTGGAGTGCAATATTCATTAAAAATATAAAGGTAAGAATGATAATACGTGTTTTATTTATGATATAATATAAAAACATGAAGTTATATTTATCATCAGGAGCGTAGCTAGTCAAGGGCTTGAGTAGGCTAGAGTCCCCCGGCGTCGGAGTAGGAGTGACCGGAAATAAGCCATCCATTGTTGGTGGCTGTTGTACATGGAAGCCCCTCATAAGCCCCCCCAGTTTAAATTTCTGGCTACGCCAATCATAGAGTTTATACTCTCAGAGGGTTCTAGATCCTCTCTCTATATCCTCTTAATTTTACATTTAATACAGTAGGAGAAAATCTAAAGTGATCTCGGAATATGGTGCTCCGTAAAAATATAAAAATCAACAAGTCAATTATAGGCGATTTAGAGTATAACAAAAAATATGAAACTCTATTTATAATTAAGAGAATATGTACTTTATGAGCGCTCTAAAATCTCTCATACAGTAAGCGTGGACTAATATATTTTTGCAAAATTATTAACATATTTGATTACTAGAAGAACAAATTCTAGATTCGAGATTAGACACATAAGATGTTCATCGGATACTTAAGATCTATCGTCAAATAATAAACTTGTTCAAGAAACTGTTGGCCATCCAAAAATTGGATTTGGACATACTTATTTAATAGTTATCTTGATCCGGTCTGACCCTTTACGTTTCTGCATCTAAAATGTGCAAGGTTTAGAATTTGTCTGAAAAACCCGAGCTCAACCAACCAGGCTCAACTTTGTACTTATTTATGAAATGATATTGATTATATATATAGATCACTGTACAGAAAAGGTTATTTTGTTGTTGATTCATAACACAATTTTTTCAAGCAATAAAATTTAAATAAATTAACTGTCTTTAACTTGAAATGGTTAATTATTACTTTAGAATCAGTAAATTTAGCACAAAACAGGGTAAAGTTGGATTGGAATTGAAATTGCTATTTTTAGGATTACAGCCCGGCCCAAATCTGATATAATCATAGTGCGGGCTAGATTGGACAACCTACTAAAATGTCAAGCCCGATTAATTTCGGTTGTTATTGTACTGCTAATGGCACCTTTGTGAACAAAAACTTAGCTTTATTTAAACGCTCAAAATTGAACATTTAATTTGGACCAATTAAGCTATTTATATTTCTCGAAGTACTAAAATTTTAATATAACTTACATTCTTCGTCTTCTTCTTCTTCTTTCTTTTAGAAAATAGAAATTGTGGAACATTATAGGCCGGATGTTAAGACTTTTTTTTTTTTTTTTTTATATAAAAACATCTATTTTATATAGACATGGAAGATAATATGTTTTAAATTAACCTTTTTTTGTTTTCAAACAGTCGATTCGTATCTATTCTAGCCAAAGTTCTTTTGCAGATGGTACCGATTATAAGGATCATATTTGGGGCATGTTGTACTAAAATATCATGCAATATAATTTGAAATAAGTCCACAAATAATAAAAAAGACAGTAAAGCTGTTGTCAGTGTATCTTGATACAAAACGATTCAAAAAAATCGTTATCTCCTACTCATGGAGGAAATGACAAAATAAATTAAGACGTACCTTGCCAAATAAACCATACAATATCATACCACGTCATGGAATTCCTATTTGGTAATTCACCAGAGAAGTGAACTAGAATCATTTTAAAATCCAACACGCTACACAAGAACGATTCCGATCGAGCAACAACGGAGATGAATGTTAGAAATTAAAGGTTTAAACCATATACAAGTTCTTAAAGTTGTTTAAAGAGGTCATTTTAATCCCTCAACTTTAGCAACTATAACATGAACCTATTATGAACTTGCATATAGTTTCGACCTAAATTAAAATTTTAGGGGTCTGTTTGGTGCAGCTGTTCCTGTTTGGTTGCTCTTTAAACATATTGAATTTTTTTATTAATGCAAATACTAAAGATAATAAAGGCAAATAAGATCTGCAGAATTTATTTTTTTTTTAAAAAATGCAGTATTCTGCTGCTTCTTGTTTTACGTGAAAAAGGCAAAAAACAACAGCGAAACGGAAAAACAAACGCCCCCTAAAAGGATTCATTATTAGGAAATGAGACATGAATGAAAGGTGTGACATTGAAGATCTTATAAGGGCCAAATAAGATTTATTCCAATTTTAGAAGAATAGAAGCCAATCAAAAGAAGGGATAATAATCCAATTGAGAAAATTCTATCAAGAAGAAAATGGCAGCAGCAACAGTAGTGTCTTCTTATTCTCAATCTCTCTCCCGACGCTTCCCTATCCGACCAATCACAGCCTGCCACATATGCACTCCACCGGAGCTCGACAAATCCTCCTTAATCATTGCCCCAACTCAGGCTGAGGACCAGCTCTGGGCCGCTTCCTGCCTCCGTGTCCGCTCCTTCCACAATATTCACTCTTCCACCTACGACTCCCATGTTAGCCTCCGCTCCGTTCTTTTTTACTTAAATTCAGTAAAATTCATTTCACTAAATACGACGCATTCACTCAATAATTCAATTCAGCTTACTCCTATTTACTAAAATTCAAATATATTCGGCGCATTCGGTCAATAATTCAGTTCAATACAATACATTTTAGTTCAGTTAATTCAGCAAAATTCGTTAGTCGTCAGTCAATAATTTAGTGCTTTTCAGTTTATTTTGACTTTGACTTTTCTCTTTGATTGTCAAAATGTGGATGCAAATCCACCATTGATTAGTCTCATATTGTTGATTTGTAAACAGATAGTGAAAGGTAGGGTTGTTAAGATTTGCAAGATGAAGTTGATGGTATTCTGTAATTGTCAAGTCTTATTAGGATCATAAAAGGTACTTGGCGGAGCGCGAGTTTGAAGCTGTCAAGGAACGTATTGCTGGTAAAAGGGAAGGTTTCTGGAGAGTTTCTTGCATAAATGCTACTCTCCCACTGTCTCAAGTTTCTAATTTTTCGGATGAGTTGTGTGACGAATGTAAGGTTTGTTTTCTTTCATTCATTGGATTCTTTTCCTTGTAGCTTTTAATTTTATCATGTATGGAATTTTAAGGAGCTGTTAGAGCAAATTATAATCTGTAATCTATAAATATCGATGTCCGCTGAACTGTTCCGAGCTGTTAGATGCGTGATCTTATCTTTACAACCATTCACATACTGTTTATATTCCTTTCTCTATTTTAGTAAGATTGATCAATTGTATTATCGTTTCTTCATAGTTTAATGACAATGGAGAAGATCGAGTTGTTGTTGGGTCCCTTGATCTTAATCAATGTCTAAAACTTCCAGATGAAATAACTGGAAATAAACCTGAGGTATGTTATTCGATACCTTAGTAAGTTTCTGCATATCATTATCAATCATATTCACTTGTTTTGTTGATATGATGTGCAAGAATAGTTCTTTTCGTAATGGCATAGTGCTAATGACGTTAGAGTTTTAAAATTTTTATAATCTCTTTACTTTTTGTTGAGAGTATGGTACAAGTGATTCTTGACCGTAGATGAGTTTCTGATTATCTTTTTTTGAATTACAGTTTCCATGCTAAACTTTGAAAGTGTAGTTATTTGCTGTTAGGGAAAACAAATTTCTGATTATTTGGTGTGGTTTTTATTCTATTCATCTTGATAGGAAAAAGGAAATATAGGAATCTAACTACAATGATGCTAATGATTTGTGAAAAAAGTCAAAATTGAAGAGGAAACAATGCTTAAATCCTGATGTTGTGTTGAAACCTACTGTTACTGTTGGCATTGCAATCTAAGATCACCATTTTGGCATCATCAGGATTTTTGCTGCCAACCACCTTACTGCTATCAACATACCACATATGCTAACCTACATAACTACCATAACAATGTTTTAGTAGCACTACATGACTGATAAAAAACTCTATAACCTTTACCAAAAAAAAAAGAAAAAAAAAAAAAGAGAAACTCTGTAATCTAAATAGCCAAACAGAGTTAGATAACTTAAGGAACAGAGAAAAGGAATGTAAATCTGAAATGAAAGAGTGTGAATGTTTGATGAACCAACAAGGTAGTAATGGGAAACTAGCAGCGCGCATTGCTTCGAGGAGAAATCCTCCTCTTTCCTAACTACAGCCAGATTGAAGCACATGAATATCTATGGTTACTCCTTCCCATGTCAGATTGCTTTCCCTTCTCCTCACGCTCTCCCAAGGCTAACCATTTTCCAGCCCATCGTTATCCCTTCCCTCATGTGCCCCCTTCCTCTTTCTAGTATAAAAAGTCCAAACTATTGGTGCATCGGGATGATTGGAACACAAGTGGTCTATTTTCTGTTATTACTCTCTCGTCTTTGTTGGTAATGCTATTTTTCCAAAGTACTCAAATCAGTGAGAACATTTGAAGCATCAATGCTCTAAGCCACAAATCTTTCCCTGACACAATTCTTTTCTTGTGATAATGCTATTATATGTTTTTTTTATCCAACTGTTTCTGTTGCTAAATTTGTGGGTCTATTACATTCTCTTGCTTATAAATCTCTAAATTATTTGGCTGTATGGACTTTTCGCAGTACTCTAATTTAATATTTGGGTGCTTGTTTCTTGCTTATGATCTTTTGAATTTATATTAAAAGGGAAATTAAAAAAGGATATTTTCTACCTGTACCAAAATCATCAAATATCAGTTTATGTATGTCGAACTGTCATGTTTTCTCTTCTTGCTTTCTTGCTATACTTATTTTATTTTCTTATGCTAGGAATCTGAATTGTGTTAAATGTTTTCTCAGAAAAACAATTATCTTACATGTTCTGCTGATTCAGTTGTGAAACGCTGATAGTTAGGGTTTTTAACCATCCTCTTTCCAGTTTTTGTTTCGTATATAGACTTTCCTGCATTTTATGTCTTAAATCTGTTTTTGGAGTCTCACATCTTCTAGTGGTGATGCAATTTTTTCTCATCAAACAAAAACATCAATTCTGTAATCATGGCATTATTATAAAACTTGCACGCGATTTGTGCAAGTCGTTAGTCTGATTGCATTTATAGAATTGTTTGTAATCTTTCCTTTGTCAGCTCTGCATACACGACTGTTAATCAACCAAGGATTTTACCATTTGATTGTGAGATTTGCCTTTACAATCAAATTTTCTTCTCTTCTGAAAGACCACTTTCTTTCAGCTGCTTTTATAAATGGAATACATCTTGAGTTCTGTAGAACTGTTTCTTTTGGTGTCAATACTCTGTGTGGATACAATTAAACTTGTATATATCGAAAATTTGTTTTATGTATAGACTTCATCAGGTACTTCTTAAATAATCGATATCAGAATATTGTTTGTGAATTGTAAAAACTGAGAATCTTGTTCAGTTGCTCTTGATTGGAAATCATTTGTTTTGAGGAGCAGTATTCAATTATTCAAAACTGCTTTGTAATTCGTCTTAAAATGCTTTTTGTATCTTTATCCGATGTCTGGAGTAGTTTTGGTGTTGGTAGTAGTAGTTTGTTTTATAAACACTAGACACTACTAAATAGGATGAGTTGATTTTGGAAATTATTGCTCAAGATGAAAACTTGAACAGTCGACAGACTGCATTTGATCTATTATCACATCCTGTGGGAAATTTGGGCACTGAGATTATGGAATCTAAGTGTCTTTAACGTTCATTTCAACAGGGGATCGGAGCTGATTTTGCAAGGGCGTACCTAAGCAATGTATGTGTTGCCAAGGAACTGCAGAGACAAGGCCTGGGCTTAGAACTTATTGAGAAATCAAAAACAGTAGCCAAAGAATGGGGTAAGATAAACCTATTTTCTTTTAATTACTATCCAATACGAATTTCATCAAATTGATGATTGGTGCCTTACTGCTTATTTACTAGTATTTTTGCCAAATAATTTCCCAGGTATAACTGACCTATATGTCCATGTTGCTGTTGACAATGCACCAGCAAAGAATTTATACTTGAAGAGTGGCTTCGTGTTTGAAAATGACGAGCCTTCGTGGCAAGCCAGGTATCTTGATCGGCCACGACGACTTCTACTGTGGTTAGGTATCTCTTCCATGCAAGACCTATTACGGTAGTTGTCTATTTTATGCATTTTACATTCTATGTCTGTACTATTAAATACTATCATTGTTTATAGCTGTAAAGTAAGCTTCAAACTTTCATACTCTGCTTTGTACAGTGCCGAAACAAAATTCTTGCGAATCATTATTGCATAAGCATTGTCGCATTCTTTTCTATAGAAATGTATCTGAGTACACCTGAAAAAAACACTACTATGTATCTATTGTTAAACATCGTAATAGAATTCCATTATTGTTCTTGACTGCAAGTTTAATAAGTCAAAAGCTATAGCTGTAAAAATTCAATATCGATTAAAACAAATGGTTACTTAAAATTGTAATTCACAGACCCATATTTTATAAACATTGGACCATATCATGGCTACTTGCCTATTTGCCGCTGGAATCCGGCACGTAGGAGCATATCTTTGTGGCAGGATAATCCTCATTAGGTTCTTTGTGAGAGCTTATTCTTGATGCTTCAATTCAGCGCTTTACAAGTCAGATCAGTGTGCTATGGAGCACTGCTATTGTAAGAGCTGTTTGCGTAATATGGTAATATGGTATGCACATAATATTTGTCTGTTAGAGAATGTATAGCCGCGGTTCAATCAAGCATGCGGAACTTGGCAATTGAGCTGCATATCCTTTGCGAATGAGGTATTTCCACTAGGTCGTACACAGCTCCTCAGCTTGTTCTTGTCCAGTGGCTGCCTCTGTTGTTGGTTTGGTGAAAAGCAAGCATAGATCGCTGGGCTACTGAGGCACCCGGGTCGGTGGGATGTGGAAGCATTTGCGGAAACTTAGGCAATTTCAATGTTGGCGCTTTCCCTTTTGTTTTTCCTCTTACCTTTCCCCTTGTGTTTTTCACATAGCTCAAAGCTGCTATCTTTGTTGTCAAAACCGTTGAAGAGAAGGGATAGGTTTGCTAATCTATGGTTGAGGATGTGATTCTTTATACGTGGTTCGCCACTTCAAGAGTGATTCTAATTTGGTTCCTTGGTCAGTTGGGATTGGATCCAATGTCTGAATGTTATGAGTTCTATGAATGTGGTGGTTTCGCATATTCCTGGAACCAAGTTACTTTAACCAGAGACTGAATTGGAGTATGCAATTTTTACCCTTCTTGCTGGAATTCCTTTTTCAGTGTTAATTAGCGGTCATAACCTTTACGGGTTTGCTTTGCTTAGTTTCACTTGTGATTGTCTAACTTGGTACCCTTTTCTTTTTTAATAATATTTGCTTCTAAGTTTCGGAAGGATGTTCTCGAGGTGGCAACGTGGTTTGATGTTTGCCTCTTCTATCTTTCAGCTACTAACTTTTGAATAAAAAACTGAATTGATAATTTGAAGACGAAAATTTCCATTGAGTGATGCAATTTACTAAAGAAATCTCACATTCCATACTTGGTAGCATTTCTCACTCCAATAAATTCTTATTTCCTTTATTATCTTCATATTAACTAGAAGCTTGAAAAGTTCAAAAACTTGAAAAAAGGAAGTCAAAAGTAGCAAAATATAAATATTTAGATGACTTGGACTATAACTAGCTTGTTGTATATCCATGAAGTCATCAGTCTTCAATTACCTCATCTTCATACTCAGTTACTTTGTCCAAGCTTCCCCAACATTCAAGTCTCAAATCCTGAAAAATCAAAGGCAACGAATACTTGTTATACTTACTGAGTCATAACGAGTCGTCGTAATTATACTAGTGATTAGTGAATTTGTTAGACTTACTGATCATAACGAGCAACAACCAAACCAGCATCAGGATCGGCAATTCGGGCGAAAGCGTCTCTCGAGAGATTAATGACACCTTGGCAGCCACGGCTACAATAATCAACAATCTTAACTACAACACTAGTGCCTGGCTTGCACGGGTGTGGAGCTTCGTTTGCACCTTTTATGCAACTCACTCTGTACCTTCTTCCGCATGCTGCTCCATTATTCCACAAAGCATCACTCACCCCGGCAACTAATACCCCATTATTCGCATTTCCGTAGCATTTTGAAGCTGCAAAATACACCAAAATAATTACTTTTACTATGATGGTTAAATTAACTGTCAAACCAGTAGGTTCAAATTTTCCGTAACATTGGGCTAAAGTTGATACAGTAATGTCAAATTTGCCTTATTTCGTACATTAGGGACAAATCCGAACCTTATTCTTCAAAATTAGAATGTACTTACGGGTATAAATAGGCTTCCCTGGGGAAGCGTTGTTCGGATACCAAACGGCGATCCCTTGAGCAGCATGTGAGATGGTTGTAAGGCAAAGTATCATCCATACCACCATCAAAATTTTCATCTGAGTTCCCATTTTTGGTTGTTCCTTAAATTTCAGTGTTAATTTTTGTAGTAGTGATGCTAATTTCAGTATAAAAGTCTCATCTATATATATAGTACAAATATCTTAAAAGTGGATGAGTCTTAATGTTTAAGTTGTCCATTTCCACAAGGGCAATATGAACTATTTTGGTGAATGTAATAAATGTGTGAACAAATGGACAGAAGGGTCCTCAAAAGTCAAGTCAATTTTCCACAAAAATGCACCTTCCTCCTTTTTTGAAAGGCAAAAATGCACCTTCCTGGAAATACACAAGTGCTAAGATGAACTCATATTTAGAATATGTGTTGTGGAAAATTGGTGTTTTCAGGTTGAATTCCAGCCTTCCTCTTCAAGAATAACCGATAGAATTAAAGTTTAAGTTGATAGTCAAAACTTGATAATTAAAGTCTAACAATACTTTTTTCTTTTTTAACCTCCCGACAAATATGTAAACGAAATATTGTGTAAGAGGGTGAAAATTTTCTATCAAACAACTGTTCTGACAAATTAAAAGCCATTGTTGCTTGCAAATAAAATTCCAAACTCCTTAATAGCATCCAAATTGCCGATTATATATTTTATTTTATCCAAAACGACCTATTGTAATCTCTTATGTAAGAAAATTGTATTTGAGATTGAATATTTCTTTTTATTTCAGTAAAGTCACCGTACTTTTCTTTTGATTTCAGTAAAATTGTTCCAATCAGTTCAGACTTAATAAATAAATTCAGAAGTGGAGGAAATTGATACTAAGAAAATTGAACAGTTGTGGAGTTCAAATAGAAAACAAACTAGTCTACTTGAGGATAAATTGAACAGTTATGGAGTTCACATTATCTTGAGGAGTGGTATAATGTGAAAAGACGAAAGGATAAGGAAACTCCAATAAGTCAGATAGAGCCATTCGTAGCTCAAAATACTCGTACGTACCTTCGGGTTGGTTCGAAAAGACATATGCGAATTTCTAGACGCTTCTCAACTTAACTTGGTTTTTCTTTTTATTTTCTTTTCTTTTTAATTTTTTTCTATTTTTTTTTGTTTTTCTTTTTTCTTTTGTACTTTTGGGTTTGGATTTGTTTACATTCTCCGCTTTTAATTAAAAATACAAATGAAATAGTAGTATGTGACACTTCTGTTTGAAAGAACTTTACTATGTATAACATGTCAATCACGTATATGCCACATAACAACTTCAAAATCAGGATGTATATTTGAATTTGTTCCTTAGCTTTTGAGCCGATTTAAATAAGTTAATACTCTGAGACTTGTTATTGTGTTTATAATGTTAAAGGGTAAAATTATGTTTTTATACTTTTTATTGCAAAGAAATTTCTGGAATCATCATCAGGAACATACTTAGTGCAGATAATTAATGCATTAATTCACCCCACTTCAAGTTCAACTAGCTTAGCTAATGTCAAAGTCTTCCACTTAGTTTCTTTTAGTTTATAGTGAGACTTAAATCAATATCACAGCATAATGCATAATTATTAATGAAATTCGTGAATTTGACTGTTAAAATTCAAAATTAATACCGCCTTCGTTTTATATTAGATGTCTTTTTTAGAGATTTTTATAAAAAAAATAGGGAATTTAAGGATAAGACGAACTGAATAAAGATAAACTTTTAAGTGTAAATAAAAAATGTAACGTATTTGTTATTAAAAAAAATGTAACGTATTTACAATAAATTGAATTGATAGTGTAGCAGCTAATTAATAGGTAAATTTTTCCGATCAAGCAAAAAATGGGCTCACTACACTTCTAAACTGGGCCAAGGGCCTATTTCAGTAAGGACTAATCGGAAATGAAATCGACTCACTATCATATGACCAAGGGCAAAACTGTAGTTTCATAGATCTTATAAGTAGGTAATAATCTCGCTCTTTTTATAATTAGTAACTTCCGCTTTATTATTACTAACTTGAGTGTCGAAGTGTACACTCAAAGAGCTCCAATGGAGGTCAATGGACATCATATTGGCTCACCCATGCGAAACGCGAATGAGACTAAATGTGTGATGATAGAAGAAACCAAGACAAGCTCGTCGATCAGCTAAAAGTTGCCGAGTTAACCTAGTGAAGGGGACCTGCGGTGTCTTGGAAGAGGATTGGCTTGTAGTGGTTCCGTTATGGTCATTATTTGAGGCACCGATACTCCACCAGAGATTATGATTTCTGCATTGCATTAAAGAGCATTCAAGTTTTGCTAGTCAATCGTATACAAAAAAATCTGTTCATATAAAAACTCAGGACCTTGTAATATACTTTTACTAATGTAATAATTAAAAAATTAGAGACTAATAAATTATTTACGACATGTAAAATAGAGTAAGAAAATAATGATATTACCGATGCCTTCACGAACAGATAAATTAGGCCTCATAATATCCTTTGCACTTATGAGAAAGACATCTCCAACATATAAGTGGTTGGTAGGCACATAAACACAACAAAGTTCTTCGTCGCCAATACTCCGTTGGAGAATGACCGACGACGTTATAAATCCCAAAGCATACTCCCCAATTCGAGGGTGCCTTATTATTGCCACTTCCTTGAATGCATTACTACTTTCATCTGCAAACTTCTCATATATATGTTAATTAATGTTATATGTTAATTGGAAGATTAAGCAAATTAAGAAATGATACTTACCTGGTGAAATAGCAGCACTGATTTGCTTAGAGGCAGAATAAATGTAGCTAACAAGTGGCATTCTTTTAATGAGCAATTCCCCAATTGTAAGAACAGATGCTCCTAACCACGACGACATGAATATCCCGACTAGGAATATAAATGTTATCGATGTCACGAAACCAAGACCTGCAATTTTGCTGCATCTTTGTCATTATATTTTCTACATACTTGTAAGTTGTATTTTCTTTGGAAATAATATCTAAAAACAAAAGAAAAAGCAAAAAATACCTCACGTTAAAGTGTTTCGCAGCAAAAATGTAAATCATATCAAAGTGTTCCTTTCTTTCCTAAATTATCTAGTCATTACGTACCAACCAAACCTTATTTCAGAATAGCTTATTTTAAAGCTTCATACTCCGCTTCGATAGTGGATACGTAATCCGACTGCAGGGTGTAGAAAAGTTTTCTTACTCTGATAGTGCTACTACCAAAGGGTACACACATAACTTATACAAGATCTTGTTCAATGAAGATATATCACTCGCGTCGTTTGAGCATCATAATACCATCATGTTCTTACTCCTATCCAAATTCTAAACGTGCATTAGTAGCAAGAAGTCCAAAATTAGCATCAACTGGAGTACTTAAGAGTTGGAATATTATTTTTCATGTCAAACCGCGTATTTCACTCTCCATATTCAATTTGGATTCAATTCATTCCTATCCCAACTGTCAGCTCTTAAGGTTGTTCCTTGCCCGAAGCGTTCTACCCAGATGCAATTTTACTTTGCCAATACTAATACCAAAAACCTCTATAAGGATAGAGGTTGCTCATCAATACAGCTCTTCCATAATGTACGTACGAAATGAAAGATCACAAGCTTAATCAACATGAACCAAAAACATCACAGGCATTGTAAGCTATAAAATAAAGCTACGACTTACCAAAAATATTGATCCCCAAATGCTCGTAAACAGGAGAGAAAAAACCATCCACGAAACGAATAAAACCCCAAGTGATGTAGAAAGTCACTGCTATGGGCAGAAGAATCACACTGCATCCCAATCACACTAATTATGTACATACTAGGATTAATATGTAATAACTTAGGATTAATGATCAAATAATTAAGATGGACTCACCATCCAGTCATAAACTTTTTTGTGGCATAACTACGAATAACTTTGGATAACGCCTACAGGAATTACAACAAACAAAAACATTACTTTTATTACATAGATAATTTTTAAGAATATAGCTTTTATTTGAGCTGAATTCGACATGCGTTTACCTCGAGACCTGAGGAGCGGTGGGGAGTGGAGCAAGCCGGAGATGAAGGCAAGGACCTTTTAGACTTGGGAACTTCAGAAATTTCGGTAGTAGATGGAATCAGCAATTCCAAGTCTCCCGGTTTATCCTTGTCTTTTGTTGCCATTTTCTTCTGTCTAATAATTTCGACGTCCTAATAGAAGCAACGCTACTACATTGATTCTTAACATGGAAACATGGAAATTCTTAGAATCAGCAAGGTTATTAACAAATTAATTTGATGAGATTTTGAAAGAATGCGATAATGTTGGACTAATGTGGCATATGAGAGTGCAGAAAATAATAAAATAAAGATCCATGAACAAAGCTGCAAATAAATTTGGGAAATTTTTAATTAATTAACCTTTGATCTTAATTATAAAATGCAGGCTATTGATTTAATAAAAAGCTGCAAATAAATTTAGGAAAGTTAAATAAAAATCGAACCTGTGACAATTTTGGTGGAAAGTGGAAGAACAAAGGATAAGAAGATCTGCCTCTACTATCAACCAAATTAGGGTTTGTTTTTGTAATATGTAGGTTTTATTTATTTATTTATATAGGTTTATTTTTAAGTAAATTTTCTTATTAATTTTATTGGAAAACAGTTCTATTTATTGGAAAAGAAAGCAAAACACAATATAAAACTTTTCTCTACGGCTCGGATGGTTGCGAATTAATCTTGAATGAACTATTAAAAGAAAAATATTCACATTTGTAACCGTTTTTAAATGAATTTAACCGAATTTAGTCAAACCAAGTCAATAGTTTAATTAAATTTGGGATAATTTGTCTTAAATATTTTATGAAAATATGAACTAATTTAGTATCTGTGTTCACCTACTCTCTATTAGGATTGCAAATGAGATGAAGCAAGGATGGGATGTCTCGTACTGTCCCGTCTCCATCTAAATGGGGAATCCCATCCCGTTGAAAGAATGGGTAAAAATCATCTCCGTCTCCATACTCATAAGTATTCGGGTCTCCGTGGGAATCCTAGTACCCGTTATGTCTTTTACTAAAAAGTTATCTGTAGTATAATTTAACATTTTACTGCATAATATATGTAAAAAATATAAGATAATACAACGTTAATAACTATGTCTTTTTTCCACTCATTACATAGTTCTTCAATCCTTAGTGAGGCTATATGTTCCTTTTCAAGCTTATAGATTAAATGAAGATTGAGATTATTTATCATGTAGTCTACATAACGAGTAACTATAAATTTTATAATATTAAAATATATAAATATATGTAATAAAATATATAAATATATGTAAACAATATATAGTACATAATTTTAATTAACTCCACAATAATAAATGAAATCCACATTGGGGGTGGGGATCTTGTGAATATTAGAGAGGTTCCGTTCCCGCCTCATCCCTCTGAAAATTTTTTTCTCCCCATCTCCACCCCGCAAAGAATGTTGATGGAGATTTTCTGTACCCGTTGGAGTGGATCTCCAATGGAGATGGGGAATCCCCCCATTTGCAACCCTACTCTCTATCACTATAATTTAATTACATAAATATATATATATATATATATATATATATATATATATATATATATATATATTCATGTGAGACAAAGCCATTATGGAGAGACTTTTTTTAGTGTGAGACAATTAAAAAGTGGTGGCAATTTTGAAATTTTAAAAACATGGAGGGGCATTATTGAGGTGATGTCATCGCTGATGTCACATCTGGAGAGAGAAATTTTTTTTATTATTTTACTTAAAATGTATTTTCCCGCTCTTTCCGAACTCATTTTTCAAAAAAAATTATACCAATGAACTCGTATTAATTAGGCGGTCATTTTGAGATCCATTGTTGTTATTTATAGACGATTTTTTATTTTTTTTTTATTTTTGTTCCAAGTCGGATACTTGGTTGTTCCAACAGAATACTACATTTGTTCCACAAGACAACTCCAATTGTTCCAGCAAAATATTTTCATTATTTTTTTTAAAATGCACTCTGGGAGTGTAAAAAAAATGTAGTATTATGTTGGAACAATTAGTGTAGTCCGGTGGAACAATTATAAAAAAATAAAAAAAAAATAAAAATCATCTATAAATAACAAAAATGGATCTCAAAATGACCACCTAATTAATACGAGTTAACTGGTATAATTTTTTTTGAAAAATGAGTTCGGAAAGAGCGGGAAAATGCATTTTAAATAAAATAATTAAAACTATTTCTCTCTCCGAGGTGACATCAACGTTGACATCACATCCTCTTCCTTCCCTTCAATTCACGCATGAGGGGTGTTCATTTAATTACAAGTTTGTCACATTCCCCTATTGAATTACAAAAATACCCCTTGTCTCATCATAAAAACTAGTCTCATCCTAAACCATTATCTCATTTGAACTTGACTCTATATATATATATATATATATATATATATATATATATATATATATATATATATATATATATATATATCATTTATTCTCTACGTTTTGGTTTATTCTTTAATGATTTAAGAACTATCGACTATATTTGTTATTAGGTACTCACACATAACTAAATTTATTATTTGAGAGGTGATACATAAATTTATATTTTCCGAAAGATATTCCAAGTTTCAATTATTCTTCAAATTGTGACAAAAAAAAAAAAAGAAATATTCTTCAAACTATGGAGCAAATTTAGGTTATTTAATCTCTAAACTTACGAACTTATGATTTTATATTGGATTAGTATCCTCTCAAATAGGGATTTAGGCTGTGTTTGGTATTGCTGTTGTAGAAAGCTACAACAGCTTTTAACTCAAAAGCAAGTGTAACAGTGTTTGGCAAAGATCAAAAGCAGTTTTCTCTGACAGTGCTTTTTGGTTAAAAGTTGCTTTTACTAAAAGTAGGGACCCCATGCTTTTGGAAAAAACTGATATCCAATAGTCTTAATACATATTACAACCAAACCTCCGTATAAAAGACTTGAAAAAAAATTAGTCCCTATATTTGTATATTAATCACTAGTAAGTTCCTCTATTTTCAAAAATTGATAGAAAAAAACACTTAAAAATTGAAAAAAATTAATGTCAGAAATTTCATTAAAAAATTTATGTTCTATTATGTCTTAAATCACTAATTGACATATTTCAAAATATTATTTACTAAGTACTTATCAAACTGTTTTTACCTCAACCACATATTTTTAATTTTAGTTTTACCAAATAGTCGTCGGCTTATTCCAACAACGCTTTTTTAAACAACACTTTTCCCCACAGCTACATCAGTTTTCAACAGCAATCCCAAACTAAGCCTTAGTCATGTTAGTAAAGTTATAATAACAACCGTCAATTTTAAGATAAATGGATGAAATTTTATCCGTATATTTTAATATTCAATTAATATTTATTAAAAAAATTAAATCTATTCAATAATTAATGGTTGGGATGCATTGAACTTGACCAACTTGAACATATCTTAACTTACGATGATCCAAATCCGTTTATATCTATTCAGTTCAAAGTTCATGTTTGTAACTTATATCCTTTTATGTCTATTCAGTTTAAAGTCCTTGATATATGTTCATAATTTATTTTTGAGTCAAATTTCGCAATCTTTATATCTACTTGAAATGGAAAATTTGAAGAAACAAAATGTATAGATTATAAACTTTACTTTACAATTACAACATGAAGAATTACAATATTTCAGGGTCGCTACAGAGGCTTTTGTTTTTCACAGTAATGTATTGTTTGAGTACATATACTCATATAGGAGCATATATAGAAATATAAGCAACTAGTGCAATTTCTCCATCATTTATTTTATACCCTTCTTATTTTCTATTTAGACATTTTTTTTTTCTGAGAAATTCTATTTAGACATCCAACAGAAAGCGATGTATTATTACTTCAATTCTGTTATATCCTGCAAATTATAAGACATGAAAACGTAGAAAGTTAGAAAGACAAAATTTCCAATAGTTTAAAAAACTAGAATTAGAATCTAGTAAACTATATATTATATATAAATAATTTATATGGTAGGATGATGAAGGAAAAAGTTTGCATACTCCTGAAATTGGATTTTGACTTTGCCAGCATCAGGATTTGCAATTATCTTGAAAGCTTGAGAAGAAAGATCAATGGTCCCTTGGCAACCAGAAGGACAGTAATCTACAATTTTAACCACAACACTTTTACCAGTACAAGGATGACTTCCATCATTTGTGGCTCCAATACATTTCACCCTGTATTTTTTACCACAAGCTCCTCCATTGTCCCATAATGCATCACTTGCTGCTGCTATCATCACTCCTTCCTTTTTGTATCCATAACATGCTGATGCTGCACTCATTTTTCATTTTAATTTATGTCAAATCACTACCAGAATAGCAACAAAACTTTAGCCCGAAATGATACGAAGTTGGCTAACATATACTATTATGATGAACCGTAAAAATTGTCAAATCACTAAACTAATAATATATATATAACGTTTATATGTATGCTAAATACTGTGAATTGGAAGAGAAAAAACATGAATAGCTAGAAAATATGATTCTTTTGTTTTTTTGAGTATTCATTTTTTATTATCATAGGATTCGGAACTCATAACTTTACACTGTTTCCGCAATGTAATAACCACCAAGGCATTGTTTGGTGGGTAATATGATTCATCTTTTTAATATATAACGTTAATATGTATACATTTATCTTTTAATTCGTATGCATCTCGCTCCTAGTGTATATATAGTAGAAAACCCCATAAACAAAATATTCTAGAATGAATGTGTAAAAATTTAGGATGTATGCTTAATGTCGGTTTGTTTTCCTTTGTGTCTTTTTTTTTTTCTTTTACCCCAAACAACAGAATAACTATCATCACATTTTCTATTGTTGATAACTATTTTTGATAGAAAATGAGTTAATTTATATGAGTTACTGGCAAAAAAAAACAATAAATAACTATCAACAACAATAAAAAGTAAATATATAAATGATCAAGTTAAAATCCTTCTAAAATCCTTTCTAAAAACACATGTAATCTTCTCGGTTGAAACGGTAATTTCATATTTATTGTAATAGAAGTCTGTAACTCACAACTGATCAACGTTAATTTGAATTAGTAATTTCAAATTGCTTAAGTTGAGTTTAAATTCCAGATTTAATTGAAAGAAGTCTCATTTAAAAAGTGTCTGACAAAACTCGAAAAATTGAATAAATGAAAATATTATGCAACTTACGAACGTAAGGTGCATCATAGAAAGTGGCAGTCCCTTTCGCAGCATATGAAACAGACACAAAGCAACTTATTATGATACATACTAATATCATTATTTGCATTCCCTTTCCCATCTTTCTTATTTTATGAAGTTATGTAATAGTAATCTATAGCTACTTTATGATTTATTTTGCAAGGCATATATGGGTTTTTATAGGGATTCTAATACATGAGAAATCAACATCAAGTCGATGAAAAATATTAGATCTTACACAAGTCATCGAATTTCTTTTACAATACAACTTGAAAGTATCGACTTAACGTTGCATACATAGCTATCAAAGCTGACAAATTCCACAATATTTTAACATAATTAAACTATCAACTATATGTCAAAACTGATAAATTCCACAATATTCTCATATAAATCAAAATTATTGTTCGTTTCAAGATCTGACATATATACTATACACTCTTGTATAAGTAATAGTTTAAAAAGGTCTCTTTGTTGTATCATGAGATCGACTTTACATTTATAAATTGGAGAAAATTTAGATAGTATCTAGTTCATCTCCAGAAAACTTATTTGCGACGTGATTATTAACAGAGTGTCTCTTACGATAGAGATAATGGGTTTTGTGATACACGGTTCAAAATGTGCCATATTTGCGTCACTACAATCCATTTCATTAGAGTGTAATATATAAATTATAACTTACCATTAATTATTAATTCGAGCTTTTGGTTCTATCAGCTAACAGTAATAGCTGCCTCAAACATATAAATATATCATTATCATTCTTGAGCCCTCTTCTTTTTGACATATAGTTAACATATTTTAGTTCAGTTCAGTTCGGCGCAACAAATTCAGCAAAATTCAGTCAATAATTAGTTCAGTTCAGTTTTTTTAAGTTCAATTCAACTTTTTTTCAGCAAAAAAAAAAAAACAGGGTTGTAATACCTCTTCAATCCACAACTAAAAATTTGTACAGTATGAAGTTTGCAAAACTGAACATTTGCAGGTGGCACCTGTCAGAAATTAATATAAATGATGTTGTTGGCCCTTAACCACTAACTCGAGCTTTTGGTTCAATCGGTTATTTAACACGGTATCAGAAGCTCATGGCGGGTTGAGTTTATGTTGTGCACGCTTCAAACTCAAGGACATTCGCGTGTGCGGTCTAAGTTTAATATAAAAGATGTTGTCAGACTTAACTATCAGCTTGAGCTTTTAGTTAACTGTTAAATATAACACCTGACAACCTCAATATTTTTTGAACTAAAAGCATATAGTAGATTAGGATTGTATTGTGCACGTTTTCAAAGCAAAGAGCAATATTTCCTTATTATTATATTAGGTATGAGCAGTATTCGGTTTTCAGTTTATTTGATTAAATTCATCCACGAACATAATCTACAATACCTTTGAGGTCTTGTTCTTTTTTACTTATATTCAACACATTTCAGTAATTTCAGTTCAGTTCAGCAATTTCGGTTCTATTCAGCAGTTTCCGTTAAGTTCAGATCATCAATTTCAATTCTATTCATCAATTTTAGTTAAGTTCAGTTCAGTTTTTTTTTAGTTCAGACAAAAACAACAGTGCGTGAGTATGTCTAGGTACCATATATATGAGGAAAGTAATACAGGAAATAGGTGTAGCCGTGTAACATATAAATTACTCATCAGCTACAGTAAGTTATTTTTATCCTCCTTTATTTCTAATTTTAACATCATAATCCATTTAATTAACTATGTTTTATTACTTCAACTTCAACTCAGCCACCAAGCTTCTCTTACACCCTGCAAAAAGTACAAACAAAATGTAGAAAATTAGACTAAAAGTTTAGCAAATGAAAAGTCAAGAGGGTCAAGATAAAAGACGAAAATAAAAGTTACGATCATATATATGTGCATACTCATTGTATTCAATGTTGACTTTTCCAGCATCCGGGTTTGCAATTTGGGCAAAAGCTTCTTGGGAGAGATCGATTGTGCCTTGGCATCCCGGCGGACAGTAATCGACGATTGTAACAACAACGCTTCTACCGGTACAAGGCTCGGGCACTCCTTGATTTGTAGGACCTGTGCATGTTACACTGTACCTTTTCCCGCACGCAGCTCTGTTGTTCCATATTGCGTCGCTCGCTGCTGCTATCATCACACCTTTATCCTCAAATCCGTAACATGATGATGCTGCAAATACGCGAAAATTAGATTTTGATTTCATTATTGTACACTTTAATTGAGATATCAACGATCTAACTAGTATTTAAAATAGAAACGTATATCACTTTATTTGAACTTAATAGCGTAAAAAATTTAATATGTACAAGTAACATCTATTAATTAATTAATTGTTAAGGCTCAACAACATTTAATATACGTATAAATGATGTACTTACGGACATAAGGTGGGGTGTAGAAAGTGGAAGTTCCTTGAGCAGCATATCCAACGGAGGCAAGGCACCCAATCATACTCACTATGATCATTAATTTCATTACTTTTTCCATTTTTTCTCAATGATTTTATCACAATAATAACACTTTGTATAAATATTAGTAATTCGATATAATCTAGTGTATGGATTTTTGTGTTGCAATTTAGTGCTTTTATAGACATTACCATACATCACCGGTCCATCAAGTCGTTGGAAATATTAGACCTTATAAAAGTCTTCAAATCATTCCAGTGTACAATTTGAAATGTCTAATTCAAATTAATATATTCTTCTCTATCATTCCCCTAAGTTACGTAATTAAGATTTAGGTATTCCATGTTTCTGAATATATTAGATAATAGTTAGACACAGTTTGGTGTTGTTTTTCCACTTTTTAAGTTAAAATTAATGTTCGTTAACTGTAAATCTGTTTTTTTAGGAAAGTAGAGTTTTACACCAACCTAAAAACCCTTAAAGGAGTTTGTTTGGATCAACACCTAAATGGAAAGCAAACACCAATATCAAACCAATTATTTGATGTCACACATATACATATTTTAAAATATTTGTTTTTTGAGTTTTACATTTGTCAATTATAAAATTCAAATTCAGGGCCATACCCTTATTTTAAAGTGTAAAACCACTAAACTATTTTTTGGTAGATTTTTAGCATTTAGTTTTATTAATCTAGAGATTGTTTCTTAGAATTTACAACTTGATGTAATTAATTAACTAAAATATATATGACTAGTAAATTTTTTGCTTAACAGATTATTAGTTCGGGACATATCATAGTATCTCTCCTTGGAGGTTTAAACTTTTTAATTGTGAAAATTGAAAAGTCTATTGGATTTTAATCAAATGTCCCATGAATGGCGCCATTTGAAGGGCAAAAAATAATTCTTATAAATATATTTATCCTACTATTATATTAGAAAAAAAAAACATGAAATGCCGAGAAGATTTGATTTTGATTAGTAGGCGGCTTGGAATTTTGATGACAAAGAGAATAAATAAAATTGCCAAACAAACAAGTAACAAGATACGTGATCAAGTTAATTTTGACGCACATTGTAAGTAAAACAAAATCTAGAATAATCTCATGGTATATGTGATTAACAATTAAAAGATTTGGGAGTTTATGGCAATATATAAAAAATTGAAAAGTATAAATAAAACTCTCGTGGTTTTGTGAATTTGCAAACAAAGGAATGTGGTTTCGTTTTTTGCAAAAAGAGACATGTAGTTTAAAATGTTGACAAATGAAGAATGTTGACTAACATCAACATGTCATATTGACTTTGATGATATGGCATGTTGACTTCTTGACTTTGATGACGTGGCACAATAAAATATTAATTATTTTGATGACGTGAAACATTGACTTGATGGTGTGGCAAATGGTATTAGTCAAATTCCTCTATTTGTCAACTTTGTAAACCACATGCCTTTATTTGTAAAAAATGAAACTACATTCCTCTATTTGTAAAATCCTGAAACCACAAGGGTTTTATTCGTACTTTTCCCTATAAAAAATAGGGTTAACTTCAAATAAGTATCTTTTGGTTTCGCGGTTTTGCAAATAAAAGACTGTGGTATGAATTGTTTGTAAAATTAAGGAAATTGTCAATTTTGTTGACGTAAACGAGGATATTTTTGACCCGAAATGTTTTTCTGACCTTTGAGCTTAACTCTAACTTGACTCGTCAAAAGTCAGAAAAACATTTTGGGCAAAAAATGTCCTTGTTTACATCAACAAAATCGACCATTTTTTTAATTCTGCAAACAATGTAAACCACAGTTTTCTTTTGCTCAAAAGCAAAGCACATTCTTTTATTTACAAAATCACGAAACCACAAGACACTTATTTAAAATTGACCCTACAAAATAATTCTCCGTACGTTCTCGAATGTATGTCTTTTATGCTAAAAAGTGAAAAATTAAGAATCTTGTGTACATACTAATATATCCTTGATATCTCAATAAATATGTATTTTTTTATCCATTTACTCTTAAATTTTTGGTTTTATTTTCTAAAAACTAACAAGTGATGTATTATATATATGTTAATTGTATTTACTTTTTTTTTTCTTGCGTAATTAAAGGAAGGCAATATAGACAATAAAAAATTAAAATAAAAAAGAAATAACAGAACGACATACATTTGTAAATTTTTCAACTTACATAAACGACATACATTTGAAAACGAAGGAAGTAACATACATCAATCCATTACCAATAGACCATAAACATGGTCACAAGGTTTTTGCTCAGTCCACTAGAACGACCCACGAAAACCCAAGTCTAGAGAGGGCCTAGTGAGAGGATATGCCCAAAGAGGGCTAAAGACGCACAACTCCCTTTTAAATAGTTTACATCTTTATTTTGCATTATATATTTTATATTTTATATATTATGATTTTAAACAATTCATTCTTTTCTGTTTTATGTTTTAATTTTAAATACAAATTTTACAAAATAAGAATACTCCATTAACATGTAAACATCCAAATTAAGGTCAGTATTCCCTTAAAACGAAAAACATAGTTTACATCTTTACATCTACATATATTTTGTAGAATTCTAAATGAGGGTCAATTTGAATAACTTTTGCCTTCTTCTTTATGCCTTATCATAGTTTAATCTTCAATTCAGTTCAGTTTATTAATTTATTTCCCTTCAGTAAATGCAGTTCAGTTATAAAAAAAACATACATAATTTTGTAGATGAAATTGAATAAACAACGTTTTTTGAAATTCAAGCGAATGAGACATTTCATCCCCCTCGAAGTAGTTAAGAGGGAAGCACACCCACGGACATGCGTCATCACACAGTTTAGAGGGAGCTCCGCTGAAAACGACAACGTTCCATTTATGCTACTTACATGTCGCAAAGCAGGTTCAAATAGTAGGTGTTTTGCTTATGTATTGAACAAAATAGAAATGGGCCAAAAGCCTGTCAAGCCCACATCACCAGAACATGCCTAAAAGAGCCTATAGTTCCTTATGGGAAGATATATGTTACCCGTGTAAACAATAATGTAATGGACCATTAGAAAGTCTCCTTCCTAGGACAATTAGATATGCATGACTCGGTTAAAGTCACACATGTCATGTCATCTACTTCATAATAGTAAGAATCTCTCTCTTCTACGAACTAAACTTCCTAAATTGCAATCTTTCTCGGATTGGAAAAGCACCAGCTAAACATGAATCTTCTTGACCGACTTACTTAGGAATTCCTAATCAAGTGTCCTAAATCAACTAGCACCAGAATTCTTCCTATGCATATCCAGGTCTCTTTATACCTCAATATACATTCTCAACATATTCGATGTCTAACTCTGTTTTCCATTCTTAATCCTCACTGACTTCAGAGTGGGTCGCGAGTCAACAACCCCTTCTTAAATTACGTTTTCTATTTTGCAGAAAACTCAAATCTATGTAAAATAAGTTTAGTTTACGTTATAACAAGTGTCAAATGATTACGATTGTATTGATACACTTCTGAAAAGAAAAATCGTCAGAAGTGTAGAAACATTTGTATGCCCCTCTAAGATTATTTTTAAAGCTCCACCAGTAATTCTAATAATGTCTATCCCTTTTTACAATCCTTACCATTATAGCTAATTAGCATAAAATATCAAGTTAACATTTCAGTTGCTAATTATTGCACTTTTAGCACCATTAGATCAACTTCATTATAATTATCAAATACTGAAAATACACAATTATGTAACATTTATTTATTTTTTATCCTCCAGCTTATTCATAATTTTGACATCATGATATGGACTTAATTAATCATGTTTTATTACTTGAACTTCAATTCTGTCACCAAGCGTCTCTTTACACCCTGCAATTGAAACAAACAAAGCTAGAAATTTAGACAAGGTATATATAGACCTAAAATTTATAGTGAGCCCTCTCAATTTCCTTAAATTCTTGCCTTTAAAGCTATTGATATATATTCTAATAAACATTTTATTTTATTTTATGGTGAAACTTCTAATAAACATTTTAAACATATAGAGTCATGATTAGTTGCTAATAGGATTGTAGATTTAAATCCCACAAGGGGATCTCAAGATAACTTGTTATGGCTTTTTTTCCTATATTAAAAAGGAAAGATGAAGAAATTAAGTTATTTTTTTCTTTTGAAAGAAGAAATAAAGTTATTTATATGTACATACTCATTGTATTCGATTTTGACTTTTCCGGCATCAGTATTTGCAATTTGAGCAAAAGCTTCTTGGGAGAGATCTATAGTGCCTCGGCAGCCAGGAGGACAGTAATCGACAATGGTAACAACAACGCTTTTACCGGTACAAGGATGAGGTACCCCTTGATTTGTTGGACCGGTGCACTTTACGCGGTACCTTTTCCCGCATGCTGCTCTGTTGTGCCATAATGCATCACTTGCTGCTGCTATCATCACTCCTTTATTATCGTAACCGTAACATGACGATGCTACAATAATATACACACATCGATCTTTAAATGTAAGTCATCTTATAAAAAGACTAACATAAGGTTTTGATTATACAATTGTAAACTGTAATTGAGAGAAAAACTATCAGCAATAATTATAATCTATGTGAATAGTTATTCCATAAAATAAAATACCAATAAATAAAATAGCTATTTGTTAAAAATATTAATTCATGTGTTTGGTTAAGTAATATAGCGATAAATAATAGCTAATTCTCCAGATTAACCTTCATAGAAAATCAATTACTTACGGACATAAGGTGGAGTGTAGAAAGTGGAAGTTCCTTGAGCAGCATATCCAACGGGGGCAAGGCACCCAATCATACTCACTATGATCATTAATTTCATTACTTTTTCCATTTTTTCCCAATGATTTTATCACAATAATAACACTTTGTGTAATATCAATTCTCTATGATCTAGCGTGTGATTTTTGTGTTGTAAATCTGTGTTTTTATAGACATTTCCAAATATCAGACGACCCCATCAAAAGTCGTTGGAAATATATATTCTACTATGCAACTTAGTTATATGTTTTTGTAATCAATAAGAGTTAGTCTAATTGGTAAGATATTTTATTGTCTGCTTGAAAGATTTGCAGTTTGAGTATTCATTTCGTCAAGATTTAGTTTTTATTGGTAGGTAATCTGTAAATTACATTGCTAGATTTGCATTGACCTTGTGAGTGGGTAGACCTATCTTTAGCTAAACTTTTTGCTATAAAAATAATCATGTCTTTGTACAAATATATCTTTTTGTCCATGATTTTTTATAGGAGAGTATACAGATTAGGTGTTATGGAAAGCGATTGGACAAGAATGTTTGTAATTTTAGAATAACAATAACAAAGTCATGTTCTTTATGATTGAAGAAAGTGAACTGAATTTTATTGATTTTAAGTCATTTATTGAGCAATTTGAACATTTGTGGCGCTCAAATAGAAAGCAAACTAGTTTGCTCGAGGAGTTTCGTGATGCACATTCTGATCCAATAAAGCTACTCCAATAAGTCAAATAGAGCTACACATGTAGCTCAGAGTACTCGTACGGACTTTCGAGTTGATTTGAAAAGACAAGTTCAGATTCCTAGACGCTTCTCACCTTAACTTGATTTTCGTTTCTTTTTATTTTTCTTTAATTTTAGTTTTTTTTTATTTCTTCTATTCTTTTGTAATTTTTGTATTTGAATTTTCTCCATCTCCCATTTTTAATTTAAATTTTTTTAAGTCATTTATAAAATTCAAATATTTTTAATAAAGATAAATTATTGTTTAATTTTTAAAAGTTCAAAGCATACAATTAATATTTTTGGAGTTCAACTATCGAGCTAAGCATATATTCTACTATACAATTTGATGTCTTCATGTTTGCTTACATACAAATATTTCTTTGTCCAACCATTTACTTCAAATAATATACGTAATTTCCAATTATTACCTAAATCAAGAGATTTAGAGCGGTTCTGGAATACAATACTTTTTTAGTTATAGATTGAATTTTATGTTTTCTATTATACCATAAAGAGTCTTGTATCAATTCGTCGTGCTTTACATTGTTATTATGTTTTGTAAAATAGCTCATGTATCAATCCGTCATGCTTTATATTTTAAGACATGCTATGATTTTTTGACTTAAGTTCAGTTTAGTTCATTTGATTTCAGTTCAACAAATTCACTTATGTAAATTCACTTCAATTCAGTTTAATTTGGCTTAGAAAAAACAACAAGAAAGTCTTAGTTGATTTTTATTGTGAATTTCTACGAATACTTTGAATTTTAACTTTCAAAATCATGAATTTGATGTTTAATTATGTGGAATTATGCTGTGATATTCATTTAAGAGTAGAAAGAAACAAGTGGACTGGTGCTTTAGAAAGTGGACGACTTTGACATAGGTAGTTGAACTTCAAGTAGGAGAATTAAATTGTATCACAATACTATAACACTATTACCCTCTGCAAATTGAAACAAAGAAGTGGGAACCTATCCTTGTCAAGCGGTTTAGTTAGAACGAACTAAGTTATAATCTGAAATTGGTTAGAGAGTAAATTGTTGATTTAATAATAATGGTTATGAAATGTGTCTTTGAGTTTGTATGAATTTGAAAGAAAAGTGTAAATACATTTATATTAGTTTTAGAGTTAATAGTTTAAATAATCAAAATCCAATTATCGTTTTTCTATAAACCTTGAGAAAACAAATAAAGTTAATAATGTATATAAGTAAGTAATTAATGTTTCTCTGTGGGATTGATATTTTATTACTACATGAGTAACTCCGTACACTTGCGCCCAATCGATTTCGATAGTCTGGTTCATGCTGAGGAGTGGAAATGGGTACAACGGTGGTGATGGGTGGTTTATGATAACTGGAGGTTGCAATACTAAAGGAGGGAGAGGCTATTTCAACAGTGAAAATCGTTGGTGGATCGACAATAAAGGTTTTGCGGTTAAGGTTTTATTTTTGTGGAAACTTTGATGTCACGAAGAATATGTGCAACCTTGGCTTATCATTGATATCAACATTGTATATAGCACAACACATGTATAACATATTTATACATATATCGCAATACTATAACACTATTAAACATGATCTCAGAGCCTTTGCAGCTAAATAGATGGATCTGAATTCAATTCTTAGCAACCCTATTACTTGGTGGAATTAAAAGCACATGGTTGTATGCTTTGTGTTATGCTTGCTTCAAGCCTGTGGACATTCACTTGAAAAAGTGCATCAGAGAGAGCATTAGAAAAACATACACCTTGAGCCTTAACTATCATCTTAATTTTCTATACTTCAATTGGTTCCTTGATATGTCATAGCCTCATCGACCAATCGGCTCTAAAACCCTGTTCTTTATGCCCTATCAGTAAATGGTTTCAATTTAGTTCAATTCAATTCAGTTCAACATTGTTCCTTTAGTAAATGCACTTCAGTTCAGTTCAATTCAATTCAATTCAGTAAATTTCAGTCATAAAGAACATGGCCTAAGTTCCAGACCTAACACCTACATTTATTGGTTAATTAAAAACACATTGTAGAATGAGCATATGTTGTGCACGCTTTAAGCCTATTGAGCATTCGTGTGAGGGTGTGTATTAGGCACTAATATAAAAACAATATTCTTTGGATCTTAACTATCAGCTTAAACTTAAACCTTGTTCTTTTTTACTGAAAAAAAAACTGAATGAACTGAACTAAGTTATTGACAAATGTCTAATGAATTTTGTTGAACAAAATTGAAGCTACCAAAGTGAAATGTGTTGAATATAATTAAGTAAAAAGGAACAGGTTTTATCGTGCAATAGTTCACTTCCTTCACAATTTTAGTAGGACTCCTAAACCATGTAAGCTCATATCATTCTTTACTTATATTTAGCTCATTTTAGTCTAGTTCAGTAGTTTCAGTTTAGTTTAGTTCGACAAATTCAACAAAATTCATTAAATATATTCATCTAATTATTTAGTTAAGCTCAATTTATTCAGTTTTGTTTAGTTCAACCTTTTTCGGTTTAACTTTTTTTAACTAAAAAGAACATAGAGCTAATTCTAAAATTTCTACACAAAAGTTGAGCACCGGATGAAATGTCTCATCTTGGAAAACAACTCTTGAAACTAACCTCGTGACAAGGCCTTTGTTTGTACATTAACTACCTGAACACACATTGCTCACATTATATGTGTTCTATTAGTTAAACCATAAATTGTACAATTTGATAATTTTGAAATTAATTTGTATTATTTCGTAACTGGAGTTTATATTTTTTTTAGTTTTCCATCCGGTTTCCGAACCACATTGGGCCGACTAATCCGGATTCGGGACGGGTCCAAGGATTATGGTATTTAAACATCTCCCAATCGCCTTGTAGGGGATCGATCTACAGACCTCTCTACCAAGCACAGCACCATGCTACCACTGCGCCAACCAACGATTGATACCTTATTCTAAAAAGAGTTAAAACGCGTAGTATAATTTAAAAATAAATGGATAAAAAGATTGATATTTGGACAATTTAGAACATAAAAAAAATATTAATTATAATTTATAATTAAGAAAGTTTATACTCTAACAGAGCTTACACTTAAACTTAAGCACCAAAATAAAAAAAATTAGCCAATATTCTCATGTAGAAACGTGATATTATTTATAATATTGGTTGCTTTTCAAATCTTAATTTCTAGAGAGAAAACAAATCCACACATAAATTTAAAATCATAAACACTGATATTCTTGTGGATTTTAATCAAAGTCCATATATGAAAGGACAATAGTAAATGTAAAACTCTTTGTCATATATAAGAAAAAAACAATCAAATATGGAGCAAATCAGTAGGCGGCTAGTTGTCATTTTGATAGCAAAAAGAAGAAAAGAGATAAAAGTGCAAAACAAACAAAACCAACAATCTACGTGATCATGTTTTGACTTGCATGATAATTTAAAATAATAATAGAATATTCGGAGTATGTGTGTCATTTTATTAATTTGAAAGGTTAAATGGTGCAATTCGAGGGTTTATTAAATGAAAAATAAGTATTTTTTCATATTATTAGCAGAAAATGTGCATTTTCGAGCCTCAATTAGCGGGACATATAGATGTTGTAGGAAGATTAGAACATGAAATATCGCATTTAAGAAAAAGTCATCATTGTCTTGTAGTGTTGGATTCAAAATTATACAATTTTAGATGTGGATGTTAAATTTGCTCTCTCCTTATAGATAAGATTAATTTTGTAGCTAATCCTATATACCCAAAAGAGCATATACTACAATAATATCGTAGAAACACTCAGATAATTAATTTTATAATGAGATATTAATTAGTTGATTAAAGCTTTGTTTTTCTTAGCTTAGAGCATCTCCAACACTATTAATTTTTGTGCTAAATTATCCATTTTTGGATAACCTTTTTCACAACCACACCCATAAATTTGATGATTTTGGATATTTGAATGATTATTCACCAAGTTTGGATAATCACTACTCACATTATCTATATTATCCAATTTTACTTTTTCAATATAATATCATTATTTTGTTATAAGAATGAATATAAATAGTGTAAATAAGAATATAAATTCATACAAAATTGATTTAGAAATGAATAAAGAGAGAACATTATTTATAGAGAAAATGATAGTAGGTGTGGTCGGAGAAAAATGAATATGGAGAATGAATAAATGGATAAATGAATATTGAATATGGAGAACCAACATTAGAGTTGTATATGCTCTTAATTTTATTATATTTTAGTTTGATTTATTTCTGTTAAAAAACATTCATTTCAGTTTAGTTGCATTTCTTAATAATTATTGCATCTCACATTTTGTTATTTTACACGTCAATTTTTTTCATATTCTTCCAATGTATATTGTGATTTGTGTTCTGAATTTCTATCTAATTTGAACCTTTTGCCTAAACCAAAATGATCCCATCCATATTAGGCCCAGTGTATAGCCCTGGGCCTTACTAGTTTTAATTAGTATCTAGGTCCATTTGAAACTAAGAACATAAAAAGAAAAATTGTTAAAAGGGAAAAAAAAAAAAAAAAAACAAAAAAAAACAGAGCATTCTTCTTTAATTTTTGTGTTAATGCGGAGGGTAGAATAGCTTGTAGAATAACTAAGAACATACAAAGTTTTTGACGTATATTGAAAAATTATACGCCCTAGTTTTTTAGACGCAAATTTACAAAGTTTCTATGAATTTAACGTCGGAAATCAACTTCTATTTGTGAATTTCTCAAACTGAGAGGATTGAACACTCATTGTAGGGGTGGTTTCAGCAGATGGGGGACCGAAACCACCCCTAATATTTTTAAAGTGTTTCTTTAACTCTCTAAACTTGTTTAAATTGATCTGTTTGGCACTTAAATTTATTTAAAATGATATATGAGATACTCAAACTTGTTTTAAATGATATATTTCTTTATTAACTTGTATAAAGTGATATAATTTACAATGTTCATGAAGTAAACATAGAGCCAATTTCAAAAATCTTCTCATGTACTAAGTTTAAAAATAAATCACATATATGCAATTTGAGGCTAAAAAGGTAATTTTACAATATAAATATCATCACATTCATCCAAGTATATAGCTATTTATAGATAGAAGTCTAAAATAGCTATCTATTTCTTGCTCTCTTTTTGTCTTGAATATTATTAGAAGAATCATCAACTCTCTCAAGTCTAAACTAAAATGCCTTATCATTATCACCTCTACAACCACCACCCAAACGGCGGTGCTCCGGCGCAAATGCCACACTCAAAATCAAACCAAAATCTTCTTTTAATAATCCTTAAAATCACAATATTTACTATCTTAACTACCATTTTCTTCTTACTTTTGGGCATATTTGCAATCCTCTTCCTGATTGTCACCATTTTCTTAGACAGTCAATATTTTGGGAACTCTAGTTCTAAAAATGGGTCAACTTTCAAAGACTTCAAAGACGTTCCACTTTTCAGATTTTCAAGGAAGAAGAAGAAGAAGAAGGCTGAAGAAGAAGAAGAAGAGAGAAATGATTGTGTAATTTGTTTGGATGAGATGAAAGAAGGACAGTTGTGTAGGAAAATTAGTAGTTGTGATCATATGTTTCATAGGAAGTGTTTGGATAAATGGTTAGCTAAGGTTTGTGCCTGTCCAATTTGTAGGTCAAGGGTTTGTTTTGGTGATAATGCTAGATATTAATATATAATTTATAATTGGGAAAGCTTTTTAGTTCAATTTGTTTCTTTTGATATGATATAGTGGACAACGATCTATTTAGGTATTCTAGTCCTTAGTTCGGGATAATTTTATTTATTTTAGGTATTCTAGTCCTTAGTTCGGGATAATTTTATTTATTCGTGTGTATTGTATACGCTTTCGAGCTTAAAGAACTTTTAAGTCAATCGATTCCTTAAATTTTTTAGATTTTGTTGCATGTAGTAGTAAATTTTCTACTGATTAAGGTGTCCTTTTATTCTACTCTTGCATTATATTTAATTTAAGAATTGGAACTTTAAAAATAAGAAAATAGAAAATGGGTTTCAATGTTTTCTATAAGCTTTTCTTGGTTTTCATTTTGTTGTTGATGGGTTTGTGACGTATAAATTTTATGGGAAATGTGAATTTAGAAGTATATGGTTGTTAGCCTCTTCAGAAAAGACAAGCAAGGCTCCAAATCCAACCAAAACTTACATAACTTCAATAAATCATTCACGTGAATATCTCCATTTAGCTACATTAGCCTCACACATTACAAATATTTTACCTGGTTCCCTTTTTATATCCAATATATTCTGGATGGGTTGTGGAGTAGTTAATGGAATTTCAGAAATCATTGATTGTTAAATAATGTTAAAATTTCTATATAAAATGTGTATAGTACTTTAATTTTAGATAAAGTACTAAAATGATTTTAATTTTTTTAAGAAAGCATCTATTTGATTCCACCGATTAAATGTTACTAAAATCAATATTGTTCATTCACACAATGTAATTTTAACCTCTTTTAACAAAAATTTCACATTAGCACCAACATCGTCAATGGTCTGATTGTCCACTATTAGGTTTGTCTTTTATGGCTGAAATGTGTTCATGGTCAAAACTTTCAATTTACGACAAAAGTAGTGTTATAGAGATTAAGCTCCACGACCACCACGTTAATGATAACGTGGCTCCAAAATCTTCTCCTCACGATGCCTTTGGACCTGCAAAAAAAAAACCAACGATGGGATCACCAGGAAATACTCTGACGCCCAAGTTAGGCTTCGTTCTTTTGGACTGAAAAAATATGCACTGAACTGAACTGAATGTTTCTGAACTGAAATGAACTGAATTTTTCTAAAACTGAAAAATAAATACGGAGAGTACGATTGAAAAAATTAAAAATTTATAAAATATTCTGAATTAGGTTTAAAGTTCAAATTTTTTAAACCTATTTCACCATGTACATGATTTTCTAGTGAAAGTCTTCATTTCAATTGATGTTAATTTTGCTCCTCATATTATATATAAGATTTTTGAATTTATTTAATTGATGCTAATTTTCTCCTAATGCTAATTTGTAAGTAATAATAGTTACATCCAACAACTTTTGCAAACAAATTGGATCAACTAGTTAAAATTATAATAAATATTAACGTATTATATATAAATAATAAATATTTATTGGTAATTTATTAACTTGTACTCAATTGAATATTACTGAAATGAACTAAATTAAATGCTACTAAAAATTGAAATGAACTGAACTGAATGTTGCTGAACTGAACTGAACTGAATGTTGCTGAACTGAACTGAATTGAACTGAATGTTGCTGAACTGAACTGAACTGAACTGAATGTTGCTGAACTGAACTGAATGTTGCTGAACTGAACTTAAAATAAGTTCTAATAAGTCTCAAATCAGTTTTTGAATGTACCTTTAGGTTTCATTGTAGAAGAGTATATATAGGCTCTCTAAGATTTTGAATTTTTGTAAGATTCTGTGTTCCTATTTACATGTCATTCTAATCCTTTATGGAAAGAGCATCTAGAATTAGAATTCCTTAATTTGTGGAATATAAAGTCGATATATGTTATTTTTCTTATTTTGAGATCGTCGTTAGGCAGATCATGACAAGGGCATGTCCTTTCCCTTTGGAGGATGGAAACATCTTGTGGATAATGAACGAGTCCTTTTTAGACTTTGTTTATGAGCTTGAGGGCTATGTAATGCTCAAGACTCATTTACAATTCTCGTTATCACACTAAATTTTTTTTCATACTTTTGATCAGCAAACTAATACCGAGAGATTTTATAACTTTTGCCAATTCCTACTTCTAGGAGTTACCAAACCTAAGCCAATACTCATTGGCCCTTTCCGTAGAACATTATATTCTCAATCCTTATAGAAACATGCACCATGGGCTAGATGACTAGATAATTTGGGATGAACATCCAATTATGTGTTTCATTCACTCCAGTTGTGAAGCCTTTTCGGAGTAGAGTTTATAATTTGGCATGTTAGCCTACATGCCAAGTGCCTACATGTTACATTCTCTCCAAATTAGATGATAAATGACTTTGAGCTCGAGCGCTAACGCCTAACTTTGAAATTGAGTGTACTTTCCGCTTTAAAAATTATATTTTAAATAATTTTAATTCTTTAATATTTTGATTTTGAGTTCATACAATATTTGTTGGTAAAAAATAAAATAAAATACATCTGTAATTAAGAGTAATAATACACTGGGTGTACGTACTCCTTTAGTTATAAATAAAGATTTATATTTTTTTCATGATAATCTAAATGTTCATGCATCAACCCTTTTGCACATGTATTTTAAAGGAAGCGCCGTACATCCAGTGTGTTCTAAATTTTCTCATGTAATTTATGGTTTCAAAAGTCAAAAGCAAGATTTTCCTTTTTAAATATTTTCAGTAAACAACTTTGATTTCTTAGGCCCTTGAAAGAACGGAACTGAATTAAATTGAACTGGATTATTGACTAAATGTCTAATTAATTTTGCTGAAATTACTAAACTGAACTGAATTAACTGAAACATATTGAATACAAGTAAAAACGAACATTACCTTACTTTAATTAAAATAATCATAATTGATTTGATTTTATCAACAGAAAAATGAATTACAAAGTGCATAAGTTTGATTCTGAGTTTCTAAGGTTGAAAAAGATGATGAGAGTGAAGGTAAATCATAAACTTGTAAAAAAAGAAAATAAAGTTTTATGATTTTGTTGGGTAAAAGCTCTTGCACAGGCCCAACCCAGCCCGTACTAATAAGCTTCGGGTTTGGGCCGGTTTGGGCTAGACAAAAAATTCTCAATCTCAAGCCCGATCTAAGCCTGTCCATATTAATAAATATCAATTTTTTAAAAAATCCGAAGATGAAAAATATTACTTAAAAATTAATAAAAGAAATTTAAAGGGTTAAATATAAATTTAAACTATTCACAAAATGAAAAGGAAGGAAGTCATTAATGAATATGTTATGAAAATGATCATCAGATTAAGTAAGATTGGTTTGGGCTACACAGATTTTACAAAAATTTCCAAACCCAACTCATAAATAATCAGGTCTTTTCGAACTTGATCAGATCAGACAAAAAATAAAATTATACTGATTAAATCAGTTCCATTATATGCGATTCTATCCAAGTTAAATATTTTGACATCTGTTTCATTTTTATTAATTAGTCGGTTTAGTGTTGGTTTAAAAATCGAAAAAAAAAACGTGTGTGAAAAGTGAAATCACAATTAGCATGTGTGGTCACATGCCAATCACATGGGACATAAATTATGGTTAAATGTCGGTCCAACATTATAAAAATGCTAATTAAAATTTATTTTATTTTGTAATAAAAAAATTTGTTAGGTAAGAATTAATTATTATTTTTAAGGAAAATTTACAAATTTTTCACTAAATATTGATAAAATAAAAACTTAAACTTCAATCAATTCAAATAAAAAATGAGTGTTCTATCTCATCAAAAAAAAATGAGTGTCCTATTACTTGAATCAACTCTTATTTTCTATATATCAATTAGTTTTAGTAAAAATTGATACACTCACTAATGCATGAGGGTGGAGTCCAAAATTTAAATCATACTCCTTACAAATTTATAAAAAAAAAAAAAAAACTCTTATTTTGACATTACTAATTAAAATTTAGTTCTTTTATAAATAAAGCTTTCTTTTCTCACCACATTCTCCACACCTAAAGGAAAAAGGCCACCATCATTTCAGTCCCCTTCATTTTAATAATATTAATTCTGTTATTATTAATTAACAAATAATCTTTCTTTCCAATAATTAATTAATAATGTAACAAATATTGGTCTTCATAATAATATGCTGTCGTTTCTTAAAATGTTAAGAAAAAGAAGAGGAGTGAATGATGCGCCACGTTACCCAAATCATAAACGACATCGTTGATTAAAGGGACACAAAATTGATGTTCTTTCTTCTTCTTTTTCTTTTTCAAAGTTTTACCAACCAAAGTTTCTAAATTTTCAATTTCCACACTAAAATACTTATAAATTATAATTATAACACATTAGTCTAGAAACATTAGTTATATTTTTTTTTGGTAAGATAGGTGGGTGGGGTTACAAGCCCGGCAACAAATTGGAAAATGTTGATAGTTTTGTAAATATAAAGAAACATTTGACTATTTAATATTTACTAAAATTTTATTGTTGTCACAATTTATCATTGCAATGTCGAGGAAAAGAAATGAAAAGATAGAAAACCAAAGAAAGATATCGATTTGAATGTACAAAAAGTATTGATTCGGCTTATATTTAGAAAATTACATTATTCTAGATTCAAAATTTATAAAATAATTTATAAAATACTTAATTAATAGAATTTAACATGTCATATATACGTTTAGTTGATCAAATTAATCATAGGTAATATAATAAATAACACAGTTAGAAGTCAAATTTTATTAGTGAGGCCTGATAACAAGCTAAAAACTTGTTATTGAGTCTACACTTATTATTCCTCTTTAAGAACTCTTCCTAAATAGACTACAAAGTACAAGTAGGAAGTAATCTCTTAAACTCTCGGGTGCATGGGTATATAAACCTCGACCTCAAATACGGTACAATCTCAATAACAATTTATTACTTGTTATATACTCTTCAAACAAGTAACTGACTTTAACATCGAAAAATTACGCAAAAACATCGCCGACGAAAACCCGAGATGTGGGATTCAATAAAATATATAGAAAAAGATGAGGTAGCTAAAGATATATTTTGGCGTGACGAAAGAAGACGCACGTCTCTGTGTGTGCATGAAGCAAGCTTAAGACGAAACAAGTATAATAAAAATAGCAGCTTTTAAGCTGCAAAAATCTACTGTCCCTCTCTGTGTTTCCTTTTATAGATTAGCGTGCGTGAACCTCTGCAATTTCTTTCGTGTCAAAACCCTAATTATTACTATTTCTTTATTGTTTTTCTCTTGGTTTTCTCAACAACCTCTTGGTTTTTCTTTTTAAATTTCAATTTCCAAACCCTAATAACAAATCCCCAAATTCAACTCAGTGGCATTATTGAAATAGTAGGTGTGTGTACAACATTCCTCTTTCTGGTTCCATATTGGTCAGCTGAATTAGGTCAGTGTTGATTTTGATTTTGATTTTGAGTTCAGAGGATGTGATAATGGAGGGAGGTAAAGGGTTTTCTGAAAATGGAACTTCCAGCGAGGGTTTACCTCCAATTCCCAATTCTGTTTCGCCCGCGGCGTGTAGTAGACACTTCAATGTTGCTGCTTCTTCTTGTAAGAAGTCACTTGTTCGACATCAATCCCTTGTGAGTTACTTGTTTTTTCTTAATTTCATCTGTCTTTTGATCTATTATGTTGTTATTTATGATTAAGCTTGTCTTCTTGTCTACATCATTGCAAATTTTCCTACTTTATAGACCTGTGCTTCAACTTTGTAATCGGGCTTTCACATTAATCACGCGATCTACATGTATTCTGTTCTTATTCAACTTTCTTAAAGAGCTTCTTCTTTTACTTTTCCGAGTGACTCTTTTGAGTACAAATGTTATACTAATGTCAACGTTTCAATGGACTTTCTTTTTTGATATATGATATATCTTTGATGCATTTGTGTGGCTGTTTCGGTTTACATAATCTCTTCTTTTGATCTCAGAACTGGGTTAATTTGTCAATTCTCAGTTGACGTTCTTGATTTTGCTGCATATAAGTTGTCATTAATTATTGTATATTTAGTTGCTTCTGTGCTGGTTTTGACAAGAAATTTGGCAGGTCAAGACAAGGATCTCAGATATATCCGTTGAACCTGAGCTCGGGTTAGAAAACCACAATGCTAGTTTCCTTCCAATTATCCGTTCTGGAGCATGGGCTGATATTGGCTTTCGCTCAAGCATGGAAGATGTGTATATATGCATGGACAACTTTTTTAGTGCCTATGGACTCAATAGTGTCGCCGATGAGCCCAATGCCTTCTATGGGGTATTTTTCTACCCTTCTACTCAATTGACAGAGCAGGCAACTTACACAGCACAATTGACACAATGTTCTTTTTTCTTGCATTTATTTCACATGTAATCTTATGGAACATATAGATAACATAACAAAAATTTCACACGAGAACTTGAATTTCCACCCTTACCTGAAACACAGTTGTGTTGAGATCATTTGCAACTGGACAATCTAACAATGTTTTCATTGATGTTCAGGTGTTTGATGGGCACGGGGGAAAACATGCTGCTGATTTTGCATGCTCCCATTTACCAAAGTTCATTGTGAAAGATGTAGATTTCCCAGGAGACATTGAGAGGGTCATTGCATCTGCATTTTTACAGACTGACAATGCTTTTGCAGAGGCTTGTTCCATCGATTCAGCCCTTGCTTCAGGAACCACTGCACTTGCGGCTCTTGTTATTGGGAGGTTAGCCTTCATACACCCATGAACTATCTTATTCTTTGATAGTATTTGTATAATTTTTCGTAACTTTTCTACGACAATTCAATGGTTAATGATCTTGTGCTCCTGGATTTGCTGGTTTTGTCTTCCCTATTTTTGTCTTTTTTGTTTCACAAGTTGAAGCTTTAAGTGCTTGTTTATTGTGTGTATTGTATCATAATTGCCTAACGCTACCTGCGTGTATTCAACCGGTCCAATTTGGAGCAGAGATTCTCAGTATGCACAACGATTGACCTGATTCGCTTGCAATTCCATGAGAAAATAATCTATTTTGCACATTTCTTTAGAATCTGCCTATCTGTGACTAGACTTCAGCTTTATTTCCGAGTCAATCATCAATGACAACGAAGTGAGATTTACTAGGACACTTGTTGCTATCTCAAAAAGATGGCCCATTGTCTAAAATTGTTGATGATGTTAAGTTGTTTAGTTTCTGATGGCAGGTTACTGGTGGTGGCAAATGCTGGAGACTGCCGAGCTGTGCTGTGTCGCCGCGGAAAAGCAGTCGAAATGTCCAGAGATCACAAACCAATTTGCAGTAAAGAGAGAAAAAGGATTGAAGCATCTGGGGGACACGTCTCCGATGGTTACCTAAATGGCCTACTTAATGTAGCTCGTGCTATAGGAGACTGGCATATGGAAGGAATGAAAGATACAGAAGGTGGACCACTTAGTGCCGAACCAGAGCTCATGACTACGAAACTAACTGAGGAAGATGAATTTCTCATCATAGGTTGTGATGGGATATGGGACGTCTTTAGGAGCCAAAATGCTGTGGATTTTGCTAGGCGGAGGCTTCAGGAGCACAATGACCCGGTCATCTGCTCCAAAGATCTCATAGATGAAGCTTTGAAGAGGAAGAGCAGCGATAATTTGTCAGCTGTTGTGATTTGTTTTAGATCAGAGCCTCCCCCTAATTTGGTCGCTCCGCGCCCAAGGGTCCAGAGAAGTTTCTCTGCCGAGGGTTTAAAGGAGTTGCAAAGCTTCTTGGATAGCCTGGCCACTTAAGATGATAACGAAAAGGCTTCATTTATTGTCGTTTTTGTTCTCTGAATCTTATAATTTTTAGGTGTAGTTTAGATATTGAGAGAATCGAGTTAACTGTAACATATGCGGTAGCATAATCTGTTACGTTGTTAGAAGTTTATTTTCTTAGCCCTTATACTTACAAATCAGTTGCTGCCTGATTTTGAGATCAAGAGCTTTTGTCTCTGGTTGCATCTGATCGATAACGGTTGTTTTCTTTTTGGGGTTAGGGAGATTAATGTGTAACTGCTTGTGCTTTTTAAATCTTATGTTTAATTTCTAACCATTTTTAATTAAATTTCCTTTCTCTTGTATTACTTATTTGAGCAATTTGTATATGTATAATGTCAAACTGAGAAATCAGCTTTATTATAGGAATTATAAATGCTACAATTAACCAGAAAATCAAACAAAATTTGCTACGGAACCGAAATTACATTTTACTGTATCGGGTTTTTTTACAACATTTTTCTTTCCAGGGTAAGTATTTTTCTGATCTTTCTAAGTACAGGGATTAGTAATGAATCTTGCATATGTATACTCTTTGTATATTTTACATTTTAGTTGCTTTCATGTCAGTTTTATCTTTTCTGGAAGTTAAATATTTTGATAGAGAAAGCAAAAATGAATGCGAAAAGCATGCTGATCCCGACCAGTATTGCCGCAACTGCTCCAACAGATTCGTGTCGAAACCCGAAATGAGTCCTGATGAAATGGTGAACAGCTTCTCCAGTGTCTAATTTATCTTCTATGTCTCCGTATTGTGAAGCAATTAATCCATACAATGTCCAAGCCACCGGACATGTCCAGTAACACCATCTCCACCACACTGGAATTCTCTGTGATATACAAAATCCAAGTTCAGCTGCCTCTCGTTCAGTGAGAAAAATAAAACAAAGTTAAAGAACTAACTAACTTACCGTTTGTGGTACGACAAATCCGGAGAAAAGATTCCATATTGCATAGAAAGCAGTTGAAACTATAGCAGCAATGTTTTGGTTGGGTGTAACAGCAACAGTTACCATTCCATAGAAAGTGAAGTATAAGAAGGTGAAATACATGAAGAAAAGATACCAAAAGAACTTGCTTGCTCTCCATTCGAACCCGAGCATTGCGTATACTATGGCTCCGTATACTACAGTCTGAACGAAAATGTATGGAAGTTCAATACAAACCTGCAAAGCAGATCCAATGAGAATCATAACTCTCTTATACCATGGTAAAATGAAGATGGTAATGATGAAGCAATTGAATTTACCTGTCCGAAAGCGTACGGCATAGCAGAATACATTCCGGCTGCTCTTTCTCTGTAAAAAACTGTTCTTTCAACAGCCACAACGGGTTGCGCTGATGAAGCATTAAGAAACCCTAGAAAGAGAGCAGCAGCATACATAGAACCCATTGCATTAAAGATATCCTGTTCCCTGCTCCTGCAATTCATCTTAAGTTAGGGAGCAAATTAGGAGGTGGTTTACGGTTATGTGAAAGTTTTCCGTTTTCTATATCTTATTAGTACCTTTTGGAGCCTAAACCCCAGAAAATTGTTCCTATCATCAAAGCTATAAATGTTGTGAATATGAGTCTCACAGCCGAGTATGTTGGGTTTCGCCAGTAGGAATGATGTTGTTTCCACAGGCAAGCAATACACTGGGTTGAGAACGGCTGCGAGTATGGAGTTGGGAAGTAGAGATCTTCTGAACCTTGTGGAGGTTGGGATAGTTCCTTTATCAATGCTTTGTTTCTCCTGATTTTTGCCGTATGTTAATGTTAACAACTGTGAATTAAGGTAAAACCATCCTCATTTAAATGTTTTGAGTTACTTTATTACCTGTATAGTTCTGAATTCTTGTATATGTCCGTGAAGTTGACACAGAGAGATTCTTCTTGTGCTGCTGTTGTAATTTCTAGCATCCATGTTGCAGGATTATAGCCGTCTTTAATTTTAGGAACTCCCTCAACTTCCTGCACAAAATTATGTAGTTCTTTAATGTCCAAATCTTGAAAAAAAACAGAATAAGATTGAGAACTTATGTCGGATCAACTTATTGGCTCTTACCTCAAAATATTTTATCAGATGGCAGGCATGTCGTCCGATTGGACCGACATAAATTTCTTGCCCTCCCCTTTTCAGCAAAAATAACTGCACCATGAGTGTGAATGATTAGGATTTGTTTATAGAAAAGAAAAAAAAGAAAATGCAAAACATATTTTTACTTCATTTGAACAAGTAAATGACTCACCTCATCAAAAGCGTCAAAAATATCGATACTTGGCTGGTGAATTGTGCAAACTACAGTTCTTCCTGTGTCTACAGTATTCCGCACCGTTCTCATGACTATGGCTGCTGCTCTGGCATCAAGGCCAGAGGTCGGCTCATCCATGAATATTATTGAGGGGTTAGCAACTAACTCAACAGCAATTGTCAGCCTCTTTCTTTGTTCGACTGAAAGTCCATTTACTCCCGGTATTCCCACAATTGCTTCTTTTAAGGTGGTTAGTTCCACTAGCTCCATTACTTCCTCAACGAACATCTGAAACATCAAATTTAACATTCTGATGAATAAATACAAGGTAAACGCATTTCTGTCTTTCCAGATTATTGCAATATGCAGAATTAACATTTGATGTGGAGGATTAACCAACTAAAACATACCTTTCTTGTATTAGGGGTAACTTCAGAAGGTAACCGAAGCCATGATGAAAAAAGCAACGACTCATAGACTGTAACATGAGGGGAGTGGATATCCGTTTGCTCGCAGTAACCCGATATCCGAGCAAAAGTTTCTTGTTTCTTTGAATATCCAGATATTGTGATGCTCCCCTTGATGTAACCGCCCGTTTTCCTTCCAGCCAAGACATCCATTAGGGTGGTTTTTCCAGCACCACTAGCACCCATTAGAGCTGTCAAGATTCCCGGCCGAAAAGAACCACTTACACCTTTCAAAAGTTCCAAACGGTCCTCGGTAATACCTTTAATTTTCATTTCCTGCAAGAAGGATACAAGTATTTAACATTCTGCTCCTAAAATACTGCTGCTTCTTAATACAAGAGTCTCTACCTGTGGCATGTCTACTGCATATTTGATTTCATCAAAAGTGAGAGACTGGGGATGAAATGGTAGAACCATTCCCCGTTTCCTTTCTTCGCTTGTGTCACTAAAATTTCCTACTCTTGCAGATGGGGTCCTTGATGAGGCATTCATGTCGCTCGAATTTCCTTTTTCTGCATTTGTAGGGATGGTTAATATATAGTATTCAGTAATGTACAGCAGAAAAGACGAACAAAAAAAGAACACTAACATCTTGTGACCCACCCAAAAAGCTTTTCCTGCTTCCCGAGGGTCCCATTAATTCTCTAGTCTCCTTAGCATTTTCATCGGTCAATACCTCTTCCGAAAGTATTGCTTGAGAATTCCCAAATGCTACAATAACTTCACTCATCAGAATGTTGAAACCATGTCTTAGAACGGAAATATAAAACGGGAATACTTACGATTGAGGTACTTCAGAGCCAAAGTGAAAAGGAAATTGAATAGGCAGATATATCCTGTTAACGCTCCAATCGCAATCCAATACCAATATGCCTTAGGAAAAATTCCACGAGATTTCATGAAAGTAACTCCCAGTGGTTCCATTGAATTAGGAGGAGACTGCATCAAAATATAGTCAGTGTCAATGTACGTCGATTTCCTCGAACACCTTGTTAAGATTTCTGAAAATGAAGCTTACATGATTCCAACTCTTCCCAAGAAACTCATTTACTGCGACACCATTCTGCACATACATCATTGGTGAGAACCAGTAACCCCATATCCACCATTTTTTCACATCATCTGGTGCAACACAAGTCATTATGATCCGAGCTTCAGTTATAGTACATTGAAGAAATGCAAATACATTTAGATAAAAAAAATAAAATTCTAATTCTTACCTCTTGATAGTACAAATCCACTCAGAACTAAAACAGTAAGTAGTGAAAATATCGCAATTGTGTTAGCTACAATCATATTTCTTCCTAGTGCTGCTATCAGTCGAAACATTGAGGACGCCATCTGATTAGTCATTAGGAGTATCAGGTAATGCTTGAAGAACCTGTCATCGAGAAACTTCAGAAAATCTGGAGGATTAGACATACATATAATTGACTAAATTTAGCTTTCCTTTTCCTACCTTCCGATATTTGGATCGAAGCCTATAACATAATACGTCAGGATCACCCATATTGAGACTTCTACAAAGGTGATTGGAATCTTGAGAATCCATGTCGGCAAAGCATATGCCCATGAAGGAAAAAAGAGAAGATCTCTTTGCTTGTAGAAGACAGGCAGTTTAATGACAGTCATGGCAAGCTCTGAGAAGCTATTGAACATTATTGTCATGACTCCGAAGAAAAGGGCACCGAAGTAAACCCCACAATCATCAACAGTATTCCGATGCATCTCCGTTCTCAGAAATATTGTCATTGTTATGAAAGCCATCATAATAAGCTGAAAATGAAAGCAGAGCCAATTAAACACCGTCTCATACTTCTATGATTTTGCAAGTACCAATTGTCCGGAGAGAAACGAAGAAAATTTCACTTACTTGGATCATGCTGAAAATGTAAGCGAACGAGTTTCTCTTCATGAGCAAAAATTCTCTTGCAACACAAGCTTTCAAGAGTTCTTTCTTGCTGACACCAAATTTTTGAGTTGTTAGAGCAGCAGCATGTGCTTTGGACTTGTCAAATGGTATAGAAAGTTCATCACCCAGTCTTCGTCCAACGTGAAATGATTGAAACGCTTCAGCAAATTCCTTAACAGAAACAAAGCAATAAGCTTCATCTTTACGAGTCCAGTACTGCTCTTGGTCTTTCCGCGATGTCACCTGTGACATTCAATCAAGAAATTTTCATTAGCAAGTTCAACATGTTTTATTAAATTAAGTTTATCGAACGATTGCATTCATCAAAAGAGTTACTTCTTGTAAGAAGTCAGCAACTCCTTTCCTCTCAGGACATCTGAAGCCCACGTATTCAAAGAACTCAAGCACATTTTCTCGCGGACCTTGATACACAATTTGCCCATCTGAGAGAAGAATTATATCATCAAAAAGCTCATATGTCTCTGGTGCTGGCTGGAGAAGGGATATAAGAGCTGTTCCGTTGAGGATGTGAATAGATTGTCTCAGCGAGTTCACAATTTGAAATGTTGTTGAACTATCCAAACCAGTTGATATCTCATCCATAAAAAGTGCTCGTGCTGGTCCAACAAGCATCTCACCTGAAGTGTGTAGACCATAAGATAATAATATACACATTTGCATTTTGAAGATTTCGGATTTTCTGTCGACTATGAAAGTGAATGTCTATCGTCGAATTTGGCTATTTCCTTAAGCATAAGAAGTTTTCTTACCCGTTGTTACTCGCTTCTTTTGTCCACCAGAAATGCCTCGTATCATTTCATTACCGACCATTGTATCAGCACATGCTTCAAGTCCTAAAATCTGCGTATTCGCATCCAGAACTGTTTAACACAGAAATATTTCACAGTACTTTCTGGAAACTCAGCTCTAATCGGACTTTATTTTTGTACCTTGAGCGTATAATCAGTAGCTACATTTGCATCTTGCCCTTCCAGTGAATATGCCTATATGTGAGCTCTCAAGTATTAGAGCAAATTTCCATGACAAAAGAAAACTCAAGGGACCGATCAAAATCGTAAATTTTAACGTCTTTTCTCGCTCACCTTCATGATGATATCGATATCAGAATCTGGCTTAATATTTTCTGCTTTCTCCCTTCTTGTTAGTTCTTTCAACATCTCTGCAAAAATTTAGATTTGAATGACTATTTTTAACACCTTCACAATTGTTGTACTCAAGAATGAAGAACGATAGTATGTTACTGACCATAACGGGTTCCGACCCCTTGACATCGTGCAGAAAAAGCCAGAGTTTCTCTGACTGTCATTTCTCCTATATGAACATCATTTTGACTAATATAAGCTGAATTTCTCTGTGGTACAAACTCTTCCATCCCATGTCCATTATACGTGATCCTTCCCGAACACTAAAAAGTTCACATAAAAACCAGTTTTAGCAAACCACAACTATTTTCAACAAAAAAACTAATTTCTTCCTCTAATTTTCCCCTCCTTACTTTTAGATCTTTACTAAGTTTTCCAGCCAAAGCCAAAAGAAATGTGGTCTTGCCTGAGCTTGGCGGTCCTAGAAGCAACGTCATTCTGCAAAATTTGAGTTAAATGAGAAAAGGAAATTTGAATATCAGCAGATATTTCACCACCTATGTTGCATGGAAACAGAAACAGAAACGGACACGAAACTCAGAAACACCAGTGAAGAAGAGTTTGGATGCAACATAGGACATAATCCTAAATTAATACTCACCGTTGAGGCTTGATGATGCCACTAATGTTACTAAGGATTCGCAATTGTTTCTTTCTACTCGGAAGAATGTGAAGATAATTCAAAAATCCCTTGAAAAACAGAAAGTATAAACTGTAAGTAAACTTCAAAAATGAAGAAAAATGCAGATCAACATACATTTCAGAAGCTGTTTTCTATCTATCGTTATACCTCGAAAATATTGACCGAAAAGTTGAACAATGAAGGCAAAGCTCTGCTTCCAACATAAGCTTCAGCTTCAACATTCAAATGTTCAAACCGAACTTCAATAGTAGGCAGACGAATCCCGACTCTGTAACACCACACAAACACATATATATAATCAAACTCTATAACAGCAAAAACACGAGATTATAATTTTGAATGTTCATTTCTTCTTCGTACTTATCAATCCGATCCTTAAGCTTCATCAAAAAATTCTCATTATCTTCCTCAGCAATCTTAACAAGCCTGTCTAGAAGATCTCTTCTCTCAATGAATCCGAGGTTTTTGATATCAATCTCAGTGAAACGGCCTTCTTCTCCGGAGAGAATGCCTCTCCGAACGCGTAGATAAGTAGGAAGTTTCTCCAAAGCAGCCCATTTGAGAGCTTCTTCATCATCATTTTCATGGAGAGAAGACTTGGAGAAAGCTTCCGTGGCGGTTCCAGTTCTCCATATGCTGAAACTTGAGATTCTTCCACTGCTTAATCCCTCCCCATTTTCCATTTCAGAACTTGATTCTTTAAACTTGCTTGGACTTCTGGTTTTTATAGCTACTATATATAGTCATTATTTAAAAAAACTTTGGTGCCAAAACATAAGATACTAATTAAAAAAAAGTTGACATTTTCTATAAATATTTTATTAGATGTGGTGTGATATATTATTATAGTAGATACAAAAAATATATTTGAGGTTATCCTAAGTAAGCATCTTGTTCGGGGTTTGCGTGTCACGAATTTTGAATGAGTGATATGTTCATTGGACAACATTAGTGTGAGGTGTGAGATAAGTAGATGTTGTTTATCATGTCGACTCAATTTAGTTTGGGAAACTTGTTGATTTTGGATTTGATTATGACGGATGAGAATGGTATAGCTAGTCACTAAATTTGTAGTGGGATGTGTTCACGTTCCCTTGATGAGCCCTTGGATTGGAGATGGAAAAGGCTTAATCTCGAGTAATGTGAGAGTCCTAATTGATAATGAACATGTATTGGCTTTGGATAAAAACTCTGATCCCAAATGATATTAGAATCGATAATATGCTAATTGCGTAGTTTGCTAAGCATTCTTTGCGTTAACGAATCCGATGAGGGGTTGCATATGTGGGTCATATAGGAAGGGAAAGACGAGTACTTATGCATGAAGCCATTGTGAAAAATTCAACAAGCACACTTCCAAAATGCTTATGAGTCAAAGAAGGAAAGTCGGAAATGAACATTCTATTGCAAGATAAACAAGGACGATTAGACAAAATATTATACATCGATCACAGTAAAATTAAGAAATCATGCACGCGAGTGTTGCATGAAAGAAATCATGAAAAATTCACCAAACTTCGTGATGCAAAATGAGATGCGTACTATTGTATTTTAATATGGAATGTAGAACATCTATAAGGTCGAGTATTTATTTTAGATATCGTTTATGTTTGAAAAGTTTATGGACAATCTTAGATTTGACTATGGGGATGGTACCATCTAGTCACTAACAACATTCATGATTGCAACTAATTGTTTCATAACTAATTGTTTTGTTAGTTAGAGATTCAATGTATATATGTTTGTAATTAACGGATTCTTTGACATATTACGTTGAAAACTTTTAGTTATTTGGAAAAGAAAAATCTATATTAGTTATATTTTTTATTTTTTCTAAAGAGATGTATTTTAGCCATTGTTTGACATTATTTTAGAGCCTTAGAAAAACAGTAACGCTAAACAATTGACTACATCTAAATTTTTTAATCAAAAGCGAAATTCCTAATTGCCCAGCTCCAATTTCATAAAGTGAATTCAAATTAAATAATGCTCTGGTACGTGTGTGCATTAATGCATTAAAAAATGTTGTCATTGTTTTAATATATTTCTTTTATTAGGAGGGAATAATCAAAACTGGACATCTCAACTAAATTGACATTCTCATAACAAGGCCACACACTCGAATCCGAAATTTATTAAAGAGAAGAAAAATGAAAAGTCGTAAGATTTTATAAAGTGAACGGATACAAATATCAGACACTCAAATTATTAAAAGAAACTAACACAAAAAGATGGAACAATATCGCACTATTTTAAGCTATCACTAAACCACCCGTAACTAGCTAAAACAATTGCAACTTAATTAAGTTCACGGTAGATGTGTGAAGCCACCACTTGTATATTTTTCATGATGTTTTCGCAAGTATTCCAATCTCGTCTTACTGTCCTCGGAACCATAAACTACGATGACGCAATAAATGAAGAATGTAGGCAAAATCACTTTCAATCTAGAGCCAATACCACCATTTGTCAAATGCAATTTGAATAGCAAATATAGCAGCCTTTAATTTCATGAGAAACACAAAATCATAAGGAATAGGAAAAGTACAACGAAAAGCCTAACCCAAGTTGTCACGAAAAATTCTACCTTAAGAGTTATTGTTAGGGAAAAAGAAATTGTATGTAAGAATGCTATACTAGAACTCAATTCATATGATATGATCTTTTTATATGTGTCCATTTCCACTCCTATCTTTAAACTTTTTACAACTAAGCGATATGTAAATGCTTTCGTAATTATTTCTCAAATCTCGAAATTTTCTCTTATCCAGACTAGAGTTATATCTCTATCCCCCTGCACATTTTGTAGCCAAAAGAAAATAATTCTGAAAACCAATAACGTGTGTAGGTAACAGCTAGAATGAATTGATAAAATAATAACAAATTTCAACGAGAAGCAAATGATTCTGATCGATACACAACTGACTAAGATCTTTTATAATCTGTATTTATCCTTAATTAATTGCTTTGTTAATTATTATTATATTTAACAAATCCAAAGATTCTTCTGCCGCATCATCAACAAAAACAGACCAACAAAATATCATTATTAAAATATAGAGTATATGTTATGTTGTTGTCCTAAGAAATTTCCTTTTCTGTAATTTCTTTATAACAAATCAAAAATAAAAAATCCTGACAGTTTACAGATATTTGGGATTTGTTTGTAAGAATTTTAATTTGGGAATTAAAAATTTGGATTGCGAAGTAACGATATGATATATTTTGATACGTAATATCTGATTGATTACATAAATTAAACTAGTATTATCTTAATTATGTACACAAAAGTCAAATAATTATTTGTTTTAGACGAAACTAATTACAACAAATCTTCATCGGCCTTCTCACCAGACAAATTACAACATGATTATTCCTTAATTAGTTTTTCGATTGTACATGATTATGCTTTTGTTATTATTAAGGATACAGTTTTAGCTTAATTATATATCCTTCATAAAAATATTTAATTTATTCATTTCGATGAGGGTCAATTTTAGCTCATTAGGAAAGTTCAATTTTGTCTTGATGGTATAGAAAGCTCCAATTTTGCTTTTATAAAGTTCAATTCCACCAAGTTCAAAAAACATAAATGAAACAGTATTTGCTTAAAAAATTGTTGTATTAACTGCGCTTGCTTACGGTAAGTGGTAAAAATTAGCTTATTATCCTTTAATCAAAGAATTCAGAGTTTGATTCTCAACTTTGTGAATGGAAAGAATTTATGTGGTTATGAGTCACCTATAGAGTCGCAAATCAACTGTAAAAGAGATTGTTCATTATGATCCGTGGTGGATATTCTAATAAACAAAAATGTGTAAAGTTAAAATTCTCATCTTAAGAGTGAAAACTAAGTTAAAATTGTACTATATATTGTTAAAGTTCGGAGAAACTATAATTGAAATGAGTGTTTACAATAGAATTTACAATTTGTTAAAATATAAAAACCAAATTTAATAAAGAGTAAAATTGAAACTCCAATTTAGTAAGCACAAGTTCTAACTCGTAATTATATGCTTGGATCATTTTGTACATAAAGAGTTAGCTATATTAAACATATAAATAATAGTCAAGAATTGGAGCTACAATTTATTTTCCACAAAACAATGATATATCTAAGAGTTTACCTTTTTTTTACATTCAACTGTTTGATTAGCCTTGTTATGAGTATAACATAACAATATATGTTTCAACGTGCTTTGGAATAACAAAGTTGCCAATTGCAATACTTCATTTCGTTGTAAATATATAGATTAGTACATATTTCTCTTCCTTTTATACAAATAAGCCAAAGCATCTGAAGTTCGATCCTCATTGATTGCAATTTGGTGATTTAATGTCATGTTCTCTGATGGACCTACCGGACTGCTTTGAAAGCCTCTGTCTAGCCGTGTGAAGTGAAAAGCCCGCGTTGGTGGAGTTACGGAGGCTGACTTCTCCGGAGTTTAAGCCTACTAAATCCCGAAGGAGTTCAGTAGAGTTCCTCGTCATCAAAAAAAAAAAGCCAAAGCATCGGATTTCAAGATTACTTTACTATTGTAGTAGCAATACGAAGATGAGCATGTAACAACGAAAATATCTCATTATTGAGGCAAACAAGACTTTATCTTCTCTACACTATTTATTTTTCTTTCTCACACAATATAATTACTTACTCTAAGCTTCGATTCAAGATAGTTATATATTCAGTCGCATTCTAACATTAGTTTTAACCTACTTGCAAAGCTCTACGCACTAATCACATGTCCTAACTCCTAACTGGTTCACATGTCCAAACAGTTATTCTATTAAACTTCATTTTTGTTCACATCATACATTTAGATACAATATTATGTAATCACATGTCCTAACTCCTAACATTATTTTTCTTTCTCATCCCTTTACACAAATAAGTCAAAGCATCAGAATCAAGATGACTTTACTATTGTAGTAGCAATAGTAAGACGAGCATGTAACAATGAAAATATCTCATTATTGAGGCAAACAAGACTTCATCTTCTCTACACTATTTATTTTTCCGTCACATAATATAATAAATTTAAGCTTCGATGCAAGATAGTTATATATCCAGTATCATTCTAAAATTAGTTTTAACCTACTTGCAAAGCTCTACGCACTAATCATATGTCCTAACTCCTAACTGGTCCACATGTCCAAACAGTTATTCTATTAAACTTCATTTTTATTCACATCATACATTTAAATACAATATTATGTAATATAAGTTAAATGTACGATTATAGGTACAATATATGGAGGATCATTGACCAACAATTCTCCCAAAAATATGCCACACAAGAATATCTCGTAATTCAACCTTATTTTATTTTAAATTTCTCGGGTCCTTAAAAACTCCGATTAAGAAAGTCTGGCTTTGAGTAAACATTAAATAGAAACTCGGAGCCCCATGAGAAAAAAAAGAATTAATATCGACCGTCCATGGTCAAATCATAGCTGGAGCCTGCAGAGTTTTGATTATGCAGAGTGGACGGCTCTGATTGCCTCCAAATCTTCTTAAAAAGATCTTCTTTTCTGTGCATGTCTCCATGTGTTTTCACGTCTTTTGCCACCATGTTCTCTTTCTATTTATTTATTTTTTCTTCATTTACGTTAATTAATTATAGTTATTTCTAACTTAATTTGAAAGTTTTGAATTTCCTTATCTTTAGCTTACAATCATAAATAAATAGATAATGGGGACGACTTTATTATATGAGAAATTTGATATTTGTTGTGCTTTGGATGGTAACGTGTGTTTTATTTTAAATAAAATAAAATATTTATATAGAAATATTAGTCTAGTCCTTTAAAAATTATTATAAAATATAAAGTAAATATTTTAAATTTTTTAATAAAACCTTATGATTTGTGTTTTGTCAATTCAATCAATTTTAGTAAAATGAATAGTTTTAGAATCAAAACAGCTAAAATGATAGTTAACAAACTCAAACTAGAAACACTTTTTATTTTCAAAAATGACATTTTCTGGAGATTTTCTTGTCAGTGGGATATTAACATATAAATCAGTTAACTTTTAACTAGAGTGGTGCTCACATGGTCCATGATTGACCAAATATCACCATTAGATCAAAATCTAAGGGTGGAGATTAGATATTAATAAAACCGCCAAACTAATCTCAACCTTTAGATTTTGATTTAACGGTGATTGACCATGTGAACACAACTGCCTTTAACTATCATATCGAGCTTTTGGTTCAATCAGTTAAGTAACTGGTATAAGAGCCTCTGTGATTGAAAGACCCTGAGTTTGATTCTTGGCAATCTTAATATTTGTTGAATTAAAAACACATAATGGATTAACGTGTGTTATGCACCCTTCAAACCCTATCAACTCGAGTTTTTTTTTTTTGAATAAAAACGGGTTGTAGAGAGAAGTCGTGTGACACCAAGAAAAAATACACCCGAACTAAAAACCAAAATATTTACTTTTTTTATTAGCTCGAGCTTTTAGTTCAATCTAAATATTTACTTTCTCTATCATAACCAAACAACTATAATCATTTATATTAATTATCGGTTGTATAACGTGAGTTATAGATGATTAATCTTAATGTTTTCCATGCAAAACTAAAGTTATATATAAAAAAAGAAATTTACATAAAAAAAAATTGCCCCCTTTAATCGATTCATGGTTTCGCCACTAGCCCCTTCCTGTAAATAGGGTTTGACCCTTGTGTAACTTTATTTTTTCACATTATTGAGCTTACATAATTTTATTTTGTTTTTGCCTTGCGATTGCTTGTTATTTTCATACTCGTATCGATCGTACATTAATTAACACTTCATTCAGTTTGTAACACTATAGTTAACTAACATCCTGAAGGTTTAATTCCTTAATTTCATTAATTAATATACATAGTTTCATTAGCCAAAATAAAATAAAAATAGATCACATATATACCTAAAATTATGCAGAACCTAATTTCTACTAATTTATTTCAGCACATTTTCTTTCATTGGGCCTGGTTTGGATATGGGCCTTGGATCTTGTCCGATATGTCTTCTCTTTTGGGCTTGATTAAGAATGGAAAGTCTAGATTAAGCCTAATCCGGAAATTGAACTAATCATCATTCAAGTCTATTTAAAAAGATGACTGAACTTCATTTTTTTTTTCAATAATTTCACTGAACTTCAAATTTGATTTCATTAAAGTCATTACATATAATTTGAATACAAAAACTCAATTGGAATATTGATGTGACACAAGAAATAGTTGACATAATTCCAACTAAGCTCATATAAGGCAAAAATGTATTTTCTGTGGGTCAAAATACGCGTGAATGTCACAGTCTACTATGCGAACCATTAAAAAAACATGTCTAATATGACGCTTCGTTGGTATAGTCAACTGTCTTTTGCGTCATCGTCCGTATTCATATTAGTTTTTGCATGCAAACTTGGTTAGGATGACGTTATTGAAATCAATTATGAAATTCAGTACCCTAAACTAAACTTCGGTGAGCACTGATGCATGTTGACCCCCGGTAATCCTCATCGTATCTCGAAATTAAACTTTCTGATTGAGCAGGCAAAGACAAATCCAAGAACTACACATGCTGCAACAAGAATGGCTGCAATAGTGCCAATAAATTCATGTTCAAACCCAAAATAAGACCTTACGAAATGTTCAATTGTTTCACCGGTGTCTAAAGGTTCCGTAATATCTCCAAATTGAGAAGCAACTAATCCATATAATGAGTAAGCCATTGGAGAAACCCAATAGTACCATCTCCACCAGATTGGAATCCTCTGTCATATGTAACAACATGTTTAGTCAGACATAGCTTCTGCTTTATCAAAGCCTCAGTACATTCTAAGCTCCCAAAATTGTCCGGATACTATCGACTAGCCCCTTGAAGTTGCTTCAAATGATACGATTAACCCTCTAAGTTCGAGTAGAGACTTAGACAGGTTGAAGCATGCATCACTTTAAGCAAATTTAGGAGACAAATAGGTCGTTTTAAGTAAGCTTTGAAACACAGTAGGTCACTTTAATATGATTTAAAGAGTTAATTGTTCGTTTTCAAAATTAGCAATCCAGTTTTATGGTTAACTTAGATAGGTTGTGTATATCGGACCTTCTGTTTTACACATTAACCCTTGCTCCATTATAAACCTGCACACGAAATCCTTAAAAGAAAACTAATCGAGGCCTTTGATGAGGGCTCAAAGTGTAGGTTTATAAATGATCAAGACCTAACTTGTAAATCAAAAGATGCCTCAATGTATAAATTTACAAATGAATGGTGAAAATAAAGAGCCTCGAGATGCTTTAATCCTTTGAAAACTTGTAGAAGCAACAAAGAAAATAGGTGCAAGTCGAGAAGATATAAGATAATACGTACCGATAGAGGAATGATGAATCCAGAGAAGAGGTTCCAAATAGCATAGAAAGCAGAAGAAACAATAGCAGCAACGGTAACGTTGGGTGTGACAGCAACAGTCATCATTCCATATAGTGTGAAGAATAATAAGGTGAAATACATGAAGAATAGATACCAAAAAAACTTGGTAGCCGTCCACTCAAATCCCAACATTGCATACACTATTGTCCCATAACTTACAGTTTGGAATAAAATGTATGGGATCTCAATCATTATCTGCAAAAATGCAAACAGAATTCCATTCTAATCAAATATTGTAGAATCAAGTATAAAGCAAGAGAACTAAGAACATGTTTAGTTCGGTTGGTTCAGTTTACTTTCTATTGTTGCTGTTAAATATTAGTTGATTTTGTTTCCAAAATATCTACTGTCACTTGTTTCTCAATCGTAACCAAACAATGTAGGTCTACTATTTGGAGAAAACATAAAAAAGAAGCTGAAAAAAGGAGAACTAAAGGGACACTATGGGAGTTTTTGTTTCCGCTTTTGGAAGCTACTTTCAAACTTTCACTTTGAACATAAAAAATACAGTGTTTAGTTAGATTTATAAAACAACAACTGTTGGCTTTATTTTTACGGAAACGTAGTTGTTCAGGAAAAACTCTGTTTTAGAGTTTTTATCTAACTTTGATAAACTTATCTTTTATATTTCCACAAAATTTACTATCAACTAATAACAACATCCAATAACTAACAACAACAACTATTAGCCTATGTTCCGTAGCATTTTTACATTTCCGTGTCCGTATGCATTCAGTTTCCATTTTGAATAAGATTTCCCGGTGTTTGTGCAACATAGCTATTAGCTAACAGTTGAACTAAACAGCCTTATGTTTCTGATTCAAATTTGTGAGAACCTTTTTTCAGAATAATTACCTGACCAAAAGCATATGGCAATGCAGAATACATTCCAGCTGCTCTTTCTCTATAAAACACAGTTCTTTCAATACTCACAACTGGCTGCACTGATGTCGAATTCTGAAATCCTAAGAAGAGAACAGCAGCGTACATGGAACCCATTGCATTAAAGAGATCTTGTGCTTTTCCTCTGCAATTTACGAACATTTTTTGTCCAAGTTAGAGATCAATAAGAGCTTCTTAAGTAGACAGATTTTTCAATATGTGGATACCTTTTTGCGCCCAGATTCCAGAATATTGTCCCAAACAATAATGCTATGACTATCGTGAATAAGAGTCTAACTGCTGAATATGATGAGTTTCGCCAATACGACCAATGCTGCTTCCATAGGCAAGCCATGCATTGGGTTAGGAAGGACCTAGAGTATTTAGTTGGGAAGAACAGGTCGTCTGAACCTGGCGGAGGACTGCTCAGTTCCTTGATCATGGCTTTGTTTCTCCTGGAATTTTCATTAAATTTGATTTCAACCTTTAGTTGTTACTTTAACAATGATATATTACAAGTAGATAAGTAAAACCACAGGGTTCTTTCTTGAACTTGTCTCTAAATTTAGTTTTATGTGTTCTGACCTGTATAAATCTGAGTTTCTATATACATCAGAGAAGTTAACCCCAAGAGCTGATTCCTGTGCAGCAGTGGTAATTTCCAACATCCAAGTTGCAGGATTATAACCATCTCTAATCTTTGGAATCCCCTCAAATTCCTTATAAGATTTTCCATATTTCACATTGTCAGAAACTTAGATGCATTTGCAAGTCTAAAAGAGTGGATAGAGTTTCTACAACATTATGCATTATAATGCATTACTAGTCTAACCTGGAAATAGTTGATCAGATGGCAAGCATGTCGACCAACTGGACCCACGTAAATTTCTTCCCCTCCTCTCTTCAATAAAAATAACTGTAAGGAGAAGCAAAGTAATTAGATCTAACACTTGGCCAAAGAAAGGAATAAATCGTGTAAAGATCCGGTCCAAATGGCTCTTGCTCAGGTGGAAGGTCCAAGTAATTAGATCAGGCTATTATATGTTATTATTTCTTAACAAATACAAAAGTTTCACCTCATCAAAAGAATCGAAAATGTCAATGCTAGGCTGATGTATTGTGCACACAACAGTTCTCCCAGTGTCAACTGTGTTCCTCACTGTTCGCATCACTATGGCTGCTGCCCTGGCATCAAGACCAGAGGTTGGCTCATCCATAAAGATTATAGATGGGTTCGCAACGAGCTCGACAGCAACTGTCAGCCGCTTTCGCTGTTCGATTGACAGACCATTTACCCCAGGCAATCCAACAAGTGCTTCTCTTAAAGAGGTGAGCTCAACAAGTTCCATGACTTCTTCAATGAACATCTGAAATCCATCAATTCAGGTTATTAGTGAAGCAAAGTTTCATGCTTTTGAATGAGAAAAGGTGCGGGAAGTGATAAATTATACCTTTCTTGTATCAGAATTGACCTCAGGAGGTAACCTAAGCCATGCAGAATAGAGCAGTGACTCGTACACTGTAACGTGTGGGGAGTGGATATCAGTTTGCTCACAGTATCCTGATATCCGAGCAAAAGTTTCTTGCTTCTTTGGGTATCCAGATATTGTGATGGTTCCCTCGATGTAACCACCCGTTTTTCGTCCAGCCAAGACATCCATTAGAGTGGTCTTTCCAGCACCACTCACACCCATTAGAGCTGTTAGAACCCCTGGCCTAAATGCTCCACTGACACCCTTCAGAAGTTCCAAATGACCCTCTGTAGTAATTCCTTGAGCTTTCATTTCCTGAAAGGAATTTGAAATGGTAATGATATAAGAATGCGTAAACCATCCCATTGTACAGAATTTTTGTATGAAACAGCATAACAAGATAAAACTATTTAGTTCATTGTTTCAACAAATTGCCTACAATTTTAGCTGTGTGGTTATCTTTCTGTCCATAATACATGGTTTCTTCTAGGGGTGGAAATTTCTGACACAAATAACACTATATACATATACAACTCAACTGACATGGCATGATTATTAAATTTCTTATACAGCATATTAATCATATCGGACATATAAACAACATGATTTTGACATGATAACTTGAACTGCCAACTCTAGTTTCTTCTTAGAAAAAGCATCAAAGTACCTGAGGCATGTCCACAGAATATCTGATTTCATCAAAAGTGATGGAAAGGGGTTGAAAAGGAAGAACCATTCCTCGCTTCTTGTTTTCTCTTGCTTCTCGAAAGCTGCCTGTGGCTGTAGGCTTGGATGATGTATTGCTTCCATTAGTACTGTCTCTTTCTGGAAAGTATTAATAGTAATCAATATCATCACTTATATCATGAGAGACAGAAATTAAATAGCAGTATCTTGTGACTCACCTGGAGAGTTCTTTCCTTTAGATGATTGATCAATATACTCTCCAGTTCCGATAACATGCTTCTCAGCATAGACCTCTTCTGATATTACTGCTTGAGGCCTGTCAAATGCTGCAGGAAATAATTATAAGATTATATATCACATGTTTGAAATCCTAAATTCCAATTGCGGAGACTTACGATTCAGATATTTTAGTGCCAAAGTAAAAAGGAGATTGAACAGGAAGATATATCCTGTGAGAACTCCAATTGCAATCCAATACCAATATGCTTCAGGAAAAAGTCCACGAGACTTCATGAAACTAACTCCCACTGACTCTGTTGAATTAGGAGGAAACTGCGAGAAATGAACTTATGATCAAGTACCGATTTTTATCAAGTTATTTCCTGCAATTCTTGGATTTAAAAGAAAAAGAATCTTACATGATTCCATCTCTCCCCCAGATATTCATTGGCACATATACCATTCTGAACATACATCATCGGTGAGAACCAGTAGCCCCATATCCACCATGGCCTCACATTATCTGATTTAAGACAATGGATTCATCTCCTTATCAATTTAAATTGCTTTCATAAGTTAAAAAAAAAAAAAAAAACAACTAAGTTAAAACATATTTTCTTATATCTAAGTCACCTCTTGATATGACATATCCTCCGAGAACTAGCACAGAAAGCAATGCAAACGCCCCAACTGTGTTAGCAATAGTTACACTCCTTCCTAGTCCAGCTGTCAGTCGAAAAAGTGCAGACGACATCTGGTGAGTAAGTAGGAGTATCAAGTACTGCTTGAAAAACCTGTCATCATGAAAATATTTGAGATCATTCTGGACCACTATGGGTGAAATATTCAGTGACGCTGCTTGTTTCCCACCTTTCAATATTTGGATCATAGCCTACAACATAATATGTCAGGAATACCCATGCACCCACTTCCACAAAGGTGATTGGAATCTTCAAAATCCATGTAGGAAGTGCATATGCCCACGAAGGGTAGAAGAGAAGGTCTCTTTGTTTGTAGAAGAAAGGAAGTTTCGTCATGGTCATTGAAAGTTCTGAGAATCCGTTGAACACAATAGTGAGGACTGTAAAGAAAAGGGCACCCATATATATTCCAGCATCCGTTTCTGTATCTTGGTGCATCTCCGTTCTTAGAAATAGTGTCATTGTTATGAAAGCCAGTATAACAAGCTGAAATCAATAGAAAACAAATGAGTAATTGCCTTAACTTCAAATCTTGTTCTAATCTCAAATTTCAATTATTTTCAAATCCTATGAAATATTTTAGCTTATATAGGATAGAATTTCTGTTGTTCCGTAAATTTGAAAGAAGAATTCGCTTTGTCCAATTTGCAAATTCCGCATCTTCATGTTGAAACTAGAAATTTCGGTCATGGACACTGATGTTTCAAATACTTCCAATAATATAAAACTAATAATGAAATGAAGTCATCTTAGTACTCACTTGGGTCATATTAAAAATGTATATAAATGAGTTTCTCTTCATGAGCAAATATTCTCTTGAAATGCAAGCTTTCAGGAGTTCCTTCTTGCTGACACCATACTTTTCAGTAGTTAGAGAATCAGGATGAGCTTTAGACTTGTCAAACTGTATAGCAAGTTCATCTCCTAACTTTCGACCAATGTGAAACGATTGAAATGCTTCAGAAAATTCTTTCACAGAAACAAAATTATAAGGCTGATCACGAAGCACCCAATACTGCTCTTGATCTTTCTTCGACGTTACCTATCAAATTCCGGTGAAAGAAGCAACTTGTGATTATCATTAATGAGCAGAACACTTTTAAAAATTATTGAAAATGCAAACAACTTGTGATCATCATGATAATTACTTCTTGCAAGAAGTCAGCAACTGCTTTCCTCTCAGGGCATCTGAAGCCCATGTATTCGAAGAACTCAAGCACATTCTCTCTTGGACCTTGATATACAATTTGTCCATCTGAAAGAAGTATTACGTCATCGAAAAGGTCATAAGTTTCTGGGGCTGGCTGTAGAAGAGAGATGAGAGCAGTTCCATTAAGAATGTGGATTGTCTGTCTCAGCGAGTTCACAATTTGGAAAGTTGTTGAACTGTCCAAACCAGTTGATATCTCATCCATGAAAAGCGCTCTGGCTGGTCCAACCATCATTTCCCCTACATAGATCAGAATACATTAAGATTTTTTTCCTCCTCTTCAAGGTTTAAAAACTGAGTTTTCTAAAGATAGTGAGGTAAAAGTTCCATATTGAAGTCCTGCGGTTGATTATCATCGGCTAAAAGTGGAACAGAGTTGTGCACTAGTATATAGCTATTGAAACCATGTATCTTTATGTTTCACCTGTTGTAACTCGCTTCCTTTGCCCCCCAGAAATGCCTCTTGTCATTTGATCACCAACTAGGATATCAGCACATACTTCGAGTCCTAAAATCTGAATAGATTAAACCGGGAAAGACTAATTAGACAGATTCCCTGAGTGCATTATTTCTTTACAGGAAAGGCATCTTGAGGGCACAGGTCTTTTAAATTTTGTTGAGGAAGTCTGTAATTATTCAGTTTGAACATTGAGTCTTCAATAAAATATAATGATACATAATGAGCCAACAAGACAATTAGTAGTAACATCAAGCTCAGCTAAAAGCACATGACTGGTATCAGCTGCCAAAAAATTATACCTTTTAAGGTTCAGAATGACGTTTTTAGAGTTTCCAAAAGCTGCTTTCAAACTATAATAATTGCAATTGCAAATGCAAAAGAGTAATGTCTTTCAATCGAGCTTGATGTTTACAACTAACCTTCCAATTAATTAGAGGTTTAATTTGCGCGATTATAATTTGATCATTAAAGACTTGAAAATATCAAATTAAGAGAGCTATTCAAGAAAACTCGAAAAAATGAGGCCTCAAAATGATTTCCACCCCCCTTTATTTAGACCTAATTGAGCTGTAAGTTTGTACCTTAAGAATATAATCTGTGACAACATTGGCCTCTTGCCCTTCTAGTGCAGCTGCCTACAGAGTTCCAAGCATTAAAAAACATACTTCATTATAAGATGCATATAAATATTTCTTGCTGTAATAAGAACTCAAAGAAATTGAATTTTAATTGAAAGTTCCACGAGCATGACTACGTCTTTACCTTCATGAAGATATCAATATCAGGATCTGGTTTGATATTTGCTGCTTTTTCCCTTCTTGCTAATTCAGCTAACATCTCTGCATTATTTCAGAATCAGATAAAAAAAATTTAGTCTAAACCCTCCACGATTATCCACATAGGACTACATATTCATAATGAATTATTGCTGACCGTAACGGGTTCCAACCCCTTGGCATCTTGCAGAGAACTCCAGTGTTTCTCTAACAGTCATTTCTCCTATATGGAGATCATACTGACTAATGTATGCTGATGTTCTTTGCGGGACAAACTCGTTCATCTCATGTCCATTATAAGTCACCTTTCCTGAAAACTGAAGTTTCACAAAATAACCATATTAACTAGTTAGGAAAAACACTTTGAAATGGGTTAATTCATTATGCCATTTGAATTCTTCTGCCTTCTGATTTATGTTTAACATACATGTTACACGAACAGTTGTCTAATTACTCGTCATTCGGAGTCATAAACAATGTGAGGAATTTTTGTCTGCTGTTTCTATCTTAAACAAGTTTGAGGAGCTCAAGAGAGAAGACTTGAATTCGCAACATTAGAGAAGGGAAAAAGCTCACATCCACCAGGTCCAAAAGTATGGAGCATGTGTATATGTGGTCACTAAGTCCTTATTTACATAATAAATTTTTCATTTTGGTGTTAATAAAATCACTATGGCCAAATCTGTTGTTAAATTCCACCAGAAAGCTGATGTCGTTAGTAAATAAGTCCGACTTGCCACATCAGCGTCACATCAGACCTTTTTCAAAAGAAAACAGGAATTCATTTTGGGTGGATCAATACAGTAAAACATTTCTATTTCGGGAGGTCACTGAAGTTAGTTTTATATGATCAAATATAAAGCATCAAGTTCAAACTTTAGATGTAAGAAAGTAGTTAACTTGATGTTTTTAAAATATTGAAAACTATATTTTAAAGATCATTGACCTTATAAACAGGGACCCACATGCACATACATGCACTTCCAGTTCCAGTACAATTATTTTATGATTCATTTAGCTGACGATTTCTCAACTGCAGACATCAACTACTGAAAGTGACAAAGATGAAAATGACTGCTTACCTTGAGTTCTTTGCTCAGTTTTCCGGCCAAAGCCAAAAGTAATGTTGTCTTGCCTGAGCTTGGCGGGCCTAGTAGCAACGTCATTCTGTAAAAAATACATCACAAGTGGTAAAAATGGTGTTTTTACACGATTTTGCTAGATAGATTTTTGCTATTTCAATTCACCTTCGAGGCTTGATGATTCCACTAACATCTTGAAGGATTGATAACGGTCTCTTTCTACTTGGAAGGATGTGAAGATAATTCAAGATTCCCTAATTAACGAACCAATTTTACTTTCATTAATTTAAGAAATTAACTATGCAATATAAGCAAATGAGGGATAAATTACATCGATGTTCATTCAAGTTTGATGTCGGTTTCACAAAGTACACCGAACTTCATTTCCTTTCAAACAAGTTATTGAACTTTTCTTTTTATTTCTACAGTAACTTTTGCTGATTCAACAGAAAAAATATATGGTAATAGTAATGTGTCAACCATTTGGAGATGATTTATTTTTACGTAGGACACGTAAAGTTATGTGGTAGCAGAAAAATGTACTTTTTATTTACTCCATATAACATCTTGTAGTTGTTGTTTTTTGAACTGTCACTTGACTATCATGTCATACGCAGTTGGCTGTCAAGCCACGCTTCAAGTAAGTCGTGGCTGGCTGTCACTGTATTATTTAGGCGACTTTTTTGTTCGGTTTGAATATTAAAATAAAAAAAAAAGAAAGTTTGGTGACTTTACTTTTCATGTATCAAGTCATACTTACAAGTTAGTCGTAGTGGTCACATCATTTTTCCAGTAAATGTTTTCGGGTTTAACTATCTAAATGACTATAGTGAAAGTTCCATGACTTTGATCAATAGATACCAAACTTGAATGACAATCCCTACAATTCGCCCAAGCAAATGATGATAAGATTATGATACCTCCAACAGATTAGCAGAGAAGTTAAAAATGGTGGGCAAAGCTCTACTTCCAACATAAGCTTCAGCATCAACATTCAAATGCTCAAACCTGACCTCAATCGTCGGCATAACCAATCCAACTCTGCAACCAAAAAAAAAACTCAAAAGCCCATAAACAAAAACACCACACAGACATTTCATCAAACACATAGCAAACCCTGATTCATACCTTTCGATGCGGTCCATAAGTTTGAACAAGAACTTCTCATTATCTTGCTCAGCAATCTTGACTAATCTCTCAAGCAACTCCCTTTTCTCCACAAAACCCAAGTTGTAAACATCAATTTCAGTGGATTCACCTTCTTTCTTTGTAAGAATACCTCTCCGAATGCGTAAATTAGTGGGTAGTTTCTCCAGAGCAGCCCATTTGAGAGCTTCTTCATCGTCTTCAATGCGTGATGATTGGGAGAAAACTTCGAAGCCAGTGTTAATCCATATGTTGGAACTGCTTATTCTTGCACTGCTTACTCTCGCTACATCTGTTAACTCCATTTTTTTTTTGAATTCTAAAAGTAGCCGTTAAAGATCATCTCATTTGGGGGTTTGGAGTTTTCATAATTGTAAAAATGTTTGATTTGCTCTGTTTTTGGAGGGAAGAAGAAAGCTCTATTTATACATAATCATATGATAAAAAAGTTTAATTAAAACAGGGTTAATACAGTTATAGTCCATGAAATTGATCTAAAATTTAGACATGTCCTTAAACTTTGGAAGATATTTCCATGGTTGTCAAACCCGGCCCAGTCAAAGACCCGGAAGAGCTAGAGGGTCAAGGGTTTAAGGTTCAATCGGGGTTGACCTGGGGTTGAACCGGAAGTCGATAACTATAGTAAAACGCTATTAATTTGAATTATATTTGACATATAAGTGCCAAATTAGCATTTAATTTGTTTTTATATATTTAATATATTAATTAAAAGGTGTCAAACTAGCATTTTATTTGACAACTGAAATATTGAAAAGAAAATTGAATAAAAATAATAAATGGAATTTAATATTCTAACATTAAACTCTATAATTAAACAAGTATTTTTTCTTTAAAAAAAAAAATAAGTATTTTCAAATTCAAAGCATTAATTTTCAACAAAGCATTAATTGGATTCTTTTCACTTACCAAAACAAATTAAATTCTTTCATAATCACATATTGAATGCATTTCCATTAAAATTTTTTAATTTTTTTTAGAAAAGTTGACCCTTTGAAACCCGCTAACCCGTGGCCGGATCCGGGTCACCGGGTTTTAAGCGGATTTCAAAGGGACTTAGGCTTAGTTTGGGATTGCTGTTGAAAACTGTTGTAGCTGCTTGTGGGGAAAAGTGTTGTTTAAAAAAGCTTTGTTGGAAAAAGTAGAAACTATTTGGTAAAAATATGTGGTTGATGTAAAAACAGTTTGATAAATACTTAGTAAATAATATTTTGAAATATGTCAATTAGTGATTTAAGACATAAAAGAACATAAATTTTTTAATGAAATTTCTCACATTAATTTTTTTCAATTTTTAAGGGTTTTTTTTTCAATTTTTGAAAATAGAGGAAATTACTAGTGATTAATATACAAATATAGTGACTAAATGTTTTTCGAAGTCTTTTATACGGAGTTTTGGTTGTAATATGTAGTAAGACTATTGAATATTTTTGTCCAATTTTTAAAATTAATTGTTATCTACAAAAGCTGAGAAATCAACTTTTTCCAAAAGCATGGGGTCTCTGCTTTTAGTGAAAGCAGCTTTTAATCAAAAAGCACTTTCAGAAAAAGCTACTTTTAATCTTTGCCAAACACTGTAGTACCTGCTTTTGGGCCAAAAGCTGATGTAGCTTTCTGCAACAGCAATACCAAACACAACCTTAATTTTTTCTACTTCCGACCCGATTTACCTTCCGAGTCCGGGTCAACCCGGTTCGACCGGCCGGGCCGGACCGGGTTTGATAACCATGGATATTTCGCTCACAGTTAAGTACAATATTAGTCACTCAACTTTAATTTGTTTGTTTAACTTGGTCAAAAAAAAATTGAATGATTAAAGTCTCATTTTCTAAAAATTCTAAGTCTTTAATTTTCGAATTCATTATTTTTTTAAGTTTTCTCTTTATGTATTCACTCTCTTTCCGTGCTAAACATCGTTAAAATTATTATTTTTTTAAAGAAAAAGTATTACATACCAATAAGAGTTAAATTTTGACGAGGCATAGGCTCGAACCTCAAACCTTTTAAGCAAAAGATGAAGTGATAAGTGAACCAACTCTTATTTGTTCACTGAAATTAATTTTACTGAAATTAAAATTGAAAAATTAAGATTGTTTATAATATCATCCATTTTTAGAGTTTTCTACAATGATAATTTTGATAACATACACTATTTTGTTTACTAACTATATCACCAAACATTTTCTTTAATGAGTTGGTAAGACTTGAGATGACATTATATGATTGTTTAAATGTTTTGTCTTAGTTGTATTCCATCAAGTGTAATCAACAATATTATACAAATTCCATTTACACGTCCAAGATGATGCAAATAGTTCTTCTTTCCTTTTACATTCTCATTAATATTATTTCTAAAAAAAATTAGGTAATAATTATAAGTCTATCCATCAAATAATAAATTCTAAAATGTATAAACTACTAAGTGAAGGTTCAAGTGTCCATTTAGTTTGTTAAAACAATAAAATTCGGTCCATTTTATTTTTTTCTTTTGTAATTTGTTTTATAGTTCTACTATAAACAACCGATATTAAGTTCTTAGTATAAAGTAAAGAAATGATGAGTAATATGGGTCTAAAGTTCGATAGTAAGTCCACAAAGCAGATAGGTCATGACCAAATTCTAAATCGCTCACACATGACCTTTTCAACTTAACAACTCGTACCAAAAACAAACAAACCATTTGATTATTGTAGAAACTGTTTGAACCAATGGCAAGGGCATCTGAGGGTTCAAAACCACTCAGAATTGCTATAAATAGAAGTACAACATCCCGACATGTATCTCTCTCTCTCTGTTTATCATAATTTTTATTAATTCATGGGCTGAATTGATGAAATATGATGGTAAATAATAGCCAATCATGTAGATTAACCTTAAAAAGAATATAAATAATTATTTAGTGATATGACTATTCCATAACTAAAAAACCAACCAAAATTAAAAGGTGTAGGCTATGGTCACTTTGTTTTTTCCTTACTTTGTCTATACTTTATCTTTTTCACCATTGGATTAGTTTTTAACCCATGATCCAATGGTTGACAAAACAAAGTAATGGTTACTTTGTGAAAAACAAAGTGACCATAGAATATCCCAAATTAAAAAAAAGAAAGACAAAGAATAGTTATTCTATTCTTTACATATTTCATAAACTAAACGAGGACTTAGATTAATCTTACTTTGTTGGTACTAATTAAGGAATCATCACTAAGCAAATAATCTGGGTACATTATTCTTGTTTATTGTTTATAAATTTTCAAGGATACTTTTTTTTTGTGAAAAGAAATTGTAGCTAAGGATACTTAATATGTTTCCCTAAATTATTGTGTTACTTTATTCAATTGTTTTTGACTTTATTTTATGAAAAAATATTATTGTAATTACAAAAACTTTATTAAAAGAAAAGGATTCTAGTAGGTCAAATAGATTAGATAGGACAAATTTGGAATATTGAGAATTGGTACTTACTTCCAACACTTTCTGCAAAGGAATCTTAAAAAAAGAATCTTTTAAATGAAGTGAAGTCAGCACATTTAAAAGTTCATTGTTGTCTTATACTACTAGCACAAAAACATAAAAAATCATAACAATGTGAATTAAGAAGAGTTTCCAGTTGAAATCCTACTCACCCATCAACAACTTGATTATTCCTTCTAGAAAATTAAGTCAACAATTTGATTAATATACTTATTAGCGATAGAATAAAGCATATTCTGTGACTATCCCAGACAGCTATATTAGCATTTTTTATGATGAAAAAATAACAAAACAAATTTAAGCCCAAAAACTTTTCACATTTTTTATTGGTATAAGTTACAAAAAACAAATATCGGAAGCAAGAATAATTCACCTTTAACACCAAAACAAACGAGGGCGGAACCACGGGATTGTGGAGGTACCTCGACCCTTTGTAGTACAAGTTGTGTGACAAGAGAAAATGTTGCTATTGAGAGGTTGAAGAATCCCTCTTAATGTTCATGTAACAAACTATACCCTTGTTAGGATACATAAATGGAAATTTATTTTTTATTTTTTATCAATTAAGGGTCAAATGATAATACTTTGAATAGACCAGAAACCAAATATGTTAGAGGTCAAAAGACAAGACCTTCCAATCAAGAACCAAATAGTGCATGCTCATATATACATGTAGTGTCTATATTGTCCGAATTCTTAGATCCTCCATAATTAGCTTGCGATTTTAAACCAATTGATTCTTCAACCCATGTTAATCAGGAGCATAATACCCAAACTGAAATATGAGAAATTCAATCAACAGAAACTGAGAAGATGAGACACTTCACGTTTGAGTTTTCAAACATGACTCATCAAAACACTTGACTCTTATCATTATTCTTATACATGAAGAAGCTTAAAGGGATAACTTGTAATGAATTTGAACTTTAAAGTCCATTTACAAACACCACTGAATTTCATTTTCTTTCAATAAATTCACTGAACTTTCTTTTCTATTCCAATAATGAATTTAAACGCCGAAATAGTGATGAGTTATCCATATTGAAAAAAATAAAAAATAAAAAATATATTTTTTTGTTGCAATGGAGGTTTCATGTGGGTTAAAGTAAATAAAAAATACAATTTTTTGAGCCATTTCATACGTAAAAAATCAATAATGTCCCATGGGTTTACCACATCACTATTTCGGTGACTTTCTCTGTCTAAAATTTGCTTGATTAGATTTATGGAATAAAAAGATAGTTCAATACTGGGAAGCAAACCTCAGATGCGAGTAACCATCTAAAAAGGTGTCATCTTTGCTGGAAGTTGAATGCTTTGATAGAGAAGGCAAAGATAAAGCTGAAGAGGAGACAAAACCCAACCACAACAATGGCACAAATGCTAACAAAGTCATTTCTGAACCCAAAATAACTCATCAAGAAATGTTCAACTGTTTCTCCAGTATCCAAAACATCGTTTATGTCTCCAAATTGTGAACCAACCAATCCGTACAAAGTCCAAGCAACAGGGCAACACCAGTAGTACCACTTCCACCATATCGGAATTCTCTGCAATCAACATCTCAATATTTTCAACTCATCATCACCTATGGTGGTTCTAATACATCCATGTCCATCAAACTAGAACGTTAGTAAAGTTCAAGGACTTTCAAGTCACAACATAAAGTTTAGGGGCCATAAGTTAGTAGTCATGTAATTTAAGGGCCATAAATGTAATTTACTCCATCATCTACCTATGAAAATGTGGAAAAGGGAAAAATACTTCCATAGCGCTTGTACTAAAACGCTACTAACATTATGGTCCATAAACTTCATTTTGTGACGTATAAGTCACTAAACTTTACATCATGCTAATATTAAACTTAAAGAAAAACTATTATAAAAAATTGACGAAAGGATAAGCCATTATAATAGGCATTTGACCATAATTTATGGTGATATGGGTAAAAAGAGAATCCACAATGTAATCAAACTTGTCCATGTTTCGTTGAGTTTTTTTAATAGATTTTGTTTGACGTGGAATTTAATGTTAGTATAATGTAAAATTCCAAAGGACTATCATGTCATAAAATTTAGGTTTAGGGACTATAATGTTTGTAGCAATATAGCTTAAGGACCACGATGTATAATATTCAAGGAAAAAAGATAACGAAAGTTACCAGAGGAGAAATGATAAATCCGGAAAAGAGGTTCCAGATGGCATAGAAGGCGGCAGCAACAGCAGCAGCAATGTTGTGATTGGGTGTAATGGCTGTAATCATCATTCCGTAGAAACTGAAGTATAAGAAGCTGAAGAACATGAAGAAGATGTACCAAAAGAACTTGCTTGCTTTCCATTCATATCCAATCATTCCATAAACTATAAGACCATAGATAAGAGTCTGAGCTAACACATAAGGAACTTCAATCGTTACCTGAAATAAACAACAATAGATTATTGATTTATGATTTCATTACAGATTATATTAGTCAATCACATTAATTAATGATTGGAAAACAAGCATTTCGAGAGCCTGATTTCTTCGGTTCTTGTTGATTAAGGTTTAAGCCTCTTATGTATCAATTTGACACCATTGAGCTATTTGATCAAAATTATAATTGTATACGTTAAACAGGTTTAAGCCTCTTATGTATCAATTTGATACGTTGAGCTATTTGATCAATTATAATTGTATACTTAAACCCTTAGTGACCAATAAAGTCAGCTTTCAATACAAATCTCAATAAACAAAGCACTGCTCATTTCATCTGCATCCAAAGTTTGCATTTTCTACAGTTCAAAAACAATTTTTTTATATGTCTGATGTGGTTAAGAAAAATTTGTAAGAACCTTGTTTTAAGCTGTTAAGATATAATTCCAGATGCAAATGAAATGAGAAACGCTCTTTTAACTGAATTAATTATAAACAAGAGGCTAACTCATTGCAAAAGGCATATTAAAGGAGGGTAATTGCTCACATATATGAGGAGCCATATGCAAGTAATGATTTAACATGGAACTTTACAGCTAACTAATTTGATAAAGAAGGGTTTTAATGTGTATGATTATAACTGATCGAGAGCTCAATATTTCAAATTGAGAGACCAAAGGCTCAATCAACAAAAAAATTAAAAGATTCAAGGACTTGAAAGATACTTTTTCCTTAATGATTTTAGCAGATTTCTTATGGTATAGAACAAGAATGAGTCAAGAAACCATAAATATTTACTTGTCCAAAGGCATAGGGCAATGCAGAATACATTCCAGCAGCTCTTTCTCTGTAAAAAACTGTTCTCTCAGTTGCTACAACTGGCTGCACAGATACAGCATTCTGTACTCCGATAAACAACAGAGCAACGTACATGGAACCTATAGCATTAAAAATATCTTGTTCCCTTCTTCTGCAGTTCATAAACATTTCAGACGAAGTTAGAGTAATGTGGAACCTATGTTACATGGAAGCACAAATTGATAGGAAACTTGAATATTAACGAAAACCGATAAATTATACTTGTAAAAAAGTATATTAAACAGAAACATCGGTCGCATGTCTATAAATTAAAAAAATATGAATATATCTAAAATGTTTTAAATTTATAAGAATGAATGTTTGGTTTTTATATATACACATTAAAAAAGGGCAAATACAAATTTAAACTTTTGGTTTTAAGCATTTGGAAAGATATCCCTATAGTTTAAAATATTTCAAACATGGATCGGAGTGTTTCTCCATTTGTAGAACAAATGTTTTCACTAAAACCATCCAAAATGTTTATGTGGAAACTGTTCAAAGAAATTTGTTTATGTGGAAACAACTCAAAACAAAAATTTCAACGATTTTTGCATCCCATTGTAACCCTCCTCACATATTAGAACATACTAAAGCAGAAGAAAATAAATAAAATGACTCAGATTCCTATTGCTTACTGACAGCTTTAATGAAAAAGTCTAGCTTTGCAAATGGAGGAAAACTCAAACCGTGTTTACAAACTTGACATCTTTTCAAATCACATACAGCTATACAAGTGAAATAATAGAGGATAAAGAAAGACTTTTATTCATTTTGAAAGCTTGTGGAAGATGATCTAGAAAATATTAGGAATTATATAGTTTCCAAATACTAACAATGAGTTCCTCTCAATCTACCGGGCGTTATGATTACTAAAATGGAAACAAAAAAATGAAACGCTTTAATATCAAAATTTCCGTGCAACATAGGTAGGAACAAGATCAGCCATTTTTAGATCTGCAGCATTTGACTTTACCTTTTACAGCCAAGGTCCCAGAAAATAGTTCCAAACATGAGAGCTATAACTGTTGTGAACAAGAGTCTGGCTGCATTATATGGTGGATTTCGCCAGTAGGACCAATGCTGCTTCCATAGGCAAGCCATGCATTGGGTTAAGAATGGCTGTGAGTATTTAGTAGGGAAGTATAAATCTTCGGAACCTGATTGAGGTATGCTAAGTTCTTCCACCAAGGCTTTGTTTACCCTGAATATTTCATCAACATATCAAATTATAAAATTTGTAACACAAGGTCGGGTAAATTACATTTATGGTATTTGAATTTTAGCACGTTTCGTACTTTTATATTTGAACTTCAAAATATTTAAGCTTAAGGGTGATGTACAACACTGTATGACCTGTTATTAAAGGTTAACTATTAAGAAGTAGCGTAAATCACATCTATGATACCTAAACTTCAGTATTTTAGAAGTTGAACTTCATTTTTGTACTTAATACTTTTCCTTTCCAGGTGGAGGACCAAACGTTAGAAAAAGGGTAAAACAATTAAAACCTCTCATTAACTTTACGAGATAAAAGAATAAAGAAACTAAGGTTATAGAAATATTCAAATTATACACTGTTATGTTTTTTTTATGATTCACATTTGATAGCAAATCATATGGACTTTATTTTATGTCACCACCAAGTTCAAGAACTATTTAAGAGTATTAAATCTTTTTTTCCCATCAAGTATCTCGAGTGTCTGACCTGTATAGTTCCGAACTCTTGTAGATTTCAGCAAAGTTAATCCAAAGAGCTGCTTCATGTGCTGCTGAAGTGATCTCCAACATCCAAGTCGCCGGATTATAATCATTCTTAATCTTAGGAACACTTTCAATAGCCTTCAAATTTTTAAGAAAATTATATCACCATAACAATGTAACTAAAAAGATAACATAACATAATTTCTCATGTATGCACACTCACCTCAAAATACTTGATTAGATTGTATGAATAGTGACCTATTGGACCAACGTAAATTTCTTCACCTCCTCTTTGCAATAAAATTAACTGTAGTGTCATTCAACATTGTTAAATACTGCCTCATATAGGGATAAATTGCACAGTTGGTAATTGAGTTTGGTGCCTATTTAAATTAGGCCATTGAACTTCCTTTTCTTCCAATGAAATCACAGGATTTCACATTTAATTTCGATGAAGTCATTCCAAACCAATTAGTGTTTACAAGTTCACCAAAATGTTGATAGGACACAAAATAGAGTCGATTATATACCCAATAGACGCCACATTGAGAGAAAAATATGAAAATTTTTTTCTCACTTAGGATGTGCACGTGTCATGCATGGTCCTCCAAGTAATAACAAATCTTAATTTCTAAATGTAAAATTCATCACAATCTGAATATGGTTTCACCCGTCGTCTTTTTGCCAAAATTCCAGCAAAAACAATAGTCAAAGATGATACGTGGGGGACACTTTAGCAAAATTGTCATGTGAAAAAGACTAGAAACGTATTAAATGCCAACTCACCAACGCCCCCAACCCAACTCATGGCAAAATTTTGCTTAGGTGTCTCCCATATGTCATCCATGGTGATCGTATTTGCTGAAATCATGGAAAAATGACGACACTGAAATCATATTCAAAATGTGATGGTTTTACGTTAAGATATTAAGATCTAGTAATACTGGGAGGACTGTGTGTAATTGACCCAACACACATATAGCTATCACGTGTCTACCACATCAACCTTAAACTTAAAAAATGCCCGATAAACAACTGACTTCTGTGTCACAAAACATTTTAATGAGTTTTTGTATGCAAATTGGCTGGAACAGACCTTGAACTTTTCAAGGACCTTCATTGCATTTACCCCATAATATAGTAACAAACGAAAATCAACAATACCCTAGCAATGAAATATATCTCACCTCATCAAAAGAATCAAAAATGTCAATGCTTGGTTGGTGTATTGTGCACACCACAGTTCTCCCAGTATCTACTGTATTTCTTACAGTCCTCATAACTATGGCAGCAGCTCTGGCATCAAGGCCAGAGGTCGGCTCGTCCATAAAAATTATAGATGGGTTTGCTACAAGCTCAACAGCAATTGTAAGCCTCTTCCGCTGCTCAGTTGAAAGACCATCCACACCAGGCAATCCAACAAGTCCTCCTCGTAAAGAGGTCAGCTCCACAAGCTCCATTACTTCCTCAATGAACATCTGCAATCCATAGATCATCATTACTCTTAATAATCTAAAGGTCTAATGGAAAAATGATGACAATAAGCTAATTTGGACTTTGGAACGAGTGCTTATCAATCAGGAAGTTGGTGAATTGATTTGCTCTAACGGTAATTTGTCATTAAATCAAATTAAACTCGTCGAGCTCTTTTTCACGACGGAATCCGTCGCTAGTTAGTAATTACCCAGGAAATTGAATTGTATCAAGTTCAAACTTCCTAATTACGATTTGATTAGTCCTTTTATGGGTTTTGTGAATGACTTGGGCCAATATAAACACATGTGAAGGTGTTCATGATTAAGGCAAAAGAACAATAGAGACTTTAGAAACACTATGGCTAGGTAAATTCTTGGGTTTGTGATGTTTCCTGAGCTCCATTGTTGGATTTCTTATGCTTCGATAAACAAGATTTCCCCACTATCGTGGATGCAAGCACAAATTGGCCGAACCACGTTAATTTTTCGTGTTGCTTATTTTTATTTTCTTTTCAATTGTTCTATTAACTTGCACAAGCCGATTAATCTCCTATGTGTTATGACAATGTGCAACCTTGAATTGGTAGGCAACTATTTCCATTCCCTATTACAAGAATGGAAGGAAAAAACTATTATCTACCTTTCTTGTATGAGCATCAACCTCGGGGGGGAGTCTAAGCCAAGCAGAATAGAGCAATGACTCATAGACTGTAACATATGGAGAGTGGATATCAGTTTGCTCACAGTATCCTGATATCCGAGCAAATGTTTCTTGTTTCTTTGGGAATCCAGATATCGAGATACTTCCCTCGATGTAACCACCGGTTTTTCTTCCGGCCAAGACATCCATTAACGTGGTCTTGCCAGCACCGCTGACACCCATTAGAGCAGTTAAGACTCCCGGCCTGAATGCGCCGCTGATACCTTTCAGAAGTTGTAGACGGTCTTCTGAAATACCTTGAGCTTTCATCTCCTGAAAGTAATATAGAAATCCAGCAACTTAATACAATGGTATAAGCATGCTTAATACAAGTTACGGCCATGGAAGGTCTGTTAAAAATGAGATGCTGAATTCTAAAAAAACTCCGAAGTAAAGTTTCTGTTGTTACTTCAAATCTTATCAAGAATTGGATTAATAAATGTTCCACACCTAAACGTGTAAATTTTTATTTATTTTAAAAAAAATAAAATTGTGCAATTGCATTTACATTAAATAATAAAAGAAAACCCCCACCTCTGGTGTGATTCGAACCCATGACCTCCTTAATCATAGGTAGAGTGTTTAACCGCTAGGCTAACACCTTCACCACACATGTAAATTTTTGTTGCTTGGTATTATGGACTTATATTTTGTCATGTCACACATCTAAACTTGTTAACTTCAGACCCCTGGCACCCTTATCTGCTTACTCTTCAAGCTTCAAAATTGACATGGCATAGCTGAGTCAGACTTTCACCTAAACACATCCCATGTCATGTCAACAAATAAGGGTGTCGAAGGTCCAAAATTGAGAAGTTAAAGTGTGTAATAGGTTCAAGTTTAAGTATAAGTTCAAAGTGTCAAGCAGTAAGAAATGTAGATGTGTAAATAACTAAATACGTACTAAGCCATCAAGAATTTGTGAAAGATATTAGCCTTAAGGTACAATCTGATACATTAATTTTATTTTATTTTTTTAATATACTAAGTATTCCTAGGGCCCAAACTTGTCCAAAAATTTCCAATTAATTTTGAAAACGACAAATTAGTCCTTTTATGTTGCTTAAAGAGACGTGATTAACCTCATAAGTTCTATGCTGCAAAGCAAGTGGAGATTTGGACAAATTAAAGCATGGATCAGTTTAAGCAAGTTTAAGGGAGGAAAATAGGTTACTTTAATCAAGTTTAAAGAGTTAATTGTTGGTTCAAAAAATTGAGCGGGGGAATCGGATTTTATGGCCAACTTGGAGGGGTTGTATATGTATTACTATTATACCTTTTTAAGGAAAAGCAGAAAAGCCATAAACATACCTGTGGCATGTCAACAGCATATTTGATTTCATTGAAAGCCATAGACAGAGGTTCAAAAGGGAGAATCATTCCTTGCCTCTTCTCAACCTCACTTAAGTTTCCCACTCTTGCACATCGTGTACCGGATGAGATACTCCTCTGCTTCTCATTTCCTCTAAATCCTCCATTTCTTTGAGCATTTTTTTCAGCTAAAGAATCTCTAGATATTACTGCCTGTGGCTTCACAAAGGCTGCCATGGCCAGATAAATCATCAAAATATTGATCTCATTTTCGAAATTGACAAGTTTAATACATCAGGGGTCTTTATATTTGGTCAAATAGTCCGATTGGCTCCTGAACTTTGAAGATATCTCATTAGCCCTCTGAACTTGCTAAAAAAGGCACGATTACCTCCATGAGTCCTAGCAATGCGACAGAGAAAGTAGAAATTTGGACAAACGAAAGCGCGAGTCACTTTAAGCAAGTTTAGGAGGCCAGTGCCACTTTAAACAAGTTCAAGGATCAATACATCATTAGCAATTGCATGGGCTAATGAGACATCTCCAAAGTTCAGAGGCTAATCGGATTGTTTTACCAGAAAGGTCAAATACAAAGCCCTAACTTATTAGGATAAATTTTAAATGTGACATATGGATACTTACGATTGAGATATTTAAGGGCCAAGGCATAGAGAAAATTAAAAAGAAAAATATATCCAATTAAAGCTCCCAGTCCAATCCAATACCAACATGGTTCCGTAAAAATTCCACGTTTCTTCAAGAAATTAACACCTACTGTCTCTATTGAAAACAGAGTACCCTGCAGAAAATCATTTGCAGAAAATTTATCAAACATGGTCAAAATAATCTTTCAGTTTGATTATTTTTTACATTGAACTGATCAAGGAAACAAATCTTACATGGCTCCATGACTCTCCAAGAAATTCATTGACTGATATAGCATTTTGCACATACATCAATGGGGATGCCCAATAACCCCACAACCACCATTTGTGCACATCATCTGCATCAAACAATGTATTAGTAATTAGAGAGGTCGTTGTTGATCATAAAAAGCTTGACATGCGAAACAAGGAAATTACATATGCAATCATAAGAACAAGATATTTACATGGTTCTTTTTTTTTTACTTGCCTACATCCATGGGGGCGGAGCACATAATTCATCAGTATTCGACAAGTTGGTGTAACACTAAGAAAATCTCATCCTTTACCCAGGTCCTTAACTCTCAAATCCCATGAGATACAATTACTGTACTCCCATAAGCTCACACATGCATATCCCGAGAAGAAAAGGTCAATTTCTTAGCACGAACAAATAAGCAAACAAGTATTCCTATATAGCCTAAAACAACTATTTCTAGTACTGATTCCAAAGCACACTAAGAAGGATTCTAGACGATGCCTCAAGTAAAATGTAAAACAGTAAAACTTATAAGCAGATTTGGCCCCGGAACTTTAGAGATATTTTATTAGACCCTATACTTGCTTAAAGTGACCAATTAGCCCTTTGAGATTGCTTAACGTGATCTATTGGCTCCCTGAACTTGCTTAAAGTGCTCTGTTGGTCCCATAAGCTTGCTTAAAGTGATATGAGGTCCAACTTGTCCAAATAACCACTTTGCTCTGCCACGTAGGACTTGGAGGGTTAATCATGTATCTTTAAGCAAGTTCAAAAGGTTAACAAAATATCTTCTAAATGTAGGGGACCACTTGGATTATTTGGCTATAAGTACCAGGGGCTGCTGATGTATTGAGCCAAAAGATGTAGCATAAATCTGTCTAGTTTACCTCTTGATAAGATGAATCCACCCAAAACTGTAATTGCAAGCAATGCAAATGATCCAAAAGTGTTAGCAACAATAATATTCCTTCCTACCGCTGCCATCAAACGAAATAGACCAGATGCCATCTGGTTTGTACATAAGAGTAACACATACTGCTTGAAAAACCTACCATCAAAATAAGACAATAAATAAATTCAATATGCAACTCTCGAACTTCAGAGGAAGATATAAGGATTAGACACTTTGACAGTTATATATGTCTGAGCAATGTGTCAATAGATCTTCATAAAATAACGTATCTTTGATACTATACCGATGAAGTCACATAGCACATTTTCCAGCCACACTTCCCCTGCAATTGCTCATGTGGACGCTTAATCAAGTCATCCACTCCACGCAAGTGCTATGTAAATCCATTAATATCAGGGAATTTGAAATCTATTCCATCCCTCTCTCTTTCTCTCTAACAAAATATATACTTTTATACTTGGACTTAGTTTTTGAGAAAGCATCTATATCAGCAGTTCCAGGGAGAGTGTTAAGACTTTTGATATGACTTTATTGGTACAACATCAAAGATGTGTCTTTTTATTGGAAACAGATCTTATTGAAACATTGTCCAAACATATTTGACCATCTATGTGATTTACCCAAAGATATTATCAAAATATTCCAATTTCTTACCTCTCAATGCTTGGATCAAATCCTATAGGGTAATAAGTTATGATCAACCATATTGCAGCTTCAACAAATGTGATTGGAATTTTGAGAATCCATGTGGGTAGAGCATATGCCCATGAAGGGTAGAACAAAAGATCTCTTTGCTTATAAAAGACAGGAAGTTTCAAAATGGACAATGCAAGCTCCGTGAATCCATTGAACATAAGTGTAGTAACTATGCTAAAAAAAAGAGCTCCAAGAAAAGCTGCAGCATCTGTTAGTGTGTAGCGATGCATCTTTGTTCTGGGGAATACTGAAGTTGCAATGAGAGCCGTAACGATGAGCTGAAAGGCAAGAAGAAGAAAAAGAAATAGAAATCATATGCACAAAATTGCTTTAAGTTGAATGTGCAAACACTCATAAATCCTTGGAACTCAACAGTTGACCATATAAACGTGTTGAGAATGACTCAAGTTCTAATAATAAGTGATTGAACTTTTAAGCCAAGAATCTGTTTTTAAAGAGTTTAGATTTTGGTACTAAGAACATCATTTATGGTTTGGAAACACACACAAATAAGTTCTAGAGATTCACGAACCATTCGAACCATTTTGGGCAAATTGGGCTAAAAAGGAAGTTTGCTAAGAAAGCTTATCAAAAGAAACAACAAAAAGAACACGATATGTTCTAATCTCCATGCCGTTAGTTTTATATCATAACAGAAACTTCATATCTAATCCATTGCAATTATGAAATTTCTGAAAATAGGAAACTGATTCATGTTCTGTTTATACTTCCTACATGTAAATATATTATTTTGAATTAGCTTGAAATATTGAACTTGTTTAATCACTGTCGATTTATAATAAAATGGAATCTCTTCTCTTCCATTGGTATTATATGAAATTTCAAATTCTAGTCGAAACTGAAAGTAGATTCTTGAAAAGTATCCCCATTAAAGGGTAGAAGCAACTCACTTGGATCATTTTGAAAATGTAGACAAAAGAGTTTCTCTTCATGAGCAAAAGTTCTCTTGAAATGCAAGCTTTTAGGAGCTCCTTCTTGTTGATACCATACTTGGTAGTTGTTAGAGCAGCTGGATGGCATTTAGACTTGTCAAATGGTGTAGAAAGTTCATCTCCTAGTTTTCGCCCAATGTGAAACGATTGAAATGCTTCAGCAAATTCCTTAACAGAAACAAATCTATAAGGCTCATCTTTACATGACCAATACTGCTCTTGATCTCTCCTTGATGTCACCTATCAAACATGGAGTTAATTCTAGGTTTTAATAATGGAAAAGGTATAAATTTAGCCCTATGGTTATTGAGGGAGAACAAATTTAAACTCTATATACAAAAACGTGCAATGGGCACACTAACATTTTGTAGATGGAGTAATCCAAACTCCATTAATGTTAGATCTAACATATGTCAATTTCCTGTTAATTTGATTCCACTTTTGCATCACCTGCGAAACAAATTTAGCCCTATGGTTATCGGAGTAGAACATATTTAGACTCAATGTATAAACCCGTACGATATCCGTACTAACTTTGGTTATACGTGGACACTAATGGAGCTTAGATGACACAAACATGGAACCAAATTAACTGGACATGGGCTTCTGTTAGATCTACTCTTCATGGAAATAATTGCACCATCTAAAAAATATTAGTGTTGAAATTGCATGGTTTTATACGTAAAGTCTAAATCTGTTTTATCCCTTTCAAAAAAGTTTTAGAAATTACTTCTTGTACGAAGTCAGCAACTCCTTTCCTCTTAGGACACTTGAAGCCCATGTTTTCAAAGAAGTCAAGCACATTTTCTCGTGGACCTTGATACACAATTTGTCCATCTGACAGAAGAATTATGTCATCAAAAAGATCATAAGTTTCTGGTGCTGGTTGCAAAAGGGAGATGAGAGCAGTGCCATTGAGAAGGTGGATTGATTGCCTGAGCGAATTCACAATTTGAAATGTTGTGGAACTGTCCAATCCAGTTGATATCTCATCCATTAACAGTAATCTTGTTGGTCCAACCAGCATTTCCCCTGAAATATATAGAATAAGCAACTAACAATTGCATCGGTTATTGATTGTAATAAGCTTGATATGCAAGATAAGATATTAAGCATGCAATCCATCTTCGTCTGACCGCATGGGCGAGAAGGAGCACATAACTCAATAACAATTGACAGATTTGTACAACAGTGAAGGAATCTAATCCCTTATCCAAATCTGTCTCTCTCTTTCTCTCAATATTATGCGGCCCGATCACACTCGAAAGTCCACACATATACACATTCCAAAGCAGAAGCTTCAAAACTCTCACAGAAAATAAAAAAGCAAAAGTATATTCTTTTTTGCACTTATAAATGAGTAATTTAAATGGCATCCAAATATGTTCAAGAGAGATTAATTAGATAAAAAAAAGATACTAAGAAAAAAACCCAACGGCCAATTAATACCAATTTAATTATCTCTCTCCCTCTAATACCTATTGTGAGTCGTTTCTTTTCACCACCAGAAATGCCACGTCTCATTTCATCACCGACCATTGTATCAGCACATTTTTCAAGTCCTAAAATCTGGCAAGTTAACGTAATATTCAATTAATTAAAATAGATTTAAATGTATGAATTTTAAATTGTCTCTATCCATGCTTAAATATTACCTTGATAATATAATCAGTAACTATACTAGTTTCTTGCCCTGCTAATGCTTCTGCCTGCATATGATAATAGTCACCTGATGGATTAGTTATCATACAAAAAACTCTTCAATATCAAGATAGCGTTCAAACATTGATATACATATGTGTGTGTGCGCGTGCAAACATTGATATACATGTGTGTGTGTGTGCGCGCGCGCGTGCACGTCTAACCTTCATATAGATGTCAATATCAGGGTCCGGTTTGATATTTGCTTCCTTCTCCCTTCGTAATAATTCTGACAGCAATTCTGCAAATTTGGAATTTTAAAGATTATTTAACTCTGACATTAATAATTCTAGATGAAACAACAATAGACAACAACAACAACAATAATAATAATAATAATAATAAGTAATCATGAGAATGACGATGCAGAAACAGTATAGCCAAATTGATCTTTTTCAATACAATTAACCTAAACAAGTAGTTATAATTGCACAAATTGAATCCTTGTAACTTAACAAAATGGTAAGCTATGAACACCACATTCTGATAAAAACATGTGGCTGATTTCATCGTGTATGATATCGCATTTCTTAAAATTCAAAACATATTTTTATATGTTTGATTGGAGGAAGGATAACAAGACTTCTTTAAACCAAAAAAAAGACCGTTTAAAATTGCAATGTCAATGCAAATTGAACAAGATACATTTTTAATCACGTTTGATGTTCATTTCACTAATTGAAGGATTCCATGTATGTGATTCGAGGCTTGAGGGAATACAAATCAAAACATCAGAGACTAATCTCTGAAAATCAGGAAGACCAGATGCCCTAGTATGCTCACCATAACGAGACCCAATGCCTTGGCATCGTGCAGAAAAAGCCAAAGTTTCTCTGACAGTCATTTCTCCAATATGAACATCATACTGACTTATGTATGCCGATGTTCTTTTTGCAACAAATTCATCCACTTCATGTCCATTATAACTTACTTTCCCTGTCAACTGAAATAATTTCAGGAAATTAATTAATTTACCATTATGAGATTAATTTGCTAAAGACTGATGTGATTTTAATTATGGTCTATACCTTCAAATCTTTCCCGAGTTTTCCGGCCAAAGCAAGTAGTAAGGTGGTCTTGCCTGAGCTTGGAGGGCCCAAAAGCAATGTCATCCTACAAATTAAATTAAGATTACAAATCCATGTAACCAGTACTACATATAGTGGCAGGCAAAAGAAGAGATCTTGAGGGGGGCAGTTGCCTCATGTCTGGACCGTTTAACGCTAAGGGGCCGCCTAAACCACCCCTTCCAGGATAGATTCCAATAATGTGGAAAGCAATGTTTCCTCTGTGCATCCCCTCCCTCCGCCACGGTACACACACACACACACACACACACACACACACACACACATATATATATATATATATATATATACATATAAAACAAAATACCATTCATTGTATGCTTACCTTCCAGGCTTTATGATTCCACTAACATCATGAAGGATCGGTAATGGTTTCTTTCTACTTGAGAGCAAGCCGAGATGATACAAGAATTCCTTTTGAGAAACAATATATACAAATGTTGTAAGATATGAATCATATAACAACTATATATTTAAGTTAAAAATCCTTAAGCCCAACATTTTAATTTAACATATTCAAACAATTATAATTTTTGCATCTTACTGAATCCCCGATCAATAGAAAAGTGTCTGTGTTATGAAATGAATTATGTACTTTTAACCGAATTTGACATCAGTGACTAATTATTTAATGTGTACGCTTATAATTAAATAAACCACTCATGTTATGTCTTAATTATAGAATAAAATCATAAACAAAATACATGCATACCTCAAACATATTAGTTGCAAAGTTGAAGACAGTAGGCAATGCTCTACTTCCAATATAAGCTTGTGCTTCAACATTTAGATATTCAAATTTGACTTCAATAGTTGGCATAGCAATTCCAACTCTGTATTAAAAAAAACATTAACTATCTATTAATAAAATAAAATAAAATTGGAGTGAATAGTTCTCTCTGTAAAAGTTTGACTAAATAGATTCTCGTATAATACGAAATTTGAAAGTTAAATTTATGATAACATCATCTTTGGAGAGATAGATAAAAGATCATTAAACAAGGGAATAAGAAGCCTGTTAAATTCTTATGTACTAAAAATACATTATGCATTGAAACTTAATAAAGAATTGATACATAAATTTTTAGGCTAGGTTAGGATTGACCTACTAACTTCAAAACGATTCAAATATTTAAAATTGTGATTATATCCTCTCATGTCTTTAGATGTCATTCTAATAGATAGAGCTGATAAAACTATGATTGTCATTCGTAAACACAACTCGAATCTCCCATATGTTTACATGTCATCATAAACAACAGAAATAGGCTAGGTTAGGATTGACCTGCTAACTTGAAAACGATACAAATATTTAAAATTGTGATTATATCCTCTCATGTCTTTAGATGTCACTCTAATAGATAGAGGTAATAAAACTATGATTGTCGTAAACACAACTCGAATCTCCCACATGTTTACATGCCATCATAAATAATAGAAATAGTAAATTTAAACTTTGACTAAACACATTATACAGATCCAACATAATATTAGCAGATCAGGCGTTTGTCAAATTCATTTTGGGTAAACTCTTTATTGGTTAGGCTTAACCTGCTAATAAAAAATAACATATATATTTAGAATATGTTCTTCTAAATTTTTAAGTGCCATTAACGGAGCTAGCATAACCATATGTGAACCACAAACACGATACTAAAAGAGCACGAGCCCAATTGGATTGACACGATTATGACACACAAAACAAATTATTAAGTTAGGGTTGATTCATCTGACATTAACCCCGATAATTAACATGACAGTGACATACCCGCTTACACGATTTCTCATTTCTATTTAAAAGTGACAAGTTAGTTTAATTTGGCTAAATACATCAGTGGCCCCCTCAACTTTGATTTGGCCAACTGACACCTATTTAAAATGATATATTGTCGCCTGAAACTTGCTTAAAGTAACTTATTAACCTCTGAACTTGGTTAAAAGATAAATACTTCAAATTGCCCAAATCTCCTCTGCCACGTAAGATAACGGGTTAATCAAGGCATGCTAAATAAGTTCAAGAGGCTAGTGGGATATTCTTAACATTTACGCAGCCAGTCGATATTTTAAACCAAGTTCAGGAGCTTTCATGCACCCAGTCTTTTAATTTGTAGTGCCAATAAAAAATACTTAACACATACCTCTGAATTCGGTCTCTAAGCTTCAACAAGAATTTCTCGTTATCTTCTCCTGCACTGCTAACTAACCTTTGCATGAGACTTTTTCTGTCTGCTACTCCAAGGCTATGAATATCGATCTCATTTTGATTGAGTAAGCCTCTTTTGATACGTAAATAAGTAGGCAATTTTTCCAAAGATGCCCATTTCAGAGCTTCTTCGTCATCTTCTTGCTGACAAGATTTGGAGAAAAGTTCCATTACAGTACAGTTTCTCCAGTTTCTTCTGAAACTGCCAAACTCTGCACTGCAACTCACTCTGCAGTGTCAGTCAGAACAAGAGGTAAATATGCATGGTGATATTTAATGTTGATTGATGAAGTAGCTAGCTCTTGATTGATTTCAGTAGGGTCCTTCACCTCCATTTTCACACTGCACGTTATATTAATTGCATTGCTGCAGCTAGCAAACTGCTCAGAAGACAAACAACATAATTACCACTGCATGTATATTTATTACGCCAGCAACTCCACTTTTCTCAGAATAAGGGTGAAATTTACAGTTTGGATCTTAAATTTCACTGGTTAATGCACCAAGGTGCCTAGATACCCCATATATCCATTTCAAAAATAAACATCAGAGGTCCCCTGTACTTGCCAAATATTCTTATTAGCCCCTGAACTTTAGAGATGTCTCATTTACCTCCTAAACTTGCTTAAAGTAATAGGCCCTACGTCCTAAATGGTGAAAAAAATTAAAGAATTGGACAGGTTGAACTACATATTGCATTAAGCAAGTTCAGGGAGAGACAACAGGTCACTTTAAGCAAATTCAGGGGTTTAAGCAAGTTGGAGGCTAATGGGATATCTCATATTGTTTAATTAGGGAGCTATATGACTCCTTCTATACGTGAGGCATCCTCCCTATTTGAGATACATCATACCTTTTTGGGTGAATTTGGGATTTTATATGCAAGGTTTACTAAGGAATATCACTTTCTATTTCATTTTACCAGAACAAAGAAATTTATTGGTTGAAAACAAATACAAAAAGCAAACTACAGAAGTATCCAAATTACCTCTGCAATGCATCTGAACTACCTCCCCCACCTTCTATTGTTGCAGCATACTAAAATAATAAATGAGACATGGTCTCAAGACCTGAATTGCAGTAAATACAAGTAAAATCCTTCACTGCCTTCCACCTAAACAAACGACCTGTCATTTGAATAATTGAATCCTTCCTTTGCTGATTCTGTTCTTTGGAAGCATTCTGCTTCAAGTAAATACATTGTTAATAACTGCTGTTTATGTTGAGAGAAACCAAGGCCACTCTTTCATGGTGGAGAGAGGTTTAGTAAAAATGGCCTTTGGCCTCAATTTAAACACAGAATTGACCAAAGCATTACTTTGTGTAGCCATACATAGATAATTCATAACAAAATGTTCAAGTATGAAATGTGCATTAGACATATAAGAGAACCACAGATATACACAGATCTGTTAGTCAAGGGCTTGATAGACATATAAGAAAGCCACAGATATACACAAATTTTGTTAGTCAAGGGCCAGATTATCCGGAATTTAATAGTACAAATCGAAGTATTGAAGAAATTTAGACAAGTTGAGAGGTTAAAATATGATAATTTTTTTCCGCATATATAGTTAAAGTACTGACTGCTTCACCCTGAAGTGCAGCGACATTGTATAATAGCCTTTGCAGAAACACTTGACAATAATAGCAGAATCTTAGGACAAGAAAAACTTGACAAGCTACGTATATCTGCAAGGCTTCCGTATTTTATCAAATATTAATTACAATTGGAGGTACGGCAATTGCTTTGCATAAAAGAACTTGTCATCTTTGTTGGAAATTCAAAGTTCTGATAGAGAAGGCAAAGATGAAGGCAAAGAGAATACAGAATCCAACGACAAGAATACCACAAATTCCAACATAGTCGTGTCTGAACCCGAAATAACTCATTAAGAAAGCTTCCACCGTTTCACCAGTATCTAGCGTATCCTTTATATCTCCAAATTGTGAAGCAACCAATCCATACACAGTCCAAGCCACTGGACAACACCAATAATACCACGCCCACCAGATAGGAATCCTCTGTCATGAACATTTACAAAGCTTAATTTTAGCACATCAAACTCTATTTCGAAAAGTTGAAAGAAAAGAGAGAAAAAGTTACCGGGCGAGGTATGATAAATCCTGAAAAGAGGTTCCAGATTGCATAGAAGGCAGATGCAACTACGGCAGCAATGTTATGATTGGGGGTAATGGCTGTAGCCATCATTCCATAGAAACTTAAGTATAAGAAGCTGAAGAACATGAAAAAGATATACCAAAAGAACTTGTATGCTGTCCACTCAAAACCAATCATGGCATATACTATAACACCATAGATAATAGTCTGAATGGCAACATAAGGGACTTCAATCATAACCTGGAAGGCAGAACAAATAGTTAGATGAAGAACAGTTACAATCAAATGCTTCAAAATCAGAGTATTTAAGCACATTTCACCTTCAATTAATTGATTTTACCTGTCCAAAGGCATACGGCAATGCAGAATACATTCCAGCTGCTCTTTCTCTATAAAAAACTGTCCTCTCAATTGCCACAACTGGCTGCACTGCTACAGCATTTTGTACTCCGATGAAAAAGAGAGCAACATACATGGAACCTATCGCATTGAAAATATCTTGTTCCCTTCTTCTGCGATTTATGAACATTTGGCAAAAAAATAAGTTCCATGGAAAACAGTTTAGCTTTTTTCAGATAGTTTGTTGCATTCCTTTGTACCTTTTACAGCCCAAATCCCAGAATATACTTCCAAACATCAAAGCTATAACTGTTGTGAACAAGAGTTTCACTGCAGTATACGGTGGGTTACGCAAGTATGACCAATGTTGCTTCCACAGGCAAGCCATGCATTGGGTCAAGAAAGGCTGTGAGTATTTACTAGAGAAGTATAAATCCTTAGAACCTGGTTGAGGCGTGCTTAGTTCTTCAATCAGGGCTTTGTTTTTCCTAAATTATTCAACAATACAATACATCAGAAACCTTTTTTTTCAACATGAAGAAACTTTTTTATGGTGTCATTAAGCAGTGATGTAATCTAATAATTTTACATTTCAATATACTATTCTCATAAGTATAAAGTATAACTTTCCAGCGTTCCAAAAGTATGACCAAAATATGAACAAGACCTTTGTTCCTGACCTGTATAGTTCCGAACTCTTGTAGATATCAACGTAGTTAATTCCAAGAGCTGCTTCTTGTGCTGCTGAAGTAATCTCCAGCATCCAAGTCGCTGGATTGTAACCATCCTTAATCTTTGGAACTCCATGAATATCCTGAAAGCAGATGCCTTGGAGTAAGTAGGAGAAAGATTTGTATAATTTAACTTATCATGCATTTGGAAAGCTAACCTTAAAATACTTGATTAGAATGTTAGAATGCCTGCCTATTGGACCAACATAAATTTCTTCACCGCCTCTTTGCAACAAAATTAACTGTCACGTCATAAGAAATTTTTTAGTACTGCCTGACACAGGAAGGATTGAAGCGATAAAGATCAGAAATTGCCTGGCCAGAAATATGTCTCACCTCATCAAAAGAGTCAAAAATGTCTATGCTTGGTTGGTGTATTGTGCACACAACAGTTCTCCCCGTATCTACTGTGTTCCTAACTGTTCTCATAACTATGGCAGCTGCTCTTGCATCAAGTCCAGAGGTTGGCTCATCCATGAAAATTATGGATGGGTTTGCAACAAGCTCAACAGCAATTGTCAGTCTCTTCCGCTGCTCAGTTGAAAGACCATCAATACCAGGCAATCCAACAAGTCCTCCTCTTAACGAGGTCAGCTCCACAAGCTCCATTACTTCCTCAATGAACATCTGAAATCAATCAATCATCCTTGCTCTCAATAATCTAGAGATAAATAGAACAGAAAACTGATTTCATAAGGACAGACAAAAATGCTCATGGTATGTACCGTTCTCGCATTAGAATCAACCTCGGAGGGTAATCGGAGCCAAGCAGAATAGAGTAATGACTCGTAGACAGTAACATGTGGGGAGTGAATATCCGTTTGCTCACAGTAACCTGATATCCGAGCAAACGTTTCTTGTTTCTTTGGATACCCAGATATTGAGATACTTCCCTCAATGTAACCACCAGTTTTTCTTCCAGCCAAGACATCCATTAATGTGGTCTTCCCAGCACCACTAACACCAATTAGAGCAGTTAGGACACCAGGTCTGAATGCACCACTGATACCTTTCAGAAGTTCTAAACGGTCTTCTGGAACACCTTGCGCTTTCATCTCCTGAAACAATAATGCAATAAGTTTAACGCATGTTTTTCTTGCAATTTGTAATCATGGAATGATGATTGAAAGTAATGACCTATGAGAACGTTTAAAAAATTCAAAAAATTGGAAATTTGATGACAACTTCAAACTTCAGAGACATTAACAAACTCCTCCTAATTAAGTAAACTTTTCTTTCATTACATCAAAATATCGAGGCTTGTCAAATCTCTACACAAGTCTCGAGGTATAATACAATGCATTAACAAAAGAAGCAGATAGACAAAGCTACCTGTGGCATGTCGACAGCATACTTGATTTCATTGAAAGCCATAGAAAGAGGTTGGAAAGGTAGAATCATTCCCCCTCTCTTGTTCTCAATTGCATCACTGAAGCTTCCCACTCTTGCACATCGTATACCAGATGAGATGCCTATATGGTTCTCATTCCCTCTTTCTGCAATTATTAATAACAGTAAAACTTAGAATGAGGAAGAAAGGCTAACAAAAATAGGAAACTCTGTGACTCACTGAAAGAGCTTTTTCTTGCTGTTGATAGTTCAACAAAACCTCCAAGTCTGTTAGCATTTTTCTCAGCTAAGGCCTCTTCTGATATTATTGCCTGAGGCTTCCCAAAGGCTGCAATTGGTTCAAGCGTTAAAATATTGGCCGTACTTCTAACAATAAAAATGTGACAAATGAGCACTTACGATCAAGATATTCTAGGGCCAATATGTAGAAGAGATTGAAAAGAAGAATATATCCAATCAAAGCAACTAATCCAATCCAATACCAGTGTGCTTCAGTAAAAATTCCACGTTTCTTCAAGAAATAAACACCCAGTGGCTCAGTTGAAAATAGAGCAGGCTGCAACACATGTATTTTTGGAAACTTGTCATGAATGTTTATTGGATCATGCTAGAATATCTCTCACGTTGATTTTTAGTTTCCCTCTTTAAACTGGTAAAAGAAACAAAGCTTACATGTCTCCATGATTCCCCGAGAAATTCATTGACTGATATAGCATTCTGCACATACGTCAATGGGGAGAACCAGTAACCCCATAACCACCACTTTTGAACATCATCTGGAGCACAAAAAATAAAGTGCGCCTTCAGCATCAGGATTCAAGTACCATGCAAGAATCAGGATGTGTACAAACAGACTTGAGATATGTAAAATCTGTTGCATTACTTGAGTTAGATATAATACGTGGAAATAATGAGTCGAACTTACCCCTTGACAAGACAAATCCACCCAAAACTAGAATTGCAACTAGAGCAAATGATCCAAAAGTGTTAGCAACGATCATATCCCTTCCAATTGCTGCCATCAAACGAAATAGACCAGATGCCATCTGATTTGTACAGAGAAGTAACATGTACTGCTTGAAAAACCTGCCATCAAAGAAGTTTAACAAAATTCTTCAATACGCCACTTTCAGTTACAAGAATCAAGGAAAAATAATATCAAGATATTTCCACTATTTTACCTCTCGCAACTCGGATCAAAGCCAATAACGTAGTAAGTTATGATCACCCATATGGCAGCTTCGAGACATGAGATTGGAATTTTAAGAATCCATGCGGGTAAACCATATGCCCATGAAGGGTAGAACAAAAAATCCCTTTGCTTATAGAAGACAGGGAGTTTCATAATTGACAATGCGAGCTCCGTGAATCCATTGAACATAAGGGTAACTATGGAAAAGAAAAGAGCACCCAGATAAGTCGCAGCATCCATCACCGTGTCATGATGCATTTTTGTTCTTGGAAATACTGAAATCGCAATGAGCGCCACAAAGATTATCTGAAAGAAAAGAAGTAACTTAATCAACTAAAAGGCAATTACGTAATACAATTCCCATTAAAGAAAATCTACTCACTTGGATGATTTTGAACATGTAGACGAAAGAGTTCCTCTTCATGAGCAGAACCTCTCTGGAAATGCATGCTTTTAGGAGTTCCTTCTTGCTGATACCATACTTGTTAGTTGTGAGTGCAGCAGGATGTGATTTAGACTTATCAAACGGTGTAGCAAGTTCATCACCTAGTCTTTGACCAATGTGAAACGACTGGAACGCTTCAGAAAATTCCTTGACAGAAACAAACGTATAAGGCTTATCTTTACAATCCCAATACTGCTCTTGATCTTTCCTTGATGTTACCTATAACAGGAAAAGTTCATCAACAAGCCCTAAACTAAAGTGCATATAAAAAACAGCAAATGCAATACAAATTAAATTACTTCTTGCAGGAAGTCAGCAACTCCTTTCCGCTCAGGACACTTAAACCCCATGTATCCAAAGAACTCGAGCACATTTTCTCGGGGACCTTGATACACGATTTGTCCTTCCGACAAAAGAATAATGTCATCGAAAAGATCATAAGTTTCCGGCGCTGGCTGCAAAAGAGAGATGAGAGCAGTTCCATTGAGAATGTGAATTGTATGTCTGAGTGAATTCACAATCTGAAACGTCGTTGAACTGTCCAATCCAGTAGAAATCTCATCCATGAATAATGCTCGTGCCGGTCCAACCAGCATTTCCCCTGCAATACATTCATAACTGTACAATCACATACTGAATTTGTACGAATCGAATCACATAGAAAACGGCATTCCAAAGGACTAAAAAAACATTAAACTCGATAATTAGAAAAAAATTCACATACATTAGAAATGATACGAGATCGGCTAACATGAACCGTCATAAAGAACCGTACAGCTCAAGTCGCGTCGGCAACATAAATTAAAAAAAAAAAATCACGCGCAGCAGGATCATCAAACTAGGTTTTCATAGATCGTAGCTTACTCAATTTGACAATGCTGAAATTTAGAATCCGTTTCGTCTCGATTCGAAACCCGAGGGCTACTACGGCATTCGAAAGCTTCGCCGGAAACTAAGATAATGTTCCGATGAGGTTTACTCGACTTCATGGAAGACGACATAGCGCGGTGGCCGGTGCTGGCGGCGGCGGTGGCGGGAAGCTATAGCGCGGGAAAGGATTGAGAGAAAAGGGCCTGGCGGTGAAATAGGCCAAATGAAGCCCAGGATGAGCGTTTGGGTTGGGCACGTAAATACGGAAAAGCTATAATTACAATCTCAACAACTGTTGTACAGGAAGGTTGTCGATTCACCTAGGCGATCTAACTAGGACCGATTTGAGCTTTTAAGTTTATTTAGGTATTCAAAATTTGACTTATTTTTGAATAGTTTTCTGACTAATTTTTGAATTATTCTCAAACGATCTCGGCCGCCTGACTAACGCTTAACGTCTTTTACTACAATGTGTTGACTGTCTCAGATCACTAACTTAGAAGCTATATTGGCTTCTTAGATATAACAAGCAATCTTATCTGCTTAAGGTGTCTTTTGGAGTTAGTTAGACTTTGCTAAGACACTAATTTCAGCATACATTTTAATCTCCGTGCGATTTAGTTTTCATGTACTAAACAATACAAATTTATATATAAAGTTTTATTAACAATATAATTTTAAGTTTTATTAATGAGTTATGAGTTGTTCTTTTCACACGCAGAATGCAAACAATAATTTCATGTTACAACCATCTTATAATCTTGAATGTTTGGACGACTAAATCAGATTTGAAATTGCACAGCTTTTGTTATTATTGAAAAATAAAAAAGCTCACTTGAAGTTGTACATTCTTTCAAACAATTTTTAGGCTATAATGTTATGCTATGTTACACGGACACAGAAAATGGACACATATATGGATACGCAAAACATTTTATCTACAATACAATCTTCATAAAATAGCCTGCAAAGAGAAACAAAAGCGAAATGGACACGGACACGAATATGATTATGGATATGTCAGCTACTAACAGAAGTGTTCATGCAATATAGGTGTTATATATATGAAAGGTGAACTTATTTCTTTATAGAAAGCACACGAATGTTCACATAAAAAAACTATAACAATTAAAATTAGATAAAATATTTTCATCATCTCTACATCATTTTCATACCTGTTGTGAGCCGTTTCTTTTGACCGCCAGAAATACCTCGAATCATTTCATCCCCAACCATAGTATCAGCACATATTTCAAGTCCTAAAATCTGTTATATTTCTAATCATAAATTAGTAACCTTTTTAAACATATGACCTTTTTTTTTTCAAACATATCAATTTTATTCTTAATCATTTATTAATTACCTTAAGTATATAATCTGTGACTACATTTGTTTCTTGCCCTTCCAATGCTGCTGCCTGCATACTCAATTAATCCATTCAATAAATTATTTATCTCAAATTAACAACATCCAATTATCTGAGAAGAACACATTACATAACACTTTAAGCTTGTTCAAACAAAATTGATAATCCCCCAACTTTGTAAAAAAAGGCTTTAACGATTACAAAAAAAAATTAATTTTGACTTCACCTTTTATTCTAGTAATTTTGTCTTTTTGAAAAAAAAGTTTAGATAAAGTGAAATTGAGACAATTTAGTGAGCAACAAATCACTCAAAGCAAATTCAAATGGGAACTAGATCTCCGTCAAAAAAAAAAATGGGAACTAGATCATTTTAAATAGTTTCAGTTAAGTAGCGTAAATAGATTTCAGTTAATACGCTACTTTAAGCAAGTTGAGACGATCAATTCATAAATTAAATGGGCCAGTCAAAATGTGTAGGAGTCTTAATGCAATATGTCAGTTAGTTAATTTTCTCACCTTCATGAACATGTCAATATCAGGATCTGGTTTGATTTGTGCTTCCTTCTCTCTTCGAGATAGTTCTGATAGAATTTCTGCATATTTTCAAAAAAAAATAAAAAATTAGCTAATTCATTAACTTAATTTAAAAGAAAGCACTAATAATTAAGGTTATAATTAACTAATCAATTACCGTAGCGAGGTCCAACACCTTGACATCGTGCAGAAAAAGCCAAAGTTTCTCTAACAGTCATTTCTCCGATATGAACATCATGTTGACTTATGTATGCGGATGTTCTTTGTGCTACAAACTCGTCCATTTCATGTCCATTATAACTTACTTTTCCGGTAAACTGAAATATTTTAAAAAATTAGTTAATTTACCAATATCATATTGATAACCACTAAAGAATCGGCATATTGTAAAAATCAATTATTTTCACATGGTTTGTGACTAACCATGTTAATTTGGTCAGTCACTGTTAATTACCGTTAAATTTAACATCAATACACAGATCTAACGGTTACTGACCAAATTAACATGGTCATTTACTGACCAAGTGAAAATTACTCTGTAAAAGTTCAGTCGTATCGTTGTTGAAAGAGTATGATTGAACAAACAAAAATGCAATCTTAAATATAATTTTTATAGTTTTCCTAAAAAAAAATAGAAAAATAATGTTTGTAAGATGGTACAATTTGAGAGAATTGTTAACCAAAAATGGATTATTATTATTATTATCTCACGTGTTAATTCATGTTTGGACGCTGTCTTTACCGATCGATTTGAATTATTGATTGAATGTCAAATGAATTTTGATAAATTTATTGAACTGAATTGGAATTATATTTGTTAAACGGAACTGAATTTTGTTGATCAACTAGCAACTTATATAAGGCCTTACTCGGGCGGGCTAACATGAATCATTAACATTAAATTTAATAATGTGTATGCTAAATCTATTCTCCCAACCATGTCACCTACACCTTAGTGACCAAATTATATTTGGTCATTAAGCATTAAATTTCATCCTACAACCTTATAATTAAGAAAAGAATCTAAAATTCTCTCCGATTATGGTATTTTTTAAAAATATAAAGGACGACGGCTTCATAAAGAGACTATTTACAGTGTAATAAAAACAAAAAAAATTATTTAATACTTAGTGACATCATTAAAATTGTAGGTAAAATGTAGGTGATCGGAACTGTTTATTCTCCTCTAGTAAGGCTGGATCATTAACTTAAACTTACCCTTATAACTTAAACTTATCATTCATCACTTTTAATAAATTTAATATTTTTTTTTTTTGACGGATTATTAAATTTAATCTATTGTCATGTATATACATGTGAATATTAAATTTATCTTCAATATGATGACCTAGCAAATTAAATGTAGATCAGTAGATGTATATGTTAGAAAGGAAACATTAATGTCTTACAAAAAAACACATTCATGTCGGTACTTCATCAAGAAGCAATCTTATCACTTAAATTTTGAAAAGTCAGGTTAAGGGTAAATGACAAAATTAGAATAAATTTATAACAAAATTTCATAAATTTAATATAATTCTGAGTTTTTATGTTTTTTTTTTCTTAAGTAGATGTAATGTGGAATAATATCCATTTACTTTTTTGACTTACTTGTCAAAAATTACAGTTAAAAAAATATGAGATGTTTGAATGTATTTCAGTCTAACATTCATATGTGAATGTATTCTATGCTAACAATCATTATCATCATCTTATGGATTTACTAATATGTGTTTAATATATATAATGATGGAATAACTAAAATTTAAATGAATTAATTAGAATATAATAATTTCTCTCGGTCAGTAAAAAAAACATAATTGTAATATTTGATTTAGTTTTCGTTTAGATAAATTGAAAAAATAAAAAAAATTGGGCCAAGTACGTGAAAAATTCTATTGCGCTCCCGGAATACGGTACTTCTTTAGAAACATAAAGCTCAAGGGTTGATTCGGAGGTTATTTAGGGTATAACAAAATATAAAAAAAATAACAATATAAAGCACGACGAGTTAAAAATTAAAAATTAAAAAATTGTGACTTCTGAATATATATACATAAAACATTCAGTCCAAAATGATGTAAGCAGATCAAACATCCATTTGTTTTTTTAGTTTTTTTAACTTTTCTCTTATTATTTTTTTGCAAAATTGAAGATTGATGTTATCCCATTTTACATCAACTCTAAAAAACGCATAAAATTGAAATTATGTTAGATGTATGCATAAATTAATGTTGAAATTTTGTTATGAATCTATGCCAATTTTGTCATTTATACTCAGATTAAGTATTGGTTTCTTAATAAATTGTAAGTAATAGAATTCAAAATCAATCTGAATTCTCCGCTCATACTTATGATATTTGATCCGATCAGGCTAATTATAATCGAGATTGACATTTAAGTATTTTTGCTTCTAATAATTATAAATCTAAATTCATTTTATGGATGAGCTTTAACGGGTTTAAGTCGGGTTTGACTACATATCCAAACTTAATATATCAAGGACGTTGGCCAGCAACTTATATACACTTAAACTCAAATAGACATTGTTTGTCAGTTCAGATAGTCATTTAGTCCGTCTAGACTCAGCTCTCGAGTGGACCAAGTTTGGACAAAGAAAAAACGAATTTAAGGGCATGTTTGTTTTAACTGCGAGTTGTTGTTGCTGTTTGCTGGTTACTGTTACGGTTTGCTGTTTCTAATTCCTGGTTGCTGTTTGCTGTTTGATTATTAATGTTTGGTAAAATTATGATTAACTATTACTGTTACGATGTAAAATGATATATATGGACATGTTTATAAAATCAATTTAAAAATAATATTAAAATAATGAAATTTTGAAGGGCATATAAGAGATAACACATCCAAACCGTAAAAGATGTTTGAAAAATAGGAATTCTCTACTTTTAATAAAAGTACTTTTTGGATATTAAAAACAAAAAGTGGATACTAACCAAACACTTGAAACTCTCCTTTTTAATATGGAAAAGCAAAAAATAGTTTGAAAAGTAGTAAACAAACACCCTCTAAATTTACCTTTAACTCTTTGTGAAGTTTTCCAGCCAAAGCAAGTAGTAACGTGGTCTTGCCTGAGCTTGGTGGACCCAATAGCAATGTCAACCTGAAAAATTAAGATCGCAATTAAACCTAATTAAACTGTAGTTATGTAATTATTAATTAACTAATTAAAAGTTCACCTTCCAGGCTTTATAATTCCACTAACATCATGAAGGATTGGTAATGATTTCTTTCTACTTGGAAGCAAATGAACACAACTCAAGAACCCCTTTTTAAAATAAACACAAAAATTAATTTAATTGTGATTAATATATATATTTAAATACTCATAATCAATTGATAAAATTAAAATTTAGCATATGTAAACACCTCTAACAAATTAGTGCAAAAATTGAGTAGTGTAGGTAATGCTCTACTTCCAATATAAGTTTGTGCTTCTATATTAAGATGCTCAAGTCGAACTTCAATTTTTGGCATGTCAAGTCCAACTCTGCATTTTATAAAAAAAAAATAATAATTAATTAGTACATTGATTATTAATTATCCAATAGTTAATGCTAAATTTTACCTCTAATATATTTTCATGTAGCTATTCATTTTTTTTTTGAAAACCATGTAGCTATTCATTGGATTTAAAATGCTATGTATTATCAAAGAATTGTATTATCACGTGTTGAAATACCATTGAGAAATAGGATTTGCCAAAATTTAAACTTTAATTAGACCATTTAGTACAATTAAAAAACTACATGATATACCACGTCAATGGGCAGATTCTCCTTCACCTAGAAATTTAAACTAATAAATATTGTGTTTTTTTTTATTTTTTGGAACAGACTAATAAATATTGTTATTAATTTATTTATTTTACTAAATAAAAAGGATAATGAATTAAAATATAGGGTTTTTTTATAGTTACTTTGTAAAAAACAAAGTAACCATCACTTTACTCATTATCACCATTGGATTAATGGTATGAGATGTGATCCAATGGTAATAAAAATAAATTAGTGATTACTTCAAAGTAACCATAGAAACATCGTAAGTATATTATCAAATTAAAATTTAATAGAAAAATAGATATATTTTTGGATGAATCTGTATCCAAGAGGCTTTCACCTAAAATAGTAAGTCGGGCACGATCTAACTTGGTTTAAAAATCAAATTTTTCATCCAACCCAAATAAACCACCTATCAAATTAAAGAAGAATATCAAAAAAAAAAATCAATGATAAAAAAAATAATCTATGCATAAAAATAAAAATTGAAAGAGTAAAATTAATTATTTATATTAATTGATTATATCAAATCGGACCAAACCATTTCTTTCTATTTTTATGAATCTCAAGCCCGTGTTAGAAAAAATGAATTTTGATGAACTTAGGCCAAACAGATAGAATTAATGTTAACCTTCTTTTTCAAACATGAACATTAAACACTAACCAAAATATAGATGGATACCCAAACTCGTAAACATGTCTAATAAACAAAATATACACGTACATACCTCTCGATTCGATCTTTGAGTTTCAACAAGAACTTCTCGTTATCTTCTTCGGCAATCTTAACTAACCTTTCAACTAGACTCTTTCTCTCTACTAATCCAAGGTTATCAATATCAATCTCATTTTGATTAAACAAACCTCTTTTAAGACGTAAATAAGTAGGCAATTTCTCCAAAGCTGCCCATTTCAAAGCTTCTTCATCATCTTCCTCATGGCAGGATTTGGAGAAAACTTCCATTGTTGTGTTTTTTCTCCAACTTCTTGTGAAATTACTAATATGCCCACTACTATTTGCTCTACATAAATCATTACTCTCCATTGCTATATATTTTTAAAGCTTACACATGAAATTTATCAAAGAACAAGAAAAATTGTAGACTTTCGTAGGAATTATATTTTGATAAATGATATATATGTATTTATATATATGAATCTGCATGGGTCGCCATGCATGTATAGCTCTATGATTGAGATGTGATATATATTTGACATAATAGTTAAATTAAATGCAATTAATTACACACACGTAGCAGCTTGTGCAAACTAAGATATAACTGGACCAAAATCTAAATGTTTTCTTTATTATTATTATTAATTTTATTTCTTAGCGTTTAAAATGATGCAACTTTATCTCCAATTCGATCGACATGAACAATCTTATCCTTAATATATTAGCAAAATGCTTTATACTTCTTCACCCCAATACCATAACAATATCAAAAGTACTTGAAGGTACTAAGTCAATCAGACTGTTTTTTCCTAAACAGACTGAGTTACAGCTAAAAGCATATTTTAATAGATTATGAAAGTCAACAAAAACTTATGCAAGCCTAGTGATGCTGATTAGACTAGGTGTAAGCAAATTAGGAGGTCGATGGGAGGTAATTAGTGTATGTTTCTGGACAAGTTCCTAGTGTCTTGGAAGGCCAAGAAGCAAGCAACAGTTAGTAGATCCTCAACATAAGCAGAGTATATACCGATGGCAATTGCTCATGTTAAGGCCTTGTTCTTTATGTCTCAATTGAACTGAATTGAACTGAACTGAATACTACTGAATTGAACTGAATTGAACTGGAATAAATTACTGATAAGTCATAAAGAACATGGCTTAAATAGTTGTCTTATCTATTGAGAAGTTTTCAGGTAGAAATTAAGAAACCGGTGTCTTTATTTTGTAATAACCAAGCAACAATTGTTGGGAATACGGTGTTCCATAAAAGAATAAAACACTTAGATATAGATTGTCGAGAAAGTATATACAAGATGGTTTGGTGATAATTAACTCAATTTGTGAGAACTGAAAAGCAATTGGCAGATGTTTTTACCAAACCCTATCCTATTACAAGATGGTGCCTACACTGAAGGATATGGGAGCGGTTTTATCTTCCATCTTCAAGATTTAGGCTCCATTTTTTATGGTTGAACTGAATTGGTTGAATTTGGTTGAATGAAAATAAAATTTTGCTGAATTTAGTTAAACTGAATTTGACTGAACTGAATTTTGCTGAAATTAAGCAAAAAAATAAAATGGGGCAGCGTTAAAGGAGAAGGGGTGTTAAAATTATTACCATGCATTTCTTCTTTAGTTACTGTTAATATTGCATGTTGTTTCAGACTCAACATTCTACTTCACTTTTCGTTTCTATAAGCACTTGTTTACGAGAAATTATATGATGGATCAGGTTCACCATATAGCAATGAACTCATTCATTGTATTTTGACACAGTTTAATTAATAAACAATGTAAGATGTGTCACAACATATTTGGTTGGGTCCATTGTCACACGGTAGACTTGATTCACTCTAACATTTCTCCTGGTCTGTTAATTGTTTTTTTCTCTCGGTACGCATCGCCAAAAATTGTCTTTTCATCTTTAAAATTCAACAATTTAATTATTCTCTAAGTCTTGTTCAACAAAATTTCTTAAACATTCAGCCAAATTCAACCGATCCTGACAATTCCATTTACATCACTTCGATTCAGTTCAACCATAAAAAATTAGAGCCTTAATCTTTATGCATACCTAATACGAAATGTAATATAAAACAATGGATAATTTAATTTTCTTACATAGTTACTTAATATTGGAGACAAAATTAAATCAACTTTAATTTTACGGTGATTATGAAATTTAACGTTTCTCCTTGTTTGTTAATTGTCTCATCTTCTTTTAAAAATTCAACAATAGATCATGTTCTTTTTGTTTGAAAAAATTTGACTCATCAATTATTAAAAAAAGATTTAGAAAATCATTCCTACAATCTCATAATATTTGTTATTTAGAAAGTTAATTTGTCGAAAATTATTTAATGTTATAAACTTTTTAATAAGTATTAAATGCGTTTTTTCAACTATGCCCTCGTATAAATACCTAAAACTTGTAGAGAATTGTTAATTACAAAGAAAGTAATATAATAATATTAAAGCATTTTTTTTTGGGCCATATTAAAGCATTTTTAATTCTTTTTTTGGTAACAAAGCATTTTTAATTCTAATTAATGAATCTTTTAACATTCGAATAGAAACCTCAAACAACAAATATTATTATTCATTGCTAATTGATAATTGCAAAAGTTGGACTTCTAATTTACGTATTTTCTTTTATATTGACAATTGTTTCTTTAAAAATTGATAAGTTGATTTTTATTTCTAGGCTATGAGCATTAAATCGATCAACTGCCAACTCCCACCCCCCGCCATTCCGTTTCCCATTAAATATTAAAAATCTGGAACTTATTTTACCGATAGATAGATAGATTTATGAAGAAAATAAAAGGTTTGTCCAATTTTAATTAATTTTTTTAAAATTTTTTAATTTTTGATGAAAAGGCTCGTCCAATTTTTATTAATGAATACAAATCAATTTTTTTTTATTAATGAATACACGGAGCCGGTGCTATGCTTTGGATAGGAATACCAATGTCGGATAAGAGTAGAAATGTTGATGGGACGGGTTCGGGCTGGACCTACTGGAATTGTTTAATAAATTTTCTGTTGTAGTCCGGTTTAGCTCGCTAGTAAATTAAGAGGGCTTGAATTCGGGTTTTAAATCAAATCTTGAGCCTGTCCAAGAAAACCCTCTTACATAAAATAAAATCATGCAATTGTCTTTTTATGATATGTATTTAATTTATTAAAGATCACTTTTAATAAAAATAAAATAAAATAATCCAAATTATACTATATATATGGTAAATGGTTTAATGAATAGTTGTGTTGTGGTGTATTTTATATTATGTTCATAACATTTAATTTAAATTTATATAATACATATTACTTCAGGCCGGAACAGGCTGGTCCACACTAATTCTATACAATCTAAGCCCGAATAAAGCATAAATTTGCGAGCTTTATTCGGGCTTTGGGTTGGGCCTGTGAACATTTTAAGTGTCCAAGCCCATGGCTAGATCTAGATAAGAGTATGGTTTACAAAAATAAATCAGATAATTTAGACATGACATAAAATCCACAACCCTTTTAACATCTTATTCCACTGCAACCCAACAAAGCATTTGTTCTTTAGCTAACTCAACACTTCCTTAAGACATAATGCCTCGACCATAAGCACCTCCCAATCCCCTAGATGAACATGAGACCAACATGTAACGATTGTTCCATGACAATTACGACAAACCATACCAAATCCAACCATCCCCAAGTATTTTCTACAAGTTTAAACACTACAAGTTCAAACTCTACAAATGTTTTTTGAAATGTGTAGAGTTGAATTTGTACAGTTTAGAAAATACTTGTAGAGTTTAAACTTACATTTCAAAAAACATTTGTAGAGTTTGAACTTGTAGAGTCCAGCTCCAACGCTACAAGTTTCAGAAAATACTTGTAGAGTGTGAACTTGTAGCGTTTAGACTGAACTTTGCAAGTTCAAACCTTTATGAGTATTTTTTTTTTAATTGTACAATTTCAAACTTCACAAGTATTTTCTGAACTCTACAAGTTTCAGAACATGAACTTCTAGCGTTAGAGCTGAACGCGAAACCTGTCGGGAATGCGGATTTCAAACTGTGCTACGAGATTTTCAACATCATTCTTAGTTTTAAAGGTTGTAGAATTTTGAAATGCAATGAAATTAAACTATTTTCTTTTGAACTGAAAAGAACAAACTAAAATGCTCATATGTCTTAAAAAAAAAAAACTATTTTCATTTAAACTTCACATATGCATCTTATATATAACATCTTACGCATCTTAATTAAATTGACATTGAATTTGAAATATGTGTAAAAACACAGAAGATTTACATGAACTTTAAATCCATTATTGTATGAACAAAACTTTAGATGTTGGATTGGATTGTTGTCTTGATTCAATATTCAGTCTTCGAATTATCATTTTCATAAGTCACAAATTAACTTGGTTCGTGACTTTGTTTTTTGATTCACCCATTATAATGAGCTTTAATCCATCGTCAAAACTTCAATCATACATGAATTTGAAATTGATTGTTGTATATCTTAGATTGAATTGTTTTTTTGATTGTTGGCTAATTTGTTACAGAAAATCAAGAAAAAAAAAAGAATGGAAGAAAATAAGGCTATGATTATGTAGAAGATGAGTGTATATTGGTAAGAAGGTAAAATATTAGTTTGGTAAGAAAGGTGAAAAACACACTAAATACATAGATAAGCTTTAAAACAGGATCAATTTTGTAATCCATTTTTCTTTTCATAACAGTTGTTTTCCAGAAATAACATTCTTTAAGCTCATTATAATAATCACAATTTTGTTATACATTAATTTAATAATTGATTTAAAATATAGTTATGTTCTCATTTTTACATATTAATAAGTATAATAATTACAATTTTACTTTTTTTTTTTTAGCAGAGGGAGTGCACAAGGCCTAGACAGGAAAAACAGAAAAACAAAAACAAAAACTAAACTGAAATAATCCTTCCTATCAAATGACTTTCACGATCATCGACAAAGATCTCCTGGAGCCCTGCAGGAGGCACACCACACTCGTGATGACCTAAGGTAAAAGAGTCTGTGAAATTCGTCATCCAGTCAGCTGCATGGTTTCCTTCAAGATAAACATGAACTAACCAAATATGAGTAACAAACAACAATAATTATATAAAACAACATCTAAATCTTAATATAGCTTTTTTTTATGATGTCCTTATTTATTGAATTGAACTGAACTGACAGAATGAAACTTAATTTATTGAAATGAGATGGATGCTACTGAATTGAACTATAATGAATTTGAGTTATATTGATTAGTAACATTGAAGGGCTAAACTCGTTTACTTATGCATTGTTCTTTATGACTGAAATAAACTGAACTAAAATTATTGAATTAAACTAATTTAAAGTGCATTTACAGAAGGGAAATTAGTGAATTAAACCGAAATTACTGATAAAGCATAATGAACACAACTTTAATTTTTGTTATGCAAATTTATCTATAAGCATTACAGTTTAACACACATATAAAGTCATTAAACCCTTAACATAAAAAAATTTAGATTATCCAGATCAATACTAGTCATTCCCTAATGAGAAGATGACACGTAAGTATATTACTGATGTGACAACACTTGATTGGACGGAACCCGTGTGGGTCCAAGTTCATAGTAGAATTTTTCCTTAACATGAGATTGATTGTACTATTTGATAAAGTTCTAATGATAAAGATTTGAACTCTGAACTTCTCGCTCACGCAAAATTGAGCTACAACCAATCAATTGACGAGATTAATTGTATTTCTATTCCTACAAAACACATGTTTAATCGTGCTTTCATCTAACAATCCAAAAACGGGGTGGGGTGATCAGTTCCATTAAACATGAAACATGTCATTCAACCACTAAAATTAATATTGCATTACCAAATAGAATCTTAAACTATTTTATTTACATGTTTGATTTTAAATTGCAAAATAATTTAAAAATAAAAAGCTTTATGATTTTCGACATATATCAAATTACACAAATAACAAAAGTAATGAAGATATTTATTTAATAATTTATGTATGAGTGAAGAATTACAATCAAAATTGTTTATTTTGTCGGTTGAGTGTAAAAAAATTTGACATACCAAGCATTCATGTGATTATTATGTACAATAATACATTTATACCTTTAAACTTTTGGAATCCAGATATATATGTAAAGTAAGGGTTTTTCTGATAAAAGTAAGCTCGAAGTGTTAACACTTTCAAGACCATTTAGAATAACTGATTAATTGATTACGAAATTTTTTAGGTGATTAATTGATAACTTGATTATCTTCCAATAAAAAGGCAAATAAAGTAGCAAAATCATGAAACTATCATTCCCACAAAACTAGACTTATTTAAGCACAAAACAAGGTCACTAATTACATATTCTCTAGCACCTATAAATTGCATTAAAATAAAATAAAACATGAACTATATCCTAAAAATGGATGATTTCACATATACATGTAAAAGAACAGTTGTAAGTTCAAAACCTGTGCAACCAGGAAAATCCTTCCCGTTATCGGTTTTGGACAGGATAATGGAGCCGAATCACCTCCGAATAGTGTATTATTATAGAACTCCGCCAGGAAGAGACGACGGAGAGACAACTAAGAAGTTAAGAGAATCTATGTCTGAAATGCTAACATGTTTTCCTATAGTGACAGGTAAGAAATAGCAAAACCACAAAATTTCCTCTAATCCGTGATTAAAAGTATATATTACACTGTCGTTCGTATATACTTCACTTGATCGAAGATGACATTTAGAATATGTTTTTTTTTCTTTTTACCTTTGATTAGGATTATTATAATTAAATATAAAACGACGTTAGTTAGAAAAGCTTTAAAAGTTCAAAAGATATCGTTCTTGTAGATTTTAATTGTCATCTCTTAATTGAAATTTATAAACTGCTGGAAACGAGTCATATTAACTATTATGTATGGAAATATATATATTTTTTATTTTAAAAAAACTTCATTGAAAATCTAGTAACGTTGCTTTTCGAAAATTTATGGTTTCATCACTGCAGGTAGGTTGGTGAAAGATGAACAAGGAGAAAATTGGATGGTTAAGTGTAACGATGCAGGAGTAAGAATGGTGGAAGCCAAAATAAAAGGGAGCTTAGATGATTGGTTAGAAAAAGTAGATTCCAACAAAGAGTTTAAGCTTATTTATTGGGAGGAAATGTTTCATAAACCATATTTTTGGTCCACTTTCTATGTTCAGGTAAATGATTTCAAGATAGTTTAATTTATCATTCACTTTGATTGAATTTTCAATAACTTTTAATAAGTCCAGGAGTCCAATGTTATTAAATAATAGATCATTTGACATTGACCAACATATTTGATCAATTGTATATCCTTTTTAACTTATGTTATTAATATTATGCAAAATTTATTTAACACCATTTATATTTATTTTCAGATTACGGAATTTGAAGAAGGCGGGATAGCAATTGGTTTAAGTTGTTTCCATTTATTAGCCGACCCATCTTGCGCTACGATGTTTGTAAAGGCTTGGGCAGACACAACCTTAGGCCGAAAAATGATGACTCCGCCTCTCTGCCATCCCTTGCCTCGTCGGAGAGCCGACAACAAAATTTCTGGCCACCAAATCTACACCGACTTGATCAATTACTACAAATCAACAATTAGGCCTACAAATTCAGTTGCCACCACGCCCCACAAAACCATTTCTTTTAAGTTCACGGATCCAATGGTTCGAGCCTGCATAACCACGGCTCGAACCAGTGGTTTAAGAGCAACGACACCGTTTCAGGCGCTTGCTGGACTCTTTTGGGCAAGTATAAGCAAAATTAAAGGGAAAGAAAATGGGCTGATTGATATGTGTATTGGTTTGGATATGAGGAAAGTCTTGGGCCTAGATGAAGGCTTCTTTGGCAACTGTATGGTGTTTAACAAGGTCCAGACCAATTCGGCAGGATATGATGGTAATTTTCAATTTTTACTATTGTTTTTTTTTTTTTTTTATCATCACTATTGTTTTTAAATCTCTTAAAATAATGCAAAAATTATTTTAAAATAAAATAAAAATAATAGAATAGTATTTTGCACAAATATTTACTGTGGTGTTTTCTATAGTTTTTTTTAACCTTATCTTTGTTACTATTTGATTAATTTTGTATACACCATCAAACAGTGAAATTTATTTTTATAAATAATACATTTATTTTGAGTGTCATGTATTGTCGATTGTTGAAAGTTATTGTTAAGAGGATGCATTGATCAAGAAGTTAGAGCTAGAGTAAGACTTGAGAGTTCATAGGTCGATAAAAAAAATAATAATAAGAAACTCTATAGAAGATGTTTACATTTCTTTAAAATCACCCAAGAAATATCAATCAAACACTTATAGACCACCAAAAAGCATTTCAGATACTTTTAATGAATTTTAGATCCGGCATTGAATTATAGTATTGAGGCAAGGCCAAATCATCTCTCTCAAATGAAATTCTAATTAAAAGATTGGGGCAAGGCAAAAGCAACTCTCTAGATTAGCTAAAACTCATAGTATCTTAATTAACATCCGGGCACAAACTTTAAGTCATAATTAGTATTTTTAGTTACTTCGTTTTTTCTATAAAGTGACCATTACTTTGTACGTGTTTACTATTATATTGACTTGTATTAATTTAGGTGTGAAATAAACTTGAATTATTATTGTTTTTCTTATTTTCGGTAGAAGTTATGATTACTTTGTTTTTTTGTGTTACTTTATCCCCTTCACCATTAAATCAACTTTCATCTCACTTATCTAATGATGAAAATGGATAAAATAATAGTTAATTTGTAAAAACAAAGTAACTATAGGAAAGCTTTTTTCTAATAATTTTGAATAATTTTTTAACAGTTTATTTGGAATTATCAGGTGCAACTAGAGCTATTGAAAAGGAGATGGAGAAAATGGACAATCAAGTGATAATGGATTTGATAGGATGGCTAGAAAACAATGAGTGTAAATCATCTCCTCTCATAAACGGTTGCGATCTCATTTGTGCTAATTTAGGAGGAATTGACCCATATCTAGCCACGTTTGAACAAGGATATGAGCCTCTTCGTGTTTCTTATTATGTCGAACCATTCGCCGGAGTAGGCCATGTTCTGGTCTTACCATTATCGCCTCCGGGCGGTCCAATGAGCAGGGTGGTCATGGTTACGTTGCCAGAGACTGAGGTGGTTAAGCTATGTGAAGATGATCTTATTTTAAGATTCTCTCCAACTATTTTAATGAAAACCAAAAAATAATTTTTACAGTAAATAGTTACAGTTTTCTATATTTTGTGTAAAATAACGTATAATTTCTCATTACAAACCAAAGTTACTCCCATATTTCATTGATAGTACCCGCTAATTATAAGATCTCTACTAGCAAGTAATCATAAGATCCTCTATATTTGCAATCATGTATCGTGTTTTGGAAAACAAAAGATAAAATTAACTTTAAAATGATTAACCATGTTAAGTCCCCTAGATTAGAATCGTGTGTATGGATATTACCATACATAGTGGACTTTATTCAGAAAAAGAAATAATTTACAAAATATTTGATCAAGTAAGAACCAATTAATTGGAGAAAAAATGTTACCAAAAAAATAAATTTGGAGAAAAGATGTGAACATACGCAAAAATGAGAGATAATGGATAAATCAAATTTTTGTATAAATTAAACTTCTCCTCCCTGTGTATAGGTGGAACATATGAGATACCTGTATAAATTATAATTGGATATATATGTGATTGGTTTAGATCTACTGTTTCATTTTGTATTTTACATACTTGTTACAAAAACAAATGCTCATAAAAGAAGGTATAAAAAAAATTTGAATTCCCTTGTGAGATTAATCTCTTCTGCTCAATATTGTCCTCTCCAGCATCACCTGAAAGTATTCAAGTTAACCAATAAATTAAAAATTCCCAAGTTCAAATCTTTTATTAGCTAGACTCGAGTATCCTCTTCAAAAGACGGGCAACCTTATCAGCCCAAAAGTCTTCATTTCCTTTACAGATTAAGAACTAAAATTAAGATTTCTATGATGATTGCTAACTGTAAATTTGTAATTATAGAGAATAGTTAAGTGTTCAAAATTTATTCTATATAATTACAAATTTATAATTGTAGAATCCATGGCACGTGGCATGTGATGATTCCGTCCATTGAGGAAGAACATACGAAAATATAAAATGCACAAAACTTGATAATTAGTAAGTATCAAGAAAAAGGAAAAGAGAAGGTGGTCGAGAGAAGTACCAATTCTTAGCCACCAATATGTATCATAGGTCTATTTGTAGTTTTAGCTATATCAAACATTCCTGAATGTGAAGCTTTTTTCTTCTTCACCTAAACATGCAAGTCAGATAAAATTAGCATGAATAAATAAATAAATGCAAGCTCCAATATTCAAAGAAATTTTGTATCACTAATGAGAAAGAAAGAGTGCAAACTTCATACCGCTGCTCCTATTATTTTCCGGAGGGCATCTTCATCAGCACCGTCGCGAAGAGGGTCTCTTAAACTAACCTGCAAAGAGTTGCTTTGAGTAATTGACATTAAATCCGAAGAATTTTCAAACAAATATCATATGCATGAATTCATTGAAAGGTAATGTTAAACAACATAAAGGAAGCTAGAATCTTAATTAGAACCATAGACAACTTACCTCGGAAGGACCAAAGAGGCATACTTTAAAGTTGCCATCGGCTAGAAGTCTCAATCTATTACAACCACCACAAAAATGCTCACTCATTGATGTTATAAAAGAAACTGTACCAAGATGACCATCTATCTTGAAGTTTTTAGCTGTATCTGTTGGGTGATCTTGGAGTCTCTTTAGGCTATCAAACTTCTTTGTCTGCACATTTTAGGGGTGTTAACGCTACAACTAATTAAGTTTCATTTACAAATCTCCAAACAAGATTACCTGTCAGAGTTGTACCTTACCACTTTATCCAACATTTCTGCATAGGGAACAAGTTTCTTGAAGTTCCAAACATTCCCATCAAAAGGCATGAACTCAATGAATCGAATATTTATTGGTTTGTCACGTGTCAATTCTACAAAATCACAGATCTCATCATCGTTGAACCCACGCATTATAACACAATTAACCTATCAACAAAAGTAAAGAAAAAACTTTAGCATTCCCAAAATATAAAAAATGAAAAAGCATTATAGGAAATAACACAGGCACATACTTTCACCGGATCGTAACCATAGTCTATAGCAGTGTTAATCGACTCCATAACTCTTTCATGCCCTTTACGTCTGGTCATAAATTCAAACTTAGCAGAGACCAATGTGTCTAAGCTAATATTTAAATTAGTAAGCCCACATTCCTTCAATTTCGGGAGTTTTCTCGCAAGAGTAATTCCATTTGTCGTCATTGCCAATGTCTTCAGTCCTTCCAAGTTAGATAACTGTAAGCATATCTCTTCAATATCTTTTCTTATTGTTGGCTCACCGCCAGTCAAACGAATTTTATCGACGCCAGAACTGACAAATAGATTTGCCAAACGGATAATCTCATTCTGTGAGAGTAATTCAGGACTAGAAGTGAGCTCCACACCTTCATTTGGCATGCAATATTGACAACGCAAATTGCAGCGCTCTGTCAATGAGATCCTCAAGTAACTATGCATCCTTCCAAATGAATCAATTAGCATGTCTGAATGAGGATTACTATTTGATGGATCTTCTTGCAAATTTTCACACGAAGTTACATATGCTCTTGGCATTAATCTATTCAAATAACCATTATCTAATCTTTGATAGGTGGAATTTCCTGATCCAGAAGAAGACCCAATCCCAGAATAAAGCTGCATAGGAAGCGACAACAAAATTAGTAAGGAATGGAGCCACAACTTCATATACCTTAGAGACCTGTCGAGTCAAAGATACATTAGCTTATCAAGGAATCACAATAATAAAACATCACATAGTTTCATTAATACTCTGTATTCATGGCATGGTAGGTAGCAACCCAAATTGGAACGATGCATTGTCACGTAAGTGCTTCCACGCAAACATTTTTACTCCTACGTCACAAGTTTGGACAACATGCCAGCATATCTAATACTACTTTTACAACCCGACAAAACCGTTAGGATTTAGCCGTTACTCTCTTATTGGAAAGCAATTTAACAAGATACAAAAAAGCTGTAAAAATTGGCAATTATATTTCTAGTATTTGCAACATCAGTTTCACTCGCAGACCTAAAACAAGAAACTATATCTGAATGCATAAATCCAAACAATAACAACAACAAAGCCTTAGTCCCGAAATGATTCAGGGGGGGCTAACATCAAGAGTTATAGGTAATCGTGAAAACGCATAAACCCAAGCAATTCCACAAAAATGAAATGAGCATACAATTAAAAGAAGGCGAAAGAGAGAAAGGGATTATACACGATCCGAGGAGCACTGCATCTGAATCCACCTCATGGAATTGGTGAGATTAAAATGATGAACCTACAACACATTGCATCTACTGTTTCAGATAATAGAATTAATATTTCTTTTAACAATCACTGAACAAGGAAAAAGATGTCTTACAGCACGAGAATGAAGTCGAGAAATCAAAGAAACGCTTTTGAAGAACACCATCTTAATCTTTTACTGACTCACACTAGACAAATATCAAACAGGGGTTTGTAATAGAAAAATCAATTATCAGAAGAAAAAGATTTCGAGGAACAGAATAACTTACCCAGTAAAAGTAGCTATATGAAGATTGAAGAAATTCAATTGGGGTTTAGGAATTATTTGAGACAAGTGAAATCAATCCTTGTCTACAGCAGCGGATATTGAGTCGGAGAAGTCAAATAGGAGGAAAGGAAATGATTGACGTCTTTCAAAACATATATAGCCTTCCATGTGTCACCTGCTACTAAATGCCACCGTTACTTATCGTTCATAAGAGCAACCCCAATGGAAGAACTCCTCCAACTTCTTCAAACACTATTCAAAGAACCCCCCTTCAAGTCCTTCACTTTTTGCCCCAATGTGGAAACAAGTCCTTCAAAAAAAAGGTGGGCCCATGTGTCATAAATTTTTTAATTATCAAATACCCAAAACTATTAATTAAAACTTACAAATTCATATAATAATTACCTTACACAATTAAATAAACTATTAATTCAATATATTTATTTATAAAAAATATTTAATTAACTTTAAATTATTTAATTATTTCGTTTTAGAGTATTAAAAATCGGAGTCTCGAATTGTAACACAATAATTTTTTATTACGATAACAACACACCACATTTATTATAAATTAAAATTACAACAAACAACACTAAAAAAATAATTTAAGTGAAAAATACAAGAAAAAACACTGCATTCAAAAGTAATAAAATAACGCACTACCCATATGGTGCATTTCCCGGGTTGTTGAGGTCCGGAGGTCCTGCAATATTCCATACATGCTCGACGAGATCGTCCCTTAGAATGTGATGATTTACTCTATTACGAATTCGTAAATCTGCTTCGATACGATCTTGAACAGTATTAGGAGGTCCAGGCAAAGCAACAAAATCATCAGGCACACTAGGTTCTTCCTGAGGGTAGTCTCTCTGATATCCGCCTCGCTCTGCCTCAACAATCATGTTATGAAGGATTATACATGTGTCCATGATGTCATGAAGTTTATCTTGATCCCATAACCTAACAGGTCCGCGAATGATATTAAAACGAGATTGCAAAACCCCAAATGCCCGTTCCACATCCTTGCGAGCACCCTCATGTTTAGTTTTGAACAATCTTTTCTTGGGCTCAATCGGATTCGTAAAACTTTTGACAAATGCAGCCCATTCGGGATATATACCGTCAACTAGGTAGTATCCCATGTTATAAATCTTGTTGTTAAGAGTGTAGACCTCCTCTGGAGTTTGACCCCTTACTTTCTCACGAAACAAATGTGACCTGTTCAGGACATTAATGTCATTGTTTGTTCCAGCCATACCAAAGAATGCATGCCATATCCATAGGTCATGCGATGCGACTGCTTCAAGCATGATTGTAGGAACACCCTGATCACCTCGGGTGTACTGTCCCTGCCAAGCAGTTGGACAGTTTTTCCACTCCCAATGCATGCAATCAAGACTTCCTAGCATCCCTGGAAATCCGTGTATGTTTTCGTGCATTTCGAACAACCGTCTGACATCATTAGCAGTGGGCTTCCTGAGGTATACTGATCCGAATACCTCAATAACCGAGCGACAAAATAAAGATAGACATTCCAATGCCGTGCTCTCAGCGATCCTGAGATACTCATCTGAGCGATCAGCCGCCTCTCCATAAGCAAGCATACGAAGGGCAGAAGAGATTTTTTGTTTTGGAGACAATCCCAACCTCCCTGTTGCATCCTGTCGTTGAGTAAAATATGGAGAGTGGGCTTCCAAGGCATCGTGTATTGTCATGAACTCACTTTTGCCCATGCGATACCGTCTACGGAATAACCCTTCACCGTACACCGGGTGATCTCCAAAATAATCTCTTTCCAATCGCTCTGCAGCATCTTCACGATTCCGATTGATATATGCTCTACGGCGGCGAGTTGTGGCAGGAGGAGCTGCTAAGTATTGTTGGATGAGAGCTTCATGAATAGCGTCCTCAGTTTCATCCCAAAAGCTATAAACACCATTGCCTCGATTGAATTGTTCAAAATAGGGATCAATTTCATCATCAGACATTTTTTTGCTAGAGAATATTAGTTGAGTAGTTTAGTGGTGTGAAGAATGGATTGAAATGGTAGTATTTATAGTGCTGAGTGGTTGAGTATTAATTGGGGGTTAGTGGTTGAGTATTAATTGGGGGTTAGTGGTTGAGTATTAATTGTGATACAGTTTTTTGAAATACTCCAAACCGACAAAAAAATTTAGTGACTGTTGACACCGACAACTCGTTCACGCGTTTTCAAAAAATACGCTCAGATACAGTTTTTTGGAAAACTCCAAACCGACATAACTTTAATTACTGTTGACACCGACAACTCGTTCACGCGTTTTCAAAAAATACGCTCAGATACAGTTTTTTGGAAAACTCCAAACCGACATAACTTTAATTACTGTTGACACCGACAACTCGTTCACGCGTTTTCAAAAAAGACGCCCAGATACAGTTTTTTGGAAAACTCCAAACCGACATAACTTTAATGACTATTGACACCGACATAAATTAAACGCCTATAAATTCGTGGTCATATATGTGTAAATAACACAACTTTGCATTACTAAAGAAAATGGCTTCTTCATCTAATAGTTCTACGAATTTCCCCCCTAAGAAATTGATCGTTTCCACACTTAGCAAAAAAGAATGCGTATCTGAACTAGTGGAGTGCCAGCAGTGGCAAGTCCGTAATGACGGTGAAACATATTTTAAGCCAGCAATGTTTCATCCAGAGGCACCATTCATGTCGTGCTTCAAGCTCCCAGTAACAGGGGAGTTTCCTGCATACTCCTTGCATATGTTGTGGTGGTTGTGCTATATGCATTTCATACCGTTCGAGTTTTCTCTAACTGAATGGTGTAACAGTTTGTCTGGTGGAGGTATTCCGGAACTCGTTCAAGAGTTTCTACAATGGTTTATGCCGTTGCATGAGTGGAAAAATATGTTTAGCAGGGAGTTGTGGCAAAACAGACGATCAAATGGAATCAAACCTCAATTCAACTCCATCATTTTTCTGAAATGGTCAGAGTCGAGTCCTTCTTATGAGTTATTCCGTACGTTTCCATTTTCTATCGTAGAAAACTGGAATATGCGTCCAGTGGAGGTTGATATACTTCAACAATTTAGTGCTAACAAGAATAATTACCTCGAGTTTACCAGTGGGAACATACACAACTCTAATGCTCCTTGGAATATGTTGCCAGATTATTATATTAAAGTCGTTGAAGAGAGTAGAGAGATATGGGAACTGTTGCAGAGCGATTCGCCAGAATGGGAACGACAAGAAAGAGACAGAGGCGATTACGAGCAGTGGATGGCAAACGAGGATTTCGGCCCACACATGAACGACTCACCGGAAATCTAATTTAAGTGTGATGTATTTTTATTATCTTTTTTTTTAAGTGTGATGTATTTTGATTAAGTTTTTATTTTAAGTGTGATGTATTTTTATTAAGTTTTTATTTTAAGTGTGATTTATCTTGATTATCTTTTTTATTTTAAGAGTGATGTTATTTTCAATTATTAAGTGACTGTTGTACCGACACATCACTGTTGACAAGGACAATACGTTCACGCGTTTTACAGAGAATCAATAAGTGCTCTGAAAAGTTGCACATGGCATAATTGATGCGTTCTGAAAACAATAAAAGTTCAAGACACTACATATAATAAAAAACAACATAAATTAAAGAGAATAATTAAAAACATAAATAATACAAACAAAAAACAATAAAAATTAAAGACAATAAATGAAAAACAACAAAAATAAAAACTTAAGGCATACTAATTAAACATATCTGGGTATTTTCCTCTAATACGTGCGCAAACTATCTCATAATCCCTCATCTGGGATGCAGTAAAACCAGCAGTATTCCTCATCAGTGTATCCAAATCTTTCTGCAAAATCAGCTCTTGGTTTTGTTCAACTTTTATTTGATGCATTGCTTCAATTCTATCCAGATCAAGGGGGTTAGATGCAGAATTGCCCTTCTGTTTGCCTCTTAAGGCAGCCTTCGCCGCTTTTACTCCTTGAGGTCGCTCTCTCCTAGCCGAGTTTGCCTCACTAGAAGTATCACAACTGGACTCTACACCGGTTTTTTTTGCTTTCTTGTGCCATTCTTCCCATTTACTGTGACCCTTTAAAATTCTCCAGCAACCCTCATACAGAAATTGCTTATTTTTTGCGTGCCTTTGCTTAAAGAGTGATTTCGCAGCCTTTATTTGCTGAGCATCATCACATCCACTCGCACGCTGATCATCCATTTCTGTCATACACCCGACAAATAAATTCACATCTGTGCTAATGGCTGAAAATTTTATCATCGCAACACGAACCTTCTTAATCGGCGTTGTACCATTCTGAATCCGCTCGTTATATTGTTGGACAATTTTTGACCAGAAGTTTCCCAGCGTCTGATTGTTTCCGACAATGGAATTCTCAGAAATATCGATAAAAGATTTGCATAAAATTTCTTCAAGATCCCGATTCCACACATATGGTGGATCTTTCTTCGCCTTTCCCTTCCCCTTGTCTTGAGTCGCTGCCACCATCTCTTCATCATCACCACTATCCGGTATCTCGCAATCAACCGGTCTAGAAGGTGGCGACTCATAATTAATTTGAGCACCTCCATAGTTAAATCCCGGGGCTTGATTTTGAAAACCATATTGGTTGGGGAACTGATTCCCAAAATTGTCCAAAGGTGGACGAAAAGACCCGTAGTTATTGTAGAAATTTTGATGGGGTGGGTAGTTCATCGGGATATTTGGGTTAAAAAATTGAGGTCGTTGAAAACCCGGAGATATTTGTGAATTTTCAGGGCTTTCATTGACATTTTGAGAATTTTGAGAGTTTTGGTAAGAATATTGGTAATTTTGGTTACCCGAGTATTGATTATTCGGGTACCCGGAACCATAAGAACCTTGATTTCTATCCATTTTTTAGCTCAAAGTGATGAATTGAATACAAGATAGAGATAAGAGAAATTGTGAAGTTATGGAAAAAAATGGTCTCATATTTATAGATGATAAACAGAAATTTTAAATTTTTTAAATATTATTTTAATTAAAATTATTGTATGTAACGTATATAATTTTAATGATATAAAACAACTAACGACTCTTTTTTTCTTTTCTCTATAATTCTAACGGCTATTTTTTGAGATAAAAGCCAACTACAACCAAAAAAATCATGCTTTATTTAATTTTAATACTAAAAACTCATACCACTCTTTTTTACTTTTTCCAATAAAAATAAAACAAATTAAACAATTTTTAAAATTTTGTTTTTTTTTTATTTATTAGAGGTGGTGGCTGACCAGTGGGACCCACGCGGTCGGCCACCACCTCTTTTTTGGCACGGCCAGACGCGCCAGAACAGGCGCCTGTACGGCACGCGCCTGTTCTGGCCTATCATGGCCGTGCGTGCCAAATACCCTCCCCCATGTATCTGCTGCTCCTTTGCTTCGTTTTTTTTTTTGGATGTGCTTCAAATGAAGCACAAAGCCTTTGAAGCACAATCCAAATACTTTTCCCCCATTGATGAAGTACTTGAAGAACAAGTGTGAAGTACATGCATTGGGGTTGCTCTAAGTAAATCTACACAAATTTACGAGATACAATTTTCTTTCCGGGTTTTCATGTCCCCTTTACTATCCATCCAACATAAAAAGGAACTTCTATATAGTTTTTAATAAATATAATTCATGCCATTAAAATGGAGATAAAAAATTTCATCTCGAAATTTACTTTTAGTTACAAACAACGACAAATCTAACATATGCCCTCGAGGCATAAGTTAAGTGCAATTAATATATACACTATTTGGGTGTTCATCTACAAATTTTCAACTTCTTTAAATGCATTTCAACAACAACATGTATTTTATCTTTTTTATACAATTAATTAACATAATTAAATTTCTAAAATTTAAATTATTTTTTATTTAATAGGTGAGATTCTTAAAATATGAGCTACAGGTTTATAATTCGGATTCAAATTTGGGTTCAAGTGTTTAGGGTTAAGATTTTAGTTAGGAGTTCAAAGTTAGGATTAGAGTTTGGAATTTGGGTTCGGATGTAGGGTTTAGAATTCAAGGTTAGGGTTTGGGTTTAGACTAGGGTTTGGATTTAAGATTAAAGTTTAGAGTTCGGGTTAGGGTCAGGATATCGATTAATTTATAGTTTCGTTGGAACCAATATGTATACACTAGGGTTTCAAAAAAGTTATTATCTTATTATTTTATCGATTGATGTCGAATTTTACACTGGTCTCAAGTTGGGATTGTACAAATTATTAATTTTACCGAGTTATTAATTTATCGAGTATTAATTTATAGAGGTTTTACTGTATAAATAAATAAGTGCAATTGTAACGTCGAATTATTAGTTAAGGCAAAGTTAAAATGCCTTAGTCCTTATTTCGGAGGAGGTTAATGGGGTAATGCAATGTAAACTTTTCAATTAACCTTGTTTGGGAGTTTTTTAAAACATTAAATGAGAGTTAACATTATACTACCATTAACCTCGAAAACTTAACCTCCAAATCAGGAGGTAATGAAAGTAAGGTAAATATTTTAACTAATTTACATTCATTAACCTCCCATTAAATTCCACCATGGTTACACTACAACAAATATGTAATATTGTGACAAAAAATTATATGACAAAATATTTATTGTCACAATTAGTATACTTATTGCGACAAAAATTTCAATTGGTAAAAAGATGTAAAAGAATCATATAAAATTGTGACAAAAAAATATTTTATCAAATATTTTATCACAACAGATACAAATTAATAAATCTTGTGACAACAATTATTTGTCACCCATATTTCGTCACCATTAACTGCTGTCGGATTATACATGTGACAAATATATTCCTCATAATAAATTTTTTGTCACAATTTCAATTATACAAGATTTTATTGCAAACATTTTGTCACCGTAAATAATATATGATTTGACAAAAAAATTCATCCACATTATTGTGAGAAAAATTCATATGGAAAAATAATGTTTATCACAAATTTTAATTAACTTATTGTTACAAACTTATATTTAGTAAAATAATGATTTTTTACCACAGCCTAATATTGAGTCCTTGAAAAAAAGACCTAATATTGAAGATTTTGGTTAGGAAAAGATAAAGATAAAAATAAATAAAAGAGAAATTATCCCTCAAATTCCTTGTATCTTCTTCGTGGTTTACTCCAGATCTCAATCAGTTGTTCTGGTTAAAATTGTGTTGTTGCTTTGTGGTAGTGGCTTTTGAATCAACGACGAAAGAATTTTTCGGAGTTTAAAAGGTTCTGATGCATCTGAACTTCTACACCCAGGTATAATTGTTGTCTTATTCGTTTCTTTTTGTTCCATCTCTCTTCAATACTGTCCCTATTTTCGCAATTTCCTAATTTTCATTTTCATCTAATATCACTTTCGTTCAATCCCTATCATTTGACTTGTATGTTTGAAGAAACATACCTTTAGTTTTTTTCCGCTTGATTGTTCTTCTCTTTTCAGGTCTGGTGTCCTCTTCTTTTGGTTTATTGGTTTCTTTTGAGCAATATCTCATCCCTTACTTTCCCAATTGGGGTTTAATTTTTAGTTTTGTTTGCTTTAGGTGTGAAAACGGGGTACGGGTGGCTACTTGGTTATATTCTCAATTCAAATATTCGACTATTGTGTGTGCTGGTATGATTAAGAGACATCACCAGTTGATAATGTTGATGACTTATGTTTTGCAATTGAGGTTTGCATCAAATCATCTGTTGTTACTCTGTTTAATCTTAAATTTCACTGGAAGGCTTCTTTTGGGATCAAGCTGGTACAACATGCCTAATATAAGAAGGCTGCCATAGGCTACATTTATATATTGAGTGACATAAGGATCAAGAATGTTAGTCTCACTTCATGGGGATGTTTGCGAGTGGGGACCCGACTTTCCATGTTATTTATTTGTAATCTTTGGCATGTAGAGTGGAAAGAATGAGCTTTTCAAGATGAGAAATGGAGACTGGAAACTGGGAAGGAGAAAGCTTGAGTAAAACTTAAGGTTGTCAATATGCAATCTAGCTCTGTAAGTTCCACAAATCCTTGCTTAACATTTGATGTGAAAGTTTAAGCCCTGAAAACAAGCTGGTGACTTTCATTTGTTTTCCAGGAGTTATCACATTTCAAGCCTCCTTTCGCAAAGGATGCCTCTCACAACAAGATATTATTGAATCTAGCCTCTCTTGATCTTCACAATCTTGCAGTTTTCATATACAAGCGAGGTGCTACTCTCACATTACTTTTGGACTCTACCCTATGTTTCTCTTTCAGTCTTTGGATGCGATCAATATAATTAAATTCAATGTAGGTTGAGTTACTAAGTTGCCTTCTCCTTATCAGTGTGTATCTAAAACATACAGGATGCCGAATTGTTATCCTTCTCTTGAGGAGTTGTTATACGCATTTGTGTTAACTTGATTATATTCATTTATGTATGAACATGAAAATCAGCAGCGTAGGAATGTGTTGATGAAGGAAATAAAAGAAAAACTCAAGGTAACTGTTGTTTGGAGAGAGAAGCAATGCTTTCTTATTATTCTAAATGCGTGTTTTTCTTAAAGCATTTTTCACTAATGTCATTATGTTTTTGTGATTTAGTTTCACAAGATAACGGGTCCAACAGAAACGATTCGTATGCTGGGAAATGCTAATCCTTGCAAATGTTTATTTGAAAGTTCACTAGAAATAGTAGTAAGGCAATTCGCAATAAGTCGTTGCTATATACCAAGTTATCCAATCATGAAGAGTTTGCTGACTTCCTACGTGATTTTATTTACTACGGAATAAGAAATTACAGATTTCAGTATGGTTTGGCCCTAACTGTTTTGTTTCTAATTTTATGCTTAAGGTTTGTGATACAAAAAGGTAAGGATGGACAAGAGAAAAATTGTGTTATCTCAAAGGCAATGGGGGATGTTTGAAAGGTCACCTAGCTCTTGCTGAAGCTAAGTAAGGTTTTTGTTCCTCTCATTAATTTTAGTCATGTTGTTATCAACACAGTGGTTAAGTGGGTTGATCCTATTTGCGGAATTCATAATGGAAATATCTGTTTCTTTTTTTCTTGAATCAGGGGATCGTGAACTACTCTTGTAGAGGAAATAGTGCAAGTAATTCATGAAATTTGGTGTCTTGCTATGTTGGCTCATCCATCGGCTCTAAAGAAGCAAGTCTAGGTTATATAAAGTGATGGTAGCTTGCTGAGATGTCATTTCTCATCTTAAACATGGCTTAAGATTATTTCTTTTTGTCTTTTTCTTGTCAAATTTTGGGGATGAAGGTACAATTATAATGTAACTACTGTAATTATATTATTAATATAATATAGTAAGCATTTTAATGTGAAATTCTATTTCCCTAGTTTTTTTTTAATTGTGAATTAGTTTATGTTATTAGATAATATTTTCTTAAAAATTACAATTGTGAGAAATTTTATATAAAAAAAACAAAATTTAAACAAAGATACGTTTTGTTGAACAATAACAAAATTACTTTCTCGAAATACAGTATTTCTGACAATATAGTTTTTGTTGTAGTATATAATTTGTCACCACAAACCCCATTGCAGAAAAATGAGATTGCGAGAAACTATGTTGTCATAATGGGCAGATTCATGAGAAATTATAGTTGACACAATAAGATATGTTTTGTTGCAAGGAAATGGAATTTTGTCACAAAAGACATATTAAGAGGAGCTTATTGCGACCAGTGTGGTGACAAGCATTTTTGTCATTAAATATAAATTGTGACAAAAGTATGGGATATTTTGACAAATTAACTTTGCCACAACATAACATATTTCTTGTAGTGTTAACATTTAACTTTCATTTCCATCAATTCTCTTTCCGTTCCGTTACTCCCATTAATTGTTAGTGTATATAATATTGATGTATGTATTTGTAATTTAGCCTAATTAGGGTTATAGCTACACGTGCATAAGTAATCTCTCTATCAATGATATTCTAGGTTGCCTCACTTTTTTTATGGCATCAGAGCCACACTTCTAAAATAACACAAACCCTATTGCTTTGTTCGGCCGTCCTCCATTGCTCGCTTTTTGCCGCCGACCATGTCTACTGGATCATCCAATAATTCTGGGACCTCTCCCAACGTTAATTAAGATCCATTTTCATTCCTCAACCCCTTCAACCAATCAACCATGGCTGGATCCCTCAACTTTCAGTCTCCTTTCCCCTTGAATCCCCCAGTACCCACGCTCCACAGTCAATTTTTCGTAAAATTGACATCATCCAATTTTGTGCTTGCATGTTCCAGAATCAGCCGAAATCTGGAAAATTCTAGATTCTGTTGCAATTTGGGACTATGGTGGTGAAAGGAGGGAAAAAGAGAAAAGAAAGAGAACAAGAAGAGAGACAAAGAAAAATAAGAAGGAGGAAGAGAGAGAAGGTGGAGGGAGGAGGAAGAAGAAGGAAGGGTCACAATTGTGTCATTGTGCATAGCATAACTGACGGGGTTTTCAAAAATTTGGTCACACTTGTGTTGACCTGCATTGACTTAACATTGAATGTATGTTGATTGGTTGTAAGAGGTAATTTGGACTTGAATGAGAGGTTACTAATAGTTTCTGTACTACGTTGAGACACAATTTTATTTGAATACCTGTTTAAAAAAGTGGATATAATTTAGGTACCGCTAGTGTAATTTACCCCATAAAATTGAATAAACAAAAAATTACGCATATATAAAAGTACCATACCAAATACTTAATCGGTTTACTTAACATTGCTCATGTAAAATAATGCATTTGAATTTGTATTTTCACAAAAGATAATCATGTACTTCAATTTAATATGTTTATAAACATTTCAAGAAAAAGAACTACAAGCCTCATGTGATGAAACGATATCAAAAATGAAAACAATTTATTCATCCAACATATAGACCACTCTAGGAATTTACATTTTTTGTTTTAAATGTTTTTTTTTAAATGTAGAGATGTGAAGGAATTCAATAGTCTTGTTACTGCTAATCTTTTGCTACAAACTATTTATATAGGCTAAATCTTAAAATTGTCTAAAAACGTCATTTTAGTCTCTCAATTTCGAGAACGACCTATTGAGTTCCTCAACTATCAAAATATGGACTTATTAAATCTTTTTTTGATGATGTGACTTGAGTTAGCAAATGTGAAGAATAGTAACTTAATTGACAACTCAGTGTCATGTCATGAATAAGGACTCAATAAGTCTGAATTTTAATAGTTGAATGACTCAATTGGTCGTTCCCAAAATTAAGAGACTAAAATGACATTTCTAAACAACTTTAAGGACTTACATATAATTTAAGCCATTCATATATATGGAAGTCTCATCTCGTGATTTTAAGATTTTATCACATGTCTATAAACTAAATTTTTATAAGAAATTTTTCAATGTCTCCAAACATTTGAAACGAGGTCTTCTTAAAGGGTTTTTCTATGGTTACTTTGTAAAAAACAAAGTAACCATTACTTTGTCCTTTATCACAATTGAATTAGTGGTATGAAATGTGATCTAATAGTGATGAAAACAAAGTAGTGGTTACTTCAAAATAACCATAAAAATCACCCTACTTAAATCATTCAAAATCAACCATAATCCTTAAAATCCATCAAAATTTACATGAGTCATTCTCTTAAAAAAAAATATTTTAAACTCTTAACTCAATACACCATCCTAAAGTCAACTGAAATTTGCCAAAAATATTTGTCAAGTCAATTGAAATTAAATCCATGAAAATCGTTCCAAAATCAACTAGAATCACAAAAAATCCACCAAAATCTGTAGCAGTCATTCTCTTCAAAAAGTTATTTAAACTCTTAACTCAATCCATCCTCCCAACTGAAAATTAAAAAAATTGTAGATTTCAAATTTAATAATACCTATAAAAATGAAATTAATAATATTTATTATATAAAAGTGTATAAATGATATATATACAAAAAAGAAGTCTATTAATGTATATTCCATAACCGCTCTCATTTATATTTAGCAGTTAATGTAGAGTGTGAAATTGGTTAATCACTTGCATCATTAATATTGTTCTTTTATTTTTATTTTTGACGGAAATATTGTTCTTTAGTATAGACTTGTAAAGCCTTAAAAGAAAAGCTCTTAAATGGGCATAAATATACATGATCATTAGTTTCAGAAGTTGTAGAAAATTAAGGTACAACAATGGAAATTTTCTCCAAATCTTATCGTGAAGAAGATGATGAAGAAGCTCTTAAATGGGTAGCTTTGGAAAAATTGCCTACTTATTTACGAACCAAAAGAGGTTTATTAAATCAAAATGAGATTAATATTCATAATCTTGGATTAGTAGACAGAAAACATCTAGTTGAAAGGTTGGTTAAGATTTCAGAAGAAGATCACGAGAATTTTTTGTTGAAGCTCAAAGATCGAATCAAGAGGTATATTCTTATAATTTTACGGATTTATATGTAAGAAAAATTATTGCATTTCGTTAGATGATAAAGTATTTAAGTATCTATTGTGATTTGGGTTGATTGATCTCTTGCTCTTATATTTCAAAAGTAAACATTTAATTTAGTCAAAAGAACGTTACTCATTTCATGTGTCTAAAAATATATGTTTTTAACTCTTCGAAATAAGGTTAAACGGGTTTTTTTTTTACCGTTACATCATACATAAAAATGATTTTCAATTGTTATATTTCGTAAACATACCACATGAATACTTTTCTAGGTTTTTTTCTTTGCTTTTGCACTAACCATCAATAATAACAAACAAAATCCACATATACGACTCATGTGACTCGAATTCATGATCACCCGTGACATGGAAAATGTTAAACTCTGGATCGAGGATTTAATAATTTAATGTTATTTTTATTTTTTTTGCCTCTTCCTAAATTGTATTATGGGAATACTTATTCACGAACTGGGAATCCTCTCGGCCCATAAGCCTGCAACCAATATATCTAGGGAGGCTTTGAGGTTTAATAAAAATAAAAAGGTCTACTTTTTTTGGTTTTTTTAAGAAATAAAAAGGTCTACTAATCATGTCCAATTCGATCTATCTTTCTAATATTGATTATAAAATTTATACATTGATATTTATTTTTAAGTATGATTTTAATTTTATATATAGCAAAAAAGAACTTAAGATCATATTAATAGCACATAAAAATAATAGGGTAATTTTTGGAACGAACATATATGTTTATCAATTTTGTCAAAAAGATGTATGTGTTTATTTTTTTGACAAAATGAGGATTGTGTTTATCTCCGTTAACCAAAAAGTCAAAAAATCATTAACGGTGTTAAATGTGATGACGTGGAAAAGGGTATTTTGGTCTTAATTTATGGGTTATGATATGAAAAACTCATTTCTCACACTTTAAAGTTGTAAACACAAGAATGTTTAAGAAATTTATCGATACATAAAGACAAAAAACTCATTGCCACATCATCACATTTAACACCGTTAATGATTTTTCCGCCTTTTGAGTAACGGTGATAAACACAATCCTCATTTTGTCAAAAAAATAAACACATACACCTTTTTGATAAAATCGGTAAACACAAGGATTTTTTTTTTCCGAAATTACCCAAAATAAAACAGGCCGAGCGGTTTTAACATGTTCATTTGATCCAACCCACCTCGATCCAAGAAAAAGACAACATTTAACTCGTCTAAATATACTAGGAGTAGGATTTAATCTCAACCTTTTCAATAATTGATATTAATTTTATTTTTTGGCTTCAAAATACAGAGTTGGGCTTGTTATGCCCAGAATTGAAGTCCGGTTTGAGCATCTAAATATTGAAGCACAAGCTTATATTGGAAAGAGGGCATTACCTACCATTCTCAATTTTTTTACTAATTTATTAGAGGTGTATCATATCCTACATTTCTTACAATATATTAATTTTATTTATAGGATTATAAGTATTTAAATATATATTAATCAAAATTAATTTAATTTTTGTGTTTATTTTCAAAAGGGATTTTTGAATTATATTCAATTGCTTCCAAGTAGAAAGAAACCACTACCAATCCTTCATGACGTTTGTGGAATTATAAAGCCTGGAAGGTCAGCATATAATTAATTAAATAATTATTATGGTTATTGTTGATTTTTTGGTAATATGTATCACTGTTTAAATAAGATATAATTATAATCTCAATTTTACAGGATGACATTGCTTTTGGGGCCACCAAGCTCAGGAAAGACCACCTTACTACTTGCTTTGGCTGGAAAGCTTGCTAAAGATTTGAAGGTAATTCAACATGTAATGATATATAGGGATAATTAAGTATAATTTTGATAAATATATTTTGTTTATTTAAATTGTATTATTGAATTAGTTATATAAGTTTTAGTTTGATGCATTTTTATTATTCATGATCACATTTTAAGTGAATCTATATTTGTCAAAAGTAAGGTTTTATCTGAGTGCATAACAACAATTTTGAGTGTGATTAAACGAGTTTTAATTATTATTAAATAAACTAGTACACATATTCAATTAATGTAAATTGATCATTTACTTTTTTATGTTATTTAGTTCACAGGGAAAATAACATATAATGGATTTCAAATGGATGAGTTTGTAGCACAAAGAACATCAGCATACATAAGTCAACATGATGTTCATATCGGAGAGATGACTGTTAGAGAAACTTTGGCCTTTTCAGCACGATGTCAAGGTGTCGGAACTCGCTATGGTGAGTCATGGTGAACGAAAAAAATACTTTAATCGAGAGATGATCTATTTAAAATAGATCTGTTCACATTCGAGGCACTTGTCTTGACTGTTAGAGGTAAGAAAAAATTATCTTAATCATGGTTCGTCCCAATGCGCTAAAATCAATCTATATCATAGTAAGTATGAGATTAGTAAAAGTAAAAGCTGTTAGTCATTTCATCCACCATATTTGATACAAATTATTAAATTTATGTAAAACATTATTCATTTATAAGTATAATTTTCAAATTTTATTATTACAATTACATATATATAGCTTATAGGGATTGAGTTTGAGATTTAATTTTCAAGTCTAATCATAGTCCAATAAATTTATAAACAATAGACCGAGTTCCGACTAAGTATTTGTAGGTATTACTCCACTAGGCCTGTGGCCCTAGTTCACCTTAATCCAACCATAAACAAGTCTCATCTAAAAGTGCTTGATCGACGAACCTTAAACTCGAACTTACTAATCGCATAATTCTTTCATTTAAGTTAATTTCTACTTAACTAAAATTCTGCAGAAATGCTTGAAGAATTATTACGAAGGGAGAAGGAAGAAAATATCAAACCAAATCCTGATATTGACCTGTACATGAAGGTTAGAGAAAAAAAAAATATAAATTTTTGAAAATTATTTTGATTTTTGAAAGAGTTTTACAAAATTACATCTGATAATTAATCCCATTGAGTAATTATTACTATTATACGCAGGCAGCAGCATTGGCAGGGCAAGAAACAAATATAGTTACAGATTATATCCTGAAGGTAATATCTAATTATGGATTAAAATTTATATACATTAATTAACCAATAAATTGAGTATTATTTTTAGGAAAAATGAATAAATTGAGTATTTGATATTTAATTTAACAGATTTTAGGACTTGAAATATGTGCTGATACAATGATTGGTGATGAAATGAGGCGAGGCATTTCTGGTGGTGAAAAGAAACGGGTCACAATAGGTGAATATCAAATAATATTTTGATTCAATTTTACTGAAATTAATAAAATTTAAAACTCATCTAATCTGATTCAGTAAACACTTATGACTGTTGATATATGCTAACACCACCTTCTTTCCACTAATGACTCACCGGGTGAACCATCATGGAGAGTCTTGTCAGGTTTGATTGTTGCATTTCTAATAATAAAGTTAATCACATTTAAAGGGAGAAAATGGTATTGAAATAAGATGGCCTAAACTATATGCAAGTCTTTAAAGTTGTTCAAAAAAGTCATTTTACTCACTCAACTTTGGAGACGGCCTATTAAGTCCCTCAACTATCAAAATATGGACCTATTAAGTCTTTATTCGATGACGTGACACTGAGTTGGCAAATATGAAGAATATTAATTTTAATGCAAATTTAGTGCCACATCATCGAATGAGGACTCAATAGGTCCACATTTTGATAATTGAAGGACCAAATAAATCGTCTCCAAAATTGAAGGACTATGATGACTTTTTTGAACAACTTTAAGGACGTACATATAATTTAATCCAAATAAATTTGTGTTATCTTATTTTGAATAACAACATATATGGTAGGGTATTTATCGTGTTTATGTGAGATGCTAGCAACAATTAAAGGTACAATAGCATGACATTTGCATTGATGTAGTCATCATCCCTTTTCCCACAAACATAAGGTGATCTTTTACATATGTGGATGGTCTCCCTAATATGGTCGACATTGTAGGCATTATATGAGAGATGTTGAGATCAATTTGGCAATGGACCTATGTCATTAAACTTTTTGGTGTTTCTTTTATAACTTCATCGATTATTTCTCATAATTGTGTTTTTTTAGAATTCATGTGACCTATAATAAAATTAAAGGACCTTCTAATAGATGTGTGACAAGTGTATTACGGGCTTACACATATTGTATTTGTGTATATTCATAATACATTTGTCACACATTTAATGGGAGTTTCTTAAATAAAGTCAGAAGTTCTGAACTCTCTAATAATTTCTCTTTAATTATATAGATCTTTTGCTATCATTGTTGCGGTCGGTGACACATAACGCGAATTTTTAGGCTTTATTCATAAGTTAATATTACATTAAAAGAAATCATGCAAAATCTTGTTGCTTTGATACTGACAAGAAAGAAGAGATTTAAGAATAACCAATCGTCGGTTGGCGCAATGGTAGCATGAGACTGTGCTTGTTAGCGCGATCTGCGAATCAATCCCTACAAGAGCAATTGGGAGGAATTTAAATACCATAATTTCTGAACCCGTCTCGGATCCGAATTAGTCGGTTTAGTATGGGTTCGGATACTGGAAAACCAAAAAGAGGTTTTAAGAATAGGCAATTGAAATTTCACAACAAAAAATGTTGCCTTTTAACCCAAACCATAATACAAGTTAATGAAATTTTTATCATGAAAATGACCAATTAAAAACGTTTTCATGATTTTGGATATAGAACACATCGGTACTGACTTGTTGATTACCAACCACTTGTGATCGAAGAGATGAGTTCAATTTCTCCAAGAAAAACCACGAAAATAGGAAGGCAATTTGTAACATTCAGATTCAATACTACTACATAAATATTGTCTATTTTAGCGCAAATCTGTCATTATTGGATCTTGAATCGTACACTTTAAAATGCCCACTATGTGAGATTATAAACCTTAAGTATTTCCTTTTTATTTTATTTATGCTCTCATCGTTATTCCTTAGGCTCTATGTGCAAGTTTTCGTATTTCGGTGCCACTTAGTGGAAACTGAGTCATTACAGACCATAGCTTCTGCCTAGTTCGTCTCTAAACAGCACATTACACATAATGAGTCGGCTCTGATATTATAATGTAATATTTGGAATGGGAAAACTTCTTGGCGCCAAATCCCCGTTTGAACTTCTTGGCGCCAAATCCCCATTCGAACTTCTTCGCGCCATCTAACCGCCTTGTATTTTTCCTATTCAACCCCTGTACCCGCCAGCAGCACAGCGATGCCGTCTGCCATTACTTTGTCAAATCGCCGGCAGAAGATTATCCTAGCTTTCGGAGAATCTTTTGAATACTGTAGTTTCGATGGGGTATATATTTGTCGATTGAGTGGGATATATACAATTGAGTTTGATGATCCTGCTATATGTTCAATATTTTTCAGTCTTCGTCCTTCTCGATTCAATATAGTTGTGAATATATTGCAGGGGAAATGCTGGTTGGACCGGCACGAGCATTGTTCATGGATGACATTTCTACTGGATTGGACAGTTCAACCAGCTTTCAGATTGTGAACTCACTCAGAAATACAGTTCACATTCTCAATGGAACTGCTCTCATCTCTCTTTTGCAACCAGCACCGGAGACTTACGAGCTTTTTGATGATATAATTCTTTTGTCAGAAGGACAAATCGTGTATCAAGGTCCCCGAGAAAATGTGCTCGAGTTCTTTGGATACATGGGGTTTAAGTGTCCTGAGAGGAAAGGAGTTTCTGACTTCCTGCAAGAAGTAATTTTTGTGGCAATTAACGTTTTTATATTCATTTCTCGACTTGTTGATGAACTTTCCTGTTGAAATTTGATAGGTAACGTCAAGGAAAGATCAGGAGCAGTATTGGGATTGTAAAGATAAGCCTTATACATTTGTCTCCGTCAAGGAGTTTTCTGAAGCATTCGTGTCATTTCACGTTGGACAAAGACTAGGTGATGAACTTGCTACACCGTTTGACAAGTCTAAATCACATCCTGCTGCACTCACAACTAACAAGTACGGTATCAGCAAGAAGGAACTCCTAAAAGCATGCATTTCCAGAGAACTTTTGCTCATGAAGAGGAACTCTTTTGTCTACATTTTTAAAATCATCCAAGTGAGTATCGTTTCCTTTAATGGGAATAGTACTACAAAATGAGCATTTAAGAAGATTCAGAAATAGGTTGATGGTTATAATACCGTTGTGAAAGAGAAGAAAATTCCATTTAGATGATAAACTTTTGAGTTCCCAAGTTTTTGAAAGTGTTTGCAATTTCAACTTAAAACTTTGAACATATGATTAACTGCTTTTTTTCCCTTTCAGATTATTATTTTGGCCCTCATAGCAATTTCAGTATTTCCAAGAACACAGATGCATCATGACACGCTCACGGATGCGGCGACTTATCTTGGTGCTCTTTTCTATTCCATAGTGACCCTTATGTTCAATGGATTTGCAGATCTTGCGTTGTCGATTATGAAACTCCCTGTCTTCTATAAGCAAAGGGATCTTTTATTCTACCCTTCATGGGCATATGCTTTACCTACATGGATTCTTAAAATTCCAATCTCATGTCTTGAAGTTGCCATATGGGTGATCATAACTTACTATGTTATCGGCTTTGATCCTAACCTTGAGAGGTAAGAAAATAAAAATATCTTGATACTGTTTTTCCCTGACTTTGGAAGTGGCATATTGAAGAATTTTGGTGAAATTTTATGATGGAAGGTTTTTCAAGCAGTACGTGTTACTTCTATGCACAAACCAGATGGCTTCTGGTCTATTTCGTTTAATGGCAGCAATTGGAAGGACAATAATAGTTGCTAACACTTTTGGGTCATTTGGATTAGTTGCAATACTGGTTTTGGGTGGATTCGTCTTGTCACAAGGTAACATTGACTCATTATTACGTCACTCGAGTCTATTTAAAACTCGGGACTTTCATATAACACATTATGCATATCTAAAGTCAGTTTGTACATATCCTAATTCTTGTATATTAGTTGAATTGTGATGCTGAAGACATACTGCATTTTTGTGCTCCAGATGATGTGCAGAAGTGGTGGTTGTGGGGTTACTGGGTCTCCCCGTTGTCGTATGTGCAGAATGCTATATCTGTCAATGAATTTCTTGGGGAATCATGGGGACATGTAAGCTTGTTTCTTTGGTCTTTCTAAAGAGGGAAAAAATCAACATGAAAGATTCTAGAATGATTTGATAAATATTTATGACAAGTTACCAGAAATTCATGTGTTGCAGCCTGCTCTATTTTCAACTGAGCCACTAGGTGTTTATTTCTTGAAGAAACGTGGCATTTTCACTGAAGCAAACTGGTATTCAATTGGTTTAGTTGCTTTGATTGGGTATACTCTTCTTTTCAATCTCCTTTACACCTTGGCCCTAGAATATCTTGACCGTAAGTATCCATTTGACACATTTTCGATGTCGGAAGCACGAGCACTATTTTAATGCTGGAATTGATTGCAGCCTTTGGGAAGCCTCAGGCAATAATTTCAAAAGAGGCCTTAGTTGATAAAAATACAAAAGAAATTGGAGGGTTTACTGAACTATCAACAGCGAGAAAAAACTCTTTCAGTAAGACCTTTACTTCTGTTAGTCTTTCTTCCATATTAAGTTTTATCGTTATTAATCAATGCTGAAAGAGGGAATGAGCATGTAGGTCTCTCATCTGGTGCACCATGTACATCAGTGGGCAGCTTCAGTGATGCAATTGAGAACAATAAACGGGGAATGGTTCTACCTTTTCAACCTCTTTCTATGGCTTTCGAACAAATCAAGTATTCCGTCAGCATGCCACAGGTAGCTTTGCTTTATCTGTTTCTTCTCTTAATTCATTTGAATCTGATTATACCTTAAGACTTATATAAAGGTTTGACAACCCTTGATATTTGGATGTGATGATATAAATGCTCACGTAATTAAGATCAGTTTATGAATGTCTCTCGAGCTTGAAGTTGTCTTGATTTCCTATTTCTGAATTGTTATAGTGTTCTCATTGGTCATTATTTTCAATTCATCATTCTGTCACTGACTTACTGGAAATTGCAAGAACATGCATTACTTTTATGGTCTTCTAAATTATATCTTTCAGGAGATGAAAGCTCAAGGTGTTCCAGAAGCCCGTCTACAACTTCTCAAAGGTATCAGTGGTGCATTCAGGCCCGGAGTCCTAACTGCTTTAATGGGTGTTAGTGGTGCTGGCAAGACGACGCTAATGGATGTCTTGGCTGGAAGAAAAACTGGTGGTTACATTGAGGGACATATCTCCGTATCGGGATATCCAAAAAAGCAAGAAACATTTGCTCGAATATCAGGTTACTGTGAGCAAACGGATATCCACTCCCCACACGTTACAGTGTACGAGTCATTGCTCTATTCTGCTTGGCTTCGACTATCTCCTGAGGTCAATTCTGGTACAAGAAAGGTATACTTTATCTCTTCACTCACCTTTTATAATCTGAAAACAGGAAACTGTTTTGACTTGCTATTGATTTAATTGATGGATTTCAGATGTTCATCGAAGAAGTCATGGAGCTTGTTGAGCTGACCTCTTTAAGAGAAGCACTTGTTGGATTGCCTGGGGTAAATGGTCTATCAATTGAACAGAGAAAACGGCTAACAGTTGCTGTGGAGCTCGTTGCGAACCCGTCTATAATATTTATGGATGAGCCAACCTCTGGACTTGATGCTAGAGCAGCTGCCATAGTAATGAGAACAGTTAGGAACACAGTAGATACGGGAAGAACTGTGGTGTGCACAATACACCAACCAAGCATTGATATTTTCGATTCTTTCGATGAGGTGAGGCATATTTCTGGCCACGGTTATGTTTTTATCTCAGGCACTACTGAATATTGTTTTATTACATGACAGTTAATTTTATTGCAAAGAGGGGGTGAAGAAATTTACGTGGGTCCAATAGGACGGCATTCTAACATTCTAATCAAGTATTTTGAGGTTAGATTTTCAGATGAATGATAAATTAAATTATGTAAATTGTTCTACTACTTACCGGAAACTATATACTAAAAGGATATTCAAGGGGTTCCCAAGATTAAGGATGGTTACAATGCAGCAACTTGGATGCTGGAGGTTACTTCATTAGGACAGGAAGCAGCTCTTGGAATTAACTATGCTGATATCTACAAGAGTTCAGAACTATACAGGTCAGGGTCGAAGGTCTTGTTAATATTTTGGTCATATTTTTGGAACGCTGGAAAGTTACAAACTTATGAGAATAGTATATCGAAATGTCAAAGTATTAGATTAAATCACTGAATGAGACCTAACCAAAATAATTCAGGAAAAACAAAGCCCTGGTCGAAGAACTAAGCACGCCTCAGGTGGGTTCTAAGGACTTATACTTCCCTACTCAATACTCACAGCCTTTCTTGACTCAATGCGCGGCTTGCCTGTTGAAGCAACATTGGTCATACTGGCGAAACCCACCATATACTGCGGTGAAACTCTTCTTCGCAACAGTTATAGCTTTGATGTTCGGGACTATATTCTGGGATTTGGGCTGTAAAAGGTACAAACGAGTGCAAACGCACTATCTAAAAGGCGCTAATATCTTTCTCTATGGAACTTTAAGTTTTGCCAAATGGTCATGAATTGCAGAAAAAGGGAACAAGATATTTTCAATGCAATAGGTTCCATGTATGTTGCTCTCCTTTTTATCGGAATACAAAATGCTGTAGCAGTGCAGCCAGTTGTGGCAATTGAGAGGACAGTTTTTTATAGAGAAAGAGCAGCTGGAATGTATTCTGCATTGCCTTATGCCTTTGGACAGGTAAAAGAAGATTTCTTGAAGGTGAAATTTGAAAAAAAATAAATAAAATTTACAACTTCTGAGAATTTGATCGTAATTGTTCTTCATCTGACTATTTGTTCTGCCTTTCAGGTTATGGTTGAAGTTCCTTATGTTGCCATTCAGACTATTATTTATGGTCTTATAGTATATGCTATGATCGGTTTCGAATGGAAAGGAATCAAGTTCTTTTGGTATATCTTCTTCATGTTCTTTAGCTTCTTATACTTCAGTTTCTACGGGATGATGACTACAGCCATTACCCCCAATCACAACATTGCTGCTGTAGTTGCATCTGCTTTCTACGCAATCTGGAACCTCTTTTCGGGATATATCATACCTCTACCGGTAACTCTTTACTTTCGCTAATATTTCTTTTCTCAATCAAGTTTGATTAGTTAAAATTAAGCATTGTGAATGTTGATTACAGAGGATACCTATCTGGTGGTCATGGTACTATTGGTGTTGTCCAGTGGCTTGGACTTTGTACGGATTGGTTGCTTCACAATTTGGCGACGTTAAGGATACAATAGATACTGGTGAAACAGTGGAAGATTTCTTAATGAGTTATTTCGGGTTCAGACACGACTACGTTGGCATTTGTGGTGTTGTCGTTGTTGGATTCTGTCTACTCTTTGGCTTCATCTTTGCCTTCTCTATCAAAACACTGAACTTCCAGCAAAGATGATCAACAACTCTGATTAATATTGATCATATTCTCAAGTGTTCTGCAAAGGTTAGTATTCACATCTTCTGCAGCATATATAAATGCATTTTATTTCCAACTGATGGATATTCTCGCGTCGTTTTTGGAACATTTTGACACATCCAAACTTAAATCATGAAGTAGAAAGTTTGTGCCATTAAAGAAGTGAAGTAATCATAAAAAAGTACTGATTGAGGGATTGAATAATTAGATAGAACTGTGATTTGTAATTAATATATTTTTGTGATCTCAAGATATATAGTATCCGTAGCTACGAATCTTGCTGTTTTTCTCAGGTTCGTTTGTACTAGAGGACATAAAACAGTTGGCGATGAATGCTAAAATGCCAAGCTACTTGCATGAATACCGATTAATTAAACTCTCATGTGGTCGAATACCACGAGAGATGCAATGCCTTTCGATTTCGATACCAATGCAAAAATGAGCCTGTCTTGTGTTTGATATACTTCATATAGATACAATAATGAGTTATTTCAATAAATTGTATTGTGACAATGCTAGAAACTCCTTTGTTATTTGTATCTTCTTTGTTATTTGGTTTCCCATTTTCGCCATGGACTTCTTCAGCATCTTTATATGCATTTTGGGTGCTATTAATGACCATTAACATGTTTCTATTTTATACTCCAGCTTGTGCAGGTCTTCAATCCGCCTGAAAAGAATGATTACAATAGAGAAAGAGTATAATTAAAAAGTTCTTTTTTATTTATTTCTTGATCCTTTTCACTTTCTTTACAAGGATATAAGCGTTCGACCGTTTAAAATAATTATCAACATACCATTGGAACGTCAAACTTTTATGACACTCAAACGGCTATGTAGCATCAACCTAATTAATAAAGGTTGGTTTGTTTTTAAGGTTATACTTTCCAAGTGATGTAAAGAATCAAACAATTTATGTGATTTAGATGTAGGAATACTGAAAGAAGGATTAATCACTCATGGAAGATAATTCAGCTTTAGCTTCATCCTCTACATCTACTTCTAGCCCCATCCACCTTCCTTCTTCCCTTTCTATCCCTTCTTCTTTTAAACGAACCCAATCATCCAAAATTGAGAATCTTGTGGAATACTCTTATGTTCCAGAAGATGCCCAGATTCAATCCACAACCTTACCCTTGATTAACCCATACAACATCTACAGAAGAGATTCTTCTATCACGAGGAGTATCAGATCCCTGATCTCCACAAGGCGTCCTCATGCTAAAGAATATGTCCAGACATCAAAGATGGATCAGTGCTCACTTAGAGCCACCAGTACAGAGCAGTATGTTACTCTTGAGATCCCTCCTCATTTCATTACTAAATGGAAACAGGAAGGATACACGCACTTCCATCTTGGAGCAGTCAGAATTATTCTCACTCTTCATGGCCGAAAAGGTCTTCCAGTCACGGCAAGAGTCAGCTTGTTAGATACCAGGTTCTTGAAGTTTGAACATGCTGTTATTGGCACTGTTTTAAAAACATTAAATGCCGGCAGCATAGTGTTAACTTTCTTTCCAAACTTCAACCTTTCACTCCATGATCCCAATCTCCCTACTACCTTCAAGATCCAAGTACAGCTAATCGGTGCAGAACAAATTTCTACAGCAGTAGCAGCAACGATTCACCATCAGCTGATCTACAGGCTTCAAAATCATGCTCTCGATATGCCAACACCAGGAACTTCCTCTGAGGCCTTGTTCCTTATTGCTGAAAATGATGATAATCCTACCATTGTGCAGATCCCTCGACAAATCTCCAGAGATGAGCTTGCCCAATTAATGCCACTGGAATGGCTTACAGCTTATGAGAAACTGCATCAGGTTTCACAACCTGTCCAAACTTCTTCATCTTCTTTCCAAAATAGAGAAGATGGATTAGTTAAGACAGTCTTTCAACCTCCTCGGAGATCCTTCCATCAAACTATGATGATTTTCCCTACTTCTTTTCCTAGAGAAGAGAAAATCCCTATCCACAGCTTTGAGCCAGATGGCAGCCATAATTATGTGTCCCACATAGACGGTCATTTTATATGGGATGCTCCAGGCAGCGGAATGTGTGATCCCTCCTGTACATGTGCGGAAGACATTGATTCAGATGACGATGATGATTTTTGGGTTTCTCACGAGAAAAGACCTTCAAGAAAAGGTACATGTCGTTCACTCCCAACCAGCATTCCAACTAAGCCGGATGATGATGATGCTCCATGGATTGGGATTCACCCCAAGGAAGATGTTTTCCCTGTAGTTCAAATGAAGACCACTCCAGCTTACCTTAAGCCCCTTGCCATTTACCAAAAGGAGCTTGATATTCTCTCAAAGCTTAAGAAATCTTGTCATCCTCCATCTCAAACCCCTTTAGCACAACCTTGTATGATGAACACATCTTTCACATCAGATGATTTTCCTCCTTTGTCAAGACAAGTTAATCTCAAAGCCAAAACAGTTTCATCCCCTTATATTTCATCTACCACTGTTACCCAAAATGGCCACCTCGAAGAACCCAAACCTTTTGAATCTGTTTTAAATTGGCAAACTGATAATGCCATAGCCCAAAACAACTACCTTCAAAGGATTGATAACAAACTAGATCATGTGGTCTCTTCTCAAAATGACCTCTCCCAGAAGGTTGATTCATTAACTGAATTTGCCTTAAAAACTCAAAAGGACTTGAACCATCAGATCCAAAAGGTTGACACCACTCTGCGCAGTTTGATTTCCCAGAAAAGGTTTGGCCAGGAGTTCAACCAAAAAGAAGCTGAGATTCGGAGGTTAAAAGACCAATTGTCACAGGTGGAAGCAGATCTTGCCAAAACTCGTCCTCGACCTACACATGAATATAGCGATCCATTTTTTGGATCTTCTCATCAATTTTCACCTTTTCCACCTCCAACACAAACCTATAACCCTTTCCCATTGATTCATGAACAGGTACCTCATGCTTCACCTACAAAGGTTTTATCCTCTTCTGGTTCATTTGAGGATGAATCTCCAAAACCAAAACTACCCAGACCATCCAAAGATAAACAACCCATGTCTTCACATATGGCATCAACCATTAGCCATTTTACTCCATCAGGAGAATATTCCTCTGATTCTTCTGAAGATATGAATGATGGATCCTCCTCAGAACCTGATGTTCATATGGCAGATATTACTCAGATATTGATGGCTGGTGATCCGAGTACCTCTGAACCTACACCAGGTGTCACAGAACCTACAGTTGAAGAACCTATTGATGATGATGACGATGCCTTTATGTTTTATGGAGAATCCAGGACACCCAAGCCGACATCAGGCCCCTGGTTCTCATTTGACCATCTTCCCCCACATCGATGGAGAGACCAACTCCATGAAATGGCAGCATGGATAGATCTCCAGATGACCAGACCAGGTGTTACTATCAAAGAAGTCCTTGCTGAGTTTGTTTCTAGATTTACAGGAACTCTCCGAGAATGGTACCAAAGTCTTGGTCCTTACAAGATGGCAGCTTTCCTCAATCTTCCGACCGCCAGTAATGCTCTTGGAGAAATTCATCAGCAGTTTATTGGTGATCCAAAGAAGTACCAGGTCCAGATGAAGCAAGAATTCTTTGATATGAAATGCTGTTCCTTAAAAAAGAAAGATCTTGATTTTCATTATCAAAGGATGGTTAAGAGATATTATATGCTTAATGGGTATAATGATCCGAATCTCCGGTATACCTATATAGCATCTCTGCCATCAGAGCTTCAGCCAGAAATTCAACGTTTCATTACAGGCACTGGGAGACACTTTGCAGAAATATCCATTGGAGAAATTCATCAATTTACTCTTTTGGCTCTAGAGAAATTGTGTGAACAACAACGCCTCTTCAGCAATATTGTTGCCCAGAAAAATCTTGCACAGAAACATTGCAATAAGTCTTACTTGCAGATCAAGTGCAAGGATAGTAAGTGTGACTGCCGCCCTTCAAAAAAGAATCACCACAAAAAATTCTCAAGGTTCTCCAGATTCCCCCATTCATACCCGAAGTCCAAGAAGCAGAAGCAGTTCAAATTTTTCAAAAAGAAGTCCAGAAGGAACAAAAGGAGTGATCGTTGTTATATATGTGGACAAAAGGGACATTTTGCTAGAAGATGTTCAAACAAACCACAAAAAGCTCAAAAGTTGGTTCAACAACTCTCCTACAGTCTTGAAGATGCTGATGTTGAATCTCTCTACTCAGAACAAGATGAAGCAACTAATGAAACTGTTTTCGCTCTCGAAGACTATTCAGATTCTTCTTCTTCTTCAGAAGACACTGATGATGAGTCTCCAGTTTCTGATGACCTCCTCCCCATTTATTCTTTACAGTCATGTTCATCAGAAAGTCTTAATCCTACCTATCCTTTGGTCAATATCCACCTATTGCCCTCCAAGTATGACCGACCCATCTCTGTCATAGGCCTCATGGATACTGGTGCTCATAAGACAATGGTTAACCCATCCATCTTGCCTAACACCTCATGGGAAACTCATTATGAATACTTCAAGGCTGCTGATGGACAGGTTTTCTCTACCAAACTCCGTTCTAAAAAACCCATAGGCATTCAATTTTTTCCAAATTGTATCGTTTGGGTCAAAGTCCTTGGGTCAGCACTTCCAGATAAGGATATCCTAGTTGGTTTTGATGTCTATCAAAAAACACATGGTCTACAGATTCGTCCTGAAGGCCTCCGATTCAAGAGACAATTAAAATCATATACCAGCATTCCAAAGCTTTATTCTCTATCAGAAGTTCCGACAGACTATCAAGAAATTACAAACCTACTTCTGAAGTCATGTGCTGATTCTCATTCACAATTTTCTCATCCTTTTCCACTTTGGAAAAATGAGAAGTTTTTCATCAAACTGCCTTTCAAACTGAACGAAGATGTCAATCCTACGAAGGCAACACATTCTGGTATGACACCATCTGATCTTCGCCTTGCCAAAGATGAATGTGCTCAGCTCTTACAACAAGGTCTAATAGAGCCAACCACCTCTCAGTGGGCTTGCCAAGCTTTCTATGTTGAAAAGAGGTCAGAAATTGTTCGTGCAAAAAAAAGGCTTGTTATTGACTATAAGCCTCTAAATGGTTTTCTCAGAGATGATAAGTTTCCTCTTCCAAGGATCAACTCATTGTTTGTTCATCTCAATGAAGCATTCATATTTTCAAAATTTGATCTCAAAGCAGGTTTTTGGCAGTTAGGGATTCACCCTGATGAGCGTTACAAGACGGCTTTCTGCATTCCTACGGCTCAGTACCAATGGCGTGTCATGCCCTTTGGACTCAAAACAGCTCCATCCCTTTTCCAAAAGGCCATGATAAGAATCTTTGAACCTATCCTCCATAGCACCCTTATCTACATTGATGACATCCTGCTATTTTCCAAAGATGTCCAAGCCCATAACTCTCTTTTGGCCCACTTTCACCAGCTTGTAGATAAGTATGGAATTATGCTTTCTGAAAAGAAGAGTATAATCGGACAAAAATCCATAGAGTTTCTTGGCATGGCATTTCAAAACGGTCAGTATCACCCTGGTCCCCACATTTCTCAAGAATTATTGAAGTTTCCAGATGAGAATCTTTCCACAAAGCAGATCCAACAATTCTTAGGAATCATCAATTACATCAGGGAATTTATTCCTCATGTCTCTGAACACACTAGCCAGCTGTCAAAGATGCTAAAGAAAGGTGCCCCACCATGGAGTCCCATCCAAACCAAAGCCGTCCAAAAACTTAAAGTTATGGCCCAAAATCCTCCAGCACTAAAGATACCTGGTAATGGGAAGCGTGTCTTGCAAACTGATGCCAGTGATGAATATTGGGGAGCACTGCTCATTGAAGAGATTGATGGTACTGCACACTACTGTGGACACGGAAGCGGACAATTTAAAGACGCGGAAAAGCATTATCACACCACGATCAAGGAAATTCTTGCAGTAAAAAATGGAATAAAGAAATTTGAATTTCATCTCATTGGGCATCATTTTACTGTGAGAATGGATAACTCATCCTTCCCAAGGATACTTGAATTTAAAAACAAGTCCCTGCCAAGTCAACAGTTATTGAGGCTCAAGGACTGGTTTGCAAAATATGATTATTCCGTGGAGCATATAAAAGGAGACAAGAACTTGATTCCCGACATGCTTTCTCGGCCAAACCCCCAATCTATTTCCTTAATCACTTCTCAAGTTACCATCCCTCTGGTATTTATGGCTACTAAAACTCCATCCTCCTCGGTCAAAGCCACTTCAGAAAACTTGTGGTTACAACCGTTAACTCCAAAACGCCAGTTGATGTTTCCTCCAGGAACCAACTTCAGCACCCCTCAAGAAATCCAACAGTATGCCAAGGATAATGTCTTTCGTTATCTTGCCAAAACTATTCAGCTCAGACGCATTTCAGATACCCCCTCTCTCTTTCTGAAGGAATGTCCATTCTTTATAGTATGGGCCTTATGTCCACACTATCAGCTCCTTGAACATGAATTATGGTGTATATGGTGCCTCACTGTCCTATACTCCATTGCAGTTCAAGTTCCCTTGGTATCAATGTATAATTATATAACTAATCCATGCAACCGCAGTTCTTTATTGTTCACCATTCTGGATTGGTTTGCCCCACTGTCTTGGTGGCAAAAGGAACTGCAGCAACAAATCCAGCTTGAAGGACTGTTTGATCCAAAGAATGAAGGACCACTCAAAAACAGTCTCCATGTCAGCTTCTTCATTCTACACAGGCCATATTTCCAGTTTGCACCTAAACGGTTTTGGTCGCAACCTCATGCTTACCACTGGAGAAATCTCCCAAAACCATTATTCACTAAGGAAGACAAAGAGACATTGTACGACTTCCTTAGTAAGATTAATGGATATTGTGAAAAATCCAGGCCACCGACCTTTTCCACTACTCTGTATCCAGTCGATCCTAATGGAGTTACAGGCTTCAAGAATCTTAAACCAATTATTCTGCCAGCAGATGAAGCTCCAAAGACACTTCCTAGCCCCAATCGATCCAACTCTTCTCAAGCACTGGGAACACAAAATTCAGTATCAGTTCATCCAATGCAAGGAGAACCATCAGATGTCACAATGGAAGAAGCATCATGCCCAGAAGTTCGTAACGGTACTCAACCTTGGTACAAAAACCTGTATGGAAATATTGATTCAGATGATGAAGAAGACTGGCGCAACTTCAATCTTTCCCCATCTCACTGGATCTAGTGATTCCCTTTCTGAGTCAGCAAATTTTACTGTTTTCAATAAATGTAGCATATACGCTACTTAAGGTTTGATGATGTAATAATTATGTAAGATATATGTCATGATTGATGATGTAATAATGATGTAATAAATATGTCATGTAGTAGGTAAAGGGTATAAGAGTCTTTTATTTAATAAGTGTGATAGGTGTGAGGGCAAAATAGTCTTTATGGTGAAGACATTTGCCTATATAAAGGAGCCTTGGTTTCATTTGTAAGGCATCCAGAAATTGTATTGAAATCTTCCATTGTATAATATAAGTATGGTTTGCTAAAATTCTCTCTTTCTTCTTTTAGTATTTCCTAAGTTTAATCTATTCATATCATGTCTTCTTGGTAATGATCCTAGTCTTTGGTCTCTATGCAACAAAAGAACTATGTCACCAGGCCGCCGTTTTAAGATGTCATAAGGCCTCTGTTTCGGTTTGAGTTGCTAGAGCTCCCACAGTCTGGTAACTTATGCAAATTAATTTACTGTAAATGTTATATATTTAATTTAGTTTGAAATTGAACTAAATTATTGACTTATTGTCTAACAAAATTTTATTAAATTTATTGAATTAAATTAAATTATTGACCGATTGTCTAATAAATTTTATCGAATTTATTGAATTGAAATTAAATATGTTGAATATAAATAAAAAAAATATCATTAAATGTGTTCTAACATAAATATAGACCTGGTAGAAACAATATAAAATGTGGACGAATTTTATACCTATCAAGCAAAAGTAGGACTAAAATTCTAAATGTGTTTGTTTGTGAGTATGTGACTCATCATTAGAATCTCAAATTTTCTAATATTTTAATAACAGGATTGGCACAAGATAAATTGAACACTGATTTCTTCTTTTCTTTTTTTTTAAAGAAAATTGAATATTGACAATTACAAAAATACCATGCCTATTTTTTAAGGCAGTGTAAGTGTTGACGAATTTTGTTACTTTCAAAACTTGTTCCCAAATTAGCTCTAGCGAATGCTGAAATATAATAAATTTGTGAATCCCAGTGTGGACTTGAATATTGTTGATGATTAAATGTTCTATAACAAAAATCCATAATTAGGTTGAACCCTTAATTTATCATTGTTCGAATATTTGTTAGTACCCATATTAAGAACCGATTCAATTGAATTGATACCCATATTAAGGAAAATTTATACTTGTTGCATATATACTCTATACACTATATCTTATTTAGTTAGTATATTACATGATGCATCTCATGCAAATTTCAGGATATTGTTCCTTTATGCCGGAGTGACATTGATCAAATTAAATTCGAATATTGAGATCTTATCTAGGTTGAATGGTATAATAAAAATAATGCAATACAACCTAAATCTTTGATTTGTTAATAAAAGAAACATTCATTTTGATGCTGATTATTTTAAGTTTAATGCGTTAAACCTTTAATATTATACTCTCTTTTTGTGACATTAATCTTTTGCTCATAAGAAAAGTCAGTTTCTAACATACAACTCGAAAATTAATACGTTATTTTATTTTATTCACATTCGAATTTACATATTTAACTATTCAAAAAGCAATTATTTATGGATGTGACATGGTTATAGAAAAAACATTTTAAAAAATCTCTAACTAGAAAACATACAAGGATGTAAGATATTAAAATGAAGGATCAAACACATTTTTTGCTCCATGTGGTATTTAAAATGTTGTCATTTGTCTTCTGTGGTATTATTTTGTCACATTTGCTCCTTGTGGTATCTCAATTCGTAATATTTGCCCTCTATGGTATTCTAATTTGTCACTTTTGGTCCTTCATCAAATCAAAATATAGCAATTTTGACACGTATTGTCACGGACCACTATTTTGACATATGAACATGTCATTTAACCTGTTTAATTCTAACAAAAGTCTAACTGTATCTTCAATTGACATCTCTATTTGTTGAAGATCCATTGCAAATTATCAAAAAAACAATCAAATTGATTTGTTATGTGGTATGTCCAAATGTCAAACCATGACGTGTGGCAATAGATAACACATTTTTTTATCTTTCCATCCATTCAGGGGCTAAATGTGACGAATTAGGATACCACAGGGGGCAAATGTAACGAAATAATACCACAGGGGACAAATACTAATATTTTGAATACCACAAGGGGCAAATAGGTGTTTAAGCCTAAAATGAATGATAAATAATTTAATATGGTAAAATTGAAAGGACAAGAATCTATCAAATATTCTAGAGCGTTGTTAGAATATATATACTATTTGATGTGATATTGGATTAAAGTGAGCCCCTATTGCTAGTTAATTTTGTATTAAAGAAAAAGAGAGAAAGTAGATAGAGAGTTTTGTACAGCTCTTGGCCTTTAACATAAAGCTCTTATTTATAGGCCCATTAATAGGGTTCTTCAAATTGCCTCGGACTGGGCAGCTTGTTACCGACGACTATGTAGGGTCGACTAAGTCGACCTCATGTCGAGTCAAGCGTTCCACGTCATTGGCCATATGACTCCTATTGTGCCGGTACGACACCCGAGTGTTTCGGTAGTGGAACTGAGTATGGTTGAGTTGGAACTTCATGGAGGCCTTTGGTTCATTATCTTTATCGATACTTAATTCTAATTTTTAAAAAGCCATACATCATGTATCTTTTATTCCTTGCCCGGTGAATAGGGTAGTTGTTAGCTAAAAGTTATTTTCTTTTTTTAAACTCGTTATTTTGGGATTCAGCTCCGAATTATATATGCTATATTACTATCTTTGATGTAAACCGTTTTCTTATTAGATATTAATATCCTGCTAATTCGGGTAAATTATACCAGTGGTACCCAAACCATACTTACTTTTTCGTAGTGATACCCAAATAAAATTTTGTCTCAAAGTAGTATCCAAACTATCCGTGACCTCCCAACTAAGTTCTTATTACCTCCTATAACCGGTCAACGCAAGTTTTACCAAATTTTGTTAACCTTTTGACCACCCTATTCTAAAATGACAAAAATGACCATCCTTCCTTCTTCCTTCTTCCTCCTCCCAACTACCTTCTCTCTCCTCATTCTCTCATTACCATAGGTGATCTCTTCTCCTCCTCTTTCTATTTCTTTCTTCTTCTTCTTTCTTCTCCTCCTCCTTCTTTTTTCTTTCTTCTTCTCCTCCTCCTTCTTCTTCTCTCGAGATTCCAAAGAGATACCCGTAGAAATCTGGAAAATTTCAAATTCCGGTCGATTGTGTCCATGGCTAGAATTTGAAAAAATCCAAATCCAGATTCTGGCTACATCAAGAGCTGGTCGAAATCTGGAAAAATCTAGATTCCGGCTGGTTCCAAAACTGTCTAGAATCAGGAAAATTCCAGATTCTGTTGAAATTCGGCTCTGAACTACGGTGAAAGAAGGGAAGAAAAAGAAAGAAAAAAAGGAGGAAGAGGAGGAGAGGACAAGAAGAAGAAGAAGAAGAAGAGGAGACAAGAAGAAAGAAAAAGAAGAAGAAGAAGAAGAAGAAGAAAAAAGGAGGAAGAAATAGAAGTGATATTGAAAGAAAAGTGTGAGAAAATGAAGAGAGAGAAGCAATGGAGGAGAAATAATGAGGGAGGGTAATTCAATCATTTTGCTTAGAATTGTCAAATGGGTCCTAAAATTTTTGGTCAAACGTGCGATGACTAGTGTTGACTACGCGTTAACCTCGTGTTTACTGGCTATATAAAGTTATTTGAACTTAGATGGAAAACCAATAATAGTTTAGATATGATTTTAAAACAAAATTTTATTTAAATACCACTTTGAAAAAAGAGGATTTCTCATAGGCTTCCGGTGTTTGTCAACACTGGCCCTTGTGATTGTGTCATGTGGCACAATGGCACAATCACAAGGGACCGGGAGCCCCAAAGTCTTTCTCTTGAAAAAATGGTTATAATAAGAGTACTGCTAGTCTAATTTACCCAAATTACCAAATAGAAGAAACGGTTAATTAGAGTTTAATCCATCACAACTCAACTTCTAGTCCGATATTATTCGTCCTAATTCGCACGAGCGAGCGAACAGCACGTGTTATATCAATCTCCTTTCCTTCACATAACCAAAAAAGAAGCAGATCAGAAAACCACCACCGATATCTCTCCTCCATCGACGACCACCACCACAATTCAATCACCGGAGATGTCCAGCTCCGCCATGTTGGGAGACTCAAGCTCATGGGCACGTGCCTTGGTCGCGATCTCGCCCTACACTTTCGCTGCCCTCGGCATCGCCATCTCTATCGGCGTCTCCGTCCTCGGCGCCGCCTGGTAACATCTTAATCTCACATTCATATCTATTCAGATATCTTAATTTAGGTTTTTTTCATTATTTTATTTTTTTGGTTAAACAGGGGGATTTACATTACTGGAAGTAGTTTGATCGGAGCTGCGATTAAAGCTCCGCGCATTACTTCTAAGAATCTCATCAGGTAACCTCCATTAGCTTTCCATATACACTAAAATCTCTATATACTAATACGTTTGGAACCCGACTATTTGTATAACAATTAGAAAGGTTATTCCTCTATAGAGTTCAGTTCAACAAAGATTTTCAACACTTGGACCGCACTATCTATATAGTAATACACTCGGGACCGGACTATTTGTATTACAATTGAGAGGTTATTCCTATATAAAGTTTAGTATAACAAAGATTCGACTATTTGTATAACAATTGGGAGGTTATTCTTGTATATAATATTGCTATATAGTTGTTATTCCTGTATAAAGTATTCCTATATAGGGGTTCTAGTGTATTCGTTCTGTAGCATTCGGATTTTCAATTTCATTGTTTAGTGATTTGATTTGGTGCTTTATTTCCGAGTTGTTCATCTGCCTTTTTTAAATGGATATATGAGTGATTGTTATCCTGCTGATGTTTAAAGTTGAATGCTGCTATAGATTGAGTTGTTGCAATTATTTTTTCAACACGGTCGTTGTTGGTAGTGGAAGATAGTTTAGAAGTAGCTTGATTTATTCATCCTCACTTGTGAGAGGACTAGAAATTGGATCTGTATCTCATGATTTTGTTTTTCATTAGCCTCTTTGCATGATCAGAACTCTGATAATGAATGAATTGCTAATAGATTTTGAAGGGGGAAACATATGAGAGAGTCTAGGTTCCATGCAAATTCTTCTTCAGTTCCTTTTCCATTTCTGTGCAGCATACGAGAGGGTCAAAACTTGTTCTTTTGCTAAGACATCGGATGTTTAATATATCTATTACGTTTAGGTTGTTTTGTGGATTTAGGACTCAGGTTTCTATTTATTCCAGAAGAATATCACTATAATATCAAGAGTGCTTGTACAACTTTTTGATTCATTATCATATTTTCAGTAATATAACTTCAGAATGTGCAACTATTTAAATTCTGAAGCTTTGAGGCGAGGGATTATGGGACTATCATGATAATTTTTTATTAGTCTATCTGTTTGTTTTATGACTTTGGGATGCTTCATACCAATTTCAATGTTGTTGATTTACTTGGTTTCTCAGTGTGATCTTTTGTCTCCGGGTAGTATCTGTTCTTTTGCTGATATATTGGATGTATCATGTTTCTATAGGTAGTTTTGTGGATTACTTTTGTAGAATCACTATAATATCTAAAGTGCCTGTACAGTTTCTCAATTCCGTATTAAATTTTCAATGATACAACTGTAAGAGGTGAAGTTATCTTAATTTTGATGCTTTGTAGTGAGGGATTATTCTGATATCTTTTATTGGTCCCCTGTGTGTTTATGACTTTGGATGCATGATGCCAATTTCAATGTGGTTGAATTGCTTTTTTTGTTTCAGTGTAATCTTTTGCGAGGCTGTTGCTATATATGGAGTCATTGTGGCGATTATTCTGCAAACAAAACTAGAGAGTGTTCCTTCTTCACAGATACATGCCCCAGAGTCTCTTAGAGCAGGATATGCAATTTTCGCCTCTGGCATCATTGTAGGATTTGCAAACCTTGTCTGCGGGTATGTCTTCTCATTTTCCTTTATCTTCTTAAAGTATACCTTTCAAAAATTTCAATGTGATATACTATGTGTGGCATGTTATGACTCGTATTTGGCAACAGATTATGTGTAGGAATAATTGGAAGCAGCTGTGCGCTTTCTGATGCCCAAAACTCTTCACTTTTTGTGAAAATTCTTGTGATTGAAATCTTTGGCAGTGCACTTGGTTTGTTTGGAGTGATTGTGGGAATTATTATGTCAGCTCAAGCTACATGGCCTACGAAAGTATAATGGTTTTCACCAAAACATGACATAACATATATGGTGAAGGGCTATATTTTATTGTACATGCCGAATGGAGAATGTATCTTATTCCGTTTACGTTTCTTGGTAGGCTTGTAAAAACTGATGTGGAAATGAGATGCCATCCATTTCTGCATTCTAGGGGTTTAGATTGATTTGTCCAGCAATCTAGCTGAAGCATAAGATCTTTGGTATTTGATGTGATTTCCGGGTTCTGTTCGGGCGGACTATGTTGTTGTTCTTTTGCTTGAGATGGTTCTATTTGTAGCTTGCTCCTTTTTGTGAAGGAAGGTGTTGTCAGTTAGCAATAAGAAAGGCGTTAATCATTTTTCAGCCTGAATTTAAGTTTATCTTGTGTTTCGTACATTGTTTTCTTTTCCAATTTGGTCTTTAATTTATACGGAGTCTACTAGTTACACATGCTTCGGAATATGTCGAGGGAGTCTTAACATTTTTGGAGAACTTTCTCTTGGCTTCTCAAAATTTTATAGATAAGAAACTTTTCTCTTTCTTCAATTACATTATTGATGCTCATCATCTTTGCTCAACTGTAACTCAATTGGACTAATGAGAAATAAATTCATAAATAATTTTCAATTTCTGATTTTCAAATGAAGTAGATGGTTTCCAACGAATTCGTCAACAACTATCAAAACACAAAAACTGATTAGTTGATAGAATTCAATCTGTTTATATAGCAGAGGCTTTACTATTTTCAGGAAGTTGTTTGATGAAATGCTTGAGAAAATGTTGTTTCTTGGGTAATTAGTACCAATAGTCGCAAAAGTTTGATAGAGTTCAGTGAGACTTAATAGCGAGTTAACAAAACGATCAATCTTTTATCTTCATATGAATTCTTTTTTCTTTACCTTTTACCCACCATTCCTTCACTTCCATTTTCTTTATTAGCTATTCTTCTTCTCTTCCAATTCATTCCCTCATATATCTTTCCAAATTATATAGCAAAATTTCTAACTGTAAAATCAGAATTCCTAGTTCGTGAAATTCTTCTCTAGATTGTGTAATTATTTTCACCTTTGCAAAATTCTTCTCTAATTCATGGTGAATTTGGTTGGCACATTGTCATCTCCGGTGAAAAATGGACGGGATATTGGGACAAGAGTAAACTTAACAGGTTTTATTGGGACAAAATTAATCTTAATGACTTTTCGAAAATAACTATCAAACTTAACTAGCCGTGGTTTCTTGGAAAACATTAATAATGAGTATTTGAATATTGGTGAAGTTGAGAATGTTATGTTTTTTTTAGGAATTCTTATCATATTGGGCCTCATCATTAGGAAAATTTCCCAACAAAGTATGGGAAGCTAACCAAGCATCAAAGCAATCTGGAGGCTGTTAAACACAATGTTTTCATCAACTTCAAACTCATTTATTGATCAGTCACCCACCAGGGAAAGGAGACTGTTTTTATTTGTTGATCTCCCCTTTTCTTGTGATGCTCTAACTCTAACCAAACTATCTTTACATGACACCCATGCATTTCTCGAGTTGGAGATGTTTAATTTTGAGATTATTAAATTACACTTCTCAAGTTTCAATAATTCACTGAACTATACTTTTCAAGATTCAACAGTTCAATAGTTTATTACCCTGGAACAGTTCTATTTGTAGTGTACAATCAAGTCACTATAACCTGGTATATATCATCAATTAACCGAGACAGAAAAATAAGGCATATTTTTCTGCTGAAGCTCTTCACATTCTTCTGGAGTTGCTCTGATCGGATCGAAAGTTTCACGATCAAGAAGTGATAACCCTTGTTTGATTCGACCCATTCTTCTCGAGTGTAGGACTTGCTTTGAAATAACTGGTATCCTAAGACTCTGATATTCATCAAGAGCACAACGTAAGTTTCCAAGTCCCCATTTTTGGAGACATTTTCCTAAAACTGCAGCATCAAGGATTGACATATTTGTGCTTCTCAGACCATGAGGTGTTGTAGGATGCGCCGCGTCGCCTACAAGTATTACATTGTCCCAAACAATCTGCTCTAGAGGATCACAGTCATATATGAAATTTAAGAAAGGCTCCTTTGTATCTTTAATGACTTTTACAAACTCAGTAGGCCAAACGCTCTCTGCTTCTTGATACATATTATTGATCATCTCCGAACTTACTTTCTGTGTTACTGAATTTCCCTGTATACGTTTTCAAATAACAATAATCAGAAGACTCTAAGCAATGCTATGGAATCAGTAGCTTTAACTTTATCCCATAGTTATTAAAGGCGCACCTCAGGCGCCAGGCTGCAGGAATGTCACCTAAGGAGCCAAAAGGCAGGCACATACTTACGCGTCTTTCCAAGCCTAGCACCTAGCTGAAAACGTGGCTAGACGTCCATTTAAAAGCTACCAAGTGCTCATTCCAGTTCCAAGTTAACAATAGGATGTTTGTCTCCCTCTGTAATTGGGAAGAATGATTTGCCAAAATGCATTGTCTTACGCAAATGAAAAGGGGAACCCGTTATTACCTATGTTTGTTTGTCTAGCTAATCATGGGCTCAGTGTATGCAATTATAATTTATAACCAATTGACGGTTTGAGGAGTTAAATTGAAAGGTCAAAGCTCGATGTGTAATAATAGAAAAGATTAGGAACCTTATACTTATGCTTTTATCCAGAACAGAATGAATCAGATGTGAATAAGAAATAACCTTGAGGACAGGCTCCGGTTGATGGACATACCAAATCCAATTGAGCTTTTTCTTTGGAAGTTGATAAAGCACCATATGAAATCCGCTATCGAGATGAAAATACAAACAGTTTCCAAGTTCAGGATACACCTTTCGTATCCCTTTCATAGTTTCAGAATTTTCATCTCCTGAAAAATCAAGAACTCCTCTCCAAGCACAATAACCTGAATACCTAGGAAGAAAAAAAAATAACACTTTAAGCACTATATGACACGATCCATAATCAACAAATTACCAACAAACCTGAGCTTGACAAAAGGGTTATCGCGTTATACGATCTATATATTCCACAAGATTCTAGGGTGAACAACACTCACAATTCTCCAACTTAGATTTCAGTTTCTTTATGGTCCCTAACCTTCAAACTGGACATACATAGAAGTCACTAAAATTTACACTTTTTGCTAACATAAAAGCTCATATGTAAAAGTAAACGACATCAAAATGTCTGGTGACAGCCATCGCGCATACAAACCTCAATTTCAAATCAGGAAGAAACTGCTTGCGAATTGAAGAGCGACATCCATCAGCAGCAACGAGCAAATTTCCATTAATCTCAATGATTTCATCGGTATGAAGAGACTTAGCCTTAACCATAACAGAAGTTTTGTCTTCAGACATGGAAAACGAAAAACACGAATGACCCCACAAAAATATGTCTGCAGGTAAAGCATTGTACAGAAGGCCATGGAGATCAGCCCAGTGTACAGCTCTAAAATTGAAGGTCTCATCTCTAGTCAGAATCCTAACAACTTCATCTCCATCAGTTACTAAATTCTGCAAAATCCCCAAAAATGAAGATATATTGAACTTTTGACTTTGAATCCTATAGATGAAGCTCTAATTGAAGAATAAATCAACAAAAGGAAAAACAAAACCTTCACAAGGCCTGGGGGGGCTCCGACTCCTGCCAGGGGTAGGGGTGGTTTGGGTTCCCCCATGCGTTAGAACCACCCCGACAGTGACTGATTTTGGCCCCTCCAGTTTGAGAATTTATTGATAAAAACTGATTTCCGATGATTAATCCGTCGGAAATCTATAAGATATTATGCAAAATACATCAAAATCAAAAAAAAAGTTCGAAGGGAAATTTGTAACATTTGTTAAAAAAATAGCTTTCTCCCCTCTTTTTTAAGAGAATGCACTGAGTTACAATGAAAATTTGTTATCTGGACAAATATTCTTGTGGATTCTTTTTATATCTTGTGTATAAAATCAGCCCCCGAGATTCCAACCATGGATTCCCCGCTGATAGTGTATATGGATTAAGCAAATTATAACCAAATGATAAGCTTAATCAATAAAAACCACTCAAAATTGTTTTCAACTGCAAAAAAATTCTCGCCTTTTGGCTTCACCGAAGAAGTAATTAACACTAAGGCCTGTTATTTATGATTAATCATTACTTATCAGTAGTTCATTTCAGCTCGATATTTTTCAGTAAATTTTAATCATAATGAACGGAGCGTAACATATGATAAAATGAGGTGATACCTGATCGATATTGAGAGGCAAAGTGGCGTCCTGCAGAAGCTGATGATCCGAAATCCAAGACTGTATGATATGTTGAGACAGAGTATCAATTCCGATTCCGGCACCGGTAGGACTGCCAGTCGGGGGTGACGTTGACTTTTCGATGACTACAACTTCCCAACCTGCTATAATGAGAGCGTGCGCACAGGATAATCCTGCTATACTTCCTCCTACTATTATTGCCTTTGCCTTAACCTCGCTCATCTTCGTATCTTCTTTTTTTCTCTAGTTTTACAATGGGATGTAGATGACCCTTCCATTAAAAAATCAAGCCGGAACCAGACAAAAAAAAACTACCTAATACTATTATTTTTTCATTGCGGTCCGTAAATTTAATGTTGTCTATCATGACATTGAAAATTGACAAGTTTAACTGCGAAATTCAATTTTGGATTCGAGTACTTTTACTAGCAAAATTCAAGGTGCATATTTATCCTGAAGTCCATATCTATTACTATTAATGCGCATGAGTTTCCTATTTCATAGATCCTCTTAGGATAACGTCGAAGCATGTTCATGCGGAACTTATCTTTTTGCAGGAATCTGAAGTTTTTGGGGCCGTAATGAGAAAAGAGAAAACGTCACACATCATTAAATGGAGGACTTGTTATTACTATCGTTTTGTATAGTGATGGATTCAAAATTCAATTTGACATTATTCACATTCCATTAGTGGAGAGATTTGGAATACTCATATAGGACATCTACAAGTGTTCATTAGTAACTTATTCATTAGATATTTGGAATGCTTTTATAATTTTAATAGAGTTGTTTGACGCTCAGTGGACGCACCAATGTTCCCGGAAAAGTACTCCGAAGTAAAGTGAATTAACAATAGAAGTGTCATCATTCCAATACTTTCAAAACCTATCTACGCAAAGTTGAAGTTAGATACTAGTTCAACAAGGTATGTGTTTTCATGTAGTATACACTTCTAGATAATGGAATCCACGACAACCAATGTGGAATAGTCATAATAACGTATACAAGCTGAACATAAATGTATAATGGTTTGTTATTTGGAGTGAAATCCCCAAGTTATTCATTATATGGTGATTACTGATTAGAATTGAGAGCTCAAGACATCAAAATATCAATCAAATTATACAGACATTATTCATTTGTTTTCTTCTCGTGATGCCACTTATGTTTCAACGATCCTCAATATAGTGAAGACATAGGACCCAAAAATATTGGAATACTGTTTCATATTTGTAAGGGACTCTGAATATCGAGGATGCAGTGATAACCACACTAGCACAGCATGATAAGCAATACAACCTCAAACTTGAAACACATTCGGAATAGTCATCTAGACACCATTCCGCACAATCATACCAAGATCCAATATATATCATCCTACTCGGAAAAGCTTTTCGCAGATAGAGAAAAGAATAAACACAACAAAAATCCCGCACAAAAGGATCAAATAGTGAACTCAAGAGGATGGGCAACAACAAAATAACCCAGAAATGATTCAATCCATACTTGTACATGTCCAAGGTCATAAAATCACATTCCCAAAGACATAAAACCTTCTACAGAAACCAATATGAATATCTCCCATCTGATCCAATGTTTTACTCGATTGTCTCATCATCGTCATCTGGAAGAGGTTGGCTGGCAGCTTGAGCTAGTTCAGCCTCATTCCTGTTTAAATTAAATGGTAACAGCAAGTTAGAATCTCTGAATCAGTCATCCAGATAAAAATAAACAAGAGAACCCTTCAACGATAAAATATGCAAAGAATCAAAAAGGCAGACAAGCATATGTCAATCCCAATTTCATGTGTACAGAAGAAATACTTCAACAATAATTCTGTGCTCATTTAGTAGGCAAGCATCATGCAAAAAATTGGTCATGAGCAGTAGAAATGAGATGTCATGGTATTTACAAAACTGTACATATCAAAACAACACAGGATAGACAAATGGATATGATTTTCGTAGAACACGTACTGTTGCTGTGTAACAATGTCAATATGGACTTCTGGTGGTGCGAGCGCTGGTGACTCAACAAAATGCAAGTTGGGATCCCTACAGAAAAAAGACCATTTTTAATGAGTTTTGTATTGATATAAGCTATGATTACAGAATCTAATCAAATTGAACTTAATTCTTACCCAGCAAGTTTCCTAGCAAGGTAAAGGAAGGGCTTCTCAAAATTGTAATTGCTCTTTGCTGAAATCTCGTAGTATTGCAAGTTCTTTTTCCTGTGGAATGTGACCTGCTTTGCCTTAACCTGCCTGTTCTTCACATCAACCTTGTTTCCACAGAGAACAATAGGGATATTTTCACAAACCCTGCTCAAATCAAATTAAATCAGCAAAGTAGTGTTTGGTAAAAATTAAAAGTACCATAATCAGGAAAATGAACATGTAGAGGAACACCTACCGGCAAAGATCACGATGCCATGTGGGCACATTCTTGTAGGTCAGCCGAGCAGTAACATCAAACATGATGATAGCACATTGCCCATGGATGCTGTTTAATCAAAGATAGGTAAAAAGAGAGGAGGTCAATAACTTAATAGCCAGAAATAAACAACACATGAACAAGTGTCAGTATGAATAAAAACTAAGATCTATGGGCGACAAAACATTTGAGTGAACACAAGAAACCACATCAGCACACAAATATATGAACTTGCGACTCATACTTCAAAGTTAAAGCATTATGAATTAACATGAAACAGCTTGTCCACATAGAAGTGCTACCAAATCAAAAGCAATAAGAGGAATGCATAAAAGAACAAAATTATTTAGGAAGCAACAATTTGCAAACTGAATTTGTACAAGGTGAACAACATTTCCAGGGCAAGTAAATATACAGGAGATTTTTTAGTTTTGAAAACTAGTGGAACTACAAACTGGTGCGGAAAAAAAAATTGGACAAGATTCAACAAAGTTAGGCTGAGCATAAACGAAAACAAGCATATCAAGTAAACAATTGGACTATGTATTAGAGAAGTACTGAAAACATGTAACATGATTTTCATTCAGAGAAAAAGGCATATAAAGGTGTAAAAAATACTTACTAATATCCATCCCTAAGGCCACCAAATTTCTCTTGTCCGGCAGTGTCCCAGCAGTAGAATCGGATTTTTCCACAGTTAGTGAAGAAATCCAAGGGGTGAACTTCCACACCAATAGTTGCTGCAAATAAAAGCCACAGTCAACAAACAGCTTCCAACTATTGTACTTCTGAATAAATGAATGTTATAACAAGTAATGAAACAATAAACCAAACAATCGAAACATAGAATTATGTGATGCTTACGCTCGTATTTCTTCTCAAACTCCCCAGTAAGATGCCTCTTCACAAAAGTAGTTTTCCCTGCATAAATCAAATACTCAACTCTTAAGGAAATCATACTCAAATCTCAACAGTGCCATACAAGAAAAAAAGTACCAAATCCATAAACTGCAAGCAATACCATAAAGCAACAATTAACACATTCAAAATCTTTAGATTGTCAAAACTCATGGTTGCAAATCAACACTAAACTATCCAAACAAGCATAAGCAAAAACCAACTAAAACTAACAGCTGGAACTCAATTACCTAAAAAAAATAAAAAGTCTAAAACCTTGGATAAATTAGCCAAAACGAAAACTCAAAACGCATCAGTTGACAAATTCAAAATCTTTAGCGTCTCGGAACCTACTACACTAACAACAACAGGACCTCAATTACCGAGCACAAGCACAAGAGTCTAAAACTTCCGATAAATTAGCCAAAACGAAAACTCAAAATGCAACAACTGACATGTTAAAAATCTTTATCTTCTCAAAACTTAGAGTTACAATCAACACTCAATAATCAAAACAGACTACACCTAAAAACAAGAACTCAATTACCGACTATAAACACAAAAATCAACAACATTCGATAGATTAGCGTAAACGAAAACTGAAAACGCAACAAAAATAAAGAAAGATCGTTACCTGTGCCACCATCGCCAACAATAACAAGTTTGAAGCTAGGATAATCAACAGTCTGCTGATTCGGTAGAGCCTGAAACAACAAAACAAGGTATAAAAAAAATTAACATACACGCATAGTAATCTATCAGAAGATCAACCAAAACCTCTACAAGATAAACAGATCGAAACAACAAGAATCGACTAAAAGCAATACTAAATCTGATAATCGCGAAACAGATCAAGAAAATATTGACTAAAGAAAAACGAAACCCTAGAAGATCAAGAAGAGAAAAGAGCGAGAGCTTACCATTGCTGTTATGAGATTCAACAATGGAGATTTGAATGTGTAGAAGAAGTTTCGAGAGAGGTATGAGAAAAGATGTAACGGAGGTTTATAAAGAGGAGGTTTAAGAAACAAGAGACAGACCCTAATTTGAATTTCACAAGCTTTTCAAATTTCTCAAAGTGGCTTAACACTAACGCGAGTATCTCCACCGTCCGATTTTTAACAAGTCAAAATGATCAACCATGTGTAACACGCGTCGTTTTACCGTGTGGCGCTTTGGAATATTGGTATTGCTTGCTTTGTGATTGAGATTTTTGGGCCATAATTGGGCCCATATATGTACATGAATGGGCTAAGCTTCCTTAGGTTTAACGCAAAATAACGGGGGTGTTTGGCAAAGAGCTTTTTGAGCTCAATTAGCATTTTGAACCATTTTTATGGTGTTTGGCAAAGAGCTTTTTGGGAGAGCTTTTTGAGCCCAAAAAGAAGCTCCTAAATGGAGCTTTTTGAATTAGCTTTTTCTCCTACTTTTTATAAATGGCTAAAATACCCTCATTTACCCTTTTAATTTTACATCTCTATTTAATATTTTTTACAACTTCTCTATTTAATATTTTACAACTTCTCTATTTAATATTTTTTACAACTCTATTTTACAACTTCTCTATTTAATATTTTTTGAAAATTAGCTATTTTCACTATTTCTTGAAGTTACTAGATTTAATATTTTTTAGCAACTTCTATTTATGACCTTTTTAAAAAAAAACATGTCTTAATATTTTGTTTATGGATTAATGATATAATTTGTAACTTTATTATTATTTGAAATGTGGTTTGTAAGCTACAATTATGTAATTTAATATGAATTGGTTATTTATTTCCTATTTTTTCTTTTATTTTTCTATATTATTAAAGACTTTATAATATTTGTTAAGCTTTTAACTACATATATTATACAATAATATTAATGTCCTTAGTTGTCATTTTACCCAAACAGCTAATTTACAAACAGCTAAATTTTACCAAACGTGTTACAAACAGCTAGTCAAAACAGCTAGTCAAAACAGCTAATGCAAAAAGCTAAACATCTAACAGCTAATTCAAACAGCTAACAGCTAACCGCTAACAGCTCGTTCCCAAACAAGGCCAACGCTTTTTTTTTAGAGCAACTTCATTAAACAAAAGGGAACATTGATGTTCTATATAATGAAAGAAGTATATGTAGAAGGAATATCTTTAATGAGAATTTCGGTAGATGAGAGAGTATAGCGTATCTAGCAAGCTCATGCGCAACCCGATTCCCCGTTCGTTTCACATGATTTACTTTAACGCTCCAAAAACCCAACTAATACGATTTGATTCTCATGTCACAATCTCAGCAGATTGTCTTGCGTGTCAAACTCTATATACGATTTTAAAATGTTCTCTTCTTCTTCTCTCTCTGTCATATGTCTCTGCTGTTACGCCCTTTTGGTTTCCCTTCTTCAAACTACAAATAGAGAAATTAGGAATTCAAATTTGTTAGCTAATGAAATCGAGCTGTCAAATTCCAAAAACCCAACTAATACGATTTGACATCTTCGAGAAGAAGTAGACTTTGAACATTAACGTCATTATTACCTTTTAAAGCATTGAGGATAGATAGATTATCTAAATTGAGAATAATGTCTTGAAAGCCCCCCTCCAATGCAATCATGCGCCCGATGACTTTCGGAGTTGAGGGTGCGGAAATAAACCCATTCTTTCTTTTTTTATATATTTTTTCTAGTAAAATTTGAAAAGGATATGGTTTTACATGACTATCTCGATGAAATTTTGACCCGGTTTATAAATTATATGTGCTTTAGCATAACTTTGAGAATCAATTTGTAAACGAGCTAACTTTGAGAATGAAACAAATTAGCTCAAAAGCTCTCGAGAAAACTTGGTTCGATTTTATAATAGTATAATTTTTATAAATGGGAAAATGTAGAGTTATATTCTTGAATCATTGAGATATTGATTTATCTGTATTATCAAAATTAGTGAGTTGATCGAGAGCAGTTAACGGCCAAATAATTATCTTATTGGACAAACTCTAATAAGATGTTGTAGTTGAAACAAAATCGTCTATTTTGTATCGAAGCGAGTATAGATGGATCAAAGCTCGATTCCGATCGACTTCGATTATAGGCCTGGAGTGAGATAGACATGTTGAGATAAATGAAGAGTTGCAAATAGGGGGAAGATTATTTGTGTCTAATGCATATTCAAACAGGGACAAACAATTCCTAAATACTATTGAGGTAAGATGGAAGGGTGGCAATATTACTGGAAAACCCAAAACCCTCAGAGATCCAACTTTACCAAAAAATTTGGGGTTGGAGTGAAGGGTGCCCTTATACACCCGAAGACTAATTTTAGACGGCGACGTTTTGTTGCTAATGTTCTAAATAAATATATATCATCATAAACAAAATTATGGGGAGCCAAATAAGCTACATTTATAAATGCTTGTTCAAAAACTTCACCAGATTAGTGGTACTGAAAGAAATAGTTTATCTCAACACTGAGAGTAGATAATTCATATTGGTGACATGAAGCCATATATAGAACTTTGTAAGATTTTGTTTTGTTTATTATTCTACTAATAAATACATACATTACCCACTCCATAATATGAAAATACACCTTAATTTCAGGCTAAAACTCACTGAAAAGTAAATGAAAAAAAACCTTCATTTTCTTGCTCACATCTCTTAATTCTTTATAAAAATAACAAAAAAGAGCATACTTGCACTCCGGACCACCTAATCAACAACAATTTCACTCGCCTTATCCGAAAAGCTCTACTATAATCTTAAACCGCATCACTTATTAAGTGTCAGGACTAGTTTAATCCTAGTTCCCGCAAGTGTCGTGGATTACGAACACTCAACAACTTGACATCATCGATAACCGGACCACAAAGAGAAGAGAAGTCGTCGCTTCTCATAGTATAAAACGTGCTATAAAACATAATCCTTGTCCTGTTGGAAACCGCAACAAATCTCAACACAGCACGCTTGAACCCACCTTTCCCTGTACTCTGATAAGGCACTTTAAGTGTGTCTCTCCCCGCGAATGCCTCAACAACCATTGATCCTTCGCAAGCATTGTTTGCATCACCTACCGCAAATGAAAGAGTGTAAGTTTTGCCAATAATTGTTCGGGCTACTTGTGCTATTGCACTTTCTTTGCCCGCTACGAGCTCAACTGCTCTTCTTCCTTGTGGGACAGAAAAATGTTCCACATCGATATATTTCACTGCTTTGAGCGACTCGATCATCCAACCGGGAAGTGGTGAATGGTCGTCTTCGATGTTTGGTGGGATCAAAACGCCCCATGATGTGTTGGGAAATACATATGGACCTTCTTCGAATCCTCCGTTTTTGAGAACGTTCTCTGCCAAACACATAATCACAACAAATTTTGTTAATCTGTGTATGGTTGAATAGTTGATTTGTAAATTAGGATTGGAGTAAGATAAAAAAAAAAATTAGGTAAAATATACAAACTTAAGAGCACATATAATCATAATTGCATAGTTGGTATATGGGCCTAGACATGGTAGGCAATGCATGTGGGTTATTTAATAAAATGGTCTAGTTAGCTAGCTAGATCTGCTGCCAAACATATAAGCTATTGTGACAGCTTCAAGTATACCATAAAAATAAAAATATTAATGGTCCAAATCTTATCTAGAGATTTTATTTTAATATTTTAAAGAAGAAATATAAAAAGAGAAACCTATTTATCGACTAAAAATAAATAAATATTTATGGTGTTACTAAACCTACAAAGAGAATTTGACCTGTCTAAGTTCGCCTTCATAGTAGGTTCAAACACATTAAAGTCGGCGCGATACATATCTACTTAAGAGTTAAAACCATCTATTATTTTGGATTAGAATGTATAGACCCGATCAACGAGACCGGGATTATTAACATTAGTTATAAACATATGTATACTGCTTAAAAAAAAACATATGTATACAACATACAAAAAAAAATAGTTAAAAACTTAAAATTCTAAGTTTCTAACCATCCATAATATTCCATAAAAAAAATCCTCCAATAATAGGTTAAATAAAAAAAATAATCACTATACTTGATCTTTAATTTATCACTATTTTTGTCCTACTTAATAATTGGTTAATGTTCCCTTTAAAAGGGACCAAAAAGTATGAATTTTAAAATATAAGTGGTTTGAAATTTCTGTAAATTAACAATCCCTTTCAGGGTAGATATGGACATTATATATAAAATAAAACTATATGCATGAATTTCAATTAATATCTTAAGTGATTAAAGCAGTGTAAATTAACCATCCCTTTCAAACAAGTTTCTGCATTGTATAAAACTATGTATCTAAATCAATATCTTCAAGTGATTTCTACGAAGATTAGTATGGACTGGTTAGTTCAGTCGATTCAGCTTTCTTTTGGTTTCTGAAAGAACAACCGAACCAATCGAAACCCAAATGGTTTACCAAATATGAAAACCGAATCAAACCAAAATGCTTCGGTCTAGTTTGGTTCTATTAAAATGTTTCTTAGAAACATTATCTAGACAGTTTGTTTTTCGTTAAGTTCTGTATAGCAAAAGCCGATCCATACCAAAAACCGGATTGTTTATCCAACTAGTTTGGTTCAATTCGGCTCCTCTTGGTTCTCCATAGAAAAAACCGAACCAAATCTAAAACTGAATTCTATAAACCAAAACACCGAACTGTTATTTGGTTATGATGATTCACTTTTTTGGTTAAAATGTTTATAAGAGCATTTTCTTATCTAGCTAGTTTGGTTCATCTCGATTTGTTTAGAAAAACCGAACCATATATCGAAAACCAAATTGCTCACAGAAACAAACCCCAAATCAACCTGAACGCCAATCGGACACGACTTTTTCAAAAGAAGTACAAAAGAACGAGTGAGTGAACTTACTACTAGTTGGTCTAGGAGGATAAAGAGAACGAATAGCAATACTATCAATAAGAGGACCACAAGCCGGATCTTCTTCAACACCAGGATTATGAATCACAAGATCAACAACACCAAACTCGGCCTGAAAAGCCCACGCATATGAGTCCCATCCATTACTACTATACATCGTTTGCATCGGTAAAACTCCCCAGTCAGGCGACACGGACACGTTCAATTTCTCTTCTTGTGCACAAGTTCTAGCAGCACTAAATGTGATTGAATAGTACATGCCTTTAATCACAGTAAGATTCTGCTTGATTGATGCTTCGTTTCCAAGTCTTACAGCATAGGCTCCTTCGGGGACGACGAGGAGCATGTCTCCTTGTTTTTGTCCCGATTTTATGTACTCTACAAAGCCTGAGATTTCCCATTCAGGTAGGGCGTGTTTGGATGTTAATTCTGTGCCTTTCATGTCTGATTTTTTCGGGCCAAGCTCGAAGTTTCCATTTCTTATCAATCCTGTAATTAAATGAGAATTTCTTTTAGCGATCGTGAATGAACAAATAAAAGTTACTGGGAAATTACATGTTTCAAGTACACAATAATCCAGTGAACTATAAATAAGAAAAATTTGAACAAACAACAAAATAATCTCTTTTTTTTTTTAAGCATACAAAATAATCTCTTAATTTGAGTTGAACGGACATTAAATCCATTATTAATGTAATATTAAAGTAAATAATTTCAAAATTTCAACCAATTTACGGTCACATAATAAGAAGTAGAATTAAAATTGTACGGGAACAATTCCAAAAGAGTCAAAAGTTTTTAATTTTTCAAAACAAATTTTTAGTGTTTTCTTTAAACCATCATTTTTTTCTATCCTAACCAAATAAGTCACAGATGATCTCAAAATCAAAGATTTTAAGAATTAAAATTAAAAGTGTTTAAAATATCATTATCATTAAGCTAATGATAAATGGTAAGTTTATACAGTGTTTAAAAGTGATTTGTTAAAAGTTAAATGAGATTTGTACTACACTTAAATTTGTCCTTTTTGGATATTTGTCACTCTTATTTATTGAGATTAACTTAGGTGAAAGTGTAATTGGATACTAACATCTAAGTTTTGACTGCCAAAATCAACAAATAATAGTAATATAAGTCTAAAATTGATAAATTAAAATACATAATGAGTACAAATAAATTCAAAACACAAAACACCTAACAGTCAAAGGAAAATGTAAATATGTGTGGAGTTTGATAAAAGAAACCTAATATTTTGGACATGTCGGTGAAATATGCCAAAATGGTGAAAAAAGAATAAAAGAATGTTAAATTAGATTTATCTCATAGTTTTGAAATTGTGTGCTATATTTAGAAAACATAGTACAAATTTTATCTGTCACCTAGTGCCAAGCCCAATAGTCATCATCATGATTCTAACCCATGTGATTTACTGCTCTGGCTGCACCTGCAACCGGCCAACTGCTTAGCCAGTCATTTATACTCGGACAAAATAGTTCGTACACTTTATCAAAAATTATTATAAAAATATCAATTTCTATCCTTAAGATAAGTCCACAACTTCAATTTTCCCCTCATTGCATAAAAAGAAATTCTTACCCTCAAATTTGAAAGTTGTAACAGCGAACTAAATACTAATGTTATTAGTATGGTAAAAAAATTGGATTATTTTGTAACTTATAAAAAAATGTTTAAATAGTACCAAATGTCCGAACAGAGTACTCGCACAAAATATATTCATGAAAAGACAATAAACCGCCTTCAAAATGAGTAATATGCTTTGTGAAATTTCAATTCGTATGAAATTTTAGTGTGTATTACTCCTTTCGAATACAGTCCATTCTTTATAATTTGAATGATCAATTAAGAACTTTTAGTTTACATACACGACGTTATTTGAACGTCTTTTTCAAGTTGAAAATGCAATCTAAACCCTCGAAAAGTATTAAACCTTTGCAGAATTAAGGTAATTTGAATTTTCCAATAACCTTTATAAAAATTAAAACACAACGGTAAAATTACAAATAATTTTCAAATTTATCTGTCCTTTATTGAAAATGACCGGTCAGAAAGTGAAATAGCTCAAATTGAAAGCCTTGGAAATTGGCAGACAATCTGTGCAGCTATAATTAGAGAAAGATGAACCTACCTTACCCATAATTATTCACCAGAAAATTAATTTCACATATCTCCATTCAAGATAAGACCCTCATTCTTTCTGGTCACTCTGTTTTAAGTTAACTTTTAAAACAAACTTTGCCGCCTTATCTTCAATTAATTCTCAACAAAGTAAAGCACCACTTTTCTACTACTTCAATAACCAATTCAAGCATTATTTTAAAAGACGCTAGACACTAATCGAGACTATTCAGGAATAGGTCGGATTTTAACCAAAATAGCTAAAATGGATACCATCTAACTATTCAGTAGATGTTAACTGATTTTTCTTTTTGGTTTCCGGGTTTAACCAAAAAGAAACACTACAGTACTACATATGTTGATTGGTGAAGTTATGAAGTTGGCATTACTGTAGTAATCATGTTATAATCAGTGAATTAAAACCATTAATTAGTCAAATTTCGTAAGTAATGAAGCATAGATTTGAAAAGGTGACTAACCGTCTCTAAGGGAGAAAGAGAGTTGAAAAGAGAGGAATAGCAGCGCCAACAGCAGGATAGCTCCTCGCATTTTTATTTTTATTTCAGTTCACAAAGAAAGAAAAGATTGAAGGGAAAAGAATGTGAAGAGGTGATACTCAGATGGGCTTTTAGAGGCCTTATATGCATGCTTTAGTAGACAAATACCCTTTCTTTTCTACTATATTACGGAACTGACATTTGTTTCTGTATGCATTTCCACGTGGATTTGTCTTTAAAACGGGGAAATAAACTTTTAGGTTACTGAAAAATAAAAAAATTACGTACAAAAATAAAATCTTATATAAATTAATCACTACTTTGTCGATTTTCACTATTAGAGTAATTGGGTAAAATTCGATGGTGAAATGGATAAAGTAACAAAAAAAAAATAACCATAACTTTCACCATGCTTTATAATTTTTATTTCAATATATTATGTAAGTAGTAATTGACTTAAGTGGAAAGAGCATTTAGTCGCTTAAACTAAACTCTCATGTTCGATTTTCAGTGTTGCAGAAAATTTTAATTAAGATAAACACTTAAAGGGTGACTTAGAAACCTCGAATCGAGTATCAAATTATTACAAATTCAAAAATACTTTGAAAAAAGAAAAACAAAACTGAATGTAACTTTTGAAATGAGCGGTACGCAATTAAAGTTTTATCGAGCAAAACAATGATAGAAGGCAACAAAGATGGTATACGATCAAAGACGATGGACGAAAAAAATATTGACAATGGGGCCAGCAACGAAAGATGGTGGATGAACTGTAACAATGTCAATAATGGACGGTGAATAAGTAAGAAGTACACGAAAAAAGATACGATAATAATGTCTAATATTATAAAAATGTTTTATTCATTTTGAAATGAAAAAATTTTCTGTACAAAATTTGATGGCGGATAATAATTTATTATTCACCATGCTATTATTTAACATATTATTTAATTTTTATATTTTCAAAATGTATGATTTTATCATTAATCCTTTCATATTAATAAATTTAAAAGTTAAATCTATTTATAAATTTATGTGAATTACTAAATGGTATGTCATATACGGTACAATCTTACTTAATTTTATTATTGTAATTAAAAGGAAAATATAAATAAAAATTGACTCAGGGGCGGACCCAGGGGGGGGCTCGGGTGGGCTCGAGCCCCCCTCAGTTCCGGCACAACCCTTAGGAATATACCGATATGTTCGGGCTAGTCCCCCCAAAAATAATGTGTATTAAAAATAAAGATGATAAGGTAGACGAAGTGAAAGGGTGGAAGAGTTGGTAAGAAGGGGTGTATTTAGATGTGTTGACTAAGGTTCAAATCCCACCATCTACATTTTTTTTCTTTCCAACATTATTAATGCTTTTCATCAATTTCTTTTCCCCTAACATTATTAATGTTTTTCATCAATTTCTAATTTTTTTCTCCTAACATTAATTGCATCAATATTTTCCCCTAACATTATTAATGTTTTTCATCTATTTTTAGTTTTTTAATGTTATTTTGATCGAAAACTCTACTTTTTTTTGTTTTTCCTTTTTATTTTTAATAATTTTATCAACAATTTTTTATTAGATCATTAATTTGTTTCTCCTAATTTTATCAACTCTACTTCATTTTTGTATACACGCATATATAAAAAAAAATTTACGCTAAAGCCAAAATTAGCCCCCCCGATCTCCAAATCCTGGGTCCGCCCTGAATTGACTGGATTAAATTTGCAGTGTATTTTCTCAATTCTTTGGTCCATGAGCATTTAAGTACTATCTAGGTGTTTTTTCCAACTAATGTTATTGCCGATATTTGGATAAGAGAACCATAGGAAATTCAAATAAAGAATATATGATATTTTTGTTAGATAATTAAGTTTGTGGCAGTAATGTTTTATTTATTAGACTTAGAGGACTAGCAATGTAATTAAATTTCAGCGTCACTATAATATGCTTGTGAAGGGTAATAAGGTGACGTGTCGCACGGAGGAAAGAGGAAGGAAGACAAAAACTGTTAAAAGTCACATGCTTTCCCTCCTACTAAGTTAACAGAATCCACGACACCCCTCACTTCATTTTCTTGACGTTTACCTGCTCCTTTAACAGGATATTTTCGTCATTTTTGGTTTAATTATATATTAATGAGTTTTTTTTCTAGAGACAATAACGAAGCATTAAGACGAAAAGGTCGGAGTGTCTTTACAAAGTACATGTCAAGCAACAACGGGGCAATCCTCTATAAGAAATAATGGTGAAACTAAATCCCTCGCCCAAATAGCAATTGTATGCGCTACCATGTTACCTTCTCTCTTAACAAAACTAAACTGACATGTAGTGAAAATATCCCAAATTAGCTACATCATAATACACATCGAAAAGAGATGAGGACGAAAAAGAGCGACCACTAATAGCATCGATAAGAATCTTTGTATCGGATTCGATGATAAATGACCCGAAAAAACAATCCTTTACAAAGATGCACTACAAGAAAAAGGGTCTATTACGACACTTTTTTAACAACGCTTTTTGGTATGTGTCTTTATATTTCAAAATTTAACTACACAATTGTATTTGTGTCAGCATTTATTGTAACTTAGCGACGCATTTTGTTATTTGACGGATTTTTTAAAAATTTAACTACGTTTTTAGAAAAAGCATCCCAATTTCAAAAAAAATTAAAGACACTTTAAATTTGCGTCGATAAAAAGTGTCTCAATAATTTTTCATTTAAATTTATTTTTATTTTTTATCCCGTATTTTAAAATTCAACAATGCTTTTTCATTTGTGTCTCCTTTTATAATCAGTTAACGACGGTTTATTATTATATGTCGGAACTTTTAAAATATTAACTACGTTATTAGAAAATACACCGACAAGATTTCCAAATTTAAGACGCTTTTCAATTATGTTGCGAAAAAAGTGTTTAACTATTTTTTATATAAATAATTTTTTAATTTTTTTATTCCTGTATTATAATTTTAGCCACACTTTTTTAAAATTTTCGTCGCTTTTTATAAATATTTAAAGACACTTTTCATATTGGTGTTGGTAGTTTTATATATTTTAATACGTTTGAAACTAAGTGTTGACATTTCTTTAAAATTAACTACGTTTTATAATTTGTGTAATAAAAAGTGTAGGCACTAAAATTCCCACTAAACAGCCACAAATGGTAGTTTCTAAAATCCCAATCTCTCTTGGGCGCTAAATTAAAAGAAAAAAAAAAGTCAAAAAATTAGTTTACCGCTAAACTCATCTCCAATAAGCCCAAATGTCACTCAGATATAGCAAATCCCTAACATTTTCTCCTCCGCCTGCCTCTGATATCATGAAAAATCTTGCAGCCTTCATCTGTCACTGTAAGTTAGTATCGCCAATTTCAATCCCTTTCTTTTTCTCATTTTATGATTTCTTAATGATGTCTTGAACTAGTTGCATACTCACTTTGCTTTTTGATAATGATTCAGATTTCACTCTACGTTTTGATTTTGATTCAGCCCTCATTTTGTGTTTTGTATTTCAGATTACTCTCTAGTTTATTAGTTATATCATAGAGTTGTTGCATACCTTATTTTGTGACCACTCACTCACTATTTGATTTTCAAGTGTCTCACAATTTTGTCTTCTATTCAGCAAGTCACAGCAGTTGATTCACAATTATCCGATGAAGAGAAAGCTACTCTTCAGGTATAACGTAGTTACTTCTTTTTGCTTTTGACCTTATAGAGAAACTTCTGTTTTACGTAAATCTATGTACGAATGAGGTCGATGTAGCTAACCATTGAAAGGACACTTACCTTTTTCACATGGAATGCTGTTTTATCATTGCTTGTTCTCACAAGACCACACAAATATTAACACCTGTCATTACTTTCACGTGGCAGACACAATTGAAAAAATACGAGGCAACTCTCGGTGTCTCTCCCAAAGATCCTGTTGCACTTGAAGTAAGGTACAGAGTTCTTGGTGTTTCCTTTTCTGTAGGAGTATTTGCATTTAATTACCAGAAGAAAGATGATTTTCTTATTTGCATAACACTTTTCTTAAGTAAAGTGATCTGAACTCACTTAAGAGTTATTGTAGGGAGCTGCAGTAACCTCTTGGCAGAATTGGGCGATTATACTCTATGCTTCAGGACCTAGTCAAGCTTTGCAGTATCCAACGTGCAATGGGTTACGTCTTATTTCTTCTCTGAATTTTTCTTCTTTAGAAACTTAACTGATTCATAGAATTGAAAATTTCAGGAAAAACCCACTGATCCTGATGTTTTCCGTTTGCTTGGAGAGGTCAAGTATGAGCTTAGAGATTATGAGGGGAGTGCTGCTGCATACAAGATTCTGACATTTACCCAATAATATGTATATCTGTAGCTGCTTTTATAATTTAGCCAAGTAGTTTTTGTTCTTATATCTATTTACGTCCAAGTTCTTCTGAGGTTAACCTAAGTTTGTTATATTATATTGTTTTGCTGATGCTTAGGTATCCAAGAATGTCAGTTTTGAAGTTGCACGTGGTCTTACCAATGCTTTGCTTGCTGCTAAGAAACCAGATCAGGTTCGGGGTCAGGCTCATCTCGTACTTTTACTTGATGCTAAATAATTCTCTTTTTTGGAAATTACGTAGTATGGTGAAATTGTCGTTATGTTCTTTGTTCACTGCTCTCTTGATGCTATGTTATTTTGCTTTAGTTTATCTGCATATATGCATCCGTGGTTCTACGAATGCAAAGAATCAAATGTTGAAAGGGTTTGTATGTTGTTTTCACTGTTTTGGCATCAGCAATTTAGTTGGGTTTTTTTCTTTGCTTTTGTAAAGGCTGTTGAGTTCCTTTGGGCTTCCCGTGATCGCCTCAATTTCGAAAAATCAGCTGAAGTTGATGGCAGTACTGATCCACAGTTGGTGGATAACATTCAAGTGAGTTGCGGAGTTGCGGTCTCGATAACATTCAAGTTAATAAGACTTAATAGAAACTGGCGTTATAACTTGAAGAAGATTTATCGAAAATTCAAAACTGATCAAGAACGCCTTTCAAATTGTCCTGAGACTGTTGCCCCTGCTGATTGGAAATGGTTGGTAGAAGAATATTGGGGTTCAGCAAAAGTTCGAGTAAGTAAAATCATATGTTGTTAATGAAATTACCTTGTGCATTTTTCTTCACAAGTCTATGTTTGTTAAGCTGTTTTCTTTTCATTTTTTTTCATATTCATATGCAGCATATAGGTGAAGTAAATACAGAGAATCAAAATAAGCAAACCATGCTGACTTGTGTTGGAACCGTATGTGTCGTGCGAATGTTGAATGAAATGGTAATTGTAATATGACATTATAACTAGTTTTCCTTCATTATGCATGGTCTATCTTCAAGTTATAATCTGAATTTCTCGTACTATATATGCAGAGGAATACTAATGATGATCAAGATGAACCCCCAGAATATATGAAACTTTGGGAGAAGGAAAGGTAAAAGAAAAGTGGTGATTGGGCTGATAATGCAGCAGAGGAAGCTTATAAAAAGCTAGAAGAGTTACATACTGCTCAAATTGAACAATATAGGGCTGATAATCTGACTACTGTCGCAAGCACTCAGGTTTTTGGACATAGATTAGGTTATGTAAGAGGACTTGGAGAGGGGCCTCCTCCACTCAAACAAGTTAAACGCCATAACTCACATAACTGTATAAGCTAGCTTCATTTTGCAGTATCATATATATAATGTGAGCTCCATTCAATCCAAAATAAAAACTGCAGGTTCGTGAATTTTGAGACGCTTTGAAATTAAATTGTCATAGGATTCAAAACGCTATCAAAATATTCTGATGTGAACTAACGACATTAAAAAAAACCTTGTGTCGCTTACTTTGCGACGCTTTATTAAAGCGTAGTGGAAATTACGAAAATTCAAAATAATAAATATTAAAAAGATCACAACGCTAAAAAATTGAGCGTTGGAAACATGACGACACTTATATGTGATATGTTGTCAGATTATATTTACCCACACAACCATTTATGTGTCGCGAAACGTTAACGACACACGATTTAAGGACGCTTTCGACGACGCTTTAAAAAGCGTGGGTATGCCATTAGAGACGCTGAAAAGCGTTGTTAAACCCTAAATTTTAGCGTCGTAATAGACCCTTTTTTTTGTAGTGATGAGACCGTGTCATATTGCTTGAATTTCAGCCGCTCCAATTGATAAACACAAATTCAAAGGAATACCTGCAGAGGCTAAGACTTGACCCAAGAAATCTCTAATGATTAAACCAGCCCTACAAATAAGGCCATTATCTCCTCATGCGACGTTGCAATTAATTTTAGCAATAACGATAGGGAGATGACACCAAACTTTTTTAGGATTAACCCTAGTTGTGGCTGAATTTTAAAATAAGAAACATTTTCACTAAAGACCTTCCTCAAACTTTATTAAAATTTAATGACTTTCATGATAGTCTTAGCGTCTAGAAACCTCCCGCAAAGACTGCAGAGCGAGATAGATTATAGAAAGTTTTTAGATTATAGAAAGTATTTATTTGATTAAATTACACATTCATTGTAAATTGCATAATTATATGCCAAATTTTAGGATTTTAATTACCACGAAATTTTTATACATTTGTATCAGATTTTTGAGAATATCGAAAGGAACATTTGTTTTCAATAAGAATAAGATCAATTTATGAAATATCACTAACAATTATATTAAATTTTTAGTTAAATTTTTGTAGCCACAATGTTAAAAAATGTAAAAGTTTGTAACTCTTATATTATGTTTTGAAGTTTAAGAGAGAAACCATAAAAATAAGTAAGTTTCTCTCATTTCTATTCATTTGATTTTCTTTTGATTCATATTCGTATAGTATATGTTCATATTATTAATTTATTCATACGGTGATTTGGTTTATGAGTATTGGTTTTATTTTATATTATTTGATGGTGTTATGGGCTTCTCGTTTGAAATTAAAAAATCGTATTGCAACTCAATTGGTACGTTCACCAATGTGTGAGTGGAGAAGTTCAAAGTTCGAATCCTGATCATTATAAAATTTATCAAAAAAAAAAAATAAAAATCGTGTTGCTCATTAACCAACTGATTAATAAATATTGCAAAAACTTTACCTTAATCATTACGATTGTAATGGGTCTGTTACACATCTCTAAACATATTATTTAGTGATTTATATAATTTTTTGTCATAATCGTCCTGTTTAGTTTTTCATTTCTTTTTATATTTTTGTGAGCTTTTATCCTTTGAAATTGTTAAGATTTTTTAATATTTTTACAGCTTCATTTATTGTGACACTTTTTTTATAGATTAGTTAAGTTTTTTTTTATAATTTAGCATTCTGCCAATTATTTTGGATTGACAAAACAAATAAAATCTTATTCGGCTATTATTCTTAAGATTTTGTGTTAAGAGGCGGGCCGCTTTATTCATCTACTGTTCATGTGCCCGGCTGAGCTCAGTCGTCTATATTTGTCCTTTGGGCCGAATTTAGCCTTTATTTAAGGCCTAAATTACGGAAACACCCTAATAATTATCGAATTACAGTAATTAATTTCTTGAATTTATAAAACAATTAATTAATTAATTTCTTGTAGAACCGTCATTTGGATTTTGTATGTTTATTTCCTTGTCTGCTGGTTAGGGTACGAATAAAAAATAACCAAATACTCCAAATTAATGATCGAATTTAATTGTTACTTTTTGGAGTAAGACACAATGAAATAGTCTAATCCTACATCCAAATTAATGATCGAATTTAATTGTTATTTTTGGATAACCATTAAGTTTGAAAATCAAAGGGTATATATTCCATTTTTTTTCGACAAATTTGTTATTTTCATTATGGATAAGTTATATAAGATAAAAGTTGAAATCTCTCAAATAAGAAAGCTTATTTTTGAAATTTGAACATTAGAAATTCGAAATTTGAGATGGTGAATGAGCCAACAAATCCGGAATGGGATAGTAACGATCAATTATTAAAGGATGAGATACACGAACATTAAAAACACGTTAAAAAAAATTAAAAATTAATTTTTTCCCAAAAACAACTGTTTCAGTCGTGGTCGTTTCTCCATATGGAGAAACGTCATCTGTAGCCAAAAACGCTCTTTTTTTGAAATTTTTTAGACTTAACTCCACATGAGACCCTTAAAGTTGGCACTCATTTTCACTTAGACACATGAGCTTTGTGGTTTTTCACATAAACACTTAAACTTTATAAAAACACACTACTTAAACACATTGTGCCTATGTGGCACCATGTTGGTAACACCAACATAATGAGGAGAGTAAAAAGGACTAAAATGGTAAAAAAATATATATTATAAATTACAAAATACACCTAATTAATTTCATTCTTCTTCTTCTTACACTTCTCCTTCTTCCCTCTCCTTCATTCTCTTTTTTTTCTAATTCTTATCCGGAATTCTGGAAAATCAGGAATTTCCAGATTATAAAATTTGGAATTTTCATATTTTGTAATTTGAAATCCGTATCAAATCTGGAATTTCCATTGTTAGATATTGACTTATTCAAGTCAAGTTTGTTGAACTCAATCACAGAATATTTGGTTGTTTAAGATAGCAAATATTCTGATACAGGATTTATAGAGATTAAAGTTTATCACATTTACTTGTATATATACATGTCTTCTCCTCCTTGTATAATCAGAGAAATTAAAGCAATACAATACATAAACCTTCCCTATTTCATATCTCTCAATTCTCCTCCCTTTATATTATAAGATGGTATCAGAGCTGTAACAGGGATGAGATTAATTTGAGCTGTAACAGGGAAATTGGTGATGGGATTAATTTGAGCTGTAACAGGGATGGGTGGGATGGAGGAATTAGAAGGAGAGCTGGTTATATCAGGGAAAGAGGTGGAAGGAGTGAACATTGGAAAAGTGTGAAGAGAGTACTTCGATACATTCAAGGATCCACTGACTCTGGCATTATGTTCTCAGCTACATCAACAAATTACATCCACTGCTATACCGATAGTGATTGGGGTGGGTGGCCGGACGATCGTCGTTCTACGGGAGCTTTCTGCGTTTTCTTTGGCAAGAGTTTGATTTCCTGGCATACTAGAAAGCAACCTACAATTGCGAGCTCCTCCACTGAAAGTGAGTATAAGGCAGTTGCAAACGCTACAGCTGAACTCATGTGGCTCCGTTCACTCTTATCTGATCTTGGCATTCCAATTCTACGGCCCATTCAGCTTTGGTGTGACAACATTGGTGCAATATATCTCACGGCAAATCCAATGTTCCATGCCCGGACAAAACATATTGAACTTGACTATCATTTTGTACGAGAAAAAGTCCAGGATGGTTTCATAACAATTCAGCTCATTCCCACTGAAGACTGGCAGACATTTTAACCAAGCCTCTAGCGAGCTCCCGGTTTCAAACCTTAGCTTCACGGCTGGCGGTTCAACCTCACTATTGACTTGAAGGGGGGGGGGGGGGGGTGTTAGATATTGACTTATTCAAGTCAAGTTTGTTGAACTCAATCACAGAATATTTGGTTGTTTAAGATAGCAAATATTCTGATATATGATTTATAGGGATTAAGGTTTATCACATTTACTTGTATATATACATGTCTTCTCCTCCTTGTATAATCAGAGAAATTAAATCAATACAATACATAAACCTTCCCTATTTCATATCTCTCAATTCCCCTCCCTTAATATTCTAAGATCCATATCATAAATTCTGGAAAATTCCATATTTGAAATCTGGAAATTCAAATATGGAATTTTCCAGATTTGAAATATGGATAAAATCTGGAGTTCCAAATTTTGTATTAGAAGAAGAAGAAGAAAGAAGAGAAAAGTGGGGGACTAAAAATGTAAATTTTCAAGCGAGTATATTACACTCTCTTTAGTGAAAGTGAGATTGGGTATAAAAGGGGCTAACCGTATGCGAAAAGCTAAGCTGAATGGGCTAAGTGAAAAGCTCCAAGTTCATGTGTCTAAATGAAAAAAGTGCCAACTTAAAGGGTCTAAGGTGAGGTTAAGCCAATTACATACCTTATTGTGATTTTGTCCATAATCGAAAGCAAAAAGTGTGATTTTGGAGTTAGAAAGTTCAATTTTTAAAAAAAGGGTGTTGAAAAGTTTTAAAATTTCAAAATTAAAGAGGGAGTGGCAAGAGTATTTTTGAAAAAAATGGATGTAGTTCGAAAAAAATAGGCTGTAAATAACAATCTACAAAATCAAAATCAAAATGGTGTCTTATTCCAATTTTATATCAATCTCAATTTAAATTTGTAAATATTTATAAAAAATATAAATATTTACTTTATTTTTCATTAAATTATTATTTATAAAAAAATTGATCTTATAGATAACACAAAGTAACTAATTGGTTGCAGTTAAATTCATATACTCACCAATGCGTGAGGAGATCAAACTAAATTTGAATTATGATCTTTTAATTTATAAAAAAGAAGTAGATAATACAAAGTAAAATAAAAATGAATTCAAAATAAAATAACCATATCTACACCTAGAAAATAATCATATCCAATTTTATTTTAGTTTACAGAAATCCAAAATATATTATTTGTATTATTATGAATATAACTACATTTTTTGATGGATAAATATGGGGATATTCTATGGTCACTTTGTTTTTCACAAAGTAACCATTACTTTGTTTTGTCAACCATTGGATTATGGGTTAAAAACTAATCCAATGGTGAAAAAGACAAAGTATAGACAAAGTAAGTGAAAAACAAAGTGACCATAGCCTACACCATAAATATGATAACTATATGAATATAAAAAATAAAATAAAAATGTATCTTCAAAAATAATATATAATATAATTTTTTAAATCATATAATATTTCTTTTTAAATCACATTCTATTAGGATTTGAATCTAAGACCATACACTTCTTTTTGGAGTAAAGTAGTCATTAAGCAATTGAAATGAAAACAATTTTATTGAAGGAATTTGGGAAAATTTTCTTTTGAAAAATTTATTCTATTAAAAGTTTTGTTCTTTATGGTCAGAAAATTACTGAATATAATAAAAAAATTACAGCATTAAACTGAATTGAATTAAGGTGTATCTATTTAAGTAAAATTACTAAAAATTGCTGAACTAACCAATTGTTTTTAGCCAATTAGTACACTCACCAATGTGTGTATAGGAGTCCAGTATTTAAATCTTACTCCTTACAATTTTCTCAAAAAAAAATTTACTGAACTAAATTAAAAAAATAAATTACTTACGAGTTACAAAGAACAAAGCTACGTGTTGCATGGTCTATGATGTGAAATTTTGTTACGAGATTATAATTTGTTCCAATATAATAACTCTTTTTTAATCAAAACAAATAATAAAGATAGTGTAAAATATATAATGTACGTATAGATTCCTAAAAATGAGAAGAAAGATCCAAATTCCTCAATCTAAAAAAAAATGGTTGTTTCGTGCAAAATGAGACAAATTATCGGTACTCCACTTCCATAATTCCGGTCCACCGGCTCAAGCCACGTCATCAGATTACACAACCATTTTCTACAAAATTGATTTTTTGAGTGTAACTAATCCAAAAAAAACAACAGAGAAAAGGTTTAATTCTTACAAAAAAATAAAATAAACTAAAGTAGCTCAACAGTTTTTACCGCTACATTATTACATTCACCAAAGTGAAGTAAACTATAAACTAGAAATTTAGAAAAAATAAAAGGTAATAATGATCTAATTCTAAAATATTTAATGCATTAGTTTTTGGCTTAATACATTATGAATTCTTAAATTTATCTATTTTTCACTTAGCATTCTCAACTTAACGAACAACATATTGGCCACCTAAACTTGTAATTTTTTTCCACTTAGCCACCTGAACTTGTAATTTCTTTCCACTTAGCCCCCTTTGACTTGTCAATTGCGACATATTTGCCCCTTTTATGCTGATGTGGCATGATTTTTTTATAACTACTTATATTATGTCACGTCAACACAAAGAAGCAAAATGAGTCATATTTGACAAGTTGAGGAGGCCGAGTAGAACAAAATTATAAATTCAGGTGGCTAAGAGGTTGTCAACAAAGTTGGAGTAGCAAAGTGAAAAAAATTAACAAGTTTAGGAGGCTCGATAGGTATTAAGGCTTAGTTTTTTTCATGGCAATTTATATGTATTGGATTTTTATTATATTTTTACCATAAATAAGTTTAGAAATTATAATTTAATAAATTTAACAATATCAAATATTCACTTGTATTTAATGCTTATATGCAACCTTAGGGCTACATATATCGGAACCGTTTATTAAATACCATACAATATATGTCATTTAATTATTAAAATATATTTTAAAAATTCATAAGTAGTTCATAATTTTTTTGATCTTTTTGGAAATATAAGTTTTTTTAAACAAATAAAACATAAAATACTATATTCTTAATATTTAAATAATACAATATTTTTATAAAAGAAGAAAAAGAAAATAATACAATATTATATATAGGTGTAGGCTACAATTATTTTATTTACTTTATTTGTACTTTGTCTTATTCACCATTAGATTAGTTTTTACTCCAAGATCTAATGGTGGATAAAAGAAGTAATGGTTATCTTGTAAAAAACAAAGTAATCTATATATCTATATAAAAGAGGAGCTCAATTTCCCTCACCACAATCATCCACCTCATCAAAAAATGAGGTGTCAACACCACATTTTTTCACATTTTTAACAACGTTTAAATATATATTCTATCTAAATTACAAAATTTTAAATGCTTTGAAACAAAATATTAATACCCAAAAGATTGTAACTCTTGCTTTCATAATTAACATAGTATGACCCTTCATTTTCTTAACGTTTTAAATTCTTAATTATGTCATTCTATATTTATTAATACTAATTATATAATTAGTTATATATATTTTGGTTGGTAATAATATATATAAGAATGTTGTTTACTTTTCTTCCTGTATCTTATCTCCTCAATTACAAAACAAATGGTCTCACTTGGATCAATGAGTTTTTAACGATTTCGAGAATATTCAAGATTGGATGAATACTTGCAGTTTATGAAGATTATACTCTCAAATGAAATGTGCCGTTCTTTTTCTTATCCTGTTTAAAAGTGCATTTTTTTTTAATTTATAAAGAGCGATTGCCATTATCCTTTTACACGTCAAATATATATATATATATATATATATATATATATATATATATTTGACGTGTAAAAGGATAATGGCAATCGCTCTTTATAAATTAAAAAAAAATGCACTTTTAAACAGGATATTGATAATGCATTTTCTCTTTGTGTATGTGTGTATATATATAGTGTATTTGCAAAAAGGAAGTAGAAGATGTGATATCTTTCTATGCCAATGATCGATAAAATTATGGATATGAAATTTTGATATAATTCATTTCTTAATTTTTTTATTCTATTTTGCAGTTCGGAAGTTCAATAATGAGGAAAAAGACTACATGTTACCCGATTTGATATGTTTGATAAAGGTCCAACGGTGAATTTTCAAAATTGGAGCAGATAATTTTCTCTTTTGACTATAGGTAAGACTCCAAAATTTTATCTTCTGAGTATAAGCAAAACTCCATAATTTTGTCGTTCTCACATTTATGCAATTTATTCTACAGCCTCTTGGCAATGTCCTGAAAATATTATCCTCAAAAATCATTTTATCTAATTTGTTTTTTCATAATTTTTTTAAAAAGTAAAAGAATTTGTATTTTAATTTTTTTCGGCGGATATACAACCACTGCTATGAGCAACTGCATCAGTAAAAAAGTGATTATGAGACCTTTTGAATTGTAAAAAGCAATGACTATTAACATAAATTTAAATAGATTTTCATTACAAATTTATTGTGTTATGTCGTTGTAAACAAATTGTATATTGTGGTATCATCATTTAAACAATTATTTTTTTAACTTTAATTCTAAATTGATTTAGTGTTACAAGCGAAATGTATTTTATTTTTCAATGATAATATTACATCCTTTATTTTATTTTGAGAGAAAATATTACATGGTTTATAAAAATATAGAGATACATTCTAAAGGAAAAAAAATGATAAAAATAAGAACTAAACAACATTTTATAATTCGTGCAAAACGCGGGTTTCTGACTAGTTTCTCTTAAATATAATGCCAATTTATACAAAAGTAGGAGTAGTGATCAAATGTAACAGAATTGAATAAATTAGTGGCCAAATCACAAATTATGAATAAGTGAGTGGAAACCTTTGTTGTCCTTATTAACACTTAAGTTAGGATTTTTCTACAGTTAGTTTATTAATTTTGTTTTTAACAAAGTAACAATTACTTTATCCATTTTCACCATGAAATGAGTGAGATGAAAGTTGATCCAATAATATAACAGACAAGCTTTCACCTTAAGATAAATGTTCTAGATCCTCTTAAGTTCGCCTTGGTTAATTTGTCTCATATTCGATTATTATATGGACAAATGATGCACAAAGTCTCATGCAGAGGTTTCGCCTATGCGGCACGCCAACTCTTCCGAATGAGCTCGAGGTCAGCCTTATCCGTCTCCGATGCGCACTGGTTTTTACCCTCCCTTGGGCTCATCAGGGAAGTGGGGTCAGCTCCCAAACCAGCGTAATGCGTAATGGTCACCCATCCTTCGTAATCACCCCCTCGAGGGCCGAGTCAAGATCGACCACTGGCATTCCACTCTTTTTGCACGTCACAATTGCAACGGGTGATATTGTCCCCTACTTAATTCAAGCAACGTCCTCGTACACGACTTTAATGCGCCTTCCAAGATTCGTATGCAAATTCCCTTTTCACCCATCAAAGACTGCCACCTTTCTCATTGAGGTGGGAGCTTCTCTTGGTTCACATGGCTTCATCCTTCGGCACTCTCGGCCTTCATCCATCGCCACCGAATTCGACATCCGCTTGGACACAACAAGGAGCATCAGGCTATTCGTGCTAGCTCGGATAACTAGGTGAATTGTTTCACTTCCTTCTCGTACTCCTTCAGGGTTCACCGTCTCTCGAATCTCCCAGAGCACACCACTTGCGACTTCTCTCGCCAATGCGGCCAACAAAGTGCTTGGTAAACAACCCATCTAGCGTACAATCAACTCTGATACCAACTGACGCATCGGAAAAAAGCAGACTTTCGTTCTAAACAATTGAACGCGCACGAACAATGATTAAAACCTTCAAAGTTCTCAAGAATAATGGAAAAACAAAGATAATACATATTGATTGATAAAAAGCTGCTCAAACAAATAGAAAGCACACATGTATATAAGCGGGAAATAAACCCTAATTCGAAACATAAAAGGGAAATAAAACGAATTATATAGGAAAAACATCGAAAAGTCCGAAATAACTCAAAATAGGCTGTTTGAGGCCCTAAACGACCTCAAAAAGGCTAAAAAATGCGTCCACCATGGGTTCTTGACCGATGGGTCTTGCTCGTTGGCCCGTTTCCATAAAAAATAGGCTTCGAAAACGCCAAATTGCGCGTTTTATATTTTCAACTTCGCTTTGGGGTCAACCTTCTCCAAGTACGCCAGGGCTTGCCAATAAATAAAACACCTTTTCTGTAGAAGACAAAAAGTATAATGAAGTTTTTTTGCGCAAAAAGGAGAAGAAATTAGAATTGATGGAAAGGGCTAAGAAATTAATTTAATGTAATGAAAGAGGGAAAAACGAAGGGGAAAGTCGGCGACCGAAAAAGAAAGCAGTGGGATAGTGGAGTTAGATCGCTAAGACGACATCAAAACCAAGTGGGAAAATATAACACATTACAATATCCTCAGATTAAGCATTTGAAATAAATTCAAAGGCGTTTTAAGTAAAATCAATTCAAAGGGCGTTCTAAGTAAAATCAATTTAGGCGCTGCTTTTTATATATGAAATTTACTGAACTGAATTAAAATGTATTTATGGAAATGAAATTTACCCGAATTGAACTAAATTTTCTAAACTAAAATTATTATAAGGCATGAAAACTATGGTCTTACCCATAACTAATACAAAATTTAAACATGATGGTTTGATTATTTAACTATGATATCAAATCTTAAACAATATCAGGGGCGGAGACAGCCCGGAGCCCGGGGGCCGGGGCCTCCCAATCTCCGGCGCCACCCTTAGAGAGTAGTGCTAATTTTCCGGCGAGCCCCTCCACAATGTATAAAAGAAAATTAGATGCAACAATGAACAATGTATGTTGTGGCAGAATTGAAAGGAATGTAGTATTTTTTTTGAGAAGCTCTAGGTTAGAATCCCCAACTCTTCTTTTTCTTTTTTCTTTTTGTCTTTCATTTATTCAATTTTATCTTTCTTTTCTCAACTTCTTCTTTTTATATACTCATCATTCATCAATATTTTTATTTTCTCTTATTACCATTCATCTATTTAGTGTTCTCACAATATATTTAATATTTCTATTTGTAAATTTTCTAATATTATTTTATTTAAAATGTTATTTTTTTTCTTTCTTATCAACAATTTTCTAAATTACTTATATTAATATTTTCTTTAGTATTATTATTATTATTATTACTTTTTTCTTGTCAACTATGTTTTAGATTAGTTTTATTATTTAATTTTAATTGCTTTCATATGTTTATCTATTATTGTTCAATTTACTTATTTTCGTTAAATTAAATAGCGTCTTTTAACTATTGTTTTCTTTTTATTTAGAAAAATTAAGCATTTGTATTATATTTCATGTTTTTCTTCAATCTCATAGAATTGATACCATTATATAGTATTGAAAGTAAAAAATCATTATACGACATTTCTAAAATAGAATGGGTTGAGAATAATATTTTTAATAGTGTTGAAGGTAAAATAATTAAGCGACGTTTCTCAAATATGAAATTTCTTATTACTAGATCTTATGTTGTTTGTAATTCATATGTTGTCAAAAAGGTTTTACTATCGGCATTATCATTTATATAATAAACATTTTAGCATCGTTAAATAGAGTTTAAATTTATATATAGTTTAATTTTAGTTTTTGGTGTATATATGCATGGATAAAAATAAATAAATACGCTAAGGCTACAATTAGCCCCCTCAGTGTTCCAATCCTGGCTCCGCCACTGAATAATATTATAGACAAATTGAAATAACTTCGTCTATTTTGATAGTTATTTGTACCGTTGTTAATAACATAGAAAATATTTTGAACAACCCTTTTATGATTTAGTTATATAACATACTTAACTGTTGATGTTCTTATAATTTTGTAAGTCTGTAGTAAGTAACGAAATAAGAGTTAAGATAGATCTTTCGGAAAAAAAAAGAAAAAGAGTTAAGATAGATATTATTTGAAAGGGTAATATTCTTTCAAATTTTTTTGAAAGGGTAATATGACAATAAAATAACGAATTAATTTTGAATATTAGAGATAAACCATTTTATATGTCTGAGGTAAATTTGCACCTCCAAAAAATGAATAGGGAATTTAAAGCATAAGCTCTAATAAAACTAGACACATGGCTTTCAATTTTCTTTAAATGAGATTGCCTCCTTATCAGAATTTCATTATCATGATAGATTGATAATGAAGTTGGATCTTCCATTTCATATAATTAATTCATTTGAACATGTCATGTTATACAAGAATAATCCCTGCTTCATTTAATTCAAAACCAGTTGTATTTTTATACCCGCGCGTGGATAAATTTTAAAAATAACTTGAGATGTTAAATCATTTTACATATAAAAAGTTCAATAACATAAACATAAATTTAAAATTTCTAAAAACAGAATTCTACTAGAGATATAAGCTCTGGAGAAGGCAAATTTCTTGCACCAAATAGATTAAGGGCCTTTCTAAGAAATAAATTGATGAGGCTAATCATTTTCACTTTATGCTTTATTAGTTCACATGGTCAATAAACTATTTTTTATAAGTTCATACAATTATATCATGCATGCATTAAGTCTAAATTAATAATCTGCGAAATTTTAACACAGCCTTTTAATTTAATTCAATAAATTGTTAATATTGTATTCCTAACTTATATATATTATTATTTTGTTTCAATTAGGGCCGTTTTAAGTATTAGTAGGAGGAATGCTCGTCCATGGCCTTGAAGGAAGGAGGACTCAAATTATTATTTATTTATTTTTTTTATAAAGTTGTTCTAATTAATGAAATTGATAATAGTTCTAAATTGTCCATTTGGATATAAATTTTTTATATCATGAGTTTTATGTCTTTTCTCAGTAATTTTCACATGGTCCATGACTGACCAAGTTAATTTGGTCAGTCACCGTTAGATTTGTGTAATGATGTTAGATCTAACGGTAATTAATAGTGACTGATCTAACGGTAATTAATAGTGACTGACCAAATTAACTTAATCAGTCATGAATCATGTGAAAATTACTAGTTCTTTTAAGCATAATTATGATAAACATTATTCGTATTTGGCTACGTTGTAAGGCCTCCAGTCATCTGACCTAAATTTTGAAATTCTTCCGTGTGTGATTTTTTTTAATAGAAATGTATCTTCTAAATGGTGCATATATAACCATAAATCGATTTGTCCTCAAATATAATTGAATATTTTTGATATTATCTTTTTAATTATACTAATTTATTAGGATCCCTATTTACAACTTCTCCAAAAGTCTTCAAAAGTCTTCAAAATTCCAGGATCCCTGCTGGTTTCAAAAAGTAGGCTCATGCATAAACTATAGTGTTTTTTTCTTTCTTAATATTCCTAATATATTCTGATTTTAAGAAGAAAAATGGAATCGAAAAATTTGTCGGTGTTGAAATTAATATAATGAAGATAGGAAGGATGAGGACAGAAATTTACTTTCAGCATATGAACTGAATCTGATTTCAGTAGCATTTTATGATCAACCCTACTGCCTTTGAATGATTGATTATGGACATCCTAACAACTACCTCTCTATGCCTAGCTTTTCCAAACCTATGTATATAGCTTGTTCTTTTCTTAAATAATTTTCAATAATGTTCAATGAAATTTTTAATCACCTGTATTAAAAAAAATGTTAATTTTAAATAAGTGCTTTTGTGGTTTTTTTTAAAATCAAATATTGTAATTTGCCTCGGAGCAAATAAAAATTGTGATTTGTTTTGTTTGCAGAATTAAGGAAATGATTGATTTTAATGATGTGAACGAGAACATTTTTTGCCCAAATATTTTTTCAAACCTTTGGCCGGATATATAGAAGCTAAGCTCAATGGTCAGAAAAATTTTCTAGATTAAAAATGTTCACGTCAACAAAATTGACCATTTCCTTAATTCTGTAAATAATTCAAACTACAGTCCTTTATTTTCAAAACGTGAAACCACATAACACTTATATAGTTAACCCTAAAAAGAAAAAATATGTATACTTGACCAACTGGTTGAACTTAAACGAATAATGAACACAAAACAATGATTTTTTAATGTTCTTTCTAAATTATCCCATTACACCATTACTTATTGAGCATGTACACGATACAAGTTCATCTTACTAAATGTGATTTCCACGATTCTAATCCCGAGCGTTTGGTCTAAGAGGATCCAATGCGAAACAAAAATGCTAATTGAACTAAAAATTTAAATTAGTAGTTATATTTCTAAAATAGTGTTTATTAAAATCCAAAGATGATGAAAAATTTCTCCAAAATCATAAATGAAGAATGTGCAAATTCATTTAAGGTAGAATCTAACAACCAATTTATCACTTATAAAGAATAACAAACTCTTTCAAGTCAATGAAATTAATAGGCTCCATGCAATGTTTTTGAACTTATTTTTATTTATTGTTTACATATTATTATCCATATGAATACCAGTAACCTTAGAGAATGTTCATATAACATTTCCGATGAATTGATTATCTAACTACAAAATGTAGATTAGATTCCCAATAAACAACTATCAAGGAATCAATCCAATGAACAACAATAAATAAGTAATAACAGTTCTTGTATTAGTTTCTAAGACACTCTCGCACTTAAGTATTCTATGAGATACAATACTGACACATCAACACAAACTCATATTCCTAAGTATTTCTAATTCTTCGCCAAGAGATTGTCAAAATTCAAAGTTTCGACTTGTCCTCAGAATATAGTACATATGAATGAGCAATTGAACCAACATTTTAAGTTAATTTAAAATGAAAGAATAACCTTTGTCATTATCTTTGGCAAAAAATAGCTGCATCACATCTTAATAGTCTCAAAGAACTAATTGAACTAAAATTCAAGATAACAATTAAGACCTAACAACATCCTTCATTTTATGCAGCTCCTTAATTTCTGGGACGTCCTATTACTGAATTTGTGAAAAGTGGTACACTTAGCCCCCTCAACTTGTATAAAATGATATACTTAGCCCCTCATGTCCTATGTGGCGATGATGTGGCAAAAATATTAAAATTAAAGAAATAGTGGAGGGGTGAAAAAGAATAAAGAAAATATCAAAAAACCCCTTAAATTTTATTTTCTTTAATTTTCCATCTCCATCTTCTTTATCTCTTTCTTTCTTTTCTTTAAAAAAAAAAAATCAAAAAGCATTTTGGCAGCCGAAATTTTGAAATTCCAGACTACAGCCAGCGGAAATTGCAAAATTCGATTGTCACGTCAGATTCTAGAATTTCAAATTTCGGCCACTGAAATCTGGCCGTCAAATTATGGAATTCTAGAATCCAGCCGCCAGATTCCGAAATTTCAGATGGAGGAAGAAGAAAAAGGAGATGCAAAAAAAATAAAATAAGAGATAACAGAGGACCGATTTTGTAATGACTGATTTTGTAATTTTCAGTAGAGTGTAGTTCACTCTCCCAATGAGAGTGAATATAGATGAAAATTGGGTTAAATGTGTCACTTTTCATAAGTTAAGGGGGCTAATACGACGTCCTAGAAGTTAGGAGGGCAAAGTAACTTTTTTGACCAAGTATAGGGGACTGCATATGCTTTAAGCCTCAATTCTATCTAAACTTGAAACGTGAACACACACCCGCATTCTCATATATCAAATTTAATTAATAAATGAAGATGCTAGAAGTTAAAACTTTGACCACTTGTTTATAGACACTTTTATACTATTGGTAATAACAACTGAACTATGCAAGATTTTTAATTTGAGCCCTAAAGAATGAGAGACAAGAAGGAGGATGGTAGCTAATTGATAAAAGTAGTAGCATTGAAGCATGGGTTCATGTCATCACATGGAGATGTCCATATAAAGATAGAATATGAGAAGTAAATTTAAGTATATCCCTAAAGTTTGGTTTGGAGGAGACCAATTTGATAATGGGGACAATCTTCATGGACCCTTCACTCCTCTACTTGACTACCCTTTGTTTTTCTACTTGGCTACTTCCTCCCCAAGTAGATTTTTTTTTGTCTCTTTCAATTTCCTTTTTTAATCTCAATTAACCCTTTTTACATTAATTTTTTACGTTCTTAATGATATGGATCAAATTGCTCTATTGCGTTCATCAAACGCTCGACAAATAGTGTTGCAAATTGTTTCGTTAGAAATAATATTTCTTTTAATTATCGGGATGAGTGGTTATATGTACCTCCCGATTTAATTATTTGTTGATCTCTTGTATTTCTGTTTAATAATATTTCTATGGTTATCAAAAAAATTAACTTCACTTAATTAATTATATCAAGCCGATTAATTTAGTGATTTTTTGAGTTTAAATTTCATTGTAGTCTTCTTACATTTAATCATAAGGTGAGCTATTTAAAAAGTGTCTAATTAACACGAAAGGTACAATCTTTAAATAAATTACTGACTTCTAATTTGATAATACGATAATTTATCTAACATGACCCAGTTTAATATGACTATCATATATGTTTTTCCACTTGAAAACTTCTTCTTCAACAATAACTGTGGGAATGGCTGACCGAGCATTCACCTAATCGCTATAATCACACCTTTAATAATCATATTTTGATTAAATTATCTATAAAAAATTTGTTTGCTAGGTATACTAGGATTCTTTCTAAAAAGTATATACTAAGATTCAAACTAGAGACCGTGACGATCATAGTTACTAAGGCGTGTTCGCTAATCATAATTGCTGCCATAGCTACCACTTCCTACTGGACAACCCTGATGACAACTAGCAATTGAATTTCTTTTGCTTTATTCATATATTTGCATAGCCAATAATAATGTAGATATTGTCAACTGTTAGGTGCAACCATGCAAATGGTCGTTCTCACAGTTAGGTACCACTGAAACATTTAAAGAAATAGCACATGTATACGAAGCACATCTTGTGTACATTGAGAGTGCAGTTTGTGGATGTGAATCTGTCCTCAACTGTTGATGTGATCCCTTCTTAAATTGAACATTTTACAGGAAATTTTTCATTTATTAATTGTACTATTACTTAAAATTGTATGCAACCTGAACTTGTAGAAAAAAAAGTTGGCAGTTCATATCCACCAGATAGATCTAGTGATCCACACCAGGGGTGGGGGATCATGTTCGTTTCATATCACAGGAGAATATCAAGTGAATCAACCGTAAGCAACCCAAATTTTTCTAGGGAATAATCGAGTCTGGTAAATATCATTATTAGGTCAACATAGATATAGTAATAATATAGATCATGCATGATATATCACTATAGTTCACCAAAAGGATGTTTGACGAGAGCCATACCAAGTTATCGAGCAAATTACAAACTGTAAAAATACTGACCTTACACAACTATAAAATGTCACCTCAACCAGCAAGCAACCACGTACATGGGAACTTGACGGTACAAGTCAAAAACCTATGTATTCATAACCTCAAATCTCAATCAGTAGGCAGTTTTCTTGACCTCATCTATCTAGAAGTAGTTGCATTATTCATTATGGCTAGACATCCAATACTGTACTATTGTCCAAATGGAAGAACTATATCAAATTAAACAAATTACCAAAAAAAGCTTCCATATCCATCTTGTCTGAATCTAGACGAGCAATCTTTACATATTACAATACATCCATATTCCACAGAAGTTAGGCATCACTGGATGCCTGAACTTTGCCAAAAAAGTTACTCGGAAGCATTTCAACATATATGTTTCAGCTACATACAAGCAAACTTGCAAAAAATATGGTTCAGGTAACCTATGCACCAAAATTCTGGCATGCAGGCAAACCTCAATTATTGCAGCCAAAGTATGAAATAAACTTAGATATTTTGTTGTGCATGATTATTAGAGAAAATGATAACCAAGTACCAATACATTTCAAACTCTATTACAAATGATTGGCAAAAAAAAATTTATAAAGCACAGACAATTCAAGCTCTTTTTGGCTATGGTAACTTCTACCACATACAAGTAAAACTTCCAAAACTCCAGAAACCAATACCTCAAACAAGAAGCTTAAGGAAAAGTACGCTGATAGAGAGGCAATGCTCCCAAAGCCTCACGCTCGGCATTCTCCTTCTTTACCTACAAAACATAAGAACACACATGTTAAGACTTGAGATCAATTGTAAGTAATTTTGCAACCAACCCAAAGTGAAAGAACAATGCCTATAAATAGAGATATTTACACAACAAAAATGAGCAAGTGCAGCAAAAACTATAGCCCAATGTACTATGGCATGATGTGAACGTGACAAAAACTCAACTACAACCACAGGGCTTTTAACTTTGTAGCAACATCAATATGCATTGAAAACCTTTCGGCATAGACGACCAGACTGCAAAATTCTACGAGATCTTCAACTAAGTAAACCTTCTGAGCTGTTTGATAGCCTAACAAGAATTTTAAAATTTGAGAAATACTGAAAATTTTAATTCCGCATGCCAGATTTACCTATCAAATACAAATTATGCAAAGCTAAATTTGATATTTGATGAACGCGACAATCCTAGATAAGGGGATAGGCAGAAATGGGTCATAACCAATAATGATTGCAGAAACATTTTCAATACAGTAACTCCAAAACTTTGGTTGCAACCTATTCCTGGACCCAAATTCTAAATCTTCTACGCTCAAGTCAAGTCCAACATTTAGACCTTCAGGTGGGTTACCCACTACCAGGCAGATATGAATTCTATAATGTTAACCAAACTATCTTTCAGTTATAGGGTATTAACTATTAAATAATTAAAGAAGTTACTAAAGAAGCAGCAATTAGATGCAAAAAAATAATAACAACACAAATTATCAACACTAACTAGAATAGAAAACGGATGAGAAGCAACAACTCACAGTCAAAACATAGAAGAGAAAAGCTTCTAGGTGTTCCCTAGTAAAAGTTTTTTTAAAACCTTAGGAAAGTATTTTAAACAGTCCAAAAAAGCTGTTTTATAATAATTGCTGCAATAGTAATGACTATAGAAGCATTATCATAACAACAAACAAATGAAATCTTTGTGAATCGTGATAAATTAAGATTACAAATTCATATTTCAGTAAATATTTTGAAATATGAATATAGTTACAAAACTAAGATGGGTGAATTTAGTCAAACTTCCAAGGCAATTAGAAATATATAATGAAGCTAAATTTCCAGTAACACAGAAGCAAGTGACTAGTAGCATGAATAACAAGGTAGTTAACAGATAGACCCAAGTCCCAACCAAATAGGACAAAGCATTATTAGATCATAGTGTGAATTATGATTTACGGGACATATCAAATAGAAAAAGCAAAAGTTGGTTCCATTATTCAATTTCTGTTTGAATCAAATAAGTCCTTAAACTTTACAATCATAGAGATCGTCAGTATTGTTGGGTACCAAATTCAAAGCATTCTAAATAAGTTAAATGTGATAGAGGGAACAGTATCCTGAATAAGCATTGAAAATAAAACATGCAAATCAATCGGCAAAAACTAGATAAGTAAATAAAAAGTCTTTCAAAAAACTTACAAGAGCCAACATATCTTGAAGGTAGCTCCTAAACGGGGTTTGCATTGCCTGCAAGAAGTACAAGAGAATGAATTATAGTTACAGAGAGCCCAAATTCAAGTAAAATAATATACTTTCACACAAAAACATAAGCAAAAATTCACAACAGCACACAGATGCCCCATGGTCGCACCTTAACCAATTCTCAACATAATACACAAAATAATCGTGCCAAGTACCATAGTTCAATTAGCAAAACCGTAATCCTAACGCCAGGATTATCACCAAACCTTAATACAAAACTATAATTCAATTAACACATATTTCAAACGCGTCTACACACGGACATCACAATAGAATTACACAATCAACAAAACAACACTACACCACTCGATGCATCAACCGATCAAATCTACAAAACAGAAAAGAAAATCAAACTTCAAACACCTGAAGATCTTCATCAAGGTACTCGTGTTTCATCGAGAGATCCATAGCGCGCAAGAGGCGCTGATGGCGAGCATCAACAACCTCTCGAGGCAAGCGATTGAGCGCCTCCTTGATATCCATATCGTAATAAGGATCGTAGAGATCGTCGTATCGCAATCCTGAACAAAAACAGAAAGATCAATACAAACGCAAACAGATTAGATTTAACTCTACAAAATTAGGGTTTGAGAAATGCAAACCGTATCTGCGAAGGCGAGTGGAAACAGATTTCATATGCATTTTTGCAAGAAAGTTCTTCCTTGGATCGACGAATGATTTCAAAAGCGACGCCATTCTTGCCGTCGATGTCTTCGTCCCTGAGCTGCGAATTTTGGAATTGGCTGCTGATTTTTTTTTTCTCGCTTATGTATTTCGATTTCTGGAAGATTCGTCAACTGTTTTGAGATTTCTTTTCGGCTAGTCAATTTGGGCTTCACTTGTCCTTCTAATGGGCCTAGATTGTATGTTTCCCCCCTTATGTTTTGGACTATCCGGCCCAAGATATATTTACAGGCCCAATAAATGACATTGGCCTGTAATCACTGTAAAACAAATTTAGGCAGTTAAATTAGATAACTAAAATTTTAAAATTCATCTTTCAAAGAAAAGAAAAAAATTAAAATTCATTTCTGTGCAATTTTATTTTTTAAAATTAAATACTATGTTTATGTGAAATTATAAAATGACAAGTGTCATGTATGATTAGTAAAATACATCAAATTAAGACTCTTATATCATATGCAATTCCTATAGGAATGATACTCCTATCAAAATTTTGCCAACTTTTTACATTTGAATAATTTTTTCTTCTTTACAAATAATCATATTATAATCCAGAAATCTGATTCAGATTTATTAATTAACCAATAAAGTTTAATTACTAAATATTTTGTCTGATAAGAGAGCAATATTATTGTCTCCCAAGTGAATCTTTATTTTTCCTAAATTGAAATTTATTCTTATCAAATTATCATAATAGAATCAACTACTGCTAAAACTTTAAGGCAAAGCTTATCATGTCATTAGAGCAAACATCTTCTATTAACTTAGCGTAATTAAGCAAAACTCATAATTAATTTGGTAAGATATATAAGTAGGAATCAAATTGGAAAATAATATTTTTTTATGGAAATTGGAAAATGATATTAATTCTAAGCTATATATTCATAATCAGTATTTGGGTGACACAGCATAAGCTAAAGTATTCCCTTTTTACTTGGAGGGTGAAATTGTTTTCTTGATTCCAAGACTGATTGGAACATTTAAAACTTTATGGGAACATAATGATAAAAGATAATAATTTGATAGGATCTTGATTAAGACTAACTTTGAGCAAGCGAAATTGATTAAGTAGAATTATTCATTTGCTTGGTTTAGAAAAGGCAACTCAATACATTTATAAAAAAAAGTTTAAGATTTATTAACAATATCACTTGAATGTAAGTAATGTTGTCTCTTTAGCCTAAATCCAAAATTTTGGACTTTACAATTTCAAAATATAACTAAACGTTCTTTATAACTGAAAATGACTGAACTAGTCTGAATTAAATTGAACTTAATCTTTTTTTTTGTTTTTTTATCAAAAGCACCATTTTATTGAATGCAAGTTGCACAAAAACAAAAACCCCTGTACAAAGAATAAAAGTATCAACAGCTCTTTAAGAGCAAAAACAGGAAACACAATTTACACGCTCATAACCTATGAGAAAGGGAATCAAACAATTTTAACCGAACAAAGTGACAAATAGTCTGAAAGCACCTCAACACTATTAAACTGGACATTTTAGAAATAAAAATTATTTCGAGCTAGTCAGATTTGATAAACAATGACAATAAAGGCAACCCTAAGAAGACAAGCAAGTTTGGATTTTCCACTTGCTTTTCTCACTAACCAACTGATGATTCTTCTCCAGGGAAGGAATTTAGCAGACGTGCATTTATCAACAATAGTGGACCAAATGGGGTTAGTTACACGATAACTGAAAAACAAATGTGTAATATCCTCCTTTCCTTGGTTGCAAAGCTCACAAGTATCAGAGTTAGTGATTCAAAAACTGAAAAGTCGAGACCTTACCCCTATACTTTGTTGGAGAATGAGCCAAAGAATAAAGCTACACTTGGGAATGTGACCATGTCCCCGTACAAGCTTGAACCAACTAACTTTCTCTTTTTTATGCCTTAACTGGTTCCAGGCAGAAGAGACAGAGAAGGAACCAGAAGAGGAGAAAGGCCAAAAAACTCTATCCTCATTCTCAGGGAACTGAAACTGACTAATGGCTTGCCAGACTTGAATAGTAGCTTCATTAGAAGGATCATGGAGAGCTCAAGTACCATGTCTACAAACATCAATCATGTTTCATTTTTTGGGATATCAGTATCAACAAATGTCAAAGAAGGAAAAGAATTGCAAATTGAATTGCCATCCAACCAAGGATCGAACCAGAAGGAAAAAAACCTTCCATTCCCCAAACTATAAGCAAACTTGTCTTTATAAATTTCTTTTAGCTGTACTAACTTCCTCCAGCTCGAACTGGCATCAGTAGGAGGTTGTAAACCCCAAAGACTGATATCCTTAAGCTTGTTCACTTGAATCAATTGAACCTACCGAGTTTTTTTTGAACTGAATTGAATTGAAGTGCATTTACTGAAAAATATTGAGCTGAATTGAAATGAACTATTAATAAGTAAAAAAAAAACAAGACTTAAGTGCATTATCTACTAATAAGTTCATTGATATTTTTTAGGACCGCTAATTGGTCATACTTTCAACCTTGACACACGAGTTCCAGACGAGGTCGAATAAGCTTATCAGCTTTTGTCTAGTTTGTCTCAAACCAACATAGTGTACATGAATAGTGGACTTGAATACCAATTATGACAATCTTGACAAATGGAACACTTTGGACATTGAATTAGAGGCAAACCAACTTGATCTTATTGATGCCAAAAATACACATATATACACAAATATCCTAGCCTCTATAGAACTCATAAGTAGTGTGTAATTTTAATAATACATAACTGAAAGACAAGAAAATACAATATTCCTAAAAATATATAACATAGTTGGCGCTTTCTTTATTACCCTCAAGCTTAACCGGACGGAAACACATAGTCAGCTTGTCTCTGAAACCTTTGATCAATGGCTTTGTAAGAAGTCGTATGATCACTCGTGTTGATGTATATCACTATATATAACCATCTTGGATTGAACCTTGTCCCAAATACAAATAAAAGTCAATTTCCAAGTGTTTGGTAGAATGGTGAAACACCGAATTTGCCAATAAATAGATTGCACTCAGATTATCACACCATAAAACCAGCAGTTGGCGGAAGGGAGAACAAATTTTGTGCAAAAACATAGATACCCAAGATGTGGCAGTGACAATTAATAGAATGAATATTCGAATTCGGTGGAGGATTGAGAAATTGTATGTTGTTGCGAGAGTACCATAAAACCAAGGATGTATCCTAGAAAATGGCGTAGATACAAGTGGACTTATGGTCATTCTAATCGCCACCAAATCCGCATCCGATAACAAATGAAGCCGAGTATGTGAACTACTAACTAGGGCCAAAGTGAATATGATATGACAAAGAACCATTCAAGGACTGAAGAATACGCTTGACAACGCCGCAATGAAGCTCGGTGAGAGTGTGCATGAATTGCGAAACCTTATTAACAACAAATGCAATATCCAGCTGAAAGAAGGTCAAGTACCGAAAACTACTCACAATGCAATATGTCTTTGTTTAACGAATGAGTGTATTGCTTTACAAGAGACGGTTTCCCTTTGCCATTATTTGCTTCGTGAAGAAGCAAAGATCTATATTGGATTGCGAGCAATGAAAAAAAATTCATACCATTTCAGTTTAAAACGTAATATTTTATATAAAAAAAACAAAAACCAGACTATAATCTTTAAAAAGTGAAGAAATTGAAATTATTTTTTTTAATGAGTTGAAACTGATTTCCTTTTTCCCTATAATTGAAATGATAGATTTTTAAGCTTTCTTATAAAAGAAATATGCTTTATACTAAAGCATGAAATAAAGTAAAAAAAAATACAATGGTGATTGATGTGTTTACTTGTCCCTAATTTCATATATTCGACACATTGGTAAGGTTTTCTGAATGCCAAAATTTTGACCTAAAATATGTGAAATTCCAAAGATAATTATTGATTTTAAATAACTGGGTGGGTACAGAATTGATCTAAAATGATAGGGATAAAGAGTTAACTAATTTGGTCTTAGACAGTAAAAGATACCAACTGATTATGCTGTTAATCTTGAGTTAAAGACAAATTTGATCCTTTTACATTTTTATTAGGGTAAATTAGTGATAACAAGTTAAACGAATAGTGCGAACACATAAACATATTTGGAAAAGACGTTATAACATACATGACGAGATCGAGTTTAACAACAAATATATATTTAACTTGGACACGACCATTGAAAAGAGTATATACATTTAAGTCGGATATTTTTTATTTATTAATTTGTATTTGTTTGGACTTGATCAATGTTAAGATATGAAGTTTAAAAGCCATAATGTTTGTGATATTAAAGTTAGAAGCTACAATGTTTGTAGCTTTATAATTTAAAATTACAATTTTATCATCAAAAAAATTTGTTCCATGTGATTAAGGTATTGGATCACTTTAACAACCATTTGAACTAAAAATCTAATCCTCGAGATGACAATACAACAATGATCATAAAATATCTATTGAAAGAGTTTTGCGTCCCCAAAAACGAACTTTCAGGGTCGAATATGGACTAGTCGAAACTATCAATTTAGAATGCGAGATAGTTAATATTTTTTTTTGTGTGTTTTAAAATTGTTTATGAATTAAATTGGCCATATTCTCTCTTATTTTATGGACCAAAATAATTTTTCTACAGTAACTTTAACCAAATTGAGTCATGTCTTTCAGAACCAACCATGTGTTGATTTCCCAAAAATGTAGATATAATTGCAATTTAATGGTCAAAGTAAAAAGGCATTAGGACATGTATGTCTGTGTAAATTGTATCCATCTATTCTCAAACTCTACTGCATTTCCGTTCCAAGATTCCCTTGGAATTGATTTCACCAATATGCATGTACTTATATTCCTCAAAAGAAAATTTGAATAATAATAAATAGTTGTTATCATATTTATAAATAATTTAATGACTCCACCACACCTTCCATGATTTTCTTTTTTTGAAGGTAATGCTTTATTGAACCAAAAGAGAAAAGTTAAGTTATAATATTAGGCAATCCCTTCACATGAGTTAAAGCATTGGTATGATGTGGTATCTAATAATACTCAAATAATTTTGCATGAGTTGTTACTTGTAATGTATGCTTTTGATGAAGAGCACAATTAAATCCAAGTCAAAATGTTTTAAACAAAAATTCATCTCAATTTGAGTCGATATTAGTTGATAGTTGAGTCAATATTAGTTGATAGTTACTGTTGTTGCCATCAATTATTTGTATTAACTTAACTGGTAAATAATCGATGTGTTGTAACTGATGTTATTGGTATGTAAAATATTGAATACAAGCAATATTTTAAATAAGTTGATTAAAGTTTATAAAAATAAAAGAATAATACAAAATGATAAAAACAACATAAAATTATAAATGTTAACGTATTAATTAAAGATCTCAATAACATCACTTGGAAAGATAAAAATAGATAATTAAAATTGTTTAAAATAAATATATAAACAAAATTTGATGATAATTCTCAGAATAAGTTTTCAAATTTTTGGAAAAAACATTTCAAAAGCAATTAGATTGCACCAAAAATAAAATTTTACTTAAATGAGGTGCACCACTTTTGAAAATTTTGAGGTGCATCATTTTCTTTTATTGAACGAAACTAATATCTAAAGTGACCCATTTTCATTATGGAAACTTAAAAGGATATGTGACGACTCTCAGTGGCGAATCCAGAAATTCGTATAAGGAGGGGTACGTTTCTATATAAATTTTTTTTTTTTGCTATACACCTATAGTTTTGCATAAAAAATACTAAAATTAACGATCCACGACTCTACTTCCATTCAAAATAGCAAAATCAATCAATATTGAAAAAATATTAATGACGCAAAATAAGGGAATGGGAAGAAAAAAAAAATGTAAATTTACACTTAATTCAACGAAAAAATAAAATTAAAAGTAAAAATAATTGAGAAAATAGTAAAAGAATAATAATAATTAGAAAGAAAAGGTATAGAATGTGAGAAAAAAATAAAAGATATTAATGAGTGAATGGGGATTTGAACCCAAGACCTCCTAATTAAAATGTAAAATGCCATACAACCTAACACCATCTCTACTAGCCTCATCTATTGTTCTTTATTTACATTTTATATCTATATTAAGGAATTAACATTTTATACACCGAAAAAAAATATTTTTTTTTTTTGCGTTTTTCTCGGAGCAAGGGGGGGCACGTGCCCCCTGTGCCCCCCCTGGATCCGCCCCTGACGACTCTAGACGTAAGTCGAGGGCCGTGAAAATTAAGTTGGAAAACACGTGGTGGAAATCATCTTCTAGACATAACATGATAGAAAAGATAGATCAATTGGAAGCAAACAATTATTCATTTTTATAAATTGTATAAACATTGATGGAAGAATGCTCAACCAACTCAATACTCAAATTAGAGAGAAGTTTTAACAATTTCTTTGAAAACTGATTCAATTTTTAGATATTTTAGTTTGGAAAATATCCGACCCACCTTTTTCCACTAAAAAGCCAAAACAAAAATACATATATTATTTTCAATAGAGTAGGAGGGCAACCCGAGAAGGAAAATAAAAGAAAAAACTAAGTAGTAACCATTCTCATTATCTCTTGTCTACTACAGTCGACAAGAAGAATCTCTTGAGGTCTGTAGGGCACACCACACTCGTGTGATCCAAGATAAGAGAGCTTGTAAAATTCAACATCCAATTAGCTACACGGTTTCGTTCCCGATAAACATGAAAAAGAATGTACATCCCAATTTCTACCCCCGAAACTCCTGACAATCTAGGTATGAGGATGATGAACCCCAACCTGACTTTGCAACAATATAAGAGCAGAACTTGTATCCATTTGGAAAACAAGCTCGCATAATCTTTAGACCAAACAATCATCAAACCAAACATTATTTTTGTTTTGACCAAACATTTTATATGTATGTAGAAAACAGTTGTATAAGGAACACTAAATTATCACTTAAAAAACTTGCAATTGGAAATATTTTGGAGAAATAGTTTATTACTTCCTCTGTTTCATAATATTTGACGTTTTGGAAATTTTTTTTTTTCAAAATATTTAACGTTTTATACTTCTCAAGAAGCATTAAATGAATGTTTTCCAATTTTACCCTCATGATAATTGACTTTGTAGAGTCACCTCGAGCATAATTATTAGAGGTTAGTATGGTCAAATTAAATTATTTTTAATGTTAATTAATGAGTTTCTTAATATGTATGTAAAAATCTTAAACGACAAATATTATAAACAGAGAGATATTAAATAAAAGGCAACATCAAAACGTCATGTATCAACTTGTAAACAACTTTAAAAAAAAACTAGTAAACAATTTTTAAAGTTTTTATATAAAACAAATAAATAATAAAAAAATGAAATGTTTCACTTAAAAAGGGCAAAAGAGTAATTAAAGGGAGGAAGAGTTTTGGAGGGATTATAAATTTTGATAAAAGTGCAACAGAATAACGACCACATCACTACCAGCGAGCGACGCGAAGAGAGAAAGAGAAACACTCAAACTGAAATTCCTTCTTCACATCACAGAAATATATAAATAGGATTCTACGAACAACCGATCGATCTCTAGTGAACGACAATGGCGGACACGATTCCAAATCCCTGAATTCCAAAACTAGCTTACTCATCTTTCTGAACAGACGATCTAGAGTATAGGATACACAAAAAGTACAGGCAATGCTTAGAAAGAGAAACGTTTCGTTCATTTGTGGACAACCTGGCCGCGACGACGACGGTTTATTTCCTCTTGACGGTCAAGAAAAAGATTATGATGATGTGAGTCGTTATAGTCTTACTGGTGAAATCTTGCCTTCTCTCGGAGCCACTGCGCGCTCTAATCTACGTATTAAGCTCCGTCGTTGCATTATCTCCCCGTTCGATCCTCGCTACAAGTAATTCTCTGATTTCATCAATGCGTATGAATTTTTATGTTGTATATATATAGAGTTTGATTTCTCAGTCTATGATGCTGGAATCAGGATTTTTAATTATATGAAGTTATTATTGTTTGTTTATATGTTTTGTGGAATCGTTTGATTTGATTTTTAATTTTTAATTTTATATGTGCGTTTGCTGCTTTTTAGTGTTTTGCAGAGTTTGATTTCTCAGTCTATGATGCCGAAATCAGGATGTCACATGATATGAATTTATCGTTTGTTTATATGTTTGTGTGAAATCGTTTGATTTGAATTCAAATTTTAGATGTGCATTTGCTGAATTTTGAGGTTTCGTATAGAGTTTGATTTCTCAGTCTATGATTCTGAAATTAGGATTTCAAAAGTGTCAGAGATTAATATATAAGATGTTGTTAGTCTTAACTATCAGCTCAGCTCAGCTTGAGCTTTTAGTTCAGTCGGTTAAGCAACAAAAAGATATGAAGTTATTGTTTGTTTATATGCTTGTGTGAAATCGTTTGATTTGATTTCAAATTTTAGATGTCCATTTGCTGAATTTTGAGGTTTTGTATAGAGTTTGATATCTCAGTCTATGATGCTACAATCAGGATTTATAGTCATATGAAGTTATTGTTTGTTTATATGTTTGTAAGAAATGGTTTGATTTGATTATTAGTTTTAAATGTACGTTTGCTGAATTTTCATTTTTTACATAGAGTTTGATATCTCAGTCTATGATGCTAAATCAGGATTTCCATTGATATGAAGTTATTTATTTTTTAAATGTTTGCGTGAAACTGTTTGATTTGATTTTTAGTTTTATATGTGCATTTGCTGAATCTAAAAGCTATTTGCAGAGTTTGGGAGATTTTTCTGGTGTTTCTAGTTTTCTACACAGCATGGGCATCCCCATTCGAATTTGGATTCCTTGAGAAACCGGTTGGGCCTCTTGCTATAATCGATAACGTTGTAAATGCGTTTTTTGCGGTTGACATTGTTTTGACCTTCTTCCTGGCATACCTTGATAAATATACTTATCTTCTTGTTGATGATCAAAAACAAATTGCATTGAAGTACGCAAAGTCCTGGCTGGTTTTGGATGTTGTTTCAATCATTCCTTCTGAACTTGTCAGGGAGATACTGCCACAAAGATTACAGCCGTATGGATACTTTAGTATGCTTAGACTATGGCGTCTCAGGAGAGTAAGTCGCTTTTTTGCAAGGTAAACTAAAACCAGAATTTCTTTATTATGTCCTATTGATGGTCTTATTAACATATAGTGTTCATTTTGACTTAATCCTTTTTAGTGATTTGATCTCTTGTTTCATTATCTAAAGACTGCGAGTAAAATTTTGTGAAGGTGACTTTGTGTGCCCACCATTGATTGGGAAAATTCTAAAATAGAATACTCAATGCACAATATACTTCAGGAGACCATCCATTATAGATTGGTTGGTTTTGTGGTTAATTTTCGTATTATGGTAGATTTTATAAGCTGGATGTAATCGGATAAACTATCTAATTTAAAAATTGCTGGATTGGGGTAACATAATTAGCTTACCGTTCATAATCCACTCTCCCATCATCTACTCCTTACCTATACCTCTACTGCCACTAAAACTTTACTAACTACACTCACTGTTCTTTTATATTATCAGGTTGGAAAAGGATAGGAACTTTAGCTACTTCTGGGTCCGATGCATAAAGCTGATATTTGTGAGTTTATTTTTGAATGTCGCTTTAAGTTTGTTTAGATAGTTTATCGTTCTCACTTAATAATTTTAAATACTTTTGTAGGTTACCCTTTTCGTAATCAATGTTGCTGGTTGCTTTTTTTATCGTCTTGGCATATCAACTGACAACCCTGAAAAAACATGGATTGGTTTAGTTTGGCAAGACTATCGCAAGGAGACGCTATCAGTCCGTTATGTAACATCACTTTACTGGTCTATAACCACACTTACTACAACTGGTTATGGTGATCTACATGCAGTGAATGAAAGAGAGATGATATTTGTCATGATTTACATGATGTTTGATTTGGGACTCACGTCATATTTGATTGGAAACATGACAAACTTGGTTGTCCATGCAACTAGTCGGACAAGGCAATTTGTAAGTAAAGTGTAATGTAACTTATCTTCAAATTTTTTCATAGGACTGACTAGTTTCTGGAAACTTCAGAGATCATTATTCATTGAATATAATGCAGTCCGGGTAGCATTTCTGTTTCTGACTGGGCAACAGAACTGAGTTTCTGGATCCTAGTTGATGGCATATTTCACCTTGTACTTGTACTAATACGAACCTTCGTAGTATGTTGAGAGTATTCTGAAGCTACTTATTGTTTGAAAAAGAAACACAAGAACACCTCCTTCACTGATGGAAGGTTCTTTCTGAACAAAATTAATTTTATTCAACACCAATTACAAAGCCTTATAAATCTTCCAAAAGTCTGTTATTCTGTTCATGTATGTAGAATTTGAGCAATATTCCTATAGGCATCGAGTCATCTCTTGAGAATCATTAGACCATAATGGACATTATTTTTCAGATTGCTGTAACTTTAGATTTACCCATGTTTTTTAGCTCTTGTTCGTGCTCCCTCTTAATTCTTATTTTATTTTGTAGCACCTAAAATTATTTACTTATTTTATTATTCTGAGTTGGAATTCATCACGTGTCAGAGAGATACTATTCAAGCTGCATCAAGTTTTGCACAGAGGAACCATCTACCTGGTCGCTTGCAAGATCAGATGATTGCTCATTTGAGTTTGAAGTACAGAACCGATTCGGAGGGACTGCATCAGCAAGAGACAATTGATTCCCTTCCAAAGGCTATTCGATCAAGCATTGCAAGCTATCTATTTTATTCCTTGGTAGATAAGGTGTACTTGTTTCGAGGAGTATCAAACGATCTACTTTTCCAACTGGTAATGTGTTCCCTGCTTCTTCTTCTTTGGTGGTTTCTTTAAACACTTTAAGGCTCTTATAATAGATGCAGAAGGTCATGATTGTATGTCTCCTTCCTCTTGTGACAAATACTATTGGAGTTGCTTCTTCAGGGCTGAAGTCACGAGGAAATTGTTTTGATCCTGTTGTTTTATTCTTCTGTTGAATATATGGTCATTTTTTTTTATGATTGAAGATGATTTTTCGTTCTTTTTATAATAAGGAAGTATGCTTTTTGTGTCCCTAATCTATTGCATTTCCTTGTTTCAAACTAAACTCTATGTTGGTATGTGAAGGTTTCTGAGATGAAGGCCGAGTACTTTCCTCCTAGAGAAGATGTGATTTTAGAGAATGAAGCACCCACAGATATGTATATATTGGTCACTGGTGCTTTAGTAAGTATTTTCACACTCTTTTCTACTATTTAAGATTTCTCCTTGGTAAGGTCTCGTGTTTAGATTAGAAAAGAGAGATCTTTGGGATTTCAAATGAATTGATTTGTCGAAAATAGCTTTGTTTAGTAGACATCCATTGTGTTTTATTACTGCTACGTTCTCCTCACCAGGATTTTTTAGATCATTCTTGAGACTCCTCCTCTTCATAATATATGATCCTGGCGCTCAGAAATGGTCCATCTAAGATGAATGTCAAATTTTCAGTATAATGAAAACAAATCCTCATGGCTGTGCATTTTAGAATCCCTAACAATTTGCTATATGCCTGATTGAAAAGTCAATAACTTGAAAGAAAAAGATGAATTCACTTGGAAGGAAAAGCTAATGTCCCTTTTGCAATGCTATATATAATTGTATAATAATAAATATTTATATCAGGGTTTCTTATCAGGCATTTTTTTTCCTGCAGGAACTTACTGTGAAAAGAAATGGAGTGGAACAGGCAAGTATCTTGATTCAAATGCTTTTGATATTTTCTTCACCATTTTGGCTTGAAAAACTAATAACAGAAGCTTCCTTACAGAAGTAACAAAAAACACCATTTCCAATGTATCTTTGCAGGTTGTTGGTGAGGCTAAAACAGGAGATGTTGTTGGTGAGACTGGTTTAGTTTGTTACAGGCCACAACTCTTCACAGCTAGGACTAAAAAATTGAGTCAGCTGTTGCGTCTGAACCGTACTGCATTCTTAAATATTTTACAGGCAAATGTTGGAGATGGAACTATGATTGTGAACAATCTTCTTCAGGTCAGTAGCTTAGAATAATTATATTTTATTCGTTATTTGTTATTTAAAGTAATACTGGAGTGTTTCTGCTGATCCTTTTATTAATCAGGGACCAACTTTTCCAGATACTTATCATTTTGAAAGTTCCTAGTATGACTACTTGGACTTGTAACAGGAAAATAATGTGATCCGTCATCATGTTTCTGGATTTTTACACAAATTTATACAATAGCAACAGTACTAAAGATGGTATAGTCAACTGATTTACTAGAGTTTATTCATGTACTATTGTCATCTGTGTTTCTGTAGCATTTGAAAGAGTCAAAGGATCCAATGACACAAAGGATTTTAGGCGAGATAGAGCAGATGTTGGCTCGGGGGAGAATGGATCTGCCTCTTACTTTATACTTTGCTGCAATGAGAGGCGATGATCTCTTGTTGCTTCAGTTGCTTAAACGGGGTTTAGATCCAAATGAATTGGATAATAATGGGCGAACTGCATTGGTAAGAATTTTTCTATGATGAATGTATATCTCAATACTGCATTCATAAGCTTTAGTTGTTTCCTGTATAAACTTGAATTTTACTTTGATCTTCTATGCAACAGCACGTAGCAGCTTCAAATGGGAGTGAGCATTGTGTAATGCTTCTTTTAGAGTATGGAGCAAATCCTAACAAGCAAGGTAAATTCTCTATTGAGCCGTTTGAAAATCTTACAACATTTTTCAACTACTATTCTCTTTTTTACCTTCCATTATATTATTAAGTGTATTTGTGCACTTATTATTTATATGTCACGGAATGAAGTTTTAGGAACGATAATATCCGTAGCTTATAGTTCAGAGCTCATGAATGTAGTTTTGCTCTATACTATCAATGGTGTTGGTCGAGGAAAATAACTGATCATCTAAGAACTATTCACTATCCAGATTCTGAAGGCATTGTACCTCTTTGGGAAGCATTACTGGGGAAGCATGAGACTGTGGCTAAACTTCTTGTAGACAATGGAGCAAACATATCTTATGGAGATGTCGGGCAGTACTCGTTAACAGCCATTGAGAAAAACGATTTGGATTTACTCAAGAAACTTGTGGACTGCGGTGGCAATGTAACACTTCTTGCAAACAATGGAACTTTACCACTTCACTCGGCAATATCAGAAGGAAACACAGAAGTTGTCAAGTTCCTTCTAGATTTAGGAGCGGACGTTGATTTACCAGATGTCCATGGATGGACAGCAAGAGATTTAGCAGATCAGCAGGGGCATGAAGAGATTCAAAATTTGGTGCGGGAGAGAAAAAAAACTGCTACAGCAGCAACGAGTCCTGTAATGCCAAAGCAGCCACAGAGTGGTGGTGCTTCACCACACGTTGGGAAGCCTATTGCTAAATATAGTAGTGAACCAACAATACCATGTCTTACTCAATTCGATATTCCATCTCTTCGTGTAAGGACACCAACAACTGCTGATAGTAGACAGAGGAGGAGAGTTGACAATTTTCAGAATTCCCTTTTTGGGATCATGTCTGCTGCTACTACATCAGGTAAGAATGCTATATCTGTTTCTTATACTTCCTTGTCATACTCTAAAATTCTGCTAATTTTATGTCATATGCATGCGTTGACAATTTTCAGAATTCCCTTTTTGGTCACTAATCTCAAGTTTGAGTCAATAAAATCACAATGGCCAATATTAAAAAGCTTCTTGAAATTGAAGAAGATAATCTGTGACAGTTTATCTACTAGTTTAAATTGCATAAGAGCTTCTTGCTAAGAAGTTATAGATATCAAACTTTGGGCTAAATGCACAAACAGTCACTTAACTATTGATCATAGAACTTCAATTCCTGCCCATACGATAACTGAAACTTCATTTTTGTTTCAATAAAATCGTATTAGAAACTTTTTGACCATTCCAATCCTAATTGAATGGCTAGAACAATCAACATAAAGCTATGTGATTAGAATTTGAATTGATCTGTTGGACAATTCATGTCTAAATAGGGCCATATTGCTAGCAAAGTCTCCAGGAATATAGAAACTTATTGATCTAATGTTAAAGTTTTGAGAATTTAGTTAAAACTGACTGAACTAGATCACTCTAGCCACTCTAGTCATCATTTTGCATCAAATTGCTGAAAAACTTTGAATGTAAATTTATTGAAACAAAAATAGTTTCAATTTTTTTTAAGCCCAAAATATAGTTGTGAATAGGGAATGATAAAAAACTAGATATCCATACAAACTGACCACATCTAGTTAGACTTAAGTATAATATCCAAATTTACCCCTAGAATTTTTGGAGGCGTAGATGTACCCTTAGCTTAAGGAACGGTAAATTCTGTTCTTAAAGTTTCTAACTTCACCGTAGAGCAATTTTGGACCATGTAACAGAACCTTTAAAATCGGACTTTTACTTGAATCCAAATGCGTAGAAAGAGGGGCAATGGAGGTGCCAGTGCATCCCCATCCATTGAGAATCACATATACAACGGTGAGTTTACCGCTGCTCACCTCTTCATCTTCATTTGCGGGGTACTCATTGCATCAAGTCAATGAAGGACATTTTTTGGATAAGTTCACTTTTAATACTCCAAACAGTCAAATATTGCCTGCAAATGTCTTGACCCAAAAGCTTTATGTTGGAAATGTTAAGGACAATGCTTTAACTAGGTCACGTAAAAAACGTTATAAGTATGTTTGGACCTTATCCCTAAAGTTAAAGAATTGTTTATTGTAATACTAGATGTTCATACAATTTAGCATAGCAAATTCAACTTTTTCATCACAAAACTTTGAGTAAAGAAAAGATTAAAATTTTCAATGTTGGCAGCTGAGAACGAAGTACTACCAACACCAAGAGAAGCAGCTGGTCTTCCGGTTCCGAGCTATCAATCAAGAGTGATTATAAGTTGCCCCGAAAAAGGTTCATTTGGTGGAAAGCTTGTTCAGTTGCCAAATTCACTTCAAGAACTACTCGAACTTGGTTTCAGAAAATTCGGATTCCAAGCCACCAAAGTCCTCACTGAAGATGGGGCTGAAATTGAGGATTTTGACCTCATTAGAGATGGTGATCACATTGTTCTTGCTTAGGAGTAGACTTATTTACACGTCCAGGTATTCGCCCGGTCTATCTGCACTAGACCGGGCTTAACAGGAGAAAATAACATCAAGCTCGGGTCAGGCTGTGTAAATCCGCTTACTTCAGAGCTGGATTTAGAAGTTATAAAAAGAAGAATGAGGTGATCCGGTCTAACATATTACTATTGATTATTATTTATAAATAAAAATTCAAATTTTTATTTTACAGAATATATATTTTAAGATGGATATTACACGGTTGGGTTTTGGATTTGATTTTCAAATCTGAATTTTGCTTAAACCCATCTAAATTAAGAATAGTTGGTTAGGACTAGATCATTTTAAGTGTAATTCCGTTAACTACGATCGATACAACCCGGGATCAATTCACAGAGTGCTTGAAGATACGGAGCAAGCATAACTCCAGGAAGCAAATAAAGCTTATCAAGTTCCTAGAAAGGTTGTCCTCAATGACTCCTAATTCTTGTATTCTTTTTACTAATGTTATTTCTCACTTCTTATCTGGGATTTGTTGTATAACATTGAGAGAAAAATTCAAAGAATAACGGGTGTTGGCTCCAAAATTAGTTGGGAGGATGAATTTGGTCAAAATCTAAATTTTATTTACATATTAATTTTACATTTTGAATGGAGGTTTTTTTTTTTTTTTTTTCAAGTTTACCTTTGACTTGAATTAAAGAAATTGTTATATTCATAGTTTACAACCAAATAAATTTAAATCATCCACCATAATTCTAGGTTCTTACAAAGCAAGAGCAATTGAGTTTTAAGAATTTACATTGGCATAATACATTCATAGCTCCTTGTTGCATGATAGAAATTCTCTATATGAATACAACAAAACAATTGTATTATAGTTAGGATTGGAAATTTGATTGCATTTTGATCTCAAAAGATTTTTAGTTACCGGATTTAATTAATTAGCGACTCAATCACTATGGTTCGTTGTGCTTTTCCACTAAGACAACTAATATATCTTCTCCATTGAACAATATTACATCAAACTAATTAAACCGGAAAGGTGAAATTATTACATCTTTTCAAAATGATTAATCGAAATGGAAAAATAATAATTATGTTTTGTGTAAAGCTGCTGATGTTGACAGCTGCTCTAACAGATTCTATTATACAGTTGATGACTGTTAGTGACAGTTAGAGAATTTAGTTAGCATATTCCATTAGCTTGTATATAGCTTGCATTTGCTGTTACATTGTTTTTCAATTTGGTTGATCATCTTCTTGATTGATCTCATAGCTTTCATTCTCCATTTCTTTCTTTCTTGTAACATTGAAGCTTTTGCTTCTTAATTCAATCCAACTCGTATGAGCTTCTCATTTTGGTTATACAATTAGTTTTTGAACACCATGTTTGATGATTGTCGACTAATCCAATTTCGAGAGAACAGTTTGGCAGATTATAATATCAAGCTCTCTCTCAATATTGGTACTAAAACTCGAACCGTAATCTCTTCTAAAAAATAATAATTATTAAATAGTAGTATAATCAAATTAGCCCAACAAACTTGCTATTTTTGTTACAGAATCAAAACAAATCAGCAAAGAAGGAAACATAAATCTAGTTTACAATGCTATATGGTTGTAACTATACAAATTTTTTATTTCGTTAGCTTTCCATATGAAAATTTAAATTAAACAATTTTTTTTTCTCAAACTTATAAAAACTAATATGACATTTAAATCTACTATTCCAAAATAGTTGAGAACTTGAACTGCTCCTGAAACTTGGAACTGATTTTAATTGTGGATATTTTGCATTATTTAATCTTAATTAATTTTTGTTTAAGCATTATTTGATTAATTTTCAGAAATTAGTAATTAGAGTTTCAATTTTTGCATAACTAAACCTGAAATGATTTTCACAAAAGTCACATTTGCTAATTAATGCAAATGATACATTTATTAAACCCATCCATAATCCAATTGAATCTAATTCTTGATTTCACTAATCATATTTAGAAATATATAATCTACATATGATTTTGTTTCCTTGAACGCAAGTTCCTCTGTAAATCACATGTGTGTATATATATATATAGTATATTGATAATATTAATATTATACAAAGATTAAGAAGAAAAGTGTTATTACAATAGTTTATCATATTAGTATAATATATACTTATTGTTTCTTGATTTTTGTGACCGTATACTATACTACAAAGAATGGTGAGAATAATTCTAAGTTTTTTTTTTTTTGAGAGGATTTGTGAATAGAAGTTATAATTTATAATGAGGGAAAATATAAATTTTCATGCATTAATTATGAAATTTTACTAATGTTCTTGCAGGAAGTATTTCTTAGAATAGCGTTATTTTGCACTATTTTACTAGTGATTGAAGGTTTCAATGTGGTTGATTTTGGAACAGTTGGAGATGGCAAAACTGATGATTCCAAAGTAAGTAAAAGAAGAATATATACACTACTATAACATAACTTAATGATCAACTCATACCTACGTACTTTGTATTGTGTAAACTTAACTAACCGTAATTAATTAAGTTTTCGAGTTCTTTTAATCTTGTCAAGAAATGCATTATGATTTCGTCACCGATACCTAAAGTGTAACATTTTTCGTTTTGTGAATTAAATGTGTTTTTCTTTTCGTGTTTTGAAGGCATTTTTAAAAGCTTGGAGAGCTTTATGTGAAGCTAAGGAGGGTAGCCCAAGTCTTGATATACCAGAAGGAAAAACATTTTTACTGCAGCCAGTGAAATTCTCAGGCCCCTGTGCCACCAAGGTTCTTGTTCAGGTAATTCAAAATATTTCAACACTGATTATGATTTCTTTTCTCATAAGTAATAGTACAATTTGTTTATCAAGTAGTTGCGATATAACTGAAACATAGAATTTTACCACATATTGTATAATCATGTACGTCAACTCAATTTTATTCAAACTCGAATAAACCAATAGATTTTTAAATTGGATTTAGGAGCTATATAAATAGGCTTAATTAAGATGGACCGGTCGGTCAAGTCTGCTCTAATATTAAATACATATTTTTTATATATGTTTTGTAATTTATAAATTTTTAAAATTTAACCTTTGTACACTATTTATATTATTTTTAGCAACTAAAGTATATCCTTCTTAGTTTTTTTTATATAAAAATGTATAGAAAAAATATATTAATGTGAGAAAGTAATGTTAATTAGTTGTGTTTAAATGAGGACAGGTATCTGGCAAAATAGTTGCACCCGCAGATGTAGAAGATTGGAAAGAATGTGTATCAGAGAGCTGGCTTTCTTTCTCAAATGTTACTAATCTCTCTCTCGTTGGATGTGGAGTCATCGACGGCCAAGGATCTACTTGGTGGACCAATAAGACACCCCAAAACTTCATTGATGTAATCCTTCTGCTAATTCTTAAATTAACACTTGAGTTTGATTTCAAAAAAAACAGTCTCCCAATCTCAGAAAACCTTTTCAGTTTGTATCATCAAAATTATCAACGATGACCTATAAAATAGAAAGTTTTAAAAACGAACGATATTTTTTAAACAATTTTAATTCTTCTACATTTTAATTTGAGGTCATTTCGGTAAATTAAGTGAGGAGGATAGAGAAATTAATATTTAGAGAGATAAATTTTTTAAAATGATGATTTTGAAAAATTGAAAGTGTTTTACAATAGAAAATGAGGTGTACTTAATACTGTAATTTTTAGAAAAAAAATAAAATAACTGTAATTTTTAGAAAAATCCGTTTTGAAATCGTTAACACTTATTTTTATAAGGTTAAAGTTAGTGATTTTATTGAGATAAATTAAATTTTTGTGACCATTCAAAGATATTATTCAAACTTTTATAACATGCTGATACATATTGAGTCACCGACTTATATTTGATAATGAAGGAACAACCAAGATTATAAATCTGTTGGACAATGAGCTATATAATTAGATCTAATATCTAGTTATTTGTTTAATTAATTTATTATATTTCAGGGAAAGCATGGAAACCCTAACGCACCTACGGTAAGATGTTGCTCTCTCTTTGTATAAATCAAAATTTTATCTCTTACATATGTGCTTATTCGGATAGGACTTAAAATTTGATTTGAATCTTGTGTCCGTTTAAATCGAGAAAAAAATAGATTATATTTTTAAACAAAATAGTATTTTGTGACCGACCTAGCTCGGCCATTGAGCATATCTAAATATATAAGGAAAAAATAAATTATTAGTTTCGCATAATGAAAACACTAATATATATGTGTAATTTATTTAATTTCAGGCTATACATTTCAACAAATGTAACAATCTTCAAATAAACGGCCTCACTCATATTAACAGTCCAAAAAATCATATTTCAATTAACGATTGTAATGGTGTATTTATCTCTAATATTCAAATACAAGCACCAAAAGAGAGTCCAAATACTGATGGAATCGACATCTCTCTATCGACTTTTGTTAACATTACCGACTCAAACATTGGAACAGGTAATTATTAATAAAAAATATTAGTTAGAAATTTTGTAATTTGTAATATTTGAATTACTTAATTAATATACAAGAATGTAAGTATTTTTTATTATAAATTGAATAGGTGATGATTGTATTGCTATCAATGGTCAATCCTACCACATTTCGGTCACAAATGTGAATTGCGGTCCAGGCCATGGCATCAGGTTCGTGTAGAAATTTTAATCTTGTTTTCAGTTTTAATTCAAAATGAAATTATATTTGATAAATAAGGATAATAGTTTATACATTCAAAATTCATATACTTGTAAATTCACATTTTAAAATTAATCCTAACATTTTATATTTAAATTTTAGGAAAAATAACTTACATATATTATGTTGCAGTGTGGGAAGTTTGGGAAAAGATGGAAAAAATGATACAGTAGAAGATGTTAAAATACAACATTGTACTTTCAATGGAACTCAAAATGGAGCAAGAATCAAGACATGGCAGGTATTTATATGTAGATATTAATCCTTAATTAAATAGAAAAGTTAATTTCTTCAAAAAAGATTTAGTTAATATAATTGATGTCTTATTAATTTTCATAATCTATTATTTAATTATAAAATTATGTATCATTTGCAGGGTGGATTAGGGTTTGCAAAAAATATCACTTATGAGAATATCACACTAATAGATATTAAAAACCCTATCCTTATAGATCAACATTATTGCAACGGTGAACATAACTGCAAAAATGGGGTAATTACATTACACTTTTTTTTGTACATTAAACTAATTAATCAAAATGAGAAGTGATAACTTAATTTAGAAATTATTTTGCAGACAACATCAGTGGTAGTGAGTGATGTAACATATCGACATATTCATGGAAGTACGATAGATGAAGATGCAATTAATTTAAATTGCTGCGAAATTGGATGCAATAATATAGTTATGGAAAATGTTAACATAACTTCATCATCTTCATCAAATTCCGAGCTTCATGCTTCTTGCGAAAATGCTCATGGTTTTTCTGAAGCTGTCCAACCCAATGTTCCTTGCCTAAGCTTAGTGCTCAATTAATTAGGCTCTACTCATTGATTTTACTAACCACATGTATTTTTTTCTTATATCGTCAAAATTGGAAGAGGAAATGTTGTTTCTTAAACTTTGAAATTTTCATTTATGTAAGTTGTTATCTTTTCGATTAATTTGAATGGGTTATAATTATGTTTATCATTTTATATGTGTGATTTTGGCTTTCATGATTGTTGGTCTTCGATTAGTTGTGTTGTTATCTCTCGATACTCCTCCGATCACTATCTGCTCCTTCTACAACTTCAAAATAATCAGTACAAATCCCTAAATTTCGGTTTCACAATATATGTATAACTAACAACCGACTGCTTGAAGTAGTTGACACTTCTTGGTTACCGTAGGGGGGGGACCGTAACTCTCATTATTTTCATCAACTTATGGTTCGTCGGAAAATCGAAGTTTGGTGTTCGAGAATTATCCATTAACGTGATGATTCGTCAATTAAAGAGCATATTGTTTATTGTTTTTCAAACATGTTTGCTGCACACCCATGTCATCCGAGTACTGATGTTGTCCGCTCGGTAATCTGTTCCTTTGTCTCTGAGGAAGATAACGTTGTGCTTAATGCGGCTCCGAACAATGAAGAGATTTGGGACACATTTTTTCATATGGATCCTGGACACGATGGTTACACTGGTTCCTTTTAGAAAGCTTTTTGGAATATTGTTATTCTGATGATTATGATGTCTGTAAAGTTGCTTGCAATATTTTTGATACAAGCTCCATGACCACGAGTTGGAATTCTAGCATTTATGATTCTCCTTCCCAAAGTTGTAGATGTAATTTATGGTCAATTATGCAAAATTGTCCTCAACTATTTTTGCTTTAAGATCGTGACTAAAATTTTAGCCTCTCAACTAGCAATCATTGTCGATAAAACTATTTCTCCTAATCAATTTGGGTTTGTTAAGGGACGAATTATATCTGATTGCATATTTGGGGCTTCTAAAGGTGACCACAGATTGGTCCTTCTTGCTTGAAATTCTTGATGCTTTTGGTTTTTCTCTTCAGTTCAAAGATTGGATTCTTAATCTTTTCTCATCTGCTCGAATATGCATTAATATTAATGGCCAGGAGAAAGGTTATCTTGCTCTCGGGGAGTTAGACAATGTGATTTGCTCTCTCTCCTCTTTCATTTTGCACTGTTCAAGATTTTCTTAGCATGCTTATATCTCACAAGGTGTCTCAAGGGCTCTTCAACCATGTAGCTACCACCAGAAGTCTCTTTTTCTGTCTCATTTTTGGTATGCGGATGATGTTATTTTGTTTCTTAAAGCTACTAAGAGGAATATTCGAGAGTTGAATTCTTTTCTTGCAATTTATGGTACTCTCGGGTCAAATTGTTAACCCTGCAAAATTTGTATTGGCTCTCATTTCAGTGTTCATAAGGTGGCGGATATTATGGATCTTTTATGGATGAAACAAGAACATCTTCCTTTTGTTTATTTGGGGATTCCTTTGTTTGTAGGTCCGCTTAAAACTCGTTTGTTACACCCAATAGCAGATACAATTTGAAAAGGAAGCTCAGTTTCAATGGCGGGGCGTCTAGTTTAAATTAATTCTGTTGTGAGCATCACCCTTCTACACTTTTGCTATTTATCTTTTATCTCAGAGTTGTTACACTCTCACTTTCTCTCTGTAATAATTGGTTTCATCGAAGTTACCTTAGTTCCTCTATATGGAGTTCTTTGCAATTCCACTTTGATTTTGTTCAGCATTTACGAGCTTACCGGAACTGTTGCAAATCTGAAGTTTTGGAATGGCTCTTGGATTGTTCCTGCGGTTTCTACCCGCCTCGGATTACCAGTTCAAGAGAAGCGGAATTAAATGGCCCCTTTATCAGTTTTTTGGACATTGAATGGTTGGGTTGAACACCTACATGTTTCGCTTGAACTTGCTGCAGATATTCGTACCATTCAAACCTCCGTCTCTCCAATAGATTAATGTATTTAGAAGCTTAGCAGCGATTGTTGCTTTTCGATAAAAAAAAAAATGCATACCAAGCTGCCCGATTTTTCCAAGCGTAGTGATGATAATGTGGAATCCTAATGGGCTTTCTTGAATGACTCGGCTGACCTCAACTCCTCCTCTGAAATATGCGGGCTCCGGCTCTGGAGAAACTTCGGTTATTAAGTCGGTGAATATTTAGTGAAAAGTTAAGGGAAATAAAGTCAGGAAAGTTTCTGAGCGGAAATTCAACAGTACCTGAGAGGGATATTTATAGTACTATTACGTTACTTCAAGCAGAGGAATGGGCCTATTTACTCTATAGATCGAAAGCAATTCTCTTTATGTTATTTACCTTCTACAAACTCAATTACTGCATTTCATTGGGAGCTTCGCCAAGATTGGTCTACTAGCTTGCTCCTATTGGATGGGTAGATAGTGAAGTTCACGCATATTCTGAGAGAAGGAAACTGTACGACAGATTATTTAGCGAAGTATGTTGTGACTTCTAAGGAGAATCATTGGTGGCATGGTTTTCTCTGACATTTGTGCTCCTTTTGTCTATAGGAATAGCTCTAGACTTGAGTGCTTACTTTCACTTTCTTTAATCTTAGGTTGTTTCTTTTCTTCTCCCTTTGTATTTGACTATAGGTTGAGATTAAGACAAGAACTCCTTTCATGTTTACCAACCTTTTATTGAAAAAGAAAGAAATTAAATTATTTTAATAAAATAAGAATATACTTTTTAATAAGTTGCAGTGTTATTAAAACCGGATCGGACCGGCGGTTACCGGTCTGGTTCTATACTAAACGATTCATTTACAGAAAATCGGATCAAACCAATAAACCGAACGGTTTGAACAGTAAACCGAGTTAAACCATTAAACTGGTTCTCCCCGATTTTTACAAAAATCAAATTAAAAAACAAATTTGTGTTATATTTAACTATGTATTATTTGATATATGAATTTTTATTTATGTTTAATTGAAATAGGATTTTATTATATATATATATATATATATATATATATATATATATGTATTTTAAATTTTTTATATATTATATATGTCATCCAGTTGAACCACCGATTGAACCTTGAACCTTTTGTTACGTCGATTCAACGTCCGGTCCGATTTTTAAAACATTGATAAGTTGTAATGTCAAGTTCAGCCAAAGCCTGATATCCTCCGAACTTGGCTTAGAATTCACACGTAGGTCGCTAAATGATTGATAAAAGCAAATTTGAGTGCTCTGTCACTCAGCCAGACCTCTGAATTTGCTGAACTTTAAGAACCTCTTACATATAAAGAGATAAAAGCAACAACAACTAAAACTATATAACTACATACAAATAACAACAAAGAAAATATTATAGAAACAAACTGAAATCAGTTTATGTTATGCCCTTTTGTATTATACGATTGTCTCCCCTCCTTCTAAAAGTAATAAACCCCTTTTGCAGAAGAAAAACTAAAGAAGCGAAAAACTAAAGAAGCAACTTGAATTTAATCTCTTTTTCATTTATTTTACTTTTTTCTATTTCTGCATCTTTAATTTCAACTTACCCCATTTCCTTATAAAACGAACACGACCAAATAAACAAATCCAATTTTACTAAAGCTACCCAATATTTAACCATCTAATTGTACTCTACCCCTCCCTTTGCAACTTTAGAAAATATCAATTTTCCCCTGAAAGAAAATTTGAAGTTAATGGTTAGCCTTTTCTTTTTGGGGCGTTTGTCCTCAAACTTTGTCATTTGTTCCTTCGTTTTGTATAATCAGTACTTGATCATATGATTCAATGCTTCTATATAGGGTTGTTTCTCAGTTGTGAACTTGGTGATATCCATCTATATTGTTAATTACCTTGTACCAGAACCCTCTGGATGGATCTGCAAGTGTCACATATTCTGTTAGTGCAGAGTTATTTTTATACGATTAAGATGCAATTCATTTCTGCATTTAAGCACTACATTTTTCAGTGTATAGTTTCTTAAATCCGTATTTGATGATTTCGGAAATTCTGTAAATGACGGTTAAAAAAACATTCATGGCTCTTGAACTACAACGACGCTATCAACATCTCTGGCCTAAAGTATGCTGACAAAAAAGTTCTGGAGCTTTATATTATTGTGACATTAAAGTTTTCACAAAAAAAATCCATTTGAAAAATTAAAAAATGATGATCAAAACAAGTTTGACCATATCATTGACTTTTTCGACCCATGAAACCATAAGATATGGTCAAAACATACAGGCAGATCATCATTTCTACCGGATTTTCTTTCATTTTAACTCTAATATTACAATAAGAAAAGTTCAAGATGTTCAAGAACTTTCATGTCATAAGATAAAGTTTAGGGATGAATAATGTCAGTAGCGTTATAGTTCAGGGCCATGAATGTTTTTACACGTTGAGTAAGAGCAACATTGCTTTAATGTTTAGACACTCGGTCGGTAGTAATATTAGAGAGGCTAAACTGATTTTCCTTCAAAAGCATTTCAAAAAACGAAATTAAAGAGGTGTAAGTAAGAGAATCTCATGCCTGGTATAATTTGTCTTCCTTGGAGCTTAATGTTCTAAACTTCAGTTCGCCTCTCCGTGTAGTCATCTCATCCAACATCTCACCATCACAGAAATCATCTTCATTTGATTCATCCTGAGTATCTGGCGTTTCTTTCTCCTGTACCATTTCATATAATTAAAGAAACAATATAACGGAGCTTTTTAGCAACAACTTACAATTGAGGCTGTCAATTTTTGACACAAAAACACAATTTACAGAGGCAGCCCATTGGATATGATTGTCACTGTTATTGTGTTTACATCATACAATAGCCGCTACAATTATTTTTAAGCCTATTCCATAAGCTGCACTATTTTTTCTCTTTGTAAATTAACGAGGAAAAGTTTGTTATTCCTAATTAAGAAATAATGTGTCCTTTAACTATCGTCAGCTTAACTGTTCCATGAATTCCTTGGTGGAAAAAAAAGCTCAGATAAGGAGATGGTACCGTGAGCGTAAGACTCCGACATCGTGGAGTGCCTGCAATCTCTCCGTAACTTGCAGCATCGAGTTCTTGAAGGTACTGAGGAGGAAACAGCTTCGGAAAGAGCGAGTGTCTTATGTAAACAAGAATGAAGAATGGTAGTGGAAACAAAACCCCGCCGATTGGTATCCATGTCACTCCAAAGCAAATCAAAAGGTATACAAACTGGAAGAGTGTAAATATAGCAATGTGCTTGAACGGCACCAACTCCATAAATGAAGCATGATCCCCTTCCAGTATTCTGTCCACAGAAAGAGAAATTAAAATTACAACACAGTCCTATGATTCATAAATGATGCATCATTTTCCTTCTTATCACCTAAGTACTTAACGATACCCTTGAAAATAGTGTGTTTGTTTACTATACGAGTTTTCCTAACTAAGTAGAACTATGACTTACTTGTAACGCCGGTTTGGAGGCACAAAAAGAAGTAACATCCTTTCCCAAAATTGATTTCCTGGGAGACTATCAATGGCCATGTACGCAAAGTATCCCCAGAGTACTGATGTAGGTATCATATTTATTATTGGTATAGCACATGCTGATAATCCAACAAGCAGGGACTGTAAGAGATTACTCATTCTCTGTTCATTAACTCTTACAGGCAAGCAATCATCAATGTGCTTATCTGGATCAAACTTTCCTTTATCTTCCCCTCCATCATTTGGTTGCATCACAGCATCTTTCAAGTCTTTCAACTCCTTATCTACTGAAGCAGGCTGCAATAAGTGCATATTTAGTACATCAGTTTAAGATTTTAATCGTTAGGCAAGCTAACAGAGTTAAGGTTACTCACATGTGTCGCACTGTCCATTTCTATAAAGACCTCATGCATCTTCCCATATATTTCTGAGTTGCTTGCTTTCTGTTCAATGGATTGCTTTGCACTCTTTACCATCTTCTTTCGGATCAACTGCAAATTATGTTTAAATTTCTTAATAAAACTGGGTTTGGAGATATGTCATCAAAAGCTAAAATGTTAAAACTAGCATGATACCTGCTTCTTCAGAACAGCAAGGCTCTTAGTGTGCATTGGTGATTGCGGGAGCACACCATTTGAGGGAGGTAGTCCAAGCAAGCCGCAAATTAATGTCTAAAATTATGAAAGACGAGCAAAGTGGCAAGTAAGTCTAAAATCTGCATAAAAGTGGGAAATTGACTTCCTAGGGAGGTCAAAACATAACTTGCATTGATCAAATACCATAATTCCAAGCAACAATATATCGTAATGGTAAGCTGATGGATGTTTGAGATTGAACTCCTTTTGTTGTGCCATCTGTGAAGCTACACTATGATCGAAAAAGTATAGACCTGCAATCATAATTGCGGGTATAATTGCAGCAAAGATATAAGCCACCGGAACCTTGCCCATATCCTACAATTAGATCAATAACGCTATTTCAGCACAATTGTCACGTAATGTGAAAACCAAAAACTATGGCAGAAACAATATTTTATATAAGGTCGTGGCCAGATAAGCCCAAACCTAGAACATAGATTCTATGGGCTTTGAAAGCTAATGGATTTCTTAGTCATAAACTTTTCTACAGAGAGAGATTAATTCCCCACTAAACATACCCCCATCACCGTCCAGTGATAAGCCGATGTAGGATCCCAGAGAAGTGGACTATGTAGCCTCCTGGGAACTCCAGTAGGAAGTTTGCTGGGCACACTATAAGACATCGCACTCCACAACAAGACCATTAGAGGAACCCCATAGTCTGCTATGAAACTTCGAAGCCACCCTGTAACAAAAATAATAAGAATATGAGAGCATTTCAGAAAAAACGTTATCTAATATGCATTTATTTCATGGGTTAAGGTGACAAAAATATCACTACAGCTCCTTACCTGTGCCATACTGCCAAGACCTTGCCTTTCTGCTCTTAAGCGCAGTAACGAGCAAACCAAATGAAAAAATGATTCCGAGCAATCCATTAGCATACAGCCAATAGAATTTGTATTTTTCCTCTAGGGGATTTTCATGTTTGGGCATATTGAATTCACTAACAACTCCCTGCATCAAATAAATAGTAAGAAAATTGGAGAAACCGATATAACTAGTCCACTGCGATTAAACTACCATAAAACATGCCAACAATCACAGTAGAACAACCAGTACCTTGATAGCCTCTTGAAGAAAAAGAACTGTAATCAACATGCCAAAAAGTTCGCCTCCTACTCTTGTAAATTTGACAATGACATTACCAGCATTAAAAATTGCTAGCAGAAAAAGGAGAATTGCAGTCCACACACAAACCCTGTGGAAATTTGACAGTAAAGGATCATTAGTTCAAGATTTTCTTTCCTTTCGTAGAGAACACCTTGAATAAATCAGAGAGAAACATAGCAACTCCCTTACCAAGCAGCCCAGGCTAGAAACAATTTCTGGCCTAACTCTTCCCTTCCTTTGCAGAAATTGTACAAATAATTGTACATTATAATAGTGGGTTCTGCAACTCCTACTATCAACAAAGGCTGGCCACCGAGAATTGAATGTATTATCCCACAAATAGCGGTGGAAATTAGAGTTTCCACGGTACTCAAACTTCCATCTAACGTAATAAAACATAATAGTCAGAATATGTAGTTCTTAATACACAAAATATGATTTAACACAGCTTCTTTTTATTGACAACAGTAATTTCAGTGAATTACCTGTCTCCCTACTTAGTTGTGCTCCAAAGGCAATTACGGGAAGCGCAGAAGCAAAAAAGATGTAAGTCGTTGGAGCTAATATCCTGAGAAGCATTCAACCCAAAAAGAAAAGAAAAAAACAGAACTTAAAATTTAAAATTTAAGTTTTCAAAAGAGACCTCACAAGATTTCTATATATAATGAAAAAAAAAAAAAAACTACTTACCTAAAGCCTGAACGAAGTGCATTGGTCCAATCAGCCTTGTAGCAAGCAGCTCTCCCTTTCAAATCTTTTATTATTCCTTTGAATGGAGGCATGAAGCTCTCCATTCTTGATGCCTAGAACTTGCGGAATATCGTTGAATAATGAGAAAACCCCTGCACATGTTTTATATCAATTACATTTTGTAGATTACAAAGTCAGTGACAAAATTCAAAGAATCTCATTAAATAATAATACTTTTGCCGTCTACTAATCATATTTCTATTTTCTAGAAATACAAAGTAATAATCTATATTTCCTCTGTTAAGCGAAAAGCCGTACGCAAAAAATAAGAAGAGTTGGAGAGAACAGCCAAAGAATTTCATGATCATGAAACAATTTCTAAATACATAAACAACTACTTTAGACCTTAACAATAATAATTTAAAACTTAAAAGTTTTAATAGAATTCAAATCTCAATATCTTGATAACATCTGAATACACTCAATTTTCTCGGCAGCCAAACAGAAGCGGAGACGTTCGTTCATACATGCACATTAAGCAACTCCGTCTCCGCATCAACGCATGATTATCAAACAAACAAACAAATCAGAATCTCGTTCTCATGAAAACGCATCGAAACGCCATTGTTACGAATCAGAACACATCAAAACTACTAATGCATGTCGCTATAGATATCAACAAACCTCCTAAAACCGCGGTGGCGCCGGTGGATAATGACGTCGAACTACGGCGAGTTTCTTCTCCTTATTTCAGTTTTCTTCTCTGCATCACGATTATCAAACAAACAAATCAAAATCTCAATCGCATCACGATTAAAAGGATAATGCACGTCGCCGAAGAAATCAACGAACCTGTCGAAGTCCGGTGAGACGGAAGCGGGGTGGCGCCGGAGGAAGGAGGCGTCGCCGTAGGAGTCCGGTGAGTTATTTTCTATAAAATGCAGCCTTATTTAACTTTTCCTCTCTGCATCACGATTACGCAGCAAACAAAAAAATCAAAATCTCATTCGCATAAAAACACATTCGGTACAAATCGTAACAAGTTAAAACAGCAAATGCATGTCGCCGGAGATATCTACGAACCTACGAAAGCGGTGGCAGTGGAGGCGGAGGAAGAGGCGGAGGAGGAAGGAGGCGTCGCCGTCGGAGTCCGGTGAGGCTCTTTTTGTTTTCTATAAACGCGAGCGTGCTTATTTTTAGTTTTTTTCCTCTCTGCCTCTCAAAACAGAATCAGCTTTTGGATTCATATAAAACTGGTGGATTCGCGTGTGGGTCCAACAGTTAAAGGGCCCTACTTAATCGGAGGTAGGCTTACGTGGCGTGATTTGGTTGGGTTTGTTAGTCGGCGCGTTTACCCGTGTTGTTTAGTAGGCACAACCAGGTAATTATTTAAAAAATAAATATAAAGAGCACAGAATTTAAGTTTTTTCTCTGTTTTTGAGGGAAATGGAATTAAGTTAAAATCTATTAAAAGGAACCTGTTAATGTCCTACTGTCATGGGAGTATAAAATAGAAAAAATTAATATGACATTAAGATATGATTTGACAATTTATGCTTTTTATTTATAAGAGATTTTATAATAAACTATTAATTAAATTTTGTTAATGATGAATAAAACATTTGGAAATTGGAATTGAGTTGGGGACTCTAGGGTATTTTGGAGTCGTATTCTATCACGTGATTGAATGTGTCTGATGCATAGCCTGAGATATAAGATTAAAGAGTTTTGACTTAAGAAAAACTGGTTCCGTTTTGTTTGGGTACTACCGCTCGTCTCCAAATTGATAAATCGAGAAGCTTGAAATGCTTCTTCATAGGACTCGAAAATTAATGCTTACATAAAGTTTTTCAAACGAGTTTTGGATAGGTTTTGGGATACTTCGAGAAAATGAATTAGTCCTGATAAGTTTTGGAATTTTCTTTTTGAAGAATGTGCCCAATCGGTATAGAGTTTGATTTGTAGTATACTTGGAATTTGTAACACTTCTAATCGTAGCAAGGATCTTGGTGTGGCGCTTTTCCATCAACGGGTTACTAAGGATACATTTTAGTTTATGAAAAATAGAGTTAATACTCATTTCTAATGGTTCGCTTGGTTACATCGAACATTACTAATTATACAATTCAATCAGTGTCGATGTCTACATTGGTGTTTAATAAGCTTGATTCTTTACACATGAGAATTCTTCAGGGTGGCTTAGAGGAGAATCACAAGGTGCATCTTGTCCGGTGTAATTATATTTTCCAATCGCGAAATTGGTGGGGGGTTTTGTTCTTCGTAAAACGCATGATTTTTATGTGCTATGGTGGCTAAGCTTAGTTGGCATGGTCTTAAAAAACCACAACTCTGTGGGTGGGTGTTTTTTTCCTGTGCATACGATATTTTTCATGCTCATCCACCTCATAGCCATATATGGAGTTGCATTTTGCAAAGAGCTGTTGGGTTTTGGCTAAGGATTATCTATGTGCTTGGAAATGGGGAGTCAACTTAGTTATAGACGGATGTTTATGTTGGTGGTAGACCTCTTATTGAGGTGGAGATTTATGTTCTCTCCCAAACTTGATCAATTGTTGTATCAGTGAGTGTTGGATGATGAGAAAAGACTGGGATTGGTCTGTTTTTGAGAAGTCACTGCTAGTGATTTGGATGTTGAAGTTGGCGTCCGTAGCGGTCTTATCAAATTCGGGCTCGAAGGACTTTTAGCAGTGGAGGTTGATGGGTTAAAGATGCTTCGTGTAGCATCAGTTTTGCAAACATTGTGAGATTAGACCAGTCGCGTGGCAGAGGCATCTCCATTATAATTGTTAATGTGGGAGCTCTTTGTCACTGAAAGTGAAAGAATTAAGTTCTTTCCTTAATTACTTGTTCATGATAAAATTATCTCTAATTAATGTGAATGGGTTGCTTGCCATTTGAGCTTGGTTGATGGGTGTGGGAGCTGTTTATCTCAAAAATAATAATCCTCATTACATATTGTTCGTGATTGTAAATTTAAGAAGGAAACTTGGAATTGTACTGGGATTGGTTTCATAACTCTTGCGCTCTAGATTTTCATGATTGGATCCATATTAATTTATTAAATGGTTTTGAATGGAATAAGGTTGAGTGGCAAGTTACTTTTTCTAGGGTTTGTTTCGCAGTTTTGGCGTTGAAGGTATTGTCGGGTCTTCTTGAAGAACGGAAAACTTCCAATAGATAAGGTTAAGTTCATCAATTCTCAAGTGATAAATTTTCATGCAATTTTTCAATTAATTATACACCGATTGAATAAACTCGAAGTAGAATATCTATTGGCAGCCTTCTCATTTACAGTTGGTTACCGTTAATTGTGACGGTGCTTGTAAAGGCGATCTGAGACTAGTTAGGGTCGTGGCCATTGTGCATGATCATGGTAGTGCGTGGCTAGGGAGTTTGGCAACCAATATTGGTGTTTACAATTCTCATTAAGATTTGGGGTTAAATCTAAGTTTGGATCTTGCTCGCATAACTAGTCTTCATAAGGTTGTTATGGCGTTTGATTCTCAAATGGTAGTGTGATTTATAAATGAATGTAATTTTGGTGGACATTCTTGTGTGTGGCTCATGGAGAAGTGTCGCGAGTTAGCGAAAGGTAGTTGAAAGGTGAAGACAGTGCATGTCTACGGTGAGGGTAATAGGGCGGCACACTGGATGGCAAACTTCACATGACATTTATAATATTTGATGCGCTTGCTACATACATACATAATATTCTTGTTGCTGATAGTTTATAATATTTCTCTCCCATAGGTCATGAGCAGTTAGTTTTTGTTTTTTTTACTCGTTTTGTTTTTCTTTTTTCTGCTTCAAGGTCACAACAGAAATAAATATCCACAAATTATTTTTACTTTGAAAAATATTATAGTAATTCTTTAAACTATTTACACTCATAAAAAAGTCAAACTCAAAAATAAAATGAAAATCAAACTCGTTAGATTTACACTATTAATGAAATCTCTATAAATTGATACTCAATAAATTAATATTCATTAAATTTATAAAAGTTTTACTGTACAACAAATGTTTTATTTTTATTTTACAATTGCACTTAAAGTAAAGAAATTTTTTACCCCAAACACCTCATATGATTTGACTAATTAATTTAGGACATCCAAAGGACATTCAACAATTAATACCACACAAACACAGTCCACTTAATTTTGGTGTTGGGTGTGAATATGAATAACATTTACCGAATCACATGGAGAGCAAATTTGGAATTCTCCAACGAACACATGAGAATGAGACAAAATAGACCAAATTTCATGTTTGTTTTTATTCTCCAAATACATAATTCACGAGTTGGCATGTTATGATACCACAAATTCTTATACACATTCTAGTAATTGTCTTTTTTCTCCAAAGAAAATATATTTTGTTGTGTCTTCTGACCACTAAACATGAAATTCCTTAATTTAAGAAAATAAAAAAGAAGACCTGCAACTAAAAGTTCAGTCAATTATACCAAACATGAAAATGATTGGACAATGCTATAATACCCATTAATAAATCTCATATTATATAATTTCAATTTAAAACTTATAAATTAAGAGTCAGTGTTTGATTTTTTTATATTTGGATTCAATATTTGGGAAATTCTATGGTCACTTTGTTTTTGACAAAGTAATCATTACTTTGTTTTGTCCACCATTAGATCATGGGGTGAAAAGTGATCTAATGGTGAATAAAGCAAAGTACAAACAAAGTAACTCAAAAACAAAGTCACCATAGCCTACACCTCAATATTTTATATAAATAAGTAATTAATTAGTGTAAAGTGTATTTTATTGTTTGATATATAGTGTAATTGTATTTTATTGTTTTTTTTTATGAGAATTGTATTTTATTGTTTTTTTTTATGAGAATTGTATTTTATTGTTTGAGATATAGTGTAACTGTATTTTATTGTTTGAGATATAGTGAAATCAACCATAAAATACTCAAAACAAAAAAAAAATAAAAAAATCAACCATAAATAACCAAGAGATTGTTTAATTCAACTTTTGCATGCCCTGATTTTGGGTTAGGATCCTCTAGAGTTCCAAAGGAACTCCATGTGTGGAGTTCCTAAGATCTCAGCCACACAATAAGATCCTATGGCCCTTATTTAAAGGTAGAGAGAGAAAAAAATGTTTTGTTTAATTAATGAGGACCCTAGGATCAATTGTGTGACTGAGATCTTAGGAACTCCACACATGGAGTTCCTTGAAACTCTAGAGGATCCTTTTTCCTGCGAATATTGAGTCCATCTCAAAAATAATTAAATATTGCATGTGCAAGGGAACGTAGCAATAGCAAGAATGTTATTTCTACAAAGTCTACACACGTGAGTTGAATATGAATACTACTTTTTACAAGTCCAAGTCACGTGCAAGATGAGCTCAACAGTCTATTGCGAGGTTTTATTTTATATTTTTTTAAAAAGAAAAGTTTAGATAAAGGTTCATACACTCACGAGATTATGGTAAGACACAAGCTCTAATGAAAATTTACGATAAAATTTGTAAAATTTCTATTAAGAAGAGCTAAGTTTTGACGAAATGAGATTCCAACTCAAACATTTCAAGCAGAAGATGAATGCTTTACTATTTGAAGTAACTTATTAACTCTATATTAAGATTATACCATAAAAAAAATTTGCTATAACATATCACATCTTTTGTATATGGAATCAATAGTATAATAAAGTATATTTATGTTAATATTTACAATTAATATTTTAGAGTCCACAATTTAATTTTTGTGTTTATGGTTTATTTTGTAAGTCTTAAAATTTCTATACAACTTCAAACAGTTAAAAAATATTTCCTTAATATACGAAAGTCATGTTTTGTTGTTTAAACTTATGTGACATCAAATTATATCCTAGCGTGTGAAAGATTAATCTCTGAGTTTTATCTATCAGCTAAAGCTTTTACTTCAATTAGCTTGAACAACAACTAGCAGTCCATAAATATAATTTACCCCGATAAAAATACAGTTATGAATCTCAATAATTTCTACACTAAACTACAATGGTATTTTATTAATAAAATAACGTATAATTTTTCAAAATTCACTCTTCTTTTGTCATATAAATTTTAAAGAGCTAATTGTGCCACATTAAGTAAACTCAAAAAGCGAAACACTCAATAAATTCAAAATATTCGTCTACCTTTTGGTTAAGTTCTCATATGTTAAAACCTTTTTCGGTAATGGTACTTATTTTCTATTTGAGCAACACAAATAATTTGTGTGGATGTGAACCCACCTACTAGTTGGCCGTTTACCGGAATGACCTTGCAAAGGTACAGTAGTTTTGGAACCGCGTTATACATTTTGTTATGATGCATGCTGCCAGCCCAGCTACATATTGCAGGGGTACAATAGTAAAACAGGCTGTCTTGTTCGGTGCTTGTGCTACTCCTACTCTACTCTGCTCATCTCAAATTTCTTTTCCTCATATTTGTGGTTTATATACATGAATTATTATTTATAGGGATATGTGGATCACAATTAGTTTCAAGGGAATTAATATATCTAATATTGTTGGGTTAATTGGTGTCAAGCCTCTTAAAGTTGGTAAACTTGAGCAATTAGCTTCCTCAACTTTGAAATGTAACAAATTACCCCTTAAAGTAGGCTAATTGTAACACATAACTCCAAATTTTAAAATGTTATGATCTAGAAACCAACGTCATGTATGTGTACTTTCGTCATCATCAATAACAGCCCAATCTACTAGGTTCATTTGATTATTACCATCCTTTGCCACAACTAAACCAAATTTGTTCTTTACAAATTATCTTAAGAAAACAACCATCTAACCCAATAAATCTTCTACATCCCTTTTTGAATCCTTCCCTTAGAGCACTACAACATATATAATCATTTCACCTCCTCTTTCGGATCATATCATTTTGAAATTTAGAGTTATGTGTTGCAATTAGTCTGCTTTAAGGAATAATTTGTTACATTTTAAAGTTGAGGGGCTAGTTGCACAAGTTTATCAAATTTAGGGAGCTTGCACCAATTAAGCAAATATTGTTTGGTATTTTAGCTAATCACAGGCAGTAAATGAATATATTTATATTACAAACACAATTTGCCAGCAAATGATTTTAAAGGCTAACTTAACTTATAATTAATATACTTCATCAAAACAATCCAAAAACGTGAAACAAGGGAAAATGAGAAATGAACAGTTAATTCTAGATTTGATATATTTCTTGCAAAAGTGGGACACAAGTGAAAATGACAAAATTAATCAGTCAATTATGGTGTAAACAGAGAGTTACACTTGTGTTCTTGATTTATTTCATGAAGGAGTCGACTAAGTCATTTCGCTACGAGTGGCAATGGCGTTGGTTTGAAGACTAAATTTGAGAATATATAAACTAGTAGAGAGCCTATGTGTAGTGTGGACTTGAAGACTAGATTTGAGAATATATAAATTTGGTTGGTCTTGTGCAAATTGTTTGGGCTTATAAGCTTGAGGCCCAATTGTGGTTGTGTTGGGCCTGGTCTTACATTCACATCCTCATCACCCATATTAACATAGGATTGATAAATCAGAAAGGGAGCAGCTTCTTTCAGAAAAAACAAAAATAAACATAAGATTGGTAACTTTTGATAATATATTAACTTATGATGCTAGCACATGCAATGTTGAATTAAATGAAAAAGACAGAAAATTGTCTATATGGCTTCTATAGTGTATTAAATATACACAAATATATGATCAATAGTTATTTAACATATCATTTCCTGTAACTCAAAAGAAAAAAACACATTATTTCCTACAAATTTGATTCAAAATGCAAAGTTAAAAGACCAAAATTACTACCTAAATATGATTTTAAACTAAATTCATCCTACTACCCAATTTGGAGAGACGAATTCAATCCTTAATTCTAGCAAAAGAGAAGAAGTTGAAAAGCTAAATTAATAGCTAAAGTTCTTTTTGGAACAAATTGAAATTGCAAGTAAATTTGAACATTCACCTTGTGACTGCCAAAAGTGAGATCAATCACTCGTGCAATGTTGTTTACATTTTCGTACTTGCAGTTAGGGATAGCAATCTCCGATTCAGTAGCACTATTTGCAAAAAACAACCAGATTGATACAATTATATAATCATATGGAACTTACAATTTTACAACACAACAACTCGAATTGTCACCTCTACAAGCAATCATCAACCCCTGATATTATTATGTTAATTACATTTGAACAACCCAGGAAATGAAAATTGTGGAGTATACAACATGTTGAGATCTACCTCTGAAATTAACACATCAAAAGAAGAGCTTCACGGGTTCGCCCAAGAAGATTTAATACTGTTGCGGCAATGTGATGTCCAGTAAGTCCGGCAAGAGCAAGTTGTTCCTTTGGCAATGCGTGTTCTATGTAACTATCTGGTAACACTATCGGTCGCCACTGTAAAATTGTATCAGCAATAAAGGTAAAAATCTACACAAGATACATAAATTGCAAAATTAAGCACTCTGACAATTATATAGGCACACTAACTTGTTATGGATGAACATCAAACTCGACTAAACGTACGGGAAGTGTTTCATCAAGTGTGACGCTTTAGCTCAATATTATCCTTAGTAGACAAAACCTAGTTTAATTTTACCTTTTACTAAATATTCCTTCGCAAATGGTAAAATTGAGCTAAAATTTCTGTTAATGAAGCCACAATTGAGTTGTTTTCTACGAAGAGAGCAAAAATTGAGCACTGATAATAACCTTAGGGGCAAGATTAACCATTATTTCCTATGTCGGATGAAAACAGACATCAGGAAACATTATTTCTAAAACATAGCCTTCAAAACTAAACAGGGAAACGGAAACGGAACTGAAACGGAAATGCTATTGAAGAGGAAAGGCATTACCTTAACGCTGCCATCAAGCTGTCCATCAAGTGAAATGAACTGTGCCACATGAGATCCGAATCCTCCGACAGAACCTTCCTCAACAGTGACCAGAAATTCATGGTTTTCACATAGTTGTCTAACAAGCTTCATATCAAGTGGCTTGCAGAATCTTGCATCGGCAACTGTTACCTCAATTCCAAGCTTTGAGAGAAGGTGCCGGGCTTTGAGGCAGTTCTGAACCATTGTTCCATACCCAAGCAGAGCAACATTTTTACCCTCTATAACCACTTTTCCCTTTCCAATCTGCTATTTCAGAAAACACCAGGCACAAGAATTTCAACAGAGGGAATTACTTTTTATATCTATAAATTTTTAGAATTATAAAGATTCATGTATGATCATTACTTTCTCTATAAATTTTTTTTTTACATACAAGTCATATAATAAAGGGAATTAAGAGATGTTTTCATTTCGAAAAGCTTGTAGAAGATGATCTCGAAAATGTTAGGGTTTTATAGAACATGAGATACATATTTGATCTACTTCTGAATACAAGTCACATACTAGGAAACGAGATTCAACTTCATTAAATTACAGAAATGTCCCAACCCAAAACATTTCATACAAGTTTCCAAGAGTTCTGGTTTCTGACACGAAATGTGCAACACTTAAAAATAAAAGTATTTAACCAAAATAGATGTCAGGATAACTTATGTTATAACGAAATGAGGATGTTGGTTCACCCAAGCAAAGGAAAATGTTAGATATTAATGAAAATTAGGGCCTCCTAAAAGACCAAGAAGTAGTATAAATTTCTGGTCTTGACAACCTCAATTATAAACTAAATTTCAGCACAAGCTAGATGGATTTAACTTGTGCTTGGACAATGGCGTAAATAAGGTGTTTAAAAAGGTAAATAAAAATGAATGTTACTTATCATCTTAAGTTTTTAGGTAGAATGGTGTAATTTGACAGAAAAGAATAAGAGATGACAAAAAAATGAATGATAAGTTCAAACGTTAGCAATTTTCCACGGACAGTAAGCAATTCACCACATTTAAATGATAAAACAAAGGGGTTTCCCGTTTATGCAAAGTCACAATCAATCAGTACAAAGAAGATGACAAAGACGTAAAAAGGATCACCTCGAGTGGAATTCCATTGCGTGTATAATGGTCTGCCCCAACAATGGCACCCCTCGGATAACGGAAGCAGACTGGACGATCATTGATGCGTGCTGCAGTCGCTACCATGTCTACAAGCTCGTCCTCATCTGAGGGTGCCATAACGATCATGTTTGGTAAGCATGACATGAATGTTATATCAAATGCCCCACACTGCATAGGACCATCAGACCCTACCAATCCTGCACTTGTAATGACAAAACGAACGGGTATTTTCTGCTGATCTACATCTTGGATTACCTACAGAAGCCTCACAGAAAGATATTCAGCTAAAATAATTTTCCCACAATTTGTTTGCACTCTGCACGCCAATAAACTCGTGCTACAAAACAGATGTGAGTGAGTGAGAGCACCTGGTCATATGCTCTCTGTAGAAAGGAAGAAGGAATAATGCAGAATGGCTTCAAGCCCCCGCAAGCCAAACCAGCAGAAAATGTAACCGCATGCTGTTCAGCCATTCCGACATCGAAAAACCTATCTGGAAATCTTTCCTGAATTAGTTGAAAAGCTGTTTCCATTTCCATTCCTGCATGAACAATCACAATATCTTTGTCCTTCTCTGCCTCCATAGCCAAAGACTCCGCAAAGCAATCACTATATGTTTGAGTGTGAACATTATACAAATAAGAATCTGGCTCACATGGACCTGCAATAGAGACGAGGCCATGAGAATTTATAAGATATATTCAGTTTTTTATATTACTATCATCATCGATAATGAGGGAACAAACTGGTACAGAGCAAGATATGGTCATTTTCTCCTTTCGGAAGCGGGAAAATATTTCCAAGTGAAAAGAACAATTAAAATGAAGTGATAACTTAAGTGGTATAAAACCTATTTTCCTCAAACGTTGCATAAACGTCTGTTCCCAATCACATTGTAGTAGATTAGAACCACGGAATCAAATGAGTTCGACTCATATTACAAAAGAAGGGCCTAAATAACCATTGCAATGTACTTGAATATCGTAGCAATTATATATTATATTGCATATGAAATGATGCCCTAGGTACATGAGCCTCAAAAACACAATACTCATAATTTTTTCCACATGTTTCTAATTTAATATAGGCCTGATATTTACACAACCCCTCTAAGATGACCATAAAATCTGACTCCCCACCACTGGAACTTTGAAAAAACCCGACTCCTTAAACTTGCTTAAAAGTGGCCTATTGGTCTATTGCACTCGCTTAAAGTGATTTATTGGCCTCTTGAACTTAACTAAAGTGATCTATTGGCCTCTTGAGCTTGGCTAAAGTGATTTATTAGCCTCTTGATCTTGCCTAAGGTGATCTCTTGCCCTTCTGAAATTGCTTAAACTGTGCGCTTTCAACTTGTGCAAATCTCCACTTGCTCTACCATGTAGAACTTAGGGGGTTAGTCGTGTCACTTTGAGCAACTTCAAAGGACTAATGGGTCATCTCCAAAGTTGGAGGGATCATTAGATTTTTCTAGATGTTGTTGGGGGCTAGAGATGTATTAGGCCTTTCATATAACCTTCATTCCATAAAAGCTGCAAATTAAGACTGAAAAATAAAGAAAATATGTGGAGCTTGAATTCTCTGCCACATGACAATCTAGTTAGATAGTCATATTGATCATGTTAGGTAAACTTAGCGCAAAAAACTGAGGCATACATGCAGGTTATAGTTCGGAGACAAGATAAAGCTAATTATGATATTTAAGATTGCAATTACATGGTCAACAAGACAAAAGTATAATAACAAACAGGACAATTAATCAGTCCCGAGTTCTTAAAAAATAGTAAGCAAAGTCAAAATCGAAATTCACTTGTCTCACATAATGCCTAACAAAGGCTGAGCATCAAAAAACATATCTAAACAGAATGGAGGTAAACCAAGTTGAGTAAATTTAGCTTTTTTCAGTAGACAAGTGAATCATTGCCATAGAGTTATGATTCATGGAAAAAATAAAGGAGATGAACATTAACACACCTTCCTGCATGATTCCTCCCAATGCTTCGTTATTTTGTTGTTCTTCTGTTTCTCGATTTTCTTCGGTTATAACATGTACCAAGACAGGGCCCATTGAATCTAGAGATGCCACTTGTTGCAGAACACAAACTAGGTCTTCAATGTTGTGTCCATCAACAGGACCTATGTAATACAAACCAAGTTCTTCGAAAAGGGTCGCTCCTACAGGACCTATCATACCACGTGCGTACTCATCGACTTTGGCTGCTATTTCATGCATACCCATACCAATCCTCTTCGTTACACCCTTAGAAAATAGGGAAAGAAACAACAAAAAATGTTCACATTTAGTCATTTAGTGATATAAGATGGTTAAGCGCGCATCAAAGCAGGAAATTTATTAAATCAACTAAAAAGTTCTAAACTTTTCGACTTTGTCCATAGAATTGTAGTTAGTCAACAATGGTATATAGTGTAGTTACCTTGGCAGCTTCCCTCAACCTCCGGAATGATTTACTCGACTGGAGTTTGGTCAGGGTACTAGATAGAGCACTGATTGAAGTCTTATTGCCGTCTTCAATTTTCGGGTGCAAAGAGTGGCGGCTGTCATTTAAGATGACTATCATATTAGAGTCCAAATATCCAGCATTGCTCATTGCTTCATAGACCTGACCAGCCATCGTTGTTCCATTGCTAATGACTGAAACAACACGATCTCGTTTCCCTTTTAGATCACGAGCAACTGCCATCCCTGATGAGAAGACGATTGCATGTGTAATGCTAAGGACACGTACACATAGAAACTTGGCCATTTAAATTGGATCAAGAAGTTGAATTCATAGGTTAACAAAGTTGATCTAAAGAAACTGATATAGTAGACCGATAATCGCCCATGTCAAATGGTTTGTTGTTGGATATGAAAAACTCAAGCTCCATAAACATTTAGGCAGGGATTTTCCAGCAGATATAGACATAGGATCAAATACTTTATTGGAAAAAGGATAAAGACAAGTCATGGCAATATTACCTAGCCCAGCAGAAACACTATTGCATCCATGCCCTGCTCCAAATGGATCATATTCACTTTCAGATCGACGAGTAAATCCAGAAAGACCATTCTTTTGTCTTAGCGTATGCATAAGGGACCGCCTTCCTGTGAGAATTTTATGTGCATATGTCTGACAAATTTATAAAATGATATATCAAAGCTTATCCTATGAGTAATCAAGTTCATATGCAAAAGACTGTTGACGAGGGATTAAACTAAACATTCTCACTATAAAAGTAAATAAACTATTGAATAGACAACACTATGGCAGATGAACTTACTTGCTCACCAACATCCCACAGGATCTTGTCTACTGGGGCATGAAAAACGTGATGCATGGCAACTGTAAGCTCCACGGAAGCTAAACTCGCCCTAAAAGATTTTTGAGTCCCTGACATTACAGAAGATAACTCTGCTCGTATTTCATCAGCCAGTTCCTTCAACTCCTGCATAAACAGACCTTGAGCAACATGGGGAAGTCCAAATCTAAGGTTATGAAACATAGGGATGTCAAAATGGGTTAAATTCAACAGAAATGATAACCGCGTCACACAGGTTATCTCTGTAAATCGTGTTTTGGGTCATAGAACCCTAACAAAACATATGATATGAACATAAAGCTTAGGAACAAACCTTGATTGTCAGATTCTTCAAATGTATAGGGTTTTCAACCACATCAAGTATAGGTGTAGGAATTTTTTCCCAGAAGATATCATCAAGATCAGGCACCGAACATATTCGACTAACAAATCCCTATATTGAAGAAGCAAAAAATCAGATACTCTACAATCCAGCTAATTTAATGATTACGAATGCATCAAAAAATTCAATTTTACTGATCAGTAAACAAAACAAGAAAAGAACTCAAATTCAAGCATTTGTTATCAAAGATCATCATATCTGTCTTTACTTCAATTCAGTGCCTTCATGATATTACTTAATCGATTGAACCAAAAGCTCTCTAACATGTGTTTTTAATTTTAATTCAACAAATATTGAGCTCGCCAGAAATTGATCTCAGTGATACCATGTTACTTAACCAATTGAATCCAAAAGACAACAACTTTTATATTAATCCCTAACAATTCATTACAATGCCAACTAAATAAAGTTCAAAAAAAAAAAAACTTTCATATAATTAATGCTTGTAATTAAAAAACAAAGGATATAAGAATGATTATTGTACCTTAGAATTAGTAATGGATGAAGAACTTTGGTAGAAATTGAGCTTTGAAAATCCAATTTTATAAGGGAAATCTGAGATAGAAGTGTCCCATTTGGGACCAATTTTTCCTGTGATTCCATAAGGGTACTGAGCAGAAGCAGTGCCCATCAGGAAAAAAAGATACCCAAATTGGAAGTAGGCGATATTTTGAGCTGAATAACACGATTCAGTTCAATCTAATTGAGGGTTCAGTTCAAAAAACAAGAAGAAAAACGGGAAGTTGTCTTAAAATATGACAAATGGTGAGTTCCAAGGTATGACGGAAGAGGGTAATGAATAAAACAAACAAAAAGACGGCAAAAAAACAAAGATATGAGTGGAAAATTGAGGCACCAAAGTGGAGAAGATGATGATGATAATCAGACAAAGGGGGAATAATTGTGACACATTATGGTATCAGTTATTCGTTTAATTACATATATCATCCAAAACTTTCTGCTTTATTTAGAATCGGGTATAAAATTTCCTTTTACTGACAAAAAAGATATAAAATAATTAATCTGTTAGTTCATCTATTATGCCAAAATTTACTGTTTAATTTTTATATTTTTTAAAACTCATGATATAGTCCTTAATATCCTTTTATTCTGACTGTTTAGTTGATGCACATTTCTATATAATGCACTGTTTAGTTCTCTATAAAAATTTATAGTCTAAAAAGACTAATTTTGAATAACTAAACAACGTGTTTGAAAATGTAAGAGCTCGACAATGTATTAATTAAAAATATACAAATACTAATAAATTGTTTATCTAAAAATATATATTGCAAGAGTATATAACTTAAAGATGGTGTTTTTTTTGGAAAATAAAAAATATTCGATGCGACCCAATCGGGCAAAACTCAAACAAAATGGAGAAATAAGACTCGGTGAGTTAGATAAAAAATTTAGATAAAAATAAGATGGAGATGATTGTACTAAAGCTTGAGCCACCTTATTAGTTTATTGCAGAATATTTGAGAAAACGTCATATTTTTGTGTTGCCAAAACCGTTCGTTACAAGCTCGCCAAAGACTTCACACAGACATTAGAAAATAAAGTCCATCTGAAATTGAAAGAATTGATAGAATATTAAAGTAGCTTATGCAAAACTATCACCGATAAACATGATAAAAAGACAATTACCAGCATTGCTTTGATCTCAGAAATAAAGCAACATCTTGCTTGTAAGGAAATATCCAAATTTAATTTCCTTAACAGATTAAGCAACATATTCCCTCATTTAACCCCATATTTATTGCTCTTAATGGAACGAATATTTCAATATATATCGCTAATTAATATTTTGGTTCATTTTTTTCCTATATAAATGATTCATTTTTTTGTTTTACTTAAATTTCAATTCACCCTAAATTCTTCAATTCATCAGGTAATCTTCTACATATTTATCCCTTTTTTAATTTGTTTTCAATTCAGTTTCAGAAAGGAAATTTATCATCTATTTGAATTTCCACTAAAAAGAAGAATACTCCATCATCTACCGACTATAATATATCAGTACATGGATATATCCATTGGGAATTATAATCAGAGTTGTGCAGGTTTGGATCTGTCAGCAAGATAAGCTATATTAATAGTCTCCTAAAATTGTAATCGGGGGATCTCCATAGGCTTCCCTATAGAGGTAAAGATACCACTTTATTGCTTTTGAGTTAGTTTTGACGAATTTCGGTTTGTTTTATAAAATATATATAACGATTTTCATGAAAAAAGGGGAAAAAGTATATACATTCATGTTGTTATCGTTATAAATGGGCGAAAACAAATCTCTTGTGATGTTAACACGTTTCACTACTGTTACAGAGAAATTGTAACTTGAATCCACGTAAGCCAAGCTTCCTGAAAAATAGCAAACGTTAGCCTAAAGGAGGCCGCTGATCGGCGACCCCTCTCCGATGCTAAAGTCAGTATGGAACTTGTAATCGGAAAAGTGATTAACTCAAAGTGTGAGTCAAGAATAATGTACCTTAGATTGTAGAAAGTCCCACGTATTTATAGCTATTTGATCATGTATCCTAATCCTAATTGAACTAGGACTTTTCTTGAATTATCCCTCTCTAGTCTTAGAATTATAATCCCAATTAGCTTGTGTCGTCCTAATCGGACTAGGAGACCTAAAGAGGAATGCTTTGCTTTGTAGGAGAGACATCCTCCTTTCTTTGACTATTCAACGCACGCCTACGTGGACATCAAGACTATTCAACATAGTTTATCCGTCCTACGTGTTTAAAAGCTAAATGATTATTGGTCCATGTGTCATACGAAATATTATGTGATAACAGAAGCCCCCCAAAAGGATAAACAAGTTCCTTTAGGGCTTATGTCTCAAAATACCTCCAAACTTTTAATTTAAACAAAGCCCAACTGGCAAGCCCATGCAACAAAATATGGCTGTTGAGCCCAGAAGCTTTGGACATCAAGTCCAACCACTTCTCACGCACGCTTCACTCAAACCCCCACACTTGTAAACAGGCGTGGTCTCAGACTTTAAACTCCCTCCAATTACACGAAAGGGTTTTGTAATTCAAAATACCATTTCGCCTATAAATAGCAGAGGAAAACCCTTCACCTTTACGCTTTCAATCTTCAAAAATTCTCCCAGCAAACTCTTCTCCGGATTTCTGCAAAGTGTAAGTAATCCTTAATCCTCCTTCTATTTCATTCCACATTCGTTATGGCCTCCTCATCGCTAAATCTCACTTCCTCGGACGAAACTACCCAAAGCTCAGATCTAGATTTACATCACCGACGTCGCCAAACCATTATGGATTGGTCCGAAGACGAACTAACCCCAACCAGAGCACAAAACCCGAAGCCAAGAACCACGCATAACGCAAACCCTAGGAACCCTAATCCTCCGATTCAAATGCCAAACCGTGCGCCACACCCTCAACAGGGTCTCTGGACCACAGCCCTACCTCACGAAGCGACCAAGATCAACACAATTGAGGCGCTCCGTGAGTTGAAAAAGAAATTCCCTTGCCTCAAAGATTTCGACTGTGCGGTCCCCACGCCCGAAGATAGGATGTTTAAGGGAAAAATCCACAAGGTGGCTGTTCTCGAGAGGCATCTTGACTATGGGATGAGGTTTCCTTTTCCCGAGGTGGTAAATGACATTCTCAACGAGTTCAATCTCTGCCCTGCACAGATCGTTCCCAACTCGTGGGTCGAGATGCTTGCGCTTGTGCGTGTATGCCAAGATCTCGGTGTTCTGCTTACCGGGAACCTCTTCAAATATCTCAGGACTCCGATCAAGGCGTTAAAACATCCGTGCGTCTCATTCAAAGAAGTCCACGAACCCAAAGGCTTAGTTGGTGGCAAACCTTCATCGCACAGCGGCCATCGATCACGATGGATCTGGGTCGGACCTGAGGATGGCAACCTTCGATGGCCCTGGAGGATTGATTTTAATGAATTTCCTACTGATCCGAGCACATGGAGAAACCCTACAAAGAATGTGATCCTTAACGAAGAGGAGCAATGCTCTCTTCAGAAACTCCAAAAATACAAACCTCCCACTCCCATCTCCCTCGAGCGATTTTTGACTCGTTATCGAGGCAACATGCCTATCGCCGCGGTGGGAGAAGACGGAACCATTTTTTATTACCCTGCTCCCGAAGTTAACCGGGCTCATCTCGGGGAGCCCATTTCTCTTCCAAAAAACCCTTGTAAGCTTTCTTGATTTTAACTATGAATTTGTTATTTGCAGGCATTTTATCATGGCCCCTAAGTTATCTTACAAACAACGCCTTGCAGCTGCCCGACTAAAGGCCTTAGAAGGCAAAAAACAAGCTCCTTCTGTCCTCGTTTCCCCAAAAGGTCCTCGGGCCACGACCAAGAAAGTCCGAGCTTCATCAATTGGCCACAATGCTATCTCCGAGGACCGCGAGCCCGAGGTGGCACCAATCGAGGAGACGCAAGTTCCCGAGCCACAATCACAGGACGAGGGCCCTGGTAATTCTATCGAACCTTGGAAAAAACCTCTTTGCACCTCTCGATTTTAATAAGCTAATTTTTCGTAATTTCTATGTAGAAATCCAAAACATCTCATCGGAGGTCGACCCCGAGGCTCAAGATCCCGAGGTCCTAGTTTCCGATGCCCCTGAAATCCAAAACCTCGAACACCAAGAGGTCCCAAAACAAACTCGTTCGAAGAGGAAAACTCCCTCCATCTCCGTCGACACCTCGATTCTCGAGGATGGAAACGCCATGGAGACCGAGAATCCTGACGGTCCCCATGCTAAACGTGTCCGAGAGATCGAGGGCACGAGCTCACCAACGCATCCATCGGCCTGGGATCCAAATTGGCATCCTTATACCAACTGTCCCGAGATAACGAATGTCAAGGGAAGGGTACCACCTGAGGCCTCGTTGGATGGCTACGAGAGATATAAACTTTATAATGTAAGCTTCTCTATCCCTTCCTTTGACACTAAGACTTTTGTATCGCCCTAACTATTCGATATTGAATCAGTTCTGGTCGGAGCGCTTTCCTCGAGTTTCTCTCAGCGTCCCTGCCATTGCGGAAGACGTCGCTCAAGCCTGCCTCGTTCCCGAGGAGGTTAAACTCGCCGAGAAGCTAACCGACGAGGAGTTGGCAAAACTTGTACACGTCAGACAGGCTAAGGTGACGATCTTAGTTGTAACCTTCGCATCGCTTCTTTGAATTGTTTTAAACCGTTTTCTCATCTTTTTTTTTTTTTCTTTTACCTTTACAGGCCATGGCTGCAACGGAGATCATGTCCTACCGTTTTCTCCAGAAATCTGCATCTCTCGAAGATTACCGTCACAAGTGGGCGGTAGTTTCCGATAAACTTGATACGGCCGAGGACGCTCTGAGTGCTCAAACGAAAATCCTGCAATCTGCTCAACACATTGGTCGTGAAAAAACCTTTGAGTGTGAGAGATTGAAGGTTGAATGTATTCAACTGAACAAAGCCCTCGGGGCCTCGCGGGAACGAGTTCTGGAGCTCGAGGATGAGATGCAGTCGCAGTGGTATGACTCCTGTTTTGCCCTTGCCAGTCTTCATCAGGGTGCGCGAGCCCAACTTGCCTTGGAGAAAATCGACCAGGCGACCTGGAGGGCTCGAGGACGGGAGGTAACTCAAAAGCTTCGATCTCAACTCGAAGCTTCCGAGAAGGCCAAACAGGACCAGGTTGCTGCTCACGAGGAAGCCATTGCAAAAATGGAGGAGAACGAGATATGGCGTATGTCCAGATTCAAAACTCGTTTCGTTCAGTCCATTAGAGAACGGTTTCCTGACATCTCCTTGGAGGATCTCAAATTCTTTGTGAATGTGAATCCTCCCGAGGACGATGAAGAAGCAGATGCTGTCCTCGATGATACCTTTCCCGAGCCTGACTCACCCAAGGAAGGGATCCCTGTTGAACCAATATCCGCGGTTGAACCCGTAGAATAGTTTTTCTCTTTATCTTTTGTAATCATTATTTTAATGAAATGTCACAACTTTATCGTATCCTGCCTTTTACATATACCATGTGTGCAAGTTTATTTAAAGTCGTACTTAATAAATTATATATTTTTCTTATTTGAACTTTGATTGTTCGCAGCCCTCGTAGTAGCCCCCCCTTTGCTGTCTGGTCGGGCTAACTCTTGTAGGGTGGATTCTTACCACGACGTTCTTAGATTTGGTTTTAATCGAAGCCTTCTAGCATGCATAAGCTTGATTTTAAAATATAACCAAATTGTCCAGTGTTGAATACTTAGAACAAAACTTTCGAAATAAGACAAGCGCTTCATAATGAGTTTCGTAAAATCCGAGCATTTTTCATTAGCAAATAATTCCTAAGTAATATCTGAATTAAATGTCATTGATGAAAACGATGCCTCGAGGGCCTTTATTTGAAAAAACTCCTAAGCTGAATTCTGAGTTTATACATAGTCAAAAGCAGAAAAAATGAGAACTAAAAATAATACTTTCTAAGAGAGACTGCATTCCAAGTCCTCGGAACCTCAGTGCCATCAAGATGCTGTAAACGGTAAGTGTGTGTTCCGACGCATTCTATGATCCGAAATGGTCCTTCCCACTTAATGCCCAGTTTACCTTTGCCTTGTCTCGAGCTTGATGCTGCTGTACTACGGAGAACGAAATCCCCTTTGAAAAATTGCCTTGGTCGTACACCTTTATCATAGATCCTTTTTGTTCTAGTTTTATACGCCTCGATCCGAGCAAGTGCCATTTCCCTTTTTTCCTCGAGGTCATCCAAGTTATCTCGCAAGTTTAGTTCATTCCATTCTTCAGTATAATGAAGAACCCGTGTACTTGGTACCTTAATCTCGACCGGAATAAAGGCTTCTGTCCCATAAGTTAACGAGAAAGGGGTTTCTCCAGTAGCTGTCTTTGGGGTTGTTCGGTACGACCACAGAACATGATACAGCTCTTCGACCCAATTTGTTAACTTCTCGAGGTGAGTTAAACGCCTTTTGATTCCTTCCATGATCGTTCTATTAGTCCTCTCGGTCATTCCATTCGTTTGTGGATGGAAGACAGAACTAAACCTGAGCTTGATCCCTTCTCTCTCACAAAAGTGTCTAAATAAAACACTGTCGAACTGTTTGCCATTGTCTGTGATTATCGTATTGGGGATCCCAAAACGATATACAATGCTATTCTTGACAAACTTGACGATTTGCTGGGCCGTTATCGAGGACACTGCTTCCGCCTCAACCCATTTTGTAAAATGATCGACCGCTACGATAACATATTGCCTTTGATTAGTCGACATCGGAAATTGTCCCACGATATCGATTCCCCATGTGGCAAATGGCCATGCTACCTTTATGCCTTCTAACCCCGAGGCCGGGCTCTTCAAAACTGGAGCGTGAGCTTGACACGCAGCACATTTCTTCACAAATTCCGCAGCATCATTGTTCATTTGAGGCCAGTAATAACCTAATAACCTCGCCTTTCGAGCAAGAACATTCCAGCCCTCATGAGCCCCACATGATCCCTCGTGGATTTCTTCTAAAATCTTGGCTCCTTCCTCGATCCCGACTGCCTTGAGCCATGGTTGGGAATATGATCTTCGGAATAAATTTCCATCTACGACCGTGTATCTACTCGATTTCCTCACGATCTTTGGGTGTTGAGACTTATCTTCCGGCAATTTACCTTCGTACAGATACTCAAAGATCGGCCAGTACCACTCGTTTCCTCGATCGAGTGCAAATACTTCTTTCGAATCGATACTTGCGCATGGAATGACATGTATATCACAAGGACACAAATTTAAGTTAGTAGGGTCAGATGCTAATTTTGCCAAGTGATCGGCTTCCATATTTTCCTCTCGCGGGATCTGTACAATCTCCACTTTACATCCCATGAGCTCACACTCCTCAATTGTACGTTTTACCATCTCGTGATACTTTTTCATTCGAGCATGTTTGGTTTCCCAAGAATTTCTTATCTGATTGGTTGCTAACCCCGAATCACTCTTAATGATGGCCTTGTCTGCCCTGATTAGTCTAACTAAACGCAGCCCGAGCAATATTGCCTCGTACTCCGCAGCATTATTTGAGGAATCAAAGCCCAAAGTTGCAGCGTGCCTGAACACCAAACCATCCGGACTTTTGCAAAAAACTCCAATCCCAGATTGGCTCTTATTAGCACTCCCATCGACGAAGATTTCCCAAGTATTTAATACTCGCTCAATTTCTTCTTCAGGTGGAACCTCGATCAAAAAATCAGCTAGAACTTGAGCTTTTTTGGACGGCCTTGGCTCGAATCTTACATCGAACTCTGTGAGTTTTATGGACCATTCCGTCAGTCTCCCCGAGGCCTCAGGTCGTGAAAGAATTTTCCTGAGTGGGGTGTCCGTACGAACTATGATGGTATAACTCAAGAAATAGTGTCTTAACTTTTGAGCAGCAACATATACCCCGAAAGCCAGTTTTTCCATTTTAGGGTATCTTGATTCTGCCCCTCGAAGAACTCTGCTTACATAATAAACTGGATATTGGATTTTTCCTTCCTCTTCTTCTCGAATTAGCACCATACCAATGCATTCTTCTCCGACACTTATGTATAAATACAAATTTTCTCCTTTCACCGGCTGACTTAAGAGAGGTGGAGAGGATAGAAACTGCTTGAGATCTTCGAATGAAGTTTGACACTCATCAGTCCACACAAAGTCCTTTACCCCTTTGAGACTTTTGTAAAAAGGCATGCATCGTTTGGCGGAATAAGATATAAAACGACCTAAAGCATTGATCTTACCGTTTAAAACCTGCACCTCGCGAACGCTCTTTGGTGGCTGAAGATCGATAATAGCTTTGATTTTATCTGGGTTCGCCTCGATGCCTCGTTTAGAAATCATGAAACCCAAAAACTTGCCAGAATTAATCCCAAAGGTACATTTTTCAGGATTAAGCTTTAGATTATATTCCCTCAAAATCCTAAAAACCACCTCGAGATCACGAGCATGCTCTTCTGCTTTCTTACTTTTTACTATCATATCGTCCACATAAATTTCGACGTTCTTACCAATGTGCTCTTTGAACATCTTGTTGACTAATCTCTGATAGGTGGCTCCAGCATTCTTCAAACCAAAAGGCATTACCTGATAACAATAGGTGCCTTCTGGTGTGATAAAACTCGTTTTTTCCATGTCTTTTTCTGCTAGTGGTATTTGATGAAAACCTTCCTTTGCATCGAGGAAGGAATATACCTCGTACCCAGCCGTCGAATCCACCAGCATGTCAATACATGGCAAAGGATAGAAATCCTTAGGGCAAGCTTTATTTAAGTCGGAAAAATCGACACACATTCTCCATTTTCCATTTGCCTTTCTGACCAAGACCACATTTGAAATCCACTGTGGGTAGTGAACTTCCTTTATCCTTCCGAACTCAAGCAACTTTTCAACCTCGCTCTTAATAAACTGCTGCCTCTCCGCCCCTTGATTTCTCTTTTTCTGTTTCACAGGAGTGTATTCTGGGTCAATGTCTAGCGTGTGCTCCATGACCTCACGAGAAACTCCTATGATATCTTCCGATGTCCAAGCAAAGACATCTTTATTATTCTCGAGTGTTGCGATAACGGTCGTTTTTGAATTCTCTTGCAACTCTGCTGAGATTTGTACCACCTTTCCTTTTTCCAAAGTCACAGCCTCAAGTGCATCAACTGGTTCACCACGCTCCTTAACCTCCTCAACCAAAATACTTTCTTGAGGAACTATTTCCAACGAGGTCATATAAGTATGCCTCGCAACCGATTGGCTACCAAGAGCGACTGCCATTCCCCGCTCTGTCGGGATCATCCAAGCTAAGTAATAAAGGGATATTGCACCCCGGCTACCTGAGATCAATGGCCTGCCTATTATCAAATTATAAGCAATTGGCGTGTCAATTACTAGAAAATCAGTAATGGTTCTCCATTTGTTCGTGGTATTCCCTATTTCGACCTCGAGCTGGGTTTCACCAAACAGAAGTACGGGATGTCCACTAATTCCGACTAAAGGTGAGGCGGAAGGTGTCAAACGTTCCTGATCCAAGCCGAGGGCTTCGAAAGCCTTCCTCGTGATGATATTGACCGAGCTTCCTGTATCTAGCAAAGCCCTTCGAACGATAAAACCTTCCACCTGCATATCGATAACCAACGCATCATCATGTGGATCACTTGGACGACCCTTCAAGGACCCGAAGTCAAAATTTTTTGAAATCTGGTCGATTCGCACCCGCTCGGAAAAATCCCGTTTCCTTTTAACATTCATGTCAATGGGAGAACCTCCCATTATCATATTAATAACACCACGAGGAGTCTTCGTTCCCTCTCTATCTGGGAATTGATCTTTATATTTCTCAAAAAGGCTTTTCAATTTCCCTTTAGCGGCCAATTTGTCCAACTCCTTTGCCAGTTGTTCACAATCCTCTGTATCATGACCCTGTAATTTGTGGAAAGCGCAATACTTGCCATTAAATTTTGGCTTCCCACCTTTGGGTGGATACCTAATTTGCTCCTTTTGTTCTTCAACCCACATAAGAACCTGAGCTCGAGGTGCTGGCAATGGGATGCGATCTCTTTTGTCAAAAGGCTTTCTTGGAACCTCACGAGTCCGTTCCCATCTGTCTGTGCTTCGACCACTGCCTCGATCTCTTTCTTGTACCTCGGATTTGATCGCTTTTCCTCTCCTCGTGGGATCATCTTGGTGCTCATCCCACACTACAAACGATTTCGCCATGCTCATCAAAGTATGAAAGTCGTCCGGTCGCTCAGTCATAAGCTTCATCTGAAGATCCCGATTTCGGCAATTTTCCGCTAGTGTCTTTCGTGCCGAGGATACGATCAAAGGTTCAACCTTTAAAGCCACATTATTAAAATTGTGCAAGTATGATTCTAAGGTCTCGTTTTCTCCTCGTCGTACCCTTATCAGGTCATCGACCGTTTTCTTCTCTGGTATTGCCGTGACAAAATGTGCTTTGAAGGATTCTAAAAGCTGATTCCAGCTCCTGATTGAACCTGTAGGGAGACAATCGTACCATTGTGCCGCTGTTTCTTTCAAAGTTGTTGGAAATAACTTACACATAAGTGCCTCGTTGACTGGACTTGCAAGAAGCGCCCTTCCAAAACTCTTAACGTGCATTACAGGATCGGAATCCCCACAGTACCTATCGAAGTTCGGATACTTGAAATTGTTCGGGTAAGGAGCCGCCAGGATCTTAGCACAGAGTGGACTGTCTTTATCCTGTATAGGTCCTTCCTCGCCCCGCAAAGGTTCATCGGAGTAATCCCGATCCCGATTTCTCCTCCTGTGCCTCCTCCGTTCTCTGGAGCCCAAATCCCTAGTTTGCGTTGCCTCATCACGCTCCTTAAGAGCTTTTGCAATTCCTTCGGCTAAACTCTTATTGAACGTATCGACAAGCCTTTTATGTTTACGTTTGAGTTCCTCAACCTCAGAATTATCTCTTCGAGACCTCCGATGTTTAGGATCCCTACTTCCCGAGGAGCTCCTTGAAGATGCTGATCTATCCTCGTAAGACAGTTTCCTTACAGTCCCTGGTGAGACTTTTCTTGCTTGTGACTTAATACGAGGCTTGTGCCTCGGAGGAGTGGGAGATCGCTCCACAGATCTTCCTCGAACTGGAGTTTTCTCACGATCCGCGGTTCGAGTTCTTCCAGCTGAAGATGCTGTATAACTTCTTGAACGCCCCGAATTCCGAGATCGTTTTACACCCCGAATTTCGCTTCGTGGTCGATCTGGGGGAATTCGTTTGCTCAAATCCTCCAATTGTTGTTGCAAACGATCTATGGTTGTTCTGTCATTAACTGTCCTAACCGCCACCTCGGCAGCGACCCTATCCATCCATTTTCTTTGATCTGGATCAGCAGTTCCTGACCATTCGAACATCCGGTGTAATGCAACTTCTTCGTCCAGAGCCATTGTGTCTTCCTCATGATCCATGTTTTCTTCTTGAGCATTAGTGACCTGATTTTCTTCTAAAATCACCATGTTCTTTGATAGAATCTTTTAAAGATTCCACGCTCACCGCACCAATTTGTTACAGAGAAATTGTAACTTGAATCCACGTAAGCCAAGCTTCCTGAAAAATAGCAAACGTTAGCCTAAAGGAGGCCGCTGATCGGCGACCCCTCTCCGATGCTAAAGTCAGTATGGAACTTGTAATCGGAAAAGTGATTAACTCAAAGTGTGAGTCAAGAATAATGTACCTTAGATTGTAGAAAGTCCCACGTATTTATAGCTATTTGATCATGTATCCTAATCCTAATTGAACTAGGACTTTTCTTGAATTATCCCTCTCTAGTCTTAGAATTATAATCCCAATTAGCTTGTGTCGTCCTAATCGGACTAGGAGACCTAAAGAGGAATGCTTTGCTTTGTAGGAGAGACATCCTCCTTTCTTTGACTATTCAACGCACGCCTACGTGGACATCAAGACTATTCAACATAGTTTATCCGTCCTACATGTTTAAAAGCTAAATGATTATTGGTCCATGTGTCATACGAAATATTATGTGATAACAACTACATTGCTTGTCTCCGCCTTTTTTCAAGATGGATAAACCTATTTCAATTCTTTGTTAATTAGTTTTTGCAAGGTGAAGGTTTATTTGCTGATCAAACTAGATAACGATAAGAAATTGCATACTCTCTAATTAGTTATAAATGAAGTTTCATATCTTTTATTAAAGTCTAAAAGAGCCCTTGCATTATAACTCTTTTGCTCTTGTATTTTTTAATATTTAATAGCACCGTATTCCAAAAGTGTTCGAAATTTTCTTCCTTGAACCACTCTAAAATCATAAACAGTTTGTAAATGAACTAATTCTGAAGAGGGTTTCTTCCATAATATATGTTTTCTTCCTCCAAAACATGTGCACATATATATACTTGGCTTATTTGTAATATTTGACTAATTATATTAACAAAATGCACATACACCCCTCTAATTTTAGCATTTTTCTTGTTAATTAAGCAATTAAATACGCGTTTCATATTATTAAGTTAATCTTTATCCACTGATTTGATTTTTTCTATTCATAAAATTAGCTGTAAAGTAACAAATTAAACTTTATTATCTTCTTTATCAAAAAAAAAACTTTATTATCTTCTGTGTAGTTAGTGTATATAAATATTCATATTATTTTGATATTTTCAATAAGAACATATATCCATCATTGCGAGAAGTCCCAGGATTAATTTCATTCAGGTATATTCTTTGCTTTTTTTAAATTGTTTTTTAATTTGGGATTTGAATGATAAATTATTGGACCCAAATGAATTACTCACACAGTTAGAACCCAAATAAAAATAAATTTAGAATAACACTTTTTGGAAGGGCAAATTACATCAATAGTATGGCTAAACCCATAATCAGGCTCCTAAATTTTCATACTGTCGTAGATCACTTTAAGGTAATTTAGTTTTATTTTATGCATTCAAAGATTTTCCATCAAGTTTGAAGATAATAAGATGTTCAGAAAAATAAATCCCTATTTTTATGAGTTAATTGCGCTATATAATCACTGAAGATAAAATAAAATGCCATGTATTATTAACTTTTTAAAGTAAAATTCATCATATTTTACGAGTAAATATATTTTTTAAGTTTTCCGAATTTCTACGTAATACACTTAGTCATTTTATTTTGGAAAATACATTGTGAGCTTCCTATCTTTTGTCATAACTAATTTGATAATTTTTATCTACTTTTAGATTCTTAATGTAACAAATTTCAACTTTCAATATCTATAGTGATGCACCGGCTAATAGGTCTCACCTAAGGCGTGAGGTTAAGCGTTCAAGAAAATTCCAAGACTTTGTGATGATATGAGGCACTACTGTTTGCTTTATTTATTTGGTCTCTTTATTTGCTATTATTTTTACTTGGGATATCTTGGTCTTTTGTTTTGTTTGGGATACTTAAGCTAGCTATTTAAGATTGTATTCTTGCTGGAGATTTTTTATGCAAATAAAAATTATTAAAGAGAAGTTTTTATGCGAATAAGAATTATTTTAGACAAGGCTAATTGGGTTTTTTCTTCTCTTTAATAATTTTTATTTGCATAAAAAATCTCCAACAAGAATACACATTAAATAGCTAGGTTAAGTATCCCAAACAAATCAAAGACAAAAATATCCCTAACTAATAGCAGATAAAGAGACCAAATAAATAAACAACAGTGTCAAAGTCTTGGAATCTTCTTGGACGCTTAACCTCACGCGTTAGGTGAGACCTTCCAACCGATGCATCAGTATAACTCTTGAAACTTAAAATTTGTTACGTTAAGAATCTACAAAATAGACGAAAATAACCAAATTAATTATGAAAAAAAGATATGAAGCTTACAATGTATTTTCTAAAATAAAATGATCAAGTGTATTATGTAGAAACTCGAGCAACTTTAAAAATATTTACCGTTGGGTTTTACTTTAAGAAGTTAATGATACATAGCATTTTATTTATCTCAAAAAATTATATAGCGCAATTAACTCATAAAAATAGTGCAATATAACGTTGTAATGTCTCTAACTATATTATGAAAACAATATACATTTCCACAACTTAAAATACTTGTGCTTGGTTATTTTATATTTGACGAACTTATAGTTTAGTGATATTTCCAGATAAACTCTTTTATTTATATACATATGAAACGGCAACACACTTATATAAAATTAACTTTGATAAATGTTAACTAATTATCAACATGCCATTCCTTTCATTTTTCTATTTTTTCCTAACTTCTTCAAATAAGCTACTAAAAGAAACTAGTAAAGCTTACAAAGATGACGAGTAAACAAAAAGTTACTAGTCTTTTGAAGGGTTCTATCCCATGCATGCAATAGGCAGAAAGTCTTCCATGGCCAAGCGGCATAAAGATTTCAACTTAAAACAGAAAATTGATTGAAAATCTAAAAATGGATTTTCATATTATAAAGTCAAAGAAACGGCAAAAAACTACTGTCGACAGGTAGGATTTTATTATATCATCAATGCACGAATGTCCTCCATTAGCCATGGAACCAATAAACCGGCGCAACAGTTCAGAATGAATGTTCTAATTTCTCTCGAAACACTTTGACATTTTTGTAATTACGACAAGTACAACTGCCAATTATTAACGTACACCTTTACTTTTGACTTTTTTTGTTAGCTTTTACATTCTAGAACTTTTGATAACATCTTAATTTAATAGATTTTTTATTGCAGGATCAAACCTTAAACATGTCTCAAGTAGTTAGAGCTTTTCCATTTTGCTCCTCGTTCTGGTCTACATTGTATCAGCAATGGTTTTTTTTCAGTCTTGTCTTGCTGATATCGGCCCTGCTGCGCATTACAGCCCCCCTTATTTACGTAAGTCTATATATAATAATTTGGATTTACTGAACTGCATTCGTACTCGGTTTGATGGAATTTTCTGACAACTATGGTCAGAATTACTCTTGGTATGAGTAGATTCGGAGGGTGGAGGGTCGATCGGGACCCTCCAGGCCACCCGTTGCTACGCTCCTATCTCCTTGTCCATCCAGTTAGTTGCAAATTGTACCTCCAACAATTGAAATTGTAAGACGAAACTACTCCACTTAGATTTCTCTTGGCATTGCTTTATTGAGACCTAAAAAACATCTTCCGAGCATTCATTTGTAAATTGATTTTCTCAAATGTTGCAGAAGATAGGAAAGTTGAAAAAAAAAAGTGTTTATTTAAAGATGTCTTTCGAAAAAGTATAACTTTTATCTTTTAAGGCAAACAACTTTTCCAAAGTTACGTTTAGTCATAAAAATGTCAAACCGATAATTAGAAGTTGTATAGAGGGTTTGAGAATCCATTTGTTGCCGAAAAAGTCATGAAAGCTATGCATTTTGTTAATTTAAAAGAGGTCTTTAATAATATCAATCATGAGTAATATGTTTTCTAAATTGATGCAGCAACTGCGTGTTCCGGTAATGATGCGTCTCCATTCCCGACAGACAACATGTTTGCCGCGGCCGGAGAAGGAATATGGGATAATGGAGCATCATGTGGAAGGAGTTATTTAGTTAGATGTATAAGTGCATCTTCTACCACAATATGTGACCCATCAAAGATAATACAGGTCAAGATTGTTGATCGTGCTCAAACCGCCGTTTCAAAACCTTCGGCTAATGGTGCCATTATTGTCCTCTCCGACACTGCCTTTTCTCGGTTCACTAACTCTCCAGCGCCTATTGTAAATGTCGAGTTTCGCCAGTGAGTTTTCTTCTTCCTCGTTACTCTAGATCTTACGTTGACTAGCTATAAACAAGGACGGGTTCATGGGTTTTCAACGTTTTTCATACAACGAAAAAATATAAATTTAACACGTATAAAGGACTCTCTTTCACTAAATCCCAAATACACCATTAACAAGTCATATATTAATATAAGGTGATGTCGTAGTCGAAACCGAACTCTAGAGTATCTTTCTTTTAGAGTTAGGCCTCCTATCCTTTTTGGCCACTTATAGTCCTAAGGATATCTCCGCGCTCTAGATGTGTTGATTTGTGGTAAACCGTAAAAGTAACTAGTGATTATGATTCAAAGTCACTTTAACAATTCAATTAGATTTTAAATCACGGAAATGAGAATGCGATTATAGTTAAAACATTTGGTGAAGAAGTTTGGCTTTGAGATGACCTATATTTGATCAATCAACAATATTAATGGTTAAGACTATAACAAAATTTAAACTACTCATTTAATGGTTGAATTGATTGAAATAAAAAATGAATTTTGTTAGATTTAATTGAGTCGAATAACATCAAATTTTGTTTAAATTAAGCTAAAAAGAGCAAAGTTTTATACGTATAAAACAACTCTTTCTAATAAGATTTTCCGGAGTAGAGTAAAGATCATGGAAAAAAAGAAAAAAAATGTTGAATTTAGGATTTTCCGGAGTAGAGTAAAGATCATGGAAAAAAAGAAAAAAAAATGCATCAAAATTCAACAATATTACTATTAATCGTCTTTAATTGATTTTGATAGTATTATATGTGTACTTTGTACAAGTATCACGTCAGTCCTGGAAAAAGTCTGAAACAAAAATAAAAATTTAAAACGATATTAATTCCAAAAGAATCATATATATTTCTCTGTGTCGCATGAATTAATGACATTTTTTTTCTTGGTACAGGGTTTGATGAAGCTGTGATAGATCGACTTCCTGATTTATTTCTTTCGCATGTTCATGTGAGTTAAAATTGGATGTATATATTAGCAATTAAATATAGAAAAGGTACTTAATTACTAATTAGCTATAATTGGTAAAAAACTGATTTATTTTTTTATTAAATTAGTTATTAATTATTTAATGTAATTTTTTTATAAAGAAAAGGTAGATAATACTAAGTACAAAAAAAAAAACATTAGTTTACCAATGCGTGAGTGGAGAGACCAGGATTCGAATCCTGCTCCTTGCAATTTATCAAAAACAAAGTAAAAAAAAACATTATCTAGTTTGGTCACATTTGGTCACTCATCTTTGTAATTTGGAGTTGAGGAAAGAGAGAAATGTCTTTTATAAGATAGATTCTTATTTAACCATTCATCTACCAAATAATGATACTAAAACTAAAAAATGTCAATTAATACAAATGCAATATGTCATTAACACAACAAGGGTGAGATTTCACCAAATTACAAAGGTGAGTGGTCAAATGTGACCATATAAAAAGTCGATGGCCAAATACACCGAAAATTAGAGGTTACGAAACCACCCATCTTGAGTAACGTAATTAAAAAAAAAACTTGCTAACTAAAATATATGCATCACGATTCACAACATGCCTAACAAAAACAAAACTAAACTCAGTCAAAAATGATACATCAATCTTTGACCAAACAGTAAAAGGGGAGAATCATTGACTGAACTACGACTATAGAATCTCCGACTGTGACATAAAAAAGCAAAGTCACCTCTTAAGCCATACGATCCAACAAATCAAAGTTGCTATACTCCTTAAAGCTCTCATGATTTCGAAGATATTGCAATTCAAAAATCTTTGAAATTATAAGTACTTATAACATCTGAATTGTACGACTATTGTTCATCCCTCGAGAGATCCAACCAAAAGCGCTCATAGAGAAAAATCAAATTAAAAAACTAAAAGAAAAATCTAACTCCTCATACGACATTCTTAAAACTTCTTGAAAAGCAAACTCAATATCAACTAATTTACGGAAAAAAGAACCATAAAACAAACTGAAGTAAAGGAGATCGAGCAGAGTAAAAAGGCTAGAGAAAAATACCATACGACCGCGACTTAGTTATAATTAAGAATACGTAATTACGTACTTAAATTAGATGTAGTTATCAGATTTTTCATATTCCATTCTGGACGATTTGAAAATGTGTCCTCTCTCTATCCGTACACCAATAAGCAAGACTTTCACTTATACCATTAATTATTTTATATAGGTATGCGACTGAGTCAATTGTTGATATATATTAGGATTCACATTACCACAATTACCTCTGCCTGTTGAACATAATTGCAATATCAGGATCTTTGTGTCTACTTATAATTAGAGGAGTATTAATTGTGTTAATGTTACCACCTGCCTCAGCAGTCTATCAATATGATGTTCAACAAGCTTAATAAGTTGTGTTAATTTTCTTTTTATTCTATCAACTTAGTATTTCTTGGTTTCTTTATTTCACAGTTTTGAGTCTTTACAGAGTTATTCCACAGAATAAAGAATACATATATGATACCAAATGGAAGCAGCTTAAAATATATTAAATTCAGATGAAATTGCAAACCGTAAATCTGAGGCATATTTCAAACATTTTCCCAAACAACTGTACGAAATTCAGATGCAGTAAAATATACTCACAAGTTCAATTCAATCACAAAATTCAACTCATTTCAAGCTGCAAACAAGAATAAACAAAGAAGAGATCTAATAATGTAAATAACTTCCAGTGTCATCTCAGGCATTTTCGAACTACAAACAAGTGCAAAATTCATGAAGTAACAATAATTAGCAGAATCATTGTCAAGCATAATCATTGTGGCTCTATCTTTGAAGAAGGAAAGGCAACACTATATTCAAAAGCATCTTTGTTGTATGGATGGCGAGGACTTCCCTTGCTTGCTTCTTCATAACTAGGAGAAGTGGAAGCCGATTCTGCATTCAGGTTTAATCCATCAAGTTGCAAGATATTCTCTATTTCCTTCACAACTTCACCCATTGTCGGCCTGTCAGAGCCGGATTCTTGTACACATTTCATTGCCAAATCCACAAACTTGTTTATGCCTTTCAATGATGTTTCCAAACCAATGCTTGGATCAAGAAGTTCATGATGGTTATACGAATCTTTTGTTCTATCCATTTCCATCTTGACCTCTAAACAATGTATCTCCCCCATTCTATCGGCGTTCTTCCCGTTAACATCTCCAACATCACAACTCCAAAACTATAAGCACACTCTTCTCTGTTTACTGTTGGGTCATGTAGTACTCAGGATCCAAATAACCCTAAACAAAATATAGAGTTCTGGAATTTAGTCATCCATTTTTATGTCCTAAAAGATTCTGCATTTCATGTTTTCAAGTATATTTTTCTTGATATTAAAAAAAATAGTGAACGTACCGACCATTGTCCCTTTAACTTGCGTGGTAACGTGACTCATTTCAGTGTCACTCAAAGGTTTAGAGAGACCAAAAGCAGCAAATTGTCCAAGTCCCTATGGATAATCAGAGGGTTAGCAAGCTCATACAAATAAGCTAGACCTTTTGCCACTCCAAGTGTCACTTTAAGTCTCCTGATCCAGTCCATTCTGATTCCCGACTTCCCTGCTTCGGTTGAAAATATATAAATAATTAGTTTTAGCATCATTGTGAGGAAATCAAACATTTAGAGATAAGATTAGAGAACAAGAACATATCAGCATCTTTTGGAAGATAGACTTTAGTTATTGAGAAACTTTCCTTAATCTTGATTACAGGATGGAGTAGCAAATATTTGTAGATTATAGCATTAATTCATAGTATCATAATCAGTAAGTCAAAGGAATTTCCTGATTCATGTACGCGTTTCATTGACATCATCTTCAGGGCTATCAGACTCATTTACCCAACCCCTACTCATGTGATGTTCGATGAGAAAACATTCATTTTTTAGATATAGAAGGAATAATCAAAACAACTTAATTCCAAAGTTATTACAAGACTACCATGTTCTGCTTTTGAAAATTGGATAATCTCAAAACCAAAGCAGCCTAAATTAGCAAGGTTATGTGTAATTTTGCTGATAACTTTATTTATAAATGGAAGTTACATGCGAATTTGTGCACTTGATGCCATCCCGTATGTTTTGGCAACTTGACCAACTTCCAAGTTCTTGATCTGTCATACGACCAATACAAAACATTATTCTCGGAAAACATTTCCCCCAAGAATGTAACTCGACATTGTCAAAATCAGATGCGAGTAACAACTTCAATGGGGAGATTGATCTAGAAGTATCAAACATCCCCAACTTATCCATTCTGGACATTTCAAGTAACAAGGTATCAGGTACAATCTCACTTGACTTCTGTCACCTTGTTAGCCATCGAACTTTAGACCTCTCCAGAATAAATATCATATACGGGTCATTTCCCTCATTTTTCAATGCTACATCTTCGAGATTCCTGTTTCTGCAAAAGAATAGTCTAGATGGCTTCATTATACGACATATGCTCGTTTTGACAACCAATACAGCATTTCAAGCACATTTAGTATCTGAAATGCAAAAGACCTACTGAATATGCAGTTCGGTTAAGAATGAGATATCTCGACAAAGCTGTCCTAAAACTCCCACTTGAGAATGTTCTGCAGTTGAAAACATTTGGAATACAAGTCAAACAATTAGTATATAACTAGAATACAATATATGTTTGTTTTTTTGATTAATGGACTTCTCAATTGACAAGTTGCATTAATTGTCGCTAGAAAAATTAGATGCTAAAAGGGACAAAATTAATAAGTTTACTAGTTTAATTTTTTTTTAGCTCGTTACTTGGGCTGACTTAATAAATTGTTTGTATTGTTGCATATCTTACGTTTGCTGATGTGCTTAGCTATAAATATATTATCTTACTGGTTATTACATTCCACTAAAAAATGTGAGGTCATGTGTTCAAATCTCATTATTGTAAAAAGTGACTAAAAAAAAAAAAAGAAACCTAAAGCGCCATAGATGTAATTCACCCTCAATTTAATGTACAAATTCAATTACATTGCAACCTCCATTTTTACTAATGGGCCGTGAGCCGAAGAAAAGAAAGAGATTAAAAATTCCATCATTACCCTCACCGCTTGTACTTTACCACTCCCATAAAAGTGATACCATTACAGTAATTTCACAATCAGGTCTATATATATATAACGGCGCATATCTTGTATCTCGGAAAAAGAAGAGCGATCAGTTAGGATAATGGCCGGGAAAGGAGCTAAAGGATTGACGACGGGGAAAACCCCAGCCGCACAATCTAAAGATAAAGACAAGAAGAAACCTACTTCTCGCTCTTCTCGTGCTGGTCTCCAGGTCACCTTTCTTTTCCATTTTTATTCTATTTTCAGATTTAGGGTTAGGGTTAGGGTTAGGGTCTGTTCTGTTGAATTCTGTTATGAGTTGAATTCAACTGAAGTGAAGTTCATTCATTCCTTAATAATAATTGTTGCAAGTTTGAGTTTTTATATCCTAAAACTTAGGGTTTATTGTAGATCAATGGCTGTTGAAATTCATAAACCTGCATTGACATAGTTACAGTTTCATGATGCATTTTTCAATTGGTAATAATGTTGGTTTATCTTAGATCAGGTGCCATTGTTAACTATAGGGTAAAATATGTTACTAACTTGATTGTCACGTTGAGATATTCTTTTTATCTTTGATCAATGAGATTATTAGCAATAGGGTAAGTTATACCAATGCTTCTCGACTTTGGTGTTACTAATATGATGGCCGTTGAACTTCAATACCAGCATTGATATATTCTAACATAAAGGACTAAATGAATGTTGTTTAGATACTTTACTGATTGACTACGTGAAATACCGGTATTACTCTTTCGGGGTAGTCCTGCTAGTTAATTAATGTGATTTAACTATATTTTACATGGTCAACTAATGTGTATATTGGTCAATAGTTATTTGGACTTTTATAGTATATGTCAAAGTCCATAGACTTTTTTGTCTTCTTTTGAAGTTTAAGGGTCCTCAGGTCAGTAACACTGAAGTTCGAGGGACCAAGAGTGTATTTTTTTTCCCCATTGTAGCATAAACTTCTAGAGCTTTCTCTCATGTTTAGTCATATTGAAATAGGCCTTAGCTATCAGTTAGGTTCCATGCTGGTGACTCTTTACCTCTGGAATCTAGACATGACATCCTTCTGTGTTCACATTTCTGGAATGTACTCCGTGTTATTTTTGTTGATGTTTAAATGTCCTGATATCAAGCTTACATTTCAGCTGGCGTTGTTTGTTTTTGCTGATAGATATTAGTATAGTTTTTAAATCTTTACCAAATATAATCCGGTAGATATTAGCATAATTTTTCAATCCTAGCCAAACACTCAACATCTATTGTTTGTTTGTAGTAAGACAACAAAAATGAGCTACAAAAGGAGAACCAAACTAGCATTTACTAGCTCATGCATCCATTCCTCCTAAATTCCTAATTCATAATCATGTGAAGTCTTCAAACCTTGACTTTTGCCTTTGTTTCTTATGATATTGTGGCATTAATATGATTTGATTGGAATGTGTTTTCTTGACTTTTATCTTGGATTGTGCATTCATATGCCTATTTAGCAGATATCATATTAATAGATTTATGTTTCCTTTAGTATAGCAAGCAATATGATGGCTACCTATTATCTTAGATATGTCTTTTGACATTGAAATTCTAGTATACAGCTGCATGTGCTCCGTTAAGCATGGAAAGGGTAAAAGAGGTAAGATGAAGACAAAATTATGCCTAGATTATTCCTAAGGGAGCATGTACCCCCAGTATACTATAGTATTCTTGTACAATATGTTAATATGAAGACTGAAAGTTTGCAGCTGCATTATCTTCCGTTATTCATTTGCATTTTCTTGTTATGGCGTTCTTGATTGATAAATTGAATTTGGAGTTAACTGGAAACATGATCAATGAATGCTAAATTCGCTTATTTCCTCTTTGTTACCCTCTCACCAATCAGGAAAATAAGCATCATATTTACTGTCAAGTTTTGTTTTTGACTTTGCCCTGTGTCTTCTCATAAACACTTCGTCTGATCTTAAACCCTTTCCATGTGATCCTATTCTTGCAGTTTCCTGTTGGCAGGATTCATCGCCTTCTAAAATCTAGAGCAACAGCTCATGGAAGAGTTGGTGCAACAGCAGCTGTGTATTCTGCTGCAATATTGGAGTACCTAACAGCAGAAGTATTAGAACTGGCTGGCAATGCAAGCAAGGATCTGAAAGTGAAACGTATCACGCCTCGACATTTGCAACTAGCAATACGCGGTGATGAAGAACTAGATACCCTCATCAAAGGAACAATAGCCGGAGGTGGTGTGATCCCTCACATTCACAAGTCTCTAATCAACAAATCAGCCAAGGAGTAGAATTGTTCCTTGGCTGTTATTAACTCATTTTGGGAGCTGGAGTGATGTATAGTACTGTTGGTGGATGACTGGTGCTTTCTTTTGTTTGATAGCTTATCGGCTTTTGACTGCTTTTTTTAGTGAAGGATGTGTGATTTCATTAGTGACTTTTTCCATTGTCATATTCTTGGGTGCACTATAGAATGAACTTAAGTCGCCAACTATGTTGCACGGTAGCACCTCATCGGGGTTTTGTACCTGATTTAGTTTCCATTTATGTTTTAGACATATGATGTTTCTTGTATCTGGTTTTGGTTCTGTTGCAACATCAGTCACCAGTGCGGTTGTTTAGCATTTATTTATTCATGTTTTTTTCTCATTTATGCTTTCTTCATAGTTCATATGCTTAAAATCTTTGATGTTCTCAACTTGTCTAGATAATTTATGTGGTTTCCTTCAAGCAGAATTGCGGGTATAATACATCTTTGTCGAGACCTTTGTTGCTAAATTATTGCGCTACTGATATATGGTTTTTGCACTTCATTTCTTTATGTAAAATTTATGGTCAAATAGTGCACGTAGACATGTTATAATTAGAGTTGGATTAGAGATGTTCATTCTGGAAATGACAGAATTTTGTGGATATGGTTTATTTTTGTATCACGTCGTAAAACAAAATACTATGCCCACCATATGTCATTGTTAGACTCGATGTAACAAACCACAATTCTTTATTTGTAAAAATGTAAAATTAATACTAGCATTAAATTGAATCATCTAGTCAAAATCTTAAATGATCTCAAAAGAAAAAATAAAGTTAGATGATGAACATATCAATATATACGAAGAATTACGCCCAACTAATACTGACCTACACTGTTGGCCTACCAAAAATAGGGTAAATAAAGAAGACAGACATGTCACATATGTTAGGTCAATTTCTAGTAGACTCAGAAAAGTACGTTTTGTCTAAAATAACAAATCTTTGATATTGTACTGATGAAGTAACGGTAAATGTTTTCTAGCCAAACTTGACCGGTATTGCTTATGTGGACACGTACTTAAATCACCCCCTCCATGTAAGCGCCACCGAAAATTCACTTAAAACCACGTGGCATACAACCTGTCCCGTCCCTTTTTTCGTTTTTCCCTATAACAGAAAATATAATTCAATAGTCAAACTTAGCTTTTAAAGTTGAATGGAGCATCCACATGGAATAGACGACTTGATAAGCATCCATGTCAGCAATCCGGTGAAGTGTAGCTGGAAAACGCTCAGTATAACTTGATCATACATATCAAAGATGCGTTACTTTAATGGATAAAATGAACTTTTGTGTGTGTCTCTAATTTTCCCACCAAAAAGAAGTAGGCAACCTATAACTTAAATGTCCTCTATGAACTTAGGTCCGTCCGAGTTAATTAATCTCAGCTGCGACTGTTGGATCATCCCAATATCTAATCCTTGTGATGTTGAGCTTCCACGCATTTATTGAGTGCATCTTTTGTGAATACCAATTCAGAAGCCAAGGCGATATGATCACTACCCCATTTCTGAATAATTCAACAAGTAACATATACATCAGACCATAGGTACGAACACTGCATTGCAGCTAAATCAATGCCAAGATGAGTGTGCTTAACTATGAATCTACGAACAACCGCATAATACCATGCATAGTAATTACACAAGAGAACTTATCATATTTTGCCATTTCGCACCCTGAACTACTACTAGGACCTATCACAAACACCTAATGTTGTCAATTTTGGATACCTAACACCCTTGCTGACATGGATGTTTAGGTGTTTGACAAGTTCAATATAAGTTTGGGATGCTAAACGGCAAAAAATGATAAGTTTAGGTGAGTAATTATTCACAAGGCATTTGAGAAAGCAAACAAGTACTAGAAAATAACTTCATACCTTTGTTGGAAATCCTGGTGTCCATTGCATAGCATGTTTTGGCATTGGAGCAAGCACCCTGACAGTCTGGAGACCTTCAGAAGACCTGGATTTTTGATCAAATTAACAATGTTCAAATTATTTCTAGAACAATCAAGTGAAATAAACGCAACCATCCTCCCTTCCCTTTTATTATTTTCTGGGCCAAATAACAATATCGATCTAGATGAAACATGATTGTTTCAACTTCCGACCTCATAACACAACAGGAGATGTTGATTATCCAGGATAAGCAAATAGATGTGCTCAAGATACCATAACACAACTTTACTATAAAAGCCACAAGGAAATATGCATGAATGATACATGCAGCAACTGCAAATCGTATTAGGAAGCGCAGAATTTTTGTGTTTACCATATGTAATCAACTGTGCCGAAGAAACACCTATTGTAGCTGGTAACCAAGGGCTCGCCATTTGGGTCTCGTGTTCCTGATTGGTCCTGCAAAGAAAATGAATTTGATAACCTCATTTCATTCAATATTATTAAAAACAAAATCATATATTCAGAAGAAAAGTGGAAGGGGGGTAAAGGGGGGAAGGAAATGCATCTAATCTTCCAGGGACTTGAACAGAGATATACCAATCTAGTGTAAGCTCCCCCCCTCCCTATCAGAGTCATCCATAGCCACATTTAGAGAAAGAAAACATAAACTTATACTTTTTCTTCTTTTAACTTTTATTTTTTACTGCTTCTTTCTTTTGTTTACCTCTGTCTATAATCTAAACCCTCTATATTCAAAGTATGCATAGTTCTCAATCAATTCACCCGGTAGGTCACTCAAATCTCTCATTGATCTATTTAAAATAAACCTAACTGAATAGCGGCACGAAAAATACATAATGTGTTGAATTAGTAGTCTATAATTTTGACAAACTCCAAACTTTATGAGCATATTAGATTTGACTAGCTTTATGGTAAACACGAGTAAAATAAGGATGTATAAGAAGTCAAAACATAATGATATCTACCTCAACTTCTGTATATGTGCTTTTAAGCTTCAAAGGATGTTCCAAAAACATAGAGTCTGCATTACCAGTAGCAGTTGCCACTTCCATTGGAGTCCATAATGACGGATCATATGCAGTTCTATCCACTGTGATAGAATCAGGATTCAGGTCATGAGAAATATCATTGAGAGCTTCATTCCTAGGTGAATCCACCTCAGAGTCCACTGAATCAGAAGCAAAATCTGATTGACAAATTCGACCAGAGTCCCATTGAGAGCCAAATCCTGTGTCATGCAGTTCAGATAAAAAGGCATCTCGATCTTGAATTATGGTTTCACCTTCTAGTTGGAAGTTTATATCAAAAGGAGATGCATCATCGAGTTGTTTCTCTTCTTCACAGTTGTTTCTCTCCTCATCACCAATACCAATCTGATAGGAGGGCATACACCCAGAGCTCTCTTGTGGAGAGACTGCAAAAGGTTGTGCAAGATCATCAATGCTTTGGTCTTTATTTTCTGTATCATCAATGCTTTGATCAGCACAAGCAGATGTTGATTGTTGCATCTGATTGTTGTCAGGATTACCATCTTCAGTACGAGTATTGATGGTAGAAGTTGACTTACAATTTACCTCATTCATTTGACCAATAGGCACTTCATATTCATTCTGAGATACAGTTAGAATTTCAAGAAACCTATCAGTCAAAACTGAGATAGTTGACCCACTGCCTTCCTCGCAATTGTCAATTGCATCATGCTGAGTTGATTCTGTCTTTTCAACACATACTGCTTCCACTTCGCCAGACTGCAAATCTGACTTTGATGAAGGTCTAGTTGATTGAAGCAGAGAACTGTGATCAGTTGTAGGATTAATCATCTGGTTATTTCTATCTGGATTATTCTGATTGTTCACCACGTCATCTGCTATAATAGGCGCTTGATTTGACTTCTCGGAACTAGAAATCCTGAAAAAATTTAGGAGCTTTTTAGCTTTTAGAATTTAAAGAATGTAAAGAAATCATCAATTATGTAAAGAAATCATCAGTGATACCATAAATCCTCATTTTCTCAAATAAAACCTACCCATGGGGAATGGTATTGGCATTCTGATTATAATTAGGATTTGAGTTATAAGGCCTTGATGCACGTATTTCAGCAGAAGCTTGCCCCGATACCTTATCCCGACCGATTCCAGACAATTCTAACTGCAGTAAATTAACAATATAAACTACACTTGATAACCTAATGAACAAACAAAAACAGAAGAAAAAGATTTACCTTCTGTTCTGAGATGAAGTTGTATAATGGACTCTGACAAGTAAACATGAACGTTAATTTATATTTCTATATACCCTTCAATCAATACAAAAATAGAAGAAATAACCTTTGGAGTGCAGTTAAAATCCCCACAAAGAACAACTGGAGCATTCCACATTTTTGAAACAGCATATGCCTTATCTAAGAGCGTCCTAACCTGCTTGAAACAGGGAAACAGGTTAAAGCTACATCCACACAAACTAACACCATGATACAAGTTATTGCATCCTTATAAAGTCCCAACATGAATTCATAAGTAATGTATCAGTTCTCTCCTTTTGCCTTATGATATTCTACCAGTCAAATACACAATTCATGCTTCAGGGGAAGAGATATTTCTCAATCTTGTGATATCTGCCATAAAATGTATGCTCATGCATGTTAATACTTGAAACAAAAAAAACTCTATCATGTGCAACATGTTCACACTATTTAAAATTTGCTGCACTTTTCAGGTAGGGCAATGGAGAGGGTAAAAGACCTGCAGCATTTAAAACTATTACACATGCACACAAAAACAAAAAAGCAACAAACACACTAAGGACTTGAAAGAAAATGCAATTGATGACATTTTTCATGTAGGGAACTCCAAAACAGACGACCACACTGATGGAAAGTACCTGACCGAGCTTTATTTCTCCTCTCTTAGGATTGTACAGCACATGAATGTTACATACAACAACTTTATCAGACCTTTCTGAACTGCACATGCAAAAGGCCTGGCTTAAACTTGTGAAAGTTGACATAAAATCTAAGGTTGCAAGACACAAGATATTTGTGAAACACTAACTAAACATTAATTACCAAGATCAGACTTATAAAACCGTATATAATGAACGATATATCCAGAAAGTATCTAAAATGGTACCTTGAAGGAAGATGCAATGTGTCTGCAGCAGAATTTTTATTGGTCAACTGCTGATTAAAAAAATGCCCAAATAATTGACTTCAGAATAGATACACCAATTTATTAGGACAAAATTATTCGAATTATCAACTCAAGTAGAAGATCATTGAACTTGAAAGCAAACCTATATCTAATGTTTGATAAAATTAAAATTTTATAACAATATGATGCCTATGTACCTCTAGCACGCATATCTGAGCAACATTATCCCGAAGTCCAAGCTTATTGAATTCTATATATTCTTCATAAAGCAACTTGAATCTGAGATTCAAGTAATAAATTAAAAAGATTACATTAACATATATATGCTGGATGCAATATCTTTACTACAATGAGATAAAGATTTAATAGTTGTTATTCCAAAACTGAATATTACATTCTTCCAGAATTAATGGTCCCCAATAAGGAACATATAGAAGATCCCAAATCAAGCGAAACAAAAGACTGGAGGTATCCTGCTTACCTTGATGTTCTCCAAAAGGTTGCACAGCCATCAACTGCATTGCCAGTCCGCATCTATACAAATACAAACATTGTCAAAATCTCCATATCCCCTGAAAAGAGGAACATGATGAGCTTTTATATCCTTTTCTTTTTCTTCTTTTAGATGATTAGATTAGAGTTCCATGATGGTATCGTCAACTAATTTCAATTTCCCAAGTCATTTATACATTATTGCACATGCATTATGAATATTTAAACTAAAAAATTTATTACATACATACACTTAAATGGCAGGGATATTCATCCACATACACATAATGCACCAATTTGAAAGGAGAATGACCAGGTCAGTTAAATGGAAGAAAATAATCTCTCTTTTAGAACTGACCTTCCAAATGCCATTGTAACCCCGGGGCTTCAACTCCTCTGCCAAATCCTGAAATCTATCAACCTCCTGAAAAGGTCGTATGTTGATTTCTCCCATTTAGCAACTAATGAGCACTATCATGATACAGTACAAGCTTTTACTTGAGTTTGCTATATAATACAACAAGAAGCAGAAGAAGAATAACCTGAAAGCACATTATATCAGCTGACCATAATTTTAGCTCAAAAAGAATGCTTCTTTTTCTCCATTCCCAATCCAGCATATAAGGAGGTATGTGAAAGTAAAGTTTGCTCCGATGGTTGAGTGCAAGATAGTCAGCCAGTATATTGTATGAAAGGATAACGAATTTCTCTGCAACTCACAAAAACAAAAAGAAACTAGATAAGGAAATCCCCTTTTTCCAACCTTCATGCTAGCTTCAAGTGATGCATTTTCATCAATAGGTGTGTGAAATCGAGTTATTATCTGTATAATTACACAATTATAAGCTATAAATGCAATAAAAGCGATAATCATTGTGTTATCGTGTTGAAAATTAGCTTCATAAGTGATGTATTTTCATCAATAGGGGTGTGTATTCGAGTTATTATCTGTATAGTTACACGATTATAACCTATAAACGGAATAAAAATGATAATCATCATGTCATCGTGTTCAAAATCGACAGCACTACTCAAAAGTTCATTCCTCACTAAAATCAACTTGCAGAAGTTCCATATAAAAAAGCATTTAACATACTATAACATGACAACAAGAAAATTCACCGGAATCAGGAGGCGGCCGAGTTTTCGAAAACTCCCAATCCCGATAATCCAAGGGCTTAGCAGGACGCGGGCGGAACTGCTGAGGCGGTCGGTTTCCTTGATTATTGTGATCAAACCGGGGAGACCTACGAAATTGCTGGTTCTGATTCTGATAGAAAGGCGGGGGAGGAACTTGGCGGAACTGTTGATTTGGATAATAACGAGGCGGCTGAGGATCAACACCAACATTCCCAAAATTGGAGTCATTTACTGATTGAAAACGTGAGTCTACGAATTGCTGGCCTCTTCCGTGGTTGTACGGGCGATCGGAGAAGCCTCGTCGCCATTGATATCTACCACCGCCGCGATACTGCACCAGAAGTCATTAAAGTTAGTACAGAAACACTAAAAATTGCAATGTAATTCAGTGGAGAGATTGCGGAGAGACCGTACAGAAGAGCGGGAAGACATGGAAGGGGTTTTTGTGGCCGCGGAGGCGAGGAATTGGAGCGGAGTAGCAGAACGCTTCATCTACTACGGTGGATTAGAATAGGCGAGGGGTGGCGGTGGAGATTTCTCAGTAACAAGTCGGCGTTGGCAAACGACATGTCGTTCTATACATGTCGTTAGCAAGAACGACAGTCCGTTACATTCTTCTTCCTAGTCGCGGCTAGTCTCTTTTCAAGATACGAGCTCGAGCTATAGTTGTTATGAGCTGGCTCACAAACAATAATTTATTTATTTATTTATAAATAGTTTATTTACTTGTGTTTGAAAATTCATTTATATTTTTACAGTAATTTTTATATGGTTCATGACTGACCATATTAATTTGGACAGTCACTTTAATTACCGTTAAATCTAACGTCATTACATAGATCTAACGGTGATCGATCATATTAATATGATCATGAACCATATTAAAATTATTGTATTTTTTTATTAGCAGCTAGTTTAGTATGTTTATAACTTTGCTAGTAACTTTTCTAAATAATTTAAAAAAATATCAAATTGAATGTTAAATAATAGTACTAAGTTCAGACATTAAAGTTTATTTTGTTCATCATATATAAAATTGAATTTTGTTAAAAAAAAGAAAAAAAAAAAAACCAAAATATACAAATTCCAGGCCCATGTATAGATAACACGTAACTACGTCGTTGTCAAGCCGTAGGAATACAATTTTCGGCAAATCGAAATGTCTGTCCTTAATTCTAGATTCTCATCAGACCGCATGATATTCATTTCATCTGACGGTTATAAACCTCAGTCTGTAGGTGCATATTCATCTACCACAGACTTGAAAATTGATCGAATTGAGAGTTAAGATTGACGATCGAGGTGAAAAAATGTCCTTGTGTTCATCTTTTTCTCTGTCTATCGTATCCAAATCAAAGCCTATCGTCATCGGAGATATCAAACCGGCGCCGGCAACTCTCTCACTTACCTCTCGCTTCAGAGCTTCCGCTGATGTTCCTGATTTTCTCTCCGCTGATTGGTATGTTTTTTAGATGTTTTCTATATATTTTTAGTTTTGATTGCTTCTGGATACATCCAATAGCGGCATGATATATAGGAATCAAATTCATTACCTTTCGATACTTAATCGACTGAAATAAAAGCTCGAGCTAATAGTTAAAGACTAACAACTTCTTTTATATTAATATCTGACATGTACTACGTTACTTACTTACGCGATTGAAGTTAAGGCCAATAATATATATTAATCTGTGACAGATTTTGCTATTGTGATTTGATGACGAAGTTTAGAGAATATCGAAATGATATAATTTTGGATTGGAGAATGAGATTTTTCATTAGAATGGATGCAACACAGGGCTTAGTTTGAACTTAAATTTCTTGTTGTTTTTAACAGTTATTGTTGTATTTCTTCGTATTTGCAGGCTTGAATCCCGCAGGAAGAAACCGTTTGGTCCAAGGCTAAATGTAATTTCTGACTCTGATTATGCAAATTTAGCACCTGTAACTGTTTATTTCCGATCTATAATAGTATGTCAAACTATGTTAATTTTTCTTTTGTTTAGTTTAGTGCAGAAGAAGCTGTTAAGTGCCAGCTTGATGCATTGAAGCACAATGATCAACCGCGACCAGATTATGGGATCGAGGTTATGTACAGGGTAATTCCAATCCCATCACTTTACTTTCATTTTTATTTTGCTGTTCTGTTATTGCCACCTTCGGTTAGGGGGGCTTGAATTTGATATGATATCCGTGCAAGCAAAAGAGAGGTTTTGTTGACAGAGCAGGAGTGCACCCGAATATATGATCACGACTCTGATTGTTAAACAATAACTATCCATTGATCTAGACCATGTTCATTATTTGTCCACCCTTTGATAAAAAATTGTGTACTTTACCTGACTCCAAATGAAATATTGATCCTTCAATCGGGTTTTGACCTACAATATAAGAAGCACTACCAGTTGAGCTAACGAACGTGTTACATATCATGATCAAAGATCAGACCTATATTTAGTTTAAGAGTCATATTATCTTTTGGGATGTCTTGAAGGATAAAGTTCCAATTTAAAGAACTCAAGTCACATAAGTATCAATCACAACCCTAACTCATGGGATCAAAAGTCATTTCCTGGTAGGATCTAGAAGGCTCCAAAGAGGATGATTCATCTGCTTGGACTATTCGGGTAAGAAACATCTTCCTAATAGGACCGGAAGATAACATTTGGTTTGTTTCACCCTTGTTGATCATCTTTACCTATTTAAGAGAAGGTTTACATGTAAAGGAGCGCACTAGATTTTCTTGTTGATATGCTTGTCAGTTATAAAGATGAGGGATGCTTCTGGCTATTTAAGTGTTGTTTCTTTTTTACATGACAGTTTGCTGGATTTGATCCTTTTGAGAGGTCAACATATTTTGGCCCTTTTTTTGATTTGGGGCAGGTCAGTGAATTTGATACTTCCATTATCTTCTTCTATCTGTTTTCCAACTGAAAGTAACTGTTAAAAACCGGCTGCCATGATGCAGTTTGAAAGATTTAGACGGATTTTTCATCATTCGACCTATCGAGTATTGCTTGGTCACAAAGAAAGAGAGATTTTAAGCAGTTTGCTAGTAGATGAGGTTTGAATTTCTTCTGCTGCCTGTTCTGGTTAAAGGTTTTGTTTTCAATTCAACTAGATGTGTATGTGTAGTGCCTCTGAGAATATATTCTGTCATGTTATGAAGGTTTCGTATTATAGGTTATTTAACTTGTATTTGGGCATTGTCATTCAACACCTAAAGTTGTTAATTTGGACCTCTAATGCCCTTAATTGCTATCAAGTTTGAAGTCTGCCAAATGAGCAAATAAGGGTGTTGGAGGTCCAAAATTGACAAGTTTAGGTGTGTGATATGCCCAAATAAAGATTTAGGATCTGAAAGGGCAAAGGTGATAAATTTAGGTATGCAGTTATCTATTAAACCTGTTATGAACTAGAAACCTCTCCTGTACATTACTAACCTGTGATGTTTATTGCTATGAATCAGAATCGATTCAAGCAACGGGTCTGGATACGAGGAATCCGCCCCGAGGAGGAAGAAGTATTTCAGTTTACTATGGTTCAGGTAATGCAACAATTATTTTAGACTATCATCTAGTCTGCGCAGAGAGAGTGATATTGGGTTGAATACACCCATGCCCCTTAATTTCCCCCCAATGTCGACCTTCTTTGTAGTCCCTCAACTTCAACATGGGATATAGCAATCCCTTTAGCTTTAACCACTTCAATAACAAGATATAGAACTGAGAAATGATACCTTGAACTTTATTTCTTGAGTTTCTTTTGGTTTTAAGGTCATTTAAGTGTTGTTTGCTTAGGAGGGAAAATAGTTGTTTAGAGAGATATCCTACCAAAAATGGTGATTTTACAAAACTTGGTTCAAAATAACTTTGATTTTTGGAATTTTTCATTTTGATTGTTATGTTAGTAAAAGGTAAAAGTCAAATGATATGTCTGGTTTTGAAGTAAATGACCAACATCTTAATAAGAGCAAAGCTGAGCAGTCATAGATGTAATTTACTTATTTATAGATAGGATTTATGGGAACATCTTAACATTTTTGCTCATTGATATGATTTGCTTGGCGTAATTGTTATTTTTATATCATTTACATCCATTACAATAATTGCAATATATATGTCGCATAAGATGATCATGACATGATAACTCGTTTTGAGACATTCCCCTAATTATTTGCAGAGAATCGGTGGTTCATGGGATGGTTATTGGCTAACAGAATCTCTGCTTCATGATGGAGATACTTTTGCTGGTGGTTTGGCATACTGAAGAAGTAGATGAAGTTAAATAAGATGAAGAATCCTCATCTCATACTGCAAATTTCATAGTTCGATCACAGCATTGTGTAAATAGTTCGATAAACTGTTCTCATGTATGTTGCGGTTAACACAACACACTGCTGCACAATTGATGGTGTATATACTGTTGTATAATGTCTTCATATACATGTAAAGCCAATAGATTCAACTGTTGTTAGTGACACACCAGATTTTCACTACGATGTCAATTCTGATAGAACATCTTACATCTAAATTTTCTGGACTAAAAACTATAAAGGAGTTGGAAAAGAGAAAATCAAACAAGCACTTATTTAGGATTTATCACTTAATATGTATTTGATTGGTGTCAAATTTAGAAAGTTGGTGTTTATGCAAGTTTCTCTTGATGACCGCACACTAATAACGTTTGAGCATATGTTACACAATGTCATATGTCACACAATGTCATATGTCAAGGATAAAAAAGCCACATCAATCATTAGTTTTTAACTGTTCTAACCATTGAAGATTTAAACACATTTGTATTGATGCGATTATATGACAGAAGCACAAAAAAATAATAATGATGTCAAATGGAGCATATCGGCCAAGCGATCTCAATAAATCATATGCCTAAACGTCAAAATCAATAGTAAACTGCAACACCATTCTTCCAGTCTCAGTTGAACACAACAAAAATTTGACATTTCTCAACTATTTAAAGATTCAAAACATCATTTGGCCCACCAAATATAAATAGCTTCATTCCACTATTCATATTAAGGGTGTTCCAGGTATAACCAATTCTGAGTGAAGTTCAGTAAATATCAAAAAACCAAATTCCCTGCCAGCTTTGTGGTTTCACTTCTTTGCCTGGGAGGTGATGAACTTTGTAACAACATAGCAGTCCGGCGGGATGATGTTTGTGTAGTAGTTGTGGATTGTGTCTGTGATTTCAAATGCAAATTTCTTATAGAAGTTGATGGCATCTTCGTTATTTGTCTGCACATGCAAGTAAATCTCGGATATGTTTTGCTTCGAACAGAGATCAAGGACATGATTCAGGAGCCTTGTACCTGCAATATCCCACACAGCTAATCAATGATGAACCCATGTGACTCGAAATGAATGAGAGTTTCAGTTTCTCAAACGGACCAAATGCTTTAAAAGCAGTTTCCATACAACATACAGTAGGGTACATCTCAGAGAAGGATATTCTAATTGGTTCTCTAGTATCTGTTCATTACGACTTCACAGTTTCAAATTTGTATATCCACATCCAAGGCTTAATGTATGCAAATAATAACATCCATTTAGCGTATAAGTTCACGATGCTCTCTAAATAAACAAGATTGGCCAAATGGTTCAACTTAACTCACCAATGCCTAGCCCTCTGTATGGTGCTAAGACACCTAGTGTCATGATGTAAACACGGACAGCACCGCCTTCCTTCTTCTCCAGCCGGCACGCAATAGCACCAACGCAGATGTCACTGTAATATGCTGAATGCCAAGCAAAGTGTAAAAAGTTGTTAGAGAAATAATGCATTACTCATGGTTTAAGCAATTTGAATGGCACCATCATGGTTCTCACTTCTTGGTGGAGACAATAAAACTCAAAGACAAAAAAGGGTGCTGAGCTACACTATGAGTAGCATCTACCAAGGTTATCTAAAGGCTGCATTATATGGGTAAGAGTGTAACATCAAAAAATAATTTCTGCAGATTGCAGGACAAATTTGCAAAGTTCTAGAACAGCTGTCAACTCAAATGGTATGTAGAACACAGTTAACAACCCTAATTTTATGGAGAAACTAACTACTGTGCACCAAAACACAATAGAGAGGGAATGCTGATAATGGATAGGTAGCAGCATCTAAGAAATCGATATCCTGATACCTAGAACGTAAGTAATGAGTAATGACAGAGTATTAAGGAAAGAAGATACATGTCACATTGAGCATTGTAATTTCGAGTTATAAAACAAATGCAAAATAGAAAATATGCTTCCTCACTTTAAACTGATTGAAATTACGATCTAGTGCTGCCATATATCATTCAAGGGATTTCTTAACAAATCAAGAGGCAAACAATAGTTAAAGAAAAATAATAGAAACTCCAACAATCATTCATTCCTACCCTTTTTTTTTCTTTTTTTCTTTTCCTCCTTTAGCAAAGCTCAAATGCTGGTCAGTGATTTCAAACAACAAATAGAGAAGGAAACAATCATGAAATTGGTGAAGATAAATTTTCAAGAAATATAGTTTCAAAGATCATGGAGACCAGTAAACCATGACAAAACTTTATGAGGCTACAAGCACCATTAATTATGAAACAACAAGGATGAAACCCATTTAGGGAAGTAATGAGCACAAACGAATGAGGACAGACAGATGGTAAAAAAAACTAAGAAACCTCAAAGAGAAGCATTATCACAACCCTATAACAGACAAGGAGACTCTATCATTAACAGTGAGCCAATGTGGCATGAAAATACCAAGAATAGTCTATACGAGTCAATGAACTAAATAAAGAATGCCCCTGAATATAGAAAACAAACGTGAAGCAACATAAGAAATCAACCACAAGCAGATGGGACAACCCTGTTGCAATTCGGCTTTTTCTCTAGCTTTTCATACAGTTAAGAAAACTTCAGGCAACCAACATGGTAGCCACGTCATAATTATGTTATATGAAACGAATGACACTGGTTGCGTAAGACAGCGGGAAGCTTGTCATTGCAATCTTTGTCATTGTCAATCTTGTTATCCTATTGGAAATTTAGAGCCTTAACTAGAATCCTCTCAGATAGGAAGTCCAATAATTTTGGATTTAATTATACAAGAAAAATTCCATTAATACCTCCAAAAACAATCATAATAACGGCAAGCCCTTGGGTATTGTTAAAGATTAATATATAAAAACTAAGCCTTAACTATTAGCTCGAGCATTTCGTTCAACCAGTTAAGTAACATGGTATCAAAGGCTCTGCAAATCAAAAAGGTCTTGAGTTTAAGACCTGGCAACTACATTAATTGGTGAATTGTGCATGCTTCAAGCCCGAGGTGCCATTCGCGTGAGGGTGTCAGAGATTAAAATATAAACCATAACTGAGCCAGCTCGAGTTTTTGAGTGAAAAAGCATCTATAAAAATTTCTATTCAGATCCCTTTTCAACTTCACTGTACCATAACAACTGCTGTAACCCGAAAACCGGAAACTAAACAAGAAAATAAATAGCAAAATCCAAATGAAGGAACAAAAATACAAGAAGTGAAGCGACGAATCAAGAACAAACCTAATTTAGTAAAATCTCCAGAAGCGAGAGCATCGACATAGTACTTATCGTTGTAGCGAACAGGAAAGAGAGCAATATTGAGCTTCTTGAGCTGCATCACATTCTTATCCCTCACTGAATCCAGCGATATCGATACTTCGCGCCCTGCCCCCATTTTTCTCTGCTCAATGCACAAACACAACACAATCTACTTATACTTCACAACCACTATTATCAAACCAACAAAAACTACCTTCACAATTTTCAATTTAGGGTTTCTTCTTCTTCCTTCTTCTTCTTCCTAGCTTGATTCTTTCGGATTTGCACTCGAGAAATTGCGATTGAACCTTCAACTTCTAAGCGTGGGCCTAACCAGAGCCCATCACGGGCTAGAGAGTTTTGGGCCCATATCATATGGTCTCGTTTGTTTATGTTTGGTCCGTTTATAAACAAGATCCCGTAGTTTTAAAAAGTACATATGAGAGTTCGTGTTTTCTATCTTTAGCAAATAAGATCCGTAAAGTAATACGAAGTTGCAATGAAAGTCAAAGAGTCGTCACTATATTTTTATGTTTATCAGTTCCAAAAGTAACATTCGATCAATAAAGTATTTTAAATCAATTTTATATGCATTCAAATTTTGCAATATGACAGTTTAAAAGAAATTTTTGTGTACGTGATGTGACTTATACAAATTTTTATTAATTTGTAGGCAGACATTTAATGTGACAAAAAAAACATAGATTTTTCTGTGTTACCAAAATTATAAGATCATATGAGTGTAATGCCAACTTTTTTCAACACCACTAACCATATAAACTTATTTACAAATGAAAGTAAAGAGTGATTTGTTTTCATACGGTATCCTTAAAGCATCTTCAACAACCTCTTAATCCCCTTTTAAAAATAGCCACTTTAAAAGCTAATTTTGTATTTCTAAGAACACTCTTAAATCTACTCCTATTTTTATATTATTAGTCTTCAATTGATAGAGAGGCATAAAGCAAATACACTGTTTGAATTCTTAGGAGTCACAGACAAATCTACTCTTAGTCACTGTATTATAATCATAAGGTCTAGATTTTGTTGTTGTGATAGAGGCGTAGAGCAAAGACATTGTTAGAATTGTTTTTGGACAACATCGGATAAATATAATATTCAAAAATATAACTTAAAGGATCTAAATAGTCAACTTCAGAGCAGATAATCAATCATTAATCATTACATAAAGCCTAGAGACAGCATCAAATATGCAGGGAAAGCAAAGATGAAGAAGCCAAAGGCAGTAATAGTAGGAGGAAGCATAGCAGGATTATCCTGTGCACACGCTCTCATTTTAGCAGGTTGGGATGTTGTAGTCATCGAAAAGTCAACGTCACCCCCGACTGGCAGTCCTACCGGTGCCGGAATCGGAATTGATACTCTTTCTCGACATATCATACAGTCTTGGATTTCCGATCCCCAGCTTCTGCAGGACGCCATCTTGCCTATGAAAATCGATCAGGTAGCATCTCATTTTCGATGGTTTTATCAACTTGAATGTGTTAAGCTAGTGGTTATGACTTTCTATGACTGAAGAGTTCATGAGTTCGAAACACACTTGGAATCGGGCTGAGGGATTTTCTTTTTTTGGTTTAACGTAGTTTTGTTCAGAAAAAACGTATTTTTTAGTGGTTATAATTTGCTTAATAGATATATATACTATGTTGTGAATTGTGGTCTATGTTGCACGGGAACGGATATGAGGCCAAATACGAAAACTTGTACTGTAAAATGTTATTTATAAAAATCCTAGGAAACAGAAATGTGGAGAAACGTGTAAATTTTACAGTGGACATATTTACAAATGGTAAATGTATAATATATAGTAAGAAATTGTTACATATACTCCACGGATGATTATAATAGTGGGCTAAAAACAGAAATAATCAGACACTGTTAGATAGAAATTTTATCATCAATTAAAAAGATTAAACAGAAAAAAGGTGCCGATTGCCTAAAATCATAGAAGGCATTGAAATTGGATTTTAGTTACTAGCAGAAACGGTTTTATAGACCGGAAACAAGTTTCATATTTTCATAATCTACAGAAATGTGCACAGAAAAGTATAGTACGGGTTTCCGATGAGTTCCCGTCTCCAAAATGGTATGAAACGCGGAACGCTATCCAATAGAATTTTCTGCGCAATATAGATTGCGATAAATTGCATCCATAGGTACTCAAAAGTAATAAGTTATCCCTTCTTGTTGATTTATTCTTCACTTAGAGCTTCATCTATTGGGTTCAAAGTCAAACTTTCACTATACCTTAACTTTTTAGTGTTTGTTTTTTTTTCCATCATGAGTTTTATTGTTCTTTTGCAGAATGTAGTAAGTGATGGAGATGAAGTCATTAGGATTCTGAGTAGAGATGAGAGCTTCAATTTTGCAGCTGTACATTGGGCTGTTCTCCATGGCCTTCTATATAATGCGCTACCTGTAGACATATTTTTATGGGGTCATTCGTGTCTTTCTTTTTCCATTTCTGAAAACAAAACATCTGTTAAGGTTAAGGCTGAGTCTCTTCTTACCAATGAGATCATTGAGATTAATGGGAACTTGCTTGTTGCAGCTGATGGATGTCTCTCTTCAATTCGCAAGCAGTTTCTTCCTGATTTGAAATTGAGGTTTGCTTGACTAGCATCGAACATTTTGATGTCGTTTACTTTTACATTGGACTTTTATGTTAGCAAAGAGTAAATTTTAGAGACTTCTACGTCAAGTTTGAAAGTTACGGACCATAAAGAAACTGAAATCTAAGTTGCAGATTTATGAGTGTAGTTCACCCTAGAATCTTGTGGAATATATAGATCCTATAACACGATTATGGCACATAATGCTTAAAGGGCCATCTTTTTCTTTTTCTAGGTACTCAGGTTATTGTGCTTGGAGAGGAGTTCTTGATTTTTTGGGGAAAGAGAGTTCTGAAACTATGAAAGGGATACGAAAAGTGTATCCTGAACTTGGAAACTGCAATTATTTTCATCTCCATAGTGGAACTCATATTGTGCTTTATGAAATTCCCATGAAAAAACTCAACTGGGTTTGGTATGTCCATCAACCAGAACCCGTTCTCAAGGTGATTTTCTTATTCACATCTCATTCATTGTATTTTGGAGCAAATCATAAGCTTAAAGTTCCTAATCTTTTCTGTTTTAAAATTACAAGGCCATGTTAACTAGGCCACGTTCTTTTAAAACGAGTTTGATTTGCTATTAAATGTGAGTCTAGGCGCGCCTCTGTTGTTAAGTTCTGAAAGGCACACTCAGGCATATACCTATTGGATAGAACCCGCCTTTTGGCTTCTTTGACGATGTCTGGAGACTAAAAGTATTTGTTGGCCTACGATGTATCAAAATTATTTGTGTTTTCCCCCTAACATATTATTTTGCGAGCGATGACCTATTTGGTAAACATAAACAAATTTATATCATAGGCCAATGGGTTAATGCCACAGAATAATAGATTAGTAGGTAAATGCGAACATTTTTACGCCTATGGTGCGCCTTTAATAACTATGGGGTAAAGTTTAAGCCATTAATTTCACAACATTTCTAAGATTTCTTATGAATATGGTTATTTGAAAAATATACAGGGAAATTCAGTGACTCAGAAAGTAAGTTTGGAGATGATCAACAAAATGCACCAAGAAGCAGAGAATGTTTGGCCTTCGGAGCTTGTAAAAGTCATCAAGGACACAAAGGAGCCTTTCTTGAACTTCATATATGACTGTGAGCCTCTAGAGCAGATTGTTTGGGACAATGTGATACTTGTAGGTGACGCGGCCCATCCGGTAACACCTAATGGTGCAAGAAGCACAAACATGTCAATTCTTGATGCTGCGGTTTTAGGCAAATGTCTCCAAAAATGGGGATTTGAAAAGTTACAATATGCTCTTGATGAATATCAGAGTCTTAGGCTACCGGTTACTTCAATGCAAGTCTTACACTCTCGACGAATGGGTCGAATCAAACAAGGTTTGTCGCTCCCTGACCGTGAAACTTTCGATCCCATGACAGCAACTCAAAAAGAATGTGAAGAGCTCCGGCAGAGAAATATGCCTTATTTTGCTGGCTCGGTTGATTGATGATATACTAGATTATAGTGAAATGATTATGCAGAACTGCAAGTTGAAATGTTCCAAGGGTAATAAACTATTGAAACTTGGAAAGTATTAGTCTGAAACTTTGAATAGGATTGTATGTATATATAGTTATCTTATCGGTAATTTATTTTCTTCGTTTTCGGGTGTTTTTTTACAGAATGTTATTGAGAAGAAAGAGAGGTAAAAATGGGTGGGGACTGGGGAAGTATGTGTGGAAGAAGTTGTAGATAGATGTGAAGATAAGAAAGAAGAGGTTGAGGCTGGATATAGGATAAAGACAATAGAGGACTTGTAGGATAAAGGACATGAATAGAAAGGATTTAATAGGAAAAATCGAAAACTTCTCTCAAATTTATAATGTACAACCTATTCACGTTTATATTATAGTATATAGATAGCTCATCGAAAAGAAATGAAGAGCCTCGGGTTGAGTACACCGAGTGTAGTGCAGAATTGGAAGACGTACTCAAACGCCAGAGCGAAAGCATCAAAATGGAGTTGCAGTTGCAGCAACAATCAAATTAAAAGTGGAAGAAGAATTGTAATTTCAACAACTTTAGCAACTTCTACGGCTTTATTTTCGATAAACTCCCCGGCATTGGCCGAGAATTGGGGAGTTCGATCATTCATATGGGAGAAGTTTTTCGAGCCAGATTTATCACCCGAAGATTCCGTTGCAAGAATCACACAGACTGCTCAAGGTTTACATGCTCTTAGGCACATGGTCGATACAATGGCGTGGAGGTACGTCATCTTCTACATTCGAGTGAAGCAATCTTATCTCTCGAAAGACTTGAATATTGCTATGTCTACTTTGCCTAAATCACGATTGAAGGATTACGTCGACTTGGCTAATGATTTGGTTCATAACCTGTCTAAGGTAAGTATATCATCCGCAACATTTTTTTACCTTTACTTTGTTTAAAATTATGTCGACTTGGCTAATATTCAATATAATATTGTGTCTTTATATATTATTAGAGATTGACTTTACATTTTTCCCTTTTTTTTGGCAGATGGATGAATTTATTCGAACTCCCAAAGTCTATGAATCTTATCTATATTATGAGAAGACCCTCAAATCCATTGATGATATTGTGGCTTATTTGGCCTAGAACAACTATAATTATTATTTGCTGCATTTTGTTTAAATTTATATTATCATTTAAAATCGTTAGACACTAGTCGGATAACTAAAATTCTTTGAAGATTACTCAGAGAATTAATAGGGAAGTATTCAAGGATAAGTCGGATTTGAGTACCTAGATGGTCAAGTCGAGCGCCTTGGTAGGCCCTAAGATACCATTTGCTTACAACAATGTATATTATTCAGCATTTTATGGAAATATTAATACTCTAATATTATTGCTTTCATTATAGTAGTATTTTTTTAAAATCTAGCATGACTTGTATATTTTTTTTATGGATGTTACGTGATTTTCATTGTTTTAGATTTAATATATATACATCTTAATTAAGAAACCTGTTCCTTTATTCAAAGATGAAATCTGCTAATTTTTTTTCAAGATTAACAACAAGAAGCTTCAAAATCAAATTCTTAGCATCTTACAAAATCCAGAAATGAGCCAACAGCACCATGGAGTCAAGATTTTAATCAGTCTTTGCAGAACTCTCAATCCGGACTGCTGGGCCCTCGACCCCAAACTCAGCAAGCCCATTTTGCTAGCAAACCTCCATCCACTTATGTTCCTACTAATATTGACGAGACAATGCACACGTTATCAATCGAACCTTCCGGTGAAAATTGGTACACATGAATACAGAAGGTACATCTCACACAACGGAAACATCTTTTTGACTACGAGTCGTTTTAATTGTAATATCATTGTTAATAATGACCATAGTGTTCCCGTTGTCGGTCACGGAAATGTATGTTTACATAGCCCCCTTAAGTCTATGCACCTAGATACAGTCTTGCATGCCCCTAAAATTATTCATCTTATATAGGTGTACCGTTTACGATATATACAATAGTCATCTTTCTCGTTACAGATTCCGTCCATTGGCAGAACTTGTATATCTTTTGTTGATTTCCATCCTAAATTGAAGTTTTCTTAATGATAAAATTTAACTTTTTCTTTGAGGGGTGGGTGCATGTGAATGGTGAAAAATTCAATCTCTATTTAGTAAAATTCATTTTAAAATATTAAAAACATTGCTTATACATAATAGAGAAAAAAAACAAACAAAAATGACGAGTGAAAAATAAAAAAGATGAAGTGTAGAATACTTGCAATGTTGATAATTACGAGTAAATTTATTTTCAATGTTGGTAAATTGAGCAAATTTATCCTGATACTTGTGAGATATCACTTTTCCGTCATTATTAACTAAATACTATATGCAATTATGAATCTAGTAATTACTTCAACTTCACATGTGTAGTTATTTTCACTGCACATTAATAATTAAGGCTAAAGTATAGTTTTTGTATTGATCTCCAACATATTCTTTACGTACACATGAAATGTGTACAACATATATCCATCTTAATATGTGTTAAAATTTATCAACAATAGAGAAAACAACTTGTTACGAAGTAGCCTATTCAATTCCAAGTTTAAGAGATAATCAAAATGAGAAGAAATATTATCATAATTAAGAAACAAATGAAGTACAAAGATCATTGGCTAAATTAAGTTACAAAGTAAAAGAAAAAAGATTACGAGTAATAAGAATTTTTATTAGGAAACTTCCTCGAAACTGCAACTTTTGGCGACGAACTAATTCCGTTTTTCCATTTCCAATACGCTTACTACCGGAAGAAAATCTGTTGTCTCGGACTTCCTATCTCATTTTCATGTCCTTCTATAAATTTTTGACATATGTAAAAAAAATCTAATATTTTTTTATTATACCCTAAATAGTCCCCGAATCAACCCGTCGTAGAATCTTTTTTACCCATGTTAAAAATTTGTAAGAGGGCAGGAAAATGGAATAAGAAGTTCAGGACAGCAGATTATTTTCCCCTGCCACCAGGGATGAATCCAAGATTTTCATTTAGTAGGAGCAAAAAATTACAAAGGAATTCCAAAAATAAAAATCGAAAAAAGAAAATTTGATAATAATTTTTGTGACATGAAAATGGTAACAATAATTAATGGTCAACTATTTTAAATATCACTAAAAACATATCTTTACATTCTGATTGAGTTGCAACCCAGAAAGAATATAAAAAGACAAGTGAAGCTATTAATTCTTTAAACTTAGTTTATGAAATAAAAGTTCAAGTGAAATATGATCTACTTCGTGTTAAAAAATTTAGCGAGTCACTATTTCGTTTACCTTAACTTTGGAGCGGGCGTACGTAACCTCACACCCAGAATAGTATGCATGTTTTGACTTTAACACTATGCAAATTTTAATCAAGTTAAATAATTTAAGGTGTAGGCTATGGTGACTTTGTTTTTGAGTTACTTTGTTTGTACTTTGCTTTATTCACCATTAGATCACTTTTCACCCCATGATCTAATGGTGGACAAAACAAAGTAATGGTTACTTTGTCAAAAACAAAGTGACCATAGAATTTCCCATAATTTAATACTTATACGAGGTATAATGTTGTGGCATATTTCTCATTCCACCATAGAAGAAATTGACAATTAGCTTTAACTCTAAAAAAAATTAAAAATTGGCAATTAGCTTTAACTCTTAAAAAAAAATAATAGGCAAATATTAACTTTAATTTAATTCTGTTTCCTAATCTATACTATACTAATAAACCTGTAGAAAGTAAAGCTGATGTGGCACTCTATATTTACTTGAAACCTATTTTACATTTTTCTCATTTTTTGCATTTTATTTTAAATTTTCACATTTAATTAATTGGTTATAATTAATTTTTTCTGCGTTTTCTCTTTCACAACTGTACCTCTCCACCATCTTCTCCCACGTCGTGTTTTTTCTCCTTCAACTGTTTTCACTGTATTTCTAAACTTTGAACTTATTTTTCTGCTTATTGAAAAATCTCAAATCCACTCAGAGATTTGAAGAATGGAAATTATTAGGGTTGGCTCTTCAATTTCCGGCCGAACGATTTGTTTTTCTGTATTTTATCTAAGGCCGCCGGCCACCAGTGATTAGCTTCTTCTTCTTCTTCCACCAGAGCTTGCTCTTCCAATCTACGACTCCGTCAAACATGTATTTCCTCTTCCTATCATGCATTACCATGGTACGTCTCACTGCTCTTTGTCTCAATCGATATTAATTCGTGATTCGAGTTTCTTTTTATTTTTTCAATTTGTTTTCTCTATTGGAACAGGTAACAAACAAAGTGTATGGGTTCTTCTTTATGGAGACTTTCAATTCTACCTCCACTTATTAGATCACAAACTTTGGTAACTCCAATTCTCTTTATTTTGCTTTCTACTCCCGTTATTCTCTCTTTCCCTATACTCAAAAAACTGTATGTCTTCTTCCACATGCAGCTTACTGTTGTTTCCGTCCCTTTTAGTGTCTCTTTGCGTGAAATCTGCAGTTCATTCCCGATTAAACATGGTTTTACAATTGTTCTTTGATCTGTTTATCAATTACCATATCAAAAGGTAAAGCTTTTCTTTTTTCTTCTACCTTTCCTAAATTCTCTGATTGCAATTTGTTTTTTCATATGAATTGTGGGTTCGATTGAGATACCTTAATTGGGTATAATTGATTTTGTGAAGGTAGAAGAAAAAAGAAAAGCTATCTCAATGCATGTTTGATTTGGGGATATTTTTATTTTTTTTCTGAACGGGAGCAACCATTGGCAAAAGGGACAATGTCAATTCAAGAGTGTATTTGGAAAAATGGTATGTAAACCAAAACCTATCTTCTCTCATATGTATTGAATTACGCATACTGTTTTGAAACTATCTTACTGCTTTGGTTCAGGAGATTTTGCTCAAGCTCTTGCACATCCCTCTTTTAGACTAACAAAGGAGTAAGGATTCATCTGTTTTCTTATACCGTTTCCGACTTTCTTAATTATTTAAGTCTAGCTAATCTAAAAGCAAGATGTGACATGTAAAGATTTGCTTAATGATATTGCTGTAGTAGATTTTTTCCCTCCTTCATTGAAACATAATTTAGAAGCTAGAGTCATGTATGGATTTGAAGAATTGGTTTGCTTTTGTAATCGTAGATACATTGCAACTGTGGATGGTTCAGTAAGCAAGCAGCATTTGCTAGCTATTAGTGACGGCACGATTGTTGAAGGTGTCCATTGCACCCCATATTCTGTAGAGCTGCTACCACGACAGGCAGAAGTCTCAAGAGCTCGCCTTCGGATAGTGGTAATTCCTTATGTAAACCAAAACCTATCTGATTCCTCGAAAGTAATATTTTTAATTTAATCTTATACGCTTTCTATTGCTTTTCGAGAACAATTGAACTTTTCCATCTTTAGGTTTTGAGTTATTAATTGTACCACTTTGGATGTGTTGAATTAAGCTACAAGGTAATTGGTTTTGTTTCAATTTAAAGTTTTTATATTGGTAGTTACCTGTATGTTTCCATTTAAACTTCAAGTGGTTTTCTTAGCATTGCAGAAAACAATTTGAGTAGGGTTTGGAGATGTTGAGTGGTTGCTAGAATACCTTTTTTTAGTTTGTGACAAATCATTGCCTTAGCCTTGGTACATTTTATGCCAATATAATGGTTTGCTGAGATTATAGCATATATAATCAGCTATTGTCTTTGACGAATTTTCCAATTTCATGAATTGAAGAGGCATACTATTATTTTTGAGGTTCTTTTTCCATGTCTTTTTTTAGGGATAGTGCTTATTTGATCAAATTCCCTCATCTCATCTCTTTATATCTGCCATTGATGACAACTGAAATCTCTAATAGGAAACCTTTGAATAAGCAACATTCTGAATTGTGTAAATTAGCTTAAATTTCTGCAAAATACTGTATTTAGTTCATATGAGATTGGCTATTTTAACGTTTTAATAATGTCTACTGTTTAAGGTGTTCGATTCAAGAGGGGAAAAGTCAATTTCAATTGTCCCAGCTAAATTTCAAAAGAGCTTGCGGGTGAAATAAGAAGCAACTACACTAGAACCTTCTTTGTTTTGGTGAATTTGTTTTCAAGTCAAGTTAGATAGCTTTGATATTTAATTCTTGCGTCATTCATCTATGGATTGATTTAAGCAGGTAGTTTTGTTGTTAAAAATGAAAGTTGGAAAGAAAAATCTTTACAGTCGGGTAACAAGGTGTTTAGAATTGTTTTGCAAGTTCTCTTTTACAAACAAGTTCATGCTCTTAAGAAATCCCCCGAGTAGTTTGTTTTCTCTACATGCTGAAACTATGATATAATATAACCATTGACTGCTGAGGCAATTCCATGATTTCTTACTTTGTTCCAGTCAATAAATATAAGCTTGAAAGGGAGGATATCGTGTCTATACCGTATCATGTTATATACATCTAATATAGATATTGATACAAATGCAAGAAAAACTATAAATTGTGCAATCTTGACAGGACTGCCACATCTCTCAAACACTTCCTTGACTCGACGAATATGTATACTAAGTTATGATCAATTATGATTCATGTCTTCATATATATTTTGTTCATAGGCATACTATTTATTATCTTTGTATATTTTTGTTTAAAGTGACTATTGATGAACTTCTTGATTTATTTTGTCCAGAGAAACCTATTGATGTTTAATTGTCATTGTTCACACATCACATACGGATTGGTGGATTCCTTGGTGCTGCTGCGCATGTTGCTTCTTCTTTTAAATAGGAGTTCATGGCATATAGGAGTTTCATCTTACATTTACTTTCTGGTTTCTTTTTTTGTCTTTTCTTTTATAGGTTTAATTGGAATTTTAATCAAACTTGGATTTATAATGCAACAAAAACACATTTTGTTAAACAATTTGACGCAAATTGAAGTTCTAACAAAACAAATTTATTTTTTGGGAGGTTATATTGTTGTGCCAAGTATTGCTATTACATTACTCAATTGGACTTCTGTCTTGGAATAAACTATTCGGTATAAACACTAAATATTATAGCAAATTTTGAGCAAATATCAACGTTTTTAATTTTCATTTTGGACTCGAACACACATTTTATTAAGAGCAACGACTCGAAATTGCAAGTAGTAATGAGAAACCGGATATACATTTTTATTGTCAATACATAGGACATGTTCTTTATGGCTGAAATTAATTGGCCGAATGAAAAATGAATTTTGCTGAAATAAACTGAACTGAATGTAACATTTTTATATTTTGATTTGTATTGCTTTTAAACAATATTTTAGTGTGTTATTTGTATATTCAACTTAATAGATTTGATTATTTTTTCATTTTTACATTTTTGGTAACAAAAAAGTCTAGCCATGAGTAGGCTTACCCAATTACAAAATCAAGGTAAACTACAAACTTCGATAAGGATTTACACTGGAATTTACTTTTATTGTTACTTAAGAGTGCAGACCATCATTTTGTCGGAAAGAAGAGAGAGTATTAAACATCATATAAAGATTGGCTTGAGTATTATGCCGCCGTGCAACGCACGGGCCAAGTACTAGTACATAGATAAACGGCATTGTCCCACTAAATGAGAAGTCGTTTTGATTAGGTTATTGAAGAAATAGAAAAGGCAAATAACCCATCTTCAACCTTCATCCTTCTTTTTTTTGGGTTCAACCCCGGCTTGAAAAAGCTCTTTTAAATAGAAAATATGGAAGCAGATTACCTAGGCTAAATTTTTTCGTAAAAAGGACTAAAGAAAATAAGTTGAAGTGAATTTGAGCAAGAAATAATGATAATAACAATAATAATAATAATAATAATAATAATAATAATAATAATAATAATAATAATATATTTATTTCAGATTTGTCCTACATCGCCTGCCACCTTGTCTAGTATCAAGTCCAACAAAGGAATGATACCCGTACAACCCGAAAACAACAGGAGTAACCAAGTCATCGAATATAAAAACCATGGCACCATCATGGTAGGAGCATTCACGACTAGAATATAGCGTACAACATTTACAATAATCAACATGGACCAATTTAGGACAAGATGAACACTAGCCTTCATCCATTTGTTGCGAATAGGAAGAAGCAGTTTCAAAATCACAAACAATAAAGCAAAAGCTAAACCAACTTTGCACCACCAAGCAAGAGCATTTTTGGCGTCGGAAATCTCTTCTTGTTGGCCAAACATACCAACACATGACACAATACCGATGAAGATGGCATGTGACACCAAATATGTTCGGCTTTCTTCAAAAATGTACATTGGTGGCACTAGTTGCTGCTTGATGAAATTTCTGAGAACCGGGTAAAATGCGTTTGCCATTGGTTGAATTTCTGCATACATGAACACAAGTAAGATTATAAGAACGGTTGGAAATATGACACACAAGATGTATAGTATAATTTAAGTTGACATAGATCAACTAGAGATTCTAAATTTACTTGTAAAACAGATGATGCAAAAGATATGAACAGTACACAAAGTAATCAAAATTAAATAGATAATAAGAGAATTAATTAATGTAATCACCTTGCTTTAGGAGGCCTTCTGCTTCAGTGTTATGGGTTTCTTGTGTCATATGGACTCTATTTATAGAGTGCCCCCAAGTATATCTCTTTTGAAAAATAATAGTATATGATTTTTTATTCTTATATTATTATTTCTGTTTATACAATTATTAATGTATGTTTATTTCAAAGCTTTGGCTACGCCCACAATTGGGTAAATTCAGTCTGTAAATCATTGCAAATAAATTCAGTCATTAGGTAAATTGTTCCGAAAATGAGTACATACAAAATCTGATGAACAAAATAATTGATCACGGGGCTGCCACAAAAACATACACAACATTATATTAATTTGTTTGGCTGCCACTACGCCAACTATTCCCTTTCAGATGACGGGCAAAAACCGTCATCGGATCAAAAAATTTGTCCGTCACGATACTCAACGCCATCTATTGAGGTTTTAGACAATGATTCATGACTGTCATGTGAAACAACTTCCTACTACGGTCAAAGAATAGTCAAGTGTCATTGTAACCTATATCGCTTGGCAAACATTCGAAAGAAATATGTCCTAATTATTTTCACATGGCATACATTTCAATAATGTCTGTCAACCAAAATGTGCTAAGTTGGAGTTTGTGGAATTAGGCTTACAGTTTTTATAATATGTCTGTCTTCAAATATAATTAAACACGACAGCCTTTATTTATTTTGTATCATTGGACTCTCTCTCTCTCTCTCTCTCTCTCTCTCTCTCTCTCTCTCTCTCTCTCTCTCTCTCTCCATATGACAGTTATTTTTTAATTAAGCCGTTTGAACTTCGCATTATTGTCAATAGTATGACAGTTTAGCATATGTTTTGTGCCATTGTGAGGAAATGAACATGACACTTTATGTTATATTGTTTGTCATTAGATTTTGTTTAATAGGACTTAATAATAAAATCATCGGTCATATTAACATATATAGATGATATTTTTGTAACTCGTATTGTAAACTATTACATGTCATTTTGAATGAGCAATTTCCATTTTGAATGGTCAATTTCTCAGAAAACGTAAATGACAACTTATATGCATGAAAGTAGTAAGAAATGCATAAATGACCCATTCTGAACTATGAAAATGTGCATTTTGAGAATTTCATTCACATGACACTCAATCTTGAAGTGTGTCATGTGAAAGGGGCATCAAATTTCAAAAACAATCCTCACATAACGGTCATTTAAAAGACCGTCACAGTCAAACAGTAAATGACAGACAAACAAACGTGCGTCATGTATCTAGTGTCATCTATTGAGAAAAATGACGTAGTGTGCATATACCAACTAGTTCAACATGTATATGACTTCTTCTTTTTTTCTTCAATTTCTTTTTTTCTTCTTTTTATTTTGTTTTACTTTATAGTTTTAAATTAATAGTTAATTCTTCACTTAAATTTACAATAAAATCAGGTGACAAGTAACTTTAAGGAAGCTTATGGACCAAGAACACATTCTGTAACTTTATGGAGCTTGTAATTGATTTTTTTTACCCAAATTTGGGGTTATTGATCTGAAAAGTAAAGAGAAGATGAGAAAAAGAAAAAGCAAAATACCTACTAAGAAACTGAGTTGGAATTTCTTTCTTTTTTGTAGAAGAAGAAAGTTGGAATTACTCAATATAACAATAAGGTGGAGTAATAATTTTTTGAAATCAAAATGGGATTTTTCGCAGAAATAGTATTATGCTCTTGGAATTAGAAAAAGCAAATATATAAAGTAAAAGTTTTGGCAAAAAGAAATATTAATCTGTATTTATACATAATACAATGTCCAACTGTGACTTGACATATCAGCAGCTAACGAGCAACTTTTCCTGCTAGAACCAACTACTTCTATTCTTCTTGAATTTTTTAGTTTTCAGTTACTTTGTAAAAAGTTAAAGTAATAGTTTGTAAAAAATTTAAGTAACATGAAAAAAACCAAACAAAATGTACAAAATTATTTTAAATTAGGAGGAAATTTGGACATGGTCCCTTTCCCATTACATGTTCCGTTGCAATTAACGGAATCTTTACCCATTTCCTTCTCAAAATGGAAATTCTTTGCAATGATAGATAATTCATTTCCAATCTATTAGAAGTCCTTTTAATTTTTAAAAGAACAAGCTGAAACGCATAAAACATTATTAGCTACAAACCAAATGCTATTTAACCAATGTTCTTGAGTTGCGTGTGTTTAAGTTTATCTAACATCTAAAAAGTAAAAAAGGACTGCTACCACTCATTTGTGTTGTTTTTTAGGTAATCAAGATTTATTTTTAATTCTTTTTTGCCTCTATAGCTAATTAAGATTTTTAAATGATGAATTAATCTTTTACTATAGATTATGCAACATCACATATATACATTTTTCTCTCCTTACACCAATTATATTTTAATAAACTGTCATGAATCTCGGTTTTCATCGTCGGGGTTCTTTTCGTCATTGATCAAGTAAAATAACAAATAATGATCTCAAAATAAAAAGAATTCTAGTATTAAAGTTGTTTAGAACGTTATTTCTCATCATTTTTAGAACTTTTTCTCTCTAAACAATCATTTTCTTTCTCCAAAAAGCAACACGTGAAAAATGTCAAAAGCAAAAAATTCAAGAATTAACTTTCTTGTAATGTCCTTTTCATGAATTCAATACTAACAAGTTATCTAGTATTAAAGCGGTCATTTTTACCAATACTAAAAAGTGCCTTTATGTTAATAAAATGTAAAATTCAAGTACCATAATATCAAGTTTTAATATTTTATATTTATGTTTTAGAAAAAATAATTTACATTATTATGTTGCAGTATGGGGAAGTTTAGGAAAAGATTGTGGGAAGATATTAAAATCCAACATCGTTCTTTTAATTAATGGAACTCAAAATGGAGCAAGAATCAATACATGGCAGGTATTTACATGAATATATCCATTATTAATTAACTAAAACAATCAATTCAATTTCTTGTGAGTGGGGAGTCCAGGGTTTGAATCCTACTGAATCAATTTCTTAAAAGAAACCTGAAAAACTAATAATTTATTAATATAATGTCTTAGTAATTTTTATAGTCTATTGTTTAATTATAAAATTATGTATGATTTGCAGGGTGGATTAGGGTTTGTAAAAAATATCAGTTATGAACATATCACACTGATAGATACTAAAAACCCTATCCTTATCAATCAATATTATTGCAACAGTAAACATAATTGCAAAAACGAGGTAATTACATTTCACTCTTTTTTATTGTACATTAGACTAACTAATCAAAATGAGATATGATAAATTGAGAATCCATCTCAATCCACCTAAACTGTACTAGTTGGACTGGATTTGGAAACATTTTTCTAGCTAAGTTGAGAATCCATCTCGATTCCCTAAACTATATCTGGTTGGACTTGATTTGGACATATTTTCAAGTGAAGTATGATGGGTTAGGCCCAAATACTTAAGAGATCATTTTCCCCACCTTTTATGCGTTATTGTAAGGGTGAAGTACAAAAAGAAAAACCCTTAGTGATTTCATATTTTTCTAAATAAATACTTTGTGATTTTTTTCAGAAAAAAAAACATAATAGTCCACATTTTTCAGAAAATGGTGGTATGTCAACTTAAAATTCTCAAAATGGCCATTTAATGATTTTTTTTGAAAAGGGCATTTAATGATTTTCACATTTTCTATGAAATGAGATATTTTATTTTTCAAAATCATTACTTTTCAAAAGCTTTCTCTCTCTCTAACGTTTAATTTCTATCTTTTCACCAAACTTCGTTTAAATGATCTCGAAATTAATGTTGTTTAAAATATATTCAATTCTTCAAAAGAAGTATTTTGTAGGTTACTAACGGTTATTTTTCGAATTTGTGGAACCTCAACCCCCCTATTTCATGATTTGCGTAACTTCATGTATTTTAAAAAAATCACATCTATTTATTTGTAAAAACTTGTAAACAAAGGTTTTTTTACCTTTCTGAAAGAAAAAACCATAGAATTAATAACGGCTAGTTTTTGCTTTAAAACTATGACATATATTAATCATTGTGCTCAACTCCAATCGTGGTTTAATTAAATTCGCTGGATCCTATAATCTCACTAATTAATTAGTACCAGATTTAAGTTAGTTATCATTATTTTTATTTATTTTTTGATAGACAAGTTAGTTATCATTATTTAATAAGGAAACTATTAGTTACAAAGATTGTTTATGTAGTGAAATTTTATTTTTATTTTTTTGGTAAAGAAAAGGGTTAATACTAGGAGAAAAAAAAGCAATAAGCTGATTATGTTCTCACACTGCTTGAGCGTAATGAAAATTTATTGAATACCAATATATTGAAGATTTCAACATAATCTTGTGGGTTTGTTTCTGGTAATAGCAAACATAAAATAAAATAAAAATCAATTAACAACTATTGTCTTCTGTAATAGCAAACATCAACAGCTGAACCAAATGAACTTCAAACTTATGAAGTATAATTATTAATAAAGCTATAGTTCATGGATTATGGAAGTATTTTTACCAGGGACCAAATATGAAAACAATTAGGAAACCAATGGCCACAAATCTGTAGGTGAATTTCCTGATATTCAAAATCTATAAAATATCTCAACAGTGAATATTTTGTAACCAATTTATTTCATTGTTGATATTTTAACAGTCCTATTAGTGGTATAGTATGTAATTAAAGGTTGACAAACCTGAATTACCAGAAATCCAATTAGAATTTTAAGATTTAGTTGACAGAAATATGTAACAAGTCAAATGAGTGAGAAAAAGTAAAAAAAAATCACCTATAAATATTAGTAAATCTTGCTCCTATTTCTTCACTCAGTAATAATAAGTTGTAGTGTTTATATTATTTCTTCTTAAAGTCAAAATGCAGGGTTTAATATTCCAAGTCTTGATTTTGGTATTTCATATTTTTACATCCAATTTAATTAGTATTATGGGCGGGGAGATTAATATGTTTAATGTGAAAGATTATGGAGCTGTTGGGGATGGAGCAACTGAAAATTATAATGTAATTAGTTCTGTTACATTTTTATTTTTTTTTTGTTTTTACTATATAAGAAATATTTTGATCATTATAAAAAAAAAGGTTTTGCACATTATTTTTCTATAATTATTTGTAAAAAATATATTAACATTATTTTAAATTTGTGTTTTGAAGGCTTTTTTAAATGCATTTAAAGACTTGTGTGAAGCAAAAAATGATAATGAAGAAGAAATACCAACACTTATAGTACCTGAGGGCTCATATATTTTGAAGCCTTTGAGATTTAAAGGCCCTTGCAAGTCGAAAGCTATCCATATTAAGGTAATTTTTCTTTCTTGAATAATTGAGTTCTCATAAATCACTCGAAAGTTTCAATTTTTCTTTAGAAATATTAAAAACAAATACCAATCGAACAATTACAGATATAAGAGAATATGTCATAGTAATTAATACGAGTAAATTCGGTGACCACAGGTTATAGGAAATATAGTAGCACCTAGTGGTGATAAATGGCCTAACTGCGACACTCATTGTTGGATAGTTTTTGAGAGTGTGCACGGTCTTACCCTTGATGGGTCTGGTTCATTTGATGGCCAGGGCTCAACTTGGTGGGTTAGCCAGGTAATTTTACTTCACTATAAAATAAATTATAACTACTATTTGTTAATATTTTACTTTTTATTTATGGAAATATTTTGTATGACTTATTATTTGATAACAATTGTACCAAATAGTTAACTAGTGGATAAAAAGTAGTATTTTGGATAGATCTAAATAGTATTTTGGTACTATGTGTATATAAGTGGGTTAAATTCAATTGATGATTGAAAATTGTATAGTAAAAAGTTTAGATGATATTAAATCTTTCCGAACATAATTCAGTCAAAAGCAGCTTGAGGTTTATGATCATTCCTACTTTAATCACATTAAACTCATAATGACCAATAAAATTTAGTTTTTATTTAATATAAACTCGATTAACAAATGTTCTTCAATTTGGTTGTGTTCAGACTTTTATGATTTTTAAATTTCTAAATAAGACTTGTACAATTTAGGTGCTATTATTAACAAAAAAATAATAAAAAAAAAGAGATTTCAGACTAATTTCAAATGAATACTTTGTTCGAATTTCAAGTTTGAATAATCAAAAATTTATTGTGATGAAATAAAATTTGTCCATAATATATTTTCTTTTCTTTTCTTCCAGGAGATTATGAAGAAATGCATGAGACCACGGGTAATGTTTTTTAAAAAAGTGCTTCAATTATTTTGTTATGTTTATATTTTTATGACAAATATTATTGATTAATTAAAACTAATTAAATTCAATTTCAAATTAATAATGCAGGCGTTGGAATTTAAAGACTGTAACAATTTAGAAATATGTGGAATAACTCTCATTAACAGCCCAAAAGCACATATGGGTTTAAATACTTGCAGTAATGTTTCTATTTCTAATATTAAAATATCTGCTCCTGAAAATAGCACCAACACTGATGGAATAGATATTGCTGGTTCAGACAATATTAACATTTTTGATTCCACTATAGGAACAGGTAATAAACGTCTAAATTTATCTTTATAAATATTTATTTGTCACATCGAACATTCTAAATAAGTTCATTTGTTAAAAATAAGTGTATTAATATTAATAATATACTAATTAATATTTAGACAGTTTGTTATGATTACAGTGTATGTAATATGCTTAGCTGTTGATATTTTGATATAGTTTGTTCATTTTGTTTTGTTTAGAAGATCCGACAATAACAGATCGAATAAACTAGTATATCGATTTCTTTGTCGGGTAATAATAGAATTGATCTTACTTGAAATATGAAGGTTAAAATTGAACCATTTTTATATTAAGCGTAAATGTGAGATTTTCACGAATGATAGGGGTATGCTTAGATATTATCATTGTATCATATTATGATATATTATTATTATTATTATCTATTTATTTATTTATTATTTTGGTGCTAGGTGATGATTGTATCGCTATAAATGGAGGCTGCAACAGTATCAATGTCACTAAAATTACTTGTGGACCAGGTCATGGAATTAGGTTGGTATAAAAGTACGATTATTGTAAGTGATTGTGGGAATATTAAAACTCCGGCATGTCTTTCAGAAAAATGTTCTAATTAAGAAATGCACTCACAACCATTTAGTGATTTCAGAAAATTAAATTTTGACTTTATCAATGACCGAATTTGAGAATAGAATTTATATGTTAGGTACGAGATAAGATTATAAATATTATTGGTAGATTTTATTTATCAATATAAATATTTTTATTTCTTTATTTTTTACATTACTGATTACATTTGTTGAGTTGTGTAAGTTTTTATTCAAATGGTTATTTAACAATTTTTCTAGAGTATTACTTTTATAATAAAAAGTATACTTAAATGCACTTCCAAGACTTTTTGAATATTGTTTTCTTAGTTTAATGAAGTGATAGATTTATTTTATGGAAAAAAAAATCACATTTTGTGAGATTCAAATTCATGACCTTAATTTTTTTTACGAAATGTAATAATCAATAAATCATTACTTTGTGGGTAATAAAGTGCTGGTTTTAAAAATAGAACAACTTCAAACAACCAAGCTAATTATTAATTTAATTTATTTAGAACCACTTACTAGTATTTTACTAATTATATGTTGGATACTGAAATATATATATAAAATACAGTATAGGGAGCTTAGGAGACCATGGGTATCAAGACAAGGTGGAGGATGTTCAAGTTCATAACTGTACATTTATTAAAACTGAGAATGGAGTAAGAATTAAGACATGGCCGGTAATTATAACTGTACCTAATACTATTTAATCTCATACAATATTAAATTCGATTTAACATATGGTTATTTATTTAATTATGTATTTTATTTGGTCTATTCAGGGTGGATCCGGATATGCTAAAAATATTAGGTTTAGCGAAATCATACTTGATGAATGTAAAAACCCAATCATAATAGATCAACATTACTGTAATGGACACAGATGTTCTGAAAAGGTAATACAAAAATGAAATTAATTTTGGACTAACTTTTTATTTTTTTGAAAAAATTACGAAGGTTATTTTTACAGCCACATTTATAGAAAGAAAAATCCCACCATTTTAAAAAACTTTGAAGGAGTCTAATCCCTAAGTTTTATGAGGCAATAGTGGTCAAAATCGTTACTAGTAGGCCGAGTTATCAAACTCGAGCTCATCCCAGTTTAAGCCCTACTTTATAAAAAAAAAAGGTTGTTTTACATTGGGCTTAGACTAGACATTTTTATATATAGGCCAACTCGGTCGGATTTCTCCGTAGCCTAAATCCAATCTGTCAATTAATTATTAGATTATTCTATTTGGTTGTCTGAAGGTCAACACTCCGAACTTGCTTTTACCAAAAAACCTCTGCTTTAAGTATGTGGGTCGTAAAAGTGTAAAAATAAAAGCATCCAATTATGCACATTAACTACAAAAAAGCTATCAAAGTGTCAAATATTTTTGCCATTTAACACTACGCTTTAATTAATTGATGGAAATTAATTAGTTAATTAATTGATTGATTAATGCAGGATGTGGCAGTAGAAGTGAATGGAATAATATATAGTGGAGTAGAAGGAACATCAGCAAGCAAGCAAGCAATTACATTGGATTGTGATAAAATAGGTTGTAGTAATATTACAATGGATCATATTAATTTAATTTCAGCCGATCCAAAAAAGGAGATTCACTCCTTTTGTAAAAATGTTAATGGTACTTCTACCTCTACTACTCCCATTGTATCTTGTCTTTCAAGTTATTAGTAAAATTATATTATTCTTGTATCAGTTTCGATTTTTTTTTTTTATGATTAATTTATTTTTGTGACTTAATTTATTAGTAAAATTATATTGTTCTGTAGATGTTTGCAGTAAACATGTTGCATGATCGACCTCATCTATAGGAAGACTTCTTCCAATTGTTCAAATTTATTTACTCAATTTTTTGTTTGATTCTCCTCTTTATATTTGTGTTGTTTTATTTCAAGTCAACAAATTTAAAAAAAATATTTGCTTAGAAATAGAGAAACTCTCGTCAGCCAATTTGAAACGTAAATGAACTAACATTAATCTATCACCAAAACAAATAAACACATCATTAATGTATTTTTTTAAGACGTTTTTTTTTCTTTTACCTTTTATACAATGATAGAGTATGAAGATCACATTATATATATTACCTAACTCTTTCGATATACCATAACTTGTGTCACAAGCGTTCCCCTAAATGAACTCCAATAATCAAGTTAGAGAGAGGATATGAATAGCGAGTTCTTTGAACTCCTTATGGGTAGGAAGTTGTATATCATTGGATGTTCTCGCTTCAAGGTCACTCTAGATTGGGCCAGCAGAGGATGGACAGATTGGGCTCAATGGGCTTGGGCTAACTTGCAACATTATAATTGAAATAATTCTAATTTATCTAGACATTGTTTCATTCTCTCCAGCTCTTTTTACCATTGTTCGAGTACCGTCTTGCTATTGAATGCTTCTTCTAAACACAACAAAGTGTAAGAGATATAAAGTTATGGTCGAAATATTTAGCAACTCGATGAAAAAAATATACAATAGTACTTTTATTTGCCTAATTGGTAAACAGAGTATTGTCGTATTCTCTTTTTAAAAAGTTAGCAAATAAAAGAATGTCTACAAATGAAATTTCCACGTAACTATCTCTCAATTGATTGTCATTTTACCAAACCCAATGGGATCCAATCAAGCAACTATTGTTGTGTGCTTCCTTCTGGAGAAAAACCATGCAACTCGTGCTATCATTAGTTTTTCTTCTTTATTCAATTATTTTTGTACCATTTTTTCGCGTGTTTTATGAAGTGTGTTGTCTAACTAATATAATGCGTGGCATTTTCTTTCTTGTTTGAAGTGAAAGATCTATTATAATCAACCTACAAATACATATTATCTTGTAGTCCAGAGGGATGTAAACGTTGATCGTAAACACTGATTACTAAATCGTCCTCTCTTTTTTGAAGTTACATTACTTGAATGCTAACTTTTTAGGGAAAAAGCTTTTCGTTAGACTTAGCAAACGCCATAAAATCGTGAAAATAATTCCACATCTAGCGACGCCTAAATGAGTAAGTGGATAATCTCTAATTATGAAAATGGTATAAATGTACAAAAGAAGCAAACCACCAAATGATATCTTCAAATCTTGATTTCTTTATATTAATTGCTGAAACCAAATAAAAAACATGTTCAGTTTTTCCCAACAGTTCTTTTCTACTATCTATATTTTCTGTCTATTTCAAGGAATTTTACACAACTGATAACTTAACTAACAGGATTTGGCTAATCTTCAAATTTGCTGAAACCAAATAATTTAACTAACCTAATCTACAAAGCTAAGGTACAACAGATCACTAGTTCATGATCATATGTTAGTCAGAAGAAAAATAATTACTTCTCTCCTGTCCAGTTTCCACGCTACGTTTCGAGGACTATGCTTTAGAAATAATGTTTTCCAATTTCAGTGCAACATAGCTATACAGTAAGATCATTTAGAAATGGCCTCCTCCAGTTTCTCCTTCAATTGCCCAGCAGCACCACTTTGAGTCCGGACTGAGAAAGTGTGAACAATCTTCCCATTCTCCGCAGCAAATACATTGCAATCCGGAGCTGTAATTTGATGTTCTCGGAACGTTTCTAGTATGCTACAAACTGGGTGAGAATCCAAAGGACAACTCACTCTAACAACTGCATCATCTTGTCTTGCCTGGAAATCGACATCTGTCACCGCAATCTGCTTTCTACTGCCGCTTGTTATATCCTTTTCGGTTTCCATAAGCCGAATCTTCATCTGAAGATCCGTAATGTAGGTTATAGCATCACCAAGTAAAGAAGCTTTGTCCATCTTAGAGATATTGGGAACAACAGCTCTCAAAGCATAGAATCTCTGATTGAGCTTCTCCCTTCTCTGTCTCTCCGCTTCCACGTGATTCAATGGCTCTTCCCTTCCGTTCGCAGGCTTTCTCCCTCTCTTCCTCGGTTTTCGTTCATCAAGTGGAATCAACAAATCATCCTTACCCTGTTCCACACCAGCAACAACAGTTTCAGAATTGAAACCCGAAGCATTCATTTGACTGATAAGTGGAAATCTCTTAGCTTCATTGGCATCACTCGGGCATCCATTAGAAGTACTTCCAAAAACCGAATTCGACCCCATTGCTTCCGGGTACGATTCTGATGAGAAAATCAATTCATCCTCAACCTTCGGAGAGAAATTAATACTAATAGATCGAGATTTCGAACCACCTAGACTCAATTCCCGCCCGAAAATCTTCGGGCACCCCTTAGGCTGCACAGAATTCGATCCCCCAGAAATTTTCTTCGCCCTTTCGACAAAATTATGCTCCTCTGGAGTGGATTTTACCGAAGAACCAAGCTCCACATCTCCAGACTTGACCTGTAAAACAACTACAGATTTGAATTCCTGCAGATCCCACATGCTCTAAACAACTAGTCATCCAATACCCAAATTGATCTACCATACTTGTACAAGTTCCCAATTTTAATTACTCAAATCAGAAATTGAAATATACATAAAAGGAAAAAGTTTCCCAAATCTGAAACCCTAAATTGGAAATCCAAGAACAAAATCAAAAATTGGGGGAAACCCATTATTCAAAACGGAAATAAAAGAGGACCCAAAAGTGGAATTCAGAAAAAAAAAAGAAAAAAATTTAGGAGTGTTACCGATGAGGGAACATCGTCGATCTGATCGGATTCTGATGAATCTCCGTTAGCTTGCCACGATTCCATCTTCAGAAGCAGTGGAGATCTGAGTGAGTCGCCGTGTGAAGATACGGCGGTGGGATGATCGGCGGCGAGGAAGGATAGATTTGAGGTGAGGGATGAAGATAAGTGGGAGCAGAAAAAGGACAAGAAAGGAAAATGAAAATCGCGGCAGATGAAAAAGGAAAAAAAAAAGTATTAGGGTTATAGATTAAAAACGTTTCCTAATTACTAGATTTTGTATTGGCTTTTTATTCGGGTTGATTAGAGAAAATAGATGAGTTGTGGACTTGGTTCGGGTTATGTCCATGGACTAAATTAGTGGCTCTACTTTGTTTGTTATCTCGGAGCATAGTTTGCACCACTTTGATGGATGTCTTAAAATGTCCAATCAATTTTAGTTTTTCTAAATAATATTATGGATTTTGAATTTTGTTTCCACTAAGTTATTATGATGTAATTGGACATCAACGTAATTATCACATGTATTGATGTATATGATTTTAAGGGCTAATTATAAATTTAGCTTATTCTATAGGACTCATTAACATATATGGATAATTTTGTTTTCACTTTACATATCTCGACAACAAAGTGTCTTTTGGACAAAATGTCGTACCCTTCTTCTAATCTTCCTTAGAAGAAGTTATTTCTCCATTATTTTTCACTTCTCAACTTTAATCAATATGATCTCCTTTGTTTGACAACTATTTCATTTTCTGAGTTCTTTGTATTAAAACGAAGCTCTCGGCCTCTACTACAAGTTTAAATAAGTTTAAGTGTAAGTTTTTACAGTTTTGAAAACTAATTTTGAGATATAAAATTTGTGTTATTTAATGCCCCTTCAATTTCTCAATTATTATGCTCGTTTTCTTACAAATCTAACACCGTGAATGGATTCAAAAGTGTAGTTAACCTATGCATAAGTTGAAATCAATTTGCTTCCTTTTAAAGTGACGCTTTTTATCGCATTTTGTCACATTTTAACAGAATTTTGTCACTATGGACAAAATGGACAAGATAGCAACAAAATGAGACATTTTGTCCTCAACACAATCTGTTGCAAATGCGACAAACTTCATTTGAAAGAATTTTGTTGTAGGAGTTAGTTTTGTCCAAATGCGACGAAATTTTGAGTTTTCTCATAAACTTGTCGCATTCTGGCAAACAGACTAAATTCTATTGAAAATACGACATAATGCTACAAACTGCGATACAGTGCACTGTTTTCACATAAAGCATATTCATTTCAACTTGCCCATAGGTAAGTCAACTTTTTCAATCCATTTATATTGTTAAATTCGCAAGAAAATGAGCATAAAATGGAGAAATAGAAGGATCATTGGATAATACGAATTTTACATCTCAAATCAGTTTGCAGAACATACAAAAGTTACACTTAACTCGTTTAAACTTGTCATAGATGCCAAGAGCTTCATTTTGATGTAAGAAACTCAGAAAATGGTTGTGGAACCAAGGAGATCATATTGATTAAAGTTGAGAAGTGAAAAGTAATGAAGAAATAACTAGTTTTAAGGAAGAAGGGGAGGACGATATTTTCGTCCAAAAAGCATTTTGTTTTCTAGATATATAAAAATAAAACAAAGTGATCCATATATGTTATTGAAGCCTCTAAAATAGGCTAGATTTGTAATTAGCTCGTGATTTGAATTCTATTTTGGACGAGTTGTATATAAATATTTATTTTGTATTCAAAACAAAAAATCATTGAAAATATCCTAAATAAGTAGGACAAAGATGTGATGTTTTACATCTTTTTGCAATGTGTGTTATGGGTCACATAAGTGACCCGGCATGTTCGACGTGTTGACAATTATATATAGCCAAAGTTTTTGTCTCCTTCTAACGTAAACTAGATGAAATGATTTTGTTGAACTTAAATGCAAAATTTTATAGATGACACTTGTATTTTCACGTCAGTGAAATGGTTACTATTATTTAATACTCTCTCGTATTCTTAACTTATTTGGCTGACTGCTAGGATTTTGTCATCATTATTGATTAAGAGTATAGAAAGATCATGATTTTTAATTTTGATTTCGAAAACATATACATCTTAAGCTTTTTGAACAACTCGTTACGTATCCAAGCAATTGTTTTTATTACAACAATGTACAATGAAAAATTAAGAAAACATATCAATATAATTTGAAGTAACATTTGATTTTAAATAAAACTCACATATTAATACACGTAAAGTTTCACATAGATGACAAACCATATAATGGCAACATTAACAAACAAATGATAAACTTTCACTAACTTATTTGTAAAGTTTTCAAACACCAATTAGAAGCATGAAAATAAAGCACACAACTAAATTATTTGGTAACAAAAGTTCAGTTGTCGGTAATTAACTCCATAACTCCCTTAGATTCCGTATATAAATCCCTTAGTTTCGTCTTTCGTATAACCATTTTTGAATCAACCCGAAGGGGGGTAGAAAGAATTATAGGTATCCAAAGCAGCAAGGACAAGTCCAAGAGTTGCACCCACAAATGCTAAAATAGTCCAAGGGCTACTAAAATGATCGCTCAACCATTCGGTTATCCATTTCTTAGTGCTATCTTGATACCAATGGTTGATGCCATCTCTAGCCTTTGGAAAAGCATGATCATCCATCACCAAATATTTTGATATTTCATTGAACAAATCCACCATATCTTGATCGCTTCCTAAAGAATTCAGAAGTATCCCTTTTGATCGGAGCTCCTTCACATCCTCGGGCTTATCAATCAACGAATTCAAAAAAACAATATAAGAACTAACTTGGTAAGCAGGATCGGGCGTATCAGGGCACGACTCATAGGCTGCAAGGTTTAACAACAAAGGTTTTGATAGTTCGTCTACGAGAAATGGAGGAAGAGTTAGATATCCATACACGAAATATGACTTGAAATCTACATCGTCGAAGTTGTAACTTTGACTTTTCTTGAAGTGGACTCCGACACTTTTAAGCTCTTTTGCAGATGGATAACGATGAGTTTTGTCTTTAAGTTTATCCCGTTTCGAAGAACTCAAGTTTCTCTTTATACATTGGCAATGGAAAAGGTCAACAAGATGATGACATTTGTTTTTAACTGTAGGATTTTCCTTTGTAAAATGGCTATGGAAAAGTTCAACAAGATGGAGAGGTAGAAGTTCATTTTTTGAATCATTATTAGTGGGTTTTTTGTTACGATTACCATTAAAACCAAATTTTTCACAGATGAATTTGCATATACCTTTTTTGTCATCATTGAGCGTGCGACGAACATTCTCGATGAAATCTATGATCTTTTCCAACGTAAGTTCTTCTTCTTCTTTCTTTGAATATCCTCTCCGCAAGTTCATTAATTTGTGAAGAACCGAATAGGGAAGTTGATTCTCCAACAAGAACAAATCTCTAATCACAAAACTTCGAAGATACGGCTTCATCTCCACGCCTTTTGTGGTGAAGAAAGAAGAAATGAAATAGAGGATGAAACAGCCATCAAGAAATATCATCTTTGAAAATTTCTCGTTGTCGTTGGCAAATTTCGGCAAAATTAACTCGTCGGAGTAAAATTTTCTTACTTCGTTGGCTTTAATCATTGTTGGGTACATTTGCTCAGACAAACCTGGAAAATACGTGCTCGCATATTCGAGCTTCAACTTTTCCATCTCCATGTATTCTTCATCTCCGTGGTAAAAAGGACCGATTGAAACCACCATTGGGGCGTAGTTTTTCGATTCATCTTTATATTTGATCCCTCGAAGCAACCGTGGAACTTTTTGGATCTTTTGTTGTTGGCTTTGGTTAACTTTAATGATGAAGGCTTCATCACTGGGCATTTGGCGATCTACGTTTTTATTTTTTGAATGGGCAACAATGTGTTTTTGTTTTTCAGGCATTATTGGCAAGTTGTGGTTTCAAATGATATGGAGAAATAGGAAGCTAATAACTTCCTTAAATATTACTTCTATGATAAATAAAAGTTCTTATTTTCTTTCGAATCTCTTGTAATTAATTAATAAACGTGACAACTAGTTACAGAACTATAAAATTAAAGGAATCTCCACTTTTTTGGATAAGTAAATTTCCTTTAATATGTTTTATTGTAATAACTAATAAATAAATAGAAATCATCCAATTGATGGTTGGTGCAGTGGTAGCATGGGGCTGTGCTTGGTAGGGAGGTCTGCGGATTGATCCCCACAATCACGACTGGGAGGGGTTTAAATACCATAATCCTTGGACCCGCCCCGAATCCGGATTAGTCGGCCCAATGTGGTTCGGAAACCGGATGAAAAAACCAAAAAAAATAATAAATAGAAATCACAACCATTATGATTCGGTTTGATTCAGTTTCGTATACAACACAAACTTGACTAATATGATTAGTTTTGGTTGAAAAATGAGAGTTTTTAATAAATTCATATAGTAAAATTTCTATATAAAAATATAATTTTGAAATCGGACTAGTTGTATAATAATTGGGAAGTTATTTATATATTGAGGTTGGTACAACAAAAATTTTCAGCACTTGAACGAAATTTTTGTACAACAATTAAGAGGTTCTTCTTATATAGAGTATCCATATATAAAGAGTATTATTATATGGTTTTATCTTATAATAATTTTAAAAAAATAAAAAATATCTTTCACAATTATAATTGTATTATTATTCAATTCAATTCATTTTTTTCCAACTAAAAAAATAGAACTTAAATACCATGAATACTACCTCATGGGAAATTCTATGATTACTTTATTTGTTAGAAAGTAACTATTACTTTATTTTATCTACCATTAAATCATGGAGTAAAAACCAATTTAATAATAAATAAAACAAAGTGAAAATAAAAAGAAAGTCACCATAACCTACACCCTACCTCATTCCTCCAAAATGTTTAGGCTGCCTCAAATTAATCCAACATTTGACAATGGTCCATTTCGATAGTGTTTTGACCAGTTTTTATTTATTTATTGAATAAATGATCTTTTACAAGTATTTTGTTATGTGTTAAAACTCCATTGAAATGAACTATCGGCAAATAGTGGACTTAACTTATCCTAATGATAAAAATAAAATATATATAATCATTTATTTAAAATAATTAAACATAAATATAAAAAACTGATTAATATTCAATTAATTTTTAGATATGTTGATTGTCTGATGTTCGTCTAGCTCATTTTACAATACTACTAAAAGAAAAGGAATATCTCATTCAAAAATGAATTAAGGAATATATTTTACTTTCTTGAATTCCCAACTTCCATAAACAAATATGGATTTCATTTTTTGAAGGAATAAACAAATTTGGATTAGTATGTAACTTTAATTTGTTTTATGTTAATAAAATGAAATGACAACTGTGTTTTGACTGCTTTTCATGAAGTTGGATCTTGAAGAAAATAAATAAATACTAGTTAACCCTTGTTAGGAATTAATTAATCTCTTATCAAGAAGCATTGCTTCTCCAACAAGTTATTAATTACGTTCAGCAAAGTTTATCTCAATTATTGAGAATCTTGGGTTCGTTCTTCTGTCTTCGAGGTGCCGATCTAGTCGAGATATCTGAGCTTTAGAACTTCCATTGTCTCGACTTTTAATTAAAAAAAATCTCAATTAATGAGAATATATGATTAAAAAACAAAAAAATTGACATCTTTAGCCTTCTATATTATTGAAATAATTAAGTGGTTATTGCACTCTAAAAATGAGTGTGAATTATGAATTTGATCCCACAACCGATAAAAAAATCCGTCAATCTGTCTTCACAACCTACTCCATCAATGGAAAAGAAAATAATAATTCACACGTATAAGAAATGGGAAATAAAATTGTAGGAATATATATGAAGATTCATATAAACCATATAATAAAAAACTAATTAATAAACAAACACTGCTTCTTGCTTATTTGTTTCAAAAAGAATAGTGGCTTGCTTAATTTACAAGTTTTAAACAATTCAATTAGGAGCATGAAAATAAAGCACACAACTAATGGTTAAGCTAGACAAAAATCTTATGAGTGTTGAAGAAGGAGATGGCAATTGAAACTAGGGTTGAAGTAACCCCATTATTAGGGTTGAAATATTAATACCTCCTGTGTATATATATACTTGTGAACTACATGCAAATAAATATTACGCTACCGGAGGTGGAAAGAATGATTTATAGGTCTCAATTAATGGCGGTAAGCCCCGGTCCGATAGTTGCACCAATAACAAATGCTAAAATTGTCCCAGTGCTACTAAAATGATCATTCAACCATTCCGTTATCTGTTTCTTAGTTTTGTTTCGATAACGCTCATCAATCCCATTTCTTGCATCCTGAAAAGCCTCAGGATGAATCACCAAATAATTTGATATTTCATTGAATAAATCCGCCACATCTTGATCACTTCCTAAAGAATTCAGAAGTACGCCTTTGGATCACAACTCCTTCACATCCTCTGCTTGATCAATTAGAGAATCCAAGAAAACAATGTAAGAACTAACTTGAAAAGCATCATCGGGTGTATTTGGGTACGATTCATATGCTGCAAGGTTTAATAGCTAAGATTTTGATAGATCATCTATGAATATCGGAGGAAGACTTAGATACCCATAAAAGAAATATGACTTGTATTTTACATCGTTGAAATTGTTATTTTTCACTTGGCTGGAAGTGGATCCCGACGTTGTTAAGCTCTTTTGCAAACCGATAACAGTACCATGTTCGACCTTGAGATGTTGAAGGATTAAGATTTTGCTTTGTGAATTGTTGTATGAAAAAGTTCGACAAGATGGAGACGTGGTTTGAGAATCACATTTTTTGAATCAACATTCGATTTAGTACAGAAACATAAACTTGTTGGCTTGCTAAACACGTTGCAACATTTCATCGCAATTTCATTACCAACGATCAGATGAATCTTTTTCGTTGTTAATGGGACTGTGACGTACTCTCCCAGTAATGAATTCTTTGATTTTCTCTAGCGTACATTCGACTTCTTCCTTGGAATTCTTTCCTCAAGTTCATTACTGCCTCCAGCACCGAAAATGGGATTTGATTTTCCAACAACAACAAATCCTGAATCATAAAACCTTCAAGATGTGACTTCATTCCTGTCCTTTTTGGCCTAAGAAACAAGAAATGAAACGGAGGATGAAACAACCATCAAGAAACATCAACTTCTCTGTTGACAATCAAGCTAAATCACACAGAATATAAAGCAAGAAAACGACACAAAGATTTGTTAACGAAGTTCGGCAATTTGCCTACGTCTCCGGGAGCGATTTTATTTTATGAATCAAGTGTCTACAAAGAATACAAATCACATGTATTTATAATAGGGAATTCGATCGAATCCCTAACTGACTAGGAGAACCAGAATCCTTCCTAATTAGAATCCTTCTTCATTAAGGATTCTTCTTAATTAGAATTCTTCTTAATTCTAATTTCTTCCAAATTAGAATTCTTCCTAATTCATACTGCGGGGAATCCTCTCCCGCACCCCGGTCCACTAATCCGAACGTGTCCTCCAAGCCTTCGGCTCCAATCGCTCCGCTCCGTCATGTATATTATGAGCCATATACAACAAATCTCCACCTTGGCGAATAATCACGCCTCCCAGAAGATTTAACCGACTTCTAAACACGCTATGTGGACCGGGCTACCTCACTTTCTTAGCAACTGCGAATATCTAACAAATCCAAACAATGTTTGAATTTGTCAGAAGTAACTGGCTTTGTCAACATGTCAGCAGCATTCTCAGAAGTATGAACCTTCAGTAACAAGATCTCTTCAGATGCAATCAATTCTCTAATCTTGTGATACCTAACAGCAATGTGCTTGGTTCTAGCATGATACACCTGATTCTTTGCCAAATAAATGGCACTTTGACTGTCACAATGCAATTCAACTCCACCTTGCTCAACACCCAATTCCTGAACCAAACCAGTAAGCCATAATGCTTCCTTTGCAGCTTCAGCTAACGCCATATACTCGGCTTCAGTTGTAGACAACGCAACAGTAGACTGAAGTGTTGACCTCCAACAAATAGGTCCTCCACCAAGAGTAAACACATACCCCGTCGTAGACCTCCTATTATCCAGATCACCAGCATAATCTGCATCTACATACCCTTCTACCAATGGATCGCCATGCTGCCCACCAAACATCAAACCATGCCCAACAGTACCTCTCAAATACCGGAAGATCCATTTAACCGCCTCCCAATGCCTCTTTCCTGGTTTGGACATATACTTGCACACTTGACTAACTGCATGAGCTAAATCAGGACGAGTGCAAACCATAGCATACATCAAACACCCAATTGCACTAGCATAAGGAACCTTGGTCATCTCTTCAATCTCCTTATCTGTCTTTGGACAATCTTCTTCAGAAAGCTGAAAGTGATTCGCCAAAGGAGTACTCACAGGCTTTGCATTGCTCATAGCAAACCTTTCCAAGACCTTCTCAACATATCCCTGCTGAGATAACCATAGTCTTCTAGAGCTCCTATCTCTACGAATCTCCATCCCAAGAATTTTCTTAGCAGCACCTAGGTCTTTCATCTCAAATTCTTGACTCAATAAAGCTTTCAATTCCACAATATCATTCATGTTCTTGGCGGCAATCAACATATCATCAACATACAGTAACAGAAAAATAGAAGAACCATCATCAAGGTTTTTCACATACACGCAACAATCATACTCACATCGCTTGTAGCCAATCTTCTTCATGTAGGAGTCAAACCGTTTATACCACTGCCTCGGGGATTGCTTGAGTCCATACAAAGATTTCTTCAACTTGCACACCAAATGTTCATGGCCAGGCTGAACGAAACCTTCAGGTTGCTGCATATAAATCTCTTCCTCCAAATAACCATGCAAGAAAGCTGTTTTAACATCCATCTGCTCTAGATGCAAATCCTGAGTGGCAACAAGAGCAAGTACTAACCTGATCGAAGTATGTCTAACCACATGAGAGAAGATCTCATCATAATCTACCCCTTTCACCTGTGTAAAACCTTTGGCTACCAATCTAGCCTTAAATTTCTCCCCCTCTTTTTCTGATACTGCTGGTTTTTTCTTAAGGACCCACATACAACGAAGAGCTTTCTTTCCTTCTGGAAGTCTGGCTAGCTCCCAAGTCTCATTCTTATGTAAAGACTCCATCTCTTCTACCATTGCACCCATCCATCCTTCTTTCTCTCGACTAGTGATTGCTTCTTGAAAATTGGCTGGATCATCACTACCAACGTTGAGTGCATAAGAGACCATGTCTTCAAACCCGAATCTGTTTGGAGCCTTCACATTCATGCGTCTTTCTCTATCTCTGGCCAAACTATAGTCTTGCAAATTCGTGGTCTTGGAACCACTTGATGCAGAACCTGAGCTTTGACCCATCTCAACTTCTTCAACTCTCTCAACTGCTTGCTCTTGATTCTGAACTGAATCAATCTGGATTGTCTCCACATTCTGCTGCAACATGGATTTCTCATCAAAAATAGCATCTCTGCTAATCACCATCTTCTTCTCAACTGGATCCCAAAACTTGTAGCCCTTCACACCTTTCTTATAGCCCAGAAAGATGCATTGCTTCGACTTTGCATCCAATTTCGACCTCTCATCTCCAGGCACATGCACAAAAGCAGGACAACCAAAGATACGTAAGTAACTAAAATCAATATCTTTACTAGTCCATACCTCTTCAGCCGTTTTTCCTCCCAAAGATGCTCTTGGTGATCTATTGACAAGATAACTCGCCATGCTCACCGCTTCTGCCCAGAAGCGTTTAGGCAGCCCCGCATTCAATCTTAAGCACCTAGCCCTTTCAGTCAAAGTTCGATTCATCCTTTCAGCAACACCATTTTGTTGTGGTGTCTTGCGCACAGTGAAGTGCCTCTGAATCCCATTCTCCTCACAGAACTTGATGAACTGCGAATCTGTGTATTCCGTGCCATTATCTGTCCTCAAATACTTAATTTTTCTCCCCGTTTGATTCTCCACCTCAGCTTTCCACAGCTTAAACTTGGCAAAGACTTCAGATTTCTGTATCAAGAAATATACCCAAACTTTCCTAGAAAAATCATCAGTAAAAGTAACATAGTACACAGACCCAGCCAATGAAGGCTCTTTGACAGGACCCCATACATCCGAATGCACATAATCAAGAATACCCTCAGTAGTGTGTTTTCCAGTATTAAAACTGACTTTAGTCTGCTTCCCAAGGACACAAAATTTACAGAAATCTAACTTGCAGCTCTTAACACCATGCAATAAATTTCTTTTATGCAACTCAGTCATTCCACTTTCACTAAGATGCCCTAGACGCATATGCCACAATTTTGTGTTGTCTTCATCAGACTCAACAGACTGAACTCCACCTACAACAGTACTCCCTAGCAACTTATAAATGTTTCCAGCAGTTAACTTCCCTTTCATAACTATCAATGCACCCTTTACAATCTTAATGGTCTCTCTATCCTCATCTGCCTTAGGGATAAAACCATTCTTATGTAAAGTACCCACAGAAATCAAATTCTTTTTAACCTTAGGAATGTGTCTTACATCAATTAAAGTTCTAATAATACCATCATGCATCCTAATTCTGACATCACCAATACCAGCAATATTACAGCATCTATCATCACCCAAATAGACACAACCAGAATTAACTGACCTATATGTGGTAAACCAATCCTTATTAGAAGTAATATGGTAAGAACAACCTGAATCAAGAATCCACGCATCTGTCATCTGAGTATCCGCAACAGAAAGCATGTCACCATCAGTATCCGAACCGTCATTCTGCACCACGTTGACAGATTTAGATTTAGAACCATTCTGGCTGTCGGCCTGGTTCTTAATCATCGGGCAGTTCCTCTTGATGTGACCTGGTTCTTTGCATTTGTAACAATGAAACGTATTCCCTTTATTCTTTGATTTCGACCTAGAAGAACCCCTTCCAGATTGATCTCTCTCCTTCCTTCTACCACGATCCTGGCTGCCTTTAATAAATAAACTATCTCCTTGAGAGTTCACCTCTCCTGAATTCTGCTTCTGCTGGTTATGAGCCAACAATACAGCAGATTTCTCCTCAGTCTTGATAGTTTCTTTTCCATAAGTCAAGGTAGTCACCATGTGCTCATAGGAAGAGGGTAATGAACACAGCAAAATCATTGCTCTGTCCTCATCTTCAATTGCTACTTCGAGTTGCGCTAGATCTGAGACAATCTGATTGAAGTTATTAATATGTTGTCCCAAATCTCCTCCTTCTTGCATCTTCATCCCATACAACCGCTGTTTGAGATACAATTTAGTCGTTAGGGTTTTCGACATAAACTGTTTTTCCAACTTGTTCCATATCTCCACCGGATGATTAAGGTTCATCACGTGATACATGACCTCATCTGCCAAGCACAACCGTATGGTCCCGGATGTCTTATCCTGCAGTTCCTTCCAATCATCCTCCTCCATCGCTGCTGGCTTTACCGTCTTTAACGCCTTCGAAAGCCCTTGATGCGCCAAGAGATCTTTCATCCTCGTCTGCCATAAACTGAAGTTTCCATGGCCATTAAACATTGTAACCTCGAATCTTGCACCTCCTGACATAGCTTTCCTTTAACCTGGCTCTGATACCACTTGTTGTCAATCAAGCTAAATCACACAGAATATAAAGCAAGAAAACGACACAAAGATTTGTTAACGAAGTTCGGCAATTTGCCTACGTCTCCGGGAGCGATTTTATTTTATGAATCAAGTGTCTACAAAGAATACAAATCACATGTATTTATAATAGGGAATTCGATCGAATCCCTAACTGACTAGGAGAACCAGAATCCTTCCTAATTAGAATCCTTCTTCATTAAGGATTCTTCTTAATTAGAATTCTTCTTAATTCTAATTTCTTCCAAATTAGAATTCTTCCTAATTCATACTGCGGGGAATCCTCTCCCGCACCCCGGTCCACTAATCCGAACGTGTCCTCCAAGCCTTCGGCTCCAATCGCTCCGCTCCGTCATGTATATTATGAGCCATATACAACATTCTCATCGACTGAAATTTTTGAAGGAATAGATCTGTCGAAATAGAATTTTCTTGATGTAAGTTTCTTCAGAGGAACCAGGAAAATATTGGCTTGCAAGTTCAAGCTTGAAAATTATATATACGACTTTTGAATGAAAATTATAGAAATCAAACGAATTCTGTAGATTTCCGATGAAATATTGACATTTCCTTGGAACCAATCCTTAAATGGATGGTTCCAATGTATGTGGGAACCGATTTAGTTGTTAACACAGTTGCCTAATCAGAACTAAAAACCAAAACAAATAGTGCATACCATGAAATTATTAATCTTGAAAAAATCTGAATTGCCTTCGTTAAACCAAAAATAGTTAAACACCATCATTATTTTTCTATCACAATCTATAAAATTGAAAATACACACTGAATTTCTTCGGTTGTACTTTGTTTTAAATTGTAATTGTTAATCACTTATATCGAGATGTATTTTTATTATGAAATATGAACCTTTTCTAGAAAAATCAAAACATTATTTATAATTATAATTAGATATAGATATGGAATATGAAACTATAAATCAACTCAATTATTTAGTTTATTCATTTACAGAAATTCAATCAACTTTGTCAAAATCATAAAAAAAAAATCATCATTTGCTATGATTTATAGGAAGATTCTCTCATCATCTTTTGGAGAAGCAATATTGCTCCATTAATATTCAATCCACTTTTTTTACTAATTATGGAGAGATTTTAGTATACTTCAAATCAATAAATAGTTGACATATGTTACATCAACCAATAAGAATTTGATAACGTGTATTAATTTAAAATTTATTTTAGTTAATAATTTATATAAAATTCTAGACTCTAAAATAAAAATCCTAGACCCTAGACTCTACATCATCGACCCTAGATACTAACATATGTGACGTGTCATCAAATTATTAGTTCGGAGTACCACGTCATCCGAACTCTAGGAATATTTTAAAATTTCTTTTATGACCTGACAGACTAACACATTATTAACACATTATGTAACTGAAAAATAGTGGATATATTCTTATTCAGTTTGTCAAATTTGTCATAAACTCAATAAATACAACATTGTCGAACGGAGTTTTTATGTTTACCAACGCAAGCTTTCGTTCCCATTTGTAACTTATATTCTTCTTCTTTCTAAAGTCTGATTTTTTTCCCCCAAAATAATTATCAATAATAGTCTTTCAATTATAAGTACACACTTTAGATATGATATCTACTAATTAAAGTTTTTTTTTTAAAAAAAGTAAAAACGAGTTTCACAATAGAAGACCAAATGGACACTCGGTTCTTACAAGATTAAATGAACAAACAAATTAAAGGCAAAAAAATTTTTGATATTCCTACTTAGATGGGTAGACCGTAACATATGTCTGAATTGCAGTAAGAACGAGTGCAAAAATTGCACCACCGAATGCTAAAATGGTCCAAGGGCTATTAAAATGATCATTCAACCACTCCGCCATCCATTTCTTGATCTTATTCTGATAACGGTCATCGATCCCTTTTCTAACTTTCGAAAAAGCATTCGGATGAAGCACCAAAAACTTTGATATTTGATTAAACATATCCGCCACTTCTTGATCACTTCCTAACGAATTTAGAAGTACTCCTTTCGACCTCAGCTCCTTCACATCCTCCGGTTGATCGATCAATGAATCCATGAACACAATATAAGAACTTATTTGGAAAGCATTGTTTGTCGTTGTGGAGCATGATTCGTAGGCAACGAGGTTTAAAAGCAAAGATTTTGATAAGTCATCTATTACTATTGGAGGAAGACTTAGATATCCGTAAAGGAAATATGAATTGTATTTTACGTCGGTAAAGTTGCTAGTTTTGCTTGGTTTGAAGTGAATTCCGACGGCTCTAAGCTCTTTTGCAGAACGGAAACAATACCATCTCTTACCTTTATTAGCGCCGGAGGAAGTAGGTTTGGAACTAGGGTTTTTCTGTGTGAATTGGGAATGAAAATGTTCAACAAGATGGAGTGGCGATTTAGGACCCATCATGTTTTCTGCATCGACAGCTTTCGGTTTGGACTGACGAAAACATAAACTTGTATCTTTTCCGAAGATCTCGTTACATTTCGTCACACTTGCTCCGACGGTTTTTGGTGGATCTTTTTTGTTAGTAATTGGACTGATTCGAATTTGTCTGACGAATTCTTTGATTTTTTCCGGTGTACATTCTTCTCCATTCTTGGAATATCTTTTGCTCAAATTCATTAACACCTCCAGCACCGAAAATGGAACCTGATTTTCCAACAGCAACAAATCCCGAATCACAAAGCCTTCAAGATGTGGTTTCATTCCGGTCCCATTTTGGTCCATGAAACAAGAAATGAAATGGAGGATGAAACAACCATCAAGAAACATCATCCTTGAAAACTTCTCGTCGCTGTCAAATTTCGTCGGTATAGATCCATCGGAGTAGAATTTTCTTGCTTCTTCGGCATTAATCATCCCTGTGTAAGTTTCTTCGGAGGAATCCGGAAAACACATCCGTGCAAACTCTAACTTGAGAGCTTCCATCTCCATCAATTCCTTTTTTCCATGGTGAAAAGGACCGATGGAAACCACCATGCGAGCGTAAGGATCGAATTCGTCGGTAGATCGAATCCCGCGAAACAATTGTTGAACTTTCTGAATCTTTGGCTGTTGATTGTATCTTAAACTGTCATCATCAATTTGAATAATTGTGTGTTCTTGAATTTCCGCCATTGAAAAATGAGATAGCTAATTTGAAGTGAAGTAATAAGAATGGCTGCTGATTTTATTATTGACATGTTCTATTTACAGGAACAATATATTCCTAGTTTAGTGAATCTTCCGTTGCTTTGATACTAGGCTTCGAATCAAAAATATGATTTCCCACATTTGTAAGTTAATTCTCAAATGTGTAAGAGATAATAAAATAACAGTAATCGATATGTATGTTTGTTAAGGTGATAATTAAAGTTGAACGACATCATGACTCAAACTCAGGATCGCTCAGTCATAGAAGTTTAAATACTACATCAAAGAATCAATGAGCTAAACAAATGTTTAACCTGATGGTTAAGGTCAACGACATTTTTTATATTGATCTACGGACTCCACGTGAATCAGCTAAGATTAAAATTGTCTTCCTTTAGGATTTGGGTATTCTTGTATATTTAAGTAATAGTGCACTCATCATGTAGTAAATAAATGTTGGGCGATTGGAGATCTTCAAGAACTAGTCGGGAATTAGTCGATAGATTAGTCGAGAACAAATCGGATTTTGAGCGTCTAGACTCCAGACGAATTTAAGGCACCATCAAGTCCATCAAGTCAAATTCTCAACTTTAAGCGTCTAATTATAGTGTGAGTGAAGAATGAACTCCAATCACTCGCACTTTACAAATCTGTTGTGTCAAAATGTGATAAGGACACTCTGGCAAGAGGACCAGGTCGCAAGTAGCACATCAAAAGTAAATTATCGTATTCCACAGAGAATAAAATTGATCAAAGTTTGTTCTAATGTTAAAGCACAGTCAACTTTCAGTTGGGTAACAAGTAAATGAGAGATTTTTAAGCTAATTCTAACAATGGTCAATATTAACGAGCAAATAAGACTGAGATAACTAAAACAGGCAAGAATGAACTCCAATCACTTAAAGAACATGCATAGGCACAACCAGAACAGGTAAAAGTAATTGTTCTCTCTCTCAAACATACATGAAGTCTTGATTTCATAGATTTAGGGTCTTTTTCCTCTCTACACACTCAAGTCAGGGGGTAACGTCATCGAGATCTATAGATGCATGATATCCGCGTTTTACTTCTAACATACATCTAAGCATTAAACATAGGAAAACATTATATATCAAAGAAATATAAACCCCTAACATGTTAAGCTTAGGTCTGAGACATAACATGCATTAAATGGTAGATCCGCTTCATAACTTCAGAGGTATCCTAATTAATCCACTGATTACTAAGGTTAGTAATACCTTAGATGAAATATTGCTCCATTTAATAACCAACAAGTATTTTCATGTTAACAGAAAGAGAGGAACAAACTTACTTTCGCCAGCTCCTAGGCTGGCCCTAGCCTGTAAACGAACTACTCACTCATCGCCCTGATTGTTCTCACAATAAATTCCGTAGACTTTAATGCAAACATTTAAGGAGATGATGAATAAATGCAGTAGATTGAGGCTGGAAATAAATTCCCAAAAGAGTTCAAGACTTGAATACAAGAAGAGAGAATGAAGAACTACAACTAAAACTACCATTTCTCTCTCTAAACTAAAATTACAATTAATTCAAAAGTAAAAGTTAACTACTCTACTACTCTGATCTTCTCCCTTTATCTTCCCTAAGCAACCACTTTCGCCGAAGGTTAAGGCCTCCTTGGAAATTGAAGAGAAAATAAACGGACCAGATCAAAGCAAGTACAAAAAGGTATAAAAGATGAACAGTGACTCAACTGTTCTCTACACAGAAAAAGCAATAAAGTAAAAAGCACTTTCTTCTCCTCTCCTTTCACTTCACACCACGGTTACACTCAACAAGTCAGCCCATACTTTTCAGTCCCACTTGCCAAACTTCAACTTTTCTCAAACAATTAACGCTGACAAAAATACCCTCCTTGAAATCCTCACCAAAGCTGTTGAAAAGAAGCTAAAGAACAGCCAGAAATGCCTATTCTCTGAAAACAGAACAATCTACACCAATCTTCAATAAATGCCCACTTTAAGCACAAATCTCCTTCTTTTGGGTCGGAAAGTGATGAAATAAACCCACAAAATATGAGTACATTCTGGACTCATCAAAATCTAATAAAGAAAAAGGACAAACTAAATAAAAAAAAAAAAAAGATTCCTCAAATACAATGAGCTCGTTATCTTATCTGTAAAGAATAAACAGTGCTTTTCATGGGAGTTATTCTAATTACTTCACGTGTTTCATGCTAAGAAACATAATAGGTTGCTTTCATGGGAGTCAAATTAAATAAATATGAATTTCAACCAATCGTTTATAATTATAAAAGCTTCTTTTCTCTAACATTAGTGCATTACTATATCAGGCTTCATTAACTTTTGTATATGAGAAATAAAAAATTTAAAAATAATAACAATAAAGTGTTAGGAGGAGTTTTGCCTTTGTTAAAGAATATTTCCTGGTCCAAATCCTCTAGCGGGCTTGGAGACCCGAAACCACCGCTACCTCAGGTGTTCGGTCCCCTCGTATGTTGGAACTGTCCCTATAATGCATGAACGGTTCCAGTCTTTTTGATTTCAGAAATTTACTAGTAAAACTTTCAGAAAATAAATAATTACTAATAAAAAAGCTAATTTCCAATAATATTTTAGTTCAAAATCTATCAAACTGTGTTTGAAACGTGTTAAATTTCGTCGAAAATTCGGAATTTTTTTTGTTTGAAGTCGATCAAACTCCACATTTATGGGCATCAAATATTTAGAAACTATGAATCATAATTATAGTCTCAAATGACCTTTCCAATTAGTGCTTACTGGTTGGCATTTTTTTTCATTTTCCTCACAGCACAAGTTTTGATTGTGTTTCCAGAGTTTCAAGCAATGGACTACATAACATTGATAGCAGATAGGACTATAAAAACAGGACGGAGTGGCTGTGGAAATGGTACCCTCCGCCCTTGAATATTTCAGGGGATCCCTATCCTCGTCTCGTATATGAATTGGCCCCGATCTTCCAGGCTTCACCTTTACATCGAAGTACTTCTTTCATGCCTATAACAGAAAAGCAGGGGATTTTATCTATAGTATCCTCCAGAGCAGAATATTTATTTGTCGAGATAATAAAAGCACACCCATTTCAACTGATGAAACTTTACTTCGCGAAAAGAGAACTGTTTTTCCGTGCTAATATACAACGCTAAACTTCGACAGAACCGCTTGAAACAGGACACATGTATTGATACCAACATACAACAGTGACCAGAAGTTCCGATATCTTTAACAGTTAACAAAATAGTTAGCCAGAAAAAGTACATCGACACAATAATTCAACGTGGTATTTTCGGGATACAACTTATTGGAATAATCAATGCCGACTGAACAGAAGTAATAAGCTGAAAAATGTAACAGTATTCAAGTTGGTTCTTACATTGATATGAAGTCATGAGAAAAATACCCCAAAATGATGCACAAACCAAGGAAACATTAAATAGATGTAGCCAACATTACTTCTTGTTCCCAATTTAATGGAACCAGAAGCATTTACGTGATAGAGGGGTAACATTTACGTGTTCCCTCCTCGTCTCCACAATGACGGTAAAAAGATTCAGCATCACCTATCTTCATCAAAACTATTACCAACTAAATCAGGACTATAAAGCTTACTTGGGCTATTCAAAAACACTACAGCTACCAACAAAGCATTCATCAATGTCAGATTCATTACGTTCCAATAAGTATTATTGCAGTCACACAAATAAATTCTTCATGATTTAGCCATCTATCTATACAACCAACTCCGAGCAACCAACCTGCTGCGTGTGTATTTCGGTCTTAAAGCACCATTTCTGCAAAGCATAAACATAATGGATAGCTCGCGGAAAAAGAGATACAGCCTATGGATATCATAGGTTATTCGAAACTTAAGAGTCTCTTAAATGGCCTTCCCTATTAGAACTCATTGGCTGCCAGTTCTCTTGACCACATTTCTAGAGTTCCATCATTCGAGCAATTGACTACATAACAAAGGTAGTGGTAGTTGAACATCAACAGCTTAATTCTAACAATTTTAACGCACTGTTACTGAAACATATATATGAAACCAATATAGTAGTCCAAAAGTCTTCCAATCTGAAAATGCAACAACTACACAATTCAAAATGAAAGTGGCTAAAACGTCAAATTATGAGACTTTCAGTAAATAAATAAAGAGTTGAAGGCACAAATTCGTTAAGAAAATAGAATTGTGCGACAATCAATTAAGTTTTCATTGGAGTAAAACTTGATCTATCTCCACACAGGGGACATTGGCTAAAATAGCTGCATATTTTCCTTTCTTCAACACTTTTGTTTTCAAAACCGGACAACTCGTAATTTCTAGGACACATAGAGTGGAAGGAAAGCCTTGTTTCGGCAAGGAATAAAGCTTAGGACAATCTGTTATCTCTAATACCTCAAGTGAAGAAAGATGTTGGATCCCTGCAGATAAAGACTCTAGATTGGGAAGCTTAGCTATGTGAAGATGGGTCAAACCTGCGGGCAGCAGACACTCTCGTCCGAAAGACAACAAATTTTGACATACACCAGAAATGGTTAGGTCCTTCAGAGACAAAAATTTATGAAGTCCCCACTCGGATAGGTTTGGGAGATTTTTGCAGTTGTTGATCCGAATAGACGTTAAGTTGGCAGGCATCCCAGTTTTAGGAAATGAGACAAGCTGAGGACAACTAGATACTCCTAAATGTTGGAGTGCAGTTAAGCTTGGCATGTTGTCGGGCAGCGATTTGAGATTCTCACAATTGAAGACATAAAACCTTCTCAGGTTTGGAGTCGGAAGGCCTCTGTCTGGAAATGACTCTAGAGCATCACAGTAGCTTATGTGCAGTTCAGTAAGATGAGAAAGACAATGCAAGCAATCCGGTAAAGCTTTCAGATTTGGATATTTCCGCAAGCTAAGGCACTCAATCGACTTTGTGTTCTGCAACATGGTTTCAGTTAGAGGCTCCAACTGCACACAAGTCCAAATCTTAAGTAGCTTTAAGCTGGTTGGTAACTCGCATCCTGAGAAGAATTTGAGCGACGAACATTTAATGATTTCCAAGGTCTCAAGATTGCAGACACTATTACTGTTCATCATTCCTTCGGGTAGGCACTCAAGAGCTTCGCAATCTTCAATGGCAAGATATCTAAGCAGGCATGAAAATCCCAGCTTTGGTAAAGACACGAGTTTTGAGCATCTCTTGATCTTGAAATCTAGGAGGGATGTACAGTTGAAGAAATCATCTGGGAACTCCATCAAGTTACCACAATTAGACAATTCCAATTGTTCGAGCGTACTGAGTTGAGATCCATTCAACGAAAAGGTTGTAAGTTCACTGATATTACCAATATGCATAACTTTAACTGCTGGTGAGCGCATCACGAGTTTTTCAGGGAATTGGCAAACATTTCGGATGCTCCGGAGTTTCAAGTTAGCAAGTGAAAAAGGGGTTGAATCAGCTACACTCTCTAATGCGTTCCCATTACATTCTTCCAAAATCAAGTCCGAAAGAGATGAAAATCTATAGAGATGAACTTCAAGCAATGGACATCTACTGATGTCAAGTTTTAGAAGTGACGGTAGGCGATTTGGCAATCTCTTTATCAACTTGGGACAATTCCTTATGCAAAGCTCATTGAGCATAGGGAATTCACTATCGAAAGCTTCTTTGGAAATTGTAGAACACCAGTCCTCCCATTCTAACATATCACAGAATTTTAATGTCTTCAAGGACGGGAAAGGGATGGAGGAGAATCCTCTGCATAGAATTCGAGTCCAACACTCGTCACATTCTGCATGTCTTCAATAAGCAAATCTTCGAGAGATGGAAGTTTCCCAAGTGATGGCAAGAAAGAGCAAGTCCTACAACTTTTAAGAGTTAATCTTACAAGTTTGGAAAACAAAGGATGTCCAATCCAACTTGGAAATTCTATCCCCCCGTAGAATTCAATTTTCAGGACTCGCAGATTTTTATGAGGTTGCAGCATTTCCAGTACATTCATTTCCCTTCTATGATCCCGTCCACTTTGAAGTTCAACCTTGTTGCTCCATTCCATGTTCAACTCTTGAAGATCATGCTTGCTTTGTAAGTTTGCTTCACAGGCATCAATGATATCTTCCACATTATGCAACCCGGTAATGGCTAGTTTCCCTTGTAGATGCAACATATCGTTCAATTCTGTCATTCTCAATCCGCTGCTTTCCCTCACCATAAACTTGGATAAAGTCCGTAGATTTATCAATTTACCGATCCCAGAGGGAAGTTCTTGCAGCTGGTCTGTATTAGTTATGTCTAGATGATGCAGATTAATGAGCTTCACAATGCCGGCAGGCAACTTCGAAAGAGCACCGCAATTATACAAGATCAGCGTTTGTAAACTGCAGAGAGCATTCACAGATTCTGGCAAGGTTCTGATCAATGTGTTCGATAAATCAAGGTACCACAAGTGTTTTAACTTGTTAATTGCATTTGGCAGTTCACTAATGCAATAACCGTTCAAGGACAGCACCCTCAACCTTCTTAACTTTGACAGCAATTGGCATAGTAAATTCTTCCTCATATAAAAACCATGTGAGCTACCAGTCATATGAACCGGAAGAGGTAAGAAAGTCCTCACGCTTTGAGCTTTATGGAGTACCTTAAATCTTTTGAAAATATCGCTTCGATAACGACTGTAAGACACATGTCGAGCTCTTTGCATAGTCTCCAACCCATCCTCCAATCTGAAGCAGAATTCTCCAGCAACATACTGAGCTAGATCGTTGATGAGATCATGCATTACAAAGCGCGAGTTGACTATGGTCGATTGCTGAAAGAAAGATCTCGACAGCAGATCATCAAAGCATTTTGCACCCAAATTTTCCATTTTCTTTGTTCCCTTCAGTTGTTGCAAGAAACCTTCTGCCATCCATAGAAGAACTAACTCCTCCTTGCCAAACTCGTAACCTTTCGGAAATATTGAGCAATAAGCAAAGCACTGCTTCAGGTGCGAAGGCAGGTAATGATAGCTCAGCCTAAGAGCAGGAATAATACCCGTATGCTCTTCCGGTAAGTCCCATATCCGGCTGTGAAATACATCTTCCCAATCATCCTGGTTTACTTTAGTGTGCAAGAGACTTCCAAGTGTCTTCGCTACCAACGGCAACCCTTTACACTTCTTAACTATTCCCTCACCAATTGCTTTCAAGTCGGGATGGGAATCAAAGTTACTACTTCCCAATGCAAGCTGAGTGAACAACGGCAAACAACTTTCATATGACAACTCCTTCAGATAATAAGTTGCAACAGAACCTGAAATAGAAGAAACACCTCTATTGCGTGTAGTGACAACTATTCTACTCCCCGGAGCACCACTTGTAAAAGGACTGCAAAGAACATCCCAGCTATGGTAGTTCTCATTCCAAACATCATCAAGAATAATCAGAAATTTCTTGTCTGTTAACATATCCTGCAACCTACCCTGAAGCAAATTCAAGTTTGTGCTAACATTAACTTTCCTCTGAGTAACCGACTCGAGGATAGACTTTGTCAAACTCAAAACATCAAAATCATCAGATACACAAGCCCAAACTTTGAGATCAAAACAATCTTCAACTGTGTGATCATTATAAACAAGTTGTGCAAGAGTTGTCTTTCCCACTCCCGCCATGCCTATGATTGCAATCACACCGATTTTTCTATCATAATCCCTCATACAAAGCTCAAGAACACTCTCTTTATCCATTTCCCTACCGAAAACCCGAGCCTCATCAACTAAACATGTAGACTGCAATTTGCTTCTTACTTTACTAGATCTACATTCAAGATTTTCTCTCAATTCAAGGTCATTTTTCTCATCCGAAATTTCTTTCAATCTAGTTGAAATCCTCTTCATCTTAGACCCCATCCTAACTTTAAACATGGTACTACTTGGAAAGAAGCTACTGAAAAAAGATCCAAACTTGTTTAACTTACTTGTTGTCCAAGGTTCTTTAGTGGCGAATTCATCCAGTATGTCTTCAACGTCGTAAGCGAGGTCTCGAAGCTCGGATAACCAAATCTTGACAAAGTGGTTAGTGAGTTGCTTGTGTTCAGCATCATCAAGAACAGCATGGAGTTTGAGGAGTGTTTTCTCCCATTTCTTGAATTCAGAAAAAACATGGTGTTGTCCTGCTGCTGCATATTGGAGGAATTGAGGGGAAGATAACCTTTCTAATAGCAATTGTAAGGAAGCAGATAAAATTGCTTCTCCTATCACAGACATGATTTGTCTATGCCAATTTCAAGAATATGGATGAGGAAATTCACTTTCTACAAAGTGAATAACTTTTTAATTAGTTCAAATTCATGAGTGGACTAAAATTGACTTGTGAAGGTCAATGATATTTGTCCTTGACATTGACCTCAAGAAAGATGCCTAATTGAGTAGTTATGTAACATTTAAAACTGTATTATTAACTTCTAATGTTGACCGTTAAGTGTAATTGTACACATGATACGGATAATTTTGATAAACTTATTAAACAATAATTCATTAGCATATCCTCTCGGGTATTAAACTACATATTCATTATAAATGTGAGTCACTCTATTACTCGTGATGAGCAATAGGTTATAAATATAAGTAAAAGTGTGAAAAGAATTAGTATCTTCGTCTCAAAATGATAGACAATGAGCCTATTTTGTTTGTCAATAACATAGACATTTTGTTATATATTTTTAATTAATAGTTACGGGTCAAAGTGTAAAATAACTATTTGGTTCTCTTTTTTCTCAATTCAAGTATTTACATTTTAACTATCAATTAAAAATATAAAAATGAATATGTTGTTGGGCAAATAAAATAAGCATGTTGCTTATCATCATCCCGTTATTATATTAATTTCTAGAGAAATATAAAAAGAAATTATAAAGTAATCATTACTTTGCCTTCATCACCATTAGATCAAAATCCACTACCCTCATCTAATGGTGATAGAGGGCAAAGTAATGGTTACTTTGTAATAACAAAGTAACCATAAAAAAACCCTAAGTTATAAAGTTCAGTTACATCTAATTAAAGTCATTTTTGTTATTCAAATCCAATCCGTTATAAGCGGGCCTGGATGGGCCAGCCAAGCCCGTGAATAAGTGCAATAATCTATCATGAAGTTATTTATGTTCAATTAGTTCATTATTCTTTTAATTTTTTGAGGGACATTAGCTCATTATTTAAAATGATATTTATACTTTACACGCAAGAAAAGAAAAATAACAAACAAACACTCGGTTATTACAATTTACAAGGTTAAACAAACATAAAAAAAAAATCTACTAGATGCAACATATTTTGATATTTGCAAAGAAAACAAGAATTGTATTTTACGTCGGTAAAATTGCTAGTTTTGCTTGGTTTTAAGTGAATACGAATGTAAGCTCCTTTGCAGACCGGTAAGAGTACCATCTCTTACCTTTATTAGCAACAGAATAATTCGGGTCAGGATCGGGGCTTCGGCGTGTAATTTGGATTAAAACAATTCAACAAAATGGAGAGGTTGTTTATTAGGATCAACGGCATTCTCTATGTGGACTGTTCTCAATTTGAATTGATGAAAACATAGACCTTGCAGAGCAATTCATTACATTTCATCACAAAATTAATATTGACAGATTCAAGTCGGTAGACAACGACAAGATGTTCTCCAAGATGATGGTTCTTTCATCCTCCATTTCATTTCTTGTTTCTTGTATCTAAACAGTACAAGAGTGAAATCGAATATTGAAAGTATTAGGATTAGTGATTTATTGTTGCTTGGAAAATCAGCTTCCATTTTCGATGTTGGAGATACTAATTGAATACGAACTTGAGCAAAAGATATTCCAAGAAAGAAGAAGAATGCACGTCGGAAAAAGTTTAAAAACAAAATCGTTTTTCAGTCGGTTTTGAGGTGTCGGAGTAGAATTTATTTTTTCATCCGCACTAATCCCCGTTATGTTACATCTCTTCAGAGGAATCTGGAAATGAGCTTTTCTAAATCCCAAATGAGATTTAAAAAGGAGCTTTAATTAATAGTTAATTAGTTGAAATCATTTTCCTTTCGTCTTCCTGCAAAACAGCCTAATTATATGATACTTAAATTTGTTTCTTTGCATGAAACACGTGAACTTAGAATAACTTGTAATAACAGCATTATTTATTCTTGACAGATAAGACAACCAACTAACAAATCAAACTTGTGTCTGGAAAAATTCTAAAATCCTTTCGATTTGTAATTCTTGGGTTTATCTTTTTGCAGACATTTTGAGGTTGTTTACTTTCGTATGTACTTTTACGATAGTAAATGACAGTCATTTTTTCATCCGTTTTTAAAGTTGAGTAGTCATAACATTAGCACCTACAACATCGAGCAGTCAAATGTGTAAGTTGCCCCATAAATTTATTGCTGTTATATAAAAACAAATTGTGCATCATTCAGCAGTCTTTTCTTCTGTTGACCTCACAGAATACCTTCAAACAGTTGAAGGTTGTATACAGACCTGCAGTTCAGAAAAAGGTTGCAAAAGGTTAAACACAAAAAGGCAGAAAAATAAGGATATCACTCCAAATTGAATCAAAATTGTCGATGGTCTAACACTGTAAGAATCAGCGGTAATTCGAGAATGATACCAATAATACTCAAACAGAATCTAGAATCAAAGCATTGAAATTACTAGCCAATGCATATTTCTTCCAAACTGTAACGGCCAACTTTCTGAGCGCGTGTTCGTTTATCCATACAACCAAATCTGAAAGACATACCTGCTGGCATGTATTTTGGTCTGAAAGTACCGAATCTGTAAACAATAGTAAGCAACAGAAACGGATAGCTCACAGAAAAAGAGATACAATACAATCTACCAATATCACATACACTATTCATTTCAGAGTTAGAAATCACCCGCTGCCATTCCGGTTCCAGCATTCAAGCAATGGACTACATAACAATGATAATAGCAGTTGAAGGACGTAAACAGCACAGTTTTAAAGAACTGTCCGGGAAATTTGTGTACCTCCTGGCATCACTTTTGAATCTTTGGAAGCAATTCATACATGCCTCCAACACAAATGTGACCCTGGAAAATTCAGGGCGGGTTTATCAATAGTATTCTCTAGAACAGAATATTCATTGAGACGTTAAAACCACACCAATTTCAACCAATGAAATCTTACTTTGAGCAAAGAAAACTAGTTCTGATGCTCACATACACTACTTAACTTTTCCATGTACAACAGAGACCAAAAATCTCCAATATCTTAATGAAATATCAGATTAGCCATCCAGTCAGACATGGTCAAAGAATTTCGGTTTTTTGTTCTTCACTGACGTTTGCCAATTCAGAGATTGCAGTTCTAGTTACCAGATTATTCTGGCAAAAATTTGGAATGAAGCATATAGAGAAAATGTAATGGTAGAACATAGGGAGAAGCATTTTAATTAGGGAGAGGCTGCTTAACATTTAACACAACAGTTAGCAAGAAAAAAGTAATGTCGTGACAAGGATTCTATGTAATTTCCGAATACAAATATTTGAAATAATCAAAGCAGATTGAACAGAAGTAATAAGCTGAAAAATGTATCAACATTTAAATTGGTTCTTACATTGATATGAAGTCATGAGAAAAATACTCCAAAAGAATGCACAAATCGAGGACTCTAATTAGCTACTGCTACCTAACATAAACGCTTGATCTAGAAGAACTCAAGTTCCTTAGCTCCAACAAATGTTCATCATTTGAAACATTAAGTGACATACGAAGATTCGTCAACATTCCTTCTTGTTCCCAATTTAAGGGCCCAGAAGCAAACAATGCCTCTAGAGTGCAGCGGTAAGCATGCAACTCTAGACTATGGATTCTTACAGCTACATTAACTCCGACAGAGGGGTGACGTTTACGTCTTCCCTCTTCCCCGTAAAAGGATTCAGCATCACTATCTTCATCACAGCTATTACCAACTAAAGCAGGACTACAAACTTTACTCGGGCTATTACTAATAACACTACAGCTACCAACTGAGCATTCATCAATATCAGATTCATAACGTTCCGAGCTTCTTGCATGAAAAGACTCGACAATAGGAGAAGTACGCATGTAGGTTTCACCAAAGCATTGCTGTGGGTAAACAGCAGCATCTACCTTTTTCAGGAATAAAGCAGAGCATCTTGACATCACTTCTCGGGGCTCACCCTTTTTCTCCATTGCTCTAACTTTTGAGGCCTTCCCATTGGATGATTGAAACGGGGATGCTCGCTTCAGTGTTCTATCTGTCATGACACAAGAATGCTGGAAACCAGTGGTGTTTTCAACTGTGAGACAATTTTCTGCTGCTGGAGGATGAAGTATTGGGGTAGTTATCTTCGGATCAGAACTTAACGCTACAAGTCTATTCGCCCTCGAATCTTCCATGTTTCGAGATCCCTGAAAATGATTGCCAGCACAAAAGGAAAATATTAGGCAATATGGAAAACTTTACGCCCAATAGGCAATAACCTCAAGCATTCCATTGCAGCACATAATTAAATGAGTACACAAGCATAGAAACAAGCAAAATACAATCTTCACTCAATTGATTGATTCAAGTCAATCACACACCCTTTAGGATGCAATGCATCTCTCCTAATTATGATAAGTGGTGTATAATAGAAATCAAACTTGAAATTTTTCCTACTAAAGTCAACTTTAATCGAAGCCGCTGCCATGATTGCACAGGCAGGGAAATGGACATCGGAGACACTTTCTAACCTTCACAATAGCCTTCAAACTAAAAAAAAACACTACTAAAGAGGATTCCCCGTGCATCATAGAACCACCAGTTGGGGTTTCACAGCAAACACTAAATTTTAGCCTATATACTAAATTTTCTAAACAAGCTCATGTTTAACAAGTCAATCAGACATCTGCCACAATCTGCTAACTGGCTATCATCATCATCATCATCATCATCATCATCATAATCATAATCATAATCATGTAATACTTTTAGTTTTAGCCATAATGTACTAGTCAAAAGCTAGATCACCCGAAAAAACCACAAAATATACACGAAAATAAAACAAACATGAACTCACTCACCTTTCCAATCACAACCCATTGACCATCTTGCCACAATTGCCGCACCCTAATCTCAAATCTCCCCACCCGAACTTCCTTGGAACACCCAATCAACTTAACCACATACCAATCCAATCCAAAAACCTTCAAAACCGCGGCAGTCTTCCAACAAAAACCCTCAAACACCTCCACCAGATCCCCGGGACTCCAACAATCATCCAAAACCGGAGGACAAGGCCTAACACACTTTTCCAACACCTCCACCACAAGATCATCCTCATCATAATCATACACAACACTGAAAATGTGGCCGTCGATGGAGACAATCTCCGCAGACCGCCACACCCCGAAACATCCGTGGTTTCGGGTGATCACCTCCACTTTAGTTCCTTTCTTGAATCTCATGATGCTGACTATTGTTTGTTTATCTCCAAATTGGAATAATAAACAAACAAAAAAACTGCAAGAGAGAATGAAATTAAAGTGAATCAGATTAAATTCAAACTAAACAAGAATTCACATTGCAGAAAAAGTTTGAAGCTTGGCTAAAACTGAGGTACAATGGATTGATTAAGAGTAAATAAAGAGATTAAATTATGAAAAATAAGTAACAAAAATTAAGTAAGATAAAATTACAAAGATAGCATAATGAAATTACCTTGTGATGGAATTATTGATCGAGCGTGTTCTTGAGAGGAATTGTTAGAGAAGGAAGACACAGAAATATTAGGATTAATAAAAATTAAACGTGGATTTTAAGTTTTAATACCAACCAGAGGAACAGGGAAGAGTGCGCATTGCACCCCATCTATTTTCCACCTAATTTCTTGTTGGTTGGGGGTTTTTTATTTATTTTTTACTACAAAATGCCTCTAAAGTTGTTATTCAAGAACTTTTTTTTTTAACTCTTTAAGTTTTTAAATGTTACAATTGAGAGTTTAATAAAAACCAGTAGGCGCTTATAAGATGATTGAAGATTTTTAGAAGTGGAAGTATATTTTTGAGATAGTCGGAGATGAGTCAAATTTTGAGCACTTGAGTGGTTTAACTGGTTTAGTCAGAATTTTCATTTTCAATACAGAGTTTAGACGATCAAAGACGTCTTTCGTTTAAAACAATAAAATTGATGAACTATAGTAATTTTAAAGATCATTGAAAAATATATATAGTATTTTATTGTTGTGTTTCGTACCAATTGCACATCTTTTTGCTATTTTACTTCCAATTATATGATTTTATATGTTTTGCAATCTCAAAACAATATAAAATGCTTTTAAATTTATTGAATATTTAAATTATAATTTATTTTTTTAATACATACAAAACGATGTGTTAACTTGTTTTAATTTTTTCTTTAAACTCCTTTTTCTTTATGTATATGCACGTGTTTTTTTATTTGACTATGGTAAGTTATAAATGCGGTGGATAACACATGATCTATGACTAACACTCCATTTATTTTAGTGTTTCGGTAAATTTTGTGCATGAAAATAAAAATATAGTATGCTACCACATGAAAATTTTTGTCTTGCTCATTTAATTTAGAATATACAATATTTATATATCTTATGTAAATCATAGATCGATAACTGATAAATTATAGCGACAATCGAAAATCTGATCACGAGACACTAATGATAATAGTGCCAAGCAAATGTTATGGATGGGGAGGGTATGCTAGGTTTAAAATATCGGAAATGCTTTAATCTTTTTTAATGGAGTAAATTATTTTTCCTACTATTTTTTAATAAGAATTTGCAGTTAACTTCTTTTAAATTCGTCGAATATTTAAATTATAATTTTTTTTTTAATACATACAAAACGTTGTATTAACTTCTTTTAATTCTTTCTTTAAACTCTTTTTTCTTTATGTATATGCACGTGTCTTTTTATCTGACTATGGTAAGTGATAAATGCGGTGGATAGCACATAATCTATGACTAACACCCCATTTATTTTAGTGTTTCGGTAAATTTTGTGCATGAAAAAAATTATAGTGTTCTACTACATGAAAATTTTGTCTTGCTCATTTAATTTAGAATATACAATATTGTATATTTTACTGTTAACTATATATCTTATGTAAATCAGAGATCGATAACTGATAAATTGTAGCGACAATCGAAAATCTGATCACGAGACACTACTAGTAGTTGTGCCAAGCGAATGTTATGGATGGGGAGGGTATGCTAGGTTTAAAATATGGGAAATGCTTTAATCTTTTTAATTGAGTAAATTATTTTTGCTACTGTTTTTTAATAAAAATTTACAGTTAACTTGTAATATATTTCATGTTAAATTATTTTTCTAACGTAACAAATTAACACCGCAATGATGAAAATAATTATTCTACACAAAAATAGACATGGGAGACTAAATGGAGAAATTCACCAATAATAAGTGAAATTTATTCAATTGTTAACTTAAGGCTCTTAATTAAACCATCTATAATTCAGAAAAATTAGAAGGACCATGTATAATAAAGTTATTCTTACATAAAATATTTTGAGGATTTTTTTTGCAAATTATTATTATTATTATTATTACTATTATTATTATTATCTGTTTTTTTATATATTATTATTATTATTATTATTATATGTTTGGTGCAGCTTGCAAGTCACCCAATGATGTAATTTAGCTTTATTATATTTTCCCCTTTAGCTTACATAGAAAATATCCTCAAATTTGATGCCCATCTTCTTGGGGTTATGCAATTCCTTATAGGCAAGAAAAATCGAATTGATCGGATAATAATTTTGCTTCTAAGTGAATAAATAATATTTAATTCATAAAGTTTTTAAATTTTTTGTGCTTAGAACATACCAATTGATTAATTTGGTCAACAATTTAGCTAATTATTATACAACAGTATTGGCACTTTTAAAATGATATTTAGTTCAAATATCTAATCATTGCATTGTGCATATCAATGATAATCTTAAAATTATATGAACTGAATCTCTATCACATATATTCAAATAAATTTTGAGAGTCATTAGTTTTGCACAATAGTTTAACTTTATAATATTTGAATAAATGTTTAAAAAATAGTAGGGAAATATACATTTTACCTTTAAATTTACTTATAATATGTTTAATTAAAAAAATTGTTGTTTTTTAGAGGCATCTTGTTTCTTTCCGAAAAACTTACTTGAAGGGTCAATTTTATTTAAAACGAACGTTTAACTCTCCCAAACTTGCTCAAATTGTTACACACATCAATTTAAATTAACTTGTATTTCCGCATGTGGTTTTAAGAATTAATCAATACCATTTTAAATAAATTCAAGGAAACTAACGAAAACATTTTTAAAGTGATCGATATATAATGGAGCTGATAAATACAATGTGATATGATATATTTGGGAATTGGCAGAAAATAACAAACAGCTTTATTCCAATAACATGGATGTTTCATGCTGTCTATTTCTGTCTCTTTAATTCTTAAATAACAGACATAAATGATATAGATAGAAAGTAACAACAAGACAATTTAAAAGTGTATATGTTCCAAAATTTCTGCAACAGAAAACAATCCTTTACAGTTTCTATTATCAATATCCCTTTCTTCTACAAAATACAATGGAAAGTCGTCAATGGAATCTTTCCGTTTAAAATACAGTGCGTAGAGTAATAATCGAACTTGAATTAACATTCTTCCCTTTGAAGTCAACTTTAATTGGTACGAGTTGGGAATTTCCTCGACTAAAACCATACTATAATAAGAACATGTTCTCCGGTCCGGCACTGTACTTGTAATATCAACCCCCGACTAACAAATCTATTAGACATTTCTTGTATCATATGTTAACACACTCATCATCATCATCTAAGGTTAGATATAATCCTCGTAGGTTTAGTCGAGCAAACAGGACCAATGTACTGCTTTTGCCGGGTTCTCTCTAATAAGCATTAAACAAATCAATGGCCGGGTTTATTTTCATTCAGTAAGCTGTAAAAGCAATCAGTAAAAAGCTCTCCCAAACCGGAAAAACAGGACACTCTTCACGTTCATGTCAGAGGGTACCTAATTCGTCCAGACAGAAGCATATGCCGAGTGACCCCTGACTTACAGAGCTACTAAATTATGGCTCTTCAGCTTCATTTTGCGGCATAAAAACCCTTCAACTTTACATTCATGACCCCTGAATTGTAGCTACTAAATTGCATCCCTTGTTCAACAGGAGAAGATTACGTCTTCATCGCAGAAGCGAATAATCCTTGGATTCCTCATGCATACTCCGGGACATGGCAGTCTGACACCATAGTGTTAAAGATGAAAGGTGCACTAAGGCATTAGAGAGTCCAGGAGGCTTGGCAAAATACACACATCTGAGCGGCACAAGGCGCACTAAAGAAAAATAATACATAATATTATAAATAACAGCAATTAACACTTTTAAAATGCAAAAAATAGTGAAATACCAAATCTGCAAATCATATCAAAATTATCCATAGCATGAATTCCCAATTTAACTATTAACTAACTCTTCCATAAAACCTCCCAATAAGTTCCAGATTTAAAGACTAAAAGACTAGTAGTTTAAACTACTTCTCATCAAGACTAAAGTCTCCATAAACCCATATTCATCACTAATCAAAGTCATCACCACGACTACCATCTTCAAGGTTCTCAATCTACAAAGTCAGATTTTTCTTTCTCCTAATCTGTCAGAACTGTAGGAGTTTCTATCCCGATCACTAGAAGATGAGGCTTTAGCCTTCTTCTTTTGTCTAGGCCTAGCACTTGACGTAGAAGTATTCATGATAATTTTTTGTATTCTAGTATGATAAGCATTTTCTTCAACCATAGACGATATAGATAGGAAAAGGTTGAAACTGAAACAGCCATTAACTAACTTGGAACCCCAAGGAAAACTGTTTGGATCATAAAATTTGGGTTCCAGCAAGTCACTATGCTCTCAAAGGCACGTGAGTCCGTCTTTTGACATCTCAGGTAACATGCTTGGAGCCTAGTGCCCTTTGAGCCAGATGCGCGCCATTGATAACGATGTTATGGCATAAAGTTCCTATACCCAAAGAGTATTACTTTCTTGAGCATTGTTATGTATAACTGAGCCTATGGTTCGTACCCGTTCCTTCTCAAATACAGGAAAGTGGCATGAAAAATGTAACAGCTAAATCAAAAGTAAAACCATCAGAAAGTTATGCGAAAAGATCAAAGTGTAACTGACCTTCAGAAGGAGATGACGAAAATTTGTGCAGTTATGATGTACTTCTCTTGGCACAGGCGAAGTAGTGGAACTAAGTCGGCACGAAAGCTCGACTAGCCATTCAAACAGATGAAACTTTTGGAAGAGAATTCCCATCTCTGACTTCTCCATTTACGAGAATATCGTAAGTAGTTTCATCAGGTTCAAGACCTCTATCCAGCATCTCACTATGCAACCGAAATGCTTCTTGTAAATTTCCAGCTTTGAAGTTCCCAGATATTAGTGTATTATAAATAAGAACATTAGGTCTCACACCCTTCCTCTCCATCTCTTCCATAATCTTTTTGGCATTTTCCACTTCTCCTTTTCTGCAAAGACCACTAATCAAAACAATGAATATTCTTACATCAGGCATGATACCCTTGGCAAGCATATCCGAATAAAGATCCGATGCGGGGAGCAACTTTCCCTCTTTTAACAATCCGTCTATCAGTGTAGTGTATGTTTGCAAATGACATGGAATCCCCTCGTTCAGCATTCTCTTATGCAAGAGGAGTGCTGCTTCCATGTTGTTAAGATTCTTGTAGCCGGTAATCATGCTGCAGTAAACTACTGCATTAGGAGATAACCCTGCATCGACAAGTTCTTTAAACAGCTCACTTGCAGTTCCCATGTCTCCATTTTTGCAGAATCCATCTATTAGAGCACCATATGCAGTAACATCAAGTTCAAGGCCCTCATTTTTCATCTCATTCCGCATTTTCATAGCAAGATCGAAACTTTTATTCTTACAGAATCCATTAATTAAGGTTGTAAAAGTGATGACGTTTGGATAAACTCCACACTCGCACATCTCATTGTAAACAGACAAAGCAGAATTAACAGAGCCTTCCTTTACAAAGCCGTCTATTACGCTATTGTATGTTAAACAAGATGGCGCGAAGCCCTTGCCAACAAAAGTTGTCAGCATATCCCGTGCCTCAGATGTCCGTCCGACTTTGCACAACCCGTTAATTACGGTATTGTAAGTGAAATCTGATGGGACAATGTTCTCATCCCCCATTTGGTCGAACAACTCAAAAGCATGCTCCGAATCTCCTTTCTGAAAATATCCATGCATCAAAATAGAATATGTAACCACATTAGGTTTTAAGCCCCTAGTAAGCATCTCTGAAACGAGAGCAGATGCTTGATCCAAGTTGCCTTGCCTACAATGGCCGAGAATCATGGTGTTGTACGAAACTTCAGTAGGAACCACGCCTTTGCTCGCCATCTTTTCCCATAAATTACATGCCTCACTCGTCTTACCCTCTTTACATAACCATGATAAGAACGAATTATAAGTGAAACTATTGGCAATACCACACTCAATAGCCTCATCAAATAACTTTGTCGCCTCTTCAACCGACTTCCCTTTTAGAAATCCCCGGATCAAGGAATTCATGACAAAGACAGTAGGGCAGATGCCCCCGTTTTTCATTTCAATGTAAAGTTCATAAGCTTTATCCATATTCCCACTCTTGCAACACCATTCAATTATAACTGCATAAGTAACCTTGTTTGGACTCGGTCCATTCTTATTCATTTCATAAAACAACTCCAGAGCATTATTCAGCTCGCCTTGTACGCAAAAACCTTTCACCATCGAAGTTGCCGCCACCACATTCATCTCCTTCCCACATCTCACCATCTCATCCTTAACCTTCAACGCCTCCACCATATTCCCTCCCTTCACAGAAGCCAAAATAACACTAGTAAACGTACGCTCGGACGGTACCCACCCCTTCCCTCTCATCTCCATCAACAACTCGGAAGCTAAACCAACATCAAGCTTGTTACAGAACGCCTGAATAACAACACTGTACGCTGCAGCATCGAGTTTCACCCCTCTATCCACAGCCTCCCGGAAAAACCTCACCGCTTCATCATCTTCCCCCTCTTTCATACTCGCACGCAACATCACATGGACAGTAACACAATTACCATAAACCCCTTTCAAACTCATCTTGTCATAAACCTCACGAGCCTCGAAAATCATGTTATCCTTAACCAATGCAGTCAATAGCATATTGACAGCCCGAACCTCAGGAACTACATCACATTCTATCATTCTACCAAAACTATCAAACCCACATTTTAACTTGTTAGCTCTAACATAACTATTCAACAAATAACTGTACAGAACCCGTAAATTCGAATCAAAATCGAATATTTTTCTACTCTCGTGTAAGTTATCAACAAAAACAGAGGGATTGGGAGCCGAATTACCCGAGTCACCGGAAACGATTCGATTGAGGAAGTTGCGAGCTTGTACAAGAGTATCTGAACAAGTTGACAGAATATGGAGCAGAATGCATAAAGAATCAAGGCCCCAAACAAAGCCACGGCGTTCCGAGTGAAGGAAGTAATTGAAAGCTGATTTAGGGTTGTTTTTGTGGGCTAATAGGTTGGTGATTGCATTAGATTGTGCTGGGATTTTTGATAGTGGGTTGTCTGTGAATTCTGCGTGTTTGGATTCCGGGAAAGTGGGTTTTCCGGGAAAGTGTGATATTGATTGATTTTGGAATTGGGTTTGTGAAGATAGATGTTTAGAGTATGTGATGGAGCGAAAGAGGAAGAGATCAAGTGGTGAAGACACCATTGATCTCATTTCTTTTTTCTTTTCTTTTTTTTCTTTTCTTTTGGGGTTTAACCTCTGAGCTAAAACCCTGTTAACGTTCAACTGTTCATGCTTGTGCAACAGAAAAGACTATTATGCCCTTCACCACAAAATTTCTTACTTCTGAAAAATCGCGTAATTAAGAGTGACTGACCAAATTAACATTGCCAGTGACTGACCAAATTAACATTGCCAGTCACTGACTGAGTATTTTCAATCAACCATTTTCGGGGGTAGAAATCATGAATTGCGGGAGAAGCGGACACAGTAAAAGTACCGAAATTGTCAAATTTAGTTAATATTTAAAAATATCAACTGTATTAAGAGTTTTTGGTTTTGAAATCGTCTGACTGACCAAATTAACATTGCCAGTGCCATTTTCGGGGGTAGAAATCATGAATTGCGGGAGAAGCGGACACAGTAAAAGTACCGAAATTGTCAAATTTAGTTAATATTTAAAAATATCAACTGTATTAAGAGTTTTTGGTTTTGAAATCGTCTGACTGACCAAATTAACATTGCCAGTGACTGACCAAATTAACATTGCCAGACCAAATTAACATTGCCAGTGACTGACCAAATTAACATTGCCAGTCACTGACTGAGTATTTTCAATCAACCATTTTCGGGGGTAGAAATCATGAATTGCGGGAGAAGCGGACACAGTAAAAGTACCGAAATTGTCAAATTTAGTTAATATTTAAAAATATCAACTGTATTAAGAGTTTTTGGTTTTGAAATCGTCAGGGGCGGAGCGTCTGCAGTTTCCATCTCTACCATGGTGGAAACGTAGAGATGTCTGCAGTTTACGTTTCCACCATGGTAGAGAGGAAAACTGCAGAAGTCTCCATGCAAGAGACACCACCAGAGGTGAGAACATCTGCAGGAAACGGCCTCACCATAATAATCAGTCTTGACACTCCTCACAAATTTGATTATTTTCCATATTCTGCGCTCGAAATATCACCAAGATGGTCGCCATGACTTTTAAAATAGAGCACCAAATCAATTAATCGTCATGAGTAAGGTTTAAGCACCCACTGGTCACCAAAAAAACTAAACTGATTCTCTTAGAATAAAGACTGTCAATGAATCTTGAGGAAGCATATCATAACATAATAAGAGTAGCTTCATTATCTGCATACATTATAAGATACACTTTCTCAACTTCGTTTACATACAACAAAATCTCATCCCTTTCCGGAAGTAAATGTCTCAAACAATTGATACAAGAATTTGCAGTGATCAGCTTCCTAATACTGATCTAATCGGTACAGTTTACTGAGATTTAGAGACTTGGTATGCGCATATTGTGATTGCCTGCTGAATGTGGGGAGAAAAGAGCAAAACTAAGCGAGCCCCCACGAAAAACTAGGGATGAAATTCTACTTGAGCATAATGCGTTCACGACTTCCCATTGGTAGAATGGTGTTTTTAAGCTCAAAAATCACACAGGCTGAGCAAATAGGTTCTGTAGTAAAGGAGCAACCACCGCGATGCTTAAACTATTTCCGAGTAGTGCATAACTACATGAAGCAAACAACATTACAAGATACATAAGATGAGGCAAAATACCGATTCATAAGAAAAATGGCGGAAAGAGATCATAAGAGACAATCATGTACCGTTGTCTAAGGCTTATTTGCTCTGGAAAATGAAAGTCATCAGGGAAGGAATGCAAATTAGCTACCTACAAAAAAAAAACCGTACTGTTTTGTCAGCAAAATATCGAAATAAAACAGAACATGAGTAAAGAGATATACGCAAACTCTGCACACCTCCCTGGGGGTAAAATATCTTAGTCCTTGCTCCTTCAATGAAGATGTTTTAATGCCAGCCCCATCCCTCAGCTGCAAATAACAAGCTTAGGATCAAAATCCAAGCGTAGGCAACAAGTACACGAAGGTTTTGAATGGGATCATACCACGACAGTTGCCAAGAGCGATCCAGTGCCTTTCACGTATCTGTAATAGCTCTTCGTAAAACAGCAGCATCTCTTCGAATCCGGATACACGATATCTAAAGTTCATCAAGATTTTATAATAAAAGACTATTCATAAAAAATAAGTCCATCTCAAAAGAGTCACTACTGAAAAGAAGCAGACAGAAGAAGGTTACCCATTGCACTTCCCCATCTCTCTATCAAGTTTGACGGGACAAGATACTGATCTATCGTGTTTCCTTCAATATTCTCCACGTCTCCAGTAGAAACACTGGTAGTTGCAACAAAATCAGTTTCTGCATCTACATAGCTAATAGAATTCTTGAATTCAAGAAAATTTTCCACTGGCTCACATGACTTGAGCATTTGATCCCAGTTCTCTGTTGGTTGATCACACTCATCTACAACTGAATTCTCGGTGCGCCCAAATAATGGGTCTAAAGACGAAAGAATGTGATGATTGAAGACTTTGTTCTGAAAGAATAATGGTTTTCTTTTTGCCTGGACAAAAAAGAAGATGAGAAGGTATAAATTCTAGAAAGCATATGGTTTCATTTTATATTTTCCATTTCCAGAGATGAAAAATAATTAGTTAATATGGAAACTATGATTGCATAATTTTTATGTTTAACCATTAAAGGAATCTTAAAGCAGAAGACAAATAATGGTTTTGTGTACTGAAATGTATCTTGAATATCTCAAAAAGCTTCAGATACATGCAATTACTTGTTTCAATCAGATTACATAGATTCTAGATGCCTAAAATCTATTATCTAAACAAACTCTTAAAGACATTCAAAATGTACAGATTACAAAATGCTTTATAACTTCAGGTAAAAAACTTCATAATGCCAAAAGTGATGGAGAGAGTGAAGTGTTACCAAGCAAAAATAACGTGGTCTGGAGTAGGGCACGCCAAACTGCAACGGGCTCAAAATGAACTCTTGAGTAACAAAATCAGACTTCGCTAAGATCTCTATCATATTTAATCGTGTATCAGATGTCTGCAATCGAGGAAAAATGATAAGAGGAATATGCAAAACAGTCTTGCTCAGTACATAACATACAAATTAATGTATGAACTCACCTCAAATCCAACAACATTTTCCACAAACAACAAGGAAGGAGGGTGCTTAGCCTGTGGTATAAGTTCAAGAATACTGAGGAAAGATAACGCCCGAGCATCACCTGAATGCTTTTGAAGACCTAATCAGAAGATTACAATGAACTTGTCAGAAAGCCAGAATAGTCTACAAAACAGTAAGGAGGGTGAAAAATAAATTTGACCTTGTCGAGTGTAGGGTTGACAAGGAGGTGAAAGAAGCCATGCATGTGCCCGGTAACTGTCGAGATCAGCAGCAGTCAGACTCTGAATATTACCCTATGGTGCTCCAAATATTCAAAGTTAGTAATCCTAATTTCGAAATAATGGCTACAACTATATGAAAATAAAAGGAATACAAGGCCAATTAAGTAATCTCCTACTAGTGAAAAGCTGAACGCTACTTAGCAAATGATTTGAAACAGGCATTTGCACCACTATTTCCAATATATGATGTCCACGCTTCGATAACAGAAGCACATATTCTTACTGAAGTACTTGCTCTAAAAATGGTCAACAAATCAACTAAGGAACTAACAAGAAAACAAAACCTGCTCGTTTTTACTAGGGGATAAAGTACAAATTTAACCACATGGTCATTGAGGATAAAAGATTTAGATTCACAGTGTAAAACTGTGTAATTTTAGCACTATTATTTTGTGTATAGAGCTATTTCAGGCTCCATTGACAATAGATCCAACAAAAATAAATTTTCCATTAATTTGGTTCCATGTCTACACCACCTAAGTTGCAAATTAGCCCTACACTTAGGGGACAAAAGATTTAGAATCCACGTATGAAAATGTGCAATGCTAGCACTAACATTTGGTTTCAAGCGGACGCCAAATGGAACTAAAGTAGCCCAATCATAAAACATCCAAATGCGCTCTACCATTTAATAAAGTCTGATCAAGGCATCAACACAACGCTGATTCTAACACACGGTTTATACGTACTATTAATCATAGGACTATTTTAGTACTTCACCCACCTCTAACTGAATGTCCAGAACTCTAAACAAGCAAATAAGCAAAGCTCTCAAAATACTGATACGTATTTAGGGGACAATAGATTTAGAATCCACGTGTGAAAATGTGCGAAGTTAGCAGTAACATTTGGTTTCACGTGAACGCCAGTAGAGCTTAAGTAGTGCAACCGCGAAACCAAATTAACGGGAAATGCACTCTACCCTTTAATGGAGTCTGAAATTACTCCATCAAAAGAAAACTAATGCTAACACTGCACAGTTTTATGTGTACTAATAATCAAAGGACTACCTTCTGTACTCCACCCCTTTGTATTGAATGTCCAGAATTCTAAGTTTCTAACAAGCAAATAAGCAAAGCCCTCAAAATTACAGATTCTTAAAACTTCACTAAGCGATTATACTATGCATCAGATCAGAAGGAGAAAAACAAAATGTCTGACAAACAAGAAACCAAATAGAATTCAGAAATTCATAGTACAAAAACACAGAAACTACTAACCTGATAAGGACGATGGCGAAAATTGAACTGGTAAACATCATTAGCTATGTTATTAATGTCAAAAGCTTCCACCACTTTAGCATTAACACCAGCCTTCTCCAGAGAATACCTCTACAAAATCAACACCAATAAACATCAGTTGAACTATTCATATAAAGAAGGCCTAAACCATATGCACGTCCCTAAAGTTGTCCAAAAAGGTCATTTTAGTCCCTCAATTTTGGGGACGACCTATTGAGTCATTCAACTATCAAAATGTAAGCTACTGAGTCTTTCCACTATCAAAATGTGGACCTATTAAGTTTTTATTCGATGATGTGGCACTGAGTTGACAAGTGTAAATAATATTAATTTTAATGTCAATTCAGTGTCACGTCATCGAATAAGTACTCAATAGGTTCACATTTTGATAATTGAAGGACCCAATAGGTCGTCCCCAAAGTTGAGGGACTAAAATGACTTTTTTTGACAACTTTTAAGACGTGCGTATGGTTAAAGCCTATAAAAAAAGCTGTATCTGAAATTGTGCAGATAAATAAAAGAAGAGAAAGGGTCTATACCATGCCACCAATACCACTGTAAAATTCCAGCACTCGCCATGGCTCCTCTTCCTCTTTCACTAAACCCTCCATCCTTCTTTCTTTTTTTTCAACAGCCTACCTTTAGGAGAAGAAGTTTGCATTTCGCATAAACGCGCCGTTTTACTATTGGGCTGGGACCTTCATTAGAGTTTGGCCCATGGGCTGTTACTAGTTTTGTCGCTGAAAATGATTAATGGCATCGAAATTCCGTTCGCTACCAAAGAAGTAAATAAAACACCATGCATATTATTATTCCCATAGTTAATAACGAAAGAAAAAGACAGTAACTATGTAAAGCTAGAATCTTTGGTATCACCATAGCTTCTGCTTGGATTCATCGCTCAACAATCTTCTTCAACAAACATAAAATCACTACAAACAAATATGATACTAATGAAAGCTAATCGTTACAATCAATTCAAATCTCCAAATTATAAACCCCCAAAAACCCAACTTCATTTCCCAAATCTAACCAAACATGTCCGCCGGAGCTCCATCTCCCTTCTCCGATCTCCCGGGCGGTCTCTCTTTCGACGAATCAACCCCACCATGGATGAGCAAAGCCGACAACTCCTGGCAACTAACCGCCGCCACCCTCGTCGGACTCCAAAGCATCCCGGGTCTCGTAATCCTCTACGGCGGCGGCGTCAAGAAAAAATGGGCGGTTAACTCCGCCTTCATGGCCTTCTACGCCTTCGCGTGTGTCCTATTCTGCTGGGTTCTTTGGGGGTACCGGATGTCGTTTGGGGAAGAGCTCGTGCCGTTTTGGGGGAAGGCGAATGTGGCTTTGGATCAGAAGTTTTTGTTCGAGCAGGCGTTTTTGGGGAAGTTTCCGACGGCGACGATGGTGTTTTTTCAGTCAGTTTTTGCGGCGATCACGTTGATTTTGATCGCCGGGGCGTTGCTAGGGAGGATGAATTTTTATGCCTGGATGATATTTGTGCCGTTGTGGTTGACGTGTTCGTATACTTTTGTGGCGTTTAGTATATGGTGTCCAAGTGGGTTCTTGTTTAAGAAAGGGTTGATTGATTATTCCGGCGGCTATGTTATTCATTTGTCTGCCGGAGTTGCTGGTTTCACCGCCGCTTATTGGGTAAGTTTTTGTAGTTTTGGAGGGAAATGATAATAACCAAATTGAAATGAAATGAACCAAAACCGAACCTAACCGAACCAATGTATGCTTTTAATTGAAATTGAATTGAACCAAAACCGCATCAAAGCTTCCGTTATTTTTCGCCAAAAAAATTAGTCTAAGTGGTGTGACATTCATAATTTGCTTTAAAAGGTTACTTTATAGATACTTGTAAACTCTAATCAAGGTTTTTGTTAAAATAAAAAAGGAGAATACATTACTTTTCAAAATATAATTGGTTTAACCAAATTCGAACCAAGATATATATATTAGGAGAGATTTAGTTTAGAAGTCCAAATCTCCACAATTATTTGAATTTCTTTCCTATATAGTCATCGAGTATAATAAAATTTGGTTGGCTATAATCGAACAAACTGATAAATTTTTGTTCGTGGTTTTTTTCGCTTATGTAAAAGTTATATATGGTCTTTAACATGTTTTATTCAATGCATTTTGAGAAAGTATGCGATTTGAATTTTAGGCTTACTAATACTTATCAGTATTTAAATTTCAATTCTAATTTCATTTCAATAAATATATTTCAATTAGTTTAATAATTTTATGTTCAGGTTGGATATCTTAATTATAAAGAACATGGCTAACTACAAAATCGGTTTAAGTATTTAATTGCACCGATGCACAATGTCTTTCTGTTGGGGTTGAAGCAATTTATGAAATCAAATCGAAAAAAAAAATTTATTTAGGGATTTGTTTATATTTTGATCCGAGTAACTTCATTATTAAAAAAAATATAATTGGTTGTCAGTTAGGTTATTTAAACAAAATGGTGCTAAGACTAATTACATGATACCAAAATACTTATTTATAAGTGTTACTTTTTTTGTTTTCCATCTGGTATCCGACATCACATTGGACCAATTAATTCGGATTCGATACGGGTCTAAGAATTATGGTATTTAAACCTCTCTCAAACGCCATTGTGAGGTATTTATCAAGCGCAGACTCGTGCTACCACTACGCCAACCAACAATTGGCTTATACTTGTGTTACTAATAGGCAGTTATGAAAAAACTGCATACTATCTTGTGTTACTGATATGCTGTTTTTTCATACCCATTTCATATTTATCGTAAAAATTTATTTTGTCAAAAAGAAAATACACAATTTTATAAATTGTTAACATATTATTGTAATGAAATTTTGGCTACCCAACATCTAATCACTAAGTAGAACTCGATAAAATGTTGTAAAAAAAAAATAGATTCGAGAAAATAAAACAAATATTTGGTTTGGTTAACCAAACGAAATTATCCCTTTTTTATTTATTGAAAAACTGAAAATCCTCAACTTAATGTTTGATGTTTTTTACTTAATTTTTCCAGGTTGGTCCTCGTCTAACAAAGGACAGGGAAAGATTCCCTCCAAATAACATAATTCTGATGTTATTTGGAGCCGGGTTACTATGGATGGGATGGACCGGATTCAATGGAGGCGACCCTTATTCAGCAGGCTTAGATGCTTCTTTAGCCGTCTTAAACACCCATGTTTGCACTGCTACAAGCTTGCTTACTTGGCTTTTATTAGATGTCATGTACTTCAAAAAAGCTTCTGTTATTGGAGCTGTTCAAGGCATGATTACTGGTTTAGTCTGCATTACCCCTGCTGCTGGTTAGTACTCCATCTCAAAATTCACTTCCAATTTGATCAACTAGTTTCTCGATAAATAGTGCGAAGCTTGCTTCTAAAAATGGCTAGCATGATTAAATATTCACAATTTTTACAGATATGTTATGTTGTTTAAATTATTGCTTGGTTTAGTTTAATTAGTGGTGTTTGTTTTTTGTTGTTGTTTGTAGCGGTCCCTTATATATTTACTGATTCTTTTTCTAAAATAATTTAATGTATGTTTTTCAATTTAATCAAACATTTTTTATATTTAAACCACGTTAAGCTACAAAACATGAGAATGGACCAAACATTAATATTAGATGTCCAATCGGTGTGGAATATATTATCAGTTTAATTTGTTTAACATTTCTTCAAAAATTAATCTAAGAATGACAATGTTAGGGAGGTCAATTTTAGCAGTATTGTAATCAATGATAGAAAAGATTTTGAGCAATGATTTTTCATGAGATATGTCGATTTGAGATTTTTATAATACAAATTAAATGAGTTGATGGGTTGAGCCGACATAATAACTTACCCAAAACAATTGTCAAAAAAATAAAACCTACCCAATCTGTTTATTATTTAAGTTGAATGGATTGCCCATTTCCAAATATGTTTTCATAAACTCAAAACATATGCACCTATTTGCAGGAATTGTGCAGGGGTGGGCAGCAGTAATAATGGGACTATGTTCAGGTTCAATTCCTTGGTTCACAATGATGGTTGTCCACAAAAAATTTGAGCTACTTCAAAAGGTTGATGACACCATGGCCGTATTGCACACTCATGCAATTGCCGGAAGCCTCGGGGGAATACTAACTGGGCTCTTCGCGGAACCAAAGTTATGTTACTTTTTTGAAGGAGCATACGGCGAGTACATGGGCCTATTTTACGGTTTCCAAATGGGAAAAGTTAGTACTGGATTTCGACAGTTAGGAATTCAACTTTTGGGAATCGTGTACGTCATTCTCATTAATGTTATTGTCACAAGTTTGATTTGTCTTTTGATTCAACTGGTCGTGCCTTTGAGGATGTCTGATGAGGATATGGAGATCGGAGATGAAGCGGCTCATGGAGAAGAAGCTTATGCCATTTGGGGAAATGGAGATAGGAATGAGAATTCTTCTTATCATAATTCGGGAAATCATGACTATGAATTACCTGTGACAAAACGGAAGAATGCTACTTCTCAAGTTGAGATGACATAGTGTTTTAACTTGTTTTCTCATACGTTGGTGAGAAAATCATTTATAATTTATTGTTGTTGTTGTTCTTTTGTATGAAGGTGAAATCACCATTGCCTAATTTCCAAGGTTTTTAGATAATAAGGAAGGTGATACGCCCATTTCAAATGTTATATAAATTGTCTCAGTGTTCTGTTAAATATTTGTCCGGAACCAACGAACATCGTCATATTATTAAAACAATATACAACATTCTAATTACATGTATACGTTAAAAGATTTAATATAATAGAAGTATGTGAACTGTTTTGTCAAATTGATTTTGGCGAAATTATTTGGATGTAAAAATCAAATTCAACTTTTATGAAAATTTGAATGTAAAAACCAATTTCAATTTTAATGAAAATTTGAAAGTAAAAATCAATTCTAGTTTTAATTATATGTTGTCACAGTTTTAATCAAAGAAAACGAACATGGCGCCAAATAGGGATGTCAATGGTATAAAAGATCCCCATCCCTGATGAGGACGGGGAATCCCAGTGAAAAATCCCCATAGGACGGAATGGGGAAAATTATGTACCCCAAAGTGGGAATGGGGTGGGGATGATCATGGGCATCCCCGCCCAGTTATCCCCCACGGGGATCTTTGATGAATTCCTCATTTAATTATTATTTTTATTTTATAAAAATGACAAAATACAACGTATAATTATGAAAAAGATAATTTCGATAATAAATAGTAAAGAAAAGAAAAGAATTTGAGGAGTTCTTAGCAATATAAATTAAACCAAAAAAAAAAAAAAGATATAGCTAGTTTATTTTGTTCCGTGTCATTGTCATTGAGGTTGGTGGTGATTTTATCATTGCATGTAATCTAGAGAGCTAATAATATTTTTTTCACAACAACCAAATGGGGAACGAGGATCCCCGCGGGACAGAGATGGAGACAAAATTGTCCTCCATTGAATTCATAGGACGGAGATGGGGAATTCCATCATATCACGGGATGGGGATGGTAAACGTGATCCCCGCTCCACCCCGCCCCATTGACATCCCTCGCGCCAAATGAATGAATGGAGAGTAAAGGAGTATTTTTTTATTATAGAAATAAACTTAGACTTAATAAAAGTAATAAACGCGATCCCCACTTCACCCCGCCCTATCGTGGCCGTTTCTGAGGATGTTTCTCCCTATGGAGAAACGGCCACGATGGACGTTTCTTCATACAGAGAAACGTCCTCCATGGCCGTTTCTCCCTAGGTTGAAACGACCGTTTTTCAAAAAATTTCAATTTTTAAATATTTATAACGTGTTTTTAATATTCGAGTATCTCGTTATCTTACAATTGATCGTCACTATGTCATTCCGATTTTGTTGGCTCATTCGACATCTCAAATTCCGAATTTCTAATATTCGAGTTTCAAAAATAAGTTTTTTTATTTGAGAGATTTTAATTTTTATCTTTCAAATTTATTAAAATGAGTTGCAGTTCGAGTAAAGTGGAGTGTAAATAGTGATACACTCAATATTTTACTGGGCAGACCCAACTGGTACCGGTCCATTAACATATCAAGGTGAGCACCTGCGAGGACATGTATGTCATTATAGAAAACCACAAGGGCACTTCAGACATACCAAGTACTAAACCGAGGGCAATTCCGGAATTCCATATTGACTAGAAGTATAGTAGCCGAGGCCTGAATTTTAATTTCATCTCAGTTGTAATTTTCCCCAAATCGCATAACTTATTCTGTGGCTCAGCGTCTCTTTCAGGTAAAACGCTAGGGTTTCATATCGGCCTCTTTCTCTCATATTAGCGTAATTTCATCTTGTTTCAGCTCCATTTTCATGCAGTGTTTTCGATCATCTTCCTAATCTGAACCTCACTTAATTCGTTTTCAATTTGATTTTGTGACTGTTTGTTTCCTTTTCTATGGAGATTGTGTCTTTCTGCTCATCATTGTTGTTCTAACTGTCGATCTGACTGTGTAATGATATATTTGAGAGATTCGCTGCTTTTAGGGTTTGCTGGAATCTTCCCTAGGGTTTAAGGTTTTTTTGGTAATTCACTGAGGTTTTTACTGTTTTGCGTTCAGGTACCTATTGGAGTCGTAGTCGTTGGAGTAGTCTTATTTTATTGTGATTTAGATCTTTTCTGTTTCTAATCTGAACCTCGCACAACAACCTTCTTCGTTTTCAATTTGATTTTGTGACTGTTTGTTTCGTTTTCTATGGAGATTGCTTGTATGTGCTCACCATTGTTGTTGTAACAGTCGACCTGACTGTAATGATAGATTTTAAAGATTTGCTGTTTTTAGGGTTTGCTCGAATCTTCCCTAGGGTTTAAGGTTTTTGTTTAATTCACTGAGATTTTAGTATTTGGATTGTTAATTTTGTTGTCTAGGGTTGTGGGAGGATTGTGTGCTCACACATTTTGTTACTGTGCAGAATGAACCTATTGGAGTCGTATTCTTTGGAGTAGTCTTCTTTTATTGCAATTTCAACTCATATTCCTTGATATGTTTGATTCCTTTCTTTATTAGGTTGTTAAGTTTTTACTGCTTTGACAGTGAGATTTTGACTTTGTCCGCTTGAAATCTTAGTTTTTCACTAGTATACATAGGATTTGGCTGTATAGTTTCTGCCCTTCTGGTTTTTCACTTGATTATTTTCCTTAATAACACAGCTGCATTTGTAAAATTACTGAATCATAGGAATATAAATAGAGATGTGTTATGAGGGATAGATCTTATTAGTTGATTGTTTGGTGACTTGCATGTTAATTCTATGTAGCTATGTATATGAGTTGTTTTTTATATCTGAAATGTGTTTGTTGCATGTCAGGTTCTGCACATGCTGGTTTAAGTTCGAATATTAAGAAATTAAGAAGATGGCGAAGAAGAAGAATGCATTTGTCTTTATGGATGTGTCTATAGATGGTGATCCATTTGAAAGGATGGTTTTTGAGGTAACATTGTTTTTCAAATTATGTTAATCAAAAAATTTGAGGATGCTGTGCATTATTCCTAGTGTGCATGCGAGCTGTTTGTAGTTAAAATTGCTCTCCTTCATGTTTGTGAGAAAGAGTAACTCATTATTGAAGATTTTGGTCTCTGACTCTGCAGCTTTTCTCTGATATTGCTCCCAAGACTGCAGAAAATTTCCGAGCTCTTTGTACAGGTAAGTGATGAGTGGGAAAATTAGTTATGTCATGATTTTTCTTCTTTGTATGCGTTTTCGGTAAATTATTGTATTTATATTTTGTTAGATGGCTGTAGATACATTGCCTTCTGGTCATGCGAAACTATCAACTGCCGAAGTTTGATTAGTTTTTAATGCCGAAGGTGGGTATTGATAATAGCTAGTAATAGTTGTGATTATTTGCTTATATTCTAAATCTTCACAACTTCAGGGGAGAAAGGAATTGGGCCTAAAACTGGAAGACCGTTGCATTACAAGGGATCTTTTTTCCATCGCATCATGAAAGGTTCCATGGCACAGGTTTGTTGATATGTGTTGTTTAAATTTTATTGTTCACATAGATTGGATATGAATTTTGCTTATATGCTTAGTTTCTTGATGAATGCGGCTTAGAAGTGGTCTGTCTTTTAGTCAGTTACCCTTGTTTATGCTGTAGGACACAGGGCTGATGGTCACGCCTGCTTTTCTTGTGATGTAGTTTTAAGGTTGTACTTACTGAGTTGTCCATCCTCAACATTTACTATGCTTCATAGCATGCTATGTAATTTTCACCTATATGTGCTTCATTCTCACCAGAAGATTAATTTTCTTGCCTATCTTGCAGGGTGGCGATTTTGTTAAACGAGATGGTATGTATTTCTCTTATTCCTTTTTAAGTTTTTGCACCCGAAGTAATTTTGTTTGAAATCTTTATTTTTGTAGTGCTCCATTTAAAACTTTTCAGGTTTATATTGAATAGAAATGCTATTAGGTTCTTAAGTTTTGCAATTAAGCATTTGCTAGGTTTTGAATAACTGTATAAAGTGTCATGGAAAGTTTTGACGCCTGACCTTGGTTTAGTATTACCGTCCACAATTTTGAATGGTTGGTGTTAATTTTTGAGTGGCAGAATGTCTCCATTTTACTGCATCTCTATTTTCTAACATCTGATTGTAAATTTACTTGAGTATGTTTCAAACTGCCGCTAAGTGCAAATTGCACAAATAAATGAAGATTTCGGCTATCTTCTTTGCTAATAATTATCTTTTAACGTCCTATTCTTTGAACCAGATGAACCCGAAATTCTAATCAAGAAATGTATGCTAGATTAGATTTGCTGAAACTTATATTTCCCAAAGGGTCCAAATTCCAAATTGCGTATCTTTTAATTTGATGAGTTAGTGAGGAGTATATAGGAAGATTAAATTATGTTGAGATGTCACGAGATCTTTTTGTTCCTTGAATCTTCAACTTATTTTTTTTTTTTTCAATTTTCTTCCTATGCAGGGACTAGTGGAGAGAGCATATATGGGGGGAAGTTTCCTGGTGAGTAACAATCTTTTCTCACATTCTCTCTTTAATTTTAATGCTAGGATTTAAGTAAATGCATAGAAACATGGCATTTGATACACTAGTAGAACAGTTGGTTTTGTCATTTTCTATTGAGTTGTGGTAGGAGTAACTTGGTAGATCAATTGAAGCCACAATCTCTACTCGATTGGCAGATCAATTGGGTTGTGCATTAGCTCACTGATATGCAGCCCCTGTATATCGTGATGCGTGTATTATTAGCATCTTTAAAGTATAAATGATTATAATGGAGAGAGCCTATCATTTATAATTGATTGTTAAGTGTATGTATTCTTTAAGTGCAGTCCCTTTATAATATTTTTCTGCTCATGGGCTTGTTACTGTCAATATTGGCTCATATGTATGAATAAAGCATCAAAATTAGACCCTCGAATCAGGGTTTTCATGGAAATGTTGTCATTCCTAATGAACTTTCTCTCGATACTGACTAGTGTTTGTGATGTTTCAGATGAGACTCCAAAGCATAAGCATGATAGTCCTGGACTTTTGTCAATGCCAATTTCTGATCGTGATACTTTAGGCTCTCACTTTATAATTACCTTCAAGGCTAACCATCATCTTGACAGGTTGGTTGCTTCTTGAATGTGTACAACTTTTGTGCATGTATTATATATACTCCAGTCTGCAGATGCTTGAGATCTTCAGTCCCTTTGATGTGTTAGTAATCTCATGATATATGGTCTTCTTTTCCATGGTGTAAACTATAGGAAGCATGTAGTCTTTGGAAAGCTTGTGCTAGGAGAGGATCTACTGAAGAAAATTGAAAGTGCAGGGGATGAAGAAGGAAGGCCGCTGGTAACAGTGAAAATAGTAAATTGTGGTGAAATGAAGGAAGGTAACAGTCATGGTTTCCTTTTCTCTTTTGCTTTCCAGTGTTTTTATGTAATTTAACACATTACCGATTGACCTACATGATATGTTATGTCCTCTTGTCAGCTTTAGTTTTTTCCTTGTGTTTATACAGTGTAGTTTTTCTTGAATGTGCACTCATTTCTTCACTTGCAGGAGTGGACAAAAAGAAATTACATAAACTGAAAATGGGAAAGGATGCTTCGTCTGATTCTGATAGTCATGAAGGACGGAAAAGAGGAAAGCACAAGAAGTCTTTGAGAGACAGAAAGAAGAAGAGAAGGAAATATTATACTTATTCATCTGAGTCAGAGAGTTCATCGGGATCTGACATTGAATCATCCGACTCTGATAGTGATTCTGATTCCGATATTTCGTCTTCATCTGATGACAGTAGCTCTTCAAGTGATGAAAGGCGTAAAAAGAGGAAGAGATCTAGAAAAGACAAATATAAACGTGGAAAAAAAAGAGATAAACGGCGCGAAAAAAGGCGAAGGAGACGGGATAAGAGATCAAAACGCAAATCAAGGAGGTACTTGCCACAATATCTTTGTTAGAAACTTACTTTGCATAAGTTGAACTGGTCTCCAATGTTTTATGTTGACTCGTATTACAATCTTGAAGGAAAGTTAAGTTTGCTTGAATACTATCCTAAAATGCCATTTTAGGCAGATTCAGTTGTCATTAGTTGATAGTTGGTCAAAATTGTTTGATTTGTGTTTAGCTTGTGGTGCCTCATCTCTGTATCTCTAAAGAAAGTTCCATTTTCAATTATTATATTTCAGAAAGTTTGATATTCTATTACATATGCTGTATACATAATGTTGATGACATACTTTTTGCATGCATGTCTTGTGGGAAAATGAATAATAGTATTGATAAAGCGGAAGGAATAGATGATGCATAGCGCACTGAATCACGCTCATCATCTTTACTTGAGCCTCTTAAGTTTGATTAGTTAGTATTTTTTTGAGATTTGTGTTTGATATTGTTAATAATTGCTCCTTTTTTTTCCAGGGCATCGGGTAGTCTTAGTGATGCTGAGAGTGAGAGTGAAAACAGCTCTGATGATGATGCTCATGCAAAAGATAAAAGGCGTAAAGATTCTTCTCTGAAATCTGGTATATTTTGGAGTTTTCTGATTATGTTGTGCATCACTTTCTGTCTCTAAACTGCATGGAGTTTTTTTTTCCATTTAATAAGTTCGCTATATTTGTTTTGCGCAACTTTTAGATGCTCATTTTCAGATATTTCTTAAAAAAGTTTATTACCTGGGTGAAATATTTCCAGCCATTAGGAATTTGGAGAAGATTAACTTCGATAATGTGACGATGGAAGTATGTAATTGAGTGATGCTTGCTTGACTAAGGCCCTTGCAAGTTGTTGCTATGTTTTCTTAGGTTACCTTACTCTTGAATTTCTTGATTTGAAGGGGAAGAAGTAGCTTGTTGAAGTTTATTTTCTTCCAGACTCTATCAAGTATATATTGTCCTGGTTTTAGCCCTTTGAGTAAAACAACTAAAAGTTTACAGGGTATCTGAACTCAGGAAATTATTATGTGGTATCCATACAAATTAGAAGTTAATGAAAAGGAATTATTTTTCATCAATTATCTTTCTTCCTCCTTTCAATCATTGCGGTAATCCATCTTTCCAGTTTAATAAAATGTTCATAGATTTGATTACAAGTTTGTGTCAAAATAACCCTTTTTGCCTGGGGAACTACACTCTTTCCAAAAAGAAAAGAATGGTTTCTTTCCCCCTCAGAATTTTAAATTATTACAACCATGAATTGCCGATTAAGAGAACAAGTTTTATTATACATTCTTGCTAGTGCACTATGTCTATGTCAAGTTATTTTCCCAGTTAAAATTTACACATAATTACTCAAATATCAAAAGTCTGCATTGGATATTGTCGGTTTGTGTTGTTAATAGATTTTGTATCCTCGTCACTTGATCTTTACTTGTATTAGTGTAACTTGCATGCATGACCGATTGAAATTTGAAGGGCCACTGTGTTCACATTAATTTGATCAGTTGTCTGTCATGTTTTTGTAGCTGGGGAGCAGTCTCCTCTGGTTTTGGAGGAAGAAGCTGCTTCTCTTCCTCGGAGAACAGGGGAGGAACCTGACATGCTCAGAAAGAACCATGGTGAAACGCCAAAGGAAAATGGTGCACGCCGAAGCAATGGCATCGGGCGAGATGCTTCATCTGATAGAAGTGCAGATAGGCATCCTGGTGTGGTTGATAATCACCCAAGAAAATCTAGGTCTACTTTCCATTCTTCTCACACCTCCGTTATTCTTTATGCTTACCGATTCATCCAGATCCGGTATTTTATTAAAAGTTGATGAGCAGGAGTCGAAGCATTAGTCCAAAAAGGACCTTGAGTAAGAGTATGAGTATTAGTCCCAGGAGGAGTCTGAGCAAGAGCCCAAGTCCTAGTCCAAAAAGAAGCATCAGCAGGAGTCCCAGTGCTAGTAGGAGCGTGCCTCATGTCTCCCACAGGAGTCTCAGCAGAAGTCCTGCTAGAAGTGTCAGTCGAAGTCCAGTGAGGAGCAAAAAGGCAAGAAGCGTTAGTAAAAGCCCTTCAAGATCTCCTCCACATAGAAGCCCAAGCAGGAGCCCTGTGAGATCTCCTCAAAGGAACAAGGGTAAGAGCTCACCAAGAACATCATCAAGAAAAACCGTGAGCGGAAGCCCAGCTAGGTCTGCTCGGAGAGCAGTTAGCAGAAGCCCTGTCAGATCTTCTCGGAGAAGCATCAGCAGGAGCCCAGCCAGATCTTCTCGGAGAAGCATCAGCAGGAGCCCTGTCAGAGCTGCTCGGAGAAGCATCAGTAGGAGCCCACTCAGATCACCACGGAGAAGTGTCAGCAGAAGTCCAGTCAGATCTTCCCGGAGAAGCATCAGCAGAAGCCCTGTCAGATCTTCGCGGAGAAGTATCAGTAGAAGCCCCATCAGATCTTCTCGGAGAAGCATTAGCCGAAGTTCTGGCAGGGCTCCTCCTGTAAGGCGAAGCATTAGTAGAAGTCCTCTTCGTGCTCCAAGTAGAAATATCCGTCGCAGCTTTTCGAGGAGTCGTAGCCCTGTGCGTAGGCAGAGATCTCCTCCTTCCATCCGAAGAAGTTTGTCTAGAAGTGTTTCCCCTGATGGATCTCCTAAGCGCATCAGAAGAGGGCGTGGTTTCAGTCAAAGATACTCTTATGCTCGGCGATACAGAACTCGGTCTCCTGATCGTTCTCCTGTTAGATCAAATCGATACGACAGAAGTGACCGTGACAGGTGTACATCCTACCAATCTTGATCAATTCTTTACGTCCTCTATGTTTATATTTGTAGTTCTTTTCCTTTCAGGGATGCTCTGCAGTTCCTTTTCATTTACTTGTTTCCAACAACACATGAACTTTCCTCATTAAATGTTTGTGATTATTTTTGTAGATATCCAAGTTACAGGCGGTATTCACCTAGGCGATTTAGAACTCCGCCAAGGGGGAGAACTCCTCCCAGGTCCGTGATTCACTCTTGTTCATTTGTTTTGACATGGAAAAAATAGGAACTAGACAAAACAGAAGCTGTAAATCACTTAAAAATGTTCATTGTTTTAATGCATAGTTCATCTTCTAATAACCTTGGCAGATATAGAGGCAGAAGAAGTAGAACAAGGAGTCCTTCTGTCTCACGAAGCCCTCGTTACCGTACCCGTCGATACAGCCCTAGTCGTAGTCCAATTCGTAGCCGCTCCCCGGCTGACTCACCAAGGTCTCGTGTGTCTCCACGTGGAGAGAGGCAGAGATCTCCTTCTCGAAGTCGTAGCCCATCTGCATCAGTTTCTTCACTGGATTCCCAGTCTCCAAAACGAGTGAAAGAGAGATCTAGATCACCATCAGGATCTCCCACTGGGAAAAGGGGTGGCCTGGTTTCATATGAAGATGGCTCTCCCGACTCTGGCCAGAGGTGAAAGTAGAAGTAATCGGGATGAGTTTTCGAGTACAAGGTTCAGGCTTTCCATATTCAAAGGCTCAAGTTTATCTATTATGGACAAGGAGCTTGCGGTTTTGCCAACTGATATTCTAGTGTTGTTTGAAGTATTTTTTCCATGAGGCTGTCTGTAGTTACCGATGATTCTCGTAGTATCTACTTCATTGGTGTGTTACAAGGATATGTTTCTTTAATAAGCGTGTTTCAGTTTTAGGACGTTGATTCAGTTGATGTTTTAAGTCGAGTTTGTGGCAGGGTTACATTGACATTTGTGTGTTGCAGTTTAGCTCTACTTCAATGAAATTTGAGAACTGTTCTTTTCTCGGCAGCTAGAAAATGCATGAATCTGAACTTTTCAGAATCTATGTTAGTATTGTATCATTTTGTATTGCTGTTTTGGAAGTTGTGAAAAGTATCAAGTCGAATGATACCAATGTGCTCGAGCTTTTCTACCGGACTGGAAAGTCATTGGAAAAACATTTCTGCTTCCTAGTGTTTCAATTTGGTTAGTTTGATGTGAAAATCTTACGGGAGGTTGTCCAAGTTTCTACAGTTGCAAAATTGAACCAAAAAGATTGTGTGGTTTTATCACTTAATCTGTATTACCAGTTCATCCTTTTTAGTTGAGGTTCATCATCAATATAGATGAGGCTAACTCCACATATAACTTATAAGTCCCAATTTTGTCCTCTCTATTTTCGATGTGAGATTCAGTTCATTCATGTCCCTTAGGGCCGGCCGCTCCTTATATAGGTTTTCTTGTCCCGGTGCCACCCTCTAAGGCCTGTACAATGAGCTGCCGTAAATGAACTGAATCTCTATTTCCGATGAGCTGCCCTAAGAAATGGCCATGGAACATAAATGAACTGAATTCCACATCGGATAGGGTTTGTAAGTGATTTGTGGATCCAATACATGTATGACGCATTTTAAAGCCGTGCGGTCCAATGGTGACGAATTTTGGCCAGAGCGGACAATATCTGCATGATATTGGGCCTGAGTGTTACATTGGTACTCCCTTCATTTCCTATTATGTTTCGTTTTAGGAATTTGTTTCTATTCTTTTTAATTTGTCGTTTTCGTTTTTAAAAATATTTAGTATTATTCTCCATTCCAAGCATTGAAATTTTGTTTTAATGTATGTATTTTTGAACATTTGAACGGTTACCTCCAACCATGGAAAAAGATTTTTTTTTTCTTAGTTAATTCATGTAAATTTATTAATGTGAGTAGACATTAATTTTGTTTAGTAATTTGCGTGAAACACACTAAAACAACACTTAAAAGAAAACAAATGGAGCTCATTTCGTATTAAATAAGCAATTTGTTGTTATATGATAGCATGAACTTGCATGCATGTAGTTTATCCAACCAATTAATGGTTTCAAATTCCTTGTCGGTCTTGTGTTCGACAAGTTCAAATACTGTGAAATTATCGAAACAATGTGACCATTAGCTTCCAAAATTGCAGGCCAAATAACAACTCAATCAATGGAGATTTTTCCAATGCTAACCAAACATCAAAAACTCCTATTTCTTCCTCATTTTACCTCTCCCAACTCCAAAATTCTTCCCCTAAATCCACACCTCACCATCCCTACACCACCAAAACAATGTCAACAACAACTCGCCTTCGAGAAACCATCTCCGAATCCCTCTCCAACGCACGATCCGACTCTATCGACATCCAACAAAAAGCTCTCCAAACTCTAGCTTCCATGACCAAAGTAAGCCCTCAAAACAGAAACTTAGTTTCACAAACAGATAATGCCATTCCTACTTTCATCATCCTCACCAAATCTTCATCTCCCATAATCCAAACCCTAGCCCTAGCCATCCTCTTCAACCTCTCCCTAAATCCAGACTTAAAGCAAACCCTAGCCGATGTCGACACCATCCATCTCCTCAATTCTGTAATCCGATCCCCCGTATCCCCCGGATCAATCCGATTAGCTTCTTCTCTCATCTGCAGCTTAGCGATTCTCGACAAGAACAAGGCGAAATTTGGCGTCGCGGGAACAATCCAAGCCCTACTTGAAGGAATTTCTGGACCTCGGTGTCCCGCATCTCATCATCTCCTAAGCTCATTATCTGAACTCGTTCAATTTCACGGGAATTGCACATTAGCCGTCCGATCAGGTGTGTGGCTACATATGTAAAAGGACAAAATCTAGTGCGCTGCTGAAGTACGGTACTCTTTGAAAATACAAAGGATGACAAGTTGATAACAAATTACTTTAATCAAGTTGATGAGCTAAATGTCACACTTTGCAAGACTAATAAATTTTTTGGACAAGTTCTTGAGAATTTGATGTATTATTATCACATTTTTTTTATGTTGCGAAGTGATAATTTCTTACATATATTTTTATGTAATTTGAATGTTACCTCACTAAATGAATTTTCTGGCTACGCACCTGCAGGTGCCATTGAGATCCTCCTGAAGATCATTGAAAGCTCGGACGGGGAGGATTTAGCTGGAACGTCGCTGATTATACTCGGACTCGTTGCGAGATTTGAAGAAGGATTGAAGGCTCTGATACAATGTGAAGAGATAGTGAAATCTATGGTGGATGTGTTGAAAGGAAGATGTATGTTGAGCAAGGAAGGAGCTGCGGAGATTCTTGTTCATTTGTTTGATGAAAGTGAGAGCTGTTTACGGGACGCCATGCGGTTGCCGGAGTTTTCATTGGTGCTCGCAGATCTTTCGGTTAGAGGTTCATCGAAAGCTCGCGAGAAAGCTGCTCAGCTTATGAAAAAGATGACTGATGCTAACTTTTATAGTTCTAGCAATGACGGTTTGTTTCTTCAATGGTACTAGATTTAAATTTTTTGGTAAAGGTAAAAAGCAACATTGGATTTTACTATTTTATGTAACCAAGATTGAAATATTAATTGTCAAAATGAACTAATTTCTTACATCATTATCTCTTGGGATTCTCCAACTATGATTTAGTGATATCGATATGTTTATGTAAAATATGAGTATATAAGTTTAACAATGTGAATCATGTCGAGGTAGAAGTGTTTAAGCAAAGACCAATCCTTGAAAATGATAAAGCATGGAGAAACAACTAAAAAAATAATGAAAAAATCTTCCTAGAATGTTAAACTTTTTTGTTTGGACTATCGTTTGTTATGCGTTTTTAAATGTATTCCATGCGCTCGCCCCAGGCGGCCAAAATATGGTTAGGGAGCCTAAGAACACTCCCAAGGCTCTGGGTGGGGAAGGTTGGGAGGGATTTTTAGATTTTTAAGACTATAGTTGATCTAGTATCATCCTTAGTTTACCACACTGTGTTTTTTTCGAAAGAAGTTTACCACATTGTTAAAAACAAATACCACATGAATATTTTAAATAAAAGGTGGAGAGTGGGGTCGTATGGAAATAGAGACATTTCAACTAGGTTGACACTCCTCAGTCGACCCGCACCCACATACCACATGAATATAGAATCTAATACGGGAAATAATAAATTAATAACAATTTATATTTCTAAAAGGAGATCAATATAGTTTTTTCACCCAACAATTTTATTCCAACAATTCATTTTTAGCCGTTGGAATCACTTAATTATACAATTACCATATTATCTTTAAATATATAAAAGTTGGAGAAATTTTTTTGTTAAAACGCTGCCACAGTCAGCCAATAATTTAAGGTGTAAAATTCTTAAAAATTCAATTTTCCTCTTTTAATTTCTTTTCCCAGCTCTATCTATTCCTCATCCCTTACTCTTTCAAATTGGTTATGAATTAATGTAATCTTTAAAACAATTGCCTCAATGAATATGTTGTAGACATTTTTTACCAACCCAGTTGAAGTGTCATGTGTAAGAGCAAATCTATCAGCTGTTTCTAATTCTTCACACCAGAAAATGCACGAACTGAAGAGTTCAATATAAATGGATGGATCCCTATTTCTGTTACTTCCTATATCTGCTAAAAAGTAAATGTAATTAGGCTTGGTAAGTAAAATTCCTTTGTAATATACATTCCTAATTTTATGTATGTGAATTTCCATGTCCATGTTTTTACAATTGAAAGAGTAGGGCTAAGTTAATTACTAATTTTGGTTTTATTGAAAATAGTACTCAAATATGATTGGAGACATGGATTATTCTATACCAGGTGTGTTTCTCAAATATCTATTTCGTTTTCTTGGAATTTATATACCTTATTATTTCAAATCTCTAAAGGATTGCATACTATGCTACTGGAAACTCTCTGAAAGAGACTTGATAATTCTTTGATGTCAATGTATGCCAAACTTGGGGTAATAATTCTAATGGATTTTTGTTTAGAGATAAAATACTCATGGTCTGATATTAATTTGGTATTGCAAGATCAATGATCATGGATTTCTTACATAGATAATAGATGGTATAAAAGATAAACTATAACCTGACAAATGTAGATCAACTCCCAATCAGTTTCTTTCAATTAACCACAATGATCTTTTCATATTTCCTTTAACAAATGGTGGAAGTTTCAACTTTACAAGATCATAGAATAGTTGTAACGGGGAAGTTAAATCATCAAATTTAGGTGTATATTCTAGCAAAGAAATCCATTTAATTTTTCTCTCTAAGATCTATTACTTTAGCATTTGTTCTTTCAATGCAGGAGCGTATTGTATTGTGTCATGCAGAGGATTGGGAGTAACTCGAGCTGTTAACAAACTAAAGTTATAATACCGACAAGTTCATTTTCATGGTTATGTGATGAAGGTAATATTCTTTTCATGGTTCCTTAGATTCTATTAAACTTATAAAACTGCCAGAATTCTCAGAAATCCACCATTTATTACGTGGCTGCAATTTGAACTTTTCACATACCTCAAATTCTCAGCACAACAAAAACTCTTCAATTATTCAAATTTCTTAACTACCACAATTGATTTGACTTAGATTTTTGTTCACCAAGGATGTGAAAGAAGATATACACATATAGAATCGCAAAAGGGTATACATTCTCAATTCTCTATTTTCACTTTTTTGGGTCGGGCTCCATGGTTTTCTTTTAGCCGTTTCTGTGTGCTCATGTTTTGTTTTTCCTCCTGAATTTGGGTTAGATGGTGCTTCAGATTGTGAATTTAGTGTGGTTTGTTTCATTGAAATTTGGGCAAGGATTATATCTTTAGAAGTACTCGTGGTATTAAAAAAGCTACTTCATTGCAATACCTCACCTAAAGAGCTCATCAAGGGGCCGGGTTTAGAGAGACGATCCTATGCCATTTTTGCCTTCAGATGACGGGCTAAAACCGTCATCTGAAGCTACTTTCGTCCGTCACGGGGCTCAGCGCCATCTATCGGCCCTTCAAACGACGGTCAAATACTGTCATGTGAATAAATTTCTAATGACAGTCAGCAAATTAATGTACGTCATTGTACATTTCTTCGAATGACATTCACTAAATAAGTATCCGTCCTTGAAGCATTACAAGATGGACATAAACTCTTTGCTGCCACCCCTACTTTCTTTGAATTATCCCTAGCTAGCTTCCACCTTGAAGCATTACAAGATGGACATTTTGAATCATTCTCATTCAAGCCTCTATACAAGATGCAGTCATTAGGACATGCATCAATTTTCTCATATTTCATCCCTAAAGCTGACAGAAATTTTTTAGCCAAATTGGCTGAATTAGGCATTTCATTCCCATCAGGAAGTAGAGTATTAAACAACACTAATAAGTCTGTATAACAGGACTCTGTAAGACCATGTTTAACTTTTAGATTAAAGGTTTGAATTAGTCCGTCCGTCCATCTTAGTTGATGTTGTACAACCGGGGTACAAAGGCTTGTCCCCATCTTGTACAAATTTATTAAACTCATCATGTACAAATTTATTAAACTCATCAGACTCTACGGAGCAGCCATCTGCTTTGTCTAAATCTACCCCCAAGTTAGAGTTCATTTCAACTGTTTTTGAACTTTTAGACATACTATTTGACGCTGCGACCGAACACTCACCATGCCATGTCCAATTAATGTAATTTGTCATAATTCCATTACATATGACATGATCCTTAATAAACTGGACACTACCACCTCTAACATTACAACATTTGACACAAGGGCAGAAAATGTAGTTGGGATTCTCAGCTCTAGCTACCGCAAAGTTTACAAACCCTTCTAATCCTATCCTAAACTCTAAAGATCTCCTGTCCGCTTTCATCCATGTTTTGTCCATCTTCAATAAACAAAATCCATAATCAGCAATATACAAAATCATTAGGCACAAACATATGCAAAATCACTTCTTTGCTCAGTCAAAAATTCTTACACCAACAATTCATCCAGCAAAAATTAAAGCATCTAATGCACTTAGTTAACTGATGAAACCCACAACTCAAATATTATCACTAGCACAACCAGATTGCAAATTCAGACCATTCAATAGCAACAAATTTAGATTATAGTATTACATATTCTGGCGTGATAATTTATTGCACACACAACACAAACACATATACACAAAGTTGATCATCAAAAATCAAAACCCTAGATTGCATAAAACAATATACCTGAATGCACAAACCTTACACATACTATATCAAACAAAATCCCAACAACAAATCAGGCAGAAAAAACCCATTTGAATCATAATACCCTAAAAAACTTTAGCAATTATAATCCGTGACATGCAAATGAAAAAGGCCAGAATTTTAGCCTCCATTAACAGAAACAATCAAAAACAAAAATCCAAAACCCAAATAGAAATTTACACCGGCAAATATAGATCACGACATCAGAGGTAAACGGAAACTTCACACTAACCTAACCCACCACTCCGGCCGCTGTCTTCTTCAAAATCTTAGAAACCCATAATATAAATCTTGGTTGAAGGGCTTTGGTGGAGGTAAACAGTAGAGATGGCGAAGAACACAAAAGTCGACGGCAAATGATTGACAGATAGATTTACGGTTTGTTTGTGTTTGGAGATGGAGATGGAGATGGAGATGGACTGAAATTGGAAGAGAGAATGAGTGAAGAGAGACTGATAGATCTAGGGTTTATTGGAAGAGAGAGAGAATGTTTACAGATTTTTTTGCCCTTATATCCCCAATTTTTCAATAACCGCGAAAACTTGGAATTTTTTTTGCTCCGCCCGCTTAAGTTACAAAATCTCAAATTTTAATGTTTACATTTCACATGACCGATATTATTAATAACTGTCGTCTGATTAAAGTGCATTTTGGGACATTTTCTTCACATGACAGCCAATATTAAAGCGGTGTCATGTAAAAGGTATAACAAATTTCATTTTCTGCATTCAGATGACGGTTTTTTAAAAAACCGTCACAAAGAAAATTCAGATGACGGGCATAAATGTGTCTGTCAAGTATCTAGTGTCATCTATCAAGGAAAATGGCATAGTGAATGCAGGAATTATTGTGTTACATTGGATAATTGAGTACCTAGATCGCACTTCAAGAAGAATATGTTATTGCTCAAGCATGGAATATCAAATGACTCATTGAAGGGAAAAGAGGCATGGAAAAATATGTTATTCCTCAAGCATTACATAGAAGAAGTGAAGAAATCAAAAACATCTTGCAAATATAGAACATCCATATCAATAAAGGCATGTGTGTAGCTCACTGTTCAATGGCATCCCAAAGTATCTTCTCTGTTAATTTCAGTGATCTAATCATCAAACTAATCTCTTAAGACAAAGCTATATATGCATCTTTTATCTTTTAATGGAGTTTTTTCGGCTTCTTATTTGCTAGAATGCCCTTTTTGGTAGGCGTCCAAGCAACAAGAGATTTTCATTTTCATGCAAACAATTGTATTTGGATTCTTGCCATTTGTTTTGATTAATTTGTTTCTGACGTAAAATAAAGTTTCAATTCTGTAATTCCTCGCAAAATTTTTGTTATAACTCTATAATTCCTCACAAACTTTGTAGTCATTTGTTGGATCCTACTGCTTCGGTAACAATGCAAGTTGTCATTTGTAGAAGTTTAATAACTTGAGACCCTTTGCTTTGTGAAATTACTATTTGTTTAAGAATCCATTCAAACCCATGAATAGTTAGGTGTTTCCGATTTTATGAAACTACCTTTTACAGAATCTAATTTGAGGAATTTATAATAGAGCTACTATCATTAAAAAAATATATTATTAAACCTTGCTTAAAAACATAAAGTAAACCATTTTGAAAACTTCATAGAGAGTACAAAAAACACTATTATGAAAATAGAATAAGATTGTAGAGGACTTCATTTAATATTTCTATAAATTAGTCTCAGAACACAATTGAAGATGCTCCAATGTAAAAAACAATAACAAAGATTTCTGTCTAGTTTTTAACTTTTTTTAAACCAAAACGATATATTAAACCTACTCTTAGCCTAATAAAAAAAAATCTATTAGTATTATTGTCACTTAAAAGTTGTTATGGGAAAAAACGTTCCCGCGCATTGCGCGGTTATTCGGCTAGTTAAGTTTTTTAACTTTTATTTCAGAGAATATTACTATGTTATTTAATTAAATTTAATTATCCCTTGAATTCTAAAAAATTTAATTATCCCTGAAAAGGATGATCGTAGATGATTAAAGTTAACCCAACTTTCAACTATAATTGTGGTTTTTTTTCTTTTTTAGAAAATAGTTATGATTCTATTTTTATTAATTTTGTGGGGTTCGAATAAACAAGTTTATGCCCCAAGATTGTATATAATATATATAATAAAGTTTCTCTCTTTCTCAATCTTGAAAAGAGATGAGACGAATTGGTTAATGTAAAGAATAATATATGTAATCTTTTTTTTTCTTCATCCTACGTTTTGTAAATTAAGATACAATTTAGAATATTTGTAATTAGACTTTTACTATTTCTTAAGTAAAATTCGAGTAAAATAAAAGATAAAAACTACTCGATATTCTTTTTAATGATGTAGTCGAGAGCACTCTACAATCTCTCAACTTGATGTAACAAAAACATCTCATATTTTTTTAGAGTACTAGATTGATTGCCACCTGTCGTCAATTTAACGTTGTTAGAGTTGGGAGGTCAATTTGTTAACACGCACAAACAACAGTGTCTGAAAAAGACAAGCTTTTGGCTTTTGGAATCAGTTCTTAGCTGTTTTTTTTTTGGCTTTTCAGTGAGGAAATGTGAACTAAACAAAAGAAAATTTAAAAAGAACGAATTCAACCAACAATAAACAAGAATTTGAAAAAGCTTAAATGCTTTTGGAGGTTTTGTTTCTCCCACATTATTAATTCTTCATTCATTCAATTCACCCTTTTTAATAAAAATTCTGATCTTTCTTACATGGGTTGATGCTACTATCTTTCTTCAACATTTCAAATTCAAGAATTTCAAATCTTTTATTTCTTAAAAAAATGTACACATTAGATGGTTTCTTTTCTTCTGCTACTAATGGGAAAGAAGATTGTTTTTGAAGGACATCATTATATTCTTGAGTTGTCATAGTTCAAAGTGCTTTTACTTGGGAATAAATTCTGTTTTTTTGTGCACTAATATGCTTTCATCTGCCTTTACATTCTTAAAATGCTTTGTTCGTAAAGTCAGCTTCTTCTTTTTTTTGTATTTTTAAAAGACGCTAGACGATAATTGGACAAGGTCTTTTGAGGAATAATCGGATTAGTAAGAGAATTACTCGGGGATAAGTCGAATTTTGAGCGCATAGGTGGGCCTAGACAGTTGAGTCGGTTCAAATCGGATGGTCGGTTAGAGACCTTCAGGTAGTCGGTCCAAATCAGATGAGCGACTAGGTGGCCTTCCTTTACAATAGAGGTCATTTTCTAGCTATATCTGCCTTTTTCCTAAGGTCAGCTTCTTAAAGTTCTTAAAATGCTTTGTTCATAAGGGTCAGCTTCTTCTTTTTTGTATTTATTTATATATTTGTCACTTTCCACCTATCTCTGCTTTTGTTTTTTTTCCTTTCACAATGTAAAATATTGGTGGGTTCAAGCAAGTTGTTGATGTGGATTGATTAGTTACACTTTACATTCTGTTTTCAGCTTTCTATTTTGTTATAAATAGACAACCTTAATTTTCAGTTTCTTCATTTTAAGTTCAGAGCATTCATAATCATCAAGTAGTTGGATATAATGAGCAACAACACCTTCACCACTGCTTCAGGTTAGTCTTTCCAGTCATATTTTAGACACACCTGTCAATTTCTAACATGACAACAACAAAACTCTTTACGAAGAAAACCCGTTTAACATGATCACTTATTATTTTTGCATTTATATATGTGGAATATACAGATTTCATCACACAACACAATAACTCGTTTTGACACCTGTAACTTTAGATGCATACAAGTTGTATAGTAATTTTTAGCTTTTGTATTCTGCAGGGAGTAGAATAGCTGCAAAAACGTTTGAATTTGGAAGAACACATGTGGTCCGGCCTAAAGGACAACACCAAGCCACCATTGTTTGGCTGCATGGACTTGGTGACAAGGGTTCAAGGTATTGAGTAATGTGATATATTTCCTAGGTTTCATACATCTAGCTAAATACACTAATTACTCCCTTAACTCTAGAGATGTCTCGTTAGTTTCCTGAAGTTGCTCAAAGTGACATGATTGACCCTTCAAGTTCTATGTGGAAGAGCAAAGTGGAGATTTGGACAAGTTGAAGTACGTATCATTTTAAGCTAGTTCAAGGACAATAAGCAAGTTCAAGTTCAAGGTGCCAATAGACACTTAATAGGGTCGTTGATGTATTCAGCCTTCTTTCCTTGCATCCTGTTCTTGGCTTCCTTTGGAGCTTGACAATGATAATTATGATGTTTTTGAGCTAATTTATTAGATTACACTTTGACAAAAGTTTACGTAGCAATGGTCTTAGAAATAATAAAAGGCTGTGTCTTAAAACCTTATGTATCAGCTTGACTTAAGCTTTTGGGTCGAATAGTTGTTTTAGTATGATCCTCATAGACTACAAAGACCCTGGCATTACAGTATTGGAAGAGTTTATTTTCCATATCTGATATTATTAGGTCGATATTTCAAATCCTAGCAACCCGATTTATCAATGAAGCATAAGTAACATTAAAGCCCCTAAACTTCATTTGTTGATATATAAATCTTTTAACTTTACGTTGTTGTAGCATGAAAGTCCAAATCAACAAAAATCCTTACAGAAAATTAGTGAAATGATGACGAGGACAGTTTTTCACTACACCATTGACTCTTTTTTATCCATATCACCAAAAATTATGGCCAAATACGAGTTAATTTTTTGATGGATGTTTATTGATTTGGACATTAACGTTATTGAATGTAAAGTTCAAGGATTTCATGTTTCGTAGCGCTATATTCCAGGGGACATGAATGCAATTTTATGTTTTTCTAAGGATTTTGAGCTTTGAGTTCTTTTCATAATTTTTCTTCAGTGTTTGACCATATGACTGCATTAAGCATCTTGGTATTGTGAGTTGACTTATAGCTTTCCCCTTTCTATGCTTCCTTTTTTTGTAGCTGGTCCCAGCTTCTGGAAACCCTTCCTCTTCCAAATGTAAGAACTATTATTCATTTGTAATAATAAGTACTTTCTACATGTTCATGCATATGTCAAATGCAGGATTGTCGATGTATCACATGACAAACACGGTCTATGGAGACAACTTGCTTGCTTGACACTACTAATTTGTCATGATTATAGTTTTTATTGCATTCATATCACGTATATTCATGTAGAATCTATCGATGACATTACACGATTATGCTGTTGATGTAGAACGTATCCAGAGTTGCAGTATGGTGTTGGTTTATAAATGACCTCTTACACATTTTCTTTTCGGCGGTGCAGATCAAATGGATTTGCCCAACTGCTCCAACAAGACCAGTTGCAATATTTGGTGGATTTCCATCCACTACCTGTAAGCATTCATGAAAAACTTCTTTTGTTACTTCTTTGGCATAATTCATTTTCAGCACTTGATCTTTGCTATTTTTACACAGTGAGCCTTTGATGTTTTACTTTGACATATTGATCCCTTGATCCTTTGTAAACTTATAAATTCAGTTTTTACTTTTACTCATTAAACTCTTGAATCTCGATCAATTGTAAACCTGTACGTTAAATCCTTAACACCGGCCAAGGTTTATGTGTGGATTTTTAAATGATCAAGAGCTCAATATGAGTTTATAAATGATCAACGTGTGAGCCTTAGAATCCTTGTGTTCTAGTTCAAAGTTGTAACTGCAATAAGTTTTTGGGTTGATGCATGCTTTAATGCTCAATCTGATCTATCCCGACCTCACAGAGACTATTAGGCCTAATAGCTTCATAATCTATGTCAGGGTTTGATGCGGGGGATATTTCAGAAGACGGTCCTGAAGACTTGGAGGGGTTGGATGCTTCTGCAGCACATGTTGCCAATCTGTTGTCCACTGAGCCTGCTGATAGTAAGCAATCTAAATAGTTGAATTCCTCTCCTCTTACACCTACGGCCGACAATTTGGGTTATCATGTTATAATTGTTTTATGTTATAATGTCAATCTTGTTGTGTCAATCGAATTTTCTCTATATATCTCGTTATCGTGTCAGAAAATTGTCACCCCTACTAAGACCTTATGCTTGTAAAATTGAGTAATTTCACTATATCAAAAGAGGCTATTATTTTGTTGCCAAGTCTTGTTCTGCTTCACGATTTCAGGACTCGACAACCCTTTTTGACACCCCTACTTGTGAATCGATATTTTGCAGTAAAACTTGGAGTTGGTGGGTTCAGCATGGGTGCTGCAACTGCACTCTACTCTGCAACATGCCGTGTTTTAGGACAATACAGAAATGGGAACCGCTATAATGTCAACCTAAGTGCAGTTGTTAGTCTAAGTGGATGGCTTCCATGTTCGAGGTCTTTAAGGAACGAGATGGAAGGGTCACATGAAGCTTTAAGGCGTGCTGCTTCCTTGCCCATTCTGCTCTGCCATGGTCTAGGTAATAACAAATAACCACTCATCTCTACATTTTAATCATATGAAAGTTTGAGTATTAACTTTCATTTCACAAATTGACTTTGTAGCCATTATTCTCGTGTTCTTTTTTAGATTTCTATATGTCGAGTGAAAAATTTCTGTCAAACAAGATGCAAAATGACTGTAGGCTGTCATTGAATTGAATAAATGACAATTCTAAGCAAACATTGAAGTTCTTAGTTCTTAGTTCTTATATTTGTCATCATATATCTAAGTTGTAAGTTGAAGCTTATTTACATTTTGGCTATAGGTGATGATGTGGTTGCTTATAAGCATGGAGAGAAATCAGCACAGGCTTTACATTCAGCTGGATTTCGAAACATCGCCTTTAGAACATTCAATGGGTATATATCCGCCATATCTTCACTCAAATTCTAATATCTTACATAATAGTTCGACTTCTAGTGTATACAGAAAATCATACTTGGTCAAGAAAGAAGCTCTGTTTCTTAGAAATTTTCAAGAAGTGCTAATAATACTTGAATCTCTCACAGGCTGGGTCACCACACAATCCCCCAAGAAATGGATGAAGTTTGTAATTGGCTAACTGTAAGGCTAGGCCTCGAGGGGCCATGAGGCCCGTGACCATAAATTCTCAAGTTGAGTTAGACAAGCAGGGACGGATCTAGGAGAGATCGGAAGGAGACTTCACCATTCTCTATTCTCCATTGAACTTGTGTATAAAGCATTAATACTTTAGGCTAAAGTCACTTGGCAAATTTAAATCGCATATATTGGAGCACACTATTGTGTCAGTGAATCCTAAATCTGTTACCGTAAAAACAAAGAATCTACAAGGAATTGAAGAGAAGATGGAAGGGTGTGGGGGTATAGGCTATACTATGCATTGTTTATGTTATTATCAATAAATAAATTAAATAAACGCTGATGTAATTTTAATTTTCCATTAATTCCTATAGGTTTTAGGATGAGTTGGCTTTTTTGTTTCATAATACAGAGAGGAGATTTCCTTATTTTAATACTTCATTTATAATCTTTGTCCAGCATCCAGCATACAAATGGTGAACACTTTGGGTGTATTCTAAAATTTCTCCTCCACTAGTTATATTAAATTTTTTCTTGATATATACTTAACTATTATGGTCATTTTACAAGAACACAAAAAAAAACGATATACTTCTAAAAAAAATATAACTCATGCCATTTAATATTGCTCATATTCATTTAAATAGTAAGTTAACATGTAAAATATCAGCGATTTAGTACATCAGTAGTCTCCTAATATCCAAACTTTGTAAAATTATAGAGTATTTTGTTAGTTTACCTGAACTTTATTAAAGTGACATAATCTACGGTCAAAATCAACAACATAACGAAAAATTAGTTGAATATATATACCACTTTAAACAATTTAAGAGCTAGTTCAAGAGAACAAATTATTTAAAAAATAATTAAGCAGCAACAAGAATGTTCACAAATTAGCCAGACATTCTACACATGCAGGCCAATCCTTTTTTTTTTTTGGACCAACTTCTTAAAGACCTTGAAGTATAAGCCCAACACAAACAAAAGCCAACAATTTAATATCTCATCCATAAAATCAACATACTATACTAGAAGTTTTACAGTTAACACTACTGTATTGCGTAAACCCCAAATCTCACAAATTCAAAATCCAGGCAGAACGTGATTTTCATCAAGATCAATACACGGTTCGTTCAACATTTCTCTTACATTCGTATCATATATAATCATAATATGGTAACATAACACAGTTTCAACACAATAGCCGAATTGTCACCCTCTTAACACATTTTGTTTCCATAAACCATAGTCAACATCTTTGTGTTACATGGCTTAACTATTGGTATTGTGATTAGAAACAGAACATCAAACTAACTGAAAAACTGCTCTGTGGAGCCCAAAAGTTAATGGCAAAACACATTCAATTGACAACACGAGTACTAAAATTTTCCCTTGATAAACAACTGTAAAACTTCAGGACTTGCCTCTAACTATTGAGGTCAGGATCAAATACCAATAATGAAAGCAGATAGAAGATCGATGATATTAAAGCAGCATCTTTTTAGAAATCTGAAGCCATAATCCTTTTATGTGCTCTTACCTGCCAGAATAAGGGCAACTTCAATTAATATGCAAATAATAACCCAAAAACTAAGAGTTGGCAGCTGACAAATTTTTGAATTGATTAATGTTGACTGTTAAGACACGAATAGTTCCGAAATTATTATTATTATGTCCTCCATTTATTCATGTCACCCTAATAGAAGTAATAAAATTGCAATTGCTACGGGACAAACACAACACAAACCTTCTAAATGGGATCCTTAATAGAGATAATAAAATTACACGTCAAATATGATCACATTACAAAAACCTTATTATAAGAGGATCAGGGTTTTCTTCAACAGAATTTGGATTGAACTTTTGGATGGTTGGAGTTAACTTGCTAATACAAAAATGACAAGAATTTAGAGAAATGCCGCCATAACACAGCATGATTGACACTAAACTGATTGGGTGTTGATATCATTATGACACACAAAAAAAGGTCAGTAAAAGATTGACTCATGTAACACTAACCCGAAAATTGACATGATAGAAAACCACTTAAAAATCCAACCCCAAATTGAAAACACAGAATCAAAAGGAAATATCCATATGCACACCTGGAACAGTTCAAACCCTCGATCTTAACTGAACAATTTGCTTTCCCAGTCAGAAGTATATTGAATTCCCTGGCAATCCAAATATGCAACTGCCAAGCAAGAAACGGATTAGTATGCAAATAAATAATTGCAAGTTTGCAACATGATAAATAACTAACTGCAGTGAAGTTACCTTAACCATCTACTTGTTGCTCCTTTTATCATCTGTTTTGCCTTTGGATTGAGCACAAGGGGTGAGAGATGGGGTAGATGAAATAGCTGTCAATATAAATTTGCGACCACTTCTCAAGCCAACTGCAGAGCTTGGCCGAACATGATTATGAGGTGGAGAAACTCGCTTTTTATTAGGGGAAGTTGCTTTCACAGATGTAATAGTAGCGGGAGATTCCTTCAAAATTTCTGGCGTTTCATCTCCCAGAAGGTCATAAAGCCCACTATCAGAATCATTATCTTGAATTTTGGTATCACCTAACTGAGGCATTGGGTTGATTGGTGAACTGCGCCACCGGAGAGAACGACCAGAGGAGAACTGACCCCTTCCAGGGCACAATTGGAATCGTGATCCACTCACACATCCTTTTGTATTGGATGAAGCTGAAGAACCCAGAGTTGTTATAGAAGAATTTTGAGAGGGTGTAAGATCACATAATGCTAATGCATTGCTTCTTGGGGAGAATTGATCCATTATTTTAGAAACATTAATATTATAATCCATTTCTTCACCGAAAGAATCAATATCAAGTATTTCTTCATTTCCTTCTGGAATCATGTCGTTGCTCAGTGAACTTCTTGGAGATCTTATTGACCTTGAATAAGATGGCAAATTGGAAAAGTCTGAATCAAGTGACAGGACATATCTGCTGGAATTAACTCCGGATTTTGCAGCATCCTTTCCATGACTATACATAAGGATATCATCAATAAGTAACTTATAAAATAAGAGCAGAAAAGGAATAACAGATAAACATCAGATCTCCTTAGAATAAAACATTTAATCATTGACACTTACTCTGAATGATGGAATAATGGAGTGGAGGGTGTGATGCTGCATGGATCCCGTAACTCAGCTTGCAAGAAACCTTTATTGGTTCCTACCATTGCCAGCTTATGATCATCTCTGCCTCCCAAAATTTCTTTGCAGACCCTGTTCTGTATAATGTCCGCACTAGAACGATATTCTGTAAAGAAAAACACAATAAAATGGCAAAGTAATCATTCTTCACTTGCATACTAGTGAATCATTTCAAAACCTTAATCTAGGCTCAGGCAAGCAATTCCTATGACAGGTTTGCTCCAATCCATCACCAAAACGAATATACAACTTTCTACTACATATTCATTTTTCTAAACTGCAGACATATATGCCATGCTGCACGAAAATTCTTTTCCATTAGCATATCTATGTTTCATGTCCGTTTCCGTTTCAGTTACTGTTTCCTAGCTATATGTTTTCTAAAGTAATGTTTCCCGGTGTGCTTTTGAGTTTCAGTTTCTATGCAACGTAGTGTCTGTGGTGTGCATACACACACACACATGGGGGAACATGCATAGACATACTACCTCTCAAAACACATCCAAAATCATCTATAAACAGCTGTAAAAATAAAGTAACCGACCTTTATACTGTAAAAAGAATCCATCATGAATAATTCATAAATAAATTACTCCCACTCCTCTCTTTCCTCAACTACCGTCAGTTCTCTAAAATTTCTGTGCAAATTCACAACCAACAATATTTGCTATAAGGAATTTGGAGACTCGCCTTCTTTTTTGCCATAAGTATTTCTGCACTCTTCACAGCGGCATTCACTAGAGCATCCAACATTTGCCTTTCCCAACATAAAGCAGAAATAAGTAAAGCTAGGAAATATTATAGTAAATATTATAAAAAATTATAAACAAACATTATACCAACCTGATAGCATTCACAGTACTTTTTCAAACACATAGACTTTTTGCAATTGCAACCTCTCTTATGCCTTGCTAAGGATGGCACCTTCCTGCTTCCATCATCCTGTGGAATCTAAATATCATCATGATATCTCCAAACAAGCAAAGGATTAGGAAGAAACTAAGAAGGCTTAAGTACCTTGTTAACTGCCACACGCTCAGCAACATGTTGCACAACCTTCGGAGCAAAAGCAAGCGGGTTACGGGATTCAATTAGTTGACGTGTCTCCAGAACTGTGCTTTCGTATTCTGGTTTGTTAAAACAACCTTGGCAAGTACAAGATTCAGAACAATATATTCCAGCAGCAAAACAATCACAATATCTGGCCAAAAAGGAGATTGGTTAACGAGTGTGGCCAGCATAAAAATCATCTTAGTTTAACCAGGGAGAACTTGAATGCACCCACAGTTTCAGGCATTTGGTCTTCTTACAGTTGCAACGTTTGCAACCATCACCTTCAGCACTTGATGATGTCTTCCTAAAAATATCACAAATATTTTAGATGGTCTAATATATATAGAGAAAACAGTAAGCAAAAAAGATGGCATATAAACTTGCCTTTTCTTTCTAGTTGGGCTTAATTGAGTAAACTCCTCAAAATTGTCGGCGTGCTCTAAGTTAAAATTCCTCTTATTTAGTGCAGCTACATGATCAATTGGATGAGTCGTATCCAAAGGCTTCAAAGTTTGACAAGATTCAGAAGCGGCAGCACTTATTGCAAGTGAAGACAAAGGTTCAGACATCGCATCTTCAGGACCAATTGCTACTTTCTCAATTAGTTTGGATAGTTTTTCACTATAACCTTTGTTGTCCACTTGATGTGAGTCCTTGGTAGGCTTTGATTTAATAATTGACACTGAAATATGAGAACCCATTGGCAAAGCAACACTATTCAGATGCAATCCAATACCTGAAGGCTTGGGCACAACTATATGAGACTTCCCAGTAGAGCGAGATGCAGAAATTGCTAGTTGAGAGAGATTAAGCATTTGCTTCTTGTTAGAACAGGCAGTTAAGTCCATGTGTGTTGACCCCAAGTTCTCCATTTCTGTTGCAGAAGTTACTGCTACTGAAGCAATGGTACTGTCAGTTTGATTTGAAGGAGGGATGCTTCTTACATCAGTTTTCCTTCCAGCTTCTTCAAACTGAAGGCAGCGTCTACTCAAGCCACGTTGGAGTTGACTCACCTAAATTCAGTGTTGCAATTATTTAACAGCACAAAGCAAATATAAGGACTGAAAATCCAAAGAAATAGTAACTATTAATTATTTTCTGTATTCTTATTTCCTTCACAGTGCATGAGTAAGCAGAAAACATGCCAGATGTCCAAAATAACATATGGCATAGCAGATCAATCATGTATCATTTAAAATGGGAAAAAGATAAGAGTCCATAATGTGATAATTATTTGATTTGAAGAAGAAAACTATGAAAGCTCTAAGTATTAAGTGTCCTCCATAAGGAAATTTACATTTCTCCCTGCACTTGAGTAAAATCATAGCAGAACCAGAAACCAAATTTTGGCATTCAAGCTTTCTAATACATTCTATCAAAACAAGAAGATATGGGATTTAATGCTGTCACCAACAAAGAATGATTTTAGATTTTGATACTATTAATAGAAGTAAACCATAAATTATATCAACTTTAGACAATCTAGTTTCTACCTCCAAATCACATTGTGCTACATTCTGAATGGAGCCCAGTGAGGTGGTGTTCACATTCTCAGCATATTCTTCACTTGCCTGAACAATCAGCAAAGGTTGCGGCAACAATGATGTTAATAAACCACTTACAGTGTTCAGCTTAAACCAAGGACCACTTAACATGGACATAACTCATACATGAATGAATTATTTTTATTACCTGACTCCCCAAAGCATTGCACAGATTTATCTCAGGATCATGGTCTATTGACAAGCCAGATTCATTATGTGGATGTTTACTACCAGTTTGCTCCTCTTCAATGTATACCGGTCTAATTTCATTAAAGGACTGCCCCGGAGGATATTCTTTAGTTGGTTCAGACAAGGTTGAAGATGATACATCAGCCCTTGTTTGACATTTGTCATCAGAGTTTGCATTTGATAAACTGCTTATTGATGATTGGAGTATATCATTAGATTGTTTCACATTCTGGTCAACAAGACTTGCAGAGCTAATGCAGTCCACGTCTCCAGGATCGTTTAGGTATTCATCAGCACAACCTGACGAACTGCCAGGTTGGTCATGCATATTGTTTCTAATATCATTTTCCTCATGAGTATCATCAATCAACGTCCTGCAATAAGTTTTTCGTTCGTTCAAATCATCTGAAAGATCGTCCAACTTCTTGCACCCGTCATCTTTCTCAGGTATTTCTAAGCTGGATATCTGTGACAGTTGTGACCTAAGAAGGACCATAGATCATTATCATGTAAGACTTCAGACAACAATATCATATCTATTTACTAAAGAAAAAAGTTAAATAGTATCAAACCTTTGCAAGAAACTAGTTCTTTGATGCAGTATATTACGTGGTGATGTGAATACAAGAGGAGGAGAACTTAACCCTAAGAAACCTTGTGGTACATGTGCGGCCTTAACGGAGTTTATTGGAGATAGACTGCTTATGTAATTTGAAAAAGGAGACTCCTGACAAAAGAGAATGACCATAAAAACAATATCCATACACAGCTCATTATGCTGACATCAAAAGTGATCTTCCAATATGTCTATGTCAGTCTACAAGATAAACTATGGCGATCTAAATAATTATCAAACATTTCAACAACATTAGAAACACAGACAACAATAACAACTACACAAGCTCAATAACAACTACACCATACATTCATCTAGTCAAGAAAAATACAATCTCGTTTTATCGCCTCAACTATTTGCTAATGTATGACAGTAACGATTCTAAAAGCATTCACACAGTTTTCTTGTCACTCAATTCCAGTAGTTTCAAAATCCAAACACATCAAAACTATGTGAGAAATGGAGAATTCCAAGCAGCATACGCAATGGAACTTAACGAACACACTTCAAATTATATCCCAGACCTAAAACCGAACCAAAGCAACATTGTTACGTGCAATGTAGAATCCTACATACACATTCCTCATCAAAATCCTCCTCAACCACTCCCAATCTCAAAACTACCAACAAAATCAAGCAAACTAGTACAACACAAAACCCTAACCGCATTAAAATCACAAGCAAACAAATTAAACATCACGAATCATCACAGAAACCTTACCTATCAACAACGATACACGCAATTTACGAGGCAATCTAGATAATCATCAAAACGAGTAATGCAGACACCGAAAACAACTATACGAGCTCAATCAAAAACAGTTGAAATAAAAAATTCAACGCAAACACAAAATCGAAAGACGAAATTCAAATGAAATGCAAATGCAAATTACTTGAACAGGAGAATCGGAACAAGGTGTGGCGGAAGCAGAAACGAAAGAGGCGGCAGTAGTAATCGTCTTAGTAGGTTCAGGAGAATCCATGGAAGATAGTAGCCCTAATCGGATTCGCCTTTAAGGCTACTCTCTGCATCTTCTCTTTCACTTTCTCTCTCTACCTACTTTCTCTCTCTAGAAACATTGCAGAAAAAAAGTGTGCAGGTTTTTTTGGCTTTTGTGTATTTTCATTTTCGGCAATTTTATTTTTATTTTTCTTTTCTTGAACACAACGAAATTAAATAAATAAATAAAAGAGGGAGCCGTAGGCGGGGTTTTAAAAAATGTGAAATACGAGCGGGAATTTCACTTAATGGTTATGGGCCTGGTCCTGGGCCTGGGCCTTCTATCCCCTTTATAATTGGGTTCAATTAAATGGGCCTCGAGTTTCTTAATACAAATTAGAGTCATAATAGTGGAGGAAATATTGTCCTTACCCGAAATTTGGTTATTCAATAAACTAACATGAGGAGAAATATTAGAATACATTCAATAATTTAATGAGACATTATATATATTCGCATTTAAAATTTATAATTTAAAGTTTATTTTAGAATGTACAATAATCTGTTAATATAATAGATCACTAAACAATTAATTTATAATTTAATAATGAGGTGTCACTTTCCTTTTAATTCACTCATCTGTAAGTTTTCTCCCTAAGAGCTACTTCTTACTCTTTCCTTTCAATCCTAATATGTTTTGTTTGTGAAGTTGCATTTTATTTTATGATTTTATAATGTTTATCTTTTTGTTTATTCAATTACTTGCTGCTCCATATAATTATGCAATGGTGTTGAATTTCCTTTTTTTTAAAAATTTGTAATATATATATTTATCTATTTTTCAATTACTTACTTTTTTTATAATTATTTCAATTATTTATTACGTATATGCAATACAATATCTATAGATATTTGATGTGGCATTTTTATGTCAAATATATTCTATCTAAAATAACAGTTGATTACAAAATGAGATTAAAAGTTTTCACATAATTGTCATTTCACTCATTTGCATCTGCTATTTGCTAATTTGACACCAATAAAATTAAATTTTTTCACATAATTGTCATTTTAATCAATTTTAGTGGTTCCAAAGTCCAAACACATCATCAAAACTATGTGAGAAATTGAGAAATCCACGTAGCTTATCTTTATATCAGATGGAAAAGCAACTAAATATACCAAACACACTTCAATTTACATTCCAAACCTAAAATCAGACCAAAGAAACATTATTATGTGCAATGTTGAATCCAAAATGTACGTGTTCTTCATCAAAATCCTCTTCAACCATTTCCAATCTCAAAACTACCAACAAAATCAAGCAAACTAATACAACACAAAACTCTAATCACATTAAAATCACAAGCAAACAAATTCAACAACATTAATCATCACCAAAAGCTTACCCATCAACTATAACAACAATTAATACAGGTAAATTACACCAACGGTACCCAAACTATACCATGTTTCTCAAACTGCTACCTAAAAAACTATTTTGCACATATAAGTACCCAAACTAACGATTACCTCCCAAACTGATACATAATGACCTTCTATAACAGGTTAACCCAAAGTCAACGCCAAGTCAACGTTGGTTAATGCAAATTTAGTTGACTTCTTCCACTCCTCCTCTATGCAAAATATCCAAATTACCCCTTCACCTTCATCTTCTTCCTCTTCCATTCTCTCTCCATTTTTTTCAAATTTGTTTCTTCTTCCTTCTTCCTCTTATTCTCCCCTTTTAATTTATTAATATAATAAAATATCTCATCCCGACTAGGGCGGGTCTCCGCAGGAATCTGGAATCCAGTTTCCGGCTCGTGCTGGGATCTAGAACCTAGATCCCGATGACGACTTGGGATATGGAACCCAAATCCCAACGGCGACCTGGAATTTCGATTCCAGATCCCAGGTCGCGATGGGACTGGAAATTTCCAGATCCCGGCGGGTTTGCTCTGACCCGCCGGATTCTTGATAATTTTTGTTTTTTTTTCAAAAAGAAAAGGAAAAAGAAGAACATATGAGTTATGAGTTTGGTGTGAAAGGGGAAGAAGAAAGATAATGTTGAAGGGAGGAGAGAGGAAGAGGAAGAAGAATAAGAATAAGAAGATAGAGGGTAGTCTTTTACATAAATTGGTCAAGTGAGTCAACTAAAAAACAGGTCAAACACTCGTTGACCAGCGTTGACTTGAGGGTGACTTGTTACATCAGGTCATTATGTACTAGTTTGGAAGGTAATCGTTAGTTTGGGTACTTAAATTTGCAAAATAGTTTTTTAGCTTAATTTTCTCACGGGCCAAAATATTGCTGAAGACGGGTCTGTTAGGTTGTCTTTAGGGTTTGGAGACGGGGGTGGAGCGGAACATGACAATATCGGCGAGAATGAAAATTTTAACCAGTGAGAAAAGAAATTTCATTCGAGAGCGATGGATCCAGAGAAATTGATTTTGGAAGGAAAAAAGTAAATTTAATTTTAGAGAGTTGTTGGATGAGAACATAAAAATACGCATTTCATTCGCAAAATTTTTATATTAGAGACTTGTTGGATCCATAGTACAAACAATCGGTGGAGGGAGTGGAATGGTAGTTTCATCCTAATGTTTGGGGTTTTTGGGCAATTTTTTAGGATGTCTTAGGGACTGAGACTGAATTTTAACTCGTGTTTTTTGTTGAGTCGGACAAAACTTTAACTCGAGTTCAGATTTTGGATGTCCCAATACCACGACTAACACATATAAGAAATTATTGGTCGTTTAATGTTTGGGGTTGTTGGCCGAATTCTAGAGTGCCCACACCTCTCATCCCCTCCCTCTAATTAATTAACTTTATACAACCTCAAAACCCAAACCCCAACCCAAAAGAAACGGAGCCTTAAAAATGATGAAGAGCATGAAGAATATCCGTACAGCCGTCCTCCCCCGCCGTCAGGTCCACCGCAGTGACTGCCGGTTTCTACCAGCGGCACTGATGACACGGGAACATCTCCATGCAAGGATTAATGAAATTATGAATCTCCAACGACTCCAGAACAAAGACATTTGTAAAATCAGAGCTAAGTTACTCATGCAAAGGAATGAGATTGTGGATTTGAAGCCAAAAGCACTGACTAAGATGCATCAACTGAAAGCTCTTGTACCTGCCGTCTTTAAAGCAGCTTTTTGGTTTGTTACTAGTAATAAAACTTAACGGTAGTAACAGAACGAGAATGAAAGTGACGGAAATGAAAGTTAAAGACTTTTTTTTAACCTTTATTAACATTGTCCCGAACAAGAGCTAAAGACTTGCCGCCTACGATGGATGTAGGCCAAATAGTTTATCGAGAATTTAGCCCTGATATTTGTAAAATTTCAGAATTTGATATAGAGATATGGTAAATATTTTTTATAATTTGCCTTTTGTTTATGCATATATAACATTCTTTTGAATTTGCGAGTTGAGATTTCTGATCATTGATTGTTAACTTTATAGAAATTGGGTTTTGTCCGTTTGTTATCAATGGATTGGGTACACTAAAAGAATATATTTAAGAAAAACGGTAGGATGTTATTTCTTTATTAATAAAAAAAAATAAAAACGGTATGATGTAATTTTAAGTGTATTTGACATGTTGTTGTTTGTCCATCTGATTTGAGATATGCTCTTTAGAGGCTCCATTTCTCACATAGTTTTATTGTGTTTGGACTTTGAAACCACCATTGTCATGGATTAGCAAATAGTAGATGCAATAAAATGATCAAATTTGTCTCAAATATTATTGAAGCCAATTTTATGTTATTTTTATACTCTATAGATTTAATTCTTTTATGTTACAACTAGATCTTGAAAAAATATTTATGGAGCACACCTCAAATTTTGATTTTATTGTTCAAATAAACGTTAAACAGTGAGTTATGGTTCTCCTTTGTAAAACAGCAAACAATGTCGAGAAAGTACACCGTCGCTAAAGTGTTGGAATTCATGGATGCTTATACTAAAAGCATCCAACCTGAAGGCAACAAACCGGAAGTCGAAAAATCTAACAATACTCTCTTCGCAGAAGAGAGTTTTGGTGAAATGTACAAAGGACTGATAGATGAGGAGCTGGTTGCCATAAATAAATTGAAACTTATCCTGGGCCAACAAACAAAAGAGAAATTTCAGGTATAGATTGCTAAGTTATATAATTTGGCAAAAATAATTGTATTTGTTGTACTTTTAAAAACTAATCGAGCCTAAATTTCTATTATTTTATAAATGTCATACGTTAATTCAACTCACCTTGGTATATCTCTTTCCCTCTCTAAGATCTCAAATCTGTCTACAATCATAATATATTAAGCGATATTTTGGAGAATCTTAGAAAAACTTAGGTTGTATGAAAAATTAAACAATATAGATTAGAAACTTGACAAAATTGAAATTTGCTTTATTTTGATTTATTTTCTTATCTCTTTTTAACAGGATGGGAAAAAGAATTTAGAAACATTCGTCCAACCAAATATTGTTAAAATTCTTGGGCACGCAAGTGACGACGATAGCAAGTCTTACCACATTATCACCGAGCTACTCTCCAAAAACCTAAATGACGCATATAAAGGTAAACTAGTTGGACGTTTTTTTTTATCTAAATTGAAATAAACCAAAATATTTATTAAAGTTTGATAATACAGTAATGTCTTACCCTTTGTTCATTTGTTTGGGGGTTTGGAGGTTAGATTCAATGCTAATATTTGGCTTGCTATATTTTAACCTAACTTATATATGTAAACACATTAAAAAAAGTTTTTATTAGCATATTAATCGAGCACAACTGATCATAAGAAAGTAAACTCGAATAGTAATGTAAATATTTGAATTTCATTATGATGTTTTGACAAATGTGAAAACTTCAATAGTTGACATCAAGTTATTTGATAAAATCTTTTGCAACACTTACATTTTTTATTCATTATAAAAAAAATTAATGAAATATATGCAAATAAGTCAAATAACTTCAAACTTTTTTAATTACTCGAAAACTCCGGATGTGATTGATGAAAGATTAAAAGAGCTTATGCATATATAAGTAATATACATACAAATTTGAGCTCTTATTATTTTTAGGCCCTAGGCAGACGCCCCTTCTGCCCTCGCCCAGGGACAACCGTGATAACAAGACATTCACCTAAGAAAAATTCAATCTCATTTCATAGCATCTCTATTTTTGCTAATCCACAACACTAATGAGACTAACAGCTTTCACATCGTTGTCATTTCACTCAATTCTAGTGATTCCAAAGTTCAAAACGCATCATCAATGTGAGAAATTGAAAACTCCAAGCAACGTATCTCCATATCCGATGGAAAAACAACGAACCATACCAAACACACTTTAAATTACATCCTAGACCTAAAACCGGACCAAAACAAAACCGTTACGCTCAATGAAAAAGTCCAATAAATATATGCATTCTTCATCAAAATCCTACCCAATGACTTCCAATCCCACCATTACCAGCAAAATCACAAAACACTAATCACATAAAAATCATAAGTAATCAAATGAATCGTAACAAAAAAGTTTACCTAACAACAACGATAAACAAAATTACCATGAGGCGATTAGGGGAATAATCAAACATTTCGTTAAAATTAGAACACAAGCTTAATCGGAATGAGTTGAAGTAAAAAAAAATTAACGTAAACACAAAATTTGAAGATGAAAGTGCAAATGCAAGAGAGATTACTTCAAGTGGAGGAGAATCGGAAGAAGCTCTCAGAAATGAAAATGGCGGGACTGCATGTGTAATGTAGTGATGACTGTTGGCTCTAATTAAATCTGTCTATTTGCATATTCTCTTTCTACATGAATCGCATACAAAAAAAAATGCACAAATTTCTTTTATTTTTTCGGGGGAGGGTTTTGTCTAATTTTTTTTTTGTTATTCAATTTTTCGCAAATAAGTCTTTATGTTTTGTTTTTAAGTAAAAAAAGAACTTTGAAATGCATTGTTTGAGGAGTTAAGTAATTTTTTTATTCTGCTGACATATACAAAAACTTTTGTTTTTTTAACTTTTAACCTTAAATCTTGACATAACCCGTCAAAAGTCTAAAAAAATAAAATATTGTCATGGACATCATCAGAATCTGAGTGTTTCCTTAATTCTACATTCAATATATTTCAATCTTCTTTTTCTCAAAAACAAACAATTATTTACAAATTATAGGGCAATAACATGATATTGGGCCCGCTCTTTTTGGCTGAACTGAACTGAACTGAACTTGCTCAACTGAATTTTGCTGAACAAATAAAAAATTTTGCTGAATTTTGTTGAACTGAATTTGGCTGAACTGAACCAAATTTTGCTGAAATGAACTTGAACTGAACCGAATTTTGCTGAAATTTAGTAGAGAATATAGAGCCTTAACCCAAAAAGTAATACATAAAAATACGAGCAAGAATTTGCCTTTCTAATAATGGGCCGATTTTTTTTTTATATCTTTATATTGTCGTGCTATGTATACAGTTGCGCATTTCTTTAATGGGCTTTCAGTTTTTTTTTACCTTGTAATAAAAGATTTTTTTGAAAATTTTCGAACATCAATCCAATTCCAAAGACTCATGATAAAGAGAATCGAGAAAATGAAATTTAATTAAAGAGAATTGAATTAAAGTTCGAAATTTCTAAAAATAATTTTTAGAATTGGATTGAAAAGTTCGGTCTAATTCACCTCAGAGATTTGGGAATTCAGTTCGTCCAATTTGGGATCTTGAGAATTTTTAATTATTATAAAATTCAATATCACATATTTATATTGCGGCACCCCGAGTGGTTTTCCCTAGTCAAGCCTACCATATCAATAAGAAAATCTTCTATTCTATTTCGATTATATTTCGCACGTAGTATTAGCTACTATTAAGGATTCAAATTCTACCATATTCGATCGACTACCTTAGTTGTCATATAATTTCTTTGAACTCGAAGGATTTCTTATTAGCCAAGGACCGAATAGGTAAGGACATCATTTCTCTTTGTTTATGTATATATAGCAGATACAAAGTATGTCTAAACTAGGATCACTTACATACTCTCACCAACATTCCACATTAGATAGTTTTTTATGTGAAATTTTTTGTAAGATAGTGCATTCTCTAATTTGTATAATTTGCAAAATCAATCATCATTTGGAGCAGGTATGAGATCCGACTTTGCAAATTACGTCATATACAAAAATATGATTTTACAAATTAATTAATTTCTTGCTCAAGCTACAAGAAGTAAACAGTTAGATTCGAAGTTGCTGATCAGGACCCCTTCTAGGTACCTAAATTCGTAGCGGGAATAGAAAATAAAGTAGAATGAACACGAAAAGTATTAGGTTAAGTCATACCTTGCAAGATGAACGATAAGCTCATTATAAGGATCATGGTGGAAACCTTCCCCAGTCAAGATTCTTTTGTTAAAAAACAAGAGTTATTTTTTAGGAACTATATTTGATATGAAAACTCTACATGAAGACATGTATTGGGTTGTTGATGTGAACCGAATCCTTCGAAATAATACTTGACTTAGAAGAATTGAATTCTATTTAAGAGTGTTTATTAACCAAACCGAAGAGCTCGGTATTATAACATTGCACATTAAGCGTTCGGAGATCACATCATGTATCTTAATTTTAGTTTATTTTGTCGATATTTTTAAATAAATTAAGTACAAGTAAAATTCGAATCTCTAATCTGAGCTGAAACAAGTGATGTTTTTTCCTATACAATAGACCATTAAAGATTTGATTCGTATATCCTTATTTCTAGAAAAGTGTATATAACATACTAGAATATATTATGAATTATTATTATACGTGGAAATAACATAAAATAAGAGACATAAAAATTATAGAACGAAAATGTAAATTTTGATATTTTAATAGTTAGTTTAATTATAAGAACTAACTAGTCATCTACCAAAAAAAATCCTAACAAACCATTGAAAAAAAAACCATAAACTTAAAAAGTAAAACCAAATAGATTTTTATTTTTTTTAGAGTAAAACCAAATAGACTTTATGATTATTTAGCTTTTATATCATTATATTTAAATTTAGTTTATGTATAAACGTTCAAGCATACAATAAATAATATCACGTACATTACTACAATAAAATTGTATATTAAAGAAAAACGAAGTTCTAAATTTTTTTTCAGTTCTTTCAGTTAAATTCGAACGAATCCACTCCAATTCAATTATCAATCTAATTCTGAATATATTTCGTTTCAGTAAGATCCACAAAAAATTAACTGATATTTTTTTTCGAATATTTTGTCTAGTCCGAAATCTCCAAGATCCAAACTCAACACTACCTTGGCAAAGCTTGTAATAATAATAATAATAATAATAATAAACCAAAAGATTATACCGCAAACAAAAACGTATGTGTTTACACTAATCGAGGGTTGGTGCAGTGGTAGCATGTGGCTGCGCTTGGTAGGGAGGTCTGCGGAGCGATCCCCCACAACCGCAACTGGGAGGGGTTTAAATACCATAATCCTTGGACCCTATGTGTTTACATATAAGTTAGTTAAGATAGAGGTAGCCAAATTTAAACACCAAATCAAAACTTCTACATATACTGTAGTTAAATAGAGCTAGCCAAAATTAAAAATTAAATCTGGTTGCAAATTTCTTCAGGCTACTTGCTGATAACATGAAAATTCTGCAATCTCTCAACAACCTCCTTCACCGAAGGACGGTAATAAGCAGTATGATCTAGACACTTGATGCTCGTAAAGTATATAGCAATTAATAGGTCAAGTGTAACCTATCGCAATCAAGTAATATAGTGCTTAAGCACGAGATCGAACCACAGAGACTGTGAATTGCAATCTATCAATCTAACAAGTTATTGTGAATATCCAGTGAGTAACCGAAAATATTTGTGATAAAGATTAATTAAATCTAGACTAAAGTAAAGAAAAGCAAGAATAACAAGAACGAATTTGGTTTGGTAATTTATGGGAAAAGACAATCCAGGATAGGGGTTCCCTTGGTGAATCCTATGCTTGATCTAGTAAACTTCCAGTTTAACTCCATGTTGATTGATAACGGTATTCATCTTGATAAATAACACAAGTGTGATCAAGACTTGTAGAAATCTATTTGCAAGCATTCAATTAATAGCTTGGTTAGGCAATATAACCTAGGTCATGCAAAGCATTATCGGTTTGTGATGAATAAGGCCAGCCGTAGCCTAGACACGAAACCGCTCTCCTGATCTCTCATGTAAGGTCTGATTATGCAATCTCGGTATAGATTATCTCCTCTCGGTCTCAAATCTATCTATGATCCTATCTCCTCTCGGTCTCAAGGCATTAAGCGTACATAATCAAATTATCGCACAACATGTAATATAACCTTTCAATTCAGCGATCAAACATATTCATACACCAAGTTCACCCCATCCTAAATTGGATGGGGATTAGTTCATAGACAAACTAATTATAGCAAGAGAAAAGATGGAAGATAAGAAACACAACATCTTATTGAAAATCATAATGAAAAGATAAAAGGAAAAGAAGAATCCTCAACCAAAGTCGATTCAACTACAATCCAATGAAGATGGAACGCGAACGATCAAATCAAACTTGAACTTGTTCTTCGATAAAGATAAAGCAATACTACAGCTAAGACTTAAAACTAAGTATTTTCTAACTACTTACTAACTGCCTCCAAAATACATCCTAAGCTCCTTATTTATAGTATTCAGGAGGTTTTCAGCCCTAATCAGGTGATTCCAACCCTAATCAGCCGAAATTAGCCAAAATAGGCCGGCCCAACATGGTCACGACGAGTTTCGACCCACGACTGAACTTCTAACCCGATTTGGAACGCCTTCCAGTCTGAATCTCGAGAAAGTCAAAACATGAAAGTTGTCACACGTCCTCTTAGCTTTCCATAGCCACTTGAATGACCACAATCGGAGTCCGTATGAGAAAGTTATGCCCGAAATATCGAAGGTCGTCCAAGCTGCATCCAGTGCTGTCTCGGCGAGACAGGGCGCTGATTTTGGCCAAATTCTCTGATTTTTGCTCTGAATCTTCAATTAAGCTCCTCGGGTCTGAACCTCCACTCCAATTAGCTCCAACGCTCCTAGAAAATTCCTGAAAACACTAATCATGCCATAAGCTAGTGCTGGAAAAGAAGATAAAAACAACAAAATGAACGAAAAACGATCAAATTGCAACCAAACATAGAAATAGCCTAAATCTACAAATACATGAAGAACCAATACTAAATTTGACTCAAAACGACATAAAATACGATAAGATAACACTAAAATTCACCGTAAAAGCACGAGATATCAACACTCCATCCCCAACTCGGTAAGTTCAACTCCATCTTTCACAATAAAGTCATTAAAGACTGAAAGGAAGGTAAGGAATGCGAGTTGGATTGGGATCTGTCCTGATTGATTATTCTGAGGAAAGATCCAAAGCTTGGAGCTTTGTTAGATTCCCCAAGGATGATGGTACATAGCCTGTGAGCATGTTGTTGGAGAGATTGAGCGATTGAAGCTCTCTTAAAGTTGCAATGATTTCTGGAATTTCACATTCGAACCTATTACTCGAAAGATCAACAACCACAAAGAATTCCAGGATTCGTTCATATGCTCTCTCTGTGCCTTTGTTCACTGTTCTATTACAGTAGATGTAGTTAAGAGTCCATGTGTACCGAGATACCTGAAAACTCGTGTTTGCTTGCATATAAGATAGTGATCATTATCAACAGGTTTCATGGCAAACCAATTTTGGAAGTACTCTACCGGTAACTTTCCTGTGAAAATCTTCTCAGAAAGATCTATGATCTGCAATTTATCAAACTCGAATTTGGTAAGAGGTTGCTCGATAGTACCATGCAACTTATTAGATCTTAAAGACAAAACCCTACACACGAGGAAGAATACCCAACCAAGAAGGGAATACACCATTCATCTTATTTTTCTCAAGATTGATGATTTCTAACTTTAAACAATTGGCTAATGACCTGGGCACATTCCCTTCTAATATATTTTGACTAAAGTCCACCAACTTTAACGAACAACGATCAATAAATCCATCAGGAATTTTGTTGAGAGAATGTGTTTTTGAGGCTCATAACTGATGCAAAATTGCCTTAGTTTCCCAAACATGAACGCAGGTTGCCATGTAAGTTGTTGCTTGACAAATCTAACTTCAAAAGAGAAGTTAATTGCAGAACAATGGTAAGATTCTCCACTGAATTTGTGTGAAATGTCATAAATTGCAACGGAAGGTGATGAAATTGGAAGGGGTCCTTCGAATTCGTTATAGCTGAGACATAGCACTTGCAAATTTGGCAATGCGAGTTGAAGCAGATTCTCCGAGGAGGAACGGATATTCCTCGAGAAGTAGTTGCCACAAAGGTCCAAGACTTTAATCTGAGTTATGTTACCAATTGATGATGGAATTTGACCAAAAAAGTTTACGAAAGAGAGATTTAAATGCTTCAACTCTGACAATTGCTAAGACTTGTAAGATGGTGAAGTCGGAAGAGGGGACTAGAAGAGTTGATAGAACCATAGAGACAATTGCTCGATAGCTCAACCCCGATCATATGACATGTTCGATCATCACAGTTGATACCATCCCATGACAAAACATTGCTTGAATTGTAACAAGGAAGAGCGGTTGCCCTCACTGCAACGTGGCTTCTGCAAACCAAATGAGTGATTCAGCAGAAAGGATAAAGAGAACAATAGAAATAAAAATTGCAGAAACACAGAAAAGAAGCCGATCATAATCATATATGTTAATTAAAGTGTTTGTTTGATAAGTTGTTAAACGCAGCAGCATTTGCGTTTTATAGCATTTGAAATCAATCGATCAATGGTCAAACTTCGGAATTTTTTGTCCTGCTACACCCCACAAACTTTGAATATTTGGGCAGGAATGCAAACTATAGTTAGCATTACCTTTGGGCAGGAATGCAAATTATAGATAACATTACCTTTGGAATTTGATAAAAGTGATCCGTTGACTTTGAGTTGCATATCACTTTATGTTTAGGAGATCGCCAATATATCACTTGAACAAGCTAATAAGACTTAATAAGCCATAATAAGTTAAGAAAATAAATTGAATATATTCCATATGAAGATTTTTCTGAACATGTACATATAGAAAACTAATGATATGCATGTTTTAATCGAGCTAATGATGTATTAGGACTTTGAGTTATGTTTATAGTCAAAGACAACCGAGAAAATTGATCCACAAGACTAACTCAAATCTTCTTAAAATAAATAAAAGCTGAGCCAAACTTTGCATGAGAATCAGCCATGTCAGCAAAATATCCTAGGTGTCAATATTACAATAGCTATATATTTTTTCTCTATACGGAAATCACAGATGTATAAGGGTAATGTCTCCCTCATAATCAATGATATCTTTCTATCTTCTCCTCAGTTTCTTGAATTTATGATTTAGACTTTCAGTATTCCTCCTTAAATCTATGTAAATAGGTTCCTCTTCCAAACTGCATTTTGTATGAAACGATCTACAACCTCAATGTGACATATAAAATATTTTTTATATACTGATTGAAAATGCTGCATTTTCAAGTTTACAGATGGAAAACCAGTAGTAACTAATTAATCAATAGTGAAGAAAGTAAGGGTCTCTCCTTCCTATTTCTTTCCACACTCTAATCTAATTCTTATATTAGAAATTGCTTTCATTGTTTTATTTTATATTGCTATGAACAGTGTCATGGTCTACCTCCCTAATATGATTGCTTCTCTCATCAAATCTCTCAGGTAATTTTTGTAGCTGGATTTGAAATGGATGAGTTTATTCAGATTTTTGTGAGCTTTGAACAGGGGAATTACAAGAAATCACTGGAAGTTCCTTATGTTGATTCAATTGAATAGTCAAAATAGCATGTATTATGGGTGGATGAGAGAGTGGTGTCTAAGAATCACGTTGATAGTAATTACAAATTGGCGTTTGATGGTTTTCCAAGTAAGGTATGTTTTGAATTTTGTTTTTGTTTTCTGCTCTATTATTGTGGATTGAAATCATGGATACAAATTGATGATGTGGGTGTTTGTTTATTTTGCTAGGAAATGGAAGTTTTTGTTTTTGAATATCTGCATTTTGCAGATATTAATTTACTTGATGATGATTGTGTATTTCGAGTACTTCTTGTAGGTTGTTGTATTCTATTTGTAGAGTCTATGTTGATCAATTCTCATTGAATCACTTTCAATTATCAAATCCTTGAACCAGGCATCTTTAAAGAAGAGTATAGATCTTGGAGGATGTTATCGCACCACTCAGGAACTTTATGTCCACTTTTCAAATCAATTAATCAATGCATTCTTCTAATTGCAGTTACAAAGGTATATCACATCTGATTCCAACATACCTTATGCAATTTAATTTCTTCCCTGCAAATTCTTTCTTATGCTACATAATTCTATTACATGTATTTGCTTAAATGATCTAGATAGATGGATAGAAACGAAAGGAAGCCTGATATGGATTCAAGGTCTAGAGATACATGATCAACAAACCCCCAGAAATTGGCAGCAACCTCAATCACTTAAATTTCCTTGGTATATTTCTAACTGATATGCATATTCACTTATTCTATATGTTGTTTTCTTCTCCCCTTTCTTATTCACATATTAAATTATGATTTCTATTTGTTTGTATCTCTTTTAAAAATTGTTAAACTAAGAAACCTTAGTAACATTTGATCCCTAATGAAAAGGAAACCTTTGTAACATTTGCCAGTGAAGATAAAGCAAGTTCTTTTGCTAAGAGTAAGTCACAAATAGAAACAACACTTTGTCTTTCACTGCCTTCATTAATTGGCTAGGATACTTGATTTCATAAGAAAGCAAAAGAGTAGATAAAAAAAGAAGAGAAGAATGAGGTGAAATACATAGGTTTACACCCGCTTAAATATAAATTTCAAGCGCGCCTAAGCAATATTGCCGGCTAAAAAAAGAGAGCTAAGGTCACCGGAGCAAAACAATGGCCATCCAATAGTCCACCTTGAAATTTGTAAGGAATTTTTTTATTATTATTATTTTCAAACTTTAGTTTACTTATTCTGTTATCACAATTTGCCTATTCAATTCTAACGGGTGACTGCTAATTGACGTTCAGACCATTTAGCTGATCAATTGGGGGCTCCATTTTTTAAATTGTTATTTTTCTGAAAAGTTAAAAGCATACTGCCATTTGGTCTTCCAAGTTGGTTTTGAATGAAGGATTAAGGTTAAACCTTCAAATTGAGCAGTAAGGGCTTACGGGAATTGAAACCAATATCTAGATAAGTACATAGCTTTTGGATTGGTATATTAATAGGTCTCGGTCCAATGACCTATTTTATTGCAAGTGAAGTCAAGCAATAGCTTTTAAGTTAGAGAAAGATAAATGGGTGAAGAAAATTAGTGTTCAGAATAAAAAATAGAATGTCATTTAGTCATTTATTTCTTTCTTTCTTTAATGGATCCATTCATGTGGTTAGATGATCATATGATATTCTGTTCCTTAATGAATTTGTATGATATTGGTCATTTTGTATCAATTAATTTATGATTTTGTTACACCATCTTTATTTTTCTTTTTGCTAATATTTCTAAAAGGTTCGCATGTAAAGCCCGTTTGTAATGGGTTTTCTCTTTTTTATGAATTATAATCTATATTATAGGTAGGAGTTTTTGTATAATGTTAATATGAATGGATTGGAGATTGGCATTGGAAAGATAAAATGATGAAAAGGGAAAAAATAAAAGAAATAATCTCAGAAAAGTAAAATTAACATTTTGGTTTTACCATTGATAAAAAGATTGTTTTAATTTAAGTGAGAAGATAATTTTTTTAGATTTTGTATTGTACAATGCTTAAAATTAATATAAAATTGTATGTTTTGAAAAATTGAACACTTTTATTAAATAACTTTTGGCTAAAGAAAAATTGCTCAGAAAGTATTATGTAAAAACCGCGCATCGCGCGGGATATCGACTAGTTTCTATATATAGAGAAAAGTCATTAATTTACTTCAGAAGATCTCACAAGTCATATAGGATATGTTTTTGACTGACTATAGACTATAGTGTCATTCCATAATATTAAGCATTTCATTCGATTGTTGTCTGCAGAATTTTTCAAATTTATATATTAATACAAAGTTCTGGAATGCTAATTAACATGACTTTTCAAATTCTACATGGTTCTTCTTGTTCTTAAGATGACAAATTAAATGTTGCTTGTATTTGTGCATATATTGAAGTAATTTGCATAATAAGTGCAAATTCTTTTTAATTGTTATAAAGTGCGTTTTTTAAATCTAGGTTTGGACCTCTCCTTGAAGAAGTTAATTTGCAAAAGTGCAAGTAAATGTGATGTTTTTTTTCTTATGGTGCTCTGCTATTGTCTCTAATAAGCAAAAGTGTATTTCCGTTATTTCTTTTCAAAAGTATATCCCTTGAAGGGATGATTTAAAAATTGTGAACTCCGTAGTTATTTCTTTGTTTCTTTTAATGGCTTAATGTATTAGCGGAAAAGGGCTCAAAAGTCCCATTCTAAATCATTTTAAATTAATTCATGGGCAAATAAAATCTAAAAAAAGGTTAGAGTATAAACTGTTAAAAAGAATAAGTTCATAAGGACAAAGATCTTTTCTTAACTGATAATGCTATGTTTAAATGCACATATTTTCTTTTTATCAAAAAAAAAAGCACACATTTTCTTGTCTAAAACGAAAGCAAAATAATAATAATAATACGCCACCATATACACATGACAGATTAAAGTCATCAGGTGACTTCATTACAGCAAAAATGTTGTTTATGTTTGTGGCTTTATCGGACAGTAGGCAACCTTCAAGATGGTATAAGGACTTAACAATGAGCCTTTCAAGCATAGAATTTCCACAATTAAAGCTTTATATCAAAGAGAAGCAAGTGAGCATGATATTAATGCCAAAAAGAAAAGTTTCATTAATAATATTCATCTTCCTACTGTGTGATAATTTGCCTTATTGTCTGCTAGAATGCTTGGTCTAGCCTATTAAGGTACGTGATCCAAAAATTATAAATAACACGTGTCTGAGAATGTATACGCTTATAGTTTTAAGATCACATGGTCTTCAACTGATCATGAAGGCGGACAAAGAAGATATCGGGTACTAAACGAAAAATCACATGTTGTATTTAAAATTTTGATGGGGATGTCGCAAGATAAAAGCAAAAAATATAACAAACTATGGCAATTAAGTATTCGAGCAAGCTTCCAAAAGATAGACTAGCAGTTGATATGGTTATATAGGGATTGTATAAGTTGAAAGAGAGCCGGAAACAAATGAAGAAAGAGCAGAAGCTGTTGAAGGTCCAAACAAGCAAGGAAGTACGTGAGTCGACTACTGGGGAGAAGGTGGAGGAACGAAGAAAAACCTCAAGAAGTGACAAAATGGATATGATCTTTATCTTAAACTTGCACAAAAATAATGATTTCCATTTATAGACTCGTACTGCTCGTAGAAATTGAGGACTACAGTTTAACATACGACGATTCTGCAAACAAGAAATGTTGATGGATTTTTGAATTTTTGTAGTAGTTGTACATTGTAGCCATAAGAACTAGAAAATATCTTTTTAAGGATATATCTTCTAGTTGTGCAACAATCTGATGACATAATAGTACTCTTAATAAGCTATGTCAAATCTTCTTGATGGTAGTAATCACTATTGTTGGCTAAAAAGACTTGGTTTTAAGGTTGTGCCATGCATTTTCATCATTTGTATATAGTTGCTAATAACTCCTATGTGCGATACGAAGAACCAAATGCATCTTATATAAATGCACACCTCTTCAAACTAGGAAGTAGGAGTTTTCCCAAACTTTGACTGTTTCCGACATAGATTATGTCCAAAATGATGTCTAACCATTGTTGGAGGCGCCATGTTTTTCACTTTTTTAAGAAAAGTAACATTTCTTTTTTCTCCTCGTGTATAGTGGCGAATCCAGAAATTCATATGAGGGGCACGTTTCTATGCAAAAAGATTTTTTGGTCATGCACCTCAGAAATAAAAAGCATTGATATAAGCGATGAAGATTTGAACTCATAACCTTTTAATTAAGATGTGAGAAGTGTACTATCTTAACACCATCTCAACTGGCACCTTCTAATGTTTTTTTTATACATTATATATATTTATATAAAGCATTTAACTTTTTCTCACTTCGAAAAAAAATATTTTTTTTTTTTACGTTTTCTTCGGAGCAAGGGGACACGTGTCCCTTGTGCTCCCCCTGGATCCGTCCCTGCTCATGTAATTTTTTGATATTCAAAACTTCAGAAATTAAGACTATTTTGAATTTGAACATGAATAATAATTCTAGAGCACTTAAAAAAGAGACAATAATTTTTTTATATCCATTAGGGTTAGGGTTGATATCGGTATTAGTATTCGACACGGCCATTTTTTTTTGGCTATTTTATGAAAGTTGTAATTTAAAAATAAGAATTCACATACTTCGGAAAACATAATCAACATCTAACTAACTATATTAATTTTTGGAAAAAATTAAAATTGACGCCTAATCGTTGGTGGATGCGAGATCTAAAAGCGCATTGTTTTTCACTTATTTGAAAAAAGTTACATAAGTCGGTCCTTTTTTTCTCTCATATATTTATTTTTTCTCTAAACTTTAAGAAATTTGAACATTAAAAAAACTCAACCCATTGCTTGAGTAGCTATGCCCCTAATATATATTACTATTTCTCAACCCTAACTAAAAACTTTATTACCAAACAACAATTAATTCGGATATTAACTTTTTCTTTTCTTATTAACAATATAAACTACAAGATTTAGGTTCTATTATTTTTGATTTATTTTCAGTAAAATTCAATCCAATTCAGTTTAATAAAAATCCAAAAGCATTCAATTAATCAAATTTAACTTAATTCAGTTTAGTGTAAAAAGCAGAATCTTTCTCATAACAAAAATAAATAACACATCTATATTATATGTGTGGATAAGTGAAACTATATACATTTATTTTACTCTCTTCCTTATCTTTATTATCCACAACTTTTCTCATTATATACAATTTTATTTGTTTTGTGTATATGGTGAATAAATTCCAATGAAACTCCAGAGCATTACATTATTACTTTGCGGATATGCCGCATTATAATTTGTTGTAAAAAAATTGATACATAAGCTAACTAAATATACCTAGATGCTCATTATATTTGATGAGATAGTACAATTATTAACTAAAGAACCTATCTAGACATGAGGGCATTTATGGAATTTTTGAACATGGCGTTTTTTACATTAACATTTTCATGTATTTCCCACCTCTCAAAGCCCTAAAGAGACACTCACTGTGCCATATACTTAATTTAGAGCACCTCCTACAAAAGGTCATTTGTATTTTATAGCAATGCCGTCTATGTATATTTTAAAATTAGTGAATCGAACCAAACTAAATCGAACCACAAATCCATTCGATTTATTTTATTCAATAAAAAATTTCATTTTTCTTATTATTATTCAATAATTTGGTTCGATTTGTTTTCGAATCGAACATTGCGTTGAAACATCCCTAACTTAAATAGGCAAAGGAGGGATTTAATGCATTTCGAGTTGTCATAACTTACCTGGCTATCAAATTTCGAATCCTAACTTCACAGTGGTTTGTATTTATATTAAAGTTGTCAAGATAAGTAATTAAGGAAAAAGAAAAGTTGTTAGTTGGATAATCTCATTTATGAGAACATATAAATTTTATAAAATGAAAATTAAATAATTTTACTGCAAGAAAAAATAGTGGTAAATAAAATAAAATAATTAATGTAATTTAATATTGTTAAACCATTAATTTTGAAGAGCTTTGGAGTTCTTTGAAATTCATTTTTAGATTGAAAAAGGGAAATTTTAAGTATCAAGTCCGCTTTCATACTATTTAAGACTAATTTCACTATAAATACCGAAGTGTCAAATTTATTTTGAAATTCATTTTGGACAAATTTGTTCATATAAATCAAGTTTAAGGACAAAATTAAGTCTAAACTATCCCATCTATATCCTTAAACATCCTATTTATATTTCAGCATCTAAGGAAATCAATTAATATTTAAAAATTACATCTTAATAACATTTTTTTGTTTAAAAATAAAAATATATCTTTACCAAAAAATAAATAAAAAATATATCTTTTAAACTTTATAATAATTGATTGAGCATATATGAAATGTCAAAACCGTACCCTTCACCGTGTATTTCCGTGTATATTTGGAATCTGATTTTTAAAATTCTCTTTTATCACTTTTCTCTAAAATTATGGTGACTAATGATTCCATTGTTCAAAGCCCATAACCAAATTGAAGAATATGGAAAAAAATAAAGCCTAAAAATGTCTCCCCTTTTTCATTTTTCCACTATATATATAAACACCTTAACTTCTTATCCTAAAATCACAATTTCATACTTCATCAATTTCTTCTAATTGCTTAGAGTAGTAATTGGTATAATTCTATCCATAATCATCTTTTTTGTCATTCCTCGAGCTTAGTTAACAAAGGTAAGGAGCTTCTGGTTTCGAATTTACTTCTTTTAACATAACAAAATAGAGAGTAAATCAATTTATTTCTGTGGTTTATGGGAATATACTATTTTTAGAAAAGGATTGGGGATTGAGAGTGTTAAGTTCAGTTGTTATTATTTATTATTTGTTGTTGTTATTGTAGGTATTAGTTGATTTTCCTTAATTTCAAAATAATTATTTTAACAACTATAATTAAACGTTACACATCTACTATTTGGTGGAAAAAAAAAATAGCAGCTACAAAAATGAGAGAAAAAAGTAATAAAACCATGGTTGGAGGTGCTAAATCAACCATCTCCATAGAAAAAAAAGTGCTATCAACTTGTTATCATAGGGATCAATGCACGAGAATAGTTGTGTCGACAGGTCAAGGTGCGACGACATTTGTGCATCCCCTACTCTTACTCTTGTTCCCTACTATTTGATGTCTATACATAAAGCATACTTTCGTTTTTGTTAGTTGTTTGTTATTACTAGTAATTATCGTAGATATTAGTTTATTTTCTTTCCAAACTAAAGAAGTAGTGCTATTATATATAACAACCCTCTCCATAATTAGAATTCCATATAGTTCAAGACCGTTGAAGTGATGGCGTTCTACACTACTCCGAGACCGTTGAAATAATGACTCATCAAATCCCTGACACGTCATCATCACAACGATCTTTGACCCAATTTGTTCCGGCATCATTATACATTTTTGATATCGCTTAATCTGTCAAAATGTAAAGGGAACCAAATATCCCCTACCCTAATTTGTCCCATCTCGAATTACAACTAAAACAATGCCATTAAAAAAATAATCTTACATTTCATTTTGTTGTTTTAAAATGCAGAAGCAAAGGAATAATTAGAAGAGATCATGAGCAGGGCAGGGGACTGGAATTGCAAATCATGTCAGTATCTCAACTTCCAAAGGAGAGACACGTGCCAGCGGTGCGGGGAGGCGAGACCTTGGTCGGGTGATAACTATGGAAGCAGTTTTGGACCAGTGGCAGGTATCGGGTCATCCACATTCGGGTTTAATACGGGTCCTGATGTTAGAGCCGGTGACTGGTACTGCACCATTAGTAACTGTGGTGCTCATAACTTTGCTAGCCGTTCTAGCTGCTTCAAGTGTGGTGCAACTAAAGACGAATCATCTGCTTCTTCCGGTTTCAATGGTGATGATATGATGCGTATGAGAGGTTTCGGGTTTGGAAGCTCCAACATCAATAGTCGCTCCGGTTGGAAATCTGGGGACTGGATTTGCACTAGGTCAGCTAATTTTTACATTCCGGGTCTATATTTACGATCGGCTGACTATTATAAATAAATAAAAAAATTGGTATAACACTTTAATTCTTAACGAAAAATCTAAATAAGCAACAAAAATCAAACCAGGAGAGGCTTCTCTTTCTAATTTTTATTAGTTCTGTGTCCTAATCTTAATTTGCATTTCAATCTGACATATAAACTCTTAATCACATACATTGAGTTTGTATTAACTAATTAATTAGTTAAATAAATTATATATTATATTATTATAGCTAATAATATATATTTTATCAAAACAGGTCTGGCTGTAATGAGCATAATTTTGCTAGCAGGATGGAGTGTTATAGATGCAATGCTCCCAGAGATTTATCATCTACCAAGAGTTCATATTAATCAGTATATATTTATCATCTATTATTATTATTATTATTATTATTATTATTATTATTATGCTAAAGGGAGATGCTATATGCTATCATCCATTTTGTTGTAGAAGTTTATAAAATGTAATTTTATGCATGGTATCAATCTATATAGTATTATATATATTTGTTTGTTAGACATCCAATATTATTGTTATAAAAAACTCTTAAAGAGTTCGAATTCTCATAACTTCATATATAACAAAAAAATTCAAAAATATGTAGGTATATTTATGTACATATATATGTTCAAGATGAAGACACAATTAAAGAGTAAAAATAATATGTAAAATTGGAAAGAAAACATGTACTCAAGTGTTTTAAAGAGTTAAAGAAATCGAAATACTTCGAAAAGCAAACAAAAAGTGTACTAAATATGCTAAAATAGTATAAAAAAGAGTACCTTAACCATAGACTAATATAACAAAGCTATAAAACTATTTGTATTTAACTTTCTATTATCTTCGTCCTGAAAATTTCTATAATGAACCGATCAGTATCTAATTATCTTGCCTAATAAGACACCGACAATGTTAATATATTAACGTTAATATTTCAAGACATGATCATTATCAGACATATTATAGAACTTTTCCTTTGTTCTTTACTTAATTTTTTATTTAACCTTTTAATTTTTATTGGTGATGCTTTCATTTTTATTATTAAATCTAAGGGATAGTTTTAACTTTTTATATTAATGAACTTCCAATTGATGTCAAGAAAATCTCATGCACGAGTTTTTTTATAATTTAAGAGTAGAAAATTAAACATAGGATTCCGAAGCCTTTTGCCAACACCTTTCCTGGTTCCCTCATTGACATCTTAATTGGGTAATGTTTAATTAACATAAAATCTAAATTAATATACTAATCTGGTCAAAAAGTAACCACAAATATGTTGTTTTTTTTTAAATGAGTAACCACAAATATGTTAATTGACAAGATTCTTTATTTCACTTTAAGCATAGATTAGCTTTATTTTATGTTACTTCATGCATGTCATGTGCTTTCTTGATTTATATGCTTTGTTTCTTGTTTTTGGAGCTTTTTTAGCATTTCCCAAGCATTGTGCTTTGATTAGTTTCTCATGACACCAATAATGGCTTTGTTGAAATTTTACAATGGTACTAATCCATATATGTATCCAATCAATAAAATAAAATTATTTTTTATTCAAAAGTAAAAGAAATTTATTTAGAAGTTTGCATATTATAAGGAAATTGAACATTATAAGCTCTAAGCTATATAATATTTACGGTTAAAATTAACTGATGTAATTAAAAGTATTAACTTATTGGAATTTCTTTATATTGGCTTGAAATTGAAGAATAGTGAATTAGAGAGGAATGTTAACGGTCAACTTTTTCTTATGTCGTAAGTCAAATAACATTTCGAGAATAGACATTTAGGTTAAAGAAATATTTGTGCTTTAACTATACATTGGACATACCTTAAGATGCAATTTTACATTCCTTTGTATGGTGGTAGTTTGTGGTTATTTTGAGGGTTCATGTCATTGACTCTTGATGTGTCGATACACAATTAGTCTGAAGGCCCTAACCAACAGTCTTGTGGAACAAGGGGCGCTTGTCTCCATAGAGGTTACATGCTTTGTCGATGTCCTTAATTATAGATCTCAAGGTCCATGTAACTTTTTGGTGTTTTGTTTTGATCTCAACTATACCTCGACACCACTGGGCCAAAAGTACAATTTGATACCAAATGATTTTGGTAAGCTATCATTCTTTTTCATCCAACAACTACTGCATATGGATCCATGGTTTGAGACCCCTCCTTGTGGTGAGCAAATCCAATGTCCGAGGAACTTTGTCCTTCCACGTTGTCATGACGCTCTGGACTCCGGTGATAATACTCTCAAATTATTCTTGTTTTAGTTATTCTATTATTTTTTTGACAACTAGTTATCCTATTAATAATTAACAACTTTCAATTTAATGTTTTCTTATTAAGATTGTAATTCATAATTTTCTAATTAACATGAAAAGGAGTAACAAACATTTGAAATGGGAATTTTTTTTATTATTTTTGAGAAGGGAAATGGGAACTTTAATCATTATATTAAAATGAGAAGTTGGGGTCCCAAACCCAAAATGCTAAGCTATCAAAAAGGAAAAAAATGCTCTGAACTAGTTAAAGTACATTTAACTATCGTACTGTGAGAGTCAATGCTAAGAAAAAAACAAATTAAAGGGACCTTTTTCATCCATGAATTTCACAATGACCTAACAAAATAAAATTACTTTTTTAAAAAAGTTTGTTTTTGTTCCTTTTTCCTAGCTTTAACTTATAAAGCAAGCATGCTCTAACCTTTAATAAGTTTTCAACTTCATTGTTATTTCCAACCAAAAACCTAGTTCAAATATTTTCATAAAGTTAAATTAATGTTTGTACCAACTCTAGCATTTTGGAGTTCTTAACCTCAATTGTTCTATTTAAAAATCATTTCATATATTTTTTACATCTATATTTAACAACAATAGTAAAGTATATATATATAGAGAAAAAGGATCAGGTGAGAACACCTAGTATATGTGAGAACATTGTATATGTGAGAACACCTTCAAAACTATGTAGTTTTATTAAAAATAGAGGGTTAAAAGGGGAATTTGTCATTCTTTTTAAATGACACGTATGGGATAATAGGAGCAGGAGAGAGAAATTAGTATTTTTTAATTATTGTATATTTCATTTTGTTTAAATAAATTTTCCCGACTTTCACGAACTCCGATCTTAACTTTTCTTATATCGTTGGCTTTGTTTTTTCGAGACGTTTATTTTGAGTACCATTGTTGTTAGTTAAAGTCGATGTTTTAACATTTTGAACATAATTGTTATAATTTTGAGCATAAGTGTAATTGTAGCAAACCTGTTTATATTTCAATGCTTATGTTCAAAAATATACTTCACACGTTCAAAAACGTTAAACTTATTTTCAAAAAAATAACACACATGTTTAAAAACTAAAAGTTAAAGTTCAGCAGTAGTTTAAAACATGTACAGCAGTAGTTTCAAAAATATACCTCACATGTTCAAAATTTCAAAAGCTCGTTTTTACCTAAGCATCATGAATCTTAAAATGAACATCTAGTCGACACGAGTCTAATGATATAAATTTTTTTTGAAATCGGAGTTCGAAAAACTCGGGAAAATGATTTTAAATAAAAAAAAGTTAAACTTTTACTCATCACCAACACCTTCTCTCTCTTTATCTCCTACGCAACATAATAAAAGGGACAAATTTCCCTTTTGGTCCTACCTCATTATTAAAACTACGTAGTTTTGAAGGTGTTCTCACATATAAAAGTGTTCTTACATATGAGGGTGTTCTCACCTGATCCCTCCCCTATATATATATATAATTAGACAAAATTTATAACTATATATCATTTTATGTAACAAACAAAATCAAATAAGAACTTGATATAACTTCTTTCAAAAAATAATAATTTAATATAACTATAAATATTATGAGCTTGATCAACAAATCAAACTGAAAAATAGGAAATTTATAATTTTTTTAAGGAAAAAATTTAAAGGATTATGCTTTTTGAAATAAAATTGGAAATCAATTTTAGATTTGATTACCAAAATATCCATTATATGGGCTTCAGGTTGGAGCCCAATCCAATAATAATTACCATTAGAGGAATTTACGGGAAAGATCATGTCCCTTAATCTATTTACAAATAAATAATAAAAGTTAATGCATTTTGTCATTCTATTAATTTAGTTAATCTTTATTATCAAAAACTCATGTCTTTTATTATTTTCATCAGATTTAACAGTTTTTTAAGAAGCAAATATATGGAATATGTCCTTCTTTATTTTTTCGAAAATTTTAAGAGTGCATTTATGATTATTAATTGGGATCAATAAAATTTTGTTTGTTATTAGATTTTTATTCGGAGTTAAGGGAGCTTTTCATAAATATACTCTTTTTACGGTGGAATTTTCATGAGTTGTAAGTGAAATTATAAGTTTTTCCCCTTTTTTGACAATGGAATTTGTTCTTTTGAAAAAAAAATATAATGGAGCTTCATATTATTAATTTCATATGAGAAAAAATGTATGAATTTCAATAAATGATAAAAGACGATAAATTCTATATATTTGAAGAGTGAATTTCAAAAGATATAAAGACATAATTCTATATATATGAGAAATAATCATTTCGATGAAAGATATAATTAATTTCATATGAGAAAAGAGGTGTGAATTTCAATAAATAATAAAAAATGATAAATTCTTAAGAAATATTTATATAAAAACATGATATTACCTTTAAAAAAATTAGTATTTTAAAATGTTTTTTACCATTTTGAAGGAAGCCACGTTTAGTACTTGACAAAATGGATCTATATGGATCTATGTTTTAGTATTTTTTTGATAAATTCATAATGAAGATGAATGTGATGATTAACTTGTAAATATTTAATCAACTAAAGACTTTTATGTAACTAACCCATTAGCATTAGGCCCAATATTGCAATTATAGCCCATAGTGATCCATTTTTCACGCCCAAATTTCACAATAGATGGAACATTTTTCTTCAAGAGCTTCAAAATTTTAACAAAACTGTAAGAAAGTTTCCATCTTTCATCTTCAATATAGTTTTTGGGCGCTTAATTTTGAATTTCTTCTGAAAATTTATGGCTTCTATATGTTCAATTACTCACAAATTGATATAATTGAGGGAGGTTTTACTAGTTTCTATTGTACTAGATTCTACTTCCACCACCTGTTCGATAAAATGTCCCAATGAGGTGTATTGATCACCTTGAAATAATGGGTTTTTTGGGTTGTTAATGATGAATTATAGGAATTTACAGAGGTTGTTACCCGTACGAAGGAAGAATGGAGTTACCCGGTTGCATACGAGGTTGTATGGTGGTTTTCGAGAATCTGAGGGAGAGAATTTGGGGTTTAAGTGGTATGAGAAAGCATTCCCACATATAACCACATTGACACGACAGTTACAGAATGTGGATTCGATTGATGGGAAATTAGTGAATGTGAATGATGGTTTGTTTATAAATGATGATCGTATTGCGAAAAAGATGCTAACTTTGAAATCACTTGTTAGAGTTTTCATTGGGTGTCCACTGGTTCAGCATAATTTGAAGGAAAGTATCGAAGGGTTGTTGGCGGATAACGTGAAATGTAACCCAATTGGGTGTTTTGTGAAACCAAGTGAACGAGATTGTATGGTTGTGAGTTCACTTACTAGAGTAAGTGATTTCCTGAATGTAACTGCTCAACAGAAGAAAGTGGTGAGGTTCACAATATGTCCTCAGGTAACACAGCATCGGATATGGGTAGGCGCGCTTAGGGAGATGCTGAATGGCTTGAAAGCGGAGATGGATAAATCTTCGGTTAAAGGAAGTAGCATGGAAGAGCAGATAGTACATAACTGTTTGAAGTTCTTAGCTGATACTGACAATTTGGATTATGAATGCACTTCATGGATGCAGCTTAGAGCGACCAAAAGTGATGATTCAGATAGTTCTTCTGCAACCTGGGAAGATCTTCTTGAGATGTTTGATGATTTGATTAAATGTTTGGGAAGTGAGAAGGGGTTATTTTATCATGTGTCAAAGCTGGAAGTGATGAAAGAAGGGTTGGCTCAGATCAAGGATGTGTTGGTTGATAAAGGGATTGGATACAAGGAGTCACGGTTCCAGGAAAGCCTGGTTCAGAAGAAGCTTTCCAAGACGTTGGGGCACTCGTCACGCTGTTTGTTCACACTTTTATTGTATTACCTATATGGACATGTTAGAGACATTGAGGTTGATTTATGTGGTGGGATTTACAGTGGTGAATGTGAGACTAGGTTTTGCTTGTACATGGGGAGGATTTTGACTTCGGACGATGAGGAGATGGTGTGGAGTGGGGTGAAGCAGTTGCAGAGGGCACTTGGCTTATACAAGTTTGTATGGGAAACAGCTGGAAGGCAAGGGGTTCTTGACCTGCAAGGCCATCTATGGTGCGTTGGGGCCAAGGATAGGACTCTTTCATATAGGGGAACATCGTTCCTTGTACATGGTATCAATTTTTGAGGCAGTGGAATCAAAGAAACTACTCATTTGTAAGTTTACCATTTGTTACAATGAAATGAAATGTGGATACGTTTCATTTGAATTCCTTTTGTTTGTTAAATTTATCAATGCGGATGCTCCTTATACTGTCCCAACCACTCAAATTATGCGTGATCATCGAACTTGCGCAAATGTTTGAGCCTGGTCATAAAAGATTGATTTGTGCTTGAAAAACATTATTCTTTCATTTGAGTCCCATTAAGTAACGAACTCTGCGGGGGTTTTTTTTGCCAATAAAAAACTTAGTATTTTGGTTCACATGTCATCTCTCACACACACTAGCCATGCCAAATTAATAAGAATATCGTGATGTGTATAATTCAGCAATGTCAAACAATATATTAGAACAAAAATCGATATCTAACTACAGTTATAAAATCATAAGACTGAAACCAAATTCAAAATTATTTTATAATCTTTTGGATTAAATGGGCTCTCAATAGTTACAAAGCCAAAGTAAAATTGACAAAGTCTATAGTGGCCGCTTTCCGGCTGACAGCCTCTTATCAGCCGGGATGTGAAATTGATATCAACGGCACTACATCAAAAGAAATGTGAGTTTCCTTGCACAAATTGATCTTTTGTGACCGTAATGAATTGGGCATAAGTTTGATGCCAATCTGTAGTTACTGCTTTAATTGAAAAGCCTGTTAAGATGTAGGTTCCTTCCTCTCTTTATCTGAATTGTTCCCAGACTGTCCAAACTCTTGTTCCCAAACTGTCCAAACTCTTGTTCCCAAACTGTCCAAACTCTTGTTCATATGATTCATCTCAGTCGTTGAATAATCGAACAAGAACAACACTTACACAAAGAAAAGTAGACTTGTGAATGGTATGCTGTTATACCTGTATCACAGAACACACAGTCTGTATGAAAGTGAGTAGAAGAAGAATGCTCGCAGCAATGACCGAAATGGTTGCCCACGGATTGTTGAAGTAATTGTGTTTCAACATTGCCTGCCACTTATGCCACCGGACTTTGCAGTAGGCATTCAGGTCTTCCGATAGACCAGAGTAATAGAACACATTAGAATCATAAAATATTTCCTTGGCGAGGTTGTTGAAAAGCATTGCTGCTTCTAGGTTGTTAGCCAGCATGTTTTCCATAATGCCACAGTTAACAAGTATTTCAATATCATCTGCGGTGTTGATTAGGCTGTCCATGATGACAATATAATCACTTACATATGAAACCTCACAATGGCACTGCTCAAATGCTATAAGATTCCGGAAAAATGCTTCCGTCATCTCAGTCACTGATATACATGGTATTTCCAGAACACCGTCACTGAACTGTATATCCATCAAATGTTTGGTTTCTGCTACCTTAAATTGAACTCCAGCCTCATGAAGCTCGGTTAAGGTTCTCGTCTTTTCAAACTTTGCTGTCTTTTTTGGTGTTTGCCTTGGTTTGAATGGTCGGTGACAGCGCCTTAGGAAATCAACAAAATTCTTGACTTCAGACCTTCTCATGGTACGAAATGTCCGTTCTAGCCGCATAAAGGAGTTGAAATAAGCATGAGTCAGCTCAAGAATGGTAGGCCACTTGATTAAGCTCAAAGCCGCTCTACTCTTGGCAAAGTCTAATACATCCCCAAGGATAAAGTAAGGAAGCTGATTTTCAATCAACAACATGTCACGGTATATATCGAACATAAGGCCTGATCTATTATAGATGCATTCAATGGCACATGTTAACTGTGGGAAAGCTCTTGCCAACAACATATCAATGGTGAAGGTTGCATCAACAATGATAATTTGAACAAATTCATCACTGGTAAGCTTAATCGTCTCAGCATAGCAATTTCTTGCTGTTTCCTCCCGATCTTTTATAAACTTAACGAGATCATCTAACTTTACCTTGTTTTGCTGCAGAAAATTCTGTAAGTGCCTCCATTTGTGCTCTTCCATGGCTTCTAAACCATTCTTGCCATGGTGAAAAGGACCAATGGATACTAGTCGAGGCGTGTAGGCATTCTCGTTTACATCACGAAGTTTCTTGGGGACTCGATAAATGCAGCGGTCAGAGGATACATGAGATAAGTTTACCAGCCTTTTCTTCATAGAAATTACCAACGGATCAGCTTGATGATCCTCTATATGAATTGAGATATCATTGATTCTTTCTCTATGAATTACCATGATAACCAGAAGGCAAAAAAGACAAACTATTTGTGTGCAACTGGAAAAGAAATATTAGGATTTGATCAAGCAAATAGATAAGGAAGACGATGCTTCTTTTTTCCTTTTCGGTAAATGACGAATCCAAGATTAACTAACAGGATTATTTCTTTGATACTTACGGATACTTAGTTGAAATTGCGGGTGTCTTAGTTCTAAAGAATTAAAACTCCATACCTCTACCGTATCTTAGGAACCGGGGAAAGGTTTACGAATCAATCAAACGAAACGAAAGGACATATCCTGCGCGAGTAGATGCTAAGTCCTCTCTCGACCCCCAGATCCGTTCCCGGTTTGAGTTGAGGAGCTGAAGGTCAATGTGTTGATTGGTAGATTAGTTATCATGTCAGGTTTTTCTCCATGTCTGCTAACTTTTGTCCTACTCAACTGTTTGTAGTCAAACCATTTCCGCCGTCCTAATAGAAACTTTCTTGTTTTATTCTTATCAATTAAAATATATTTATTTGAACATATATTATTGTCACATGGATAAAAGAAAGTCAACGATATAGTTGACTATAAATATCATTATTTCTTATAGGTTCTTAATCAAAAAAAAAATTATTTTTTTCTTTTGATTTAGACTTTAATGTTATATACTGTATTAATGTATTTGTTTAGGAGTTTAGTTGGTTTAATAAATTAGGAGCTTTCTGAACTTGACCTAAACAATCGACTGGTCCTTTGAATTTAAGAAGTTTCTCGTTTGCCCTTGAACTTGATCTAAGTGACATAACTATATCGTGCTGCTTCCCCTCGATCTTTTATAAATTATTACTTACTAGATCATCTAACTTTACCTTGATATGCTGCAGAAAATTCTGTGAATGCCTCCATTTGTGCTCTTCTGTGGCTTCTAAACCATTCTTTTCACATTGAAAAGGACCAATTGACACGAGTTGAAGCGTGTAGGCATTCTCGTTCACATCTCGAAGTTTCTTGGGGACTCGATCACAGCCTTCTCTTGATAGGAATTACCAACCGATCAGCTTGATGACCGTCGATATGAAGTAAGACATCAATACATCATTGCTTCTTTCTCTAGGATATTTTTTGTGGTATTTCTGTTATATATTGAAATTTTAGGAACTCTAGATGCAACTTGCCCTAGTCGCCTCCCTCATCTGCATATCACTTTTTTAATGTTGCTCTTCTTCAACGCTTGAATCCATCAGTTACACTTCTCCTTCAACCTCCTTCTTCATCATACTACCCTTCTTCAATCTCATGTTTTTCTAGTTTCTTACTTGGTTTCTGTTTCGTTCATTGGTTTACTGCAACATCTAAAGGTGATTCTGAGGTTGAGCCTTCGATGTAATAGTTTCTAATGTTGTCTTCGATCCATTAGATCTACCGTCATGGAAATTTCTGGTTTTAGATCTGATTTTGTTGTGTTATGATATTTGTGGTGGTATAATTTTGATCGTTTCTTGAATTTATGATAATGCAATGGTATAGACTATAGATACATAAACTTTTTGGACAAACACAATGATGCATCAATAATAAGTAAATATTTTTAGCTTTTGGAGTTAATAATTTATTAGTATGGGCCTGGGTGAGGTTTTTTAATCTGGCCCGGCACGAGACCCGGCGAGTTTTTAGTATGGGTTTTCATTTCATAGCCCGCCCAGACCCAACCCATGAACAGATATACCGAACCGTGAGTTAGCTCCAATTAATTTAATCATGAATTGACAGTTTACATATATTAAGCGTTTGGTGCTTTCTATAGTTACTTTGAAGTAACCACTACTTTGTTTTTATCACCATTGGATCACATTTCATACCACTAATCCAATGGTGATAATGGTCAAAGTAATGGTTACTTTGTTTTTTATAAAGTAACCATAGAAAAACTCTAAGCGTTTTCTTTTGAAAAATGTTAATGTTGGTCACTAATCCTTGCCCACTTCAATCCCAAAGGCAAAGGAAGTAAGAATGTTATAATACTCGCTGAGAAACATCAGCCCAATTAATTATTTTTGATGTGAAAATATATTGCCTCGCACCAATCATGTTCCATGAAGTAACATACATCCATTTTTCTACTGACATGTGTATGTGTATTGCTCCAGGAACAGAAATTCTCGAGATAGGACACAATATAGACAATGGCAAGTAGCAATTATGTTCCGGTCGATGTTGAAAAACTAGCAACTTCGATGGTGAGAAACGAATTGGAAAAGTTGTCTTCTCAATCCTCCAACTGGTTTATTCAAAGAGTCCCAAAACGACTCCGTCGTTTGAATGGAAGTTCTTACACTCCTCAAATGATCTCAATTGGGCCATTGCATAGAGGCAGTGAAAACTTGAAAGTCATGGAAGTGCAGAAAAAATGGCGCCTACGAGATTTCCTCCAAAGAACAGAGGCAAGTCTGGTGGATCTTTTACAACCTATCAAAGAAAGGGAAACAAGATTGCGCAGTTCTTATGCAGAAACCATAAACTTAAACAGTGATGATTTTGCTAAGATGGTTTTAGTAGATGCTGTTTTCATCATTGAGGTTTTTTCGAGTCCGAATCTCTACTATCCACAAATGATGAAAGATATAACCTTTGATTTGTCGTTGCTTGAAAATCAGCTACCCTTTTTCATTCTAGAGGATATTTTCAGCAAAATTCCCATCATCTCATCTTCCTTTACCTTACCTATGAATTCTTCCAAAAACTTTGGTACTTACAGCCAACTTCGGGTGAATTCAATGTTGATAATCGATTCTCTGCAGTTCAGAACTCGGTTGACTTATTGAGGATTTACCTTAAACCTCCAAAGTTGCAATCTAAGAAGAAACTCAAAACACTCAATGTTGTTCCCACTGATAGGATCATCCCTTCTTCCGATATCTTTATCAAGTTGGGTCTGGACCGGAATCTATTGCACATAGATTTCAGTAGGAAAGCTTTGAGAATTCCAAAATTGCAAATGGAGGGTTCAACAGAAACTCTAATTCTGAATCTACTGGCATATGAATATCATTGTTCTTCTGATGATAGTTATGTAAATGACTATATTGTTATCATGATTCAACTGCTAAAAACTGAGAAGCATGAGAACTTACTCGTTCGCCTTGGAATAGCTGAAAACTGGCTTGGGAATGACATGAGTATCAAGAATTGTTTTCAAAAACTTCTCCAAGAAACTTGGATCTCTGTGGATGACTTTTATTTCTCTGGTATCATCGAAATGTTGGACGATTGCTACAATGGCAACAAGTGGGAGAAACAACTTCAGGAATCGAAATTAGTTTACTTTACTGACCCATGGACAATAATAGCAGTAATTCAAGCTGTTATTCTGTAATGGCTCACTGTTGTACAAACAGTTCTCTACCATATCAGTCGGAAAATGATCCCAGTTCATAACTGTTGAGTTGAGTGTTTCAATTGTAACCTGCTTTTTACTTATATTAAGTGCTTGCAGCAACAACTTTGACATAGATTTTAGATGTCACTGTGTGTGTGTGTGTTATGTGCAAATATAACGATTAGATTCACCACATTCTACTTGGTTTGTCCACAAATCGAAATACCGTGCAGAAAAGTTAGCTCTAATGGCAATTATAACAGTCTGATCTAGTGTTATGTAGACACTATCTGCTTAAGTACAAACTACATTTTTACGGTTCAATGTTTTAAAACGCGTCTAGATTGCAGGGTGACAGTTGCATTCTTTTTTTTGGTAACAATTTTTATTTTTTTTGGTAACAGGGTGACAATTGTATTTGGTTTTGTATGGTTTATCTATTCCTCCCAAAATGAGAAATCTAAACGCACATTAACTATCAAATCAAACCTAGCACATCTGCTAGTTATCAAATAGCAGGTCAGTGGCAAGTTTTGAACTCAAGCTTCATTGTATTACCATATTCCTCAATTAACAAACTCCGCAGTATACATAAATAAAATCATGATCATGCACGGTTTTTGCAAAAACACATGTAATTCTCAGATATAAAAGAAAAGCAAAATCATTTTACTCCTAGGTGTTCAACTCATTTCAGCTTCGATTTCGATGAACTTTTAAGAGGCTTTGCAATGGGTCGAGCTGGGGCACTTCTCGTGACCTTCTTCATGTCATACTTCACGGATGAGAACGCACAGATTAGAGCAAGCAACATTGTAGGGTAGACAAAGACAGCTTTAGAAGGATCTGTATTTGCTGGCTTTCCGAGGATACCTTCCTTGACAAGGCCCCAAATCACTAAAAGTGTGCCAAACATGCTCATTCTACCTGGCTTTAGAATGCCCACAAGTGCACCTGCCACGGAAAAGTAACTTCCTGCAAGAACCTGGAAGAAGAAAGATTTGAGATAGATATGGAAGGCGAAGAGTGAAATTGAAAGGCGAAGTGGAAAAAGGTCATAATGTGAAAGTAAAATAGCTAAACAAGCACATCAAGAACCTATTAAAAGACCAACTAAAATTATTGGATCAACTAAACTGGGACCACAATGAACCTAGAATTTTCAGTAACATGTATACCAAACAAAAGACAACTACACAAGCAGGCCATCAAACATGGAAAAGGCGATTAATTCTAGGATTAATAAAGCATCTTGAACGGTAGGGGTGATAGTTTCTGACACGACAACACGACTTGCATAAACAATCCGACTGACACGACATGATTGATACGCTCATTTTGTGGCTTTTATATCGTATATTATCGCATAGAATATTGTAGATAACAGAACATGACTACAACAAGGCAACTCGAATTGTCACCTCTAAAATGTTAACCATATAAAGAGAAAAGAAATGACATGATTACAATCAGCTCTTTTACTTCAGTTAACTAAAACTGCAAGAGTCAAAGACTATATTCTTAAACATTTTTTGTGCAAAAATACCACCTAAAAAGTAACTAAGCATATCAACAAAAAGGAAGATGTAAGGTTGAATAGAAGAAAACCTCTAAACGCTGGAGATCCGCTACAGCGGGAGCTTCTTTCACATTGGTCAAGTTATATATAGAAAGTAGATTGTCCCAGGTTGGAATACTCAGGTTCCTTGCAACACCATTTGCAAGAGCACCGGGATAGAGAAGAGCTTTAATAACAGGAACAGGAAAGATATCACTTGCCATCAGTTGGGAAGATGTAACATGAATTGGTGATGAACACATGCCGGATCTGCAAGGGACCCTGTACAAGTAAAAACAGAAATAATTAATCTAACGTCGGTCTTCAAAAATTATATATTCCCTTCACCACCTGCTTTTTCCACAGGGTAAAATGCAATGAAGGTCATTGAAGTTTGGGATTTGTTTCATAATTGTCACCAGACTTTATTTTCTTCCAATAAATCATTGAAGTTTACATTTTTGTTTTAACAAAGTCATCCAACCAATTTGAACACGAAAACTCACTGGAACGTGTAAGATAATATCTCAACAAAGCGCCAAACCGAACAAGTTAAGACTTTTATGTCTCAAGTGTAAAAAACATGGCATGGCAGCTAGATGTGTCACATCCTAAGTTGTAAAAAAATTCAAAAATCACATCTTTGTCCAGCATGGTGTTTAATTCGCACATTTTTAACCGTCTTATGTGTAACAATCAGCATTTCAGTGAGGTTCTATATACAAATTGACCCGGATGACTACACTGAAACCACAGTGATTTTATTGGAAGACAACTAAGTTGAGTCATGTTTGCGAAATGAACCCAAATTTCAGTGATCATGCAATCTACCCATTTCCGTTATAGCAGCAGTGAAGAAAGAAGGTAAAATTATATAGAGGAGGACAACTTTGAATCAAAGCCAATTTGATGAAAACACGAAATAAGGTCTGCACTTGCAAATTTTCAATTTGAGAGTTTCATACTTAGATCTAGTTAGGCGTGTTGGTCTTCTCCTTGAAAATTAGAGTTGTAGTCTAAAGATGGTTCTAGGTGCGCAAGAGATTGAACCCGTAAACTACCTTTTAAATAGATCAACAGCTTCATATATCACTATATAGATCTAATTAGGGACCCAAGTCTTCCTGAACTTTCCCTACATGTGAATCAAATCATAACCTATCAATAAACTGATCAACAGCTTCATTAATTGCCTTCAAGAACATATAATCGAATACACGATATCAGTCGCTAAGCTAGTAAATTAAACAGCTACAGTAAAACCTCTAACATCCTAATTATTTGTGTTCCGATCGCAAGTATTGAGAATCTTTGTTGTACGAAGCTCCTCTATTTAGTAATAACCTCCGAATTGATATAGAAATAGTCGGGTCGCAAGCGTATTAGTCGAATCAAGGAGAGTCAAGGCGTAAATTGAACAACAATTGAGGAATGAAGAGCTAAAACATACCTGAAAAGAGGAACCTGGAGAAAGATAAGGAAGAAATAGATTCGAGCTGCTATTGAAGGCAGATTTTGCACCCATTTCCTCGACGTTTCTACTGTTGTTTTCGTCGTTGATTGTGCTGCTGTTTTCGTCGCTGATTGTGTCGCTGATGATTTCGCCATTGATGACTAAACGAGAAGAGTAGAGTACGGTAGAAGCAGAATCAGAGTCTGGATCTGGTGCTTATGCAGCCCACCGCAACTTAATTAATTCACAATCACCATATCATAATTTCCCCCAGGGACCAAAACCCTCATATGCCACTACTGCCATATTTCCAAATTTCACCTATACATTTTGCATAGTGCACATATATCCTTAATGACAAAAAAAAAATAATACCAACTTTACTCCTAATGTTAAAAGATATAAGACTAATTCTTCCTGTAATTAATTAGTGTTGATTAAAAACAAATATTTTGGTTATCAAAAAAAAAAAAAAACAAATATTTTATGATTCTACTCTCCATTTTTATATCATTTGCTTCCAACTTTTTCGTTTCTCTTTCTTTTTTTTTTTATAGACTCGTTTCTCTTTCTTTTAATTTCATAATTGGACTAGATATTGGTAATTTTAATTTTTTTAAAATATTTTTATTTTATTCCAATCATATAAAACTCAAAATAAATTTTTTCATATGTATACATACGTTTGTGATGGTGACCTATATGTGGAGATGACAAAGATATATTACTAAAAAGACATTTAGATGAATTTATTTATTAAATTGACTCAATGTTAAAGGTAAAATTGCTTTTAACTATCAATAAAATTGTGAAAAGGTTAGTATCTCAAGTTTTTTCATTCGATTTTTAGACTTAGACGATCTTATTTTTATAAATCTCCCTACATAAATTTATAATCAATCCATATTGTTATCATTTCATTCAAAATTACTACAAAAATTAATAAGACTTATAATGCACCTTTTATATAGAACCTCTTCAATAAAATGAAAAAAATAAGTTTAATGCATACAATCAAAAGATAACTAGACATTTCCATCACAAAAAAAAGAAGATAACTAGACATTACACAACAGAGTATATTGGTAGAATTAAATTAATGAAGGATCCAATATGTATTTTACCTTATTTTTATCCAATTCGTTATTATATATTTTGTAGAGATAGATATTTTTTCTTCGGATTTTCACAGTGAAAATGGCAGTTCCATTGTCATCTTTGAAGGCTTTTGCTGCTCTAACGAGCTTACCGTCTTGCGACAGTCAGCGATTCTTCGCCGGAAATCCGACGTCATCAGGTATAGCTTTGCCTCGCCGTCCTCTCCCTTCATCTATCGTCGCTTTCGCCCGCCGTCGAAGTCGAAGCAACGGCTCTCCAATTCCTTCGTCAAAGAAAAAGAAGGTAAATATTCCAACTAATTACACTCAATTCCATTTCTTTGCTGATTAGTCTCTGAAAATTTTCCGAGATTAATATAAAAAGATGTCATTTGAATATTAACTATCAGCTCGAGTTTTACTTCAACCAGTTAAATAACATGATAAAATCAGTTAAATAACATGATAAAATTACTGCCAAAGGGCATTCACGTGAGGTGTGTCAGAGATTAATATAATCACACTGACCCTCTGAACCACACCTTGGGTATTCAGTTTATTGAAACTACCCCTACAATGAGTTTTTCGCCTCCCGGTTTAAGAAAATTTCCAGAAAGAAAAATGATTTCCAACAATAAATCCGTGGAAAATCTGTAAAATAGTGTCGAAATACCTTCATTTAAGTTGGAAATTTATAATTTTCGTCAGAAATTTGCAATTTATCAAAAGAATAGCATTTTTTCCCGGTTTTTGACAAAATGTACGAGCTATGATGGAAATTTTCACTCTGGGGAAAAAAATGTCGCAATTTTTTATATATGCTTAGGTGTAAAACCGGTCCCCCAAATTACTACTCTGGATTTGCCACTGATGAGCTTCAGCTTTTAGTTCAATCGGTTAAATGACAAAAGTTTCGGTCTCTCAATTCCTCAGCAACTATTGATTTGGAGAATTGAAATGAAATTTTGAAATTAATGAGAATTGACAGTGTTTGAGTAGCTTTAAAGCAGTATGGAGTTCTTTAATTGTGTGTTTTCTGCTGATTAATGTTGTTTTACTTTTCTTAATTGTCATGCTTCATTTCCTAAAGAAAAGTTCTCGTCTTGAGGATTCGAGAAAAGGGGAAGAGGATATAGGTGAAGATGCCATTGAAGCACTGTTTAGCATGCTCGAAGAAGACCTTAAGAATGATGATTCGTCCATGAGTGATGATATGGATGATGTTGATTTAAGTGAGGAAGACTTCGAAAAACTTCAACGCGAGTTAGAGGAGGTATTTGGAATTGGGGGTGATGATGATGAAGATGTAGATATGATCAGCTTAACTGGAGACAATGCTGAAGATTCTGTTGAAATCATAGAAGAAGATGATGAGGATGAAGAGGAAGAGGAAGAAGAAGAGGAGGAGAGACCAATGAAGCTTAAGAATTGGCAGTTTCGAAGGTTGGCTCGAGCTTTAAAAGATGGACGCCGGAAAACCAGTGTGAGCATCTTATTCCATGTTTATATAGTAATGTAATCAGTACTTTCTAGTTTTGGAACTTTGAAATGAATTTATGGAATCTGTTTCTTTTATTATTGAATTCAGTTTGAATTGGAAGATGTTCTGGCTTAAAAATTTGAAATTTGTCTTGTTTTCAGATCAAAATCCTTGCTGCTGAGCTTTGCCTTGATAGGGCCATTGTCCTTGATTTGCTTCGTGACCCACCTCCTAATCTTGTTATGATGAGTGCTTCTTTGCCTGATAAGCCTGCACCGGTTCCATCATTTCCACAAACCAACCCAATGGAACTTGATTTGGGTGATGAGCCAAATGAAGATGCTGCGAAAGCTAAAAGTGAGAAAGAAGTGCCGGTTCATGTTATGCGACAAAGCTGGTCTGCTCAGAAGAGACTGAAGAAAGTACATGTTGATACTCTTGAAAGAATTTATAGAAGAACAAAGAGGCCTACTGTAAGTAAAGGTTTGCTTAGAATGATGATGATAAAGCAATTTTTGTAGAAGAAATAGTGTGCTGTTTAATAGTATTAGAAGTTGCATATGCATATCATTTTCCCTTGTAGTCTTGTATCCACTGAGCACATGTTAGATAAATCACTCTTCGTTTTCGATGATTAGGGTGTTCCAACGAGCAAGATAAATTAAGTATAGTAAATCCTGTAATATCCTTTTTGTCTTGACCTGTAATACCATGAAGTTAGAGCAGTGTCGTTGACCGATGCCTACACCATGATTCTTAAGTTAGTCATAGGGTTGAAACTAGAGAAATATCAAGAGAAGAGGTGATGAAAATAGAATGCTATATGATCATATCTATAGAATCCTTTAAATGGGATCACAATCATGATTACTTGGTGGGGTTCTAGTCTCTAGTGGACTATTCCTTGTCTTGGGGAACCGCGATTGGCAGACTGATATCTGTGAAGGTGTACCTAGCACAATCCCTTACTTTGCAGGGTATCATACCAGGCTACTTGGTTGAGTGTCCCATGTGAAGGGTTGGACCTAGCTCTTTCCATTGGTCCAGGTGGCAGTACATTATTAGTGACTGTCATCAGTTTCTTTTTGAGCTTAAGAATTCATTTGCTCCGAAGCAATACTTTGTTACATATGCTCATTGCTTTATCTCTTTGTACAATTTCCCTTGCAATATAGTGTCCAAATTTCATTTGATGTATTTAGTGCTAGTTTCTTTTTCATGTTTCCAAATAGTAGATATAGAATGTTCGGTTAGGATGGAAAACATCTTCGAGGTACTAGCAATAACCGTAAATAACAACAGCTAAAACAAGCAAGCCCTACTATTCTTATCTGGAAACAAGGTCTGAGGATAGGATAGATAGAATTGAACAACCAATGTTCTGAGCTCCAAGCACTGGTGTTGCTCTTTTGCTTTTACCTATGAGATAATAGATATTTTTTCTTGTGTCTGAATAAACTGTGTTGTATGATCATTAATAGATTGGTTCCTTATGCTATCTTCGTCTATCAACAATGCAGAATGCTATGGTTAGCAGTATTGTGCAAGTGACAAATCTGCCTCGCAAACGAGTAGTGAAATGGTTCGAAGATAAACGCAGTGAAGATGGGGTTCCAGAACAGCGCAACGCATTTCAAAGGTCTGTTTCTGAACCAGTTTCTTCTGTACCTGAAACTGTTTCTTCCTGATGAAACAATTTGTATATTTGCTGTGTTTCCTATTGAGGATCATCGTGCTGAACTTTTTTGACATAGTGTACCCTTTTTCCATCTTTATAGATGCATTTTTGAAGTCTTAGAATCATGTTCTTTACACTAATACTTCATTGTAGGCTCATATGTTTCTGAGATCTTGTATATGAATGCTCATTATATTATATGTATCATGCGTGAGACATCTATACTAGTTCAACTTCATCAATTTCAACTCGGGATTCATTATTGATTTCTCAACATTTTTGTGTGCCACCAATATTTACATTCGAAAATAACACAATAGTTGCATGACATTCAATGCCCTCTTAGCTAATTTAGGATTTAGCAACAACTAGAAATAGCGACCACAACAAACAGTTAAGAGCAACAACTAGAAGTAATGACCACAACAAACAGTACAGAACGACAAGTCGTAGCTGGCGATAAATAGTCCAAGAGAGGTCTCAACTCTCAGAAGTTCACTTGGGAGATGTACCTTCCCAATATTGATTGAGACCCTTTGTCCCCAAGATTGGTTGACTTTGGGTTAATATAATTATCTAATTTTATGACAATCAAGTTAGCCGTCGTGGTACCTTTTTCCCTACATAAAAATCCATTAGCATAACAACATAACCAACCAAAAAAAAACTTCCAAAACATGAAATTTTTCTCATAATCATATTCCATCAATTAACTTATTTCCCCAGAACTCTTCCTTGCATTGACATTCTTCTGTCTTGTTCTCCTCCTATTATCCACTATATATACACTCAAGAAAACACTCATTTTCAACTAAAAATTGATCAATAATCCCAAAAATAATCAAAACCCAGTTCATAAAACATCATAAAGATGGCAACTTTGCAAAGATCAAAAGCTTTTAGGAGACAAGGCTCATCTGGCTCAGTTTGGGATGGAACTTCTGAGTCGGACGAAGAGAAGAATGAGCATAGAGAGCTAAGGCCATCTCAAAGTGGTTCAAATATCATGAGTATGGATTGTAGTAACTCTATTCCATTACATAGGAGCTTGTCAACTCCTAATTCTGCAAATTATGATCATCATTCTAATGAGACTTCTGCTAATTTGAGCAAACCTTTGGGGATTCCTAAATCTAAATCTAGGAAAAGAGATGTGATTTTAAACTTGCTTACTGGGAATGTTTAAGTGAGGCTTATCATATGATATCAATTTTATAGGGTCTTCTCTTTGTCTTTCTTTGTTTTTTTTTTTTTCTCTTTCCATCTTTAGTTATTTATTGCTTATTGCATATGGGCGCTTTCAAACCGCCGATTTGGTCGGTTAAACCGAACTTGGAGGGGAGGCCGGTTTGGAAATATAGAAAAGCTAGTTCAGTAGAAAACCGGTTAAAAGCTAAAGGAGATATAATCGTTGTTTAACCGGAATTCAAAAGGTCGTGTAAAATTATTAATTTTATTTATCTTTATAATATAGTAAATTATTCATAATATATATTGTTAGCAATGATATTTTTATATATATAATTCATCAGTCATTTTGATTTGAAACTCGTTATGCATCTTTTACGTACGGATTTTCTACCCGAAAAATTTATTAAAATCTCAATAGTCGTATGTGTCGAGTTTGTATACTAGATTGAACATGGTTTTACTACCTAACCATCACAGACTTCAACTTATTTGTGACGAATTTGTATTTTATTGGATTTGATTTTTTCTAAGTTTCTAAATCAACCATGGATTTAACAGTATAATCAAAATGTTTTACTTAATAAGTGTTTTTTTTTTTTTTTTTATAAATTGCAATGAGAATGATTCAAACCCTAGTTTCCCCAATCACACATTGATGAGTATACCAATTAGGCTACAACCAATTGGTTATGTGTATTTGGTTAATTCATCAGTAAAATATTATGTATATTGACAAAAGAGAAATGGAATGAAAGATTAGAACAAATTATATAGCCATTATATTTTGTAAAAAAATTAAGGATAATTTCCTAAAAAGCCTAATGTGTTTATTAATTTTGTTAAAATGGTGTCTGTGTTTATTTTTTTTAACAAAATAAGAACAGTGTTTAGTTCTATTATCCAAAAGATGAAAAAAACACTAACGGTGTTAAATGTGATGATGTGGCAAAGTGTTTTTGGTCTAAATTTATTGGTTAAAAAAAAAACATGTGTTACAACTTTAAAGTGTGAAAAATGAGTTTTTTACATCAAAAACAATAAACTATAACTCAAAATATCACATGTCATGTCATCAAACTTAATACCGTTAATGATTTTTCTGCTTTTTGGGTAACAGGCTTATACACAATCCTTGTTTTGTAAAAATAAATAAACACAGACACCATTTTGTCAAAATTGATAAACACAATGGTTTTTTAGGATATTAATTTCAACCCCTAAAATGGGAATCATTCACAATTAGGAACAATTGATTTCTCCTACTTAAATAGTGATTTTAAGTAATTTCCAAAATAATAAATTAGTCATTTTTTATTTTAGAGAAAATTCGACTTGAAGTAATTTAAAAATGAAAAAAACACAAGTTCAAGTGTCCAATTTGAGCTAAGAAAATTGTTAGGACGAAAGCAGTGACTTTCGACTCATTTTCGATCACCTTCCAACCAAAATTTGAAAACATTATAACCTGTGGAGTTGAATGTCTATATCTTTAACTTGCATATGCAACTTGGATCCCCTAAATTGGAGCTCACATGAATAAGTTGCAGCCAAGTTATAAACATATGTTGAATCTACAAAACTCAAAATACAAATTTCGGAAGCTTCAAAACTAGTAACTCAGCTAGTTGAGCTTCTTTTATGTTGCTCATGACTTTTCAAGTTTGAATCTTTCCTTAATATTATCTTCACGTTTTACTTCAAAATAACTCAAAAAGCACATGAAATATTAAAAGTACACAACAAAACACAAACTAACCGAAAATTAGAGAAAAAAATGCATAAAAATGTTCTAAGAATATCTTAAAATACATATATAAAATAACTATAACACAATATAATTCAATTATTACTCAAATTCATTAAGTTTGAGTGTCATTTCTCAAGTATGATATTAATAAGAATGCGTTTGTACTTAATGAATTTCACTATTGTAAACGAAGACCATTTAGAAAGTGAGAAACTCAAAATCAAGCGATTTAAACTGACTTAACCACTTTGAACCGTTTAAGCACTCAAAATCTGACTTATTTCCGAACAGTTTTCCAACAACTAGTCCTGAAAAATTTCAATTGCCGATTAATGTGTAACATCTTTTACTACAATATAATTTATAGATCATTTCATTTTTTTGAAGCAGCAAACTTCAAATATAACTTGAGCTATTTGAATGAAAAAATAAAATAAAATGCACCAAATTTGATGGAATAAACTATCGACTTTAATAATTGTAAACATAATTTACCTTTTCCATGTTCGATCATGCCTTGGCACTCAAAAGAATTTACTTTTCTTTTCCAGCCAGCCTACACAATATGGTCCCATCCCAATTCACTGCATTTAAATTCCCACTTCAATCTCAACCATCCGATCAAATCCAATCTAACCGATATTATCACACCACGATCCTCTCCCACTATCCTTTGATTTACATAATTGAGCATGGCTCACATTCTTCCACGATCTAACCCTCTCTACCGTCAGATCAAAATCACATCCAACGGATTAAAATCGCTCCGCACACCCCCGCTGCATTTCTGTCTGAAACTAATTAATATCCCGCTCTTTTTCTCTCCTCCGACATTTTATAACGCTCCCGAAATACATGTTTTTCATGTATTAACTCGTCGTTTTTTATATTTTCGATTTGGTCCCGTAAAATTGGGAAGAAATGCAAGAACAAGGAACAAGTTCGTTTCCGGCGAATTCAGTAGCGTCTAGCAGTGAAAGATCTTCTAGCTCTGCTCTTCAACTTGAAGTCAAAGAAGGTCTGATCTAGTACTCATCTCTCTCTTACTATGTTTATTTCCATAATTCTTTAATCTCAGGTCGTGGTAGAGTGGTAAAGACTCTTTCGAAAACTAAGGTTAAAGTTCGATCCTAATTTTTGCGAATAGGAAGAATTTTCGTGGCTAACAGTCTTATATAATGAGCTGCAAACCATTTGCGAAAGGGAATAGTCACTGCAATCGGGGTGGATACCCTTACTTTACGGACTAAAAAGAAAATTCCGTAATTGTATGAAAATTCTAACCGAGATTGAATCCCGGTGAATTTTGACGTTTCCAGTTGAGATTTGTGCAGTTGTGGGTTTTGTGTAGTGTTTTACAGTCTAATGGCGTCTAATTGCAGCTCAATTTGTTTACATATTGGAACTTTCCTTATAAATTCTGACGGAGATTGGAAAACCGGTTGAATTTTGATGTTTCCGGTTGAGATTCGTGTAGTTTTAGGTTTTGTGTAGTGTTTTACAGTCTGATGTCGTCGAATTGCAGCTCAATGTTGGAATTTTCCTTTCTGAATTGAGATGATTTGAAAATCCGGCGACATGATGTCTGAGATTTGTGTAGTGTTAAACTGCAGCTCGTTTATATTTTTGTATTTTGAGAATTGTTAGATTCATGATTTTGATTTTTGTTTGTGATTATTGCATTGTTTCGATATTTGTTTTGTTTATTAGTTGTTGATGTTATTCCAGGAATGGAAAGTGATGAAGAAATCAGGAGAGTGCCGGAGATGGGCGGTGATCCTGCCGGTACTTCAGCCTCTGGTCGAGAATCCAATTCAGCTGCTGGTCGGGACAAGGCACAGGCTCCAGGGGAAGGTCAGAGCCAAAGAAAGAGAGGAAGGACCCCGGCTGATAAAGAAAATAAGCGGTTAAAGAGGTAATGAAGATCTTTATCTGATTCTTTCGAAGAAAAAAGAGATCTTTATTTGCTAATTATGAGTTACTATTTTCTCTATGTAACTGTTTTCGTATGGGTTTGATCTGCGAAAGAAGAATTTTCGTTGATGATGTTTTCTAATGAGGTGTAAAAATGGATTTTAGGTTGTTGAGAAACAGAGTTTCAGCTCAACAAGCAAGGGAAAGGAAGAAGGCATACTTGAGTGAATTGGAAATAAGAGTCAAAGACCTGGAGAAGAAGAACTCTGAACTTGAAGAGAGGCTTTCCACGTTGCAAAATGAGAATCAGATGCTTAGACAAGTACGTATTGACTTCTTAACTATCATAGATCATCATCTTAGTCAATGGCAATCATGTTAATATACGAAATTTGGTAGGACATATAGGGTATTTGATGTTTTGATTTTATTTGCAGTCCTAATTCTATGTATAGCTTAATTGTGTGTAGTATTTAGGCATAATACACCCATAGATCACTCTAAGCATTAGATGGCTCTGAGAGAGTCAATATGTCACTTTGTGAAAATCCAAGGACTAGATAGGATAATTACAGAGTGGAGACAAGTAGTCCCCAGAAGCTATTTATTATTTTTTTTTAACCTCTAAAGTCCTACTTAACAGTTTAAGTGGAAATTTGTGCAAGTTGAAGTGTTCATCACTTCTATCTTAAGAGGCCTCAAGGTTATTTTAGCAAGTTAAGGAGTCAGTAGGCCATTTAAGCACATTCAAGGAGCCATACGTCACTTTAAGCAAATTATGACGTCCATTTGTTATTTTAATCAAGTGTAGTGATTAAGGAGTCAGTAGGTCATTTAAGCACTTTTAAGGAGCCATACGTTACTTTAAGCAAATTATAACGTCCATTAGTTATTTATCAAGTGTAGTGAGAAATGCTTTTCAGAAAAAAAAAAGTGTAGTGAGAAATGAAATGTCTCCAAATTCAGTAGAGCCAATCAGATTTTTAGGCTAAGTACAATGACCCTTGATGTAATAAACTAATGAGCTTATCATTTATTTATTTGTTTATATTTCTAGACCCATTAATTATGAGATTGATTAGTTATTTGGTGACTTGTTCTTTTTTCTTAAAGCTCAAATGACTAGAAGAAGCTCTTTCTAGTGGAGACAATCTTAATTAGTAATTTTTTTTTAAAAAAAAGATAAAAGAAAAAAACCAGATTATTTGCCTTAATTTTATCATCTATACTTATCACATGACAATGATTAGGAAGAAGACTTAGAGCCCCACCTCTTACCAGAATGATTTATGGGCTTTACCTGGACGAATGCATGATTGGTTAGGCATCTTGTCCCTTTCTATATTAAAAGGGACGAAAAGAAGTAACTGGAAAATGAAAGGATATGGATCTCATTTGTAATGGGGTATATAGTTGGGTTGAGCCCACATATTCTTCTTTACTACATCTGTTGGAATTGATATTTTGTTTGATATGATATTTGTTGGGGCTGTTTGGAGGCATAAATGAGAGAAAAAGGACCAAAATCTACCAGATTTGAATGAGCAGCCGTTTTGTTTGGTCATGTCTAGTTGCCATCAATTTAATGCATGTGCCATATTCTCATCATGTTTGTCAGTTTGCAGTATAGAATAAGGCTCTTTATTTAGATTTGCTGTCTTTCAATGTATGCTAAATAAGTGAGCTCGAAGTTTGGCCACACGTAGGACAGGTCATACGAAAGCATAAATACTTTACAAACGTACTATTTACCTCCGAACTTGCTTGCAATGACCATTGGTTCTTTGAACATTCTTTGAACGATCTATTGGCCCATGAAATTGCTTACATTCATCAATTTCGACTTGTCCTAAATCTCTCGTTATTTTACCACATGGATTTAAGGGGTCAATATGCTGCCTTAAGCAAGTTGAGGGGTTAAATCAAATGTTTCCAAAGGGTAAGGGGACAATGACTTTTCTAGATAACCACAAGGGCCTAAAAATGCATTAGACCTTAAGTTTTGAATTTGTTTGACATATTGATTCAAGATGAGATTAATAGTGGCTGGTTGAAGGAGTTTCAAATATCAATAAGAAACGTGAACAATTCATCAATTCGGACGAAAATACTTGTATTTAAGAGTTCCTATCACTTGCAAATATACAATGGCTGTTTCGTTAATGTACCAGTTACTTAACTTGTGGTTGAGTGACATGGTGATTTTGTTGCAGATACTGAAGAATACAACAGCAAGCAGAAGAGGAGGTAGTAGTAACACCAATGGCGATAGTTAGTTATTAGCCAAATATATTAGCTACAAGTGCTTTGTAGAAAGTTGCGGTGGATGTGTATTTTCCGTTTCATCGGCTAGTTATAGATGCAGTAGTATGACGACTACAGAACCTTAAGCTATTATCCTCAACTCAAGTTAGGCATGCAGCTGAGGCAGTCATGGTGGATTGCGCATTTTTCGTTTCGCCAGCTAGTTGCAGATGTATGACAACTACGGATTCAAAACCTTAAGTGTTTGTGCTCAACTGAAGTAATGTATACCGGAGCTTCTCATGTCAATGTCATTAATTTTGAGTCTACCATGGCAATTCCCCGATGGTCTTACTGAAGCTTCTCATGTCCAATCCTCTAAATTTGAGTCTACATGGCATTTTTCCGATGGTCTTACCGGGGATTGGAATGAGGTGAGTTGTATGGAATGTATAATGTTTATGTAAAGAGCGTAGTTAATGAAGGAGCTGTCCGGTGCTGCTTGTAAACGAAAAGCTATCAACTAATAACAACAAATGGAAGATATATTTATATATGACATTTTGACATATCTTGTCTCGCCTTTTCTTTGAACTGTAAGATATGGTAAGATCACAAAAGCTAATGATTCACTTCACCTGCCTTGGGTCCAAGAACAATCTGCTGCATGGTACGATTAATCTAGGAGAAAAATATTACTCTTAACTTACTTTTTTTTTAACTTTTAACCTGTAATACTTAAATAATAATTTATGCTTATATGTATTATAAATATTCCTTTATGAATATTGTTAAGTGAAATCTTAGGTTTTCAAAAGTAGAAACCAAAATTGATCTAAACTTCAGCCACCGGTTGGTTAACTGAACTTTTAACTATTTGGTTTTTATTATTTTCGATCTGGTTATGGGTTTTGCCCGGCTTGTTTGCTAACCCTTGCGAATTCAGTGAAAAACACGGGGTGGGGAAAAAAATTCGAACCATTAGAATAAAAATAGTATGAATTTTGGCCAAGAACGAAAATCTTCTGTTGCCCAAAAATCATTCTATCCAAAGTTTTAAGAAATTTCGATATGCAAATCCATATAAATAATAGAAAAGGGAATGGACCACTCAATAGAATCAATATTGAGTTCCCTTGTCAAAAAAACCAAAAAATAAAAAATAAAAATCAATATTGAGTTGGGCCGCAAATTCAGAAGTAAGCAGTCCACAAAAGAGCTATCGTGGGCTTTTGCACCACAAAATTACTCCTTAGCTTAGTGTGCCAATAATAATAAAATGAATACAAATGGTGTCCGAACAAGTGTCAATAATTATTTAGGATGTGAAATTATCCTCCTATGATGTGAACTGACTTTAAGAACACTTCGATGATCAAATTAGAACAATTTTAGAAAGAGAAAAATAGATAAAAGTAGAAAAAGATATTGTAAGTGAGTCGTAAGAGCGAGTTTGCCATGCTGTCACAAATTAACGTGAACGTAGGGTCCAAATCTCGTGGGTTGAGCATTGTGCTCGTCCTTTGTATTGTACTTTCTCTAAATATTTGTGAGAAAGGAATCAAGTGGTTGCCCATAGGTGTCCGCCATTTATCTCCAAATGTTGGACACTAAACTTGCTTGGTCAAAATGAGAGTTAGAATTGAACTTTTGAATTTAGATTTCTCATGATCCTCATCCATTAATAAAAAATAAAAGTAATTATACATTCATCTAAAATTTATTTTAAAATTACCAAAATCTTAATTATTTCTTTTACTTTTTCATCTAATTGATATGTAATACGTGCATGATTTTACACATTTTTTTTCTTAGAATTTCACTTTTGTTGATTTTGGAATTCGAACTAAAAACTTTACGCTTCATTTAAGAACGTAATAACCACCAAGACATTGTTTGATTAATAATATAAGATTTATAAAATTATTAAAATTTTATACAGAAGTTTAAAGTTTTATAAAATTATTAATTATTGTTGTTAGATTGTTAATTAAAATTCGAAGAATAAAATATTTTTGGCCGACAATGGTGGTATTAGTAACAATTGTGAAGAGAGATGATGCCGACAGTGTCTAAGTAACACAGTAACATGAGATTAGTTGGCAATAATGGTTGGTTTGTCAATTCACGTAAATAAAAATAAAATATAAGAAAATTGATCTTAACAACCTTTCTAAAAATAATAATAAAAATAGAAATGTTTCTTCTGGAGGGCAAGTATGTCAATTCGTAGCAATTAATTGAAAAGGAAAGAAAAGAAATGAGCTCTAAATTTAATCCACCGACAGCCAGTGGAGTATGGAACTAAAGCTACCGACAATTACCGGTCACTTTTCGAACAGCCTGTTACCACCCAGGATTTATTCACCGGTTTTCCCTTCCTTCTTTAACAATTTTAAAATAACGATAAATTCCACGTTGCACTTTCTGATTGGATATTTATACGGTTAATAACTGTCAGAGTTGTAATTTTTGTTTGAGTTAATTTCGCAAAACTGGTTTTTGGTTTCACATTTTTGCAAATAAAAGATTATAATTTGCCTTTGAGTAAATAATTTTTGAATTATTTGCAGAATTAAGAAAATGGTAAATTTTGTTAATGTGAACGAATATTCTTTTTATTTAAAAATAATTTATGACCTTTAACCTTAATTCTTACATAAACAATCAAAGGTTTGAAAAAATATTTAGTCAAAAAATGATGTCGTTTATGTCAACAAAATCGACATTTTCCTTAATTTTGCAAACAATGCAAACCACAATCATTTATTTGCTCAAATATTCGGCTCGACGTATTTGGTTCGAATTTTAAACAAATTAAGTTTGAGTATGATTTAACAATAAAAATGTGAACAAAAAATCGTCTCTATCAATGTATATTGATGTTAATTATACTCATGATCGTCCAACTTAGGTTGTAAATGAGTAGAGTCACTCATGACCCAGTGGCTCAATAAGTCTATGCGTTTGGTTGGATTAATTAAAATTTTGAATTTAACATGATTATTGAAAATGATAAAAAGAATGCTTTCTTATCAGTAGTTGATGTACAAAAATAATGTTAATAGACCATGATTTTTTCTTAATAATATTCATGATTGTTAAATCGGTGTATTAAAAATCGCTAAGCGTTAGTAAGGCGGTTGTGGACTTTCAGAGCTTAGTCGAGGTATTTCGAAGATTAGTTTGTTACTATTCGGATTTTTGAAACTACGCGGTCATATCAGTCCAGTTGAAGTCTCCATTTTGATCGTCTAGGCGAAACGTAGACGTCCATCATTTAAAATAATGTGTTTAACTAAAAGTTTTAAATGAGCCGGATTGCTTATGAGAGACAATGTTCGATCCAATAAAATCTTGACGGTGTACATTCGACTCAAGTTAAAAAAATACATTTAATATTTTTTTTAAAACGACAAATGATATGGGACAGAGGAAATGTACGGGAACAACTAATGAACCGAACCCGAACCAAACTGGAAGATGTTATTGAGGTCGAACCGAGCCGGTTCACTTTCCTAAGCCAATGACCGGCAACCAGTTCTATACGTAAATAGTGGTAATAAGAAAAAGACAAAGACAAGTAAAAAAACCAAGTGATACATACATACATTAGATGTAAGATGATGATATATCAATGCTTACTTTGCTAGCTGTAACACAAGAGATGAAGATGGCGTATTGAGACAACCCAACCTCCACATTCTATCATTTCCCCCCAAAAATTCAGATCTGTAATCTGATTCCGCCATGGAAGCTAGCTCCGGCATGGTCGCCGGATCCTACCGGAGGAACGAATTGGTCCGGATTCGCCACGATTCCGATAGTGGGGTTTGTCTTTTCAATCCATTCTTCAACTGGGTGTTTTTCAAATTTTAGTTTACAAGACTCTAACTTTACTACTTGCATTATGGTGTCTTGATCTGGGTACTAGTTAGAATTAATTGGGTGTATCTGCAATTTTAGTTTGGAAGACTGTGATTTTACTTGCATTATGGTGTGTGGATCTGAGTACTAGTAGTCTATTTTAAGAGTTTGGTGTGAAGTGATTTTCATGGACTTTGAAATTGGGTAGTGGGTTTTTAGATTTTGAGGAATTTACAAGTATTTGAGCTTGATGCTCATGTTCAGATCTATTTTTAGTTAGATCACTAGTCATTTTTAGATGTTGAAATCTCATCTTGAATTTGATTGTCTTCCTTTTAGCAGACATTTGTCAAAGAAGTTTCCTTTATGAACACATTTTGGTTCGGGACGAGCTGTATAGTGTATGAGAGTGACTTTTTAACTCTGGTTTATAGTATTTGGGGTTCTATCGTTTAAATTTTGGGATTTGATTACAAGTTGAAGTTCTCCAATGATTTTTGCGGTGATGATCAATTACTCATTTGAAGTTTAACTAGCCTCTTCATTCGTGGAGAGGCTTAGATCTATGGGGTTGTTGAGATCAGTGGCAAGAGTTCCCAAGTGAACTAAATGATCAAGCTTTTTCATTGTTTCCCTGTGCTAGAATGTGATTCTAAAGCAGCATTGGTTCTTTTGATGCTGTTTATCTGTTTCTCTCGTATGAATCTGAATTCTGAATTACTAGTTGTGAATGCTGATTGTTTATCTTTAACGGGCTAATGGATCAATTTGTTTAGTCGACTAGGAATTTGAAAATAAATCACCTCTATGTACGCAAAATTGGAATCTCATTGTGGCATTTGTAGATAAATCATCTTTACGCATGTGAAGCAAGAATCTCATTGTGACTTTATACGCTTAAACTTTAAAGTAAACCATAATGTTTGCTTCGAGAATTCTTACTTTGTTGAATTGGTTTCGCTGTGCAGCCCAAACCCCTCAAGAATCTGAATGGACAGACCTGTCAGATATGCGGTGACAATGTTGGACTTACAGAAACCAGTGATTTCTTTGTTGCTTGCAATGAGTGTGCTTTTCCAGTTTGCCGTCCTTGTTATGAGTATGAGCGGAAAGACGGGACACAGTCTTGCCCTCAATGCAAGACTAGATACAAGAGACACAAAGGTTAGCTTCTTAATCTTTTTTAGTTTCCTATTTCCAAAATATTGCTCTCATGTTGAATAACGGCTGGCTATTTCAGGAAGTGCTCGGGTGGAGGGAGATGAAGATGAAGATGATGTTGATGATTTGGAGAATGAGTTCAATTATGCCCAAAGCAATAGGAAGACAAGACGCCAATGGCAGGGTGATGATGTGGAACATTCATCATCATCTAGGCATGAATCTCAACAACCAATTCCCCTACTCACAAATGGGAATTCAGTGAGCACATTGATCCCTTGTACTTATTTTTGTGCTCCATTTTCTTGATATTTCGTATATGATTCTATGATTAGCATTATCTGTTGCCTTCAGAAGTTTTTGCTAATTGAATAGAAGTGTATACGACTTTAGTAGGTTGGTCATTATGAAACGACTCAATTATCTTTCAAGTCTTTTTGACATACTCTTTCTAGTTGATACGACTTCATGTGCCAAAAGTGCCATGGACTTTGTTACTTCTGTCATGAATATTTGACAAAGCATCTAGCTTTCTTGCAAAAAATGTGGATTGAACTTTTGGATTTAATAGTTAGTCTATTCATTTCCTGCTACGCCGAAAATTGTCTAGATGCTGCTGGGTACTATTGAACTATTATTTTTTGTGGAGTAATTTAATACGTGAGAAGTTTACTCTGATATATTTTGTAATCCAATAACTAATGTGCCTACTATTGCTAGGTTTCTGGGGAAATTCCATGTGCTACACCTGACAACCAATCTGTGAGAACTACTTCTGGACCATTGGGTCCCACTGAAAGGAATGTCAGTTCGTCTCCTTATGTTGATCCGAGGCAGCCAGGTAATCCAAATTGCTGAAATCAATGTTATGTATTTTTCTAGTCGTTTCCTATATAAGCTTTTTTGCATTTTGAGTTCATCTCGTTACTCTCCATTGCAGTTCCTGTTAGAATTGTGGATCCATCAAAAGACTTGAATTCTTACGGCCTTGGTAATGTTGACTGGAAGGAACGTGTTGAGGGTTGGAAACTGAAACAGGAGAAAAATATGATGCAAGTGACCAGTAGATACCCTGAAGGAAAGGGAGACATGGAAGGCACCGGATCAAATGGAGAAGAACTCCAAATGTGAGCATCTTTATCTTGCAAATATTTAGTTTTGCTGAATTAGAAATTGATGTGTGCCACAAATTTGAGTGTCAAAACAGGTTGTCTTGCCATAATCGTGTTATTCAGTTTTTATATTCAACACGATTAGATATGATATAAATGCAGCAAAAATATAATCTTGTCAAATTTTTGTCTCTGTTTATTGTGCTGTCTTGTCCGAAATTGATAGTCCTAGAGAGGCGGGCAAATTTAATCATCTCAAAATCGTATGGAAAATACAGTATACAGATTTTTTTTTTGGCCCAAAAGTATAGTGATTTTGTATTCGAGTATGGGGTAGCTTTCAGATAAAATTAAAAAGGATAGATTAGCTTTCTGATAAGTGATAACTAAAGTTCTTTATTTTTTTGTTTCTTGTATGTCACAGGGTTGATGATGCTCGACAACCTCTTAGTCGTGTGGTGCCAATATCTTCAACTCATCTAACCCCTTATCGTATTGTGATCATTCTCCGTCTTATTATTTTGGGTTTCTTCATGCAATACCGTACAACTCACCCAGTCAAAGATGCATATCCATTGTGGTTAACATCAGTTATTTGTGAGATTTGGTTTGCTCTGTCTTGGCTTCTGGATCAGTTTCCGAAATGGTCTCCTATCAATCGTGAAACCTACCTCGACAGGCTTGCTCTGAGGTGAGTTAATTAAATACAACTTACTGGTAATGATCCCTTAATGAAATGGGGGCATGATTGGTAGATTTAGTTATCAATCAAATAAGTTCTCAAAATTGCATCTTTGTTTGGCAGATATGATCGTGAGGGAGAACCATCACAGTTGGCACCTGTTGATGTCTTCGTTAGTACTGTGGATCCCCTCAAAGAACCTCCTCTTGTGACAGCCAACACGGTTTTGTCCATTCTTGCTGTTGATTACCCTGTCGACAAGATCTCTTGCTATGTTTCAGATGATGGTTCAGCAATGTTGACATTCGAGTCTCTTTCTGAAACTGCGGAGTTTGCCAGGAAGTGGGTGCCTTTTTGCAAGAAGCACAGTATTGAGCCTCGGGCACCTGAGTTTTATTTTGCCCAAAAAATTGATTATTTAAAGGACAAAGTACAGCCTTCTTTTGTGAAGGAGCGCCGAGCAATGAAGGTTAGAAATTTTCTGTTTAGATTTAGTTGTTTTATATCATTTTCACATGATTTCAGTGTTACTCATGAAAAAAAAAATCTGCATTATAGAGAGAATACGAAGAATTCAAGGTGCGGATCAATGCCCTTGTTGCCAAAGCACAAAAGATGCCCGAAGAAGGTTGGACAATGCAGGATGGCACTCCGTGGCCTGGAAATAATCCTAGGGATCATCCGGGAATGATACAGGTATTGTAATCCTTCCTATGGATTCTGTTCGTATTCGTGAATCTCTTGATATATTCTTGATCATTAACTTTGTTGCTTCAATGGGGAAAAATAGGTGTTCTTGGGACATAATGGTAGCCTCGATACTGATGGAAACGAGCTACCTCGACTTGTATATGTTTCTCGTGAGAAGAGACCTGGCTTCCAACATCACAAGAAAGCCGGAGCAATGAATGCACTGGTTTGTCTCCTTAATTCATCTTATTCATAATCCCAATCATCAGAAGTATGCATATGAACCAAATGGGTGTAGCTCAAATTGGGGCTGCACAAAACTAACCAAAATAATCAATTTTTGCAATCGAACCGAAAAGTGGATTAACTGGGATAGATGGACTAGGAAATAATTTTTCATTTTGAACTGCAGGCAAATAGTTAACCTACTTGCACTGTGGTTGTCGTTCAAAAAATGATGTGGTGATTCTTGTGTTCAATTCAGATTAGAGTTTCAGCTGTCTTGACAAATGGTGCCTATCTTTTGAACGTGGATTGTGATCACTACTTCAATAACAGCAAAGCCGTTAGAGAAGCAATGTGCTTCATGATGGATCCCGCCTATGGCAAGAAAACATGCTATGTGCAATTCCCACAGCGTTTTGATGGCATTGATTTGCACGATCGATATGCCAATCGCAATATTGTGTTTTTCGATGTATGTCCAGCTGATTTTGCTATTAATTTCAAATGTTTCCTTTTCTCTTTCTTTTGATATTCTAATTACTCTCATATTTATAGATTAACTTGAAAGGTCTCGATGGAATCCAAGGTCCAGTCTATGTGGGAACCGGTTGTTGTTTCAACAGGCAAGCTCTGTATGGTTATGACCCAGTTTTGACGGAGGAGGATTTGGAACCAAACATCATTGTCAAAAGTTGCTGTGGTTCGAGAAAGAAAGGAAGAAGTGGTAATAAGAAGTATTCGGACAAGAAAAAGAATTTGAAAAGAACTGAATCCACTGTTCCCATATTCAATATGGAGGATATGGAAGAGGGAGTTGAAGGTTTGTTAACATTACTATTTTGTTCATCACCTCATTTTGTAATTAATATTGCCTTTACAAGCTTTCATTTTTCAATTTTTACTAGTTCATGGGTACCGTACAGTACAGTTTATATAGTCTAGTACAAAAATTTATTTTGATGCATTCATGTGCACTGTTTTTTTTTTTCTTTGGGGTGATATTTCAGTTCTATGTTGCAGGAAAAATTTGATTTTATAGTGTTTCACGTTTCCGTATCCCTTTTGGAAGTGGAAACTCTTGGAAACTTGTATGAAAAGTTGTGGGTCATGCTTATGTAATTTTAAAAAAATCCGGAAACGTGTTTTCTAGAATGAAATGTGATTTCAGAAGTAAATATTACGTACCACATATTTCGTAAATCTCTAATTTTGTCGTAGATCATCATCTCCTACAAGTTTTCCTCCGTCTTTTCGCTATATCATGCGACTTGTACTTGAACACTTTCAACAGATGCATGCAAGTATAATATCAAACATTCATTCTTACACATTAAATTCTTTGTAGATGTATCCTTGTATCTTTAGTATTCTCACTTTTTCTTATCGTCGTGATTTTGTTCAAATTTGATGGGCTGCCTTTTTTTTTTGGTTCTGTTCACTTATTTACTTGCATATCCTGCAGGATACGATGATGAGAGGTCTCTTCTTATGTCCCAAAAGAGTCTAGAAAAGCGTTTCGGTCAATCCCCAGTGTTCATTGCAGCTACCTTCATGGAAATGGGAGGCATTCCACCATCAACCAATCCCGCAACTCTTCTAAAAGAAGCTATACATGTTCTTAGCTGCGGATACGAAGACAAGAGCGAATGGGGCAAAGAGGTATACATCTAATTTTCGCTTTTCTGCAGTGGCTACTGATTTTACTGGCTCATTAGCTGATCCTATTTGTTTTCTGCCAGATTGGATGGATTTACGGTTCTGTTACAGAAGATATTTTAACTGGTTTCAAAATGCACGCACGTGGTTGGATATCAGTCTATTGCATGCCTCCACGCCCAGCATTTAAGGGGTCTGCTCCTATCAATCTTTCCGATCGTTTGAATCAAGTTCTTCGGTGGGCCTTGGGATCTATTGAGATTTTGTTGAGTAGACATTGCCCCATATGGTATGGCTACAACGGAAGATTAAGGCTCCTTGAGAGGCTGGCATACATTAACACCATTGTGTATCCACTCACCTCGATCCCATTGCTTGCTTATTGCACACTTCCTGCAATCTGTCTTCTGACCAATAAGTTTATCATTCCCGAGGTAATTGCAATTTCCTTTTACTATATCCAATTGATTTTCAGAATTTATAATCAATGTCAACTAACGGGAGTATAATGGTTTTATATCAGATAAGCAACTATGCTAGTATGTGGTTTATTCTTCTCTTCGTCTCTATTTTCACAACTGGCATACTTGAGCTGAGATGGAGTGGAGTTAGCATTGAAGATTGGTGGAGAAATGAACAATTCTGGGTCATTGGAGGTACATCAGCTCATCTTTTCGCCGTGTTCCAAGGTCTTCTGAAAGTGCTCGCAGGTATCGACACCAACTTCACCGTTACCTCAAAAGCTACTGATGAAGACGGCGACTTTGCCGAGCTCTATATTTTCAAGTGGACATCCCTTCTTATCCCACCAACAACCGTACTAATCTTTAACATGGTCGGCATTGTGGCCGGTGTATCGCTGGCTGTAAACAGCGGATACCAATCTTGGGGTCCACTCTTCGGCAAACTGTTTTTCTCCATATGGGTTATTGTTCATTTGTACCCTTTCTTAAAGGGTTTGTTGGGTCGACAAAATCGCACACCAACCATTGTCATCGTCTGGTCGTTTCTCCTGGCTTCAATTTTCTCGTTGCTATGGGTTCGTATCGACCCATTCATATCAGATTCTGACAAGGCAGCAAATGGTCAATGTGGCATCAATTGCTAGATTCGTTTCGGAAGTCTTATGCTCTCGAAGCCGATCATTCCTCTGGTGTATATAGGAAGAAACTAAGGTACTGAAAGTGATATAATTCTTAATTTATTGTAACATGACGATATCTTAAGAAGCGGGAGGGGGTTTGAAAACATGTTAAAGTTTATTTTTTTGTCATTTCCACATACAAAGTGTTTTATCTTTTGATTCCTTGTGTGGGAATTCAACTTCTCTGTACTTTTGTTGTGCAGTTTTGTGATCCCTTCTGCTGCCTATAGAAAAACTTGCCTATTTATCTTTGTACCTCATAAACAGAGTAAATTTTATGTTATTCTTTTCCAACATTATCCGTGTTCAATTTTATTTTAGTTTTTTTGCATCCAGCTGAGTTTGAATCACGATCAATCGTAAGAAATCATGGATGGACCTGAATTCCAAGTTAAGTAATAACCAAGTAAATTCCAAGTTAAGTAATAACCACAAGACTTTCTACGATAGTTCTTCAACATACCATTAACCATTCTTTACTACCAAATCAACAGTTAACAGTAAATTGGCTGGTTTCCCAAATCTTCACATTCACTTTTTTTTCGAGTTTTTCTCCACGGAACATTTCCCCATATTGAAATTTTCCAATGAGATTCTCTTTACTAATTCCTTTAGTTGCAGAATTCAAGTTTGAAGAGGAGAGAGCAACAATACGGCAGAAATTAGGATCATGATTGGACAAAGAACATCTCTCAAGATCTACTTTTTCTTTTTCTTTTTACGAAATTTTTTGAATCCACACAACTACATTGTTACATAGGCAAAAGAAGTTGTTAAAGAGCTGATAAACTAAAATGCAAATTCTGGAGAAGGTATCCTAGAAGTTAACAGAAAGAACTAAAGAAAAATTACATTTATTTGTCAAATTTCCAGGCGCGGTGGGAAAGTTAGAAACAAAATCGACTATGGCTTTAGTGCTAGACCAACACATTGGTGTACATTTTAGCAGACATACAATAAGGCAAAGTATCACACAATAGAAAGATTAATATTATTAAGGAATTGTATCTTTTTACATTAATATTATATACTCACTTTCTTCGCTTTAACGTGAAGCTTTAACTGTGGGACTCCTATGCTTGAAAGGCTTCATTGTTGTCCTTATACCATCTTGAAGGTTGTAAAAATATAGCTTCACTGTCAAATAAAGCCACAAACATAAACAACATTTTTGACAAGAAATATATGCCTTTAAACGAAGCATAATCAATTAAGAAACAATATAACTGTGGACTTCACAAACTTTAAATTCATATTTTGATAAAACTTAAAAAGATGTCTGCCTTAATTGTAATATATTTAGCGTAATTTTATAAGGCCGGAATTATGAAAGGCTCTTGAGCCCAACAGGCCCATCTAACAAGGAACGGCGGTTTGATTAAACGACACCGCGTTTGACGATTGAAAAACCCTTGAAATAAAATCAGAAAGAAGACGTAGTAGGGTTTTTGAATCTTCATCATCTAGAGAGAGATTGTGGAGTTTTAGAGAGAGAAATTAGGGTTTAAGCTCAGTTACAATGGAGGTGATAGCAGAGGGAATCAACAACTTGAGCATCGCCGATTCAGGTTTTGCTGGGCAGAAGAACCGTATCCAAGTTTCTCATACTAAGAAACCTCTCTTCTTCTACGTCAATCTCTCCAAGGTACAACTCTCTTCTTCTTCTAATTACATCTACATCATTTCTTGTTTAGTTTTCTATGTACAATTTACGGTTACAATCGTCGCGTATTGTTTCAGATTTTGAATTAGTTGTTGTTCATAAGGTTTTAAGTGATTAAAACAACAAGATGCTTATTTACTACTTTTATTTAACGATAACTTCTATTATGAACCGGATGCAATGGACCTAACCAATAGAAATTGGGAAGCATGATGATTGGTGTAAAAGGAAATGTGTACATTTGTCGTGTAGTCATTGGTCGGGTCCATTGGACAGACCGGGACTATAGTAGAATTTCTCCAGTTTAACTGCAATTGGAGTGAATTCATGGATAATGGAATGGATTTGTTAGTTAAGCAATCGTTTGAGGTATAGGGTTAGCTATCGAGATATATGATCATTGATGATTATTTTGCAGAGGTACATGCAGCAGTACAATGAGGTTGAATTGTCTGCACTTGGGATGGGTATGTTGTTTCTATAGAAACTTGCTTGTATATTGTAACTGTTTGTCATTTCTTTAACTACTCTCGCGTTTTAGTTAATGCTTCTTTTGATTGAGAATCTGCTTGGAGAGGTTAACAAAAATTGAAGATTAGAAAATATTGCATGGTTTATTAGGAGATTTGGAAATTTAAAGGTGAGATGGAGTTTAAGAAGACCTCTTTTTCAGTCCCGCTAAGTTAGTGGTATTCGAAGTTTTAAATCTTCAAATAAACTTATTTAACCTTATCAATCCTTCACAAATGTTGATTATCTCTCCTTTAATAATTTCAGTCCCCCTTTCACTCTCCCTCCCCTTCCATAAAAATTCCCCCCTCTTCGTCCAAGCAGACTGTAAGAGTAGAATGAAGTTGTTGCTGTATCGGTATCTAAATGTTCCAATTATGTCAGTCACTCTGTTGAACTTCTGTTCTTTTATGTACGTGCAGCTATCGCAACTGTTGTAACTATTGCTGAGATCTTGAAGAACAATGGATTGGCAGTTGAGAAGAGTGAGACTTCTTTGCCTTTTGTTCTGATTCCTTTTTATCTCATGAGTTCTATTGGCTTATTATTCTGTCTCACTTGAGCAGAGATCACGACTTCCACTGTTGACATGAGGGAGGAAACAGGAGGCAGGCCTGTGCCAAAAGCGAAGGTAAATCCTTAGTAAAGCCTTTTATAGTTAACTTTAGATTAATATACTATCTATGTAGCATGTATTGGAAACTATATCATGTTTTCTGCAAAGTCGTAGGCTAAATTGAAATGGGATCCACTCTATTCTTCATGAGTATACCCAGGCCTAAAGTTAATTAAGGTTTGTTAATATTTTTAAGTCGCATCTTGTGATTATGAACTCGTTATGATACAGAACTCATCCAGCACCTAAAATTGTGTACCAAAAGATTTACCATTGAAGTGGCTAATATGCATGGAAGAAAGAAACTGCCAAATTAGGCAGTAATAATCTAAATTTCAAATTATAGGGATTGCCAACTCAAATTATAGTGATTGTCTAAATCGTATTGTTGTCATAAATTGACAAACACTTGGAATCGGTGGATGAACTTGGATTCTTTACCAAATTGATCAAGTTACCCAATTAATAATAACTATATTTTCTACCTTGATTTTGGGTTTTGGAACTGTTTGCTGTGAGTACTATATTTTCTACTAATTCTTGAGAGAATAGAATGACTGACTTCTTCAATTTGCTTGTGGTAGATTGAGATCTTGCTAGAGAAGACTGAAAAGTTTGACGAGTTGATGGCGGCGGCTGCTGCTGCGGCAGCAGAAGAAGAACAGTTAGAGAGCGAGGAGCATAACTAAGCTTGAAATCGCTACTTCACTTCAATTAAGTTCCTCTCATGTGAACCTTCATCTGTAACAGTATCTTAGATTGAGTTTATCCGGTTAATTAGCTGATATAATATTGCTTCTAGGAAGTTATTGCATAATCAACAGTTTACTAATCAAAATTCAAATCCATGTTGCGGCTTATTTGACTGAACTACACTTCTGGTTCCCCATTTCCTATGACCGATCTAGTCCGTTTAGGCAACTATCTTGGTGAAGAATTCTTTATAAAGACCAAGGGTCAATTGAATGGGAAGTTTTATTCTTGGAGGGTCGAAACGAATTATTGTATTATATTTGAATCGAATTGATCTTAATTGATGTTAAACATCAAATATGTTCCTTTTTGTATATTATATGGATGATTCGATAAGCAAAGACCTGAATTGAGATTGCTTGACGTCTTAACCAACTTTATATAGTTAGGGACAACTTGAAAATTTTAATGAAAAACGAGTTTGTTATTTCTTATATGCTTTTCATTAGAAGAAGGAACTGTGCTGAACCAATTAAACGGTGCGTGTGTTTCCTATTGCTTTCTCAAATAGTTACGTAATAACTCGCATCTGGATGAAACAGATCTCTTGAGTAATCACATGGCGCAAAATATCAACTTTCTTGACAGACCTGGTGTATGTTGTCAAATATTCAATATGGTTCCACGAGCCTTTGAACAATACCAAACATTACGGATATAAACTTGCAAACATGACACATTTTCATCTATATTTCTTCAAACAAAATTGCGATTTATCTGTGGTTCAATTCCTCCGTGGTTCAATTCCTCCGTGGTTCAATTCCTCCAAAGAGGCAATCCAAAAACATATAAATTATCTTCTAACCTTCAAACAAGAAGGTTAATAACTAACTCTTAAAATCAAAAATGAAAAAAGTAAAGCAAAAAATAAAATCATCATTTAAAGTTTGATAAACAATTATAATGTTTCTCTAGTTTTGTTAAGTCAATTATTTAGTCCCTGAAGTTTTCCGAAATAATTATATAGTTTCTCACTTTTGATTCCGTTAAACTGGTTAATTCCTAAACACTATTTCCATGCATTAATTCGTTAGTCATTAATAAAGAGCTTTAATTTAATGTAAAAATAACAAAATTGCCCTTGAATGATGAATATATCATCAGATCTTCTATTTCTTCTCATTGGTCTTTCTCCTAGGTTCTATATTTTATATGGTCTCAGGGGGAAAGACATCAATTATTTACCCTTTGAAAATCCTCAAATTGTGTTAAACTGAACTCTAGTATCAATTAGTCCAAATCATCATTTTGCTATCACCATCAAAAATTAGTTTTTTTTTTTCCTGTTATATGCTTCATAGCACATAAAAGCTAATCCAGGCACCAGCCAACCCGTTATATAAACTGCTTGCTAGTGCATGAATTACATTATTGTGCACCCATGCTAACTGCTCCCACCTGATGTGCTATCCAGCGAGTTCGAGTGGGAAAGTCGCGGTGATCCAATTAATCTATGTTGCCGATTTTCTCTTGCTTAAGAACTTTCCGTTAGGTTGTTCGTAATGTGTCGTAGGCAAAGTAGTTAGTTTCCGATTTGGGGTTGTTCTTTTTTCTCCATAACTTATACTATTTGGGATGTTATTTGTTCTTGTGTCGTGAGTTAGGACGTTAATTTACTTTCATATTACAATTCGATATATTAATTCATTCTCAATTTGGGTGATTAATTTAGAATTTATTTTATTGATGTTTTCTAAGCCAATCTTTACGTACACTACCTATTTGATTAAGGATTAACCCCACTTAAGACCTTTAAAGTTGACAATTATTTTCACTTAAACACATGAACTTTGAGGTTTTTCACATAAACACTTAAACTCTATACAAACACACCACTTAAACATATTTTGATTATGTGGCACTATGTTAGTAACACCAACATAATGAGGAGAGCGAAAAGGATTAAAATGGTAAAAAAGACTTATGGTGAGTTACAAAAACACACCTAACTAATTTCATTTTTCTTCTTCCTCTTCTCCTTCTTCTCTCTTCTTCTTTCTCTTTTTTTTTTCTAATTCTAATCTGGAATTACAGAAAATCTGAAATTTCTAGATAATAAAATCTAGAATTTCCATTTCATAAATTTTGGAAATTTCCAGATTTAATCTGAAATTTCTAGATTTTATGATCAGGAAATTCAAATCTGGAAGAGCTCAGGAACTTTCCGGATTTGAAACATGGATGAAATTCTAAATTTTGTATAAGAAGAAGAAGAAGAAGAAGAGAAAAGTGGGGACCAATAATGTAATTTTTGAAGTGAGTGTATTACACCCACTCCAGTGAAAGTGAGATTTGGTGCAAAAAGAGCCAAATGTATATGAAAAGCCAAATTGAGTGGGCTAAAGTGAAAAACCCCAAAGTTCATGTGTCTAAATGAAAAAAAAATGTCAATTTAAAGGGTCTAAAGTGAGGTTAAGCAATCAATTAATCAATACAACTGAGTTTTTAATCGAACAACAAAAAACTCAGACTCCACCGTCGAGCATTACAACTGAGTTATTAATCCGGCACAATCAATTAATCAATCAAGCTCAAGCTCAAGCACAACCACAACCCGCTGAATTCCTCATCGGACAAAGCCTATCATAAAAATAGAATAGATTTCATCAGTCACGTCCAAGTCTATCAAAAACCTCAATTGGCACCTCAAATTCAATTCTCACTAAACGAGCACTATCAATCGTCTAACATTTAATCGGGCACAAACATTCATATGAGTAACTAGATCCATGTATCTCTTGTCACATCTATTTCGAACACGTGCATGAATAAATACCTATCTAACCAAACTGACTCCAACGTCGTACACAAAGCAATTTAGACTTTACCGTTCCAGGAGCGAAGTCAAACAACAACCTCCAAACAACCACTTATCAATCAACCACATAAAAATCGAACCGAACAACATCATTTGAGCAATACCAGTTGGACAAGAGCTCTATTTTCACCAACCGGGTTATATCAAAGTTGATCACCACTGATTGTCATCGCAATTAGTCATAGCTAATCGAGCAACTTTAGTTAAAATATCAATTAGAAATTACCATGTCAAGAATATCACTGTTAGCCAAGTCTATCACTGATTATGCCTACATCATACAACATGCCGAAAGTTAACACCAACCGAACATAATCGTTCAAGGAGCATACATAATTCAACAATGATATCCAAAATATACCAGTCAATACAAATTGAACAACACCGACTAAAGCTCATTCGAGTCCTTCTCAAATTCAGGACTCTCTCATAGTCCCAAGCTCGAACTGTCCTCATATGAAGATTTGCGGACAACCTACAGTAGTGTATTCACGTACTTCTAACCATGAACATCACAAGATTTGTCAAAATTGAATAACAAAGCTCCATAAGGCAAGCATCGAAAGAAGATGAACTCCTTTAAACATATAAGAATATCCCACATTAGTAGATTCAGGTTGATCTTCTTGTTCCGCCAGAACATACAATATTCATACGCCATCAATTCGGCGACACAAAGGTTATATAATAGATTCTACCGATTTGGTACGACTAAGAATGGAGGTGTTTTTCACTTAAGTAGCCTTTGTTCGACCTTTAAATTCGGTCTTCTCCTAAGTAACTCCTTCCCAGTCAAGGTCAGTTATGTAGCATGTATTGGAAACTAGATCATGTTTCCTGCAACGTCGTAGCCTAAATTTACACGGGATCCACTCTATTCTTCATGATTATACTCAGGCCTAAAGTTAATTAAGGTTGGTTAATATTGTTAAGTCGCATCCTATGATTATGAACTCGTTATTATGAAGAAACATCTCAAATTATGTACCAAAAGATTTATAATTGAAGTGGCTAAATGCATGGAAGAAAGAAATTGCCAAGTTACGCAATAATAGTCTAAAATTCAAATGATAGGGATTGCAATTATCGTGATTGTCTAAACTGTATTATCGTGTCATAAATTGACAAATACTTGGGATCAATGGATGCACTTGGATTCTTTATCAAATTGATCTAGTTACCTAATAATAGTAACTATATTTTTCTACCTTGATTTTGGGTTTTCAATATGTATTTGCTGTGATTGCTTGTTCATCTTTCCCAGAGGAATGGGTTGAATATAATCAACTTTAATTGCGAATAACCATACGAGTTTGAGTTCGCCATCTTTATTTGTACAGGGAACTGGTTAACTATTTAATCAAAATATCAAATGATGTACAACATTTTTCCAATAGTTATAGATATGCTGCATCGACGTGAATGAATTAAGTTTCTGGAGAAACATCGTTGGACAAATTAATCAGATTTCTCGAGAAACCTTGCCACACAAACCCCTTGGCAACGGCACAAGATATATCTTCAAATATTCAATATCGAGATCTAACCTTCAGAAAAATATCAGAACATGACACATTTCCAGCTACTTTTCTTCAAACAAAATTGCAATTTATCTGTGGTTCAATTCCTCCAAAGAGGTAATCCAAAAACATATAAATTATCTTCTAACCTTCAAACAAGAAGGTCAAACTAACTCTTCAACCAAAAAAAAAAATAAAAAAACCATTTCAAAATCCCCAAATTGTATTCAAGTAGTATCAATTAAAAAGTACCCAAATTACCCTTTCGCTTTCGCCATCAAAAATTAGTTTTCTCTGTTATTGCTGCTCCTCTTCATCTTCTATAAGTATCCTCTTACATGCTTCATAGCACATAAAAGCTATTCCAGCTGCAGGCACCAGTTTCATACAACTCGGTCCCAACCCTTTGTATAAACCCGGGATCCCTTCATGTTCGAGTATGCTTGCAAGTGCATGAATTACATTACTGTATACCCGTCTTCCGCTAACTGCTCCCACCTGCATGTGCTTCCGAGCGACTTCGAGTGGGAATGTCGCAGTGCTTGATATTGCTCCGGCTGCAGATCCAATTAAAAGGGTTTCTATGTTGCCGATTTTCTCTTGCTTGAAAACTTGCCGGTAGGTCTTTCGTAATGTGTCGTATGCGAAGTAGTTTGTTGCGGCGTAAGGAATAACACCGATGAGGCTAGGGGCGAGGCCTCTGTAGAGTTCTGCAGGGCCTTCTTCTCGCAGTATTTTGACGAATGCGTCTACAATACCGTTATAAGCACCTCTCTGCATATTAAATTACTTAACTTTAACGAGCTACAAGATAAACAAAAGCTCGAATTGCTTTTTCGGTGGATATTTGTACTTACCTGAATGGTTAGCCGAGTCTTGACCAACTCGAGTGGATACGTGCACAAGGTTGAGGTCACTCCAGCACAAGCCCCGGCGATTAATGATGCAGGAATGGGAAGTTTCGGTTGCTCCCCGGGTTTGGATGACAAGTTCTTATTAACCGTGTCATATGCAAACAGCTGAGCAAAGCAAACCAAATGTCATATAATAACATCAAAAACTAGATCATTGTTTCGAAATATTAAAATAAGAGGGAAGGCTTATCTTTCTTCTAATTCAACAAAACATGTACCATGGAGTGTACATTTCATACTAATCAGTCTTTGGTATCTGCACGAAAAGCTCAACCATGTCTAAATTTATCAACTTCACATATTAAAACATCAAACTGACGATATGGGTAAAATATTTCAGCCTAAGGTTGGTGGTTGATTATCAAAACATCAAGTTCGCCTCAGAAACAGAAATTACAAAAAAAAAAAAAAAAGATACTTTAATGCCTAGCAAAATGGAAGTGTACTATGCAAACTAGAGGAAGAATATCAACCAGGTGTCATCGGGATAAACTTGGGCTAAGGGGAAGTCCTTGTGTGGTGCTGAGACTTCCCCAAGCCATCAGCCATCAAACTTTCCCTATGGAATAACTGCCTCGCCCTGCTAGACCCATGCTAACATCAAGCTTTGGCTTTTAATTCTTTACAAGAGCTTTTAATCAAATAGATGATATTTGTTAAACTGAACATTTCAGAAGGTTTGCACTAACACATTTTACAATTTGCTAGTACTGCTTCCTACAAGCACACAAAAACTCAAAACTGGACCGGTGCACATATTCCGATGTATTGATAAATTTGACAGAACCCTCATACTTCCTGTGTATTCTGATCCATAGATATACAAGTTTTATAATCTAAGGAAACTAACAGATCTATAAGGTGTGTATTAATTCATAGCAAGTGGCGGTGACAATACAAAATTCTTGGAGGGTGAATGGACGAAAATGTGTTAAAATTAAGATTTCCGTCATGGATTCCGTGCTTGATGCCAAATACGCAACAAATTCAGAACATACTTAAATTACTGACAAAATGTATACATTTATAGACAGGAATTTTTGTCAGCGTCTCTAATTCTTTCATTTTTATCTCCCATGAGTCAGGAGGGTCAGCGGACCCTCCATGACCCCATTATATCCAACCATGTCCATAGCTATTTAAGATTCATAAATTATAACGAACTTTTAAGATAAATTCAAAGAAAAAGTCCAATGAACTTTGTGGATGCTTATATCTAAGAAAAGTAAGGTAGAGAGAATAGAATTGACAGAAAAATATGCACTATATCACCAGAAGGGGAAATTGTTGCTCTAAGGCATGATAAAGATCAAATCAACATGATCATAAGTACAAAACTACTGACGTTACACACATTGGCCCTTAAATTTCGGCAAAGGGTGCAGAAAACAAAAGAAGCACTGACTGAAAGCAAGCATATATTGAAGAAAAAGATCATGCAAGGAAAGAAAGACAAGAAGCCAAGCGCTCTAGGGCACTGAGAAAAAGAAATACAAGAAAATGAAGCAGAAAGCACCATAACAAAATTATAGAGAATATTAAGATAGACAGCAAGTAGAGAAAAGGAAAACTATAAACAACGCAAATCTACAATGTGAACACTTTGTACTAAACAAGATGGCTAACAAATCCCGTTAAACAGTTGTTCAGAAAAAGGTTAGGAATAGGATATCAATTCAATTTTTTTTCGAGTCATAATCGTGCTACTTTATGTATATAATACATAAGATTATATATGATACAAATGAACCACAAACAATACTTGTATCAAACAAGTCGTCTAAGTTACCTTGTCTCTATAAATCATGTTAACATGTCAACAATTGACACTCCTAATAGATGCATCCAAAATTTAGTTTCAGATATTCTTACTGAATATTCCAAACAGATATGCAAGGCAATCCTTATGTATTCACAGAATAATTTTCACTACTCATTAAAAAGGGGTTGAATTTGGCAATATGCTAGCAACTAACTATGGTTGAGTACAAGCTTTCATGCTTGTAATCAAATCAGAAACAAACAATACAAGCAGTTTCATCTATCAATCATCATCATGTGAATGAAACAGAAAAAAACAAACAGCATGACTTCAATGAGGTAAAATCTGGAACATGCCTACGCTATGGAATGAATACCGAAACAAACAGATTCTGTAGTCTCGAGAATATACCAGAGTGTGTCAACATAGTTCAAGAAAAGGATTGATGAACATTACAATATACCAAATAAGTATCATCTAAAAACAATCATGCATAGTGGTGGCAATTTCTAACAACATAACACGATTTACCGCAGCAATCCGATTGACATTATTATCATTTTTCTTGCATTTATATCATATACAATCATCCAACATAACTTGTATGAAGCAATTAGTTGATACTTAAAAAAAATTAATTCAACGAGAGAATCATATTACCTCAATAGCCTTGCTAGGAGCAACCCGAATCACATTAACCAAATTCCCCCTAAACAAACCCTTCCATCCATCAGTCTGCATGATATTATTAAACACTTCACCACTCGTATGCCCACTACTCCCAACCATCAAATGAGTCCTAATAGTCTCCAACGGAGCCACAGCAGTTCTCGATACAGCCCCGGCTATTCCTCCACTAATTAACCTTCTCATCATAGGGTTTTTAACCTTAATCTTCAATTTAAGACCACCCTTCTTCTTCTTCCTCAAAACCCCTTCCTCTTCAACCTCCTCCTCTTGAGCCCCAACAAAAGGCAAGTACTTCACACACAAATCACTGCAAAAAGACTTCAAATTCAAACTGCTATTATCATTGTTGTTTGGGAATCCCATACCCCCCATTCCCATCTGATTAACACTTGCAAACAAACCCCCAAATTGCCCATCTTGAAACCCCAAACCAGAGATTCCCAATACATCCCCCCTTTTATCATCAAAAATCTCAACTTTTCGACGACCCATTAATCAAAACCTCAATTAAACCTCACTTAACCTATCAATGAACCAATTTTTTTCATTTGGGGGTTTTTTTATTAGGGCAAAAGATTCAATTTTGAGAAATGGGTATGATTAGGAAGGATGAAGGGAAGAAAAGGGTATGATTAATTGCCGAATATTCCCAAGATAGAAGACGAGTAAAGCAAAGAAGAGCAAATTGGGTAAACCTAGAAAGGGAGAGAGAGAAATGGGTAGGTAAATTTTTTTCTGCTCTCTTCTCTCTTAGTCATTGAATGATGGTATTTGGGGATTTATATATTCATTGATGGAATTGGGGATTTGGGTTTGGTAAGGAATATAAAAAGATGGAATGCAAAATACTCAAATAGGGTTTTTGAGTTTGGGAAGGGACTGTTATGGTGAAGAGTGTCCCTCAAAGGATCTCTATTTTTGTGTTGTTTTTTGTTTAAATATCTCTTTGGGGAATATTTAACATTTGGCCCCAAAAATTGTTGATTTTGTGATATGGTTGATGAATTTATATTTCCTTTTTGCCCTTGAGATTTTAGATTTTTTTACATATTGGGCAGTTTTCTTATTAGTTTAAATTGAGTCCTTAACCTTGATATTGGATTTCTAGTGTTGTGTTATTTTTCTTTTAGAAAATAATTGAAGTAATTGACTTTCCATAGTTGTTATATTTAGAGTATGAAAATACAATAAATATATCTTACTAGAGAAAATATGTACTAAGGACCAAATAATAATTTTCACTCTTACTTTTATATTTGCTTCCATTATATTGTAAATTTAGTGTACATGAAAAAAGTTAACATTCAAAGAGAGAAAGCAGCAAAAATTAATAATTTTAAAAAAATTTAATTATTAATTTTTGGTGGTTTCTCTCTATACAGTTTTTTTTAAAAAAAACATTTCATTTAAGATTATTAAACAATTATTTTAAGCATTTTAGTCTAATGAGTCATCAATTTGAAAATTTGTATAACTTCAATTTTTATTTTTAAACGAAAAGAAAAGTGACATATACCAATTTATGAAAATATGTAATTACAAATTTATACTCTACCCTTACAACAACAACTAAGATTAATAGCTTTGCAACATACATAACATGAAGAAACTTTGTTGGAGACTTGGAGATGGATCTCAATTGTCAACCAACTCATTTTTCTCATTTTAACCCAATAATGTAATTCACCTACTTTATCAATTGTTCATAGCCAAATTTCAAACTCGTCTAAAATGTCATGCCAAAATTGAAATATATTAATGTAAATTTTTCATCAAGGATAAGGACTTTGTCCTTTCATGATACTATACTTTAATTTTTATATGTGCATTGATCCTATGCAAATGATATATCAATACACTATATTATGCTCTCATCATTGCCAAGTCTAGCAGCCATTCCATGGTTGTCCATATTTGACCATCCAAATATGACCGTGACTATAATCATGACTATTAATTAATTACTAATTGGACCTTCTCATACTATATACTATCAATGACATCAAATATGGAAATGGAGAGGGTGTTAGGAATATCAACGGATACTCGATCCTCCGTATTCTACACTACTTGACCGTAATGAGATTATCTAAATTCAATTTAAAAATGTATATAATTGATATTGAATTAAAAGTATTACTTATGATGAGTCCGAGACGGGTTAGAATTACCTCATAGGGTACCCGTTATTTGGTATCTGTTGTATATTTGTTGTATATTTAACTCGTTATGTGTAATGTGTAAAGTTCCACTTTCAAAAAAATTGATATTTTGATATATAAATGTTGGGATTTAACAACCACTAACCTTCTACATTATTGTACAAATACAAAAAGTCAGTGCTATTAAACGTCGGTCGTTGCAGAGTTAATCGGCTAACCATTTACTCATCATTTAACCTACAATGAACATTCCTAAATACTAAGTTTCTTCCAACAGTAACTCATTGCTTCTTTATGTGGCACCCTTGAATCTTTTTTAGTATGGGTAGGAATGACTTATTTTTATCTTTGGCCATTTCCATGATTAAAGTCGCGTTTTTTTACCTTATGATGACTGTCTTGTATCCTGCTTATTCCATTTCTTTACTTGTCAGGGTCTGAAATCCCCATTCAAACAAATTGGACTTGAGGATGGTCTGATATCCAGCTATACTTTTCAATATTACAATATTAGATGAATGGTTGTGTAGAACATATACCCGACCCCGTATACCACAATTATCACACTCCTAGTTGGTTAACTGATTAGCAAATGGTTAGCCGATTTTCTAATAAACGCAGGCTCAAAATCATCCGGCAATCAAAAATAGAACAAAAGAAAGAGCGAAATGGGTAAGATTCATTGAGAACAACAATAACTATCTGGCAATCAAGTCTAGAAGCAATTAGTACAAGAGGTTGAATCATTGTCCATGCTACATTAACCTAAACATCTACTGAACCATCTGAATTCCAAGAGTAAAAAACTTAAGGGAAACATCAAATTACCAATAATAGATAACATGGAGAAGACACCATTTCGTAAGGATCTTCAAGTATACCACTCTTCCAATGCTTTTGGTGATCAATTATAAAAAATTTCAGTAGTATATTTCTTGAGGAATGCAAAGACGTAATAAAATATTTCTCAAACAGTTACCTTCAAGAACTGATATTATAGTTATAGATATTCATTAAAAGAACATGTTAGCCACATGTGCAACTTTACCAAATTGGAACAGCCAATCTTAATCTATTTATATTATCAGTGGATACACCGATCTTTCCCAAATTCTTAAGAGCACATTTGAGAACAAGCTTTTGGTGATCATTGTAAAAATCTTCCGGCTTTTACTCGTTGTCTTCGGAATAACTACAAAACACTGTTTGTGGGTTTAAAATGCTGTTGTAAATGGGTTATTCCGAAAAAAAAGAACCCGTAGTAACTCTAATGGCCATGTGTATTCTGAAAAAAATTCAAATAGTAAGGAATGCAAAAATGTAATGAAAAAAAATTCTTAAGCAGTTACCTTCAAGAATCCATACTGGATTTTGGACTCTTTAGCCTGCTGAGCCTGATTTGTAGCTCCTCAACATGTCGAACCTGTTGCACGTGAGCAAGATATACTGCTGATTTGTTATCACAGTAAAGTGTTGCAGTTTGTTGTGGTATTCCTAATGAACTGAGTAGATAAATCAACCACTGAACCTCACATGTTGTCACAGCTAAGGCCCGATACTCTGCCTCAGTGGAACTTTGAGAGACAACCTGTTGCTTTTTACTTTTCCGGGAAACTAACGAATCTCCTAGAAAAATTGCACAACCTGTAACCGAACGTCTTGTATCTGGACAACCTGCCCAATCAGAATCACTAAAACCACGCAATGTTAGAGCAGATTTTGCAGAGATAAAAATACCCTGCGCCGGTGCTGATCGTCATATTTTCATAGCTGCCTGCAAGTCTATGTCAGTAGGACAATCGAGAAATTGACTTAACTGGTTAACTGCAAAAGAAATATCAGGTCGAGTAGTGGTTAAATATATTAACCAACCAATAAGTCTCCGATATGCAGTTTTATCTTCTAATAAATGTCCTGAAGTTTCAGATAATCATAAAGTACTACCATTGGTATGTTTGAGGGTTTTGATGCCAGTAAACTTGCATCACAAAGTAATTCCAAAGCATATTTTCTTTAATTCAAGAAAATGCCTGTCAAATTTCTAGACACCTTCAGACCTGGGAAATATTTAAGATTACCTAGATCTTTAATTTAGCTTTTAACAGCTTGAATCTCAATTGCATCATTACCTGTCAAAATAGTGTGATCGACGTATACTAAAAGACATGTTTTGTGATCTGTTTGTTTGAGAAACAGTGAGTGATCATATGGAGACTGTTTATACCCAAAAGCACATAAAGAATTTGTCAATTTGGCATTCCATTTCCGGCTTTGCTTGTTTCAAGCCGTATAAGGATTTCACTAAACGACACACTTGATTGGTATTTCAGTTTGAAAACCTTCTGGTAAACTCATATAAACTTCCTCCTCCAAGTCACCGTGGAGGAAGGCGTTATTAACATCTAACTGAGATAACTCCCAATTTCTTGCAGCTGCTATAGCTAATACTAAACGTACAGTTGTCATTTAGTTTGAGTATGACCCTTAGGGACTAATCTACCTTTGCACCTTTCTAAAGTCCCGTCAGATTTGAGTTTGACCCTTGTGAACCCATTTACATCCTGTCGGGATTTTTCCAGGGGGTAAATCAACTAGTTCCCAAGTGTTATTCTCTTCTAAGGCTTTGATTTCTTTATCCATAGCCTCTCTCCAAAATCATACCGAACCGCAGTTTTATAATTCTTTGGTTCTGGAGCAACAAACATAGCAAAAGTATAAGATTTCTGCTTATCAGAAAGTTAATCAAAACTGACTACATTAAACAAAGGGTACTTTGTGGTTTCTTGACTTCTATTTACTCTAATGTGATTGCAATATGAACCTTTCTGACGTGGTGTCTTTGTATTTCGTATAGGGAAAAACATGTTCATGAAAAACTACATCTCGAGACACAAAAAACCTAAGATGGAGTAAAGCAAATAATCTATACCCTTTCATATGGGACTAAAAACCAACAAACATATGCAAGGTATAGTCCTGGAATCAAATTTCCTCTTATGGCCAGCAATAACAGTAGCATATGCATGGATACTTTAAATGAGACTATCATACTCGGTCTAAAAGGATATGAGACATGTATGTGATTAGAAATGTTCTCGTGATGGATACAATAGTAGTGACTTTTATACATTTTAATTAAATGCAAATTTATTTATTTTTTATAAATTTTTAAGACTTTTATTATGTATTTACCAAACACTTATCGATAACATTTTTCTCGTTACTATCACAACAATGTCAAACTGATATCCTGAGTAAATGAGAATATTAGTAATTATAATTAGAGTTGGAAACACAATCGAGATTATTCTTCTATAATAGGGATTCACCCTAACAAGGACAGAAAACCACTCAATTTATTTTTAGGTTAACACATCATAAGTTGTTTAAACTTGGCATATAAATGAGATTGGCTCCAAGTTATAGAATGATATACTTTCATAATTCAATTATGTGAAGGAGCTCATTATGCCATCTTAAATAAATTTAAAGAGCTAATGAGACATGCTATGAATTTAGAGAGTCAAATCTATTTTATCGATCAAATTCAACGTATTAAGCCTTTATTTTTCCATGAGTTCAGGATTGGAAAAAAAATCTCACGAAGTATTCACATCCATATACCAATTATTGTACTTTTTCCATTAAATTTTTTGTAATTTGTATGCATTGTTAGAGATGATTACTTTTGTTGATTTGTATATTTTAAGGAAGATGTATTGTTTATGAATTATAATTATCTCATTATTTTCAAGAACAAAAGTATTTTATTACATAAGTGATTACCCCTTAAAATATCATCAATTCTCGAAAATTTTTCATTTGTTAACAATCATTTTAATAGTGTCATTGTAAAAGTTCCTTAATTTTGAAAAGTGAAAATCTCAATTATTTTCTGATCACGAAATAAATTACAATTATTTGTTTAACAATTACTGATTATATTTAGTAATAATGAGGCCCAATCCCGGTTGGGAAACTTTTGGTTTTATGTGATTTGGGTTGGACCAAGCCTGATAACATTTTTTCTTATCGAAATTCTATGAGAGATTTGATCATGTGGGCTGTATTGGTCCTACATTGATAAAATTTTGCCCAATAAATCAAAATTTATAAATATACATAATATTCACTCCGACGAGAAAGATGTCCATTAAGTTAGTACAAGAATAAGTAAATATGATTTTATTTATTCTTCATCAAAAAATAATATGATTTTATTTATTAAATACGTAATACAATGGCATTTGCACGAAAATATAAAGCTGAGGTATAGATATCTCGTTCTCTTTAAGGAGATCTGAGCCTTCGCGGTAAGCAAGACTTTTAACTAGTGTAGTAGATACACCTTATAACTCGTCCCTTCCATAATACAACAACCCAGCAATCTCGATGTTAGTTTATAATAATTATGCATGATTGCTCAAGTTCAAGCTCTTCCACAAACATATTTATCTTGTTAGTGGTTTTCTCTCTCTCTTTTTTAATTAAAAGTGAGGATGGATAGGAATTTAAACCCAAAAAGAACAAAAGAAACGAAAAAATAAGAAAAAATATTAGTAAGAAACTAAAAAAAGAAAAATAAAAATAAAAGAAAACCAAGTCAAGAGGAGAAGAGTCTAGAAATTCGGACTTGTCTTTTCGAACCAACCTGAAAGTATGTACGAATATTCTGAGCTACAAATGGCTCTATCTGACTTATTGGAGTTTCTTTATCCTTTCATCTTTTCACATTATACCACCCCTATAGATTAGAAATTACATCACGAAACTCCTCAGACATAAAAAAAGAAAAATAAAAATACAAAAGATGAAAAGCATGGAGTGAGGAGTTTATATAGAGATAAACTTAAGTTTCTTTTTGTTTTTTTAAGAGAATAAACTGACGTTATTAAAAATTTATGCAGAACAAAGCGTTTTAAGTTGAAAATGCCACATAGTTTCAAGGAATGAAAGCATTGTGTTTAGTTATTTTAAGTGTTTATGCATGCATGAGCCGTCAGACAACCTTTATAGTAACTTATAATTGGAAGGAGCATAATTTGAAATCTTAATTTTTCACTCAAACATTAGTGTATACAAATTCACGAACAATTTATGTGAGTATAACTAATTAATTTGTCAATTAGTGATCCCGGTAGGATTTGACACACCATGTTCACAAGGATAATTATAGATGATTAATTTTAGTTGGTAATTAGAGAGATAATAAAGCTTTTTAACTTGTACCAATTAGAAATAATATTTGTGAAGAATTGAGAGTTTGCCTTATCTTCTACTTGTTCATCTTCCACTATTCCACTTCCAAAACCTTATTAAATTAGTTATTTCCATTAAGCTTTGAGTAATATTATCACACAATCTAACTAATTAACACATAGCGAACACATTTAAGCAATGTTTAGAGAATATGTGTTCCGCCATTCAACTAATTATAATGAAAAATGCTACTGTTATAAAATGCTTTTTAAAATTTGAAACGTGTACAATCCAATATTCATACTTCAAAAGGATTAAAGATTAGTGGCACCAATAGTTTTGTGAGATCACATCTAATCTAGTCATAAGTTCAGTCTAATAAAAGACTGAAGATGCAATATCAATATACTGATCGTATTCTTCAAATCACATCTTAAATAAGTTTATATTCAGTTTTTTGAGTTAACCAAAATTTCCTTTTAGAATCGCTTAATAAGAGTTGAGTGTTAGGAAATACAAAATCACAATTCAATTTCTTTTCTAACTTTTTCTTATTTATATCACCATAAAATAATTAATTGTTGCTATCATAAAGTAATGTTCTATGTATTTTTCTTTCCAATCAAATCTTTGATAGAAGAATTTCCCTTTGATAGATATATCATTTAATTTACTGCTACTTGATGTCATATATTTTTTTATTTTTTTTTGAGACGATGTCATATATTTATTTTTAAATCAACATTTCGCTAATTATTCAACAAATTTTTTGATTGAATTTTATCATTTAAAAAACAAAAGGTTCTAGGGTTTTCTCATACAAAATAAAATATTAGAGTATTATAATTTAGGTCTCATGAAATGTTTTAGACTGACTAGAGATAATCAAGGAGCACAACCCGTGATTAAATCATCTAGACAAATATTGAAAAATTTAGTGAACTAAACTAATCACTATTTATTTATAAAAAATAAAAAAAAACTAATCAATATTTATTGATATGCTGCACACCATGATTTTATCTTGGAAAAAAGTACTGGCTAAGCTTGATACTTTTTTCGATTAGTTTTTTTTGTAAGAAAAAGTTTAAGTAATAATATGTCTATTCACTTTCAAAGTTAGGATAAACTATAAATCTTAAGGAAGATTTACAGTGAAATTTACAACTTTTTTTATTAAATTATAATTAGGTGTTAATTTTTTTTTGCTGCTAGAAAATTAGCCGAATACATTAAATGCTAAATTCTGATAAAAGTGTTAGAACATATTCTTTTTCACTTATTTTCAAAATAATTAGTTAAATTAAATCAAATTTAGCAAAATTCATTTGGTCAATTAAGTTCAGCAAAATCAGTTCAGTTCAGTTCGACCATACAGAAGGTCTATGGTTATACTGAATTTAATTGGAATGAAGTGTATTTACTAAAAGAAAACTACTAACTGATAACTGATAAGACATAAATAACATGCTCTTACTCGAGCTCGTCCAAAAATATAATGTTTTTTTCTCTAAATTGAAATAATGTTTTTTTTTCTTTTTTTTTTTTTGGTAAGGAAAAGTTTAGTTAAGGGTAGGTCTACCCACTCACAAGGCCAGGGCAAATCACAGACTTCGATGAGGGTTTACAGTGGAGTTTACAGATTACCTACCAATAAGAGCTAAATTTTGACGAAGCGGGGACTCAAACCTCAAACCTTTCAAATAGAAGATGGAGCAGTGCCTTACCACTTGGACCAACTCTTATTGGTAATGTTTTTTTTTCTGTAAATTGAAATAATGTTTTTATGGTTTTATAGGAGGAATTTTTTTTTTCAACTGTTACAAAATATAATTTTAAATGTTTATAAGATGATCTAATTGAACTTTTGGCTAATATTTTTACTCATTGACGTAGCAGGAATTTACAGATTTTAACATATATATCTAATCAATGTTTGCGCATTATTTTCAATGGAAACCTTGAAAACTCAACATTTTTTTCTGGAAAAAAACTCAACATTTTTTTCTGGAAAAGAAGAAGTTCATTATTATTAATTCAAAAGTTGAAATAGAGAAAAGTATAAAAACCTATTTTGTGGCCTTAAACGAAAACCGACGTAAGCCATGTGCATATATATGAGATTTGAGGGATTATAATGAAAACGCTCAATATAAAACCTGAAATATTATATGCAAGCTAACTCCACCTCATCACTCACTAAGGTCTTCATTTGTGGTGGGATTATAATTAATGAGGAATGCTAGGGAGATTATATGATAATTTCAAGCAATATAAATGAAAAAACTGTGAAAAATATGCCTTTTGGGTTTATCATAAAAAAGAAAAAGACAAAGGTGACGGGAGATGAGATGAGAGTTAGAAGTAATTCCAACTATAAATACAAGGCAATATTGTGAAAGGGAATGCAATTCATTAACAAAAAACTTACTTACAAAATTAGTGTCTTTTTTAAAATTAAAGACGAGGTCTAGAGAGTAGAAGTCGAACAGAAATCCTAACTTGGTTTGTACCATCGAAATACCCAATCCGAAATTAAGGTGATGGGACTCATTAGATTAGCAATAGTATTATGGTTAATGACCATGGAAGCTGCATACTTAGTCCATGCTGATATTGGTACTGCAACTTCCTATAATCCTCCTTATCTCCGTAAGTATCTCATTATATTCCATTTCAACTTCATTACTTCGTCATTTTATTGTCGTTATTGGAGTGCGCATAACTATGGTAGAGATAAAACTTGCTTAAAACGATATATAATATATGTACTTTGTTTGAACCATGTAGGATTTAGATATAGGGAGTTATCATGTCAGTTCAAACATGTTCAAAGCGCTAATGAAACAATATCCGAAGTAGTATTGTCTATGACAAACTAAGAAAAACGAAAATTACCAACAAAATTTCTTATAAATATATATATTCATAGACTGCAATAGAAAAATCCATCGATAATGTTTAATCTCCAAAAAAATCTATCATTTTTTGACACGTTTTTGTAATGTTCAAGTATTTTGTTTGTTCCAACTCCATCACTAATCATGAGTGAACAATATATACACGATGGTGAATCGGGGTGTGTAACATACCCGTTTACCCTCTGCCATTGGAATCTGCCGTGGCTCGGGTGGTTCCATGTAGCCCTCCTCTTGGAAAGATGGTCCAGAGTGCTGTCATTGCATTGTTAGACCCCCTAACCCTATATGCCACTCTATGTAAACTCTCTCATAAATTCCACAATGTCCGCCAAAGTTTTCCTAACAATGGACCGAAGATACCGTTCTTATGAATAAACAAAACTAATAATTAGTTATCAATTTGGAACAGCAACAAGGTGCAATGGGAACAGAGAAGATCAAATTCCAGCAGGGAACATGTTTGTAGCAGTAAGTGAAGGATTATGGGACAATGGAGCAGCCTGTGGAAGAAGATACAGATTAAAATGCTTAAGTGGTAATAATAAACCATGTAAAAATGGAGTTGTAATTGATGTGAAAGTGGTGGATTTATGTCCAAAATCACCATGTCCTTCTACTTTTCTCTTCTCCAATGATGCCTTCTCTGCTATTTCTCATTCTTCCTCTGCCAAAATCAACATTGAGTTTATTCAGTAAGTCCTTTTCCTTTCTCGTTTTTCGCACAGGCAGGTTTATGCATTTGCAAAGAGAGAAATGTGTTACTTTTCGTTGCAAAATGAAACCACCTAGTTTATATCTCTAATGAAAAAGTGAACTCAAAGGTTCCTAATTAACTTTATTGATATGAAGACTTTATTTAAACTTGTGGTACCGGAATAATTGAGATCATACAAAGTCAACACCATTGCATGATCTCAACTGTCTAGGATTAGGTTGGTTCGGGACTCAATGTAGAAGTGTTTGTTGACATGATAGCATACTATGATCTAAAGTCTAACATTGTGTCATGTTATTGAAGTTAACAAACATGTCATATTAATAAAATCGATGTGTCTTTGTCAAAAAATAAAATAAAATCGATGTGTCAGGTTAATTTTGTATTAGTGTCTTATAATTTTATTTTTTTTTACAATTATTTTCATATAATTTGTTTTTGAGAAAAAAAAAACTGTAGAATGTATTATTTACAGAATTGATATTTTTCTTAATTCAGCAAATAATACATTTCACAATGTCATTTTTACTTAAAAACAAATTAGTAGGACTCATCTTCAAAACGATGAAACCACGTGATACTAATATGAAGTTAATCTTTATATTAACAAAGAGTAACGCATTAATCGGATTTTTTGTTTGTTTGTTAACATTAATTTGATACATTAAAATATTATTTTCTGCAGGGTTTGAGTACATCTATATGGCAATCTAACTACGAGAAGGAAAATGAGTTAATGAAGAAACAAATATACATCCTAAGATATAGGAGTACTATGTTTCTTGATAATGTAAAAATAATATGTTGATATAGAAATTATTTAGGTATAATAAAAGAATATAAAGTTTTATTCATAATTAAAGAGTATGTATGTTGGAAAAGTTATATAATTTCTTCAAAGGTGTAGACTATGATTACTTTGGTTTTTATACACTTAGTTTATACTTTGTCTTATTTACCATTCGATCATTTTTCACCCATGATCTAATGATAGACAAAACAAAATAATAATTACTTTGTAAAAAAACAAAGTAAAATATAGAACTTCCATTTCTTCAAATATTGACAAGTTAAAACTGCTTACATTTTATATTTATACTTTTTCTTTTATTTTGAAAACGGAATATCTGTATTTAATTAAATAAGCTTTGACTTATCTACTGGAGGTTTCACATGCCAATGTGTTCAAAAGAAAAGTTTTTAGATCCGCATTTCGGGCCTGTTTGGCGTTGCTATTAATTTTGCAACTGTTGCGGTTAGCTATTGCATTTGTTGTTGCTATTTGCTGATAGCTGTTGGATAATTAGTGTTTGGAGAACTTATAAAAAAAAATTAAGATAATTTGGTCAAAGTCTACTTCTGGTTTAAAATACAAACTAGAGTTTCGCGAAAAGCTCTGTTGTGCTTCCAAAATGTTAAATGTTGTAGTATCTATATATCATTATATTGAAATAAAAATGCGATATACTCTTATGAAACGCTATATGCTCATACGAAACGTTTTATCAAATAGGCGCTCACAAAAACTAAAAATGTGCTTTAAAAGAATAAAACACTAAAATGAGAAAGCAGCTTTAATTGTCTAACCTCTTTTCTTAGCTCATTTCAGATTTTGTTTCATTAGAAGAGTGGAAAGATTGTTTACAGAAAGAAAACTCAAAAGATAGTAATTTGGAAATCCAAAACGATTACGACACGAGAAATATTGTTTCTTAAACAACAATAATCTTTAGATATTCCATTTTGATGTCTTAATCAGTCACTTTGAAGTCATTTATTTTCATAGCAATTCGAGTGATTGTAAAAAGTAAAATTCATAAACTTTGAGGGCAAATAATTTAGTCCATTACTTTTGTTAAAATTCATTATTTAGTTCTCATATTTTGAAAAATTCACTACAAAGTTTTCATATTTTATCATAATTAATTTTTTAATAATTTTTGTTCATTTTTTAGATTTTAAATATAATATATTTTAACTTTCAAAACATTCATAGTGCAATACAAAATGATCTTGTGATTTTGTTATGTCTTGTTTGTCTGTCTATGTCGAAATATAAAAATTATAAGTCTATAAAAATGGACAAAAGGACCAAAAGAGTTAATTATAATGAAATATGAAAACTTTGTAGTGAGTTTTTCAAAATATAAAAACCAAACAATGAATTTTGACAAGAAAAATAGAAACTAATAAATCATTTTGGCCAAACTTTTATCTCCAATATTTTTAAGTATAGAAACCATAAAAACAAGCATGAATTCTTAATTGAACATAAAAGAACTTAAGAACCTTTTCATGTTCTTAAGTAAAGTAAGTGACTTTTGTCCTATTAAAAAACTAGCATAAAGTAAGTTTACGATATGATTAAGTATACATTACAAAACTGATTAATACATGACATGATTTACTGGCCATGCAATTTGTAGAGTCTACTTTGAGAGCCGCCCATGCTTTGGCTGTATATATTGTAATGTAATACAGCTCAATACTTTGTGAGATAAATCATGAGTAGGATAAATATACATTTTGAGTTTATCACTTTGGTTAGTGCAAGTCTTGGTGGTACAAACTGAACTAATCGTCCTTGTGGATGTCATCAACCCGAAATAGGCGAATCACACCCATCGGGCAAGGGGATTGGGCCTCATTTATCAGCCCAACTAGACAGGCCCATAACACTAGGGAGCCAGGAAAAGCCCGATGGCGACGAGGTCTACTACTGATGTAAATACACCTGCACAAAATATGATAAAATACGTCAGAACGGTTTACCCACTAAAAAAACGGACGCTGAAGAGTGAGATAAGTTGGATATATATACTTATAGTGAGTTTATCACCTTGATTAATTCAAGCCTTAGTGGTACAACAGTAATTCACATGGTCCATAACTGATCAAGTTAATTTGATCAGTCACTGTTAATCACCGTTAAATTTAATATCATTACACAGATCTAACGATGACTGACCAAATTAACTTGGTCAGTCATGAACCATATGAAAATTACTGAGTGGTACAAACTAAACTAATCCAGCATCAAATCTATTTCAAAATTTTGTTTATTCTCCTCTTTCTCCATTTCATCATTTGCTTTTTGCAAAACAATCCTGAACCCCCCTGTAAAGTTTTCTATTTTGTCGATTAATTCCGTGATATCAGTTTGACTACAGTCACACATATTAAGGTCCTAATTATTGGAACGTAAAATTGCAAGAATCAAACTTGATTTAAAATAATATATTTGTTTTATCGTATTTGAAAATGTAGTCATTAATAAGATAAATGGTCAATTTCAGAAAAGAATTCTTATACAAAAATTGTCAAAAAAGTAACCGTGATTTGCTTTGTGATAAAAAAAAGTGAGTGTAGTTTTAATAATTTGCCAAAAGAAAGATCTTATATTTAGATACCGTAAACTTGACTCTAACAACCATAAAATAGAAAACCGAAAGAATTAAAGTTGGTTAGTATGTTATAAATCATATTTTATTTTTCAGAATCAACATTTTCGTAATTCTTTATCTATATATTCACTTTCTCTTTAAATTAAGCACCACCTAAACGACCTTAAAATTAAAAAAGTGAAAAATTTAAAGTTGCTTAAAACATCATTAATTCTTGAAAGTTTTTACGTTTGAGGTCTCTATCGGTCATTTTTATGGTATCTAAATAAAAGATTATTCTTTTGACAAAATGTAATAGTTGATAGGTTCACTTTTTAAGTCTCATTTAAGTGGTGAGTGACTCTCCAAATTAATTTACAGAGTCACTATTAAATCAAGCATATTTTCAATCTAATGGTGATTTCTCCTTAATTATAGACTATTAGATTGAAAATATGTTTGATCTAAGGGTGACTCTCCAAATTAATTTAGAGAGTCGCTCATCACTTGAATGAGACTGTCATTCTTGATGGTTACTACTATTAATTACCATACATGGTTACTAAGATAATAGTCTTTGGATTAAAAATCTAATAGTTTAAGTTTGACTATTCAAATTATAATAAGTACTAACTTTGACTATTCAAATAGTATGCATATTTTTACCGTATCCATAGATGACTATTATCCATTGAAAACTAATCCAATAGTTTATATATGGAATTCAATAATTATTACCCATCCATTGTTACTTTAAACAATAGATTATTATAAATTTAAAAAAGTTAAAATAGTAATTAATTAAACATATAAAAATGAATAATTATCTAATAGTTATTATTATAGTAATCATTAGGATATTAATCATTTGTGCTGTTTTTTTTCTCCAAATACTAAATTTAAATTGTTTGATTTTGACAAAGTTGATTATAATTAAGTCTGAAAATGATGTTTTAGTTATTTAGAATTGTTAGCTGTGTACGATTTTTTTGTGTAGTTCACTTTCAACAATTTTTTTTTTTTTTTTTTATGGAAGACTTTCAACAATTTGATAATTGATGTTGGTGTTGATTAATACCAAAAATTGTATAAACAAGGCTTAAAGCTTAGATTGTGATAGTTTGTAAAGGCGAGGTAAAAGCACTACAGTCGGCGGTAAATGCATTTGCGGACAAATTATTTTTCTGCAAAAAATTAGATTTTTTTATCAATAAAAAAATTAAAATTTATTTTTTCCGTCCCATAATATTTGTCTTTTGTCACAAATTATTGACGTTTTAGATTTTCTATAAGTATTAAATGCTGTTTTTCCAACCTTATTTATGAGGAGAGACTACAAATTTATAAAGAATCTTAAATATTAATTTAAGAGGATAATATAATAATGTTAAAGCCTTTTCAATATTAATTAACGAATTTCTTAATATTTAGGTACATTCCTCAAACAATAATAGGGAACGGTAAGGGTCGTGCCGAATACTACATGAGTTGCAGAAGGTACGGGGAAGAATATTTTTGTGTAAATTATCATCGGCAGATTGTGGTAGTTTAGGAGGTGATGTGGGCCAACTCGGTTGAACAAATGTCGAACTCGATATAACATAACCACTCGTTTGAAAAGAATAGAGCAGCTTCATCTTTGTTCTTCGTAAGTCAAATGAGATAATCGAACGACTGCCTTTACAAAGATGTAAGTAAAGAAACAAGGTACTGCAATCCATGGGATCCATGCCTAGTACTTGCCAATGCATTGTTCTATAATACAATAGATTCATCAGAGGGTCTCCGCGAGAAGCCCAATTATGCAAATCAACGTTGTAGACAATACTCCAAGTACGTTTTCCTTCAAACTCATCGCATCTCCAAATGGTACAAGGATGATAGTGTTTAACTCGATAAGCAGTTTGCGTATAGTAGAGATGATTTTTGCTTACACCAAGCCAATGATCAACCTTGATACCATATCTTCCAGGCAACTGAAACGGATCATGGAATTGATTCGTATTTGGATCAAATGCAACAATGACGTTGCTTTTTCTACATTCCCAATGTAAAATTCCTCGAAATTCAATTGCGGTGACCTTGTTGAAGATAATAGGTGGAGAATTTAATGTACATTTAAAAACATTCCATTTGTTAGTTGTAGAGTCGAATATCTCCAAGTTCAAATCTTTTGAACTTGTTTCAGATCGGCTATTGATGATCCTAACCACTTTGAATTGAGTGATCTCGAAATTCGGGTTGCAAACGAATCCTAAGGAAACTGAATTTCTGCAAGTGGGTGGAGAATGGAGAGTAATCCATTGCTTCGTCAAGGGATTACAGACATAGTAAAGGCAGTGACAAGGGTAGCTTGTTCTAGTGCATAATAACAACCCATTACTCGAAGCTAAGCAATGAATTTGATCTCTTTGACCTTGTGACTTCGGAGGAAGAAACTTGAATGAATTTTTTCGTTCTCTAAACCATGATTTCCCTCCATGGTTGGTTAGGTGTTGACTGTGGATACACCAATCAAAATTATGAGAGGTTATGTATAACGTAAAAGTAGGTCTGCTTGAATAAGAAAACGGGTTTCTCCGGAGCAAGAATTGGGTAGGAAAGGAAGGATGAGAGATGAGTGACGACCAACGCTTGCAGACAATCTTGTACCTATGGATCTGTTTAACAGGAAGTTTGTAAAGGATTTCTGACAGTATATCTGATGGAAGATCATTAATAGGAAAGTTAGAGGATGAGGATTTTTGTTGCCCCGTTCTTCCGAAGTAAAAGCAAGGCATTGGATATGTTTGGGGTGAGTAAATGGATATCCAGAAGAAGATGAAGAATAAAGATATGTGAAAGCTAATTAGTTGTTAAATACTATAGGAGTGTTGGGTTTCAGTACAAAAGAAAATACATTACAATTCGAGTTTAACCATTAATACTAATGTAGAAATGGAAATCTCATTTCCCCTAAATATGGGAATCAATATTTGAAATGATATATTTATTTAAAAATGCATCCATGGTCACCAAAATCCAGCCCCTCACGCAAAGAACATCTATTTAAAAATAATTTTTTGAGCGTGCAAGGAGGATCCACATAAAAAATTTGAACACTTTTCTTGTGCGAGACAGTGAGAGGCAGAGACGAGGATAGTAACGGATTTTCTGGGGGAATAATGACCTTTTAACTACATAAGAATTAGTCATTACTAAGTTTTTATTTGTGCTATCCTAGATAATGTTCGTCTTTATGCCCACTTTACCACTTATGAGTAAATAAATCACAAAAATTACTGGCTAATAATGGAAAAAAATGGAGAAATTATTAGGCAGTGCTAACTTTGTAACACTGTTTGAAGAGCCACAGCTAGAGTAGGAGCAAATAACATACCATTATTGTAATGCTTAAGATTGTAAAGCCATTGAATTGTCACCTCCAAGTCCTCCTTGGTGTTGTCTTTGGAAATAAGGATGAAGCATTTTAACACCTTCCAGGTATAAAGGTGTCTGCATTTCTATCAATCGTGAAACCTGTAGAGAAAAGCATCACCCAAAATGATTCAGGATCTATCTCATTTCTTATAAAACAACGTTAAATATCCGGCATTGCGCAAGTAGAGAGTTATCTCCAGCATTGCTTAACTAGAGAGCTCATGGTATCAAAGACAGGTATGCAAGGATATGCTTCGCATTCCATATGGTTCTTAGGGAGAGGGAGCGTTAGATATGCCACATTGATTAGTTAGAGAGTTATATGACTACTAATATATGTATGTGATGTATATTTTAGGTGAGTTTAGTTTATGCTTATAAAGAAGAAAGCAAGATATAGAACAAATTATCACCTCACTTTTCTCAGAACCGTTCATAATATAAATTTTTTCTCGTCACTGAAGTTAACAGAAAATATTTATCCAGAAAAGAGAGTTTAAAAGCACTTACTGCTCGACGAAAGGCAAACATTTCTTCTTGGCCGGATAGCATGGAAACTATGCCAGCTGGTGCACCCCCAGAGCTCACACTGCCTTCAGCTAAAACATCTCTACGAAGTTTTGCACCTTCTGGCTCCGTTTCAAATTGAAAACTGCATATCAAAAAGTAAACTGAATAAAGATAGAAGGAATAGAGTCCTACTTTTGAAGGACATAGACTATATTTATTAAAACCAAATGAAGATATGCTTCCTCAGTGACTCGTCTCATGTCGGAAACAAGACCAAGACAAACGAAAAGGATGAACTACCTTTCCAAATCAAAAAGTCTACCCTCTTCAGTTCCTTGAAATAGATCATCAATAGATGAAGCTGCAGTACAGTAGAGGCAACAATGATGATTGTACAGCTCATCTACGAGAGTGATAAATCTACGAGCCTGGAAAAACCAGAAAAATGGATTTTATTATCTGAAGAAGATTCTGAATCTGCCATAGAATTTTCTAAAGGAGTTAAAGCTGATGCATAAATATCTGCACATTGGTTTGTGTGCATGTTTAACCTCTTTTATGATCACGCATAAGCTATCATGAGTATGTTCTCTCTCTTTCTCTCTCTCTCTCTACCTATTCCACATTCAAATTTCACATCCATTCTCCTCTCAATTGGTATCTCATTTATAAAACTAATGCAATGTAAATTTGGCACCTTCGCTTAGCTTGTTCTTAAACATCAGCTAGTACCATTTCAATTTCAAATTTCTTATGCAAGTATATTTCAGTAAAAGTAAAGAGAAATGGCGTTACTTTGTCACGGATTCGCATGCTCATCATTGGAATGTCAGAGATGAAAACAGTGTGATAATGTTTTGCAACTGCAATATAATCTGCTGCCCAACGCTGCATATAAAGAAGAACAAGCCAAGTCACCACTATAGGGATACAAAGTTAAATAAAAGCACAGAAAATCTACCAAGTTAGACCATATTCTCAAATTCCTTGAGTTTGTCAGAGTTGAAATAGAAAGAGGAACCATAAATTTCATACTACGGAAAATTTCCAAATTCAGAGGATAAGGTTATGTTGTTTCTCTTTTATCAAGTATGCTTTGAAGAAAAAAGAAATTGTATTTCGCCCAGTATCTTGAGATCCAATTTTGTCGAAGAGATTTTCAGGCAGCTTTTCTAATGTCTCTTAGATTTATATGCATGGAAAACTAATGTTGATATCATCACTTGTTTTGTTAGATTTACACTAGCTCATGGCTGTTTCTTTTTCTTATCTTTTCACATTTTTTCATGGTAATCCGATTGTGATATATCCAAAGGCATTGGATAAATTTGCAAGATAAATGGGTAAACAAAGCCGTATGCTACCAGCAAAGCTTTCTACAGAATAAAATGGACTCAATAACATATGTATCGCTGTCTTAAAAACAAAATACATCATTAAACAACAGTAAAGGCAGAGATAATCAAAATAACTAGAGAAAATGCACTACCGGCTGACCACATAGATGCTCAAAGGTGAATCTTCCCACTCCTTTACAGCTTTGTGAAACCTCCAACTTCCTAATTCAAGAACACACTGCTTAAATTTGTATGGCATACATTGACTACATCAATCAAATATGTTCGAGAGTACCTTCCGAACATAATTGGGATAGTTGCAGATGTGATTTCTCCTCCCAATTGGTCCGTCACCTGATGCCACATTTTTTCAAACTCCTTCACAGCACTGTTATCCAATGGCCAGAAATAGTGAACCTGCATGTGTACAACTAAAATTTCAACCACCTAGCCTTAGGAAAATTTACACTATATCTTTGGTTGGGGGTTGCATTGCCTAGGCTGCCTCATGCTGTCACATATGCGTGAAAGGGTGACTGATGTCACTTATGTGTAAAACGGTGACTTAAGAGGAGTTTACTTTTGGCTTCTAGTGGGCTTTGTTAGACAGCTACACATCTGTACTAGCTATTTATGTCCTCTCTTTTCTATAAAGAGGCTACCTGTAATATTGAATAACTTATGAATTGAATATTAATGAAATCTTCTCCTATTTCCTTCCCGCATCTTCTCTGTTCCTCTCTTCTCTCTAATCTTCTCTAGTTTCTTCTATTCCTCTTCTTCCCTGCATCTCTATATCTTCTCTAAACTCTACCTCCAGAAATCATATTCATCACACACGCCAATTCAAATAAAATTCTGATCTGTGAGAACTAACAACTAGAAGTAACACATCACAATACATGAGAGAGAGCTCATAGATAAGATTGGGAATGAACAATGAAATTGTGCTTTGAAGAAAAATAATAATTTAGATGTTTTGTGCTGCCATAAATGAAAAGAAAGAAGACCCATTGGAGTGTTGAAAGAACCTCTCACTATATTAGAGAAGCATCCGCAAATTAAAATAAAAATGCCTACCGACAAGATACATCACGAAGTTGCACCCTGACAATAATAGTTGAATTCCAGAGTACAAGATAATTTTAGAAAAAATCATAACACTTAACTTTGAAATGGAATTAGAAATAAAAAAGTTCAGTTTTAACATTAAAGAGTCCCAAGACACTTAATATACTTGAAAATAAAGAAGGTTATCAATTCAATAAAGAGAATTTAGCAAGGTGGATGAGCTAAGACAGATCATATAATGAAACAGTTAGCATTTTCACCTGGTCTTGAGAACTCTGAGCTATAAACCGTCGATAATCAATCTCACTTCCGATCAGAACTATCTCACAGTGGTCTTCCAATTTTGAAACCAACTTTTGGAAGATCTCTTTCTGCATACCATCCTACAGATGCAACAAACGAGATGAAAAACCAAGAATCAGGTTCCATGCTTAAAGACAATTTTTGACTTCAGTATGGCAGTATAGAAAGACATCAAGGGAGTTCTACCAATCAAGGAATTGTTATAACTCCAGGAAGGTAGCATCGATATAATAAAATTTCAGGAAAGAGAAATTCTAAAAGATAATTGAGACCATATGACCACCTACCTGATTCAAATCCTTTGGCTCCCGATTACTGGTTGCCACAAGAACTGTTCCAGTAGTCAACAATCTGCTTAGAATTCCAGACAAGGCCACAATAGCAAATACATCAACTGTCTGTAATATAAAAGCGCAAATTTCAAGTGGTCAAATGAATTATGAATTTAGTCTGCCACTTTTCAATTTCACAAGTTCTAGGATGTAATTATAATTTTTAAATGTTCCTGACGTGGATTATGGATAAAATAAGGGATGGAAAATACAAGAAACTTGGACAGGATATCCTACGAAATGCAAAAAACAAATAAAATATCAAGCAGAGGCAAAAGATACATGAGTTAAGTATGCGAGCCTAGGACATCCAAGCTACAGAGCATGGTCAAAAGACTAACGTCATATTATAAAGGCCAGTCTAGGATATTTTTCTCCATACCTGTATCTCATCGAAACAAAGAAGGCTGGCACCCTTTTCATTTGCTTGCCGATCTATAAGAAACTTGTCTGCTACAGCAGGAAGAATGTGTTTCATCTGCACATGTTGCTTATATTTTTCTTCTGCAGCTAACCATTCCTTGACTTTCATATCAAAAGGAAGATTCATAATCCAACTGGATATGTTTGACTGCAAAGGCTGTTCCTCCACTTGATTCTTCCATATCTTATGCATATGCTCATTAATATTCAGCATGGCCTGCAAAGAAGTATGGTTAGCAAAAAAACTTTATTTCCTAAAGACAACACTACACATAAAATTAGGCTCCTAGAAACCATAATTTCCAGACAAGTCATCAGGAACTATTACAGATACAGCATCTTTTCCAATTTCTCTCTATCATTTATGCACGGACATGCACATTAGGGCTTCCACTTAGCCGTCAAGCAGGATAAAGATACAAGATTTTTCACATCATCATAAAAGAACAATAAGAGATTGACCTCGTGAAAGTGAAATCGTCTCCTATGTTTAACAATTTCCTTGGTGACACCATAAAACATATCCATCAGCATAGTCTTCCCTGCAGAATCAAGAGGTGCTTTATTCACATGAACTAACAGGTTTATATGCAAGTTAAGAATGGAAAACAGCCACATGTCATATACTGATCCCTTTAATAAATCGTCTTAAAAAACAAAATTTGAATTGTTGACTTCACATGTGAGCATGAATAGGATTGCAATCATACCACTTCCAACATTGCCATATATGTAAAGTCCCTTTGGGGCAGGAGGAGCAATTGGACATCGGCCAAGAAGGGAGTCTAACTTCCTTTCTCTATTTAGGTATGAAACCCATCGACCCACTCCAGCTTCAAGCTCAGGTTTCTTCCTAAGGCGAACAAAATTCAAGTCCATAAAAAAGAAACAGACTCAATAAAGAGTAAACACGTACTTGCGCAAATAATTTTAACTCAACAATTTTCAGTGAACAGTTTGACACAGAAAGGAAGAATTTTCTGAATACAGAGTTTAAACACAAGTTACATAATGATATACTACGTCTACATATAAAATAAGGTTAACATTGAGCCACAAATATGTAAAATACAGTGCCCATTATAATGTAAAAGTTGCATCAGTATGTGGAATAATTTAAGGATTACATTTACACCTCCAAATTCTCTTTTTTTTCTAATCAATTCTTAGACCAAATATCCATTTGATCAATGAATAAATACGAACACGGTAACTTTCTAAAATCATCTACCTACGATGAATGGATAATCAAGCTCACATCAAACACATCCACATTTTGCCCTTACCTAGACATCAATTTCTCCATAAGTCCTTTGCGTTGCTTATCTACGGATGTCCAAATACCTCCTTGCTGTTTCTGCTCAGCTTCCTCCATCAAAAGCTTCCGCATCTCATCCTCCCTACTCTTCTCCCATTCCCCTAGCTTTACCTGAAATATGCACGAAGAAGACGCTGTCACTTAACCAATTGAACTAAACGCTAGAACTGATCGAGCTGACCTCACACGAGCCATTTGATCTTGAAGTGTGAACAAACACATCAGAACCTTCCGGTCACAGAAGCTCTGATACATGTCATTTAACAGATTAAACTAAAAGATCAAGCTGATCGTTTCGCCTCAACGACATCTTTTATATTAATGCACAACTACTCACAACAAGAAACTAGAAATGCAGAATCATACAAGCGAAATAACAATAACATAAAAATATTACATGATACTCCTCCATATCTTTTTCATACTGTTTCAATCTTCGAAGCAAATTCTCTAATTCGAAAGCGACTTTTTCCTGGTAAGGATCATGCTGCAGCTTCCCTTGATCAACTAAATTCTTGTAGAGCGCTAGAACACCTATCGAAATCGATTTCCGTTACATAATTCGACAAATTGAAATGAATTTTCAGAAGAGAAATAGATATGGAGGAGCATACCTGGAGGTTTTGCGGAAGAATAATCAGAATGAAAGCGAATTACATTGATTTGAAATTGATTAGAGGTTAATCTTCTTGATTCAGCAAACCCTAGCGATACTAGAGAAGAAATTGAAGATAATCTCCTCATTGTATTCTTTTTCCGTACACTTCTTCTTCTTCTGGAGATCGTGAGATTTTAGAAATGCAGCTGCTTTTGTAGCTGTAACTGTATTTATACCTCTGCTGTATAGAGGGTGACATGGCTACTGGATTACGGGACACGTGGACGAGTAGAAAATCTTGACGTGGAAGAATACTAGTCACTGATGTAATGTAGTTGGAACTTTTTGCCTTTTTTAATGAACAAGTCCCAGTTTGATCCCTGATTTATTTTTCAAAGTGCTGATACACCCTTAATTAGGAAATACTCCTCCGTCCCAAAACTATGTGCAAAATAACTAATTTTTTTGTCCCACAAAATGTGCACATAACTAACTTTCACCTTGTGCAAATAAAGTTGGTACAAGTAAATAGATATTCATCTTGTGCTTGAATGTATGAAGTTCAAGTTTCATATTCCGGTATAGTTTTATCTAATTCCGTGATTTACTCTAATTTTTTAAGTGCTCATGTTAAATAAACTTCATATAACAAAAAATATTTCAAATCCATATTAGGCGGAAGCAAATTACAAACATGGCAGTTTAAAACTGACCTGTTATATATTACTCATTCCATCTTTATTATTACATACTGATAACTTACAACTCTAGGTGAAAGAAGACAACTTAAATAAATATATTGTTAAAACTACATTATTCATAACTAGTTAATTCAAATCTTACTATTTTTATGTTATTCCATTTTATCTGAATAGATATTCACTGGCGACTGCGAATTTTTTTCTTTTCCTCTTAATTTCATTAGCGGATTCATTTTTTGCGTTTTCCTTTATCAATGACTAATCTTTTTCTGGAGATAAAAAAAAGGGAAAAGTTTAAAAAAAATGCTCGTGGTTTCTAACTTTTGCAAATAAAGGTCTGTGGTTTCAGTGTTTGCAAATAAAGGTACGAGGTTTCATTCCGTTAGCAAATAAAGGTACGGTCACTAACACCGTTTATTTTCTGTGACGTGGCACTTTGACCACAGTTTGACCAAAGAGTAATTTCGTCATTAATAAAAAAATAAAAAAAATAAAAGTAAAAAAATGTTTGTGGTTTGATTTTTTTGCAAATAACAGCCCGTGGTTTGATATTTTATTAAAAAAGAGGTATGAGGTTTGATTCAATTACCAAATACGATTTTAGACTAATTTATAAATTAAAAACTACCAACAAATATTTTTGTAAAAAACAAAACAACAAATTTTCATTAATGTTCATTCAAACAAATTGAAATTCCTTAAAAAAAGAAAATACCAAAATTCATGAAAATTCTATGAATTCAAAATACCCGAAAACATTATAAGAAAATTTGTTGTTTTGTTTTTTTCAATAATATTTGTTGGTAATTTTTAATTTGTTTTTTTTAATTAAATCAAACTTCATATTTTTTTTAATAAAATATCAAACCACAGATTGTTATTTGCAAAAGAACCAAACCACAAACATTTTTTTTACTTTTATTTTTTTTATTTTTTTATTAATGACGAAATTACCCTTTGGTCAAACTGTGGTCAAAGTGCCACGTCACCGAAAATAAACGGTGTTAGTGACCGTACCTTTATTTGCTAACGGAATGAAACCTCGTACCTTTATTTGCAAACACTGAAACCACAGACCTTCATTTGCAAAAGTTAGAAACCACGAGCATTTTTTTAAATTTTTCTTAAAAAAAATGACTAATTTTTTCCACAAATAGTTTACACCTGTTTGGATGAGACTATTGGTCACCAAATTATTTCCAAAAGTAAGGATTGAACTATTTTTATGTTATATATTTATACAAATTTAAATTATGAAAGATGTCTCAACATATCAAATTGAAAAATCAATACTTAATTGACAAAAGTAGAAAACAGCAGGAGCAAGGATGAACTTTTCAAATTAACGATTGTCGTTAATTTTGAACTGCCGTTTTGACCGTTAAAACCCGTTTAGCGGCCTTTTTTTCAGTCCCTATGATCCTTCTTCTTCTTCTTCCCTGAAATCCCCTCTTCCTAAATGCAATTCCGAGCAACCCAAACCAAGATTCTTCAAACCCTAACTTCATCAATCCCCCATTACACCAACACCAGAGCTGCAGAACAAAAATGTCTATCCCTTCTCGAATCCGCAACTTCCCTCTCAAACCTCACCCAAATCCACGCCCAAATTCTCAAATTAGGCCTCCAAAACAACCCCCTTGTCCTCACCAAATTCACCTCCACATCTTCCAATCTCCGTGTCACCGATTACGCCTCCTCTTTCCTCTTCTCCCCTGAATCAGACACCCGTTTATACGATTCTTTCCTCTTCAATACCATCATCAGAGCTTACGCCCAAACGGGTAGTTCAAAGTTTAAAGCTTTGTCCATGTACAAACTCATGCTTCGGTTCGGTGTCTACCCGAATAAATTCACTTTCCCTTTTGTTCTTAAGGCGTGTTCGGGTATTGGGGATTTGGAATTGGGGATGTCTGTTCATGGGTTTGTGTTGAAATTGGGGTTTGATGATGATGTTCATGTGAGAAACACTATGGTTCATATGTATTGCTGTAATGTCGGAGGGGTTGAGTTTGCTCGGAAGGTGTTCGATGAAATGCCTAACTTGGATTCTGTTTCGTGGAGCGCAATGATTGGTGGGTTGGCGCGGTTAGGGATGGGTAGGGATTCGGTTGAGTTGTTTCGGAAAATGCAGGTTGAGAATGTTTGTCCTGATGAGATCACGATGGTGTCTGTGTTGTCTGCTTGTAGTGATATTGGTGCTCTTGAGTTGGGGAAATGGGTAGAGTCTTATGTTGAGAAAGGGAAGATTTATAGGACTGTTGAGCTTTCGAATGCTTTAATTGACATGTTTGCGAAGTGTGGAGATGTTGATAAAGCTATCAATTTGTTCCGAAACATGAATCAGAAGGACATTGTTTCATGGACTTCTGTGATTGTTGGTTTGGCAATGCACGGGCGCGGCCTCGAGGCTGTTTCATTTTTTGAAGAGATGGTAGAAAATGGAGTTCACCCAGACGGGGTTTCATTCATTGGGTTGCTTTCCGCTTGCAGCCATTCCGGGTTAGTCAATAAGGGGAAGAACTATTTCGAACTAATGAGGACACATTTTGGGGTTGTCCCGAAAATTGAACACTATGGATGTATGGTAGATATGTTATGCCGTGCAGGATTAATCAATAAAGCATTTGAATTTGTTCAGCAAATGCCAATGGAACCAAACCCTATAATTTTACGAACACTCACGAATGCTTGTCGCACTAATGGCGAATTCAAACTCGGGGAAAGCATAAGCAAACAGCTAATAACAGCCGAACCAATGCAGGAATCCAACTATGTGCTACTCTCAAACATCTACGCCAAAACGTCGAAATGGGAAAACAAGATGGAGATCAGAGAAGTGATGGATAAGAAAGGGATAAAGAAGATCCCAGGGAGCACGATGATAGAATTAGGCGGTAAAATATACGAATTTGTGGCTGGAGATAAATCTCATAGCCAACATAAGGAAATAAATGAGATGGTGGATGAGATGAGAAGGGCAATCAAGGAGGCGGGTTACATTCCAGCTATAACGGAAGTTATGGTTGATGTTGATGAGGAAGATAAGGAAGATAATTTGAATACGCATAGCGAAAAGCTCGCTATTGCTTTTGCCCTTTTGAATACACATGATGGAAGTGCAATTAGAATAGTGAAGAATTTGAGAGTTTGCAGCGATTGTCACTCTGCTATTAAGCTCATCTCTAGGATATATGATAGGGAGATAGTGATGAGAGATAGACATAGGTTTCACCATTTTAAGAATGGGTTGTGTTCATGTAACGATTTTTGGTGATATGCTCAAATGTTTTATAATGTTGATTGTTTGGTGGACTCTTCTACAGATCATAGATCAAATATGATGGTGGATCCCAGGGACGGATCTAGGAGGGCTAGGGGGGCTTGAGCACCCACCCACTGATCGTTGAAAAATGCTGAAAATTCTATGAAAATGGTGTAGGAAACTTTAGTTTTATATGCAAAGTACCCGCTACTGGTGAGTTTTAGATCCGTCACTGGTAAATTCAGAAAACAAAGACCGAAATGGTAGACTTTTTTCACCCTTGAATTTTAGTTTCTAGTGACTTTAGCTTAGACTCCTATTAGGTAGTGTCCTTTGATTTGTTGATCTCCCCAAACCCAATCTTAATCATTTGGTGGGTCTATAATGAATATAAAAGTTGGACCCTTAAAAATTTTGAAAATTGAATATTAAACTGATGACTTCCATCTTCAGTAGTGCCAGACTTCTCATTTAGAGGTACTGTTGTATAGGGATGTTACCTGAATTGCTTAACACTAAAAAAACGTGTCAGGTTCGTGTCATGTCATCAGGTCGTGTGTGATTTTGCAGGGTCTAATTTGTTATATACCTAAAAGTATTTGGGCTTGTCCCAGCGGGAGAACGGACACCGATTACACCATAGCCGGAGAACAGAGCAGCCGTGTACAGACATCAAAATCATGAGAAAATGCTTGCAGGAGCTGCAACAATCAGAGCATCATATTATTCCTTAAGCCCTTGGGATTCTCCATCGCCATGTTGAGGTCTGTTTATCTTCCTTCTCTAGTCTTATTTCGGAGGGATGTTTTGCTTCTGGTTTATATCATTATGAAATTTTGGAGCTAACTCAGTTGAAAGTTTTATGGATATTAATTCTATGATCGCGATTAGGTTATTTGTACTTGTTTATGTCAATTTTGATGGGAATGCCACTATTTGCATATTTATATTGGGATATCAATACATCAATGCCATTGTGGTGATATATTGTACTAGTATTTGCATGTAATTCAAGCTGTTGTGATCAGATTCAAGAGCTGTTATATTGTGTCCCAGATGGGAGAATCCCATGAAGAACACCCTGATATATACACAAACAAAATAGAAAAACACACAAACTCAATCAAAAATAATACTCAGAAAGACCTCACCGGACATTACAACGTGCAACAAACTACCAATGGAAGAAGGGGGGTCATCAAGAATTGTGAAAACCAAGAGGCTTAGGAATTTATATACATGTCACTTAATTTTGTCCTCCCAATCTAAGTAGCTTGGCATTTAAGTTGTTTCAAGCAGTAACTGCAAAAAACGGTGTAGGATATATTGAGTTGGATGAGAATATATAACCTTGTTCAGTTGCCCAGTCAAGAACTGCAAGTACATTATCCAATCCTATGACCCATGCTATTGGTTCTGATTATACTTGAGATTGTCAAACCCAAGTTTGGTCAACTTGCAAGTGTTCAAATGCATGCTTAACTCAGCTTAATTCTATTATATATATATATGTATGTATACAACACAAATTCCAATTGTCAATGATCTATTTTATATCCAACACAGAAAGGTGACATATAACCTAATTTGACTTAGATTTACTTACCCACTATTACATTTATAAGTTTATTTTTTAAGCCGGCCCCTTAACCTCAACATCAGATATACTTACTAAGAAGCCTTCCATCTTTTAAATTTTTGTTGGATCAGTGGAGAGAGCAGTGTTCTAACCCTCCATAGGATGGCCTTCCTGTAAAGTTTGATTGTTGACTTATTAGACCATACATTTGATGACTCGTCATCTTCATCTCTTCCTTAACTCACCAAAACAAAACATTCAGGGTTCGAGCTATTGTGTTCCAGCTGATTGGTTTGGAATATTTCCATTCTTTTTAAATTCTAGATAAGTACGACTAATGATGCCAAAAAGCCTATTACAATTCAAGAACAGAGTGAGTGATATTGCTTGTGTTTTGACTTTTGCTTGTGTTCCTCCCTTTGAAGTTAGGAATCGAACACATGACCTTATACTAGATTTAAGCATATTTCCTCCCTTGCGCCCACTTCACCAACACATTATTGTTTTACCTTATATGTACTCGTATGTGAATATACCATATTTTAACCCCCCAGGGACGGCTTTTCCCCGTGAAGAACACATACAAAATGTGTATCAAAATCTTCCTTACAGTAAAGTGAATTGAATGGTATGACTTTAAGTATTATTATTAAATAGGTAGGACTAATATCAATAATTATACTTATACTAATTCGTTTTATTATTTTACTAAACCCTAAAAGTCTATCTAGGGATCCAATCAAAGCCAAAAATTAAAATCCATTCACCATGCTATTTGAAAAACAAAATTATGGATACACATTATATATATGTATATCGATGCATATCATGTAGAACTAACATCATCATGAAAGAAGCTAGAAATTCAGTCCCTGTTAGTACGGCCGGCACTACCTTTCCTTATCTTGCATACTCTTCAGCTAAGATTAAAAGATAAAGCAATCTTGGATGATTTAAATTTAAAGAGCAAAAATCTATTTGACAAGGACAGGAAATAAAAGAATAAGATTTCAAACAAATAATCATAAAAAGTTGGTCTATATATGTTCTCTTTAAAAACATTTTAACTATGACAATAATAATGGAAACCATAATATTGAAGTTTTTCCCTGTTATGATTGTAATGCTATTCCTAATTCAAGCACTCTCAGCAGCTTCATATTCATGTCAAGACACCTGCGGCAATCTTGAAATTTATTTTCCATTTGGAACTGAACAAGGTTGTTTCATGGACAAGAGTTTTGAGGTAGTCTGCAACAACTCTTTTTCACCTCCAAAACTTTTCTTAACTAGCATCAACATGGAAGTGCTTGATATTTCGTCCATCAGCTCCAATGTTCGAGTAATGAATCCTGTGATCACTTCAAACTGTAACCATAAATCTTATAATGGAACAGGAATATCTCTATTAGGCACTCGTTTTGTATTTTCAAATATTTCAAACAGGTTTGCGGCCGTAGGATGCAACAATTATGCTATGCTCATAGGCAGCCAAGCGACAATCGGTGGCTGCCTCTCATTTTGTCCTCATGGAGCCTATAACAATGTAAGTGGTTGCTATGGAATCAACTGCTGCGAGGCCTCGATTCCTCCGCATATACAGGCTTTTGAAGTCAACATGACAAACCCTTTGTCCAATGTTGAAGAAGATCGCAGCAGTACTTGCAAGTCGGCTTTCATGGTTGACCAATATTGGTTTGAAAGAAAACTTTCAGCCTTAGGAAGCTATGATGAGTTAAACCGCTTGGATCACGTTGCTGTTACCCTTAACTGGGGAAATGAACAAGGCTATTGTGATATGAGTAAATCCCTCAATTTCAACTGTACTCTCGATCAGACTAATTGTTGGACACAAATCAATGCTAATCAAGTCTGTATATGCACATGTCGAGGTAATTTTTCACTTCTCTTTTTTATTGATTAATCATTCGCCCGAAATAATTTTGAGCTGGCAGATGAGGTTTGTTTAATCATGTGACAGGTTCCGGACAATGCACAGATCCAAGTGACTATATTCACTGTCGACTGTTGTGCTTGTATACATCTGCAGGCTATAGCTGCTCATGTCCTCCAGGACATTTTAATCGGAGCGGGACATGCTACCCCAATCGTCTCCGCTGGGGAGAATCTCAGCCCAACACCAAAATTATCATAATGGGTATGCAAATTCAAATTTTTATTTCCATCAAGTTGTACAAATTATAAAAAACAAACTCATGTTTTCGAGTTTTAATGGCAGGTGTTCCATCCGGTTTTGGATTGCTGTTATCACTTATTGGTTTGTGGTTATCGTATAAGTTAGTAAAGCAAAGACGAGTGAAAAAACTCAAACAGAAATTTTTCAAAAGGAACGGTGGTTTGTTACTTGAGCAACAAATTTCTTCTGCAGAAAACCATGTCGAACAAACTAATTTATTTACTTCAAAAGAGCTAGAGACAGCTACTGATGCATATCATGTAAACAGAATTCTCGGCCAAGGCGGTCAAGGGACTGTTTACAAAGGAATGTTGACCGATGGACGAGTTGTTGCTGTTAAGAAATCGGAAGTTGTCGACGAAGACAAGCTTGATCAATTTATCAACGAGGTGGTGATATTATCGCAGATCAATCATAGAAATGTTGTTAAGCTATTCGGTTGCTGCCTCGAAACAGAAGTTCCTCTTTTGGTCTACGAGTTCATCCCTAATGGAAATCTATACCATCTTTTACATAGTGAAGATGAGGTGAAGTTTCAAGCCACATGGAAAATCCGCTTGCAAATCGCCACAGAAGTTGCGGAGGCTTTAGCTTATTTGCACTCAGCGGCTTCTATGCCTATCTATCATCGAGATATCAAGACGTCGAATATACTTTTGGATGAGAAGTATAGAGCAAAAGTTGCGGATTTTGGGACCTCAAAATCAATTTCAATTGATGAAACACATGTGACAACTCGTGTACAAGGAACTTTTGGATATCTGGATCCTGAATACTTCCAGTCAAGCCAGTTTACGGAGAAGAGTGATGTTTATAGCTTTGGAGTAGTTCTCGTGGAGCTTTTAACGGGGCAAAAACCGATCATTGTATCAAGAGAAGAGAGAAGCTTAGCTACATATTTTCTACATTCAATGGAAGAGAATCGTCTGCTTGATATCGTTGATGGTCGAGTTCTGGACGAGGCGAACAAAGACGAAATCATTGCAATAGCGAAGCTGGCAAAAAGCTGTCTGAATTTGAACGGGAAAAAGAGACCAAACATGAAGACAGTGACAATGGAGTTAGAAAAGAGTAAAGAATGTGGAGTTAGTTCAATGAATGAAGAAGCTGAATATGAAGAGGTTGATTATGATTTAGGAGATTATTACATGGGAAATTACATCTGTCAGTAGCACTTCACCATTGAACTTGGAGAAATTATAGTATATGTCTGACGTACCACATGTACATCATCCGTACGTACCCCTGGTGTATAATAAAATCTCTGGCGAAGATGTTCTTATTCGGGATAAATTATAAAACGTTGATTTCTTTTTGTTAGCTTTCTTGTTGTACTGCAGACCAACTAGTTTAATATGCTTTTTTAAATGTTTCATTGTTCGTTGCTTTTTATTTATGAGATATCAAGATTATGGTTTACATGGACTTACAAAATACATTTACACCGGAAGCGGTCTTCTGCATATGCTCTGACAATAAGGTAGAGAGAGGAATCAGAGAGAGGCTATGGATAGAGGGAGATTTTGAACCCATACTTTGTGGGTAGGAGGTTGTAAATATAGATGTTGGAGGATGGTGGATAGAGCTGTAGATGAGGTGAGCCGCTCATGAGCATCTCGATGGTCGGGTTAGCTCAATTTGTAAATAACTATTCAGGAACATGATTTTTAGACTTGATCCGTAAACAAACTGCGCTTGAGCAGACTAAAGTTCCGCTCGAAAGCTCACGAGCAAGTTTAGTTATTATTTATATTTAAATATGATTGGAATGTCCTTGAGGTCATTATGGTTTGGGGTAGCTGGGTGTGAACAGAGTTGGGCCCCTTTGTAGTTTTGGACCTGCTTGATTTTTGGGCCTGATGGTCTTTGGACTAACTTCCCACATCATACATGAAATAGTCCAAAGCAACAAATTCAATGAAAAAGAATTCTCAATGGAACAATATCAATATGCAACAAATTACCATTAGAGGAAGAGGAGTAGTCAAGAATCGTGAAACCAATAGGACATGAGAACTTATGTTAACGTACGCTTATATGGTAATATCCGAATATTGCATATGTACAATTGGTTCTATGATCATTTAGGGTATATTATCCAAAAAGATGAATAATTGGATGGAGACATTGCTCATAGGATTAAATCTGGTTGGTTGAAGTGGAAAAGTGTTGCGAGTTTTCTTTGCAATCCCGGTAATGCCTAATAAATTGAAGAAAAATTCTACCGCATGATGTTTAGACATGTGATGCAATATAGTACATAATGTTAAGCATTGAAACAATTCCACATTCATAAGATGTTTATGGTGGCAATGGGTATGTTTCATATGGGACAGAATGTTAGTCCTTTTAAATACACCTCATGGAAGTGCTATTAGAATAGAGAAGAAGAATTTGAGAGTTTGTAGTGATTGTCACTAGGCTATCAAAGCTAATTTCTAGGATATATTATAATAGGGAGATAGTGATGAGAGATAGACATAGTTTCACCTTTTTAAGAATGAGTTGTGTTCATGTAATGATTTTTTTTGGTGATATGCTCAAATGTCTTTGTAATATTGATTGTTTGGTGGAATCTGCTTCACATCATAGATCAAATATATAGTGGTGGATTAAGAAAACAAAGACAAAATAGTGGACCTTTTAACCCTTGAAATATGTTTCCTTGGGACTTTAGACTCCTAGCTAGTGTACTTTGAGCTGTTGATCTCCCCATGCCCAATCTTAAACATTTGTTTGGCCTAAGATTGGATATGAAAGTTGGACCTTGTGAGTATTTTAAAATTGAGTACTTAACTCATGACTACCCACCTCATAGCTAGAAGCTAGAGATGTACTAAGTTTATATTAGTTAGTGTCTGACTTTTCAGGTAGAGGTATAGTTGTAAATGATATCCATTTGGACTGCTTAAGCCCCGTGTAGGTGCTTAGAATCAAAAATTTGACATAACCGTTTAGGCACGATTCGACACTAAAAAATGATAATTGTGTCAATCATATAATTGTATTATACTCATTCATAGCCGAAACGTCGACACTGATACCGCTTATTACCATCCATAATGTCTTTGTCATTAAAGAGAAATTATTAGCCTTTTAAAAGAAAGACACCTATAATATTGACATTGTATAATGAATGCATCTTCCTCTTCATTATCTCATATTTCTTCCAAATGTGTGCAACTTTTACATCTCAACATCCTTCACATTTTGTTGAAAGGCAAGTGACATGAAGTAGTTGTCATCAAACAAGCCGTGGAAGAAAAATGGGATAAAGTTATTGAAACAAATGCCATATTTCACTTCAAAACAAACTTTTTAAGGGGTGAGAAATTCACCTAATACAAACGACACAATTATAATGATGTTAACATTTTCGACAAGTATGAGAGAGATTTTTGCATTTATGGATAGATTTGCATTCATAAAAAAAATATTACAAACTTTTTGCATTTCAGATTAATAATGAAAATTAGATAATGACAATGTGAATACAAAAGATATTTTTGGGCTTGGTCAGGCATTGTCCTCTTTGTGTGGATCTCCTCCTGTAAAGTGGATTGAGCTTTAAAGACACTCTGATGATTAAGTCACTGTGTTTCTAGAGGGAGAGAGCAAAATAAATAAAAATAGAGACAGATCAAGTCAATGTACCATCATTAAAGTATTTTATAGAATTACTGTCATGACGTGGTCGTGTGCCTTGCATCTAGTAGGTTGGGCACTATGCTCGACTCTAATGTTCTATCTTCTTGAGATGTCTATGCGATTATGGAGGAAAATGGTGGTGCACCAGTTTTCGTAGCTTGTGCCCTAATATTGCTAGGTCTGCTTAGTCAATATGAAGGCTACAAATGAACTTTTTACGATTGAGCTTGAATTTTCATAATTCTCATTAACTAAATATTATTTTCACTCTTTATCTGTTAAAAGTAAAAATTGTAGCCCGATCTATAAAATGAAGTGTCGGAGTAGAATGATATAAAACAAGGGAGATTCCCGGCGGGGTGCCATGTCAGTCGTGCCCTTTGCCTACTCTCAATGACTAAATCAAAACATCCAAAATTGTAAAGAGTTGACTTGAAATTTGACAATGAAGAACAATTAATTCAATTCAGTGGTCCATAAAAAAATAAAAATTCAATGGAAGTTGCCAACTTGCCGGCCATGTCCACTTCCTACTTCCTATGTTTTCGATTCGATTCTTGTCTATTTAATTCAACATATAGCAGCCTACAACAACAACAAAATTAGTCTCACCCATATACACCCTAATTTGATAATTACAATCATAATTAAATTAGACTTATAAAATTAACTCAAAATATTAACACTATATGTTTTACATTGCTTCTTCACACTATATTAGTGGTTTTTCCCAAAAAAGAATTGGTTAAAAGCGTAGTTTGTTAAATACAATTTAATTTTCTTAAAAGCTACAAAACAAACGTGAAAAAAAATATAAAAGCAATGTCTAATAAATAAACATTTATTTTCCTTAAAACGTTATTTTAAAGAGAAGCTATATGTTGTATTTTTTAATGACAAAGTGAATCTAAACAATGTCTTTAATCGGGGTATCCGTCACTCTTTTTGAATCACTAGGTTTCTTTTATAAGTGAGTTGGTTTTAACTACATTCTGACAATCAAGTCCGTAAGTTTTTAGAAAAAGAGCAAAGTAAACAAAAGTAGAGAGTAATTGTAATCGTGTCATCTTTTATTATGGTGGGAGTAATATATAAATGAAACCACCAAACTGTTGTGACTTAGTGGTGAGACCTGGTGATTTCGAATGCGTTCGAAATGAGTCGTACATCATAGGTGATGTGGGGTTGAGTTGAATGTGAGCTATTTGGTCAGCAAATTGATGGACCTTGCAGAGAGCTCATGCTAGGTGTGTCCGATTGTGTTCGATTTCATTGGATGCATGACATGCTAAGGTCATGGGTAACAGCTAAGAATGTGGTTCCTGAACTTGGATATAAAAATTCTCAAAATCTTCATTAATTTTTTATGACAATAAAAATTATCAAATTGATCCTTACTCTAAGCTCTTGTTTGGAAGCAGGTTAATGGAGGTTAACGGAAGTAATGGAATGTAAATTTTCTAATTAGTCTCGTTTAGGAGTTTTTTAAAAGAATAAATGGAGGTTAATGAAAGTGAACATTTTACTTCTATTAACCTCAAACGTTAATCTTCAAATTGGAGGTTAATGAAAGCAAGGTAAACATTTTAACTAATTTACATTTAATAACTTCTCATTCAATTCCACCAACTCCCAAATAATGTAAACATTTAACTTTCATTTCCATCATTTTCCTTTCCATTCCATTGCTCTCGTTAACTTTCTCTAGCTCTCACTTCCGTTAACCTTTAAACTTCCAAACAAAAAGTTAAGTGAACTCGGTTACCATTCACATCTCATCCTCAAAGGTATAAGATGCATTCATGTAGAAATATAATTGAAGGTTTTGTCATTATTCCTCTAACTAGATGACAATTTGTTAATCAAGATATGATAATTATGACTATGATAAACTTTTATCTATCTACACATCTACAATAACTAAAGCTAAGAAAAATTGTTTTATAACCCTTTTATTCCAGGTGTTAATATGTGAGAAAGGATAAGAAAAAGAAAAAGGCAATAAAATGTATTAGTTGTCCGCAGTCTATTTAAAATTTTGTATTTGACCACCTACGTTTTATTTAATCACATTTAACCATTTATCTTTGTAATTTGCTGAACTCTCACCCTTATTATATATGTTTATTGACATTCCTACATTTATATTAATTAGCATTTTTTTAGTTTTAGTATCAATTCCTTATTTGAAATAGAGTAATTACTAATTTTAATGTTTAAAATTATAATCTCCTTTTAGTTTTGATCTGGGAAGCACTAAATTGGTAGATCAATGGTCAAATATGACCAAATTACAAAGATGGATGGCCAAATGTAATTAAGTAGAACATCAGTTGCCAAATGTACAAATTTTAGATAGAACCGTGACCAAATAATACTTTACGCCAGAGAAAAATAAATTTGATAATGAATCAGTGTTAGTGGTACAAATTAATGAAACTGAATATGAAGTCTTATTATTGTACTAAAAAATTAAAATGGTTAATTTTAATTGGCATGTAAGTGTTAAAACAGGTATTTCTTTCAAAAAAAAAAAGGTATTTATGCTAAATAAATAGTTTTTATTTCTTATTAACTTTGATTGGAAGGTAGAATAATCCAACACTTTCTTTTCATAATTGAAACAAAAATTAGAGATTTATGTCTAATTTTGAAGATTTTGTGTGTAGAAAAAAATAGATATATATTTGAAACTGTCACCAATAATGAATTTTTAATTTATATATATACAAGTTTAAAAGAGACAAATATATATTTAAAAGTAATTTATTTATACAATAAGTTTGATTATACTCAAGACGAAAAAGATGCAATTTGAGATTTTGTCACAAAGAGAAAGACTAGATTATTAGTATCTCTCGTAACACATTCAAAGATGCTATTGAAGGAAGAATTCTATTTTGCTTAGAATGACTGTTTCAATAGGGATTCGGGTAGATTTTATTTTGTTTACACTATTCGGTTAATTGAGCTTAGATGGACATGCATCCTAACTCTATTCATCTTGATAAACTATTTTTAAAGAATAGTGTGAATTTTATTAAATGAATGATTTGTTTTGACTGTATTCGATAAAAAACAGTCAAAAATTTGATCTACTTCAGGTTAATTGTACTCATGCTCAATACATTATCCGATTTTTGTGTTGACCATTAACGCTTCCAAAATCTGACCAATCTCACCCATTAACTCATAATTCATGCAAGAAGGTCATAAGTTCAGTAGTCAAATCTGCACTTTTGTATGTTTTATAAGTAATGTAGTTATATTTCGATAACCGTGGAATCGACCAAGTGAAAGCACCAGCCATGCCATCTGGCTCCAAACAATGATTCACACTTGATTTGGTGCAAAAAAGAACAACCACTATACAGACTAATACTAATTATTAACATTCGTTAGAAGCTGTCAAATCCAAACATGACTCATTTGACACGATTATATAGTCATGCAACATAATTATAACACGAAACTTGTATTGACATCCCTAATTACATTATAGATTGTGAGCACTCTGATAAGGAAGCAATTTAACAACACATTGCATCAGACAAATGATTAGGACTTACCTATGCAACCTAATTAACACGATCCATACGACACAATTACACTTTTCGTTGCATTTATATCAGACATGATCATATGGAATATATGGATGATATACCACACTTATGACATACAACATGTTATGTTTTGTATGTAATAAATCATAGAAATTCTCATTCTCCAACATATCCCATCATGAACACTCAGCAACTGAAGCATTGCTAAACGACCCATTCTCAAACCATTTTCCAAAATTATGGACATGGCATTGCATTTAATAGGAAAATTGTTAGTTACCTTCACTTATCTTCAAATTCGAATAACAAAAGCACAAAACAACATAAATTGCAGAAGATGAGGTAAAGCATGATCAAATACACATATATGTAGCCTATACTGCTATAGCATCAACAAGAATGAGAAGAAAATATATGAATAAATAAGCACTAAACTTCATTAACATACAAAAAAACTTCATTACTACATAAACATGAGTAACATAAATGATCAATAAATAAATAAAAAACAAAATATAGGTATATTGAATATGAAAGTCGGACTTTTGAGTATTTTAAAAATTAAGCATTGAACACATGAATATTCACTTCATAGCAGCGAGTGATGTACTAAAAAGTTATACTATAATCCCGACATATCGTGTCTAAGAATTGTTGTAAACGATAACCGTTTGGACCACCTTAGCTCCAAGTAGGTGCTTAGAATCGAAAATTTGACTTGACCGCCATTTAAGCATGACTAGACACTAAAAATCTGACTTGTTCTAAATAATCTCTCGTCAATTCTCCAAAAGATTTACGGCCATCCGACTAGTACCTAGCATTTTTTAAGTAAACTGTTGAAAGGTAATGTGATTGCAGATATGTGATCTGTTGTTGTTGAGAAAAACAATAACAAGAGAAGATTTTGGGATTATCCTAATTTCGGTGTTCTAATTGCACATGCTATAATTTGTCATTGAGTAAAGACTATTGACCTTGTAAATTAGTATATTTATATTGTCCAATCTATAGGTTTATTTGTCTCATATTCTTCCAATACGGTTCCAATACCAACTCAAACTAGAACTCCAACAATCCCCCTTAAAAATATAAAATTAAGTTATTGTGTTATATTATGTCATCTTTAGATTTCACATGATTATATATGTAAGTATGAACAACCCAAAAACGATAATTGTATCAAGTAGATAGTTGTATCATACTCATTCATAGTTGAAACATTGACATTGATAACTGCCTATCATCCATAATGTCTTTGCTATTAAAGAGAAATTATTAGACTTGTAAAAGAAAGACACTTATGATTTTGACATTGTATAATGAATGAATCTTCCTTCACTATCTCATATTTCTTCCAAAAATATGTGTGCAATTTTTTTTGTTATAGTAACTCACATTTACATCTCAACATCTCACATTTTGTTGAAAGGCAAGTGAGATGGAGTAGTTGTCATAAATGTGATAAGTTATTAAAAATAGTGTTATATTTCACTGAAAAACGAACTTCTTAAGGGTGGAAATTTCACCTATTAACAAGGACACAAGTATAATGATGTTAATATTTTCTGCAAGTCATGACCGTCTCTAACATTTTGAAAACCCTAAGCGAAATTATTCTATTAAAAAAGATTCACATCTAAATTTAACAGTAATAATAAATTAGGTATGTATGCTATTAGATAAAATTCACAACTACATGTCAAACTTTATGTAACACGAAAAAAAATCAAATCTAAAATATTTCATAAAACTATTATAGATATTAAAAAATTTGAGGCCCTAAAAACAGTGACGCCTAGGTGAACTCCCCTGAAGGCGCCATGCTGCAAGTGTAAGAGAGATTTTTGCATTCACAAATTCTTTTACAACTATATTTGCATTTGAGAAAAAAAATGAAAACTAAATAATAATAATAATAATAATAATAATAATAATAATAATAATAATGCAAATGATATTTTTTGGGCTTAGGTCAAGCATTATACTATTTGTGTCTTTCTCCTTTTGTGGGGTATGTTGGTCTTACAGACATTTCGATTATCAAGTCGGCATGTTTCTAGAGGGAGAAAACAAAGTAGATAAAAGCAGAGAGAGATCAAGTTAATGGACCATCATTTATTGCAGTGACTGTATTTGATAGACTAATATCTCAAACTGTCGTGACTTATGCACAAGGGTTGCATCTACTAGGCTGGGCAACTATGCTCGACTCTAGCGTTCTGTCTTCTCTAAATGTCCGTGCAATAAAGGGAGCAAATGATGGTGCATATGCGTTTGTAGCTTGTGTGCTTCAATTTGAAGGTTGGAAATATATTTTTTGGGTTTGAGTTAGATTCTTATAATTATTATCACTAGATATTTACTTTTACTCTTTCTTCACTTGTTAAGAGTACAAAATGCATCCCAAAATATAAAATGGAGTGTTGAAGTAGAATCATATCAACGTTATGGTGCCCGTTGCCTACTCCCAATGACTAAAACAAAAAAATCCAAAATCCTAAAGAGTTGACTTGAAATTTAACAATAAAGAATAAATTAAATAAATTCAATGGAAATTGCCAACTTGCCGGCCATGTCCACTTCCTAGTTGTAACGTTTTCAATTCGATTCTTCTCTATTAATTTATTTAATCAACATAGCAGCCTAGGTTTGGTAACAACTACAAAGTTTAGTCCACCCATACACACCTTAATAATATAATAGAATCATAATTAAATTAACCTCAGTAAAATTAACTCAAAATATGGACACTATTTGAAGCCTTTTTCGTATTGCTTCTCCACACTGTAATAGCGGCCCAAGTCGGATAGGTCTATAGTGGAATTACACCTGTCATATCACCTAGATAAGTGACCTATCAAGTCGGGTACAACTCCCTCTTCCAACAAAATGAGTTAGCTCAAAGTGGACGTCAGCATCCTTTTTAACACAACTGTAAAAATTGTCCGAGCATAATGTCCGAAGTCCCAACTCATATGGATCCAGTCTTAATAAAACAACTAGCAGACATGTTCTGCCTGTAAGTATCTCACCATATAAATATTGGTAATGTTATATTCTCTCTCAACTCAATTTACTTTTAAACTTTATTGATTTGACCGTCAAATTTTCCTTAGAGCCCGACTCTTCTATCCAAAGGAGCCCGACACATCAAGCTCAATGTCATTGACCTACCCAAAAGCCTCATTTGTATCCAATTGGTCATTACCATTTACAACTCAACGTCAAAACGTACAAAATACGTTCATGCCAAGCCAGTTACATATTCAATATTCCTATCAATTTTTCTCCTTAAAATGTGAAAATATTAATGGAGTGTGTTGTCTTTATTCCTCTAACTAGATGACAATTTCTGTTACTCGGAGATATGGAAAGTAAGACTAAGACATATTCTTATATTATCTAATTCCCTAAATAAAACAGAATATGTGTATTGCCAGAATATGTGTATTGCTCTTAGGTTTTTTATGGAAGATTAATTTGACTTATTAACAACCAATCTTGGACGCTTTTCTGGAATTAGAAAAAATGGGATTTGAGAATTTGTCACAAAAGGAAAGACTAGATTATGGGCATCTCTTATAGCACATTCAAAGATGCTTGTTGAAGGATAAAAAAAAACCTTACATTTGATTTTGTTTGCCCTAATCAGGTTAATTGTTCTCATGTTTCTCAACGCTAATTGGGTTTATCATAGTCACAATCTCGACATTATCCCTACACTTTAATTTGTTTGTGTTGATCATCCTTAATCCCAAAATCCAACCGATCTGCCCTGATATTGAGCAAAAAGGTTGTCGATATTTTAGAGTCATGGACTTGGCAAAAACAAATCAACTCAAGGGGAATAATATTACGGGTCATATCGTCATGTTCTTCATTTGGACGATATCGAGTGGAATTAGCCCCTAAAAGGGAAGAATTTTTGCATTCGAATGAAGAATAGGGATGAGATATCATTGTTATAAATGGAGGTCGTCTAACTACTTGGGTCCCACCCAAACATTCAAAATTGAGAATCCACCGTGGACCAACTAAACCATCAAGCTACGTATCCCCAATTAGCTCTATCACCTAGTGTCATTTACTGGGTTGGTTAAGATTGGAAAACTCTCTAGACCTTACAACAAACAAAAGCAGAGATGTCTTGAGCAACTAAAAATCATCCAAGAGCTCTTTCAATCAATCAAAGAAAAGGTTAAAACTTGAAAAGACAAAAAATGTAGTCAACACGTGAACATTGTTGCTCAGCAAGGCAACCAATGTGGCAATTGCTGGACAAAAGTTAATGCATACTTGTAAACAATGCAACACATATGATTATTATTAGGGTCCCCCCACTTGCTGTACAGATTTTCCCTCCACTTCTCTTTCAAAGTATGCAATCCACTTCTCTTTCAAAGTATGCAATCTAGCTCACCTCACAACTCATACAAAAAAGTTATGACGAGTTGCAGTCAAACCTGCACTTTTCTACGCTTTTATAAATGCTTTTATTTTCCAGCCATCATATAACCGACCAGATGAAGCACCGGCCAAACGATTCACACATAATTTGATGCGGAAGAGAAAAAGAACAATAAAGACTAATCCACATTTGTAAGTAACAGTCAACTCCATAGACGACCCGTTAAATACAATTATATAATCATGCAACATGATTATCACACTGACAACTTTTACTGAAATCTCTAAATGTTAGATTGTAAGCGTTGTGAACAAAATATAACTTAGCATGTTCTAACTTCAAAATCTAGAATATAGACTGCCTTCGTCAGTGGATAAAGAATTCCACAGCCAAACTTATTATCTAGTTACATACTCCAACAAGGCAAATCAGGACTTAGATATGGAACCTAATTGACATGACCCACCCATATGACATGCGATTTCGACATACAACACGTTTTGACACCCCATTATCATGCTTTGTATACAACAAAATCATAGAAGTTAGTATTGCTAAACAATACAACCATTTCTTAAAGCATTGCCTTCAATAGAAAAAAAGGTTAGCTATACTCACATATATGCATCTTCAACTACTAAATTGAGGTAGTAAGAATGATCAAATACACCGATGTATAGGCTATACTATTATAGCATCAATGCAAATGAGAAAACATATAAAATAAATAAGGACTAAAGCTTCATTAACATAAACGATTTGTTCCTACATAAACATGAGTAAGATAAAATGATCAATAAATAAATAAAAAACAAAATATAGGTATCTGAGATAGGCAGGCATATCCCAAATCTGCAGCATAACTAAAAAAGATCCATAAAAAACTAGCATAATAAAACGTACACCTAAACGAAACATTACCGATTGAGCAAAAGAAAACACCGAGAAAAACTCTATTCTTTTTGCCATCAAAAAAACCATCCCATGATACTCCACCATCTACCCTTTTTGCTCTTATTCCAAATACTCTCCATCCAATTCTACAACTGAATGATCAGATCTTTCTCTTCAAATTAAAAATTAGTTTGGTGATTCACTTCTCTTCCCAACTCCTTCCCCTTCCCGTTCCTCCAACAATTTCCCTGCCTCCTCATCGGTTTGTTGAGCCTTCTTTTGCGCCTCCTTAGACTTCAACGCCTGCAACTTAGCATGATTGTAATACGCAACACCCAAAAACGCGAGGCCATACCCAAACAGATTAATCGGGGTCACAGTATCCTTAATCACCGACCAGGAGAAGGCGATCAAAAGCCAATCTTTGACGACACCAGCCACATTCATAGTCAAAGCAGAAGTCTTCCCCACAAGCAAAAACACAGCAAGATTCAAAGCAAAAGCGCACAACGAATTGGTTCCAAAGATGGCAAAATCAAAGTGAAAACTCGAGTTCTCCTTCAAAATGGGGTACTCAACGAAAATCCAAGGCACAAACAAGAAAACCAAACAACAAGGAGCAACATAATAAAGACTAGTAATAGGATTCAATGTAACACCCCTAGAAGTAAGCAAGATTTGAATCAATACCAACCTCGTCGCCTCGAAAGCAACAGCACCCAATTGAAGCAAAACACCCCATGTATCAAATCTAGCCTCCCCATAAGCAGCAACCGCGACCCCGAAAGAGATCGACAACATATTGACCATAGTATCCATCTTAAAGCTCTCTCTTTTCAACATAACCCCAATGGAATAAACAGCAACAGGCATAAGAGCCTTCAACATCTGAATAAACGACACCGAAAGGTATATGTAAGCGGAATTCGACAGCCAAAGACTGAGAGAATACAAAGCCCCAATCGGAACAACGGAAGAGAGATAGAGATCGCGAGACATCGAGACAGGCTCGACGAATTTGAAAACTTTAATGAGGAGAAAAGCAAGGGTTGCACAGAAGGACATATGAATCATGGTTAGGGAGATCGGGAATGGCCAGTTGTACATCTTCTTGTCGAGGATGTACTTGTTGTAAACAATGACGGTGAATGAAAGGAAGATCCAGATTGCGACATAGGTGTACGATAGCAGGATCTTCTTCACTACGCTGTCGCTTAGGGATCCGCCCTTACCCATCGTGAATACGGCGGTGATCGGCGCCGGCGTGAAGGATTGCGGTTTTGAGATTGGGATTTTGAGAAGGAAGAGAGATTTAAGGAAGATGGAGAACAAGGGTTTGGTTAGGAGAGTGGTAGAGTTGTTGAATACTGATTAATCACTTGTATTTATTTACTTATTTATGTTTCTTTTTTCTGATTTTTGGGTTTTTTTTATTGGTTTTTGTTTTTGTGAAATATAAGTTATTAAAGTAATTTTTTTTAATTATTTAGTTTTAGTTAATTGGGTTTTAATTAATCGAGAAAAAACATGTTTCTGCGTTTTGTTGTTAAGGTTTTTATGTTTGTAATTTAAAATATTGAGTGTTATTAGTAATGGATTTAAAACTCAATTATAACAGTGTTTTTGGTGTTAAATTAAATAAATTTTTCGGTGTTTAGGCAAATTTCGTAGATTTTTTTAGCATTTTTTAATGACATGTGAGTGCTCAAGTTTCTGGTAACTTTTCTCTAAATATATCCAGAGTGTTATGTGACATATCTAATTCATACAAAAATGACTCATCAAAATGGGTCGATATTGAATTTTTTAAGGCTTCTGAGTGAAATAAGACACGTAAATTTTTAATAAAATAAGTATACTTTTTTGAAATGATAACCTTTCCAATTAAGGCTTTAGCTAATTAAGAATCTTTGACTGACATGAAGAACAACGTGATGGATTACAATAAAAAATTTGTGAATAATAATTTTTTAATTAGTAGCTAAAATAAAATAGGAAGTTGATCTTCAACATATAGAAGGAGATTTCATAATCAATGTGAGTTACCTTAGCTAGGTGAAGGATTAAATGACGTTACGCATTCAATACTATTTATTAATGGCCAGTTTGACGTGGTTTTTCCAACTGTTAAAATCAACATTACTTTCTGAAAAAAACATGAAAATTGCTTTCAGCAAAAAGGTACAATTTATAGCTTTTGGAAAACCAACCATTATAACCAATGCAGAAAGTTGATATAATAAAATGATATATGTTTCAATATAGTTTAATAGATACATATTTTTATTTTTATTTTTATTTTTTTGACTTTAAGAACCTTTGAAAGTTATTTATCAAACATTTCTTAGCTTTTGTCCGTTTTTCCCGACAACACTTTCTCCGAAACACTTTTTTCAATAACAACTGCTTATTCCACGTAATAACAAACTAGCTCAAAGAAAGCACCATGTAAGCTAATAATAATAATAATATATTATTGTAGCACATTTAATTCCTACTTAAATAGACAATTAATTCGAGTGATTAATTATATAGATTTACCACAATAAGTAGAAAATCAGAATAAGTATCAATTCTAACATTAAGGTTAAATAATAATTCAATTTTGATAATGTAAAGAATAACACAGAATTGTTGTTACGCCAGAAATTTTTGTTAATTTCATATTAATATCATATCGTTTCAAATTTTTACAAACTTATGATTTGTTTTTAAGCATAAAGATAACTATAAAATACATTATTTGTAGAATTTAAAAATCGATCATTTTTGCTGACATGTATCATATGTTTAGTAAAAATATCCGCCAATTGCCATCAACATGGAACAGTAATTACTTTCCCAAATATGCAATAGTAGTCATGGGTTTAATTCGAAAGAAAAGTTAAAAAAGGTAAGAATTTGAACATATTATAAACACTATCACATGGGATATTTTATTTGTTTTGGTTTGACTAGTGAGTGAGTAATGGGCAAAACGTGATGTGCGCTCCTACTTCTTGTTATGATTTTTTTAACTAGACTTTTTCACAGTTTTGAAGAAACCCCTTGATTTCATTTAGATCGACTTTCAATAACCAGATTTTGATAGAGATAGAAAGTAGATCTACATAGAGATTGGTTAAAACCCGTTAAGACGTTTTATTTGTGTTTAAAACCCGTTGGTTGGCGCAGTTGGTTAAATTGTTTAACAGTAAATATTAGCTAATTACCTCCAAGCCATCCATTTAAAAATGCAGTTTATATTAATTTTACTTATATATATTTTCAATTTTTAGTATTAAAAGCTATATATACTTTGAGTTTATTTGGGTTGAACTCAATGGTAAAAGAATATATTCTTGTGACCATCTTCATTTGGGATGCACTTTTTTTAATTTTATTAAAATCTCCACAGATAAAATAAACGTAAAAACTCTCATAAATTTTCTTATGAGCTTGAGACTTTCAAGTTTCATCTGAGGCCATAACATCATTTTTTTTATCTCTTAAACTTTTTGAACAAAAAGTACGTCTCAATCAATTTTTTGTCAAGCAAATTATACATAACTTGATTAACTTTGAAGTTAATTAGTTGTTGAGGTAAATTGATTATTTTGAAATATAATTTTCGATGATAAAGTGGACACAAAAGAGTTTTGGAGCTTAGATCGGTCAATGTTGGACGTTGTTGGTCTCCTTCTGTGAAACGTGGATTGGGCATAAAGGACATTCTTACGTCCAAGTTAATACAAGGAAAGTGCAAAGTAAATAAAATAGAGAGAATGTAGAAAGTGTACCATCATTTATTTATAAGGGAGACTTTTGAAGTCTTTCGCGATGTGGCCACATGATATTGTTGACACGTATGTCCAGGATGGATCTAGGAGAGACGTGCCCAACTTGCCTTGAAAATGACAAAAAAAATAAAGAAAATATATGTAAATAAATTTAAGTTCTCTAAATATAAATAAGATGTATAAATAGAACAATATAAAAAGATATCAGAGATTATACTGCAGTGATAAACATTTAGGGTCTGTTTGATAAAACGTTTCGTGAAAGCATATAACATTTCGCAAGAGCATATAACATGCATTTAACTAATACTTTGCACTTTACTATTACTTCTTTTTCTTGCAATTACTAGTACTAGTATGAAATAATTTATCTTTTTTTTTCCTCTCCGTTATTCCTACAATTAACTTTATCCTTTTTTTTTTTTCTTGAATTCACGCATAAAAATTTATATATATTTTTTCTATTTGTTGAACTACAAAATCTTTTGTTTCTCATTAATTATGGTGTTTTCAATTAAAAGTTGCATGACAATTTTTTTTACGTGATAATGTGCTTCGTTTCATCGATTCCTGTAACTGCCACTACGTGTATGTCCAACTTATGGTGTAGGCTATGGTCATTTTGTTTTTTCCCTACTTTGTCTACACTTTGTCTTTTTCACCATTGGATTAGTTTTTAATCCATAATTCAATGGTTGACAAAACAAAGTAATGACTACTTTGTGAAAAACAAAGTGACCATAGAATATCCCCCAACTTATAAGGCATACTAACATCAATTCGCCCAATATCAAAATACCTCACAATAATATGTTTCTGCTGAGTTATGTGCTCGATGACAATGGCCACTTGAGGACAAGGTTGAGAGTGAATTTAAGATGGGTTTGATTTTAATGGGCTTGGCCGGATTTTCGTAATCATCATCAATTACTATAATAATTTTTAGGATAATTTGCTAAAAAAATTTTACTGTGTTTACCGATTTTGTCAAAATGATGTATGTGTTTAACTTTTTGACAAAAAGAGAATTGTGTTTATCACCGTTACCCAAAAAGCGGAAAACTTATTAACGGTGTTAAATGTGATGATGTGACAAGGGGTTTTCAGTCTTAATTTATTGTTAAATTCCTAAACCATTAATGTATTTACAACTTTAAAGTGTGGGAAATGAGTTTTTTTATAATATAACCAACAAATTAAGACTAAAATTCCCCTTGCCACGTCATCACATTTAACACCGTTAATGGTTTTCCGCTTTTTGAATAACGGAGATAAACACAATCCTTCTTTTATCAGAAAAATAAGCACAAGGACCATTTTGATAAAACTTATAAAAACAATAATTCTTTTAGAAAATTATCCTAACTTTTAATCAGTTGAGGTTGAAGATATTCATTTTCAATACAGTTTTTCCTTTGTAAGCTATATCAATTACAATAATTTGATTAGGAAGGTCAGATTTTAATCGTATAATGCTATATTTTAATTATAATATGACAAATAATTGGTTGGAGAATATGGAACATGCAAGCTACGTACTGAGATAATTATAAAAAAGAAAATAAAATTAAGTGCTTGCAAGGTATTTTTCATTTAAATTATAGTTCTAAAGTTGACATTTAATATATAACATATGTATTTATATCTAATTCACTATAGATATAGAGTGAAGTAGATGTACAGGCATGCATTTATAGGTGGAAAATCAATTATAGGTTCAGAGAAAATAATAATTAACTCATCTTTTAATTAATTATTAGTGTTACTAGTTTATACATATACATAGTTTAGATCAATAGGGATCAATAGGAATCATCACTCATGCCACGAAAACTTATATCATTTGGTCAAAGTGTTATACATGTGTGAGTTAAATGTCAAAACTTTTATGAGTTTCTCTCTTACGTATATTCTACTTCCTATGTATCTCGAATGGGAAAGCTTCTATTAATAAGGAAATGTCTTCTAGAACTCTCGTAATCAACCTTCGTAGGTACTCCCACACAATTCTAAACTAGGAGTAGGATTAGGGATGTAAATGAGCCGAACTACTCATGAGCGGCTCGACGTTCGGCTCGATAAGAGCTCGACTCGATTTGTAAACGAGCCCGAGCTTCAGCACGATTTTCAGGCTCGAATTGTAAACGAGCCGAGCTTGAGCAAGTCAAAGCTCGGCTCGATAGCTCGCGAGCAAGCTCGTTTATAGACTTGTGAATATGTTCATGAACATGCTTGATAAAAGCTCGTTAAGTAGCTCGTTAAGTAGCTCGGTTATAGCTGTTAATATTTAAAAATTAGTAATACATACTATATGTATAATACATAATATTATTTGATGTGCTAAATTTGATATTATTTTGTTTGTGAACATTATAAACGAGCTCGTTCGTGAGCAAAAGAAACGAGTTGCTAGTGATCAAAGCTCACGAGCATAGGAAATGAGCTTCTCATATTAAAATTAATGAGTTTCTAATGAGCAAAGCTCGCGAGCACAACAAATAAGTTGGTCTCGAACAAAGTAAATGAGCTAATCGTGAGCAAGCTCGTGAGCTTTAAACGAGCTCGACTCGTGAACAACGAGCTGCTAAACAAGCCGAGCTTGAACAGAATTTGGAGCTCGAACCGATGCTCGAGCTCGATAAATTTCTACCGAGCCGAGCCCAAGCAGGCCAAAGCTCGGCTCGTTTACAGCCCTAAATATGATCATATCCTTCTTCTATATAAAGACAAATATATGCATACATAAGGTACGTTTACTATATTCAATCTTCCTTCAATCTCTAAATTCATCAACTGACTTAAGCATCACAAAAGATCGTCGATCAACAACCCCTTTAACTTATGTTTGCTATTTTGTACGTTTTCATAACTTATATAAACATCAAAATTGGTTCATCAATAACAATTAGAAAAATAAAATAAAATAAAATAGGAAAATAGAAAATAAAAGGCTTACATTATAGGTATTGGCGTATTGCCCTCTAAACTTATTGTCCCGCACATAATTTTTAAAATTTATAAATCCATATTTTTAGTTCAAATGTATGTTTTATAATTTATACATATCCAATTGCTTTTAGTAATCATTTAATTTTAAAATTGATAGTATTGAAAGGTGTAAATTATATTTGTTCAGTGGTGCTCACTTAGTCAATTACTGACCAAATACAATTTGATCAATCACCATTAGATTGGAATCTAAAAGTGGAAATTAAAACCTAATTAAAATCACCAAAAAACGACGGTGATACAAGACTATCTCGGATATAATAAAAAACAAGAAACACTATTTATAATTAAAGTAAAATAGGTGATTTTCATTTGGTTTTAATCTCCACCCTTAGTTCTAATCTAATGACAATAATTGTATTTGGTCAGTTATTGATTAGGTGAGCGTCATTATCCGTTTTCTAAAATTTTGTTCGTTAGTATCAGAAATTTGCGCTTATGGTTTGTTTGCTGGTTATTAAGAGTAACTGTACAATATTAAAGTTTATTCATAACTTTTAGACAAATACAACTACAATCAAATGTGATCTTTGCAAAAGAAAAAAACATGGATGAATCATTTGTAAAAGTTTTGGAAGAAATCATATTGAGTGGAAATAAAGTTTATACACATGCATGCAATTTTATATACCTACTTTTTTCTTTATAAATTTTTTTGACAAGTCAATGATATATTACAATTAATATATATGTATACAAATTATAATCATACCTAATATGTCATATTTTCAAGAATAAAATTATATTATTTAGCACATGATGGGGACTTCGTGGCTCGATTTTGTAGCACAATTTTAGACTAATCGCAGCAATTATTGATTTATTTATTTTTATTTTATTGATTTAATTTGTTTTCTTTTCTGAAGAAAAGACCATTTCACATTTAAACCAAAAATGCAGGCCTAATTATTTGTACTCTTTCTGTTTGGTCAATGCATTTTATCGCCAAAATTGAGAATCTGACTTTGATTGGATCGGTTAGATTTAGGTGCTGAAAATTTAACTTGTCTCTCGATTAGGTCTCTGTCTAATATATAGCCGATTAGTTTTTGAAAGTTTTCAATCACTCGACTAACGTATAATATCTTTTACTATACTTATTTTATCATTATACATGACACATAACATTACGCTTCTATAAAACAAAGGTTCAGCAACTTAAAAAAGAGAGTAAATAATAATAAAATTAAACAATCAAATCAAAACCCATATTTTCCAACAATTTTTTATTTTTGTTAAGGTTTTGGCCCCTTTTTCAAGTTGTCTCTTCATGGTCCTATTTTACTTTTAGTAATGCTTTGGGTTCAAGGATTATAATTATAAAAAGGGCATATTTATTTTATGCCCTTTTCATATCCGATTCTTATTTTTCCTTTTGGTTGGGTTTCATACTCCACATTACAGCAATCAAATGGATTTTGTTTTCGTGAAACTGCCATTTTATCCTCATAGATATTATGTACTATTCAATGAGTTCATCTGAATTCTGTGTAAAAAGATATAGGGATGAGTATATATAAAAAAAAACAAAAAAAAGCCTTCTTGTGATGGACACTGGTGTAAATATGAGATTTTTCTTAGATACAAGGTGCTTGTCAGGTATATCCGGTCATGCAAATTTTATACTTTGAAGATTAATGTGTACATCAAATTGGGAAAAATAACAAAAATTATTGTATTAAAATCTACTTTTTAACTTTATTTTGTGTAGTAAAAAATATTATAAATTTAATTTGAATAATATAATGATGGAGTTTAGACTGCTTGTTAAATCAGTAGTTTATTAAATTTATATTTTACTAAATTTACAATATATTGATTTTATATATTGATCTATAATAGCTGGAGTACTTCGAAATACCTATAATGAGACAATATGAGATTTTAAAAAATAAATCAATATGAAACAAGTATTACTAATAATTAAAATGACAATCAATTGATTGCAGATCAATTATACACTCACTAATATGTAAGCCTAGAGTTGAGGGTTCAAATTTTGCTCTTTACGAACTTCATCCAAAAATAATAATTAAAATGGCCAGATAAGAATTTAGGGTGAATATTATGCTTTGATACTTCACCGAGCTCTCTCCTAACATACAAGTGGATAATTAATGAAGCCCAAAATCTAAATAGAAAGCCATCAAACCATGGGCTTGGGCCATGCCCATGGTATGATTCTCAAGCAAAGTCTAGTACAACTAAAGACTCTCATGTTTCATGGGGTAAAAATGTATCTCATAAAGATGATTAAAATTTAGGACAAATTATATTTGTTCTATAAATAATTAAACTTCATCGATTGGTATATAAAAATTCGCTACAATTTTCAAATGGTACAAAATATATATACTAAGTAACATGTCACATTCCTTAAAAAAAACTAAAACAAAAAAAAAGTAACATACGACATGCATCTATTTTCTACGATTAATATGAAGAATTTGGTAGATGGTAATATGTCGTAAACCAACGGTTTTTCTCCTTAAGACTATAGCATTGTCAGAATGGAAACTTAATTAGCATATAGTGAGTGCAATCTCTACTGTGTTGTGTCATGATAACATTATTATTAACTTTTACATGGCAACTGATGTTATAACAGATTTATTGGGTGATGAATATCTAGTGTTAGTAAGTCCAATGGTTAGGATAATTTTTCTTTTGATTTTGTTTTCCAAAGATTGAATATTTTTGTGAAATGCGAAATTACAATTGCGTTTGTAGTCCAACGGTTAGGATAATTGCCTTCCAAGCAATAGACCCGGGTTCGACTCCCGGCAGACGCAATATTTTGTCTTTTGGATGCTTTTTTTTCCTTATAATGTTTTACTATAGTCTATACTATCCGGGTTTAAGCTTCCCATTGATCAATATTCTGCAGGAAAAGCAGTTTTTTCATTTTTTGTCTTTTACTCAAAAAAGATTAGAATAAGCTGATTGGGTGCAAGTTTTTATTTAGAACAATGAAAATTTAGAGTATATATTTCGGATGAATTTACGGGCAGGGTTTAATCACCCATTAATTATGTTGTCCGAATACGGATTCAGTGTCAAAAACAGATACGGATACAAAAAACGTTATTGTTAAAACATAAATTTCATAAAATAAGTGTCTGTCATGATCTCAATAACGAACATGTATACAAAAGAAATATATGTGTAGCATAGTCCATTAGTCATTGAAATGCTAAATCTGTAGAAACTTGTCCAAATTTTAGTTTTATATGCAAAACACCAAATAATGAAATAATAATGATTCAAATATAACATCAAAGCAATCACTGTTATCACTGTTAGTGAATTCTAGATCTCGTTGTTATGTATGTAATTTATATATATATTATGTCTATGTGAATTTTATAAATTTACATTGTACAATCTAGTACCATCAACAACATTTCAACTCAACAAGTCTTAACTCTTAGAGATATGTAAATTTTAAACCGATATTTTCAGAATTCTATATTCAGAACAAGCAATCTTATTATCTCATTTAACTCTTTAATTGATTACTTGCAAACTAGCAGGAACCATCTAGGCAACTTCTAAGGAGCTTGAGCACCAATTGATATATTATCATAATACTGTTAAAAAGTTTCATGGAAGTTAATTATATTTCTTCAATTTGCAAATAAATATATCTGGTATAAAATTAAGGTATTTTAAATTACAATTTTATGTTTTAATAACAACGGAGTACGTTTCAAATTTTTTAATAAAAATACATTCACATATCAAAAAAAACATATCTGTTAATGACATTTCTCACTCTCAAATTGAAATCACAAATTATACAATTAACGTTTTACGTTCTTTTATAATTTGACAATTTACAGACTAGATTTTGATGTTTAAGTCTGTCTTACAAATCTGAAACTCAATTTGGGGATCAATATTTTGTCAATATATAAATATAAGTTGTTTAAAAGATAAAAACATAACCAGAACTCAATAATGTGATTCTTGATACTTTGTTTTGTAAAAATATGCATAACACAAACATCTATTTATTAAAAAAAAAAATCACACCATACACCTATGTTTGCTAACTGTTAAATCACGGACGATTAATTGAAACTTGAGTAATCACAAGCATTATTTTTAAACTTTTTTCAAAAAATAAATAACCGGTGTTGATTCAAATGCGTTGGCCTGAATGATTTGTTTCTAACAGCTAATAAATTTACTATTTAGGCTAATTGGTTCATTAACATAATATATGTTATATTCCCTTATCTGTATATGGTAGGTTTTCTGTCATCGAACGATTTGCCATTTCTCGAGCGACATAATTAGTTGGCATGTAATTATGCTCTTTTGTCCTTTTTTACTGTAGGTAATGTATTTACGCTTAGTGTTGAATAAATTTATAATAAATTATTTTTAAAAGTTAAACTTATAATGCCTAATTTTATATCACTGTGTTTTCGTACACCAGATGAAAAAATTGATAAAAGAATAAACGTTGTGTTTCACTTGCGATTTAGCCGACAAAACCGTTAAAAATAGACTCAATGTCCTCTAAAGTTCAAAGAGCTAACCATTAACTTTGCAAAGGTTATGTAATATATGGAACAATTCTATGAGTATAGTAGAAATAAGAAAAAAAATTTACACTGAATTTCAGCTTACAAGAAAAGTAAAATAGGTTCTCTAGCAAGTAGAGACAGATGAACACATCACCTGCAAGGCGAAAATAGAGAAGAGAGGGTACACGACGTACCAACCAGGTTGGCACCCCGAGTAGAACCCCTAAACCCTCAACTCCGAACATTATTATTTCTGAAATTAAGTGAAAACATTATTTCTTTATTATAGCTAGGACATGCAAAGCTATCTAGGAATTAACTTAATCAAACCTTTAAAAATCACAATCTTACTCTCTTCTTTCATATTTGCGAGCCCAAATATGCTTCCCATTGATCCTAAACTTTGCAATACGTTTCCCATTCAAGATTCTATCCACTGAACCAATAGAATCAAGAACCATTCTTGCAAACAAAGGCTGTTCATTTTCAGGCACATTTTCTTGCATGTGAACATCAACAACACATGCCTCACCATGTAACCTCGTAAAAAGGTTAGCAACTTCTTCTTTCGTCACCGGAAAACCCCGTGAAAAAGTTAGAAACATCGTCTTGTCATCTTCAGCTATGCCTTCACTAGGATCCCATCCCCATAAACCCCCTACCGAGATGTCAAAATTGATTGCTCTTGGCACAATGTTCACACTCCCGAACACTGGATGGGGAAAACCAGGAATAACCAACGGTTGTGTCGCACCTGAATTTTTCTTCCCTAACGCGATTTGTAGTATATCTGTGAAAATACGAGAACAAACACTGTTAAGAAAAATTTTCACTCCGGTAATAGCGGAAAATTTATTGTGGTAAAACATTTCTAGAGAAATGTTTCTCTCCATAACCCTAGCGGTGAGAGGGATTCCGCCGTGGGGGAGTATAGGTAGGGTGTTTGCTTCAAGAACTTTCAAGCATAAAGACGCCTCGTCTGCAATGGCATTCACCAAAACATCAGAGATGCGAGGGAGCTTCATAATTATGTTTGGATACCCCCTTTCTTCCATCCATAGCCATAGAGCCATGATGAGAAGAGACTCAGCGGGATCCCGAAACAAACGAATGACCATTTTCGAGAATACTTCTCGATCAAGAGCGTGATAGGCATGAAGCTCATCTAGAGTAATGGAAGCCATTGCTAATAGTTGCTTCTGTCTGTGTGGTTATAGAGAAACTGTAAAGCTGTTTATATAGGCATATTAGTGTCTCGATATCCGTGGCAGACACATTTTATTTATATTTCTAGTATTATTTAAGATGATAATCACAATTGTGATAACCTTTGGTGTGCTATAAGGTGACAAAAATTAATTAAATTTATAGAGGAAGGAATCAGAAACTTTATGCCACATATTGGAAGAATTATGTGGGTATAATCATGTTTATTTCTGAGAGTGGACTAGCTTTTTGCTAAGAGTAACTTCCTTCTTCTTCCATTCTGCTAGAAAATGACAAATATTTACAGAAATTATTTGCCTTATTTTGGTCTTCCTTAATATATTACTGCCATAATGTGTATGAACACTCAAGCAAGGTTAAAAACAACTTACATTTTGATTCTTATAGAGTTGGTGCCTCCCTTAATATGTATATTGTTCGGCTGAGTGTTAAAAGAGATAAGAGTTGAAGCAGTTATGGTTAGATGTGTAAAAAACCCCAGCAATTTAGGTAGATTGAACCATGTGTTCCTCAGGCCGAGTGTTATCCGATTAATAATAATAATAATAGTAATAATAATAATAAGGGTTAAGATTCATTAGTCCCTAAATTATGACAAAATACATTGTTTAGTTCCTGTATTTTTCAAAATACACTACTACGTCCCTGAGTTTTGCCACGATCAACACTTTAGTCACTCCCGTTAAAATTTCTTGGAGAATTTGTTAGCCAAACTTCTTAAATATGACAATGACAATCGATTTATTATAAGCACAGTCGACTCAATTTGAAGTTTGACTAATAGATTTTCCAAAAAAATAAAATTAATGGGAGTAACTAAAGTGTTGAAAAACACATGGACGAAACAATGTATTTTGTCATAACTTAGGACTAATAAATTATTTACCGTAATAATAAATATTATTTTTGGACCTCCATTATCAGCTTAAACATTACTCTGTTTGAGTTTCATCAGATACTAACGAATTTTGTTCGAATTAAAGTTTTTTTTGTACTTTAGGACTCCCAATCTCGAGATCTCAAGTTTAAACGACTTGAGGCTTATAACCCTTCAAGCGGACCTTAATCGGTAGATCGATTGATGCTGAAACCTCTTTTACTCCCTTAGATAGTTGGTGATTTTCAAAGGTTAAAAAGATATGAAAGTTAAAAAAGACATGATCAGAAGCGGAAAATAATATATAAAAGTTATTTGTATGTTGTTAACTATAATTTCAAATGTTGGTAACTTCCACTTGTTGATTAAATTTCATCAACGGAAAGATGAGTTTCATCAGTTGTACATGTTTAACTTAAATTTATGGAGTGTATTAGAGAAGATAATAATAATAATAATAATAATAATAATAATAATAATAATAATAATACATATTTTCTAATATATATATTCCTCTATAATCAATTTAATTTCAAAATATGTATATTTATGTCATGGAAAATTCTATGGTCACTTTGTTTTTAACAAAGTAACCATTACTTTGTTTTGTCCACCATTGGATCATGGGGTGAAAAATGATCTAATGGTGAATAAAGCAAAGTACAAACAAAGTAATTCAAAAACAAAGTCACCATAGCCTACACCTTATGTCATATATCATTTATCACCAATTATAAAAGTCTCATATGATAATCAACTCATATATGTGAATCATTTCTCTGATGGTTGCATCGCCGTTGAATCGCCGCCCTCCTCGGCCTCACCATCACGACTCGCCTGACCTATTCGGCGGCGCCGCCCCTCAACGTTCGTGGAAGGATATAAATTACGCCGCTGCAGAAAAAGTTCATAGCCCATTAGGCCCAAAAACCAAGCAAGTCCAAAACTGCAAAAAGTCTCAAGTTCGTCCATACTCAATAACTTAAAGAACGTTCCACTATCCCCCAACATCTTTTTTCTTTTTTTTAAGAAAAAATAAATAGGAGAATGAACTAACTCCAAATATATATTTACCTCTTTCAAAGTTCGAACTTGAAATGCTTAGTTGTAAACATTAGCCAGTACCGTCAGGCCACTCCATTGAAGCTACAATAACGACTTCATTCAAGTATTCGTGCCCCAACATCTAAAGTAAGGGCTCGAGTCTCTCTTCATTCATATTCTATCTAATTTCTCTTTCTAATTTGATTGTCTGAGCAAATGTAACGTATCGCTCCTAGTGTAAGTCAATGTAAACCATAATCTCTATATTTCATAAATAAAAAGCAACAAACAATAAAACACATTTTAACCGAAATGATTGTATGTTTATTATGAATGACTATCAATATTAATCGCAAATAGGGATGACAATGTGTTATGCATACCTTAGTAGTGGGGGCACCCAAACTAAAAGGTATGACATGGGTGGTTATGGGGTTCAAAATAAGGCCATGTTCTTTTGGACTTATTAGAACTTATTTTAAGTTCAGTTCAGTTCAACAACATTCAGTTCAGATCAGTTCAGTTCAGTTCAGTTCAGCAACATTCAGTTCAGTTCAATTCAGCAACATTCAGTTCAGTTCAGTTCAGTTCAGTTCAGCAACATTTAGTTCAATTTTCAGTAGCATTTAATTTAATTCATCTCAGTAATATTCAGTTCAGTTCAGTTCAATGCAGCGACGGTTCAGGTTAATCATCTTATTTTTTTTTAATCATCTTCTCATTTTATTAGCATTAGAATTAGCAAGTTAGAAACAAATTCAAAAATTCACTAATACCATCATCTCATTTTATTTTTTTAATCATCTTCTTCCATATGATCCATGATCTCATCATTTTGTTCAGTTTCATCATCATTATTGTCATCCTCCTTTCCCTGCAATACCCAAATTTGGTGTTCTATAGCATTCCGCACTGCAAGCATGACGTTTTTACGATCTGATAACAAGCTGAATCTTGTTACCCGGGCTTGACTCGTGGTCTAGACAGGCCCACAATATCAGGCATACCAGTGAGCCCATATTGTGCCTCCTAAATGAGGCCAAAAGAGGCGGATGGGCTCTAGAATGAGTAAGTAGTTTAAGTCCTTATCCAAGACATCTCCCGATTGGAATAGAAAGAGGAGTCTCGTTCCAAGTAGGAAACGGACTCTCCCAACGGGTATATAAACCCATCATACGGTACTATTAACTTAACTTTTTCACTTACTTGCAAGACACTTCTAAACAAGTAACTGACTTAGGCATCGGAGAATTACCCGGCGACATAGTCGTCGGTTCTGTTTTGTAGGTTACGAAGGAAGGAAGGTTGTACGGCGAATTCACACAATTATCAGTATTAAACATATCTGAACCTACCATTCCATTAACATTCAGACCATGATGTATAATCGGTATCTCAAACGTGTACAATCTTATTATTATTATATTTTTAATTTTTTTACTATAGTTATTATTATTATTTATTCGATTCAGTTTCAATATTTATTTTTCAGTTTTAGCAAAATTCAGTTCAGATCAGTTCAGTTCAGTAACATTCAGTTCAGTTCAGATTTTTTCAGTCCAAAAGAACGGGACCTAATATCCGTGACGTATACGAGAAGAGCATGAAATTAATCTTAGGATACTCGGTATCTGTTCCCGCAATAACAATATATTTATTTAAGGAAGAAAACTATACGGGTAACAAATTATGGGTACATATTACCTGCCAAATATGGCCTTTTTTTCACCTTTATGCACTTGAAGGCGAAAAAGAATCTCTAAAGTATTTGGGGTTGGCCCAATAAGCTTTAGTTGAAAATGCTGACTCCAAATTTAGTCTAGTCCAATTAGATATTAATTTAGATGGATTGACATGGATTCCCAACTTAACTAACCACCTACATAAAATGTTTCTTTAGGATTTTATGTTTTGAGCAAGTTGTGGTAAGAAATTTAGAGCAATCAGTCAATGAAAATTTGTTAGACTAGAAGCCTCTAATCCACTGTCTCATGGACTCTTCATTGCTATGATTTAAGATATAGAAGCTTATAGTATTATTATTTTAACACAGATTTTATGGTTAACACAAATTTCAATTATTAAAAAAAAAATTGAATTACGATAAAACTTTTATATAAGAATAACCTCATAATTATTATACAAATAGACCGATTCTAAGTGTTGAGAATCTTTGTTAAACTGATCTCTATATAAGAATAACTTCTCAATTGTTATACAAATAGTTTGGTTCAAAGTGTATTTTTATATAGAGATAGATACGAGAAAATTTGGAGGAGTTAAAAGAGTATAGGCCATACGAGTTGTTTGTTTAGAGGTATGAGATGTGAGAGATGAAGATGAAATGAGAGGGATGCGTCAATCTCATGTTTGTTTGTGAGATGGAAGAGAGGGTTGGGGATGGAAGCCCATCTCATCCCTTCAATTCCATCTTAGGTGGGGTGTTACAAGAGGTGGGGATGAGGAATAAGAAGGAAAAAGGATGAAAATGACACATTTTTTTAAAATTTCCTCCATATCCCCCATTTCACAACTCTTTTTATATTGATTTCCGTTACTCATCTCCCGTCTGGTCGCCATTACCCGTCCTCCATCCTCCGTCCGATCATTGTCCTCCATCCGGTCATCGTACTGATCACATTGTGTCGCTTTCCCAAATTGTAAATGAAGATAAAATTGCACAAAACTTTTATCCCCTCAATCTCATCCCGTGTACCAAACAAGAAACTACACATCTCTTAAACTTAATCTCACCTCCATCCTCTTTTTTTTATCTTACTCTAATCTTCTTCCATCTCATCCTTCTCGCGAAACGACCCTTTAGTATTGTGGTTAATTGGGCCATAATTTTATTTTATTTTGATGGATAATTGGGCCATAATTGATTAGAAGAAAAAGCTTGTTTGTGAAACGGCAGCGCATTTAGACTGTTTGGCTCATCTATCTCTCTCACAGACACAGGCACAGCAGCTCCGAAGCTTGAAGGAGCTGTAGAAGTAACATTACGAGGTTCTGCTTCTCTTCTTCTTCATCAACGGTAATGATTTCTGCATTTGTAACTTCTAACCCTAATTTTGTCCTCCAGATCTCATCAAGATCCACCAAGCTTAAACCCTGATCTGATCTGATTCCAAAATGGAGGTGGAAAATGCAGAGGAGACATCAATGGTGGCGGGCCTCGCTTCATCGTCTCAACAACCTTACGTCTCTGAGCTTCTCTCCTTCACTCTCGATCGCCTACACAAAGTATGATTTATATATTACTTCATTTTGCAAAATGAGGTTTCCCTTTTCATAATTCATTCATTTTTGTTTGTTGGAAGGAACCCGAGCTACTTCGAGTTGATGCCGAGAGGATTCAAAGGCAAATGCAGGAAGTTGCTGTTGCCAATTACCGTTCCTTCATTGCTGCTTCTGATGCCCTACTTGCTATTACAGATCAAGTTGAATCTATTGATAACCATCTTCAGTCTCTCGTAAACGAGATCCCTCACTTGACTTCTGGTTGCACCGACTTCGTTCAATCAGCTGAAGAAATATTGCAACAGAGGAAGATGAACCAAACACTTCTAGCTAATCATAGTACATTGCTTGATTTGCTTGAAATTCCTCAGCTTATGGACACGTACGTATGTGCCTTTTTCTATTTTTTTATATATATACTTACTCACAACTAGGATTTCTATTTCTAGTTTAGTGCCGAAACATCCTTTTGCTTGTTTCTTCAGGAGTCAATGACTAGTCGTGTAAATACTTCAAATTAGTTGATTAGGTTATCTTTTGTTTATACCTTATTCTCTGATTGTCATGCTATTTTGTTGTGATCTTCCTATTTATATCGTGCATTCACCTCTCTTGACGAGTTTGAACTATATGGAAAAGATGCAATCGGAAGTTAATTGTTGGTTTTGCGAAAATAATACTTCGTCAATTGCTTTTTGTGCCTGTGATATTTGTGCAAATACACCTAAAAGTTGCTGATCTGAGTGTTGCTTCTGTTTCTTAAATGTTGTAAATCTAAAGAAGAATTGGAATGAGATCATCAACTACCGGAATTGAGTAGTTTGTGGTTTAGTGCGTTATGTTCTGCCGAAACATTGTTTTCCTGTTTCTTCCGCATGTGAAGTTTCAGTAGTTGATTTTTCTCCTTGTTTTGTTGCTAATTGTGATTTGTTTTTAGTGTAAATACTTCAAAGTTGATTAGTTAGGCTATCTTTTGTTTATACCGTCTTCCTGTTTCTATTGTGCATTCACATCTTCTATGCTTCTTATGACTATGTTTTGTGTAGTAGACCTAAGAATTGCTTTTGAGTGTTGCTGCTGTTTCTAAGTTAACTTAAATGTCATTAAACTGAAAGAAGAATTGGAATGAGGTCATGAGATACCGGAATTCAGTAGTTTGTAGTTTAGTTCGTTCTGTTCTGCCGAAACATCGGTTGCCTGTTTCTTCAGCATGTGAAGCTTCAGTTATGAATGATCTTGCTCCTTGTTTTCCTGATAATCATGATTCGTTTTTATTGTAAATGCTTCAAGTTAGTTGATTAGGTTATCTTTTCTTTGTACCTTTCATTTTGTTCTGATCTTCCTATTTCTATTGTGCATCACCTCTTCTATTGCTTCTTATGACTGCGTTTTGTGTAGTAGACTTAAAACTTGCTTATCTGAGTGTTGCTGCGGTTTCTTAAATTTCATATATTGGAAGAAGAATTGGAGTGACATCATGAACTTCTGGAATTCAGTAGTTTGTAGTTTAATGCGTTCTGTTCTGCCAAAACATCGGTTGTCTGTTTCTTCAGCAAAAAGATGTTTCGGCAGAACAGAACGGATAAAGATATCTTAACGGTGAGTTAGGAAGCCTTGGCTAGTTTGAGGATTCAAAAATACTTATTGAAGTTCACCTTATAATCGATGATAATTAAAGAATACTTCATTCATTCTGTTTTAACTGCATTCATATATGCCATGGTATAAATACTTCAAACCTTCATTCATTAATATCCTTTCATAGGTGTGTGAGAAATGGAAATTATGATGAAGCTCTTGACTTGGAAGCGTTTGTTTCCAAACTCTCAACCATGCATCCCAAGTTAGTGATGTTTATACTTTTTCCTTTCATATGATATTGTCTTGTTATTGATTTTGTGAAAATGAGTTTAATGACCTTTTTCCTCCTCGAAGACTACCAGTCATCCAGACCTTGGCTGCAGAAGTTAGGCAGACCACCGAATCTCTTTTGTTTCAGCTTCTTCATAAATTAAGATCGAATATCCAGGTATTTTTGTTATACTATTTGAAGCTTACAAGTTAGATGCAATTTAGTTAAAACTTGTGTACCCAGGTTTGGATTTAATGTGCGCTATTTTTGTTTATGTCGCAGTTGCCTGAATGTCTCCGGATTATTGGATATTTGCGTCGGATAGGAGTATTTAGCGAGTATGAAATGCGTTTACAGGTAACTCTATATATGATTTTCTTACTTCTGTGCGTAATTGTATTTGTACACCTATGTTGCATGCAAACTCCTATCCTGTAGTGTTTCCTCGCTTCGACATCTCGGATAAATTTCGTTAACGGAAACTCACAGCATACGTCCCCGGGCACGTAAGTGTAAATATTGAAAATAGGAAACTCGTTTCTGGTTTAGGAAACTGTTTTCGCTAGCAAACTCAATTCAATTTCAGTGCGTTCTGTGATTTTAGGTAATTGAAACATTCTTTTTGCTTAAACTTTTAAATTGATGATAACCTATGAAGCACGACTCTTCCAGGACATTGGAGTGTCCTTGTCAGACACGCGGACACAGCAGGGGACACTTCGGGACACTTCTAGAAAGAAAAAAACCCAAATCTAACCATCTAAGAAACAAAAACTTCAGGACGCTTTCTTTCCTTGTTGCCAAGGATGAGATCCAATTCTTCTTTTCTGTTTTCTCTAATTGACAAAGCTTTCTCTTTCAATTCCAAACTGTTTCACTTAAGTTGCAATTGGTTTTGTTCGTCCCCTTCAATTTCAATCTAATATGTAACAAGAGGTGGGAGAGAATTATGCAGCCAGCTCACCCTCACTAACTCTGTTGACTACTCGTCCTAGCTCACATTTCACTCTTTGGGCTCTTTCTGCCCGTGATCTAGTTACTTTAGTAGCTCATAGTCTATCAATATTATATACATAGAAAAATATGTCGTGTCCCTGCTGAACCTGTGTCTCATAATTTATAAAAATGCTATTTCCCGTGTCCGCACCCGCCCCTGTGGCTGTGCTTCAGAGATGATAACTTATATCCTACAATTTCTAATTATTTCTATTTCCTGTCTGCTATTGTAATAATTTATACAGTACAAGTACAAGTTTATTACTATTGCACATTTAATATTTGTAAATATGTCCCTATATTTTTTTTATATATTTACACTTTTCTCCACGTTTCTGTTTCCTATGTTTTTTAGAAGTAGCGTTTCACAGTACCCATTTCATTTCCATATCCATTTCTGTTTCTGTATGCGTCTCAAGTACCCGTTTCATGTACAAATTTTTTGGGATGCTGAAAAGGACTTGCATATAGAATACCTGTTATCTTATGTTTATTTGAAGATAATGATCGGTACTGTATGATATCATTTTGTCTGTAACTGTACTCTTTATGTTGCGGGATGTTAAGATTGTATTTTAAATAAATCTGACCAGTATCATAGTTGTTATAAAGATATTTATTTGCATGCATTTGGCTGTGTGTGTGTTAGTGTCTGTTGAACGTTCAATGAGCATTAGATTGACTATATTTCTCTTCATCTTAGTTCCTCAAGTGTAGAGAGGCATGGCTTACTGGTATTCTGGAGGATCTAGATCAACGAAATGCTTATGAGTACTTGAAAGGGATGATAAATTGCCAGAGAATGCATCTTTTTGATGTTGTTAACCAATACCGAGCAATATTTGCTGATGATACTTCAGGAAGTGAAGAACATTATGATGGTGGGCTTCTTTTCAGTTGGGCTATGCATCAGGTTACTGCTCACCTTAAAACTCTTAAAGTCATGCTCCCAAAGATAACAGAGGGTGGGTCGCTGTCAAATATTCTGGACCAATGCATGGTAAGAATCTTAGCTTTTAAAATTAATTTTTGCATTCACGATTGACTCCTTTTCTTAAAGCTCTTAATATGAAGTGCATATGCAGTTCTCTCTCTGAATATAGGATAGGATCTCTTTAGAATGCTAGCATTTTGCATCATTTGGTTACTTGTGTTATACACTTCATTTTTCTTCTTTTTATGGGAAACTGAATAAAAGATTGTAGTTTGAATTTTTCTGCTAATGGAAGACATTTTCAGGACGACTGCTTGTCTTCAATTGTCTTGTTTCACGTTTAAGTTGTGGATGAATTTCCTATATCATATTCAATCTTAATTCCAGTCTCATCTTAACTGCTGACCAGATTGTGTATTTGGAGCATGAAAGAAATGTTGACAATGAAGCGACCTGCATTTAATTTGAGAATATCTGATATTTGGATGCAGTTACGACAACATTACTTTTTCTTATTGACAGTACTGTGCAATGGGACTTTGTTGGGTCGGTCTGGACTTTCGGGGCTTGCTTCCTTCACTTTTTGAAGAGTAAAGATAATACACCTTTAGTGTCTTCCCCCTTATCTTTCTGAAAATTTCACTTCTAATAAAGTTGAACTTGGTTATTTTCAGGGCTGTTCTGAATTTATTCTCAAAGAATATGAGCACAGCAGTTGAAAATTTTCAGGTACGTCGCAACTAATGATATTTAAGATTTTGTTTTGATGGTTGCTTCAAGTATTTTCTTGTTAAAATTAGTAATTTGCTTTCCTGTTGATTGTTAAATTCATAACGTGATGGTTTTATTCCAGTTAGTCCTGGATTCACATCGATGGGTTCCGCTGCCTGCAGTTGGCTTTCCTACTAATAGTTATAGTGAAGAAAATCAGGAGGATGTGACGCCGCCATCTTATCTCATGGAGCATCCTCCTCTTGCAGTATTTGTTAATGGTAAGTTTGAAGTATGTTTATCATGCCCATCTATCCTCTGATGTTGAACTTTCATTTTTGCTTGATTGGCTGCATGTCAAAATTGCATGACGAATGTTCCATTTTTACTTGAATAAGATGAGATCAGGTATTAAAGTTTCATAGTGCAAACAGGATCGCTCAAGTGTCAGTTTGTAAGACAAATATCAATTCAACGCCCAAAGATGATTTATATGGACTTAAATTTCTGTACATTTATTTGGCATGATTTTTGATTATGTCGACAGATTAGATGCTTAATTGTTTATGCATGGAAAATAACAATGTATAATTTCAAGGATTGTTCATATGTTTTGCTTTTAACTGATGCTTGATGGCGCTTTAGGTGTATCTGCTGCTATGAATGAATTACGTCCTTGTGCACCAATAAGTTTAAAGTTTGTGCTCGCTCAAGAATTAATTAAGGGCTTAAAGGCTGTATCTGACTCCCTATTAAGATACAATGCTACTCGGATGCTTAGAGAGAACGAATCTGGGCTTTTTCTCTCACTTTGCCGATCTTTTATAGAGGTTCCTTTTCTCATCACTTGGAAATTTTTTGTCTTGAAATTGCAAATTACATTTTTAGTGTGCTTTCAATCACTTTTGAGTTCATACATACTCTTGTTTGTAGGTTGCTTATCCACATTGTGCCACATGCTTTGGTCGCTGTTATCCTGGTGGAACTGGTCTGATTATGGATGCTAAGAATATATATGATGGAATTGGCAGCCTATTGGCAACCTCTTCCTTGAGAGAACTTCCGAAACCCCTCAATAAACCAGAAGAAGCTAACATAACAGTAAATGGGGATCTGCCTGTTGTTGAAAATGGTATTACTTCAGGAGAGCAAACACAGAACGTCAACGTAGACGAAAGGGAGCAAAAAATTCCCAGTTTACAAACTGATGACAAGCAAACTACTCAGTGAACCACCAGATTATGCTTGGACAAACATTCTGATAGCAGCCTGCCATTAGTTTTCTAGTTCTGGTTTTTTTTTTTTTTTGCTTATAGTGTATCTCTAGTACGTATCTTTCGTAGCCTTGCTTAATATCATTGTCAAATGAAGTTTACACTTGTTTTAATATAGATGAAGATATACAGGAGAGATTATACATAGAGGTACCAAAGGTATAATGGTGGTTGCTAGCCTTGTAATATTACGAACAATCCATAATTGTTTATTCCTTCATTCTCGTTGATGTAAAGATATAATTTTTTAACATATTGCAGATTTGCAGAATAAAGTTGTTTTTGGGCATGTAGCATATCATCTTCTCTTGGTATTTCAGGATATTTGATTGTTACATTATGCCAAGTATTGTAGAATTTCTGATAGCAGGCACCAAACGACTAAACACCACATTTTCCAGTTTCCCATATATGAAAATGCAAAGTTCTTTGAAATCAGAATCAATTCAATTCAATTTCTGAAATCAGTCAATTAACGATAATTGCATGTACAGAATCAATTCAATTCAAATTTTGAAATCAGTCAATGAACTTCATGTTTGGTCTTTTTTCCGTTCAAATTCAGAAAGCTTTTTGCCAGCTTTGCGATTGCAATAATTTCATCCTTATTTGTCTCCTTTAGAGCTCCACCATCAACCATATCAAATAGCCGATTCTCTTCCATTGAATGTAGAAAGTATGTAGCTAAGCTTCTCTCTTCTCTTGATACAATGATTGGTTTTTGCCTTGTTAAAATGCTCCACAAGAACTACTCCGAAGCTGTAAACATCACTCTTCTCCGTAAACTGGCTTGATTGGAAAGTATTCAGGATCCAGATATCCAAAAGTTCCTTATACTCTAGTTGTCACATGCGTTTCATCAATTGAAATTGATTTCGAGGTCCCAAAATCAGCAACTTGTGCTCTATACTTCTTATCCAAAAGTATATTCGAAGTCTTGATATCTCAATGATAGATAGGCATAGAAGCCGCTGAGTGCAAATAAGCTAAAGCCTCTGTCCCGATTTGCAAGCGGATTTTCCATGTGACTTGAAACTTCAGCTCATCTTCGGTATGTAAAAATTGGTATAGTGTCCCATTCGGGATGAACTCATAGAACAAAAGAGGAACTGTTTCGAGGCAGCCACCGGATAGCATAACAACATTTCTATGATTGATCTGTGATAAATTGATCAAGCTCGTCTTCATTGACAATTTTGGGTTTCTTAATAGCAACAACTCGTCCATCGGTCAACATTCCTTGGTAAACAGTCCCTTGACCTCCTTGACCGAGGTTTCTATCTTTCGAAGTCAATAACTTAGTTTGTTCAATTTGATATTCCGCAGAAGAAACTTGTTGCTCGAGTAACAAAACACCATTCCTTTTGAAAAATTTGTGTTTGAGCTTTTGTGCTCGTCGTGGCTTTACTGACTTGCACGATAACCACAAACCAATAAGCAATAACAGCAATCCAAAACCTGATGCAACACCTGCAATTTTAACTTGAAAACATGAGTTTGTTCTTTCTAATGTTTACTAATTGATGGAAAGAAAAACTTGAATTTGCATACTTATTATGACGATTTTGGTGTTGGGCTGCGAAAGGAAATGATCAGGGAAGCATGTTCGACATGAGCAGTTATAGCCTCCAGATGTATACAAGCAGTGCAGTCGACAGTAAAAAAGAGAAGTGGAATATTATCTCGACATACTCTGCATATGCAGACTTGATTAGTATTGGTATATTTCCAGCAAGAATTCTGATCGACAGTACAATTGATATTCGGAGCTTTACGTATATCACAAAAGGCTTGTTGATTCCCCATTCAAGCGAAACAGCAACATGATCCAAGCGGTTTAACTTATCATAACTGCCTAAGGTTGGCAGTTGTGTTCAAACCAATTCATTTCAACCATGAAAGCGGACTTGCAAGTACTGCTGCGATGTTCTTCGACATTGCTCAAAGGGTTTGGCATGTTGACTTCAAAAGCCTGGATATTCGGAGGAATCGAGGCCTCGCAGCAGTTGATTCTGTTGCAACCGCTTATATTGTTATAGGCTCCATGAGGACAAAACGAGAGGCAGGCACCAATTATCGTGTGGCTGCCTACGAGCATAGCATAATTGTTGCATCCAACGGCGAACCTGTTAAACATTTGAAAATACAGAAGGGGTGCCTAATAGAGATATTGCTGTGCTATTAAATTTAGACCAAATTTATCAGTAGCTTTCTTCTTTAATTTCCTGTCCTTGTCAAACAGTTTTTTACTCTTTATATTTAAACCACTGATGATGTTAGTTTTTTTATTAAGCTTAGTGTTTTGGTCCAAATTGTAGTGGGATTAAAATCTTTCTTTACGAGAGAATAGGATTAAAGTATTCCTTTTCAGAATGTTAGTATTTAAACCATATAGTATGATTCGGTAAAACTTGATCCATACAATATCCTAATTTATTATATTAAGCCACGTTTTGGATACGACATGAGAGTTGGTTCAATCGGATGGTTGTACAATAGTAATTATGAATTTGAAGCATTTTTGTCCTTTAAGTCTTACACAACCATTCCATTGAGAGTCTAACCGCAAAGAAAACAACTAGATCACTCATATATACGAAATTAAAAGACAAAATTTGTTGCACATTCAAATTAGCTGAAAAATATAACAACAGCACATATTCAACATATATGAGAAATCAATTCTGAGTTACAATCCAATACTTCATTTTCTAATTTTGAGGCTGTATTAGAAAGGATACATGTGGTAAATGAGTTACTTAATTAAAATGTAGAGCCTAATTAATTAGTAGTTAATTAACTTAGGCAAGGAACATCGGGTTGGACATAAGTAGAAGAACCATTGACATTTTTGCAATAAGCACAGGGCTTAGATTTCAATGACGGTGATGGAATTATGTTAACGTTTTCCATAATGATATTATTGCATCCAATTTCGCAACAATTTAAATTAATTGCATCTTCATCTGTTGTGCTTCCATGAAAATTTCTGTATGTAACATCACTCACTATCACTGCATTTGTCTGCAAAATAATTTGTAGATTAATTCATACATTTCATTTAAGGATCAAAATTTAGCAAAAATTTACCATGTTGAACTAAAATATTGGATTAAAATTTATGAAATGAAGAGAAGTGTAGTATAATTTACCCCATTTTGGCAATTATGTCCACCGTTGCAATAATATTGATCAATGATGATAGGGTTTTGAGTATCTATTAATTTGATATTCTCGTAAGTAATACTTTTTGCAAATCCTAATCCACCCTGAAAATAACATATAATTTTATAATTACGAATAAGAAAATTGATAAGTCATTTTTAATTAAAAATGTTCCTTAGTAATTAATAATTAATTAAGTACTCTAAAAAAGTTAATTAATTAAAATGAAATACTTAAATAATTAAGGTATACATACCTGCCATGTCTTGATTCTTGCTCCATTTTCAGTTCCATTAAAAGTACAATATTGGACTTTAATATCTTCTACCGTATCATTTACTCCATTCTTTCCTAGACTTCCCACACTACAACGTAATGTACATGTATTTTAGTCACGCTTATTTCGTAAATAACACTTATCATATGACTTTACTCAATTACAACTAAATTAAAATCTTAGGATGGAAATCAAAATCATTTTAAAGTTTGTATTTAATTAAACTAAATTTAAGGATGATCGAGCAAATTAGTCACTAACAATTATGTTCATTTAAGTAGTTAGTAGATTCAATTTACTTACGCTAGAAAACTAGAGTTTAAATGCTAGTGCACACGGAATATTTTACATATACATTTTTCTTAGAATAAAAACCTTCAAGTAAAATTTTCACCAACAGAAAGTATATATGAGATTGAGCGTTCTCTAATTGCCCTTAAAACTATATTGAGCTCGAGTATGAAGCTTCAATTTTTGGTCAAATCTACCCAACCATGATTTGACCAAAAATTCCATTTGCACTCATGCACATTACAACATTCATGTCACCAAATCCATCATTGAACATATTCACTGAACATAGTTGTACTTGAAATAGAAAAAAAAAAAACTTAATTGTAAAAAACTAATCATTTTCAAATTTGCTCTAATTTGAAAAGTGTAAATTAATTAAATTTCCATACAAACCTGATGCCATGACCTGGACCACAATTCACATCGGTGACTGAAATATGGTAGGATTGACCATTGATAGCGACACAATCATCACCTATTCAATTTATAATAAAATTTCTTTATATACATGTGTATTAATCCATTAATTAATTAAAAAATCACAACTTTAAAACTCTTTACTAATTTTGCACAAAAAATAACCTGTTCCGATGTTTGAGGTGTTAATATTAACGTAAGTTGATCGAGAGATGTCGATTCCGTCGGTATTTGGACTATCCGCAGGTGCTCGTATTTGAAGATTAGAGATAGAAACAATGTTGCACTTACTAATTGATATATGATTTTTTGGACTGTTAATGTGGGTAAGACCGGTTAGGTGAAGATTGTCGCAATTGGTGAAACGTAGAGCCTGAAAATTAATGAAACTATATATATAAGTGACCTTAATGAGCTTTTGTTTAAGACTGTTTAGGCTTATTAATAGATGAATCCGTATTGGGCTGCAAAAATCGAATGTCAGATCCAACCCAACAAAATAAAATTTTTCTTTTTTTTTTGATAGACAACATAATAAAAATTTAAATCATACTTAAAGTTAAATATTCAATAAATAAAAAATATAAATTAATAGATAATATTAAAATGACAGGCCAACATTTTTAGCAATAGAAAGTATAAATGATTTTCTCCAATAGTTTTAATAATAAAATTGATGTTTTTTAGAGAAAAAAGAAAGAAATAATTATTTTACTTTACAATAAAAGTGAGAACATCTTACCGTGGGTGCATTTCGGTTTGCATAAATCCCCTGAAATATAACAAATGAAACAAATGATAGATATTAGAGTTCAATAATATTGCCCACATTGCACCTTCACAAAATAAAATGAAATCGTATAGCTCAAATTTGTACGAGCAATTGTTTTTAGTAAATTATGAAATTAAAATCAATTTTTTATCATAAAATAAACATCATTTTGTTTAGCTGTTCAACTATTCTGTTGCTGTAAAATAAAAGTTAAAATTGAACTGATTTATCAAAATTGAAAATCCTTTAAAAATTGGTACTCAGTAAAAGATTGATAATAATGATAACAAAATTAATAATATTAGTGTTTTTGAAAAATATTATTTCTAAATAAATAAATAATATATAAAGAGGCAAATGTAATATTTATTGCAAATTTACATTTTGCTTTCTTTATTGTACCAAAGATATCCTTTGTTGGATTTTTTTCTTTCATTTTATTAAATAAGAGTTTGAATTCCTTTTGTTAGACTTGTTTTGCCTCAAAACCTTATATAGTTTGGGTCACTTTGTCCACCTGAACGACTCATCAGTTTGTATAACTTCAGCTTTTTATGTGTGTTTTAAATTAGTACTTACTCCAAAACTAATTAAACTTGGTTGACTAAGCTTATGCAATCTGATTTTGGTTTAGTTATTTTATATAAATTTTAAGTAGAGTTCGAGTCAGGTTAGGGTTCGAACTCTCGACTTTAATATGATCAGATTTTTATAATATAACGACTATATACACAATCTACTAGAAAACGTAGGAAAGTGTGTTAAATTGAGGAATTAGCATTAATGATTACATTTGCCAAATAATGGAGTTTTTTATTGGTCCACCATACAGAACCTTGGCCGTCGATGACTCCTGATCCAACGATGGAGAGATTATCAATATTTGAGAAAGAAATCCAACTGTCTGATGGACATTCTTTCCAGCTTTCTATAGTTGCGGGTGCAACTATTTTCCCCAGCACCTGCCCTCACAAAAACACAACTAATTTACGTAAATTATGAATATTATATAAATATATATTTAACCACTCTGTTCTTTATGACCGAACCGAATACTATTAAACTGAACTGAACTGAATTGAAGTGCATTTACTAAAAGAAAATTACTGAACTGAATTGAACTAAATACTACTGAATTGACATAAATTACTAATAAAGAACATAGTCTAAGGCTATAAGATTGAGGTCCAAGTCCTTAAGACCCACTTCTAATTTTTCACCTTTGTTTGATTATATAAAGCGCCCATCATTCGGACACCACGATTGAACCATTGATATTTCTCTCAAGACAAACATTGAGGACTACCAAGATACATCTTGAGTGACGGACCTCATCTTGGACAATGAATTAATACTATAGCTCCAAGTTATTATCTGTGTACAGCTTTCATGATTCTCGCCTATAAATCCCTCCAATATTGGTACAATTATAAAATGTTAATACTCTCTCTCTCACTAACTTGATCGTCGAAAATATTGTTAGGATCTAGCTCACTCATAGAATAAAATTGACGCTCCAATCCAATAACTCAAAGAACCCGTTTGTATATCCACATTATCTATTATTTTAAAAAATTTATAAATCTTTAAGTCCAATTTAGAGATTGAATAGTTTAGTCGAGTTTGAAAAATGTTTTAAACATTGTGATTTAGAATTTAAATCTCAAAGCTTTTTCAGATTCAAACTGGGTAAATTGCAAGATGACAAGAAGGTCTATTAGAGGTTATTGTATTTTCTTAGGTAATTCATTCATATATTGGAAATCAAAGAAACAAAACACAGTTAGTAGGTCATCGAGGCTGAATTCCGTGCAATAGCAACTACAACATGTAAATTGCAACGGCTAGTTTATTTGTTAAAGGATCTAAAAGTTAACCTAGATACTCAAATCCTTATATGTATTATGACAATGTATCTGCTATATATGTACATAGCAAAAAACACAACATTTCATGAAAAAATGAAACAAGTGGATTTGGATTGCTATTTTATTCGAGAGAAGTTGCAACAACAGTTGATCCGATTGCTTCAATTCATGTAATTCCGCAATTATCAATTTATCAAAGATCTATTATCATTATAGGTTGTTTTGAAGTTGGCTGGAAATTATAGAAGACTTCTATCCTAATAAATATCAAACTTCAGAAATTATATGTGAGACTTTGTACGAGAGATTTTAGTATACTTCTGGAGCACGATGACGTGGTACTCCAAACTAATTAATAGTTGACATATGCTATATCAACCAATAAGATTTTGACAACGTGTAATTAATCAAAAATTTATTTTTTAGTTAATAATTTATATAAAATTCTAAACCATAGACCCTAAAAGCTAAACTCTAGACCCTAAATCATCGACCCTGGATACTAACATATGTGACGTGACATTGAATTATTAATTCAGAATACCACGTCATCTGTACTATTTTTTAATATGGCTAAAATTAAGGGAACTTCTAATGAGCGGACATATCTACCCCAGCCCAGAGTCATTGTCCTCTTTTGCCAACTATTGCATAATTGTTAATTTGGGCTCAACATATCATTAAATTATATTTGTGGTCCTCATCAAAATCAGACCTAATTGGTACACATTTATTAAAGAAAAAACAAAAAACTAATAAATGAAAAGGTCATAAGCAGTTCCAAAATGAAGTTTCTTTGTTTCAGAAATGTCACAAAAATGCATCTCCGTAACAATGTATATTTAGCTACAAGATTCACCAGTTCCAGAATACTAACAAGTGCATATTAAGTTACTATAAGGGATGTACTTTCTAGTTTTGTGGAATTGAGAAAACGGAATCCAAAAAAATTCGGACCATTTCTCGATTTATGCGTGTCATCCTTGCGCAAGGGCCATGCTAATCTTCTTTGTATCGTTCCAATTTTATCGGATGTCCCCTGAGGAGCTCACAACGGCGATGTGGATTTTTTAAATAGTCATTCGTTAAATCTGGATGCAAAGGTTGTGGTTCGAGCTTTCCAATCTTCTTCCCCAGATTACTCGGAGTTCGGGGTACTGATTGAGTCGTGTCGGCATTTAATTGCCCAATGTAGTGATGTGTTTATTGTTTTTAATTATAGGTCAGCCAACCAAGTTGCTCACTCTTTAGCTAGTGACGGTTTGAATTTGGCTACGCCTTTGTCTTGGTGGGATGAGCCTGCTTTTCTAAGCGCTCTTCTCGTTCTTGATGTTTCGATGCTTCATCTATAAAATCTTTCGTTACTTGGTTCAAAAGAAAAATATTGAAATCAAGTTGATTTAAGTGATTTAAATTTAACTTTTGTCGATGCTGGCGGAGTTAGGGTTTGATAAAATTAGTTTGATAGATTAATCAGAATCATAATCTCATTGTAGAGATCAAAATGGGCAGCATAGGAGAAAAAAAGGTTACAGAAGTAACTTTATCAGGTTTGCTTGTTCCTCAATCAATCTATCTATATATGTGTGTTTTGTAATTATGATTGCAAAAACTGAACTGAGTTTATTATTCTTCATTGTTATCTGGCAGCTCGGTGTAACAGATTGACTAAAGGACTTGGGTGGTTAAAAGACGGAGATATTGAAGCTTTTTTAAAGCTTCAAGATACTAAATATCTTGGCAAATTCCAGTTTGGAGATGTTTATATGGGAACTTATGACTCCAGAGACGTCGTTGTCAAGATCTTTGAAACACAAGACCTTCCCGGGGAAAACGATGTCAGCTTCTTCCATTTTCTATCGTTTTTTAACTATATTTTCTGTTCAATTTCTAAGATGCTTCTTTTTATTAACAGGATGCAGAGGAATTCTTCTGGAGAAAAGGAACATGGGAAACCCTAGGCAGATTGGAAGTGAGCTTCTTCCATTAGTTTTTTTCTTTTTTCCTATTTATTTTGTGCTAAAGTCGTGCTTCACTTGATTAATAGGATGAAATCGTCTTACATTATTACTTCGGATGGTATGAGTTCCATCCGAGTTTGGCCAAGTTGCAGTACCACTGTCGTGGCCCTAAAATCTTCGCTGCCATTTATCATGTTCCATCACTGGCTATTGACACTCTACATAATCTCATTGAAAAAGGTTTACGTTTGTGTCAATCTCATTATATGTATTCATATTGATTATCTTACCTTTACACGATTTTGCTGAAATCCATTACATAATTGGAGTTTAATTTCTATTTCGAATCGTCACGATCTCTCTAAATAATTTTAATAATATGTTGACGCGTAGTTTCTAAATGTGGTATACATTTGTAAGCTTTTTTCGGAGGTGAAAGAAAATTGCAAAGTTAACATCATTGTTTTGTCTTTGTTTGCTAGGTCAATCCTTTTTCTTGTACGGCTACTTTTATGCTAATTTCCCGTTTATCTCACTTTGTAATTGCTTTAGTACACTCGCTGAAACTATAAATGTTTTGAATAAACTCTCCTTGAATTTTTTTTTGGAGTTGGATAGTTATCAGAAAGACTAAACTCGTCCTTTCCAATTTTTAGATGATTTTGCATGGCGCAACAGGATCAAGGTTGCTTTTGGGTTAGCTTCTTTGCTCCGATATATGCATACTCCGCATCCTAAATGTCCAAGTGATATGCCATATCTGATTCGCAATATAGATGCAGCTCATATTTTGGTTGATCGGGTTGGTCTTTTGCTTTTGATGTGGTTTAACTTCAGTAGTTTGATATTTTACTTCTCTATGTATATGAATGCATATGTATTCTATTCCACTTGTTAGGATCACGAGGCACTACTATTTGACTTAAGTATGATATCGGGTGGCATTCTTACGGATAAAAGAGATCTTCTGAATCAGAAAATACATGGCTGTTCTGGATACAGTGATCCAATTTATGCTCGACCAGGTATTTTACTATCATATCTACCCTTTGTTTGTCTGAAGGCTCTTAACTACCTTTATATACTGAAAATATCACTTTCTTGATTTTTAATGTAGGTTGTGTTAAGTAGCTTAAATACAAAATAGAAACAAGTATATCTAGGCATATTCTTTTGCCCAAGGTCCTTTATGTTTTTCATCTAATCTAGTTATGATCATGCTAATGTAATCTTTATGAACTGTGTACATCTAATTTCAACTTTTGGAACCTCTCACTGAACAAGTTAATTTGAACATGTGCAGGTAAATGGTCGGATACATGTGATGTTTTTTCTTATGGTGCTGTGCTTTTGTCTTTAATAAGCAAAAGTGTCTACAAAGAAGGCATTGCCAGTGAGCGGCCTGTTTATCTACAGGCTTGGGATAAGCACAAATTATATGAAACAGTATCTCCTGGTGTTAATAAGTTTTCACTGGTGGACGATAGCCTAAAGTCCGAACAAGATTTTGATTTCAAAGATGCAGTTGCAATTACCAATATAGCCATGAAGTGTGTTAACCCTAAGCCTCAGAAACGGCCAACAATGAACGAAGTTGTTTGGCATATGCAGAAATTGTGTATTGTTCAACAAAATGCGGATACTTGGGAATGTTGCCGAATGCTTGATGGGGTTAACGAGATCTTTCTTACAGAGTACATTTCGAAGGACAGACGAGGTACTTCGGATATTTCCAAAACAAAACAAAAAAATTCGGGACCTATGAAAAATTTACAATTTTGTCAATGCCCTTAATTGTATCATGCTAAGTTTAAAGGTTCATCTTTTCTTGTAAATAATGTTGTTTGTGGCTCTATTGGACAGTGAAATGGCAAGCTTCGATATCGGATGAGGACTTATCGCATAAGAATCAGAAGCCCAACCTTAAAGACTTAGATCAAAGCTCAGCAAGTAAGCATATACTGTTCATGCAAAAACATGTAGTTTCTTTAAAATATTCTACTGTTTGATAATATGCCATGGACGCCAATATTTTGATCTAGAATTGAAGTTATAGGTTATGGTGTTTCCAGCTCCCCAACAAAGCCTGGAAATTTAACCAAAAATGTGCATTTTTTTTAGTGCTTTTCGTTAACTCCTTGGATGATTTCTCTAGTATTTGCATTCTGGTTCATCAACTCTTTAACATCGTATGCAATTTAATTTGGTTCAATTCGCTAGATGTATGTTGATAGAGTGGTAGGGTATTCAACTTGTTTCTGGAAAAAAAAGTATATATATTAAGAGCTGTGTCATTTCTAATTTATGCTCGTGATCCTGCTTTCTGTTATAGGTTCTAAATCTTCAATTGGAGAAGATAATGTGATTAAAGTTTTCCGTTATAAAGAGTTGATTATGGCGACTGGTGGATTTAGCAACAAGAATCTCATTGGGAGTTTCCAATTTGGAAAAATGTTTCGCGGGGAGACAAAAGAAAATGAAAAAGTGACAGTGAAGATATGGGAAACCATTAGAGACGCCCAATTAAGGGTATACTGCCAAACTATAATAGTAACTATTGCGGTTTTTTGACCTTTTCCTTTAATACAAATTGCTTGGTCCACATTGGGTTTCTATTCAGGATGAAATTTCTTTACTTCAACATCCTAAGCTGTTAAGTCATCGAAACGTGGTGAAGATGATTGGATATTGCTTCGAGGAAGGAAAACTTGGTGGTGTTTATGCTTTGGATCCACTGGATAGTCTACATAATCTTGCATCCAAAGGTATTGCTCATTATTGTTATGGTTTTGCCATGCTGCTATCTATATTTTTATATTGTAGACTTCAGGTGCTTATAGTTTATAATGCTAAAGCCATGATTACTATTTTATTATCCCTATCAAATCGGGTCAATAGCATAGTTAAATCGTATACACAATATTTCCGCCCTGAGTTACTGGCAGAAAATATATTCTCTGTATTGCTTCCATAGCTTCTTAAAGATTTGTCTTTCATGCCTACAGATGACTTCAGTTGGCCTCTGAGAATGAAAGTTATTTACGAACTTGCCAAGCTGCTTGAGTTTCTCCATGCTCCTAATCCACCATATGCTCCCTATAGAGTTGACAACATTGATACTGCGCATATAATACTTGACAAGGTCCGTATATGTTTGTTGTGTTCTTGTTACTTCTTTGATTATAATCTCTTAATATTTTTAATGTATTGAAAAACTTTAATTCATGTAGGAATACAGCCCAAAATTGCTTGATTTTGGGATGACTGTTGGTGGAATCATCCTTAGCTTGCGGGAAGAAAGAACCAAGAAAGTCCGGGAAAGCCATAGTTACGCTTGGGATTCAAGACAAGGTATGGATCCAAATAGTATAAAGATTTTTAGATTCTTGATCGGCCAACCTTAGCTCACTAGTTTTGCACTAATTACATGCTTAGGTATAGTTGAGCTTGAATGTTAATATGCACCTAGAATTTGTGAAAACTACTTTGGAACCCAAAATTATGTTTTGGAATCACGCATACTTGAACTAAACTTGAATTTCGTTTTTCTGTTTATTGATGAGTTAGTTACATGCACTAAATTAGACCATTGAGCAAGTTTAGAAAATTTACAAGTTCTCTAAGTTCATGGCACAGATTCTTTCTATGAAGCTCGGGATATTTTTGCATTTGGTTGCATAATCTTGTGCTTGTTACACAAAAGGGTTCCGATACCGGATTTGGATGTGGATGATACATTCTATCCCCACCATGATGCGAGAATAGCTCGAGATAAACATATATATCGTGCGAAAAGGAAGCACTCAGCACGCGTGAAAAGGAAGCACTCAGCACGTGTGAAAAGGAAGGAAAGAGAAAATTCATACAGGTTTTCATTTGTGCATAAAAGCCTAGAAAAAGAAGTCGATGAGAATGATGGGATTGAAGTTACCAATTTAGCGATGGAGTGCGTAGATGCTTATCGTCCTTCAATGGAGGAGGTTGTCACGAGATTGGGAAATCTACATGTTATTAAAAAAATGGGCATCCAGAAATTATATGAGGTGCAATGTTGAGCTCTATTTCAGTTATGTATGCAAACTAGTGTTAATTCCAATAACAACTACAAACAATTGAATTGCTCAAGCATCAGACTAGTAATATAATTAATATGGATTTTTTTTGAAAGGAAATGTGCCCTTGGTTTTTGCTAAATTTTGCTAGGTAAAACCTTTTTGTTTGTTATGTGTTCCTAATTCTCTTGCTTAAATGTATGGTTATAAAGATAAAAGACCATTAAAATATAATTTAAATTGAGGGACTAATAAATGAAAAGATCATAAGCAGTTCCAGAATGAAGTTTCATTGTTTCAAAAATGTCACAAAAATTCATCTCCGTAATAATGTATATTTAGCTACAAGATTCACCAGTTCCAGAATACTAACAAGTGGAGATTAAGCTACTATAAGGGCTCTACTTTCTAGTTTTGTGGAATTGGGAAAACGGAATCCGAAAAAATTTGGACCATTTCTCGATTTATGCGTGTCATCCTTGCGCAGGGGCCATGCTAATCTTCTCTGTATCGTTCCAATTTTATCGGATGTCCCCGAAGGGACAAGCTATACTTGTTATCTCGCTCCTCTTAAAGATTAGCTGAGGAGCTCACGGTGGCAATGTGGGATGGGAATGTGGATTGTTGGGCTTCTTAAGGCCTTTTTTTTATATCTGAAAGCCCAATATCTGGAGATCTGAATGTTTATTATTTTGGGCCCTACGGATCTGAATGTATAGCATAAAGTTATTGTGACATATACTGAGCCTCTAATAATATGTTGAAAGCATTTTTTATTTTTTTTATGTACATTTTTATTTGTTATTCTGACATATATCTATATTTATATATATATATATATATATATATATATATAATTCAATTATATTTTTTTATAACATATAATTATATATGCATTCCTCATCTGCATCAGTATAACTGCTATATTTTTAATAAGTTTATTTTCATATTAAATGAAAAAAAAAACATAAAGAAATAAGTGATTATCTTTAACCGGTTTTCAACAATAAATCTCAACATAATTAAAAACTACAATTTAAAATTACATTAAAAATGTTCGGTTACACATTTGTAATACCATATATACTACAAAGTATTGTACATTGGAATAAGCAAAGCCATAGAAGTTGTCTCAACAAATTTCTCAAATCATAACGTTAAGTACATTGTATCGAAAAAGTTTGAATCTGCATCTTCGGTATCATAATATCAAGTAACAGTAAATACACAAAAATACACAAAACCTTAGAAGTCGCCCCAACAAATGTACCGCTATGTTATATACATCAAAAAATGTGCATATGACGAAGATATACATATTTCAAAAGAAAAACCAAATATTACTATTGGTGCCGGAAAAGAATACGTTACTTTCCATCACCAATAATAATCTTTGGTTGTCTTTTGAAACATGTACATTTTCGTTATATGCACCTTGCTTGATGTATATAATGTAACGGAATATTTGTTGGAGCTACTTCTATAGCTTTGTTTATTTCAGAGTATAATTACCTTCTACATACTATAGTAACTAGCAATTTAAATAACAAAACAGGCCAATCAATTCAAGAATCTACTACTCTCAGAATTGATGGTAGGGGATTTCTAGCCATCAATTTTACCATGAATGTAATATTTATGGTAAAATAGAGTTTATACTCGTAGATGGGCCTGCTATTTTTCAAAATTGTCGAATATTAGCTAGACAATCTTCAATAATTAGAACAAAAGAATACTATAACGGGTAATGGTTGTTTCGAAAAGAAGTCATCATAAGGCTTTTCTTTCCATCGGTGTAACATCACGGGTGATAATGATCTATTTGGAAATCTCGTCTCACATTCATGAATTTCGAGATCCGCCACTGATCTTAGCAAAGGCATGCCCTTTTCCTGATAAATCTCAATACATAACCCCAAGGCTTTGAAATGGAATAAGCAATATCAACCTGATTAAATAAAAGAAAATTAATTAAGGTCAGATATATACACAATCTTATACTAAATTAAATTAATGAAGAAGAAAGTGAAATACCTTAAAATTGAGAGGTTCCAAGAAAACTCATATATGATGTGTTTTTCACTACTATTGTATGGTGTTTTTAGGCTATAGTGTTTGATTAGAATTAACAGAGCGGCTATTTTGAAAGGAAAATCAGCTAACATTTTTGAGTTACGGGTGAATAATTAAACAAACCAGATCCATGGGAAAAAAAAGTTGGAAGGATAGGAGAAGAAGAAGAAGCTCTAGTGATGTAGAGAGAGTAAGGTGTGCAGGAAATTGGAGATGAAAGCAGCTTTTTATAGCCAGAAGATGACTAAAATTAAGGTTTAATTAATAATGTTTAGAAACTATATGTAAGATTTTGAAGATAAAATACTAAATAAAAAAAATATGACATAAATTAAAGGACCATAGTTGTAATTTTTTAATGAGTCAGATCTAATGATTATTAGTCTCTGACTTTTGTTAAAATTCACTGTTTGGTCTTTATATTTTGAAAAACTCAATACAAGGTACTTATATTTCTTTATAATTAACTATTTGGTCCGTATATCGATCTTTTTAGATCTGTAACTTTTATATTTCAGCAAAGACAGATAGACAGAACATAACAGAATCATAAGGTCATTTTTTGTATTGCAGTATGAATATCTCGAAAGTTAAAATATATTCTGTTTAAAATCTAAAAGATTGACAAAAATGACTAAAAAGTTAATTATGATAAAAGATGAAAACCTTGTAGTAAGTTTTTCAAATTATAAGAATCAGTGAATTTTGACAAAAGTTAGAAACTAATAAGTCACATTTGCTAATTTTGGCTCAACATATCATTAAATTATGTTTGTGGTCCTCATCACAATCACACCTAATTGGTCTTAGATTGAATTTAATGATATGATATGGTGGTAAGTGATAGAGTAGGTAAATCACATTCAAAACCGGACATGCAAGTTTTTCAACTTTAGAGTTACCAAAAATAAAAGCCTTTAAGCCATCGGTCACTGTAACAATAGGTAACTTTACATTATGCATTTTTAATTCTTAAACAATTTGATTCCAAAATTGATTAGATGTTTAGTTAGATAACATAGTTTTGAGAGATAAAATTTCAAAACCAATTAGTTAGAAGATAAAAGTTTGATAGTTTCATGAAAGAAAATGATCGAATGGCCTTAATTCTTAAACTTTTCATTTGAGATCGTTATTAGTTACTTTAAGATTGTTTGCCTTCATAAAAAGAAACTTTTACATTAATCGATATCGTTGCCGCTCAGTTAAGCGCTTAAAATCAAGCATCTAATTTAAATAGACTTGAGTAATTGGTAGCTTACGTGCTTAAAATTTGATTTATCTCCAAATAGTGCCTCGTCTAATCTTCGTTTAGTCCTTAAAGGAACTCGGCCACCCGACTCGAGCCTAACGTCTTTAACTACATTAATCGATATGGAACTTTGAAACTTTAATGCGTGAATTTGAAGATAAATGATCTCTAATATAACTCAAATTGAGAGACAATAAATGTAATTGACCTCCAAATGAATGGAGATATCTACCCAGCCTAAATTTCAACATGTCCTCTTTAATTTTGCCAGCTCAATCTGTATTACAATGCTAATTTGGGCTCAGCATATAATTCGATTATACAAGTGGTCCTCATCAAGATCAGACGAAGTAGTGTAAATTTATATAAAAGGATATTTTCATATAAAATAAACATATATAGAAAGTGAAAAGTCCTTATTTTTTTTTTTGGCATCGAAAAGTCCTTATCTTTAATTGATCTTTTAAAGAAGTAATTGCTCAAATTTTTTGTCTACCAACTCCAATTTTCTCATCTAAATTTTGGTTGATTTTCGTAGATTTTAACTGATTTTATTTTATTGTTTTTGTAATTCAGGAAAATGGAAATTCTATCAGAAAACTCCTTAACCACAAGATGTAACCCATTTACACAAGATCTCCTTGTTACATTTTTCGAACCTAAAATATTCTTTGAATATTTTTGTAGTTTTTTGACAAGAATTCTTGAATATTTTCCAATAATACCATAATGTGTAAAATTTAAGGAGAACAGATCCACGAATTATGTTTTGCAACTATGTTTTATAACAGTAGATTCAAACTCACAACCGCCACTTTTTTGGAGTGTAGTAACCAACCATGAGCTATTGTTTCATTTAGGTTTCTTCCTCTTGCATGACAAATAATTACTCCTCCAAAAGTGAAGATAAACAGAAACTAACTAGTGTTTTGTCCACACGGTTTAAGATATCATTAATTATTTCATGCAAAATACTGATTGACACTCTATCTAATTTCTCTTATTTTATTTATTTTTTTAAAACTATATAAACATAGAAGCATAATTGATAAAACCATGACTCTTGTTACCAAAATTAAAAAAAAATGTTTGTGAAAACATTTACTACCCAAAAACGACTAACATATAGAAACGAACGACTAACATATAGAAACGGAGAGAGTAATAATATGCAAATATTTTCTGTAGGGGATATTCCATGGTCACTTTGTTTTTCACAAAGTAACCATTACTTTATTTTATCAACCATTGGATCATGGGTTAAAAACTAATCTAATGGTGAAAATGACAAAGTATAGACAAAGTAATGGAAAAACAAAGTTACCATGGCCTACACCTTTCTGTAGTTATTGTTTAGTTAAATTTCAAATTAATATTTGTTGACTTTTTTTTTACCAATTTGTTAATATTTCCTAATTAATTCAAACTGTAATAAGGTACCCAAATAAGTTTCACCTGTTTTTAATAAACGTATCCGAAGAGACCTAACGTTATGAATGATGTCCCCACAATGTTGAAGTTACTCGCCCATAATATGAAATTTTTCAAAACCGCTGAGAACATGCAACTTCAGAACCCAGATTTCAATGCTATTATATGGATTCAACCCCAAAAACTTCAAACCCACATATCATATAAAGCAAAGCAAGACCCCCAATGCCAATTTTCAATAGCAGACCACACAGCCTCTTGTAATAAAGGAATATGAAACAATGATACGGTGTAGTACCAATGTTAATTTTTTAGACATACCTTAATCATATACCTATCACAACAAGATTACAATGGAGGACAACAAAAATTTCCATCAGTCATAGCACACAACTCATGATATTAAGCCACTATCAAATTCAAAGTCATTTGTAAATCTGAAATACTTCTATAACAAAAATTCAAGCTAGCATTTAATCAATCTACTAAATCCCTATGAGCAGGGTCGCCACGATTTCAGTCTAAACTTGAGGCACTATAAATCCATCAAGTGTACAGTCTGCCTCCTCATACATGATTGGAAAAATACATATCAAAAAGCCTTCGTCTTCAAGACCTTCATGTTTCCGACCTTCCAGATTCCAACAGAATACACCTAAGATGGCACTGCAGTATATGACAGAAAAACATCAACACAGGCCCAACTATAATGATAATGATTGCACCCAGTACATTACAAGCTCTTCCAGCAAAACCAAACAACAATAGCATGTTTGGAACCGAAATAAGAATGAATAATTTGAACATACTACAGAATACTAATCACATTTTATAATTACATCTTTCAACCATAATAATACTAATAACATCATTTTGATAGTGATGCAAAACACACAAAATATTGCATAGTCCTTTTGCTAAAATACAAACTCCGTCCCAAATCGATATCCAACTAATGCCGGTTCTGCTTATCCAATAACACGTTTTTCTCAAATTTTAATTCAGTGTCAAATAGTCTAAAATATGTATTTGAAACTATTTGACACCAGTATAAATTAAAAATAGAAAACGCCTGTGTTATTGGGCAAACAAATCTAGCTGAACTACACCCCAAGGATTTCCATTCACATAATTCTGATTAGAAAACAAAGAGCAACAAGAACAGACACCACACAGCAAAATAGAGGCAAACACATAGTATTCTGGATTAAAAAAAATACTTAATTTCAAGACAAACATAGTATACTACAACAACAATCAGTATATCAGCTCCAAAATCAGTTATCATGCACAAGAATAACTCACTATATGTTGATGTATCGATCTGCTCAGGAAGTTCCTTTATATCGACCTCAAACCTCTCTTGAACCTGCAATTAACCAAAATTTGAACATTGAACTTGTGCGAGTAAGTCATACCAGGTAGGCAAAACATGAAAGACAGATATTATACCTGATTAAGGACATCAGAGTCGGAAGCAGACGAAACAAATGTAATTGCCAGACCTTTTGTACCGAACCTACCCGCTCTGCCAACCTGTCAATCCAACCAGCAGAGAAGGTGAGTAAGACAGATCAATAATGACAGCTACTAATAAAACAAGTTATGTTAGGCCTACCCTGTGCAGATACGTATCAGCGGAGTCTGGCATGTCGTAGTTGATAACAATGTTAACTCGTTCAATATCTATGCCTCGACCAACTAAATCTGTTGCTACGAGAATCCTCTTATGGCCTTCCTTGAATCCCTTGTAGCGCATCAACCTAGAGAAGAGAAAATAATTGAGGTCAAGACATACAGACTTGTTGACTACAATTCAGAAAGATTATCTCATAGAAGTTTCAAGGAGTAAGCAACCAATCAGTTTCACATGGATCAATTCTAACTGACAGGATATCTAGAAATATAAACCACATAGAATCAGTACAGAGACTCATTCACAAGAAAATACGAGACGTTATAACATAGCTGAAAGCACAAAAAAGAGAAGAAAACAAAACACACTCAATCCCAAATGTCAAGAATCAATTCACACATTGTATAAATAATTGTTTAGAGGGGAAACTAGGAGAATTGCATAAGAAAGAATCCAAATCACAAAGTTATAGCAATACACCTTGTGATCACATCCCAGAGATGCAAACAAAATAAGTCATGGAATGAACAGAACTGCACTGAGATTATGTTCCTTTATCGCAAAACAAGGGAAAAAAGATTACGACACTCTAGTAACTTCCACATGCTATTGTAGAAGACAGCTATAGAAGCAAAATTTGGCGCAAATACATGAATTATTCGAATTCAGCATTAGCAAATGATAGCAGTATTCTAAAATATGATAAACAATGTCAAGGTTAAAAAAACACAATCAACTAGGAAAACTAGTTATGAGAAGAAAACAAATGACAACAATAGCTAATAGCTGCACAGCCAATTTTAGAAACAAAAACGAATAATAAATCATCATTCTCAACAAAAGCAGATGTAAAATTACGAACCTTTCTTCTTGGGACATGCCAGAGTGTATGCAAATAGAGGGAAAATTGCACTCCACAAGTAACTTGTTCAGCTCAGCTGCCCTGCTCACACTTTTGACGAAGATAACTACTTGATTGAAGTCCAGTGCATCAAGAAGGTCATTCAACTTGCGGTTTTTCTCCAGCTCAGTCAATTTGATGTAATGCTGCCAGTTTAAGTATTCATGTAATTAGATGCTACAAAATTAATACAGAAACACAAGAAAAATATTTAAGTTCATACCTGTACAAGCCCATGCAGGGTCAATTTGGCTTCATCGTCGACGTAAATTTCCATTGGCTGAAAGGAACAAATGTCACAGTAAATCATATTAGCAGCCTTCCTCAGGCTAATGCAATCCAGAAGGAAATGACTGATGGATTTAGATCCCCTCAACCGGATTCTGGTCCATCTGAAATGTCTCCCAGCAAATGCATTTCTTATGGTGTAAAACAACTGCCGCTGCGGCTCAAGAAAAACTCTCATCTTTGTTACAACCCTATCCAACTCTTACAATGTTCATCACCCTTGCTCTCTCTCTCTCTCCCCCCACCACATTAAATTACTCGGATACCAAACCTAAAAGACTTGAAAAAGAAGATAAACGACATGAGCTCTCATCTTTGTTACAACCCTATCCAGCTCTTACAATGGTGCACCCCCCTGCTCTCTCCTTCCCCACCACCATAAATTACTCAGATAGCAAGGCCTATAAATATAAAAGACATGAAAAATAAAGACAAATGACATGGACACAATTCCCCACACCCACATGTGATGCTTTTCAAGCACATGAAATTCAGCACCATTTATACGACTCCTGACGAGTGAAGCTACACTAAAAGAGAGGCGAATCTACTCATGAATAACAACTGAATCCTCAACAGCTGCAGGACTCCTCAAGAAATCTGGCATTATTAAAAAGATAAGACTTCTAAATTAAAGAACTGGCCATAGGACATTACATCTTGCATAAATTTCTTGCAAACCGGGCGGATTTCTTTGCTGAGAGTTGCAGAAAACATCATAACTTGCTTATCATGAGGAGTCATCTTGAAGATCTCCTGCACATCCCTTCTCATGTCTGCAGAAAACATATTAATTACCGAAATCAATAATCATATTATCAGTGGATAATAAGAATCAAAGATTGGGCTTAAGAGCAGTTAACACTTACCAAGTGATTCAAGCATTTTGTCACATTCATCAAGGATAAAATGCCTAACATTTTTCAAAGAGAGCTCTTTGTCTCTTGCCAAAGCCAAGATTCGTCCAGGTGTCCCTACGACTATGTGTGGGCATTCATTTTTCAATAGATCCTTGTGAGTTTTGATATTGACCCCACCGTAGAAGACAGCCACCTTGATATCGGGTAAATAAGTGCTGAACCTCTCAAATTCATGACAGATCTAGTTGAGCAAAAAATTGTCAATTAGAGAGCAGATGATGCAATCATCATGAGGTTGAAGGCAAATAATTGATAGTTACATAATTTTTACAATTCTAACATACCTGGTAAGCCAATTCCCTAGTGTGACACAGGACAAGGGCAATAACTTGGCCAGATGTAGAATCAATTTGTTGCAGCGTAGACAAAACAAAAACAGCAGTTTTCCCCATTCCAGATTTAGCTTGACAAATGACATCCATTCCCAATATGGCTTGAGGGATACATTCATGTTGAACTGGTGAAGAACCAAAAAAATTGTACCCAAGGAACCTTTGGTAAGTAAAACATAAGGTCTCTGATCCTTTAATTCAAAGGTTTATCAAACCAGTAAACGGCTCCAAAATCAAGAGTGTAATATTACCTGAAAAGTAAAATGCGAGCATAATTTAGGACTGCAGGATAGTGTAAAAGGAAAATAGTACAAAATGCAGCAGTATATTAACCAAACTCAACAGCAAAAGCATTCAGAAGAAGCATATTAAGCCATTATCTGCAAATAAATTATTCCTAGCAGATGATAAAATTTTCCCTAACATGTTATCATCAAAGAGACTTTGTGCCAAGCACCTATCAATAGTCCATAACATCACAAAGGCCAAGTAGCTCATCCAACCATAGGCCATAAAATCAAGTTTAAGCTAAATACAAATATGCAAAAAACCCTTAAATTAACACATAAACATGCAAGTTTACAAAGTAACAATGCATGCTTGAAATACAAGACTCAATCTGCATTCAGAAAGACATTCAAATCATATTCAGCCAACATCTGCAAATAAAATAACTTCTAGCAGATCATAAATCTTTTCCTGAAATGCTTTCCTAGAAGAGACTTTTGTTCAAGCAACAATCACATAATACAAAGATCACAAGCCCACTCTTGTAGGAAGTAGCTTATCACAACCATCACCCGTAAATTCCAATTTAAGCCAAAAAATATATGCAAAAAACAGTCAATTAACAAAGAAAATGTAATATCACTAACAATTCCACTTTAAACCAAAAATATATATATGCAAAAAACACTTCAATTAACACAAATAGCAATTGCAAGTTTACTAAGTAACTATCGATGACTGCAATAGAAGAGTTGGTAGCTTGCCTTCTGAAGGATGCTCAAACCCCGAGTCGACAATAGCCCGGAGAAGCTCTGGCTTCAAAAGGAAGTCTCTGAATCCAGAACTGTGTATCCCAACATATCCCCTGAACACCACAAAATAATTAATAAAAAATTAGCAAGAAAAACAAATCGGAATCCCCTTAACCAAATCAGCAAAAGGTCAAATTAACAAGTCAACCATGAAAACACAGAAAACAAATTACAGATAACTTCCAAACTAAACTGAATCTAACAGATCTACAAATAGTAAAGAGTACAAAAAAAACCATATAGCTTAAGCAATCACACGCATTCTCTCTCTTTTGACTTTTTTCTAAATTTGCAAACCTAAAATTTCTAATTCGACGACGTAAAAGTTACAGAAGAAGCATTAGAAGACTCACTTCTTGGCGGATTCGCCATTGACTTTAGCACCGACGGAATCCGGCGCCTTATCTTCCTCTTCTTCATAATCGAGAAGCTCCTCCTCATAAGCGTCGGCATCTCTAGTTTCTCCCATGTCTCTACAAACAAACAGATCTAAATCAGCGATTCATAAACCCTAAGATCTGAGAACATAACTAGATAAAACGAATTAGGGTTTGTAAATAAAAGGAATTGAGCATGCATACCTGATGAAGAAATTGACGGGATGGATAAATTAGGGTTTGCTGCAAAGGAAAAGACAGAGAAGACGAAGATCTGAGACTGCGGGGAGCTCCAAAATATACAGATATTTTTCGCCGGTTGCCCTAAAATGCCCTCTTCTTGTGGGGTTTTTTATTATAAATAAATAAATTGTAGATATTTGTGTATGCAACCATATGGTGTGGAGTTTTGATAAATGTTCAATTTGGCCCTTGGAATTGGGTTGGGATGTCGATTTAGTTCAAACTTCCTATTAATTTAACATTTTAACTTCAAAATTACAATCAAATCATCTTAGGGTGTGTTTGGTTGGCTTTGAAATCGGAATGGGATTGAATAATTCTTATTCCTATTGTTTGGTTGCATAAATAGGTAATATGAAAAGAGGAATTCCCAAATGTAGCGGAATTTGATTCCAACTCCACACATTTTCCATCCTTTTATCCCATTAATAATTTATTTATGATTTATTTTTAGAATAGTGAAATTGCTAATTAACCACCACCATCACTACCACCACATTTTCTTTTGTTTTTCATTGTTGATGGTGGTTTTACATATCTCTACCTTGACCATGGTCATTTAATTGTGTTTCAGTTATTTTTTGCTTGATTATTTCAGGTTATTATTAAATTTCTAAAACTTATTATTTACTAAATTAATTTTTAATCAATATTGCAATTTAATCATTTTGATATTACAAAATCAAAAAAATTTAAAAAAGTTTAGATTCCGATTCCATAAGGTACCAAACAGAATTTAAAAATAGTGATTTTGATTCTGATTCCGTCACATTTTGATTCCGAAGTTTAAACCAAACGCACTCTTAGAGTAAGGAATGTGCGATTACAATTAGTATGACTGTAAATCAATATTTGGCTCGCTAAAAGTTTAGCTTGATTCAATTTATAGATGAACTATTTTTATTTTCTCCTTTATTGAGAAGAGAATATTATGTTCATTTGGACTTGATTTACTTGAGCTTAATTACTCAATTTGCCTTATTTTTATTGATAAAATTCATGAGTCAGACTTTTATTGAGCTTGAGTAGCTTCACAGGTATTGAATTTGAGACAAGCTTTTCTAACTTATGAGTTGGCATGTGAATAGCTCAAGAGCCAAGTTTATAACATGTATTTGAGCTCGAACTAAACTACAAACTTGGCTCGAGTTGGTTAAGAATTAGTTGAGCGCGAGCTCGAGCAACTCAATGCTAGGGTCATCTCAACTCATTTAGAGCTTTAATAAATAGTAGTATAGTTTGTACTAGTTTTTATTTACCTTTTTGACGCAAATAAAATCAAAGTAGCAAATTGATACTTAAACTTTATTTTCTAATACAATCGAGCACATTATTGAATTTAAACTAAACAATATTTTACTAGCCTAGTCTTTAGATAGGACAAGGCTTAGCTTTTTATTGGCCTATTAACTTAAAGTTACATTTTACATCCTCCTATATTAATCTTGGTAATAAAATTATAATTTCTTTTAAAAGCATGACTAAAATTTTTATATTTATATTTGCTATCCTTTGTAAATAATGTATTAAGTCCGTGACTTGTGAACATATTAATATAACATGACTCAACTAGTCATCTTACTTTTGTAACTGTTCATCCCCTAAAATATACTTTTGTAATTGTTCATATCTACAAAAACGTTTCTTAATTCTAATTTAAAATTTAGATAAAATAATATAGATCTTAGATTTCTAATTGTGAAGAGACATGTTTTTTACTAAAATTAATAAATTTCACTTGCAAGTAAGTATTTAAAACAAAACCCGGATTAATTTTGTTAATTTGACGTGAACAACTAACTGATAAAAATGATAAAATCTTACCAATTTTAGCAAACAAGAATGTTATTTGTATGAGATCTCAATCTCATGAGTTTTCTTCCCCTTCCGCTTAAGTTTTGCAGGAAGTGCCCAAAATCAATCTCAGAAAATAGTGAATCTTTATAGCATCTTTCGATCCAAGTGTAAGTAGTTCACATCTTCACAGATATGTCTGTTTCACCGAGCCCCTCTCCTAATCGATGTGTGTTTACATATTTTAAACCACGATAATTTCTTCGTATATTCGTGAAACCATAACATTTATTTATATAATTATCCTTGCTAACTTCAATAATGGGCTTTTTTACTTTTGAAGCCCAACTACTATTATGAACTTAAATTGTCCCAAATCTCCACAAAACTTCAACAAAAAATCTGAATAAAATCAATGGCTATGTTTTCAAGTTTGCACCTTCTACTCCCACTTAAAGCCAACCAAGGTTCAGGTATTAAAATCTTATCTACTAAATTCATCTAAATTATAATAGTATACATTCTAATTTTCTGTTAAAATTTCTCTTAATTCATAGGTATATACAGACACAGTTCTTCTAAGCAAGAAAATTTTGGAGTTCATGACTTTTTCCCCAGAAATTATACTTCAAGAGGCTGTCTTGTAAGAACTAAGGTTAGCTTATTAATTAGTTTTATCAATCATTAATCAAATTTTTATTAGAAAATGTCAATCACAATTGTTAATTAATGGTTTGTTAATAGGCTGCACAGAGTAATGAAAAGCCAAAACCGAAAAGTGTTATATGTGGTGACTGTGATGGAAATGGTAAGCCTAAGAAACTAGCTTAGTTTTGATTTTATGCCTTATTTACTTGTCGTATCATTTGGAGTCTCGTTTTTTCGGTTACCACGGTCTTAAAACGTGTCTACATGTTATGAAAATACACCTTATAACATAGTATAGTCACCTCCGTTATCTATTTATAATATGAGATTTACTTTATTTTGCTTTATCCCGTATTTTAAGATTGCTATTATCCAATGAGTTTCATCCTAGTATCACTCCCTCTGATACGGTTCGCTATAGACCTACAAACTTCTGCCTGGTTTATCCTCGAATGAGATTGTACACAGAGGGTCGGCAATATACCAAATATAACAATGTTGTGTTTGGTCTCACAATTTTAAAACGTGTCTACAAGGTAGTGAAATCACACTATACTTATTAGCACATCCTCTTTCATTTCAACATCTTCTTCCTCTTAGGACCATGTTGTTACACATATCTCCGACAACCATTGGCTTGAACAGTTAGTAAATGGTTACCTTAGTGATATCAAAACAGGTCCCATGACATAATCGTGCTATCCGATTTATACGTTTTATGTGATTGTATTTTGACATAAATGAATAAAAATGATAACCGCGAAATGTTTATCATATTGATACATATATTTGTTGTGTTGAATTACTAGGTGCAGTCTTATGCTCACAGTGCAAGGGAGGTGGAGTGAACTCTGTTGATTTCTTTGGTGGGACATTTAAAGCTGGTGCATCCTGCTGGCTTTGTGGGTAATTCTTTTTCTCATCTTTTATCTTTATCATAGTTAAGGACTTATAAATTCTTGGATTGTGATTCTTGTTATTAGTAGGGGCGCCAATTCATGTAAGTCGCTCGTGTTCATGTCGTGTCAATTATCGGTTTAGTATTAAATGATTGGCTCTATTCCAGTCGAAAACAATTATTGTCATACTTGTGTCAACTTAATGGAGTTTGCGTCGGTTTAAGTCATGTTTTTCCTGATCACATATAATTCTAATATCTCGCTAACTCTTTAACGAAACAACCCACTAAATTCGTGTTGTATAATCGGTTTGTTTAATGAAATGAATCCCAAATTAAACTGTTTATAAAGCTGAATTTGAGATATTAATTGCAGAGGGAGAAAAGAGATGTTGTGTGGGAACTGCAATGGAGCTGGGTTTGTTGGTGGTTTTTTGAGCACTCAAGATGAGTAAAAATGCTTATGTTAACTGTGAATAATTGAGTTTTACTGTATTGAAAAAAATTGTGCATATTAATAACAAAATGTAAAATGCAGGCTCATGTATTCTTCTCTGTTCATATCAATATGAAATATGAGATAAGGTTAAAAAATATATATATCTATATTTCCCGATATAAGTGGTACAATTGAGGGTCTAACGTTGCTAACTTATTTAATATCGTACATAGTTCTCATTATCAAAACATTAAACCCCAACTGTGTCCATGTTATCATTTACCATGTGATATTTTGTGGTATTGTCTTGTTTGTAATCTTATTATGTGTTTTGTACAGGTTGGAAAAAATAAAAATAAAAACAATTATGTCAGAGTTTAAAGATATTTCATCGCTAAACATATTCCAAGATTGAAAAAAAATATAAAATCTTTTCTTTCGGAATCAATTGATGCATAACACATTTATATAATAACGGTGTTTTTTTGTAATATATTTAAAAAAAAAAATCCGCCCATTTCGCCAAAATTAGGAATATGTTAAGTGTGAAGTTGCTTTTTGTTGACAAAGATAACGATATTTTTATATATTGTTTCTATATGGGTGTGAAAATGGAGTTAACGTGTCATAATGGAGATATGATATAATTGCAACAAAAATAATATTTGTGCCAAATGAGTCCGGACGGATTCTCTTCGTAAATGCGTGATCCCCTTATAAATCGACAGGTCTATACCTACACATATGTACTGGCTGCATGAGATTTGTAAGGTTTGCTGAATATATAATCAACATTTGTAATTAGAATTTAAATTTATTAATTGTGGTGAAATCAGAATCTCTTAAACAGATAGATCACTACATATTGATTAACAAATCACATTTTCATACTAAAATTTGAGTTAGATTTTCATAAATTTCTTAGCACCCATTTGAGATTCTAATGGCTAGTCATAAACTTAGCCATTTGTTGTTGAAGCAAACGAGCAGCTTCAGATTTAGGATAGAACACGTGAAAAACATGAGGTTCTCCCTCGGCTTCGACTAGCGACACCTCTTTAACCTTTCGTGTAGCCAAAAATTCTGCATACTTCACCCCTCTTTCCTTCAGAAAATCGAGTCCAGCTACGTACACAACTGTGGCTGGAAACTCGCTCCATTCGGCCTCAGACAAATCGTGCACCTCGACATTGCATCCAAAGTAATCACGGGTAAGCCCTTTCGGTATGCTTAGTCTCCAGAACATATCATTCATTTCAACATACCCTGCTTCTCCATCACCCATCTCTTTCCTAGTCCTTTTTTCGCTTCCGAAAAAAGGATGTATTGGGAGCAATCCTTTTATAGTAACACGAGGAAGTTTGTTCCTCATTGCTCGGATGGCAACATTGTGCACAATGTTGCCACCCGCACTGTCTCCCGAGAGGAAAACACGGGAAAGATCCGCGAGCTCGAGCCAGGGTTCGACGCTCGTGTTATGACTTAACCATTCGAGCGAGGTGAAACAATCTTCATACGCTATTGGAAGTCGATTCTCTGGGGCTAAACGATAGTCGACGGATAGGATTATTGACTGGGATACGACCGAGAAGTCTCCGAGAAAGTGGTGGTAGCCGAGCCACGTGGTTGATCCAATGCAAAAACCGCCACCGTGGAAGTAAACCATGACCGGAAGGCGAGTCGCGGGGGACTCGGAAGGGAGAAACAACCTTGCTGTGATTGGTTTGAATTGATCAATTGTTACATCCTTGAATTTGAACCCATTGGTGGATTGAACTGAAGCAGGAACTACTTCCGGTACGAAACGTTTCACAGATTCATCGGAGAAGACTTGGAGATAACCAGGAGCTTCTGCAACCATAGACATTGTTTCAAAACTGTCGTTTTTTTAGTTCAATTTAGGAAGAGACACAAGGTGAGACTATAAAGAGAAATGAAGGAGAGTTAGATGAGAAATTGGTGGACAATTTTATTTTTTAATTATAGTATGGTTGATCATCTAAAAGGTGTTAAAACTTACAAGTTCGATTTTTAACACGATAACACAATTTAGAGAAAACCGATAACGGTTTGATCCGTAATTAGTGCCTTCGGAATAGAAGGTTTGAACAACTAATGACCTTTAAGCGATGCGATATAAATGAACTAAATCTCATATTTGAAATTAAAAAGTAGCGACCAAATCTTATTAGTAAAGTAAATTTTTGATATTTCATCCACAAAGTTGGATAATATTTATACGTTATTGCGTTAGGATGCTATGTATTACCTTCTTCTTTTTCTTTTTTTTTGTTTATCATTGATATTGCATCTATATTGTATATAATATTATACAAGATATATAAATAAATAAATAACGTTTTTAGCTAGTAGGAACATGATTTAGAGAGACATGTGAAATATATATAAATAACGGCTATTAAAAATCATCTTTTACAACGAAAAGCAGTAATAAGGTTGAAAAAACAATAATCATGTACTTAGAGAAAATATTACAATAAAAAGTAAGAATGAAGTAAGATAAAGAATTGCAGTTTTAACAACAAATTTGTTAGGTTGCTCATGGATGTGGTGATGTGTATAATAATGATTTAATTATGCGAATAAATAAAATATCAGAAGACAATTAAATTAATAAATTAATTGAATTTCACACACCAAAGTTGGTATTTTATTGGACTAAGAGTGTCTTTGATGCAACTATCAATTGATAAATGTTATGTTAGTTATTGCAACAGTTCAATATTACCTCGTTCAAATAATTTTCATATTATTTTTATAAATCAACTTTTTAAAGTAATTATCCATGTATTGTCTAAAATATTTACTAAGAAAAGATAAAACTGAGCTAAGTTTTTTATATGGTCATCAAGATAAAAATCTAAGAAACTTAGATATTGATTATTTAGATACAATATTATTCGTCTTTCTAGTCCACAACTCGGTTTTGAACCATCGCAATATTTTTCATTTTCTTTGGTCGTAATCCAACGTATGGGACAAAAAATTTCCAGGTGAACATACTATGGGCGTAGCGAGAAGTCCGACATTTACCTCTAGGCTACAAGGCCAAACAAGCCTAGATGTTAATCTGGCTTTCATTCAGCCATTATAACAGCTCTATTCCGAACCAAACTTATTCAACTCCATAACCACAAGTCTTAACTTAGCTACACTTGGAACATTTGATAACCAGTTCTACATTAATCTTTTTTCCGGGGAGGGTTACTCCAATCTGATCAGACTCTCGTTACTGACAATTTTTAAACCTGACAGATTGTCGAAACCTACGCTCAGAACTCTTTCCTTTTCTTAGAGGATTTCAAGAATTCTATGCTTAGAATGTGTAGCATATGGCCTATAGTTAACAACAGGAAATCCGCGGGAACTGCAGAATTGTTAATTAGATTTGGAAAAAATATGAGTTGTCAATAATAAAATTTATAATTATCTTCATGTTTCTAATACTCTAGTTATTACAAATTTAACTAATTCCTAAACATGTTACACAAAAAAAAAAATTATTAATACACAATTTGGAGTACTAAATGCCCCTAAGAACTCATGTCATATCTGACCCGGAACATGGAGCTACCAATATTGCACATCTCAATTGGATATTTTCAGCTTCAATGCAATTACTATGGTTCCATTGCCACTGAAGGGAAGAGTAGACATTTTACAGCACCAGATGTTGTAGCCGGGTTGCACTTCACGATCCTGCATGCGAGATAAAAATGCATGTGAGATTGTGGCAGGAAGTTCGGAAAACTTGCTAGCTCATTCATAGACCAACTTTAAACAAACTTTAGAAATAAATTTAAATTCAATTACCTGAACCAGCTGCCTTGTTCTTCCGTAGTCATTCTTGAGCAGTTTGAATCTCCTGCATCAACAAAGATGAGTTAAAGAAAACGAAATGGAGTCTACCACTTAGAAAAAATAGGACGTTGATGACTATAATACATGGAGACTATATTTATAGGAGATATAGGGATTTCATGAACATGTAATGGACATTGATCAACACATTATAACCTAGGAAATGAATTCCAAAATTTTTGTAAATTATAAAAACCTGACCAAAAACATTTCGTACAGGTTTCCAGAGAGTTTCAGAAAAATGACATGGTCAACTAAACATGTGAGTGACAAGGCAATCTTTTGCTCAAAATAGTTGGACAGTCCGACACTAACTGCAATTATACTGGTATATTCTTTAGGTGAATTTCAAACTATTTTCAAGTATGCGGTATTTTGTTCTCCCCCCGGTACAAAGGCGGACAGAGTTGCGGGGATATATTTTTTTATCCTCTCACGTAGGGGGATTGATAGTCCTCAACAAACTTGTGAAATTGGCCAGTTTAGTTTAGCTATTCACATCCTACTATATGAGTGTGTATTATACATATGACACTGATATATATTAGCACAACCATATGTACCTGAGCATCTTGCTGAACTCTGTCTCGAGAAGCAGCATACAGTATTGCACATGATAAGAGTCAGCAACTGAAAACCAACTAGAAAAGCTAAGAAAATCATTTGGAGAATGATCAATGAAGGAAAGGAAGACTGTTGTAGTGGCTGCGGGAGGCGAAACTGTGATTAAAATTGAGGATGATGGTACATTAGTCGCGATTGTGGCCCTTGCTGGGTTGGCATAGCTTGAGAACTTAAGTGGGTTTGAGGATGTTGAAGAGGAGGTTTTTGTTGCTGCTACTGTGCTGGTGGCTGTTCAAATGATTTGAACTCCTTTGGTTTCTCCCACTGCCAGAGCGAAAACACATCAATTTGTGTGCACAAAAAATGACAACAATAGAGCATGTCAAGTTAATAGTTTATTCTGCGACTTTCCCTAGTGATTCTATTGTAATAATACTTGAAACCTTCCGGTGATGTATGTTATGTCCATGTGCACTTTACAGGAGCAACCGACTGTGCCATTCCAGTTGTGACATGAGCAGATGAAGTAGTCGAGGTGACATCCGAAGCAAGTGTAGTGGGTTTATTAGCAACAATATGTGGTGCGATCCCTGGCCACTGAAAATACATGAAGACAAAATTCATAGCACTAATGTGAAAATGATGACGAAGACGCGAGTAATTGAAATGAGATCACATAGTGTGATCACTAAAATGTAAAAAGAGCAAAGGCTAGTATTCAAGATTTTATACTCGTCAAAGCAATATAACAGAAAAATGTTACGCCTCCACAATCATATGAATGCGAAGCTTCTTTTGCAGCCAGTACAATTCAAGGGGAGGTGGCACATGTACTAGTATATTTAAACTGAGTTTAGATAGCATAGTAAACTTAGCCGATTGATGTGTCTAATATACTTCCTCTACTTCCTTTATGTAGCTTATTTGTTTAATGACCCCACGAATAGTTTGTACTCAACAACATCTACCATATGAAAAAAGTGTACACAGTGGGAATTAGAATTTCCAAGGTGAACAGAAAAGAAAAAGAATATGCATACCAATCATCAAACAAACAAGTATAGCAAACATTTTTCACTGAACATCTACTGATAACTGTTTCTAGATATCGTTAACTAATATAAAAGAAAGAGACATCAATGCTCATATTGATGGAAAAGCTTGGAGTGCAACAGGCCCAAGAACACCATCATACTGGAACTTCATAACTTAGAAACTAAACAAAGCACAAAGTAGAACTTACTCCTGGTAATATATGTTGATTAATTATGCAAAGCTCTGATAGCTCTATCGCTGCTTCGGGGATTATATATTTGCCAAAACAACAACCTGAAAAGGATAATAGTCTTTAAACTGATTTATGTTTGCCAATTCATCTTTCTATAAACGGTGCATTTGGTAACAGTGACGGATCCAAGACTCTTCGATAGGGGTGCTCGACCAAAAAGACTTTTTTTACTGTGATTTTTGAGTTATTCGAATCAGACCATATTAACAATGATGATAACGTGAGTTTTCAAAAAAAGAAAAACAATGGTGATAACGTAATATGATATGTATCGTCATAGATTAGTCTCAAACTACAGAAATTTTTCAAATGGTTATAAAAGCTAAAATATTTATGCTTAAAATCATTGTTGTTGCTTTTTCTTTAAAGTGATGTGTTTAAGCTAATCTATGAATTTTTGTATGTATAATGAATAAAAAAACAAATATAAAAAATTCGATTACTTGCTACAATTCCAACTTTTAATTAAAGTTGAAACATAAAAAAAATTACAATGTATCCCTCATATATTTTAAATAAATCAACTGATGAACTAGGTAATTTAAAGAGTGAGATTTAAAATTTGGAATTTGAAGGACTTGGGCGAATTAACTTTGGAATTTTGAATTTTGGTGGAGAAAGAAGAATTTTTATTGGACTTGAGAGAATTAATTTAACTTTAGTTGAATTTTGAGAAAATATTTTATTTTTTTTATTTTTGTAGATGATTTTCTTATGAACAATATTTAATGATTGATTAAGTTAACTTTAGTTGAATTTTATTTTTAATCCTATTTAGTTAATTGGGTTAGATGGGTCAACCCATTTAATAAATGGGTTGATTCAACCCATTTAATAAATGGGTTGATTCAACCCAACCCATTTAATAAATGGGTGACCCATTTATTAAATGGGATGGGTTGAATCAACCCATTTATTAAATGGGTGGGGTCAACCCATTTAACCATTTTGACGACTCTAGTTAAAACCTTCAAAATCCGGCAATTAAATTATCAACTATTCATCTTAATCCATAATATGGTGCAAACTAATACGTATGGGTGCTCAATTTACATTTTAAGGGTGCTTTTTATCCAAAAAAATTTAAAATGTATCTATACCTCTAATGAGGTTTCTCTGTTGGCCATGGGTGCTCAAGCACCCCCTGCACCCCCTAGATCCGTCCCTGTTTAGTAACACATCAAATTAGTAAGTGACTATGCATGTTGAAAGTAAAGCTGTATACTCAAGTAAGTTGCTGTTATAGAACCTGAGTCATCATTCTTGTATAAGAACAAATCAATATATAATATGAATCGAATAAGAAACGTTAAATTATCAGGTCACTGGTCGTGTCAAGTGCGAAATAATAGTGAGCAAGAGTATCATAAGAAAATGTTATTTTTCATTTTTACTTAATTTTGACATATAAGAAATTCTTTTTGCTCGGTTGTTAAAAAGTGAGATTGTTTCATGTCTTTTTTTTAGTATTCATTAGGTAATAAAAATTTTCAAAGTACAATAGTTCATAAGTTGTTGTATACTTCTAAATGATTTTTGTTCATGTATCTAATTTTTATAATTTATATAAAATAATTATATAATAAATTTATGATTTTTCTGTTATGATCGTTAATTGTGACATAGTCAGTACAAAATGTGAAATTAGTGAGTAATTGCAAAAAAGAAAAAAAATGTCAGAGCATTTTTTAATGGTTGAGCACTCTCAACCCATACCATGCGATCCATCAATTTACACTTTTTTTGAAAATTTTCCTCAAATGTGAATACTAGTGATCGAACACTTTCAATATTTTAATAGTTTAATTGTATTTTTATATTCAATTATAGTAGGTGGGTCTCATTCTTGTAATGCATATTCCAATCAACAAACATGTCAAAGTTGAAAACTCTCCGTATTTGTGCATTATCTAACTTTTATAGGGGGGCTATTCAGCAATTTTATATTTTCTTTATTTGCTGGATAGCCTCCAATGGAACCACTAGAGATGCTCTCAGTCACATGGGCTGACAATTTAATTTAAATAGCATAAATTAAGAATAATTACCATTACTATTAGTAGTATTTGAAAAGAAAAAAGAATGATAAACAAAAAAGGCTAAAAGAGGTAAAAAAAAATAATAATCATTGTATGCTAAATCAAAATTTAATTAGTAAGTCAATAAAATGTGACGTCGTTAGAAGAAGCATATGCGGCTAGGATCAAGAGATTGCATGATGGGTTGAATCTGACGGTAGAGAATCGTCACATTTTTAAAAATTAAAAATAAAAAGAAAGAGTGACAAACACAGAAGACTTTATACTATAGGTTGGACACAGATACATAATTAGTTCGTTTTGATAAAATATTTAAGTGAAATAATCCTGAATTTAACTAAAACTATTGACTTGGTTTGACTGGATTCGGTCAAATTCGGTCAAAAACAGTTATAAATGTAAATATTTAACTTTTAATATTTGATTCAAGATTGGATCGCAAGTATCTGTGACCAACCCTAATCTATAGATACGATGTATTTGTTTATATTGGAGGAATACAAGGTAAGCTTTTGATTTTTTGATTAGTAGTTAGTACTTCCAAAAAACAGTTTACAAAGTTTATTTATTACTTCTATCAATTATGTAGCATGAAAATAAATATCATGAAGATTCAAGCCTTGTACATGAACACTTGGTTAAATACATCGGCTATGCTGAGGACCAAGTTTTTTATTTCCTTGTACTGGATTGGCTATGCTGAGGACCAAGTTTTTTATTTCCTTGTACTGGAATTATATCCAATAGATTTGGGGATTATATCCAACAGATTTGGAAATGGCAAAGCGTGTTAACCGTGCTTTAACAATTAGCAATGTTTATGGATCACATTCACAGAAGAGACTTCATCTATTACGATCTCAAGCCAATCAATATATTACTCAATGAGGATGATAATGTAAAATTGGGCGATTTTGGTTCATTGGTGGCGAAGGTAAGAACATGGTCTACGACACAAAGATATCGCCCCCGAAATTGATTGTAAGTTATAATAACTTATGAAACCACTAGAGATGCTCTCAATTACATGTGGTCATACATGTGGTGACAATATGACGGTAGAGATTTCTATCTTTATTTCACTATTTTTTTTTCCTATGTTCAATTTTAGAAAACTATGTATGTATGTAAAAAATTGAATTCTTTTAGAATCTTAATTATATCTGAAAACCATAGTTTGTTCACTTGCAGTCACATTAATGCAATCAATGACCATGCTTGTCACAATTGTTGCATCCTATCTCAATACGTTTATCTTTGTTCTTGTAGATCAGTTTGGATCAGTCGTTTTTTGTTTGATTTTGCATCTCCATCATCATTGTTTCGTGTATCGCATGGCCTTTTTGGTCCCACAATATGACGGTAGAGATTTCATCTTTATCTCACTATAATTTCATTAGAGATGTATGTATATATGAGAATTGAATTCTTTTAGAATCTTAATTATATCTGCAAACGATAGTTGTTCACTTGTAGTCAGATTAATGCAATCAATGACCATTCTTGTCACAATTGTTGCATCTATCTCAATACGTTTATCTTTGTTCTTCTAGATCAGTTTGGATCAGTCGTTTTTTGTTTGATTTTGCATCTCCATCATCATTGTTTCGTGTATCGCACGATGTTTTTGTTTCCACAATTTTTTCCATGTCCACAAAGCTTTGTTTCTCTTTTATTTGTATTTTATATTTCTTCTTGGACCGTTTCATTATCAGTTGTAGACACACATCATAACTAAATACATCTAGTTTCTGTGTTATTATGCCTTCGTTTTAACAACTGCAAAAAAATTACTCACAAATTAATTTTAAGAATTCAATTTAATACACAATCATAATTTCATAGTTAATTCAACTTACAATCTATATCGTGGGCCCGATATCCTTGTGTCGTAGTCCCTGTTCTTTCACCTGGCCCCAATGAACCCAAATCGACCAATTTTACAGTATCATTTTCAATCGCGTTGTATGTTTTATTGGCTTGAGATCATAATAGATTAAGTTTTTGTTTTTTTATGTGTACGATCCATAACCAATGCTAGTTGTTTAAGCACGGTTAACACGGTTTGTAATTCCAATCTCTGAATTACCTTTTCCAAATTTATTGGATATAATTCAAGTACAATGCAATGTTGTAAAAATCGACCGTCTAGATCTATTAGTCGGCGAATAGGTGCTAAAATACATGTCATCGAACTGAATTTAACATATTAGGTCGGTATTATTAGTCTACCGATTTGGACCAACTTTTTATCGATTTAGACCGATTTATGGTCGATTTGAGACAAAATTTTAGCCACCTAGTCGGTAGTTTGATTTTAGCCGATTTGCACGGATTTATGGCCGATTCATAGTGTTTCTTTTCAAGCTACATAATTGATAGAAAAAATAAGTAAATTGTTTTCTAACCTGATAGAAGTAATACGTAAACTGTTTTCTAAGTTGAATGGAAGTACTAACTACCGATGAAAAGATTATCTTGTATTCCTCTGTTAGTTTTTTGACTTTAGCATCAAACCTTTTTATCGCAATTTTTGTTTCGTCCTCCACAATAACTCTATAGACTTTGTTGTCAACTATTGCATTTCTAGTGTCAAAGTTGTTGGTGAGCTCGTCTAGTTCTTGACTACTAAACTCCATTGTTCACGCATAACCAATTAGGACCTCACACGAGAGGCGTATCTGTTCGTTTTAACAACTGCAAAAAAGTTACTCACAAATTAATTTTAAGAATTCAATTTAATAGACAATCATAATACCATGGATAATTCAACTTACAATCTATTTCGGGGGCCCAATATCACTGTGTCGTAGTCCCTGTTCTTTCACCTGGCCCCAATGGACCCAAATCGACCAATTTTACAGTATCATCTTCATCGCTTTGTATGTTTATTGGCTTGAGATCATAATATATTAAGTTTTTGTTTTTTTTATGTGTACATGATCCATAACCAATGCTAGTTGTTTAAGCACGGTTAACACGGTTTGACATTTTAATCTCTGAATTAACTTTTCCAAATTTGTTGGATATAATTTTAGTACAATGCAGTGTTGTAAAAATCGACCGTCTAGATCTATTAGTCGGCGAATAGGTGGTAAAATACACGTCATCGAACCGAATTTAACATATTAGGTCGGTATTATTAGTCTACCGATTAGGACCGACTTTTGATCGATTTAGACCGATTTATGGTCGATTTGGACAAAATTTTAGCAACATAGTCGGTAGTCTGATTTTAGCCGATTTGGATCGATTTACGGCCGATTCATAGTGTTTCTTTTCATGCTACATAATTGATAGAAAAAATAAGTAAATTGTTTACTAACCTGATAGAAAGTAATACGTAAACTGTTTTCTAAGTTGAATGAAAGTAATAACTACCGATCAAAAGCTTATCTTGTATTCCTCTGTTAGTTTTTTGACTTTAGCATCAAACCTTTTTATCGCAATTTTTGTTTCGTCCTCCACAATAACTCTATAGAGTTTGTTGTCAACTATTGCATTTCTAATGTCAAAGTTGTTGGTGAGCTCGTCTAGTTCTTGACTACTAAACTCCATTGTTCACACATAACCAATTAAGACCCCACACGAGAGGCGTATCTATTCGTTTTAACAACTGCAAAAAAGTTACTCACAAATTAATCTTAAGAATTCAATTTAATACACAATCATAATTCCAGAGTTAATTCAACTTGCAATCTATTTTGGGGCCCCGATATACCTGTGTTGTAGTCCCTGATCTTTCACTTGGCCCCAATGAATCCAAATCGACCAATTTTACAGTATCATCTTCATCGCGTTGTATGTTTTTTGGCTTGAGATCATAATAGATTAAGTTTTTGTTTTTTTATGTGTACGTGATCCATAACCAATGCTAGTTGTTTAAGCACGGTTAACACGGTTTGTAATTCCAATATCTGAATTACCTTTTCCAAATTTGTTGGATATAATTCCAGTACAAGGCAGTGTTGTAAAAATCGACCGTCTAGATCTATTAGTCGGCGAATATGTGCTAAAATACACGTCATCGAACCGAATTTAGCATATTAGGTCGGTATTATTAGTCTACCGATTTGGACCGACTTTTGATCGATTTAGACCGATTTATGTTCGATTTGGACAAAATTTTAGCCACCTAGTCGGTAGTCTAATTTTAGCCGATTTGGACCGATTTATGGCCGATTCATAGTGTTTCTTTTCAAGCTACATAATTGATAGAAAAAACGGAAAGAGCAAACTGCAGGTCTTAGCTGCAACCAACAGATCTCGGCCAAGACATTCTGCTGGTGTCTTGCCACAACTCGTTAATCGCCCAAGGGGACACTCTTTAATGATATGGAAGCCCTTTGGCTCGTTCAACGCATTGTTAGCCAGCTTATCGGCCACTCTATTCGCTTCACGATAAATATGAACAATCCGGACCTCCCAATCCTTGGTGATGATGTCCAAATAATGCTAACTAAATATCCCTATCAACTTGACTTTTTTTCATTGTGGTGTAATAATGTGAAATATGTGTTTTAAAAAGAAAATACATGATTTTAAAAAAAAAAGTAAAACAGATGTTTTTTAATTTACTAAAGCTAGTAAGAAAAAATCACCCCTAATTTTAACAGAACCAAAATTTTATTTGACTTACACAGAACCAAGAAGAAAATTTAAGTCTCTCTGAAACCCCAAGTTCCCTTCCAGATGTGGCGCCATTGTTAAACACTCAACTCTACTTGCAGAATCATTTTTACATTTCGATCATCAATTTCATCTTCATCATCAATTTTGACTTCATCTACTCGAATTCAGTGAGTAACTTTCGACATATTTCTATCTTTTTGCTTTCAATGTGATTGTGATTGATTTGATATTTGATTGTGATTCATCTCCACTAAACAAGAACCCTAATCTTTCAAGTTGATTTATATGAAATGATTTCAATTATCAGCTGTGATTACAAAAAATTTGTGAACCAATCACAAATTCACCATTGTTTTCTAACCTGATAGAAGTAATACGTAAACTGTTTTCTAAGTTGAATGGAAGTACTACCTACCGATCAAAAGCGTATCTATTCGTCTTAACAACCGCAAAAAAGTTACTCACAAATTAATTTTAAGAATTCAATTTAATACACAATCATAATTCCAGAGTTAATTCATATTACAATCTATTTTGGGCGCCCGATATACCTGTGTTGTAGTCCCTAATCTTTCACTTGGCCCCAATGAATCCAAATCGACCAATTTTACAGTATCATCTTCATCGCGTTGTATGTTTATTGGCTTGAGATCATAATAGATTAAGTTTTTGTTTTTTTATGTGTACGTGATCCATAACCAATGCTCGTTGTTTAAGCACGGTTAACACGGTTTGACATTCCAATCTCTGAATTACCTTTTCCAAATTTGTTGGATATAATTCCAGTACAATGTCGTGTTGTAAAAATCGACCGTCTAGATCTATTAGTCGGCGAATAGGTGCTAAAATACACGTCATCGAACCAAATTTAACATTTAAATCGATATTATTAGTGTACTGATTTGGAGCGACTTTTGATCGATTTAGACCGATTTATGGTCGATTTGGACAAAATTTTAGCCACCTAGTCCGTAGTCATATTTAGCCGATTTGGACCGATTTATGGCCGATTCATAAATAAGTAAATTGTTTTTTAACCTGTTAAAAGTAATAAATAAATAGTTTTCTAAGTTGAATGGAAGTACTAACTACTGATCAAAAGGCTTATCTTGTATTCCTCCGTTAGTTTTTTGACTTTAGAATCAAACATTTTTGTCGCAATTTTTGTTTCATCCTCCACAATAACTCTATAGACTTTGTTGTCAACTATTGCATTTTTAATGTCAAAGTTGTTGGTGAGAACTAGACTACTAAACTCTATTATTCACGCATAACCAATTAGGACCCCACACGAGAGGCGTATCTAGAGGGGCTTGCGGGCCCCGACCCCCCTCCCCTGTGGCCCTCGTAACCGCACATACGAGGGGTGGTTTTGGTACCTCCGTCCATTGAAATTACTCTTATAATAAGTGTTTCGCCTCCCCCGGCTTGAAAATTTACAAGAAATATGTGATTTTCAACCATAAATTTGCTGGAAATCTGTAAAATAGTGTTGAGATATGTTAAATTTCGATGAAAATAGGAAACAAATTTGATGCAAATCCATAGTTTTTTTTTCTGAAATTTGCATTTTTCGTGAAAAAATTGTATTTATATAAAATTTTTTTAATTCTTTTTAGATGACCAAGTGTAAATGTGTCTAGAGTTAAATGTTGGTCCCTAAGAAGATCAGAATACACCTAAAGGGGAGGTTGAATATCTATTTCGTCCAAATTCAAGTTTCTGAAATTTGGACAGAATCCAAACTCTTCTTTTAGAATCTAGCTTAACAGAAGTAGTTCTGTGATAGTTTATGCTTTTAGTCTGAGTATGACTTTTGACAACAAAGGTTCTGTAAGACAGAAGCTCTGGATGATATTGTATCCTGAACAAAGACAGACCAAATTAAGACAGACTGTTTCAGCACTTAATATAAATGACATCAAACAGAAGCAAATATAACAAATAAATAGATAAAGAGAGAGTTCAGGAAGTTGAGCAAACTCATCAATTTACCTAGGTTCACTATAAAAGTCTTGTAGCTACGTCTTGTCCCGTGTGAGATCACTTCCAAAAATTTAAAACCAATAATTGTGTTTTTATGGCAAACACAAAACTCCTTTACATTCAGCAACTCTTAGCTATTTCTCACTAAGACGCTCTGATTACCCCTACAACAACAGTTGCAGCACCACTCTGGTAAGAGTTAAAAGATTTCCACCAAAAACTTATACTATGTTTCTGAATTTTTCACCCAACTCAAACCTAAAATGAATTTCTCTCAATGACGGAATATCACAAACTATGAAATACTCTGTTTTTGCTATTCAAAATAGTGCTGAAATATATGAATATACCAATTAAAAAACCTATCAGTAGGTAGGAGTAATTGATTGATAAGTTTTAAAATTCATATGTAATTAAGCATGATAACACGTGTTATTTGTTCTAAATATTAATCTTATCATAACTATCTTTTATTTTGAAAGCCTTATCATAACTATCTTAATATACACAAATTGATCTATTTGTTTTTAACCGTTTTTTCAAGATTTCTTTTATGAATATAATAAAATACAAAATATATTTAGATTTATATTGAATTATTATTGTTCCTCCATAATAAAAATCTCATATTCTTTACCAAAGCAAAAAAATAATTAAAAAACTCAATTGAATTCAATTTTGTTTCAATTATCTAAAGCGTGGATTGAAAATTTACGCGTATACTAAGGTCCCGTTCTTTTGGGCTGAAAAAATCTGAACTGAACTGAACTGAACGATGCTGAACTGAACTGAACTTAATTCTGCTAAAACTGAAAAATAAATATTGAAACTCAATTGAATAAATAATAATAATAACAATAATAATATTAGTTTTTAATAATGAGATCGGAGAGGAGGATGACGATAATGATGATGAAGGTGAACAAAATGATGAGATTACGGATCATATGGTAGAAGATGATTAGAAAAATAGAATGAGACGATGCTATTTGTGAATTTTTGAACTTGCTCTATTTGCTAATTTTAATTTCTCTTACAAGATTTTTGAATTTTTTTCAGTTGATACTAATTTGCTCTTAATATTATATAGTTGATACTAATTTGCTCCTAATACTACACAACATTGTTACAAGATTTTTGAATTTGTTTAATTAATGCTAATTTGCTCCTAATATATTATAAATTATTAAGGTGGTAGAACATTGTAACGTATATTGGTAATAATATTTACTTACGTCCAACAACTTTTGCAAACAAATTGGATCAACTAGTTAAAATTATAATAAATATTAACATATTATATATAAATAATAAATATTTATTTGTAATTTATTAACCTGAACCGAATTAAATGTTGGTGAATTGAACTGAACTGAATATTACTGAAATGAATTAAATTAAATGATACTGAAAATTAAATTAAATGTTGCTGAGCTGAACTGAACTGAACTGAGCTGAGCTGAACTGAACTGAACTGAACTTAACTGAATGTTGCTAAACTGAACTGAACTGAACTTAAAATAAGTTTTAATAAGTTCAAAAGAACAGAGCCTAAGAATCTAATTGACCTTAGCAAAGGTCAGAGGTCGAGTCAATTTTGTAGAAATCTTATTGAACTTTTATATTAGTTTTTCTTTTTTTTTTTTAATAAGAACAGAGAGATAGCAGGGCATTTTAACCAGGTCGGCATCCCCTGACAAGCCTCCAAAAAAGACCCAAACCCGATTTGTTAAAGAAAATAAAAGTTCATACAAAAACAAAGAACTTTTATACTAGTTTAAAAAACAGAAATTAATTTTAAAAAACACATTTTTATGTAATTAATAAATTATAAAAAACAATAGTTATATACTTAAATGATGAATCCGTGAGATGCACGAGAGAAAAACTATAGTTTTATCAAAGTTTGATGGAAAATAACAATTTTTTTTTAAACATAATAACAATTAAAATCTTAATACCATACTACAAAGAAAAATTCAACTAGAGGAATTTGTATGTCAAAGGTACTAAACAGGCGCTTAGCCTGTGTTTGGTATTGCCGTTGCACAGAAAGTTACAATAACTTTTATTCTAGAAGCAGGTATTACAATGTTTGGTAAAGATCAAAAACAACTTTTTCTGACAATACTTTTTGGTTAAAAGCTGCTTTTACATGTTTCTGACAAAAGCTGATTTCCCAGCTTTTGCAGATAACAATTATTTTTAAAATTTGGACAAAAATTTCCAAGAGTTTAATACATATTAAAACCAAAACTCCGTATAAAACACTTCGAACAAAATTTAGTCCCTATATTTGTATACTAAACACTATTAAGTTCCTCTATTTTCAAAAATTGATTAAAAAAACCCTTAAAATTTTTTAAAAAATATTAATGTTCGAATTTTATTAAATTTTTAATGTTTTATTAGATCTTAATCCACTAATTGACATATTTCAAAACATTCTTTACTAACTATTTATCAAACGACTTTTACCTCAACCACATTTTTATTTTTAATTTTACCAAATAATCTTCTGCTTTTTCCAACAACGTTTGTTCAGTCAGCACTTTTTCCCACAACTATGGCAGTTTTCAACAACAATCCCAAACTAAAACTTAATCATGCTGACTTTCCCTGGAGCCGGCTCTGCCTCAGGTAAGCCGCCTAGCATTCGAGTGTCTGCGGATCATGCTCTCGCCAGCACCGAGGTGCTATTCCCGGCTAAAAAAATAAAAGGGGCAAAAATGAGTTTTACTGTGGCGATAAGAAGTAATTTAAGAGCGGTATTTAGTAATCTATTTAATTCAATGTAATGGAAAAATTGTTCCATAATGTAGGGGTAAAACAACATATTAACCTAAATAAACTGAAGCCATCTCTCTCCCTCACTCTATACATATTAATCGAGCAACAAAATAGATCCATCAAGCAAGATATATCTACCACGACAATAACAATAAATCGAGATCGGTTGATATGAACCATCATTAAAAAAATTCCATAATACTCAAGTTGTATTGGATATATAAATCCTCACCTGCCACACCGTCCTATCTACCACCTTATTTTTCCGTAATCCCTAATAAACTCATATCACTTCTTGCCAAGTTTACGTAGGCATTCCCCTATCCCTCATTGTTTCCTCCTATTGCTACCTTTCAAACATTCTAACCGTCACATCACTCGCTAAACCATTCTTCAGATGAAAATGGAGAAAATACAACCACCTTTATCAACTAGTGATTCTTCCTCAATTTCTGTATATATTTCACGTAAATTACATTTGAATAACTGAGTTTATCGTTCATAGTTATCTGGCAGAACGATGTAGGAGATTGGGTTATCGAATTAGATGCCTTGCTGACCAAGAAATCGAACAATTGTTAAACAAGAGGGATACCGAATTTATCGGGAAATTCCAATTTGGAGATGTTTACGTTGAAACTTATGAAGACAAAAACGTGGTTGTCAAGATCTGGAAAGAACTGAAGCTTCCAGAGGAAGAAAAGGAAGGCAGATCGGAGGTGACTTGAGCTTTACGGTTCTTTATTTATGATGGTTCATGTTAGCTGACCCCGAATCATTTCGGGATTAAGGCTTTGTTGTTGTTGTATTTTGTGGTGAATGTCTGTGTGAAAGTGTGCTTCATTTTTATTAATAGGATGAATTCTTCTGGAGAGGGACATGGGAAAATGAAGGAAGATTGGAGGTGAGTTTCTTCGATTAGGTTTTCTTTTTTGATATGTTTTGTGGTAAATGTCTGAGTAAAATGGTGTTTCACTTCATTAATAGGATGAATGTATTTTGCATGATTACTTCTCATTTTATGAGTTCAATCCAAATATCGCCAAGATGCAGTACTTCTGTCGTGGCCCGAAACACGTAGCTGCCATTTATTATGTTGAACCAAAGGCAATCAACACACTGCATAATCTCATCGAAAAAGGTATATGCTAATCTCATTATTTGTATTCATATTGGTTACGTGACCTTTAGTTTATATAAACTCTTCTTGATTTTTTTGTTAGGATAGTTATTGGAAAGACTAAACTCGTTATTTTCATTGTCAGATGATTTTACATGGGTCCAGAGGATCAAGGTTGCTTTTGGGTTTGCTTCTTTGCTCCACTATATGCATACTCCGCATCCTAAATGTCCAAGTAATTTGCCATATCTGATGTGTAATATAGATGCTGCTCATATTTTGGTTGATCAGGTTGGTCCCTCTCTTTTTCTTTTGATGTGCAGTAGTTTGGCATTTTACTTCTCTATGTATATTTATAATCATATTTGTTATGTTCCACTAGTTAGGATTACGAGGCTCTTCTATTTGACTTCATTATGATATCTGGTGGCGTTCTTACAGATAAAAGAGAGCTTCTAAATCAGAAGATATATGGCTGCTCTGGATATAGCGATCCATCTTGTGCTCAACCAGGTAATTTACTATCACATCTGCACTATTTTATTTGAAGGGTCTTAACTACCTTTTTTGCACTGAAGATATTGCTTGCTTGATTTGTAGCGTATGTTGTGTTAATAGAAAATGCACCCAACTCTACCAATACTTTTCACTTCATTAATACCTATTATCTATAATAGGGGGAAAATACCTTGATAAAATGGATACTCATAAATAGTAAAAAATGAATTTGATGTCCATGATTTGGGAATAACCCATATTTGATGCGCGTTAATTTCGTTGTGGCAGCACATGCTCTAACAGATTCTTGTCATCTCACAAATATTATGTTCTGTATGCCCTCCTTTGTTAGAACCTGCTGTATTGTGCCAGAAACGTCCCTTCAGCTTTTAATTACACCTTTCTTCATATTTCTAGTGTTACTTCCTTTTACTTGGTTCTTGTTGTTTCTAGATGACAAATTAAATGGGTGCTTCTTCTTGTGCTAATTCTCTTGAAGTAATTTGCATTATAGGCTCAAGGTCCTGTATGAAAAGGTTTTTCATCTAATCTAGGTATTATAACACTAATATAATCGTTATGAACTGTGTTCAAATCTAATTTCACCTTTCGGAACCTATTGTTGAACAAGTTAATAAATATGCAGGAAAATTTTCGGATGCATGTGATGGTTTTTCTTATGGTGTTGTGCTTTCGTCTTTAATAAGCAAAAAAGTCTATAAAGATGACAGTGAAGTTGAGCCGAATGTTTATCTATGGGCCAAGGATAACCACGAACGGCACAACTCAGTAGCTCGTGGTAATAAGCACAAGTTACATAACTCAGCAGCTCGTGGTAACAAGCAGAACTTCGGTAATTCAGCAGCTCGTGGTAATAAGCACAACTTACATAACTCAATAGCTCGTGGCAGTATGTTTTCATTGGTGGATGATAGCCTAAAGTCAGAACCAGAGTATTATTTCGATGATGCAGTTGGAATTACCAATTTAGCAATGAAGTGTGTTAAATCCAATCCTGATAAACGACCCACAATGAAAGAAATTGTTACACTTATGCAGAATTTGCTTATTGTTAAAGAAAATAGGGATACTTGGGAGTGTTGCCGAATGCTTGATGAGGTTAACGAGATCTTCCAATCAGAGCACCTTTTGAAGGACGATCGAGGTACTTTCAATATTTCCAGAAAAAAAGTTTTAGAACAATCGATGCTTATGAAAAATCTTCAGTTTTCTCGCCAATGTTTCTTAATTATATTACAATTTGTTTAAAGGTACATATTTTCTTGTCAATGATGATATACTTTGTGGCTGGTATTGGGAAGTGAAATGGCAACCTTCGATCTGGCATTGGAGCTTATCACGCAAGCATCGGATGCACAAATACATGAATCAGATGCAAGAATACAAGCATCAGAGGCCCAAGTTTAAAAACTTAGATCAAAGCCCAGAAAGTGAGTGTATACTGTTAATGCAAAAACATCTAGTTTCTTTAAAATATTCCACTGTATGATAATATACCATGGACGCCGATATGTTGATCTAGCCCTGAAGTCATAGGTTATGTTGTTTCTAGCTCTCCAACAAAGCCTGGACTGAAATTTGACCAAAATTGTGCTCTTTTTCTCTAGTGCTTTTTGTCTGACTTCTTGGATAATTTCTCTAGCATTTGCAGTTTGGTTCATCAACTCTTTAACATCTTTTGCTTGTGTAATATGCAATTTAATATATTAAGGATTTGCTAGATGTATGTTGATAGAGTGGCAGGGTATTCAACATGTTTCTGAAAAAAGTATGTATTGAAGTTGTGCCTTTTCTAATGTATGCTCGTGATCCTGCTTTCTTTTATAGGTTCTGAATATGCAATTGGAAAAGATAATGTGATTAAAGTTTTCGATTCTAAAGTCCTAATTAAGGTGACTGATAAATTTAGTAATGAGAATCTCATGGGGAAGTTTCTATTTGGAAAACTGTTTCGTGGAGAGACAGAAGAAGAAAATAAAAAGTGACTGCGAAGATATGGGAAACCAATGGCGAGTATGGGGTTCATGAAATGGGTAACAAAGACCAGTTAAGGGTACGCTGCAAACCTGCAATAGAAACTCTTGTTTTTTTTTTTAACATTTTCTTTTAATAAAAATTGGTTGGTTTACATAGAATTTATTATATCACAGGAAATTTCTTTACTTCAACACCGTAAGCTTTTAAGTCACTGAAACATGGTGAAGATTATTGGATATTGCTTCGAGGAAGGAAAACTTGGTGGTGTTTATGATTTGGATCCACTGGATAGTCTACATAATCTTGCACCCAAAGGTACTGCTTATTATTGTTATGGTTTTTCCATGCTGATATCTGTCTGTTTATATTATGAACTTTAGGTGCTAATAGTCAATAGTTCATAATGCAAAAGCCATGATTGAAATTTTATTATCCCTAGCTTCCAAAAAAGAATGTGGGGACTTCAAGTCGAGTCAATAGCATAGTTAATCTTATGCACAATATTTCTGCCCTTAGTTACTGGCAGAACATTTATTCTCAGTGTTGCTTCCATAGTTTCTTAATGATTCTTATTTCATGCCTACAGATGAGATCAGTTGGCGTCATAGAATGAAAGTTATTTACGAACTTTCCAAGCTGCTTGAGTTTCTTCATACTCTGAATCCACCATATTTACCCCATAGAGTTGGCAACATTGATGCTGCGCATATAATACTTGACGAGATCCGTGTATATTTGTTGTGTCTTGATGCTTCTTTTATTATGTATCTATTTATTTTTCTTTATGTGTTGAAGAACTTTGATTATGTAGGATTACAGCCCGAAATTTCTTGATCTTGGGATGACTATTGGTGGAATCATTCTTAGCTCGCGAGAAAATAGAATCAAGAGAGTCCAAAAACGCTTTTGTTATTTCTGGTCGCACAATGGTATGGATCTACTCATTTAAGTAGTATAAAGATTTAGATTTTTGACTGGCCAACATGGAGCTCATGAGTTTTGCAGGAGTTACACTTACTTGAATATCAATATGCAAGTTAGTGTAACTACTTGTGAAAACTACTTTGGCCCCCCTTTTTTTTTTTTCTCTCTCTCTCTCATCTTTCTGTTTGCTTTGAGTTTTAAAATCCAAGATAAATGCCTTAAAAGGGCTTGATATGCACATTATATTAGTTAATGGTTTCAAAGAATGGTAAAAAAAGAAGCTAAGAAAGGTAAATACTTGTACTAAAATTTAGAAAGTTTCCAAGTTTTCTAAATCCATGGCACAGATTGTTTCTATGAAGCAGGAGATATTTTGGGAATTGGTTGCATAATCTTGTGCTTGATACACAAAAAGGTTCCGACACATGATCTGAATGTGAATGAGAAGTTCATTCCCGAGTATGAGGCTATAATGGATCACAATAAGCACTTCAGAATGAAAAATGAGTACTTAGAAAGAAAGAAGAAAGACCAGCTCTTGGACGATGAGCAAGTCTTAGAAAGTGAAATGCTAAAAGAGTTTTATTTGTGCACAAAAGCCTAGAAAAAGATGAGGATTTCAATGAGAATGATGGAGTTGAACTTACTAACTTGGCAATGGAGTGCGTAGATGGTAATCCTTACGATCGTCCTTCAGTGAATGAGGTTGTCACGAGATTGGGAAAGTTGCATCTTATTGAAAGAATGGGCTACCAGAAATTATATGAGGCGCAATGTTGAGCTCTATTTCAGTTGTGTAAGCAAACTAGTCTCTTTCATGGTTGCTCTTAGTCTTCTTTTTTGAAAAGACAGGAAGCTAGAAACAAGGAACGTGTCTGGACAATTTCCAACTATGTTGGTACAGCCTGTTACGTGTTTCTGATTGCTAGGCTTATAGGCCCCTGTTTTATGGCACATTGAATAGGGGTATTTGCGTATTTCTTTATGTTCGTAGGTTTTCCAAGGGTCTTAGATAACAGTATCTCTTTCGGTGTACGTAGTTGAATCATGTTGATAGTTTACTTTTGATGACTGTTGATCACAATACATCAACCATAACGTTTCATTGATCTTTTCCTCAGTTTTGATATAGTGTTTCTCACTTGAAACCCTCTTGTTTATCCTTTTCTATAATCTTGGATAATCTCCACCTGATTAGCAATTGTCACATCTCCAATTTAATGACCAAACATGTACTTGATTAAAGAAAATATGGCTGCTTATCATTTGGTTATTATATCCAAGCATATACATTAGAGTTTAAGAAGCTTTGTTCTTTCTTTGAAACGATTTATTATTGGAAGATGATTGTCAAATGGTTATCCGATACTCTTTGTTGTATTTTTGAAGCAGTTACTTGCATATCAATCAGTGCTATTTTGTTGGCGTTGTGTGCACATTATTAAATTATACAAGGCCAATTGACCAAATATTAAATTTATAGTGTTGATTCGGTATATGAACATTCTATAACTAACTTTTAAAACTTCAAGAAATTTAGGAAAATACGAAGTATATTTATGAAAAGCTCTCCGTACATCAAAATAATAATTTAAACAACAAAAATACAAAATTATTGAATTGATAAAATGTGTAAGCAAATGAAATGTAAAAGAAAATTACAAACGAAAAATGCAAACTTTATTCAAAAATCTTCAGAAAATGACTCAAACATCGTGGACCTCATGCGATAGCCATGAGCTTTAATTGTTCGTCGATAAAAATTATGGAAGTACCATCAGACCAAAACTTTCCCCAAATTCAGTAGCTTATTCTTAAATCCCGTCACTATTTGTTGAGTTAGTGAAGGCCCCTCTATTATCTCTACGACATCACTTATACTTAAAATCTCGGCGTGTCCAAATTTTTTTCTTAGTGAAGTTGCAAGTTGTACCGTATCAACTCCATCTCCGACTATCTCTACCTGGTTCTTGCCTTTTCCTCCTAATCCGGCTGATACTACCCCCGAAACTCCTACAACTAACTTCAACGCTCTCGAGCGGGATGCATTGTCATTCAAGAACACCTCTATTACGATCTTTTTCTGCAATTCAACAAAACCAAATTAGAATTTCAGTCCAAATAAATAAAAATTACGTACACACCTTGACATTAAAGATAATAAAGACTATTCATATATACATACCTTCATTTCTAAGTGCTTATAAGGCGTTTGAGGCACTTCTTCCTATTTATAGAGGCAGGCTATCTATTTATTGTTCTCATTCTCAAAATGGAATTCAATAGTATATAATTCTTTTATCAGGTAATGGAATTCAATTAATTGAATAATATTTTTTATCAAAAAATAAAAATTGAGTAATATTTAAATAAGAAAGTAGAGCTCGAGGTAACCAAGATGAAATTTCCATGTAGCCTCCTGAAGATATTCAATCAAATTATTCTTTAAAAAATATAGTACTAGTATCAAATTTAACTTTAGTTAATGTTTGATACTAGCTAGTATTCGATACTATAGTGAAAGAATTAGATATTCTTATTTTATATTAGACATCCTCGGTGGTTGACTTTACTTCCATATTTTACACTTTGCCTTTATTTACCATGTTGCAAATATGACTGCTGAATATTTATAAAACTTGTTATGCTCACAAAAAAGAAAAAAAAAATATATTTATAAAACTTGTTACTTATTTTCAGGTTTTTTCGTTTAGCTTCCAGCTTTATTTTGGTCAGATTGTTATCTTGTGGTCCGGGTATTTTCTTTTCCTATTTATTCTTTATTTCAGGATATAGTGCTGCACGGATCATTCGTTGTTGGTATTACTCTAACCTTTTACATTCAGTCACTAATATTAGTACTTAACTTATCTTTTTCTTGTAGTGGTTAGAGCATTGAGTTGAGTTCTCTCGAACTGAACACTGACTTTTACGAGCTTTTAATGAAACAAGAAGTTGCCCTCGCTATGCTTTGGATAGTGGAGGGCAAAATTTCTTCGAAAATTGGAAAGACAACTGCTATAAAGCAATGACAATAATTCAAAAGAAGGAATATAAAAACTTAATTATAATCTTTCGAAAAATAAAAAAACTTAATTATTTTTATTTTTAAGATTTTAAAACATAATAATTGCTAATATTTAAGATAAGCTAGGAATATAAAACAGTAAACATTGCGCTTGCTCCGCTTCAGGGAGCAGAGCGAAAAATTTGAATTTGGTAAATCAAATAGAATTTAGCTAATTGTTGAGTAGCTAATAGACTTTGTTTGAACTGAAATTAGAACGGGAAATAAAATTGAAGCTTACTAAAATAAAATAAAGCAATGCAATCATACTTTTTATTTGCCAAAATAATCGCTTTTAGATCTTTTAAGAATTAGAATCAATTAAAATACCAACATTATTTGAGATATGCTATTGATAGTACTGATCAGATAAGTCCTCATTCTAGTGAGTGAAAAAATCCTCATTCTAGTGAAGTGAAAAAACTTCTATTTTATCAACGTAACCAAAGTTGGTTATGAAACATTCCACATCAACCCTAATACTAATGACAACATTTATTTCTTAATATTTTATTAAATTAGTAAGCAACGTTTCATATTAAATCAATAAGTAATCTTAAACACCCCAAAAATTATAATTTTGCTACATCAATTTAGACGCCCACTGTTAAGGTTCTATTTGTAAACCAGAAAACCAAAGGCTAAGTTGAATAAACTGAAAAGCTTAATATTCAATACATGAAACAAGGTACTTATAATCTTACAAAAGGATTGTTGTCCAGCAGTCAACTAAACCTAACAAAAAGCCTACAGCAACAATTAGAGTCCCAATAACTCAAGTACCTATAAACTGAAACTAATAAAACAAAAAGTCACATGAACATAAAGACAAAAGATCACATGTTAACACAGCCATAGTGACAAACACTTAAGACTCCTCCTTGACACTTTGGCTGCAAACTCCAAACTCCAAGCTAAGTTGCTCAAACCTCTCAGTTGGCAAAGCTTTAGTAAATATATCTGCAATATGAAATTCTGAGTTGCAATGCACCAATTTGACTATCCCATCACTTTCAGCTTCCTTCACAAAGTGGAACTTAATCTTTATATGCTTTGTCATATCATGAAAAACTGGATCCTTTGCAATTGCCACTGCAGATTGATTATCACAGAATATTGTTGTAGCTTCACTTTGTTTCATCTTCAAATCCTCCAACAGCTTTTGGAGCCAAATTGCTTGATTAACAGCAACTGAAGCAGCAATATACTCAGCTTCGGCTGTTGATTGAGCAACTATACACTGCTTTTTTGATCTCCAGCAGAAAAATCCACTTCCAAGTGTGAAAGCATAGCTTGATGTAGATTTTGAATCATCGCTGGAACCTGCCCAATCACTATCAGTGAACCCAATTAACTTAACTTCATCCCCTTTCTTGAATTGAACTCCAAAATTTGCAGTCCCTTTGACATATCTAAGAAGCCTTTTAGCAGCCCTTAGGTGAAATTCACTTGGAGCTTGCATAAATCTTGATAACAAACTAGCAGCATGTTATTTCACTCTAAATTGATTTTGATTACTTGAATTAAATATATGGTTTTTATATTATGCTTTATATATATATAACTATATATATACTTGTGACAAAATAAACTTTATTATATACTTTATGTGCTAAAAGAGAACTTAACTCTAGGAATGCTTTAATAAGATTTATTATCTTAACTAGAGTTACTTTAATAAAGTATATGATTAAAGTATGTATGTATGCATGTCATGATCACATCTCTATATGTTTAAATATCATATGCTCACATGAATATATGTTTTAAGAGATGATATTTATACCATGAACTAAAATGATATGCCATGATCAAACACGTATTTTTATCATATGGATTATGGCTTTATATGTGATCACATGACATCTTACCATGATATGTTCTTGAAATATTATGATATGAACTCAACATGATTTATATATATATCATAAGCTTTGCCATGGTTTAAGATGTCGTAATACATACAAACTATGTTATGTCATCATCTATTGATTTCATCATCGATCATACTTATGTGTTGCCATGCTTATGATGATGAATGCATGTGTATGAATGTAGTATACACGTATATAACATACATGTTTAGATGATGTTAATAACATAAGTTTAAATGGTGATTAAAAGAAAGATCAAATGAAGGGCTAGGATTGAATCACACTTTATGTCATCTCATCATCTAATGGCCAAGATCGTTTCTTCTTCACCAAGACAAGTGTCTTATCAAAGACAACTCATCAAATCCTCCACCACCACATGATTTCGGATGAGAGATTTGGATGAGATAGCTTTATGTACTTTGATTTGATTCCTTACACAAATCTTATCATCTTACACAAATCTTATCTTATCCTACAAAATTACTAAGTAAAGAAATCTTATCTTGGATTTGATGGGACACATTTTGGCTCCTCCTTCCATCTCTCTTCAAGAATTCGGCTATAAAAGGAGAAGAGGAGCAAAGGTTGAAGTAAGGAAAATCAAACCGAGATTCAAAGCTTTTCACACGAGAAATTCAAGCGAGCTTTGATTATATTTTTCCTTCAACTACAACGAGAGTTTGAGTGTTATTCTTTTCATTCAAATAATTGTAAAAGATTAAACGGTGGGGTTTAATCTTGGGTTTTACACTAGATCCCTTTAAAAGTGTAAGAGAGGTTTTTGCTTAGCCTTGAAAAGCAAATAGGTTCTTAAGCACCCGCAAGCTTAGGAGGTTATCACTTAGCCTGTAAAAGTGCCATAAGTTTCTTAGTTTAGCTTGAGAAAAACTAAGGGAGAGTTGCTCAAACACTTGGAAGTTTGAGGGAGTGAATACTGGGAGAGGTGTTCAGCTCTAGTAGTTTCTCGGATTGTGAGAACTACTCTACCGGCTTGATTTCTGCCCTTAAAGAAATCAATAGTGGAAAATCTCGAGAGGTGCTCTCGGGGACAGGACTAGGCTCACAAGGAGACCGAACCTGGATAAATGCTCTGCGTCTAATCTTTCTATCCCTACTCTCTTTATTATTGTCTTTCAATCACTTGCTCTGCTTTAAGCTTTATCTATAATTGCTTGTGATTAAATCGTGCTTAAACTTGTTTATTTTCTCTTATCATCTAATCAACTATTCTTTCCGCAAAACTTTTTAAGTTGATTAGTTAATAGGCAAATATTTTTAAAAGAGAAAATAATATTATTTAAAGGCAATAAATCCTATTCACCCCCCCTCTAGTCTTTATATAGTCATAATTTGGGCCAACACAGCATACATAATATCTGGCCTAGAAGCTGTAAGGTATAAAAGGCACCCAACCATACTTCTGTATAAGGTGGAATTAACCTTATCAGCACCATCATCTAGACATAGCTTTTCACCTTTAACTAGAGGATTGTTGACTGATTTGCACTCATCCATGCCGAACTTCTTTAAGATTTCACCAACATACTTCTTTTGGCATATAAATATTCCCTTTTGAGTTTGAGATATTTCCATACCAAGAAAGTAAGACATTAATCCCATATCTGTCATCTCAAAAGCATTCTGCATTTCTTTTTTGAATTTCTCAATCTGATTGCTGTTATTTCCGGTCACCAAGATATCATCCACATAGAGAGAAACTATAAGCGACTCCTCCTCAACTTGCTTCACATACAAAGTTGATTCACTGAGACTTCTTTTGAACCCAAAATTCAGCAGATATTCATTGATTCTGCTGTACCATGCTCGAGGAGCTTGCTTTAAGCCATACAAAGCTTTCTTTAGCAAGCACACTTTATCTTCACTCCCTTCAACAGCAAAGCCTTCGGGTTGCTCGATAAAAATCTCTTCCTTCAGATAACCATTGAGGAAGGCTGATTTCACATCCATTTGGTGCAATTGCCATCCGAGTTGAGCTGCAAGTGAAATCAGTAGTTTGATCGTATCGAACCTTGCAACCGGTGCAAATGTGTCTAGGAAATCAACGCCAAACTCTTGTGCATACCCTTTGACTACTAATCTTGCCTTGAATTTCTTGATGGAACCATCAGCATTTAATTTGGTCCTATAAACCCATCGAACTCCAATGACTTTTCGATCTTTGGGCCTATCAACAAGCCGCCATGTCTCATTTTTCTCTATGACTCTCATCTCTTCCTTCATTGCTTCCATCCAACCAGGTGCATTTTGTGCTTCTTCAAAGTTAACTGGATCCAAGAGTACCATATTACAATTGATGTAAATTTCACTTAGTGATCTGGTACCTCTAACACTAATTTCATTTTCACCATAGCCTTCGTCATCGTCGTCTTCCGCTTCTACAATCGGTTGTGCTCGTGCTTTACTTGAATTTGGTTCAGCAACTGAAATAACATCTTTCTCCCAATTCCAAGCTGCATTCTCAGAAAATCTGACATCTCTACTTAGAACCACCTTCTTGTTATTGACATCAAAAATTCTGTATGCTTTTGAAGTACTGTTGTAGCCAACGAACACACCTATAGACGCCTTTGGATCCAACTTGTCTCTTTGAATCTTAAGAACTTTGACATAGCATATGGAACCAAATACCCTGAGATGTGCAAGAGTCGGATCATCACCATTCCACACTTGAAAAGGAGACTTTCCTTGAAGAGAACTCGTTGGAAGTCTGTTTTGTAAATATGCAGCAGTATGAACTGCTTCAGCCTAAAAACTTTTGGGTAACTCCTTCTCGATCATCATGCATCTGCCCATTTCCACCAGGGTTCGATTTTTTCTTTCACTTACTCCATTTTGCTGCGGAGTATAGGGTGTTGTAAGTTGGTGATGAATGCCGCTTGCTTTGAAGACAGCTTCAAATTCTTTGGAAGTGAACTCGCCTCCGTTATCAGATCTAAGCATTCTAATTTGATGCCCAGATTGCTTTTCAACCCACACCTTGAACTCCTTAAACACATGAAGAGCTTCAGATTTCAGCTTCAAAAAATAAACCCAACACCATCTGCTGTAGTCGTCAATAAACGTTATGAAATACTTGCTTCCATTTAAAGATGGAATGCTCATTGGACCACATATATCCGTGTGGATCAGCTGAAGTTTTTCTCGAGCTCTCCAAGCTTGATTAGTTGGAAAAGGTAATTTGGTTTGCTTCCCCATCTGACAAGTACCACAAAGTTCCTCCATCAAATTGCTATCATCAAATTTGATTGCTGCTCCAAGTTTTAACTTCTTAAGGCTCTCACAATTAACATGACCGAACCTTTTGTGCCAAGTATGTTGATCTGTTGCATCAGCAATTGAGACTTGACATTGCACCAGATTCCAATTTATAGGAAAGTTCCTATTTCTCATCTTCACAGTAAGAAATTCGCCACCGGAAGGATCAAGTATAACACAAGCTTGGTCTTTGAAGTGCATAGAGTAATTTTTCTCAAGCATTTGCCCAACACTAAGCAAGTTGTGACTGATTTCAGGAACTAAAAGTACATCTGAAATTATCTTTGTACCTTCGGGTGTTTGCACAGCAACATTTCCTTGCCCCTTCACTTTTAGCAGCTTTCCATCTCCAATTTGCACATTCATTATGCTTGAACTTTTCAAATCATGAAAGTTTTCTGCATTTGAAGACATATGATGTGAACAGCCACTATCAACTAGCCATTCGTCTTTGTAATTTGCTGCAACATAACACGTAGCCACGAACAAATTTCCTTCTTGAGTTGTCTCCACTTGCTCCTTAGCTACATGTGCTTGTAAATTTGCTTGATTAAACTTGTTTCTGCATATCCTCTCCACATGTCCATATTGTTTGCAAGCCCTGCATTGAACTCCTGGCCTAACCCAACAATATCTCTCCGAGTGGTCAGTCCTCTTACAATGAGAACATGGAGGAAAAACTCGTTTCTTGCCGGTAGATGCAGTCTTCTCCTTATCCTTCTTGTCATTAGAAAATTTCTTCTTGAAATTCACTTGAGCTTTACCCTTTTGCTTAGCGATATAGGCTGCCTCTGTACTTTCCTCTTCACGAATCATTCTTCTTTGCTCAAGAGCTTGCAAGGAACTGACAAGCTCAGCCAAAGAAATTTTGCTGAGGTCTTTCGAGTCTTCAAGAGAAGAAATCTTAGCTTCAAACTTCTCCGGAAGACTTACAAGAACTTTCTCAACAACTCTTGAATCAGGTAAGTCTTCTCCTAGCAACCTGATTTGATTGACAGTGTTGGATATCCTATCAGCATAGTCTTTGATAGTTTCCACATCTTTCATTTTCAAGTTTTCAAACTCCCTTCTTAAGTTGAGAACATGAATTTGCTTGGTTTTGTCACTTCCTTGAAACTCATCTCTCAATCTGTCCCAAGCTTCCTTTGCTGTTTCACAAGCCATAATTCTTGTGAACACAACATCTGTTACAGCAGAATGGATAGCAGTCAAGGCTTTGAACTTCTTCGCAACCTCCTCTTTATGAAGTTTGATTTGAGCTATGGTAGGATCCCTACCCAACGGAGCAGGATTTGTTCCCGTTTCCACAGCTTCCCAAATATCAAAAGCCCTTAAATAAGCTTTCATTTTCACAGCCCAAATTTGATAGTTTTCACCAGAAAATGGTGGAGGTGAAGAGGCTGAATAGCTACTTGAAGCCATGTAGGCAATAAAGAACTCACACAAATTTGGTTTAGTGAAGGGTTCTTTTCTTGTTTTCTCTCACCCAACTCACAATCACTCACAGTCCCTTTAAATCAACAGCTCTGGTACCATTTGTAAACCAGAAAACCAAAGGCTAAGTTGAATAAACTGAAAAGCTTAATATTCAATACATGAAACAAGGTACTTATAATCTTACAAAAGGATTGTTGTCCAGCAGTCAACTAAACCTAACAAAAAGCCTACAACAACAATTAGAGTCCCAATAACTCAAGTACCTATAAACTGAAACTAATAAAACAAAAAGTCACATGAACATAAAGACAAAAGATCACATGTTAACACAGCCATAGTGACAAACACTTAACACTATTAATATATTTCTTTCCTTAATATGCCAAGCTATGCAGACATAGAAAAGACTGGAAAGAAGAGGAGAAAGATTCAAAAACTTTAGGGAACAATGCAATTCTTCTCCGTAACTCACAACAATAGAAATAGACAATCAGTGATTAGATAATCATGGTCACTTGTTTTCTTGACATTAGTCAGTAGAAGACGCTAATTCCTAAACAATGGGAGAGGTATTTTCTATAAGCTCGAAACTGACTTAAGAATTTGACTCAACTTGATATGAAATATACAAAGAATCTTGAGATACAACATTACAATTAACTCTTTACTTCAACACCGTAAGCTTTTAAGTCATCGAAACATGGTGAAGATTATTGGATATTTCTTCGAGGAAGGAAAACTTGGTGGTGTTTATGATTTGGATCCACTGGATAGTCTACATAATCTTGCACCCAAAGGTACTGCTTATTATTGTTCTGGTTTTTCCATGCTGACATCTGTCTGTTTATATTATGAACTTTTGGTGCTCATAGTCAATAAGTTCATAATGCAAAAGCCATGATTGAAATTTTATCATCCCTAGCTTCCAAAGAATGTGGGGACTTCAAGTCCGAGTCAATAGCATAGTTAATCTTATGCACAATATTTCTGCCCTTAGTCACTGGCTGAACATTTATTCTCAGTGTTGCTTCCGTAATTTCTTAATGATTCTTATTTCATGTCTACAGATGAGATCAGTTGGCGTCATAGAGTGAAAGTTATTTACGAACTTTCCAAGCTGCTTGAGTTTCTTCATACTCTGAATCCACCATATTTACCCTATAGAGTTGGCAACATTGATGCTGCGCATATAATACTTGACGAGGTCCGTATATATTTGTTGTGTCTTGATGCTTCTTTTATTATGTATCTATTTATTTTTCTTTATTTTTTGAAGAACTTTGATTATGTAGGATTACAACCAGAATGTTGAGCTCTATTTCAGCTGTGTAAGCAAACTAGTCTCTTTCATGGTTGCTCTTAGTCTTTTTTTTTTTGAAAAGACAGGAAGCTAGAAACAAGGAACGTGTCTGGACATTCCAACTATGTTGGTACAGCCTGTTACGTGTTTCTGATTGCTAGGCTTATAGGCCCCCGTTTTATGGTACATTGAATAGGGGTATTTGCGTATTTCTTTCTGTTCGTAGGTTTTCCAAGGGTCTTAGATAACAGTATCTCTTTCGGCGTAGTTGAATCATGTTGATAGTTTACTTTTGATGACAGTACATCAACCATAACATTTCATTGATCTTTTCCTCAGTTTTGATTTAGTGTTTCTCACTTGAAACCCTCTTGTTTATCCTTTTCTATAATCTTGGATAATCTCCACCTGATTAGCAATTGTCACATCTCCAATTTAATAACCAAACATGTACTTGATGAAAGAAAATATATGACTGCATATCATTTGGTTATTATATCTAAGCATGTACATTAGAGTTTAAGAAGCTTTGTTCTTCTTTGAAACGATTTATTATTGGAAGATGATTGTCAAATGGTATCCGATAGTCTTTGTTGTATTTTTGAAGCAGTTACTTGCATATCAATCGGTGCTATTTTGTTGGCGTTGTGTGCACATTATTAAATTATACAAGGTCAATTGACCAAATATTAAATTTATAGTGTTGATTCGGTGTATGAATATTCTATAACTAACTTTTAAAACTTCAAGAAATTTAGGAAAATACGAAATATATTTATCAAAAGCTCTCCGTACATCAAAAGAATAATTTAAACAACAAAAATACAAAATTATTGAATTGATAAAATGTGTAAGCAAATGAAATGTAAAAGAAAATTACAAACGAAAAATGCAAACTTTATTCAAAAAATTTCAAAAAACGACTCAAACATCGTGGAGCTCATGCGATAGCCACGAGCATTAATTGTTCGTCAGTAAAAATTATGGAAGTACCATCACATCAGATCAAAACTTTCCCCAAATTCAGTAGCTTATTCTTAAATCCCGTCACTATTTGTTGAGTTAGTGAAGGCCCCTCTATTATCTCTACGAAATCACTTATACTTAAAATCTCGGCGTGTCCAAATTTCTTTTTTAGTGAAGTTGCAAGTTGTACTGCATCAACTCCATCTCCGACTATCTCTACCTGGTTCTTGCCTTTTCCTCCTAATCCGGCTGATACTACCCCCGAAACTCCTACAACTAACTTCAACGCTCTCGAGCGGGATGCATTGTCATTCAAGAACACCTCTATTACGATCTTTTTCTGCAATTCAACAAAACCAAATTAGAATTTCAGTCCAAATAGATAAAAATTACGTACACACCTTCATATTAAAGATAATAAAGACTATTCATACATACATACCTTCATTTCTAAGTGCTTATAAGGCGTTTGAGGCACTTCTTCCTATTTATAGAGGCAGGCTATCTATTTATTTATTATTCTCAAAATGGAATTCAATAGTATATAATTCTTTTATCAGGTAATGGAATTCAATTAAAATAAATTTTTTTATCAAAAAATAAAAAATTAAGTAATATTTAAATAAGAAAGTAGAGCTCGAGGACCAAGATGATATTTCCATGTAGCCTCCTGAAGATATTCAATCAAATTATTCTTTAAAAAATATAGTACTAGTAGCAAATTTAACTTTAGTTAATGTTTGATACTAGCTAGTATTCGATATTTTAGTCAAAGAATTAGATATTCTTATTTTATTTTAGCCATCCTCGGTGGTTGACTTTACTTCCATATTTTACACTTTGCATTTATTTACCATGTTGCAAATATGATGCTGAACAGGGACGGATCCGGGATTTGAAGATTAGGGGGATTAATTTTGGCTTTAGCGTAATTTATTTTTTTATATATGCGTGTATACAAAAATGAAGTAGAGTTGATAAAATTAGGAGAAACGAATTAATGATCTAATTAAAAATTGTTGATAAAATTATTAAAAATAGAAAGGAAAAACAAAAAAAATAGAGTTTTCGATTAAAATAACATTAAAAAAATTAAAAATTGATGAAAAACATTAATAATGTTAGGGGAAAAATATTGATGAAAAATATTAATAATTTTAGGAGAAAAAAATTAAAAATTGATGAAAAACATTATTAATGTTAGATGAAGTAAATGCTCAAAAAAATGTTGGAAGAAAAAAGAATGTAGATAATGGGATTTGAACCCTCGTCTTTAGACTCTAAATACATCCTTCTTATCTACCCTCCCATTCTTTCACTTTGTCCATTTTATTATCTTTACTATTGATACATTATTTTGGGGGGCTTGCCGGAATATGTCACTACATCTCTTAGGGTTGTGCCGGAACTCAGGGGGGCTCGAGCCCACCCGAGCCCTCCCTGGGTCCGCCCCTGCTGCTGAATATTTATAAAACTTGTTATGCTCACAAAAAAAGAAAAAAAAATGGAAAATTCTATGGTTACTTTGATTTTCACAAAGTAACCATTACTTTGTTTTGTCCACCATTAGATCATGGGTTAAAACCTAATCTAATGGTGAATATGACAAAGTACAAACAAATTAGAGGGAAAACAAAGTGACCATAGCCTACACCAAAAAAAATATATTGTTATGAATTAATTAAGTGCATGACCATTATACCCCCAGAATATTCTAGATGTTATGTTCCCATACAAACTCTAATTCTAATTCTTGTATCCTATATAAAGGATATCTCTATATGGAATAAGACACACATCAATATTCTCTCTACAATCTCTCTAGTTTATTCACAACACGTTATCAGCACGAATCCCTAACCGCTTGAGCATAACGAAAAGAAAACTCCATTGAAGTAAGTCTAGCATGAAATTCCAGCCGATTAAGCAAACTAGCGTGATTGAAGTAAGTGTCTCGACATGCTCTTCTATCTTACGTTTCTTCCAATTTTAATTTGGACTTTCTAAGTCAGCGAAAACAATTCCTCACTGGGAAGACTAAATCAAGATAAAAAAAAATAATACTTTTGTTGAGTGAATGATTGATGAGAAGCATAAGAATTTATTATTTCTTGAGAAAGAAACAATATTCGGAATTTATGATTTCCATCAAATAATATGTTTGCTTTTCATGTTTGCAAATTGAAATATGCTTCTATGGATATATATGTTTCTGCCTTAATCGTATAGATATTTATATAATCCGTATGATATGATTTATAGAACAATAAAATCATGCTTGCCGCTGTGTTATACTTATGCTTCATGATTGAGCACCTAGCTTTACTTCCTCTGATTCGGAAATTAGAAGGTTATCTTTGGGTGTTGTTGTGTACATATTATTGGAAGGCTAAAAGTCGGTTGTGTTATGAAGGTCAAACTAGCCCTTGTTTTTATATTGCCATTGAATTGAACAGATGTTTTAGTTTTGAACTTTGTGAGGTTTGTTGATTTAATGTGTTTCAATTGTAGAAGAAAAGATAATTGCTCAGGTTTACTTTCAATAATTTGTTCATATTACAAAATCATTTATATGACTTGTGTAATAAAGCATCATGCGATAGGACTAATCTTTTGCGCGATTGTTTGTTTGAATACAATTCTGTTATGCTAGCAAGAAAATTTGGATGCTTTATGACGAACAGAAACAATTTTGTTAATGCACATTTTCTTTCTTAGTCCGGCAATTTGAGTTGATTAATTGAAATATGTGATAACTTTGGTTGAGTAAATAATAGCATATAGTTTATGAGAACTAGAGTGAGCTTTTGTAATTTAGAAAGAGTTGAATCACATTATATGTTTTTGGGGATTTTATTTATCCAAAGTTTTTACCAAGTGGTTACAAAAACATATATTATCATAATTGAGGTATTAGATATATTCTAATTTTGTGTTTGAAGCATTGAATTCAAATTTATTTGAAATTATTATTATTCGAGAAATTTGATACGCGACAGAGACTTGGTAAGTCTTTAATGATAGTATCATCATTATTATTTGAGGTTAATTTGATGAGAACTTGACCAAATTTATGTGATTCTTGTATTTGATGGTCGAATTTGTGATTATTATTTGGTTGGTTGATGTGTTAAAATCGAGAATATGAAATATATGTGCGTGCCTTTGTTATATGTGGTCAAATTTGAGATGATTGAAACTACATGTGCTTATTATAACTTGCTTGAGGAATTTGACCATTGACATATATAACCGTGTGATATTAATTCGATTAGATATTGATTGTTATAACATACAAATATGTTTCTGCTATAGACTTAATACATATGCTCTTATGTTCAGATTAAGTTTTACAAGTATTTATATGTTCAACTTTTGACGAGAGCTTGTTTATAAAGTTTGACATCCTATAGTTTGAATGAATTTATAATATTTGAAATTTGATGTGATCATGACTTCAGCTTGTACATAATGAATATGGAGTTATTTTTAAGGGTTTGTTTTGATAAAAGTCATGATTGTTTTAAAAGTTCATGTGCTGCTCAAAGTTTTGTTATACTAACTGATTAACAAACAGATATTTTGAGTTTGACATTGTTATTTCGTGAAATTATTGTTCTTCATGTGTTTATATCAGTAAGAAGAATGGTAAGAGTTTGATACGGCTTTGTGACATTAAGTTGATATAATAGGTCACAAAAAGAAACAATCATACTTTGAGTTTGATATGAATCCTTAGATCATACTTTGAGTTTGATATGAATCCTTAGATTTGCATATATGTGTTTGTCATGTGTACTTTACAACTTGAGTAGTATGAATGTTAGAAAAAGTGTACAAAATTATTGAAAGCTCCGGAAGAGCATTAAACAGTGAAGATTTATGCCTATAGCAGGTACTACAACTACTCATAACATATTGAATAGTAGCATATATTTGTCTTATTTAAGAATGAAAGGAAGTAGTGTGAGAATTATATCATGTAGTACAAAGATTATTGAAAGCTCCATAAGAGCAAACATATAGAAAGCTCCAGAAGAGCAAATTTATTGTTGTCTATATATGGGAATGAAATATGAAATCATTGATGATAATCTCCCAAGTCTCCAGGTAATTTATTGAGTTTTAAAAATATTATAATGTTGAGATGATTAGTAAAGGAAATATAGAATACCTTCAAAATACGAGTATTCCCGAGACACTATACATATTTTGAAGAGGTTAATACTCATTTGTACTCACTAAAATCAGCAGAATTGAATTATATGCTATAGTAAACTAGAAGTTTACTCATTATTCATATGTTATTGTAAACCAGAAGTTTATATGCTATAGTAAACCAGAAGTTTACTTATAATTTTATTGTTTGGCATGACTAGGTAGGTCATCCTGGATCTATAATGATGCGGACAAATAATCGAAAATTTGTGTGGACATTCATTAAAGAACCAGAAGATTCTTCCTAATGATTTATCATGTGTTGCTTGCTCATGAAAAGAGTTAATTGCTAAACCATTGCTTATAAAGTCTGACTCAGTTTTTCCAACATTAGGGGGAGAAAAGAAACAGCTGAAAAAAGAAATTAGTTGGAATGAATTATCTCTGTCTCAATATGATCCTCTTATTAAAGAATATGAACCAGAAGTTCAAAAGATAATTCATTTAGGAAACTTAGCGAATTAATTGCCAGACGCATTTTCTGACCCTAAGAGAGTGACTAAGTCACATGTTCCAGTTGTAAATGCTCCAAATATAATTGAAGTCCCTGCAGGACAACTTCAAACTGCTAATGAGTCTCACACACGCATGGAGCGTGGTAGACCTATCGATTCCAAAGATAAGAATCCTCGGAAATGGAAAGGAGCATAAATTGACAATGGCTTTTCCGAGGAACAAAGCACAATGAAGGATCTCCTGAAGAGACCATGAGCATGACAAAGAAAGAAATTCAGGTACCTGAGAATAATGAAGAGATCTCTATTAATTATGTCATGTCTGAAATAAAATGGAATCGAAATAAAATCAACGTCGATGAAATTTATGCATGCAATATAGCAGTTGATGTTATGGATAAAGAATGAGGATCATGAACTAAAAATCCATTGAAATGTGTACACAAAGTAATGATTGGCCAAAATTGAAAGAAGCAATTGAGACAGAATTGGATCTTTTACGAAGAGATGAGTATTTGGACCAGTAGTCCGTACACCTAAATGTGTAAAACCAGTGAGACATAAATGGGTTTTTGTGAAAAAGAATGAAAATTGTGATATTGTAAGATATGAAGCACGTTTAGTTGCACAAGAATTCTCACAAAGACCTGGAATTTATTATGAAGAAACATACTCTCCTGTGGTGGATGATCACTGGATAATGACATTTATATGGAAGTCCTGGAAGGATTGAAACTGCCAGAAGCAGCTAGTTCTCGAGAACATTAATGCATAAAGTTAAATAGATCTATTTATGGATTGAAACAATATAGCGTATGTGGTATTATCGCCTTAGTGAATATTTAATAAGAGGAGGTTATAAGAATGACCCTATCGATCGATACATGTATTTTTATTAAGAAATTTGGGTCTGAATTTGTCATAATTGCAGTGTATGTTGACTCTTGAAGAGATTTCATATACAGTGAAATATTTGAAGAAAGAATTTGAGATCAAAGATCTTGGAAAGACAAAATTTTGCTTGAGATTGCAAATTGAACATCTTAAAGATGGAATACTTGTGCATCTAAGAACATACACAGAAAAAATGTTGAAAATGTTCTATTTTGATCAAGCACAACTATTGAGTAACCCAATGATTATAAGATCCCTAGATGTGGATAAGGATCCTTTCCGTCCTCGGAAAAACAATGAAGAAATTCTTGGTCCAGAAGTACCATACTTAAGTGCAATAGGGACATATGTACTTTGATAATAATACAAGACTCGACATATCATTTTTGTGAATTTGCAACAAGGTTTAGCTCAAGTCGAACCCGAGGAATTGAAATGAAATCAAACATGGTCCTCTGTTACCTTTAAGGTATGAATGATATGAGCTTATTCTTTTCTAACAAGTCCCAATAGGACTTCATTGGTTTAGCTGGTGTATGATATTTGTCTGATCCCCATATTGCTCGATCACAAACGGGATAAATGTTTACATGTGGTGGTGTTGCGATTTCTTAGCGTTCTATGAAGCAAACCATAGCAGCTACTCCTTATAATCATGCATTAATTCTAGCTATTCATGAAGCTAGTCGTGAATGTGTATGGTTACGATATGTGACTCGACATATTCGAGAAGATTGTGGTTTATCCGCCCGAAAAGAAGCTCCAACAATTTTATATGAAGATAATGTTGCATGTATTGCACATCTGAAAGAATGATACATTAAAGGAGACAGAACGAAACACATCTTACCAAAATTCTTCTTCACCCATGATCTACAAAAGAATGGTGATGTACAAGTTCAACAGATTCGTTCAAGTGACAATTTGGCAGAGTTATTTACCAAGGTGCTTCCAGCTGCTACTTTCAAGAAGTTAGTTTATCGCATTAGATTGCGTTGTTGTAAATATTTTTACTTATGTATTTATGAGGGGGAGTAAATGCGTGCTGCACTCTTTTCCTTGACCATGGTTTTTTCCCACTGGGTTTTCCTGGTAAGGTTTTTAATGAGGCAGCATCCCCAAGCGCATTTACTTATTTTTGTATAATGGACATCCAAGGGGAGTGTTATGAATTAATTAAGTGGATGACCATTATACCCCCAGAATATTCTAGATGTCATGTTCCCATACAAACTTTAATTCTTGTATCCTATATAAAGGAGCTCTCTATATGGAATAAGACACACATCAATATTCTCTCTCTACAATCTCTCTAGTTTATTCACAATATATATATATATATATATATATATATATATATATATATATTTTATAGGGTTTTTCTATCATATGCCCAATAGGCACATGATAAGTGTTGTAATTGCACATATTAAGCATTTAATGTATAATGGACATCCAAGGGGAGTGTTATGAATTAATTAAGTGGATGACCATTATACCCCCAGAATATTCTAGATGTCATGTTCCCATACAAACTCTAATTCTTGTATCCTATATAAAGGAGCTCTCTATATGGAATAAGACACACATCAATATTCTCTCTCTACAATCTCTCTAGTTTATTCACAACATATATATATATATATATATATATATATATATATATATCATATGTAAGAACACTTTTATATGTGAGAACACCTTCAAAACTACGTAGTTTTAATAATGAGGTAGGACCAAAAGGGAAATTTGTCCCTTTTATTATGTTGCGTAGGAGATAAAGGAGAGAGAAGGTGTTGGTGATGAGTAAAAATTTAACTTTTTTTTATTTAAAATCATTTTCCCGAGTTTTTCGAACTCCGATTTCAAATTTTTTTTATATCATTAGACTCGTGTCGTCTAGAGGTTCATTTTAAGATCCATGATGCTTATGTAAAAACGATTTTTAAAAATTTTGAACACGCAAAATATTTATTTGAACATAACATTTTTAAGTTTCAATTGCTGCTGTAACCAATAATTTTAAGTTTTTGAACATGCAGGTTATTTTTTTGAGCATACGTTTTAAGTTTTTGAAAATATGAAGTATTTTTTTGAACATAATTTTTTAAGTTCTTAAACATGTGTAAATTGATAGTTTTGATGGGAAAAAATAATATTAGTATAATGTTTTGTGAAATTATCTAGTTTTAGTGATAATACGTTCAAATTAAGCATCAAAACATGAAAAATTATCCAATCTTAGTGATAATATTAGTTTTTTGGGAAAAGTACAAATAAAACCCCTGTGGTTTCACACTTTTGCAAATAGAGGAATGTGGTTTCTTTTTTTGCAAATAGAGGAACGTGGTTTCAAACGTTAACAAAATCGCGGAATTCCTTAACACCTTTAAATAATAATGACGTGGCAAGGGTACCATCGTCTTTTTACTTAAAAAAAATAATAATAAAAACTATGTGGTTTCAATTTTTGCAAATAAAGGAATGTGGTTTGTTTTTCTTTGCAAATCTAGGAATGTGGTTTTAGAATTTTTACAAATAAAGGAATGTGATTTCAAATGTTTGCAAATTAAATAATGAATTGAAGAAATTTTAGATAAAAGGTTTCGATAGATAAAAAGTAATAATATTGTAGTTGGTGGTTAATAATCATTGAAATTTCTTTCACTGTAAGTTAATATTATGATTTCAATGGGTTACCCTAACCCTAACCCTAACCCTAACCCAAACGTATGTAAAATTAGTTCTAAATAATCTTTTTAACTCGTTTTTAATATTGAGAAATTTTAGTCATTTTTTGTTAAATAATTATTTATAAATTTCAATCAAATGTTAAGGGATATTCTCATTAAGTAGTTGAATCAAAAACCTCTACCTTTTCACACACGTGTATAAAATATGCGAGGAAACTGATAAAGTTTAAATTTGATTAACCATTTAATTCTAGTTATATTTATTTTAAAAAGTCCAAAGTTTAAGTAAACTCTCCTAGCCGACATCCAACTAAAACGTTATACTTCCCGAACCAACAGCAAAATATTTGATTAAAAGAAATTTCAATGATTATTAACCACCAGCTACAATATTATTACTTTTTGTCTATCGAAACATTTTATCTAAAATTTCTTCAATTCATTATTTAATTTGCAAACATTTGAAATCACATTCCTTTATTTGTAAAAATTCTAAAACCACATTCCTAGATTTGCAAAGAAAAACAAACCACATTCCTTTATTTGCAAAAATTGAAATCACATAGTTTTTTTATTATTTTTTTTAAGTAAAAAGATAATGGTACCCTTGCCACGTCATCATTATTTAACGGTGTTAAGGAATTCCGCGATTTTGTTAACGTTTGAAACCACGTTCCTCTATTTGCAAAAAAAGAAACCACATTCCTTTATTTGTAAAAGTGTGAAACCACAGGGGTTTTATTTGTACTTTTCCCTAGTTTTTTTAACATTTTAACAATGAAAAAATGCAAGTTAACTACAATTGACACTCATGTTCAAAGTTACAACACGTATGTTCAAATTGTTAAAACGTCAACTTTACCTAACAACAATGGTACTCAAAATAAGCGTCTCGTCAAAACAAATCCAACGGTATAAAAAAAGTTCAAATCGGAGTTCGGGAAAGTAGGGAAAATTTATTTAAACAAAATGAAATAAACAATAATTAAAAAAAATACTAATTTCTCTCTCCTGCTCTTACATCCCATACGTGTCCATCAAAAATAATGACAAATTCCCCTTTTAACCCTCTCTTATTAATAAAACTACGTAGTTTTGGAATTGTTCTCACATAGAAAGTGTTCTCACATATGAGAGGTGTTCTCACATGATCCTTTTTCTATATATATAAATATATATATATATATATATATATATATATATATATATTTATAGGGTTTTTCTATCATGTGCCCAATAGGCACATGATAAGTGTTATAATTGCACATATTAAGCATTAAATGCACACCTTAAACATTAAATTGGCTACTTATCCCTAATGTATATATTTAATTAATTAATTAATTATTTGATTCTCTCTCTTCTTCATTCTATTCTAAGAAAAAAACGTTGGTAAAAATTCTCATTTTGTAAGAAGTTTTTTTAATATAAATTAAAATTTGTATTTTTTTATGATACCCTAAATAGTACTATAATGAACCCGTTGCACATGTCTTTTATTTTTTCTCCCGATGTAAAACGGGATTTTTTAAAAAAAACTACCAAAGGTATGGTGCTCTATGAAATTTTTTTAAAAAATACCGGAAGTATGCATATGTATTTTTCCTAGAGCACCACCATACTTCATGTATTTTTTTAAAAAAAATTCCGTCTTACATCGGGAGAAAAATTAAAAGACATGTGCAACGGGTTCATCCTAGTACTATTTAGGGTATCATAAAAAATACAAATTTCAATTTATAATAAAAAAACTTCTTAGAAAATGAGATTTATAAGCAACTTTTATTTTTTTACAAGAGCATGAGAAAAAGAGATGAGAGAGAATCAAATAATTAATTAATTAATTAAACATTATGAATAAGAAGTCAATTTAATGCTTAATATGTGCATTTAAGGCTTAATGTGTGCAAATATAACAACTATCATGTGCCGAAAGAAAAACCCATATTTATAAAACTTGTTAGCTTATTTTCAGGTTTTTTCATTTAGCTTCCAGCTTTATTTTGGTCAGATTGTTAGCTTGTGGTCCGGGTATTTTCTTTTCTTATTTATTCTTTATTTCAGGATATGGTGCTGCACGGATCATTCCTTGTTGGTATTAACTTAGTTTTCTCTAACCTTTTACATTCAGTCACTAATATTAGTACGTAACTTATCTTTTTCTTGTAATGGTTAGAGCCTTGAGCTGAGTTCTCTCGAACTGAACATTGACCTTTACGAGCTTTTAATGAAACAAGAAGTTGCTCTCGCTACGCTTCGGATAACAGAGGGCAAAATTTGTTCGAAAATTGAAAAGACAACTACTATAAAGCAAATGACAATAATGCAAGAGAAGGAATATAAAAACTTAATTATAGTCTTTCGAAAAAAAAATAAAAACTTAATTATTTTTATTTTTAACATTTTAAAACATAACAATTGCTAATATTCAAGATAATGTATTTAAAATAGCTAGGAATATAAAACATTAAACATTGCCTCTAGGGAGCAGAGCAAAAAATTTAAATTTGGTAAATCAAATAGAATTTAGCTAAATGTTGAGTAGCTAATAGACTTTGTTTGAACTGAAATTAGAACGGGAAATAAAATTGAAGCTTACTAAAATAAAATAAAGCAATGCAATCATACTTTTTATTTGCCAAAATAATCGCTTTTAGATCTTTTAAGAATTAGAATCAATTAAAATACCAACATTATTTGAGATATGCTATTGATAGTACTGATCAGATAAGTCCTCATTCTAGTGAGTGAAAAAATCCTCATTCTAGTGAAGTGAAAAAACTTCTATTTTATCAACGTAACCAAAGTTGGTTATGAAACATTCCACATCAACCCTAATACTAATGACAACATTTATTTCTTAATATTTTATTAAATTAGTAAGCGACGTTTCATATTAAATCAATAAGTAATCTTCAACACCCCAAAAATTATAATTTTGCTACATCCATTTAGACACCTACTGTTAAGGTTCTATTAATATATTTCTTTCCTTAACATGCCAAGCTATGCAGACATAGAAAAGACTGGAAAGAAAAGGAGAAAGATTCAAAAACTTTAGGGAACCATGCAATTCTTCTCCGTAACTCACAACAATAGAAATAGACAATCAGTGATTAGATAATCATGGTCACTTTTTTTTTTGACATTAGTCGGTAGAAGACGCTAATTCCTTAACAATGGGAGAGGTAATTTCTATAAGCTCGAAACTGACTTAAGAATTTGACTCAACTTGATATAAAATATACAAAGAATCTTGAGATACAACATTACAATTAATTCTTTGAACAACACCGTAAGCTTTTAAGTCATCGAAACATGGTGAAGATTATTGGATATTGCTTCGAGGAAGGAAAACTTGGTGGTGTTTATGATTTGGATCCACTGGACAGTCTACATAATCTTGCACCCAAAGGTACTGCTTATTATTGTTATCGTTTTTCCATGCTGATATCTGTCTGTTTATATTATGAACTTTAGCTGCTCACAGTCAATAGTTCATAATGCAAAAGCCATGATTGAAATTTTATTATCCCTAGCTTCCAAAGAATGTGGGGACTTCAAGTCGAGTCAATAGCATAGTTAATCTTATACACAATATTTCTGCCCTTAGTTACAGGCTGAACATTTATTCTCAGTGTTGCTTCCGTAGTTTCTTAATGATTCTTATTTCATGCCTACGATGAGTTTAGTTGGCGTCATAGAGTGAAAGTTATTTACGAACTTTCCGAGCTGCTTGAGTTTCTTCATACTCTGAATCCACCATATTTACCCTATAGAGTTGGCAACATTGATGCTGCGCATATAATACTTGACGAGGTCCGTATATATTTGTTGTGTCTTGATGCTTCTTTTATCATGTATCTATTTATTTTTCTTTATGTGTTGAAGAACTTTGATTATGTAGGATTACAGCCCGAAATTGCTTGATTTTGGGATGACTATTGGTGGAATCATTCTTAGCTCGCGAGAAAGTAGAATCAAGAGAGTCCGGAAACGCTTTTGTTATTTCTGGTCGCACAATGGTATGGTCTACTCATTTAAGTAGTATACAGATTTAGATTTTTGACTGGCCAACATGGAGCTTATGAGTCCGGAAACGCTTTTGATAGTTTACTTTTGATGACTGCTGATCACAATGCATCAACCATAACATTTCATTGATCTTTGCCTCGGTTTTGATATAGTGTTCCTCACTTGAAACCCTCTTCTTTATCCTTTTCTATAATCTTGGATAATCTCCACCTGATTAGCAATTGTCACATTAATGACCAAACATGTATTTGATTAAAGAAAATATGACTCCATATGATTTGGTTATTATATCCAAGCATATACATTAGAGTTTAAGAAGCTTTGTTCTTTTTTTGAAACGATTTATTATTGGAAGATGATTGTCAAATGGTTCTCTGATAGTCTTTGTTGTATTTTTGAAGCAGCTACTTGTGAAGCGGTCAAAAAACCTGAAACCGCACTGCTATGCACAATTCACAATAGCTGCTGAAACAACTAGAAGCTACTGAAGCAAGCAGAAGCACGTACACCTGTGCACGAACTACAAAAGCTAACAGAAGCAGAAGCACAAGCAGAAGCGACAAAGGCACGGCGGTGCAACAGTTACTGAAAACCCCAAATATGTAGAATAACAATAACAACACCACAATGATTTATCTCACAAACAATCAACCAAAGACCAAACCACAAGAATGGAAATCTAAACCACCACAATCAACACACAATATTTATACGTGGAAAACCTCTTCGATGTGAAGAGTAAAAACCACATGACCTTTGAGGATTTCTCTTATTATAATAAAGGTGAGGGCAAAGCAAAGCCAACAAGTTGTTACACAAGTCTTACAACCCACCAACGACAAGAGATTACAAAGAGTATGAAATACCACAAAATCGCTCAGAGAAATCTGCCTACAAATAGCTCCCTACACGAGACCCCTTCTAGACCTTAGGTAACAAATCTCCACCGTTCAAAGTGAAGAACAAGATGTCAGGAAGGTGCTGTCCAAAAATCACAAAAAAGTGACTATTGGATTGGAAGATATTCAAAATATCTCGTGGAACTACTCCAATGGAGAAAAGTGCAGAATTTCGGGATTCAAAGTTGTGTGTCTTCTCACAATATTATACATATATATAAAACCGAAAGGGTTGAACAGTAACTGAATTGAAATTAGTCAAAATTGGTCAAACTTTTTCTCATTCAAAACCCAAACATGAAAACGGTGGCATTTGTTGGTGTTGTAGCATAGTTTGCAGGTTCATAAACTTTCTATCTCTGAATCATCAAATAATTATGGTTTCTTTAATTTTTGTGAAGGGTGTCATTTCCAATTTGCGAAACAAAGGCTGGCTAGAGATGTAATCATATGTTAGTACTACCATGATTTGGAACTTTGAGATTTTAGTTATATTGTGGTCAGTCTTCCATGTTTTTACTATCCAATTAACAAGTTTAGTATATCTCAATAGGATTTAACAAAACACACTCAGAATTGTTGACACATTAACCTACCACCAAACAACTCAAAAAGATGCTTAAAAAATGTGTCATTATGAGAAATTAACAAAATACATTAAAACTAGACTCATCAACCTACTATCACCAAATAACTGAAAAAAATGCTTATGAAAGCAACGCGAGGCCACCCATCTAGTATCATTATAGAATTAAAATAGTATTAAAGTATCATTATTTATTTCAAATTCGCCTTTTCTAAAAAAGATAAAGCAAATCTAAAAAAATAAAATAAGACAAATTTAATATGAACAACTTTTTTAGTTAGAGTGAATATTTTGAATAAATAACCATTTCTACTTTATAATAATTTTGTCATTAACATTAAAAAAACTCATTAATTAGTGTAAAATGAGTTTAATTTGCTCATAATATCCTCTAATAATTAAAACGACTATTTTTTTGAAATTATTCTCTTATTTTCAAAACATTAAACATTAAGAAACGGAAACGTTAAATATTAAGAAACGGGGAGTAATATCAACTACGGTAGTATTTAGATTGTCCAGTTTAAATGTGGTTGGTGGCGAAACAAATTGAATTGAAGAAAAACTTGGGGAGTTGTTGAAGTGTGTCTTGAAATTAGTATTATTACATAATATTATGTCTCTTGTCTTGTGGGTGTTCCTAAATTTCAAATTCTGATGTTTCAAGTTTGAAGCTCATCTAATTCAATTCAATTGAGGCAATTATCTTTCCCTCTCTTTGAACTTTTCTACTCTGTAATCTTGTCTTTTCATTGTGTTTTTTGTTTGTCAGCAGACTCGACTTCTCCGATCATCTTTCCGGTCTTCTTTATTAAGCTACAATCGAAAGAGGTAAGCTTATTTAATGCATGTCCATAACCTGTTCGATGAAACTCCTCACTCGTAAACAACATCTGTTTCCATCTTTTCTTTCTATTTCAAATATGCTAATTCCATATTTTCATTCTATATTTCCATCTAGGATGGACCTTTAGTAGATTTAATGGAGAATACATACATATAGCATAGCATGGATAAACCCCTAATTCAACCCTTCAACTTACCTTCTGGGTTATGCTTGAAAATGAATTTTAAGGAATAATGCTTCAAGCCAGATAAATAAATAACTACAAAATAACTTGATCAAAAAAGACGAGTCGGACCTAATTCGATATTCATTTTAGAGCAAATTGATTGTGTGAGACAAAGGGACCCTTTACCCAGCATAGCCATATTGAACATTTCCCTACCTAGTGTAAAGAAGATAATCATTCTTTCATCTACAGCAATTCTCCTTTAAATAAGTTTACTGCGCAATCTATTCATCATCGTTGCATTCCCATTATGAGAGAAGTGAAAAATGATTTTAGTGCCTCAACAAATCATACAGTATTGATATTTTACATGCAAAAGATCTACAACTGCTTGAACATACCCTGTATCATGTCTGTGTGTCTCTATCTGCCAAGGTTTCAGTGCTTTTCTTGCACTATTATTCTGAAGCAAGATGAGAATAATAGAACCCCGAGATTCCACAAATATAATATTAGTAACAACTTACAGTAATGGCATTTATTAGGACTGCTCTGCTGCTGTTGCTTCAGCATTTGAATTTAAGCCTCGTCTTTACAGTTTCTTGTTATATTTGGAGCTGTTTTGAAATGTGGAATGTCATTTATTTTTTTCCTCTTTTATAGGTGTCATCATGGAACTTGAATTGCCAATGGACAAAGTATCTTTGGGAGAAAGTTCCTTCCAGTAATTTAATCCTTCCCTCTTTTCATTTCCTTACAGCTTATCAAGTTTGGCATATTATATTGAAAACTGATATATCAATTTCATTAGAAACAATGATGGTGAGAAGATATATATAGTTCTTGTAGCCACTGGTAGTTTCAATCCTCCTACTCTTATGCACTTGCGCATGTTTGGTGAGTAATTATACGATTTTGCGAATTTCTTGAACCTTTTTTAATTTGCTCAAGTTTAGTGTTGTATTGCAAAGAGCTTCCTTTTTGAAATATTATTGCTTAAAGTTTTTGGATAATTATTGTATATTCTCTTCTTGGTCATAATTGAGACAATTTTTTATGGAATTTAAAACAGTTTATAATCGATTCTTCTTTTATGATTAGAGCTTGCTAGGGACGCCTTAAATTCTGAAGGCTATTGCATCGCTGCAGCTTATATGTCACCTGTTAGTGATGCATACAATAAGCAGGTATACATGTTGCAACTGAAAGATGCATCGTTTAGTTATATTTTAAATCGCATTCTCCTTTTTCTTTCCTTATTTTTATTTTGTCTTTCGTCTAATATGCACATTTGGAATGTGGAAGTGATTTGTTTGACGAATGATTGTCATTTAGGGTCTCATTTCTGGTGTTCATCGGTTGAGGATGTGTAACTTAGCATGCGAAAGTTCTGATTTCATTATGGTCGATCCATGGGAGGTATAATTAGTTGCCCCTGGAAATTCCTTTAGTTTCTAGTTTGCTGTTTTATTTTGGTTTTCCAAACATGCTTACATTTTATTAATTCACCTGAAATTCATTTTCATATTATTAGCCTTTCTAACAGGCTAATCAAAGTGCCTACCAGCGCACTTTGACTGTCTTGAGGAGAATCGAGAGTTGCTTTATTGACGGGACAAAGATATCCAAGGGTGAGCTTAGCTTAACCAGTTGTGCTGAAATAAATGTAAATGTCAAAGCATGCTAATATTTTGTCAATTGGTGTTCGTAGGGCGCCTTAAGGTCATGCTTCTCTGCGGTTCTGATTTACTCCACTCCTTTAGCACCCCTGGATTTTGGATTCCGGAGCAGGTATATGATGCATCCATCTTTATATTGTATCAGTGCTTGTCAAATTAAACAGAATTAAAATTACTGTGCATCTATTTAACTAAGCTAACACTTTCATTCTTCACAGGTGCGAGCTATTTGTAGAGACTATGGTATAGTTTGCATCCGCAGAGAAGGGCAAGATATTGAAAAAGTCATATCCAGCAATGAAATTTTGGACGAAAACAGGGTCAGAACGAAAAACACATATTTCAATATTCTAACGAGTGATTGTTATTGTTATTCTGCTGTTTCATTTCTAACGTAAATGTCGATGCAGCATAACATCAAAGTTGTGGATGAACTCGTCCCAAACTCAATCAGTTCAACAAGACTGAGGTAACGGTACTACTAACGAATATTCTACGGTTGTGCAATCCATTTCTACTTCATGTTTTTTTGGTGCATTACAGGGACTGCATTTCAAGAGGTTTATCTATAAAGTATCTGACTGTAGATGCGGTTATAGAGTACATTAGAGAACAACGATTATACTTGAACTCACATGACAAGTGATGATCTTTCAATCATCCGTCGATATTCCTCGATACGCCTCTCGTATCTTGAAGCTCCCGTCTCTTTCCACCCTCGGTATTGTTGGAGGAAAAAGGATTTCTTTGATTGAAATATCTTTTGCCGTCTCCAATACTCAAGTGAAGCAACTAGCTAATTGAATGTCATCCGACTTTAAAATGTAAACAGGAAAATACCAAAAAATAACTCTTTGCTACTTCCTATAAATGAAACGAAACTGTATTTGGGAAGATGTTATCGGCCATTTGGATATTATATAAAGTTGGAACCTCAGATAAAATCGTGAGATTTGACGTGTCAAATTGCTCAAAAGAAACTATAGAGTATGTGTCGTTCTTATTAAGGTGCATATAATCTCGTACAAAATAAGTTCATCGAACTATTCGCCATCATATACATGACATGATTAAGGACACTTCTCATGTGAGACTCTTCATTTTTAGTAGTTTACTTTTGTCATATATTTTTTATAAATAAGGAAAAGGAAAACAAAAAAAAAAAAGACTATATTAGGGATTGTCCCTTCTAAAAAGGAAAAAAATAAAAATATAAAAGCGCGCCAGATAGGGGTCGAACCTACAGGCGCTAGGATCAAATATATGATTGACTCGCATGATTGAGTACAACATGTCACTTCAAAATGTAACATTTTAAATATGTCACGACCAAATAATGCTTTAAGCCTCCACACCCGACAAACATGCATATCAACCCGTTAAGATTCAGACAGAATTACATCAAACATTAGAAGTTAGAAGTAAAACGATATACAAATATTGGAAACACAATTCTCCTTTGCATTTTCCTCAAAAAATAATAATTTACATTCTAATTTTCTGTTAAAATTTCTCTTAATTCATAGGTATATACAGACACAGTTCTTCTAATCAAGAAAATTTTGGAGTTCATGAGTTTTTCCCCATAAATTATACTTCAAGAGGCTGTCTTGTGAGAACTAAGGTTAGCTTATTAATTAGTTTTATCAATCATTAATCAAATTTTTTATTAGAAAATGTCAATCACAATTGTTAATTAATGGTTTGTTAATAGGCTGCACAGAGTAATGAAAAGCCAAAACCGAAAAGTGTTATATGTGGTGACTGTGATGGAAATGGTAAGCCTAAGAAACTAGCTTAGTTTTGATTTTATGCCTTATTTACTTGTCGTAACATTTGAAGTCTCGTTTTTTCGGTTACCACGGTCTTAAAACGTATCTACATGTTATGAAAATACACCTTATAACATAGTATAGTCACCTCCGTTATCTATTTATAATATGAGATTTACTTTATTTTGCTTTATCCCGTATTTTAAGATTGCTACTATCCAATGAGTTTCATCCTAGTATCATTCCCTCTGAAACGGTTCGCTATAGACCTACAAACTTCTGCCTGGTTTATCCTCGAATGAGCACATTGTACACAGAGGGTCGGCAATATACCAAATGTAACAATGTTGTGCAATTTGGACTGCATCATATTTCTTTGGTCTCACAATTTTAAAATGTGTCTATAAGGTAATGAATTCACTTTATTTCTACTATAATCGTTGTCATTTAAGACAGCTCCTTCTTAAGGCTTTCGTCTCAACATCTTCTTCCTCTTAGGACCATGTTGTTACACGTATCTCCGACAACCATTGGCTTGAACAGTTAGTAAATGGTTACCTTAGTGATATCAAAACAGGTCCCATGACATAATCGTGCTATCCGATATTATACGTCTTATGTGATTGTATTTTGATATAAATGAATAAAAATGATAATCGCGAAATGTTTATCATATTGATATATATATTTGTTGTGTTGAATTACTAGGTGCAGTCTTATGCTCACAGTGCAAGGGAGGTGGAGTGAACTCTGTTGATTTCTTTGGTGGGGCATTTAAAGCTGGTGCATCCTGCTGGCTTTGTGGGTAATTCTTTTTCTCATCTTTATCTCTATCATAGTTAAGGACTTATAGATTCTTGGATTGTGATTCTTGTTATTAGTAGGGGTGCCAATTCATGTAAGTAGCTCGTTCATGTCGTGTCAATTATCGGTTTAGTATTAAACGAGTGGGCTCTATTCCAATCGAAAACAATTATTGTCATACTTGTGTCAACTTAATGAAGTTTGTGTCGGTTTAAGTCATGCTTTCCTGATCACATATAATTCTAATATCTCGCTAACTCTTTAACGAAACAACCCACTAAATTCGTGCTGGATTCGTGTTGTATATTCAGGTTGTTTAATGAAATGAATCCCAAATTAAACTCTTTATAAAGCTGAATTTGAGATGTTAATTGCAGAGGGAGAAAAGAGATGTTGTGTGGGAACTGCAATGGAGCTGGGTTTGTTGGTGGTTTTTTGAGCACTCAAGATGAGTAAAAATGCTTATGTTAACTGTGAATAATTGAGTTTTACTGTATTGAAAAAAATTGTGCATATTGATAACAAAATGTAAAATGCAGGCTCGTGTATTCTTCTCTGTTCATATCAATATGAAATATGAGATAAGATTAAATATATATCTATATTTCCCGATATAAATTGTACAATTGAGGGTCTAACGTTGCTAACTTAGTTAACATCATACATAGTTCTCATTCTCAAAACATTAATCCCCAACTGTGTCCATGTTATCATTTACCATGTGATATTTTGTGAATTTTGTCTTTTTTGTAATCTTATTACGTGTTTTGTACAGGTTGGAATAAATGAAAAGAAAAACAATTATGTCGAGTTTAAAGGTAATCATTGCTAAACATATTTCAAGATCGAAAAAAAAAAAAAATCTTTGCTTTCGGAATCAATTGATGCATAACACATTTATTTAATAATGGTGTTTTTTTGTAATATATTTTTTAAAAGAATCCGCCCATTTTGCCAAAATTAGGTATATATTAAGTGCGAAGTTGCTTTTTGTTGACAAAGATGACGATATTTTTATATACTGTCTCTATATGGGTGTGAAATGGAGTTAACGTGTCATAACGGAGATATGATATAACTGCAACAAATATTATAATATTTGTGCCAAATGAGTGCGGACGAATTCTCTTCGTAAATGCGTGATCCCTTAATAAATCGACAGCTCTATACCTACACATATGTACTGACTGCATGAGATTTGTAAGGTTTGTTGAATATATAATCAACATTTGTAATTAGAATTTAAATTTATTAATTGTGGTGAAATCAGAATCTCTTAAACTGATAGATCACTACATTTTGATTAACAAATCACATTTTCATACTAAATTTGAGTTAGATTTTCATAAATTTCTTAGCACCCATTTGAGATTCTAATGGCTCGTCATAAACTTAGCCATTTGTTGTTGAAGCAAACGAGCAGCTTCAGATTTAGGATAGAACACATGAAAAACATGAGGTTCTCCCTCGGCTTCGACTAGCGACACCTCTTTAACCTTTCGCGTAGCCAAAAATTCTGCATAGTTTACCCCTCTTTCCTTCAGAAAATCGAGTCCAGCTACGTACACAACTGTGGCTGGAAACTCGCTCCATTCAGCCTCAGACAAATCGTGCATCTCGACACTGCATCCGAAGTAATCACGGGTAAGCCCTTTCGGTATGCTTAGCCTCCAAAACATATCATTCATTTCAACATACCCTGCTTCTCCATCACCCATCTCTTTCCTAGTCCTTTTTTCGCTTCCGAAAAAAGGATGTATTGGGAGCAATCCTTTTATCGTAACACGAGGAACTTTGTTCCTCATTGCTCGAATGGCAACATTGTGCACAATGTTGCCACCCGCACTGTCTCCGGAGAGGAAAACACGGGAAAGATCCGCGAGCTCGAGCCAGGGTTCGACGCTCGTGTGATGACTTAACCATTCGAGCGAGGTGAAACAATCTTCATATGCTATTGGAAGTCGATTCTCCGGGGCTAAACGATAGTCGACGGATAGGATTATCGACTGGGATACGACCGAGAAGTCTCCGAGAAAGTGGTGGTAGCCGAGCCACGTGGTTGATCCGATGCAAAAACCGCCACCGTGGAAGTAAACCATGACCGGAAGGCGAGTCGCGGGGGACTCGGAAGGGAGAAACAACCTTGCTGTGATTGGTTTGAATTGATCAATTGTTACGTCCTTGAATTTGAACCCATTGGTGGATTGAATTGAAGCAGGAACTATTTCTGGTACGAAACGTTTCACAGATTCATCAGAGAAGACTTGGAGATAACCAGGAGCTTCTGCAACCATAGACATTGTTTCAAAACTGTGGCTTTTTTAGTTAAATTTAGGAAGAGGACATAAGGTGAGACTATAAAGAGAAATGAAGGAGAGTTAGATGAGAAATTGGTGGACAAATTTCTTTTTAATTATAGTAAGGTTGATCATCTAAAAGGTGTTAAAAGTTAGAAGTTTGATTTTTAACACGATAACACAATTTAGAGAAAACCGGCAACAATTTGGTCCGTAATTAGTACCTTCGGGATAGAAGGTTTGAACAACTAATGACTCTTAAGAAATAATGATGCGATATAAATGAACTAAATCTCATATTTAAAATTAAAAAGTAGTGACCAAATCTTATTAATAAGGTGAAGTTTTGATATTTGATACACAAAGTTGGATAATATTTGCATATTATCGCGTTAGGATGCTCTACATTACCTTCTTGTTTATCATTGATATTACATCCACATTGTATATAATATTATACGAAATAAGATAACGTTTTTAACTAGTACAAACGTGATTTATGAATAACCACTATTAAAAATCATCATTTGCAAGGAAACGCAATAATAAGGTTGAAAATACAATAATCATGTACTTCGAAAAATATTGCAATAAAAACTAGTAAGAATGAAGGTAGATAAAGAATTTCAGTTTAACAAAAAATTTGTTAGGTTGCTCATGGATGTGGTGATGTGTATAATAATTATGTGAAATGGGCTTGATGTATAATTAGTAAAATGAAGAGGCAGCCGTATAATTAGTAGGTGACTATGGGTTTTTGTTGGGTTTCTGAAATGGGCTTGGTGTATTGCGCTTCAGAATGATACTATAGACTCTAAAATTTGTTAACAAAATTACAGTTTTTCTTTTATTTCATAATGACACTCTTATTTTTTATTTCAAGACTGAATGTAAATTTCATAAGCTTTTTAACGATCTTTGAATTGTAAAAGCAAGTATTTTCTTTAAATAAATTTAGGGAAAAAAAGAAGAATTAGAGAAAATATGACAAACTTGATAAATATTTTGTACACAAATAATTGTTAAATAAATCAACTAAAATGGAGAGAGTATAAAAAAATTTGAAAATTTATCTCGGAAGAAACAGGTATCTACAATCACATGTTAAATTTTTGAAAAGTCATCTTTAGCAATAAAAAGAATCGATTTGTTGTTCTTAATACATTTGTTAATTGGTATAACCCGATATAATGCTTACAATTATTCCTTTGATGAAGAAATAAGGAGAACAAGATTTATATATTAGGGCATTGGATCATCAAGTACTTTGAGATATTATTTGTTATGTATTTGACGAAATTTGGCACCTTTCAACCCTATATGATTGTCTGTTTACTATGTGTGCTGTTTTGCGTTAGAGTTACGATATCAAACCATTTTCATCGAATAGTAGGTTGTCTCCCTACGACGATGTTTTGACAAATTGGACCCTTGTTCCAAAATCGATTTTGCAGTGGAAAGAAAAGATAGCTTGAGTGCAAGTTAAGCAGCAGCTTCAACAAATAAATATTCCCGCTCCAAATTCTACTCTCCCAACACTTGTGGCTAGTGTTCAGAATGTTGGGCTCAATTTAAAAGATATGGTTGCTTTTTCTAGTAATTTTTGTTAAATTATTAACTCAAAATTTACTGTTATTAACATTTTTATAAAAAAGTTAAAAAAAGATTCTTATAATTTTTTTTAGTATACACTTTTTACAATCATGGAATTTGGATCCATAACCTCAAACTCCTTTGCAAAACGCATTAACCACGAAAGTGTGGGTAGAAAATGATTTTTATAGTTTAAAATGTAGGAATATTGATGCACATATTAAGTTACTTAGTATATCAATTTTACCTCGTTCAAATAATAATTTACAATGAAACTAAAGCAATATCTCACAACTTGATAAAATCTCGTACGGGTGTAAGATTCTAGTACCAAAGCAATAGATATACAATGAAACTAAAAGTTGAAATTTCCAACTTAATGAATAGGCAATTTACAGAAGGTTCAGTCTTCTCAATAGTCCTACTACTGCAGATTTCATCAGACAAAAACGAATTTCAAAAGGGCAAACTGGGATTCACTTGATCATCAAGTATTTGTAGTTAGTACGAGATAATAGACCACAAAAAATTTCCAAACATGTAATACTAGTTTGAGTTTGTAAAGAGTCCCAAATCTACAACATAATGCACAGACTCCTCACCAGTTACATCTCTAACAGATCTGCAACATGTTGCACATCCTCCTTACCATCCTCGAGCTGGAAATCTTTACTAATGTGGAAATTCTATTGTTTGTACCTGCATGACTCTTCGAGCACAGCCTGGCTTATAAGAAAATTACTCCAAATGTAGTGATCCAAGTCTAAAATTCTAGTCTAAGAACTAGTATGAAAAGTAGTGATCTAACAATAGGAGAAAGCAACTTAGTTGAGTAAATCAATAGTAGAAACCTCAGCTGTTAAACAACACTCAATCTTATAAGCACTCATTTATGGTAGTTTACGACATTATTTACTAACTTTTTTTTGTCTTCATGGGAAAAAAAACATAACCAGAATTAAGAATCATTGAAAGACCTCCTACGGTTAGCTATTATTATCATTATTATGCTGTTTAGTAGTTAGCCCCATAAGGAATAACCTTTACAAAATTCAAAGGAAGCTCACAACAATATAGATAAATCCGTTAATATAAAACAGTGAAAACCGAAGGAAAGTAAAAATAAAATAAAATCAAGCATGTAAGGATGACCATCTTATTTAAATAATCAAACATGTGGCAGTTACCAGGAAATCAAAATCAAACATCGAAAAAGCTGCTAAAGGTCGCAATTTCTTTTTTAATCTTTTAGTTGTTAGCACTTTAAACTTGAGTGTAAGAAAGGATCTCTTACCATTAAAAGTTGTTAGGATCGAAATCTTCAACCTCAATTCACATCATACTTTGCCTCAATTTGATCTAAAATCGTAAAATTTCTAAACTTTAAAGATCCAATTTTTCCATCATTTGTACAATTTTACAAGATTGTTAGGCAGGGGCTATATTATTCAAACAAATGAGAGTAAGGGGGCCAAGTTGAAATAAGAATAGAGAGACTTGCTGAAGATATTTAGACAATTACAGGAGTCAAAATATGGGTTTTTCCGATATAAAAGAATCAAACCATAAAAAAGAAGAAGTTAAAAACATAATCGCATTCGAATCTACATACAAACATTCTATGACTTCCTTCTGAAAGCTTTTATAGCACAAATCTACAAACTAGTTAATAGAAAACTAAAAATGCTATGGCAGTATCTACAAAAATCTAAGAGATAGTTGGTTGTAAGTACCTGGACCGCAAGTACAAGGTCCAATGTTTTCAGAACCTTATTAACACCATCAATCGTCTTACAACACTCCGAACAAAATGCATTACGTGAAAAAGTACGCAACTTCTGCATACATTTAATAACTTGCTTCATTGTTGGTCGTTTTTGAGGATCAAATCCTACTACACACAGCATTGTCAAAGTTAGTGATCCTTATTTGCATCATTGAAATGAAATCTGCTTCTAACTCTAGGCATTGATGCACTAGACAAGTCTTTGAGTTACCAATACAATCTACCGAGTGTTGCTCTTTGTGCTCATTCTTGGCCCATTCATAAACAAATGGCATGTTGGAACGATCCCCATCAACTTTGTACAGTCTTTTGCTTACCGAAGACAATAGCAGAACGCCAAAAGAAAACAACATCACATTTAGCCAACCATTCAAATGAGAACTTGTAATTGGGGGCATCATATGATGTTTGTTTAGCTATGATATTCTCATTCCTAATGTTTGTTACTATATGTTTAGATGTGGAATGAGAATGTGATTTTCATTAACTATGAAATCATGATTCCCTCTCAATTTGAAACAACAAGACCAGCCGCCTCCGAACATTCAACAACAGAATTATTTTTAACCAAAAAATAAGTGATAATCACATTCGATGTCCGTAGAACAAAAGATTTAAATGAATGACTTACAATGTATTTTAGGATCAGGATCTATGGTCATTTTTAGGGTAAAATGCTGTAAATATTAGAAAAGATTTAAATGAATGACTTACAATTAATTTCAAATACACTAGTATGTGAAGTCAATATTTTAGATTATATCTAACACCGGGTCAAAATTATTTTTGTTATACTTATAACAAGGAGCTAATAATAAATACAGTTTTAAATAGTTATTTTACATAAAATAATTATATAGTGAATTAATGACTTTTTTATGGCCAAAGGGACCATATGCTTGACGGTCAAAATATTTAGTTTAGAATTATGAAAAATATTAGCTAACCACAGTACATCCTTTACAAAATCGGGAGGTACACCATCTTTTTGCATCATATAAATTTAAAAATTCACATGATTTTCAATGTTGTTAAATAAAAAGGTTTGTGTTATAATGTTACCCACTTATCCATCCTCCAACACTTTGAATTTATCTAAGAATTAATCTCACCATTTTTGACAATTTTGAGTATACAGTTCATTATTTAGAATTAGGGTAAGGTGTATGATTATTACTATTGTTAGTATCTATGATGAATTTATAAGTTTAACATAAAATATTTATATAATGAATTTATGATTTTTGTTTTATGACCGTTAATTGTGATATATTGAAGACAAAATGAGAAATTAGTGTGAGTAATTGCGAAGAAGAAAGAAAATGTCACAATTTAAGAAAAAAGAATGGTAAAAAGAAAAAGAGGCTGAGAAAAAAAGGTAAAAAATAACTATATGAGAATGTATTTATTTAGTGAGAATAAATACCATAAATTTAAGGTTAAAAGAATCGTATTGTGACCCCTATTGTTACGGTGATAAAAATAGAAAAGTTTGAAGGCATTATTATTATTATTTTGAAAAGAGAAACTGAAATAAATCGTCACCCCCTTATATTTAGCCTGATAAAAGAATACTCCTTATTACTAAAAATGGTAGCATTTGAAACCGAAAAGCATTTATTAGAAGAAGCTAAAAAAGGTAAAAAGCAGGTAGTAATTCAGAATATCTAGTAAATGGAAGGGGAATAATCTGGTGTGGTTAAGGTGCAGTGTTGTGATTAAAAAGGATTGTATGGCTGTGATTACTTTATGTGAATTGAACGGTTGAAGTTGTAAATTAGCTGTACAAATTAATATAAAAAAAAAAAAGGAAAATAAAGGAGTGGAAGGAACAGAAGAGTTATAGATACGATGTACTTGTCTATTTGACTTTCTCTCTCTTCAAACACTACATAACATCATCCCTTCTCTCCCTCTCTATAAATCTTCTCTCTTCAATTATGCAAATTCAACATCTAATTCAAGGTAAAGATATGATCTTTGCATCTCAATTTCATTTCCCTCTATGATGAATAGTTTTTAGGATGTCTGAATTGATAGCTAGCTCTCTTTCAATTTTGATTTTTCTGGAGTTATATTGTTGTTAGATTAGATCTATAATCCTCAGGATCTTTGAATCTCAAATTTAATTCAATCTAACACATGGCTATATATTTGCCAGGAGAAACCCAGAAAATCAAGATAGTCAAAACCTTCATTGAAGGAAAAAACCAGCCAAAGTCAATTGATATGAGAAATACTATCTGCCAGGAGAAAACCAGAAGCCTCAATAGGTAACATTTACTTTTTCTTCTTCCCTTTTGCCTGCTGTTTGCCTTTCTTACTGCTGCTTTCTTCTGCCTGCTGTTTGCCTTTCTTACTACTGCTTTCTTCTTCCATGTTGCTGCTACTTTCTCCTCCTTGTTGATTTTTGTTTGTAACTGATTTGAGAATCTTGAGTATATCTCCAAATGATGGGCGTTCCCTAGGAGTCAGATTAACACAATCTATTGCCATCCCTGACACCTTTATTGCATCTGTCTCACTGCATTTCTCCTTGTTCTTCGGATCTGTTTGAATCAATTGTTTCTTATTTGCTTTTTCATCCTCCATCATCATGCTTTTGTGTATTGCATGCCATTTTTTGTCCATTGATTCCTTTGCCTTGTCCACTATGCTCGCCTCCTCTTGAACAATACTTTTCCCTCCCTTCTTTCCTCCCTTCTTCCCTCCCTTCGGTCTTTTGTTTGTATTTCCTACTTCTTCTTGTGCCTCCTTCATCAACAGTTGCAGGCATACAACTCCATAGCTGAATACATCGACTTTTGTTGTTATCCCTTCTTGTTCTCCTTCTTGTCCTCCTCCTTGCTCTCCTCCTTGTCCTCCTACTTGTCCTGCTTTAACCACTGCCAAAAAAAAGTTTCACAAATTAATTGCACAGTATCTATTCGATTCGATCCGGAATCATAACTCAAATACAACTTACAATCAATTTCGGGTGGCCGGTATCCTTGTGTCGTGCTCCCTACCCTCTCCTTCGGCCCTAGTGAACCCAAATCTCCTAGTTTTACATTATCGTCCTCATCCAGGAATATGTTGATCGGCTTGAGATCGTAATAAATCAGCCCTCCTCTGTGGATGTGATCCATCACCTTTGCTAATTGTTGAAGCACATTTAACACTTTTGGCCAATCCAATCTTTGAATCGATTTTTCTAAATCCGTGGGATACAATTCCAATACAAGGCAATACAAAATTTTGTCCTCGGCGTAGCCAATATATCTAACAATGTGATTGTGTACAAGCCTTTCATCTTCATAGTTTTTTTTTTTATTCTGCATAATTGATACACTTAATAAGTAAACATCTAAACAGTATTAACTACTAATCAAAAACCCGAAAGCGTACCTTGTATTCTTCCGATAGTTTTTTGTCTTTACCGTCGAACCTTTTTATTACAATCTTTGTTGCGTCGTCGTCGTCCATAATAGCTCTGTAAACTTTGTTTGCAACTATTTCACTGTCAGTGTCGAAGTTGTGCGTGAGCTCCTTTAGTTTTTGAATGGTAAACTCCATTGTTCCTGCATGTTATAGTCATAAAGTTCCAGCTTGCCATAAACTATAGGGACAAAAACTAAACTGTAACATATTTTTACTTATACAAGTGAATAATGAAATTTCTAATGATAATTTTTAATAGGATACTTGTAATCTGTTTGAAAACAGTTTTTGACAAAACAAGGCAACTTCTTTTCGTAATATTTCAGGTTGCCTTATGGAAGTTCTCTGCAGATGCCACATCTGGAGGTAATGACAAGTTTTTCTACCTTTCTTCTCTGCTTACCATCGCTCACCACTTGCATGGTTTCAATCTAATTCTAAGTTCTAGTAACTTCATGCTCTTGCAACTATTGCTCTGCAGATACAAGGCCTTTGCTATGTTTTAGTGCAGACACAGTTCCTATAAGAGCGGCTGCATGGCCCCATCGGAGAGGTTAGTGATTCCTGTTAGTTAGTCAGAATTGTTTCTTATTTTTTCCTCTCAGATTCTGGGACCTCATTTGCCATACTAAGTATAATTTACTTGCTGCAAAACTTGCCTGCAGGCCCTTGAATATTAACTGATTCTTAGACAACTGCTTGCATCTTATCGAATTTTCTATATATAGTTCTTAGATTTTTCGTATTATGGTTTTATCTGCAGTTTCAGTCTAGATAATCAGTTAATTGCAACAATTTCATAATCTCAGATTTTGAGAATCTTATCATTTTCACAGCGTAACGATTGGTGTAGTGATTATGTTGCACGGAACTTGTTGAAAACATTCCGGTTTACATTTCCAGAAAAGATTATGCAATGTGTCTAGAGTTTAAAAGATTAGTCAATTTCTCTTCTGGGAATTTCTCTTCTGAGAATATTGTCAAATGGTTAGACTGCGAAAATGATAAATAAGATTTTCAAAATCTGAGATTTATGAGTGTGTGTGTTACAGTATTGCACATGATAAGAGTCAGCAACTGAAAACCAACTAGAAAAGCTAAGAAAATCATTTGGAGAATAACCAATGAAGGAAAGAAAGACTTGCAGTGGTTGCGGCTGTGGGAGGCGAAACTGTGGTTGAAATTGAGGTTAATGGTACATTTGTCGCGATTGTGGCCCTTGCTGGGTTGGCATATCTTGAGAATTTAAGTGGGTTTGAGGCTGTTGAAGAGGAGGTTTTTGTTGTTGCTACTGTGCTGGTGGCTGTTCAAATCATTTCAACTCATAGTATCTCCCACTGGCAGAGTGAAAACTCATGAATTTGTGTGCACAAAAAATGACAACAATAGAGCATGTCAAGTAAGTGGTTTTTTCCGCGGCTTTCCCTAGTGATACTATTGTAATATAATACTTGAAACCTTCCGGTGATGTATGTTCAGTCCATGTGCACTTTACAGGAGCAACCGACTGAAAATACACGGAAACAAAATTCTTAGCACTAATGTGACAAAAATTTTATATTTATATTTGCTATCCTTTGTAAATAATGTATTAAGCTTTACGTGACTTGTGAACATATTAATATAATATGAACTCAACTAGTCATTTTACCTTTGTAATTGTTCATCCCCTAAAATACACCTTCATAATTGTTCATTTCTACAAAGACATTTCTTTATTCTAATTTAAAATTTAGATAAAAAAAATATAGATCTTAGATTTCTAATTGTGAACAGACATGTTTTCATTAAAATTAATAAACTTCACTTGCAGGGTAAGTATTTAAAACAAAACCAGGATTAATTTTTTCAATTTAACGTGAACAACTGATAAAATGACAAAATCTTATCAATTTCAGCAAACAATAATGTTATTTGTATAAAATCTAAATCCCATGAGTTTTCGTGCTCAAAATCAATCTCAGAAAATAGTGAATCTTTATAGCATCTTTCGATCCAAGTACAAGTAGTTCACATCTTCACAGATATGTCTATTTCATCGAGCCCCTCTCCTAGACAATGTGTGTTTACATATTTTAAACCACGAGAATGTCTTCGCAAATTCGTGAAACCATAACATTTATTTTTATAATTATCCTTGCTAACTTTTCTATTGAAATTCAATAATGGGCTTATTTACTTTTGAACAATTTAAAAAGCAAAGCCCAACTACTATTATGAACTTAAATTGTCCCAAATCTCCACAAAACTTCAACTAAAATTCTGAATAAAATCAATGGCTATGTTTTCAAGTTTGCACCTTCTACACCCACTTAAAAGCCAACCAAGGTTCAGGTATTAAAATCTTATCCACTAAATTCATGTAAAAATAATAATTTACATTCTAATTTTCTGTTAAAATTTCTCTTAATTCATAGGTATATACAGACACAGTTCTTCTAAGCAAGAAAATTTTGGAGTTCACTACTTTTTCCCCAGAAATTATACTTCAAGAGGCTGTCTTGTGAGAACTAAGGTTAGCTTATTAATTAGTTTTATCAATCATTAATCAAATTTTTTATTAGAAAATGTCAATCACAATTGTTAATTAATGCTTTGTTAATAGGCTGCACAGAGTAATGAAAAGCCAAAACCGAAAAGTGTTATATGTGATGACTGTGATGGAAATGGTAAGCCTAAGAAACTAGCTTAGTTTTGATTTTATGCCTTATTTACTTGTCGTATCATTTGGAGTCTCGTTTTTTCGGTTACCACGGTCTTAAAACGTGTCTACATGTTATCAAAATACACCTTATGACATAGTATTGTCACCTCCGTTATCTATTTATAATATGAGGTTTAGTTTATTTTGCTTTATCCCGTATTTTAAAATTGCTACTAGCCAATGAGTTTCATCCTAGCATCATTCCCTCTGAACAGTTCACTATAGACCTACAAATTTCTGCCTGGTTTATCCTCGAATGAGCACATTGTACACAGAGGGTCGGCAATATACCAAATGTAACAATGTTGTGCAATTTGGACTGCGTCATATTTCTTTGGTCTCACAATTTTAAAACGTGTCTACGAGGTAGTGAAATCACACTTTACTTATTAGCACATCCTCTTTCAAATTCAATGTGGGATTCGCTTTATTTCTACTATAATCGTTGTCATTTAAGACAGCTCCTTCTTAAGGCTTTCGTCTCAACATCTTCTTCCTCTTAGGACCATGTTGTTACACATATCTCCGACAATCATTGGCTTGAACAGTTAGTAAACGGTTACCTTAGTGATATCAAAACAGGTCCCATGACATAATCGTGCAATCCGATTTATACGGTTTATGTGATTGTATTTTGATATAAATGAATAAAAATGATAATCGCGAAATGTTTATCATATTGATATATATATTTGTTGTGTTGAATTACTAGGTGCAGTCTTATGCTCACAGTGCAAGGGAGGTGGAGTGAACTCTGTTGATTTCTTTGGTGGGACATTTAAAGCTGGTGCATCCTGCTGGCTTTGTGGGTAATTCTTTTTCTCAATCTTTATCTTTATCATAGTTAAGGACTTATAGATTCTTGGATTGTGATTCTTGTTATTAGTAGGGGCGCCAATTCATGTAAGTAGCTCGTGTTCATGTCGTGTCAATTATCGGTTTAGTATTAAATGATTGGCTCTATTCCAGTCGAAAACAATTATTGTCATACTTGTGTCAACTTAATGGAGTTTGTGTCGGTTTAAGTCATGCTTTCCTGATCACATATTGTTCTAATATCTCGCTAACTCTTTAACGAAACAACCCACTAAATTCGTGTTGGATTCGTGTTGTATAATCGGTTTGTTTAATGAAATGAATCCCAAATTAAACTCTTTATAAAGCTGAATTTGAGATGTTAATTGCAGAGGGAGAAAAGAGATGTTGTGTGGGAACTGCAATGGAGCTGGGTTTGTTGGTGGTTTTTTGAGCACTCAAGATGAGTAAAAATGCTTATGTTAACTGTGAATAATTGAGTTTTACTGTATTGAAAAAAATTGTGCATATTGATAACAAAATGTAAAATGCAGGCTCGTGTATTCTTCTCTGTTCATATCAATATGAAATATGAGATAAGATTAAAATTATATCCTATATTTCCCGATATAAATGGTACAATTGAGGGTCTAACATTGCTAACTTAGTTAATATCGTACATAGTTCTCATTCTCAAAACATTAATCCCCAACTGTGTCCATGTTATCATTTACCGTGTGATATTTTGTGGATATTGTCTTGTTTGTAATCTTATTATGTGTTGATAAAAAGAAAAACAATTATGTCGAGTTTAAAGATATTTCATCGCTAAAATGTTTCAAGATCGAAAAAATATAAAATCCTTGCTTTTGGAATCAATTGATGCATAAGACATTATATAATAATGGTGTTTTTTTGTAATATATTTTTAAAAAAAATCTGCCCATTTCGCCAAAATTAAGTATATGTTAAGTGTGAAGTTGCTTTTTGTTAACAAAGATAACGATATTTTTATATAGTCTCTATATGGGTGTGAAAATGGAGTTAACGTGTCATAACGGAGATATGATATGATATAATTGCAACAAAAATAATATTTGTGCCAAATGAGTCCGGACGGATTCTCTTCGTAAATGCGTGATCCCTTTATAAATCGACATCTCTATACCTACACATATCTACTGATTGCATGAGATTTGTAAGGTTTGTTGAATATATAATAAACATTTTAATTAGAATTTAAATTTATTAATTGTGGTGAAATCAGAATCTCTTAAACTGATAGATCACTACATTTTGATTAACAAATCCCATTTTCATACTAAATTTCAGTTAGATTTTCATAAATTTCTTAGCACCCATTTGAGATTCTAATGGCTCGTCATAAACTTAGCCATTTGTTGTTGAAGCAAACGAGCAGCTTCAGATTTAGGATAGAACACATGAAAAACATGAGGTTCTCCCTCGGCTTCGACTAACGACACTTCATTAACCTTTCGCGTAGCCAAAAATTCTGCATACTTCACCCCTCTTTCCTTCAGAAAGTCAAGTCCAGCTACATACACAACTGTGGCCGGAAACTCACTCCATTCGGCCTCAGACAAATCGTGCATCTCGACATTGCATCCGAAGTAATCACGGTTTAGCCCTTTCGGTATGCTTAGTCTCCAGAACATATCATTCATTTCAACATACCCTGCTTCTCCATCACCCATCTCGCCCAGTATCTTGAGATCCAATTTTGTCGAAGAGATTTTCAAGCAGCTTTTCTAATGTCTCTTAGATTTATATGCATGGAAAACTGATGTTGATATCATCACTTGTTTTGTTAGATTTACACTAGCTCATGGCTGTTTCTTTTTCTTATCTTTTCACATTTTTTCATGGTAATGCGATTGTGATATATCCAAAGGCATTGGATAAATTTGCAAGATAAATGGGTAAACAAAGCCGTATGCTACCAGCAAAGCTTTCTACAGAATAAAATGGACTCAATAACATATGTATCGCTGTCTTAAAAACAAAATACATCATTAAACAACAGTAAAGGCAGAGATAATCAAAATAACTAGAGAAAATGCACTACCGGCTGACCACATAGATGCTCAAAGGTGAATCTTCCCACTCCTTTACAGCTTTGTGAAACCTCCAACTTCCTAATTCAAGAACACACTGCTTAAATTTGTATGGCATACATTGACTACATCAATCAAATATGTTCGAGAGTACCTTCCGAACATAATTGGGACAGTTGCAGATGTGATTTCTCCTCCCAATTGGTCCGTCACCTGATGCCACATTTTTTCAAACTCCTTCACAGCACTGTTATCCAATGGCCAGAAATAGTGAACCTGCATGTGTACAACTAAAATTTCAACCACCTAGCCTGAGGAAAATTTACACTATATCTTTGGTTGGGGGTTGCATTGCCTAGGCTGCCTCACGCTGTCACATATGCGTGAAAGGGTGACTGATATTGTCACTTATGTGTAAGACGGTGACTTAAGAGGAGTTTACTTTTGGCTTCTAGTGGGCTTTGTTAGACAGCTACACAGCTGTACTAGCTATTTATGTCCTCTCTTTTCTATAAAGAGGCTACCTGTAATATTGAATAACTTATGAATTGAATATTAATGAAATCTTCTCCTATTTCCTTCCCGCATCTTCTCTGTTCCTATCTTCTCTCTAATCTTCTCTAGTTTCTTCTATTCCTCTTCTTCCCTACATCTCTATATCTTCTCTAAACTCTACCTCCAGAAATCATATTCATCACACACGCCAATTCAAATAAAATTCTGATCTGTGAGAACTAACAACTAGAAGTAACACATCACAATACATGAGAGAGAGCTCATAGATAAGATTGGGAATGAACAATGAAATTGTGCTTAAAAGAAAAATAATAATTTAGATGTTTTGTGCTGCCATAAATGAAAAGAAAGAAGACCCATTGGAGTGTTGAAAGAACCTCTCACTATATTAGAGAAGCATCCGCAAATTAAAATAAAAATGCCTACCGACAAGATACATCACGAAGTTGCACCCTGACAATAATAGTTGAATTCCAGAGTACAAGATAATTTTAGAAAAATTCATATCACTTAACTTTGAAATGGAATTAGAAATAAAAAAGTTCAGTTTTAACATTAAAGAGTCCCAAGACACTTAATATACTTGAAAATAAAGAAGGTTATCAATTCAATAAAGAGAATTTAGCAAGGTGGATGAGCTAAGACAGATCATATAATGAAACAGTTAGCATTTTCACCTGGTCTTGAGAACTCTGAGCTATAAACCGTCGATAATCAATCTCACTTCCGATCAGAACTATCTCACAGTGGTCTTCCAATTTTGAAACCAACTTTTGGAAGATCTCTTTCTGCATACCATCCTACAGATGCAACAAACGAGATGAAAAACCAAGAATCAGGTTCCATGCTTAAAGACAATTTTTGATTTCAGTATGGCAGTATAGAAAGACATCAAGGGAGTTCTACCAATCAAGGAATTGTTATAACTCCAGGAAGGTAGCATCGATATAATAAAATTTCAGGAAAGAGAAATTCTAAAAGATAATTGAGACCATATGACCACCTACCTGATTCAAATCCTTTGGCTCCCGATTACTGGTTGCCACAAGAACTGTTCCAGTAGTCAACAATCTGCTTAGAATTCCAGACAAGGCCACAATAGCAAATACATCAACTGTCTGTAATATAAAAGCGCAAATTTCAAGTGGTCAAATGAATTATGAATTTAGTCTGCCACTTTTCAATTTCACAAGTTCTAGGATGTAATTATAATTTTTAAATGTTCCTGACGTGGATTATGGATAAAATAAGGGATGGAAAATACAAGAAACTTGGACAGGATATCCTACGAAATGCAAAAAACAAATAAAATATCAAGCAGAGGCAAAAGATACATGAGTTAAGTATGCGAGCCTAGGACATCCAAGCTACAGAGCATGGTCAAAAGACTAACGTCATATTATAAAGGCCAGTCTAGGATATTTTTCTCCATACCTGTATCTCATCGAAACAAAGAAGGCTGGCACCCTTTTCATTTGCTTGCCGATCTATAAGAAACTTGTCTGCTACAGCAGGAAGAATGTGTTTCATCTGCACATGTTGCTTATATTTTTCTTCTGCAGCTAACCATTCCTTGACTTTCATATCAAAAGGAAGATTCATAATCCAACTGGATATGTTTGACTGCAAAGGCTGTTCCTCCACTTGATTCTGCCATATCTTATGCATATGCTCATTAATATTCAGCATGGCCTGCAAAGAAGTATGGTTAGCAAAAAAACTTTATTTCCTAAAGACAACACTACACATAAAATTAGGCTCCTAGAAACCATAATTTCCAGACAAGTCATCAGGAACTATTACAGATACAGCATCTTTTCCAATTTCTCTCTATCATTTATGCACGGACATGCACATTAGGGCTTCCACTTAGCCGTCAAGCAGGATAAAGATACAAGATTTTTCACATCATCATAAAAGAACAATAAGAGATTGACCTCGTGAAAGTGAAATCGTCTCCTATGTTTAACAATTTCCTTGGTGACACCATAAAACATATCCATCAGCATAGTCTTCCCTGCAGAATCAAGAGGTGCTTTATTCACATGAACTAACAGGTTTATATGCAAGTTAAGAATGGAAAACAGCCACATGTCATATACTGATCCCTTTAATAAATCGTCTTAAAAAACAAAATTTGAATTGTTGACTTCACATGTGAGCATGAATAGGATTGCAATCATACCACTTCCAACATTGCCATATATGTAAAGTCCCTTTGGGGCAGGAGGAGCAATTGGACATCGGCCAAGAAGGGAGTCTAACTTCCTTTCTCTATTTAGGTATGAAACCCATCGACCCACTCCAGCTTCAAGCTCAGGTTTCTTCCTAAGGTGAATAAAATTCAAGTCCATAAAAAAGAAACAGACTCAATAAAGAGTAAACACGTACTTGCGCAAATAAATTTTAACTCAACAATTTTCAGTGAACAGTTTGACACAGAAAGGAAGAATTTTCTGAATACAGAGTTTAAACACAAGTTACATAATGATATACTACGTCTACATATAAAATAAGGTTAACATTGAGCCACAAATATGTAAAATACAGTGCCCATTATAATGTAAAAGTTGCATCAGTATGTGGAATAATTTAAGGATTACATTTACACCTCCAAATTCTCTTTTTTTTCTAATCAATTCTTAGACCAAATATCCATTTGATCAATGAATAAATACGAACACGGTAACTTTCTAAAATCATCTACCTACGATGAATGGATAATCAAGCTCACATCAAACACATCCACATTTTGCCCTTACCTAGACATCAATTTCTCCATAAGTCCTTTGCGTTGCTTATCTACGGATGTCCAAATACCTCCTTGCTGTTTCTGCTCAGCTTCCTCCATCAAAAGCTTCCGCATCTCATCCTCCCTACTCTTCTCCCATTCCCCCAGCTTTACCTGCAAAATGCATGAAGAAGACGCTGTCACTTAACCAATTCAACTAAACGCTAGAACTGATCGAGCTGACCTCACACGAGCCCCTTGAGCTTGAAGTGTGCACAACACATATCAGGACCTTGCGGTCACAGAAGCTCTGATACATGTCATTTAACAGATTAAACTAAAAGATCAAGCTGATCGTTAAAGCTCAACGACATCTTTTATATAAATGCACAACTACTCACAACAATAACATAAAAATCATACATGATACTCCTCCATATCTGTCTCGTACTGTTTCAATCTTCGAAGCAAATTTTCTAGTTCGAAAGCGACTTTTTCCTGGTAAGGATCATGCTGCAGCTTCCCTTGATCAACTAAATTCTTGTAGAGCGCTAGAACACCTATAGAAATCGATTTCCGTTACATAATTCGACAAATTAAAATGAAATTTCAGAAGAGATATAGATATGGAGGAGCATACCTGGAGGTTTTGCGGAAGAATAATCAGAATGAAAGCGAATAACATTGATTTGAAATTGATTAGAGCTTAATCTCCTTGATTGAGCAAACCCTAGCGATACTAGAGAAGAAATTGAAGATAATCTCCTCATTGTATTCCGTACACTTCTTCTTCTTCTGGAGATCGTGAGATTTTAGAAATGCAGCTGCTTTTGTAGCTGTAACTGTATTTATACCTCTGCTGAATAGAGGGTGACATGGCTACTGGATTACGGGACACGTGGACGAGTAGAAAATCTTGACGTGGAAGAATACTAGTCACTGATGAAATGTAGTTGGAACTTTTTGCCTTTTATAATGAACAAGTCTTAGTTTGATCCCTGATTTATTTTTCAAAGTGCTGATACACCCTTAATTAGGAAATAATGGAATTTTAGATTCAACATTTCATGCATGCCAATAAAGTTGGTACAAGTAAGTAGATATTCATCTTGTGCTTGGATGTTTGAAGTCCAAGTTTCATATTCCGGTGTAGTTTTTATCTAACTCCGTGATTTGCTCTGATTTTTGAAGTGAATAGACCTCACATTAAATAAACTTCATGTTACAAAAAAATATTTCAAATCCATATTAAGTGGAATCAAATTTCAAACTTGGCAGTATAAAATTGACCTGTTATGTATTACCCATTCCATCTTCATCATTGCATACGGGTAACTTACAACTCTAGGTGAAAGAGGACAACTTAAATAAATATATTGTTAAAACTACATTATTCATAACTAGTTAATCGAAAATCTTGCTATTTTTATGTTATTCCATTTTGCCTATATAGATATCTACTAGCAACTGCGAATTTTTTCTTTCCCTCTTGGTTTCATTAGCGGATTCATTTTATGCGTTTTTCTTTATCTATGACTAATCTTTTATTGGAGATAGAAAAATGAATAATCTTTTCCACAAATAGTTTACACCTCTTTGGATGAGACTGTTGGTCACAAAATTATTTCCAAAAGTAAGGATTGAACTATTTTTGGTGCCGTTTGGTTCGCGGAACAGTCAAGGAATAGCAAGAAATATAATAGTTATTATTCCTTGTCTATTCATATTCTTATGTATGTTTGGATTTTTCAAATATGTAATACTCATTCAACGGAATAACTATTCCAAAAGTTGATGAATAATTATTTTTTAATTGAAGTAAGGAATATAGCTATTTCAAACATAAGAATTTATATTCTTAGAGAATATCTATTTTATCTATTTCTATTCTATTCCATGGAATAGCTATTTCATTCCATTTTATTCTATTCCTTTATATTCCATGAACCAAACGGCTCCTTTATGTTATAAATCTAACAAATTTAAGCTTAAATTATAAAAGATGTTGTTGAGCCTTAAGTTTAACATATCAAATTGAAAAATCAATACTTAATTGACAAAAGTAGAAAACAGCAAGAGCAAGGATGAACTTTTCCAATTAACGGTTGTCGTTAATTTTGAACTGCCGTTTTGACCGTTAAAACCAAGTTTAGCGGCATTTTTTTGAGTCCCTATGATCCTTCTTCTTCCCGGAAAACCCCTCTTCCTAAATGCAATTCCGAGCAACCCAAACCAAGATTCTTCAAACCCTAACTTCATCAATCCCCCATTACACCAACACCAGAGCTGCAGAACAAAAATGTCTATCCCTTCTCGAATCCGCAACTTCCCTCTCAAACCTCACCCAAATCCACGCCCAAATTCTCAAATTAGGCCTCCAAAACAACCCCCTTGTCCTCATCAAATTCACCTCCACATCTTCCAATCTCCGTGTCACCGATTACGCCTCCTCTTTCCTCTTCTCCCCTGAATCAGACACCCGTTTATACGATTCTTTCCTCTTCAATACCATCATCAGAGCTTACGCCCAAACGGGTAGTTCAAAGTTTAAAGCTTTGTCCATGTACAAACTCATGCTTCGGTTCGGTGTCTACCCGAATAAATTCACTTTCCCTTTTGTTCTTAAGGCGTGTTCGGGTATTGGGGATTTGAAATTGGGGATGTCTGTTCATGGGTTTGTGTTGAAATTGGGGTTTGATGATGATGTTCATGTGAGAAACACTATGGTTCATATGTATTGCTGTAATGTCGAAGGGGTTGAGTTTGCTCGGAAGGTGTTCGATGAAATGCCTAACTTGGATTCTGTTTCGTGGAGCGCAATGATTGGTGGGTTGGCGCGGTTAGGGATGGGTAGGGATTCGGTTGAGTTGTTTCGGAAAATGCAGGTTGAGAATGTTTGTCCTGATGAGATCACGATGGTGTCTATGTTGTCTGCTTGTAGTGATATTGGTGCTCTTGAGTTGGGGAAATGGGTAGAGTCTTATGTTGAGAAAGGGAAGATTTATAGGACTGTTGAGCTTTCGAATGCTTTAATTGACATGTTTGCGAAGTGTGGAGATGTTGATAAAGCTATCAATTTGTTCCGAAACATGAATCAGAAGGACATTGTTTCATGGACTTCTGTGATTGTTGGTTTGGCAATGCACGGGCGCGGCCTCGAGGCTGTTTCATTTTTTGAAGAGATGGTAGAAAATGGAGTTCACCCAGACGGGGTTTCATTCATTGGGTTGCTTTCCGCTTGCAGCCATTCCGGGTTAGTCAATAAGGGGAAGAACTATTTCGAACTAATGAGGACACATTTTGGGGTTGTCCCGAAAATTGAACACTATGGATGTATGGTAGATATGCTATGCCGTGCAGGATTAATCAATAAAGCATTCGAATTTGTTCAGCAAATGCCAATGGAACCAAACCCTATAATTTTACGAACACTCACGAATGCTTGTCGCACTAATGGCGAATTCAAACTCGGGGAAAGCATAAGCAAACAGCTAATAACAGCCGAACCAATGCAGGAATCCAACTATGTGCTACTCTCAAACATCTACGCCAAAACGTCGAAATGGGAAAACAAGATGGAGATCAGAGAAGTGATGGATAAGAAAGGATAAAGAAGATCCCAGGGAGCACGATGATAGAATTAGGCGGTAAAATATACGAATTTGTGGCTGGAGATAAATCTCATAGCCAACATAAGGAAATAAATGAGATGGTGGATGAGATGAGAAGGGCAATCAAGGAGGCGGGTTACATTCCAGCTATAACGGAAGTTATGGTTGATGTTGATGAGGAAGATAAGGAAGATAATTTGAATATGCATAGCGAAAAGCTCGCTATTGCTTTTGCCCTTTTGAATTCACATGATGGAAGTGCAATTAGAATAGTGAAGAATTTGAGAGTTTGCAGCGATTGTCACTCTGCTATTAAGCTCATCTCTAGGATATATGATAGGGAGATAGTGATGAGAGATAGACATAGGTTTCACCATTTTAAGAATGGGTTGTGTTCATGTAACGATTTTTGGTGATATGCTCAAATGTTTTATAATGTTGATTGTTTGGTGGACTCTTCTACAGATCATAGATCAAATATGATGGTGGATCCCAGGGACGGATCTAGGAGGGCTAGGGGGGCTTGAGCACCCACCCACTGATCGTTGAAAAATGCTGAAAATTCTATGAAAATGGTGTAGGAAACTTTAGTTTTATATGCAAAGTACCCACTACTGGTGAGTTTTAGATCCGTCACTGGTAAATTCAGAAAACAAAGACCGAAATGGTAGACTTTTTTCACCCTTGAATTTTAGTTTCTAGTGACTTTAGCTTAGACTCCTATTAGGTAGTGTCCTTTGATTTGTTGATCTCCCCAAACCCAATCTTAATCATTTGGTGGGTCTATAATGAATATAAAAGTTGGACCCTTAAAATTTTTGAAAATTGAATATTAAACTGATGACTTCCATCTTCAGTAGTGCCAGACTTCTCATTTAGAGGTACTGTTGTATAGGGATGTTACCTGAATTGCTTAACACTAAAAAAACGTGTCAGGTTCGTGTCATGTCATCAGGTCGTGTGTGATTTTGCAGGGTCTAATTTGTTATATACCTAAAAGTATTTGGGCTTGTCCCAGCGGGAGAACGGACACCGATTACACCATAGCCGGAGAACAGAGCAGCCGTGTACAGACATCAAAATCATGAGAAAATGCTTGCAGGAGCTGCAACAATCAGAGCATCATATTATTCCTTAAGCCCTTGGGATTCTCCATCGCCATGTTGAGGTCTGTTTATCTTCCTTCTCTAGTCTTATTTCGGAGGGATGTTTTGCTTCTGGTTTATATCATTATGAAATTTTGGAGCTAACTCAGTTGAAAGTTTTATGGATATTAATTCTATGATCGCGATTAGGTTATTTGTACTTGTTTATGTCAATTTTGATGGGAATGCCACTATTTGCATATTTATATTGGGATATCAATACATCAATGCATCAATGCCATTGTGGTGATATATTGTACTAGTATTTGCATTTAATTCAAGCTGTTGTGATCAGATTCAAGAGCTGTTATATTGTGTCCCAGATGGGAGAATCCCATGAAGAACACCCTGATATATACACAAACAAAATAGAAAAACACACAAACTCAATCAAAAATAATACTCAGAAAGACCTCACCGGACATTACAACGTGCAACAAACTACCAATGGAAGAAGGGGGGTCATCAAGAATTGTGAAAACCAAGAGGTTTAGGAATTTATATACATGTCACTTAATTTTGTCCTCCCAATCTAAGTAGCTTGGCATTTAAGTTGTTTCAAGCAGTAACTGCAAAAAACGGTGTAGGATATATTGAGTTGGATGAGAATATATAACCTTGTTCAGTTGCCCAGTCAAGAACTGCAAGTACATTATCCAATCCTATGACCCATGTTATTCGTTCTGATAATACTTGAGAGTGTCAAACCCAAGTTTGGTCAACTTACAAGTGCTCAAATGCATGCTTAATTCAGCTTAATTCTATTATATATACATACAACACAGTTTCCAATTGTCAATGATCTGTTTTATCCAACACAGACAGGTGGCATATAACCTAATTTGACTTAGATTTGCTTACCCTCTAACACTTATATGTTTATTTTTGTTAAGCCGACCCCTTAACCTCACATCAGATATACTTACTAAGAAGCCTTCCATCTTTCATTTTTTGTTGGAGCTGGTACTTCATTAACAGTAGAGAGAGCAGTGTTCTAATCCTCCATAGGATGGCCTGTCTGTAAAGATTAATTGTTGACTTATTAGACCATATATTCGATGACACGTCATCTTCATCTCTTCCTTAATTCACCAAATTAAAACATTCAGGGTTCGATCTATTGTGTTCTGGCTGATTGACTTGTATTATTTCCATTCTTTTCAACTTCTAGAAATCCTGTTACAATTCAAGAACAGAGTGAATGACATTGCTTGTGTTCTTCCCTTTGAAGCTGCGAATAGAACTCGTGACCTTATACTAGATTTAAGCATATTTCTTCCCTTGTGCCCACTTCACCAACACATTATCGTTTTACCTTATATGTACTCGTGTGTGAATATACCATATTTTAACCCCCAGGGATGACTTTGCCGGTGAAGAACACATAGAAAATGTGTCTCAAACTCTTCCTTACAGTACAATGAATTTAATGGTATGACTTTAAGTATTATTATTAAATAGGTAGGACTAATGTCATTAATTATACTTATGCTAATTCGTTTTATTATTTTACTTAACCCCAAAAGTCTACCTAGGGATCCAATCAAAGCCAAAAATGAAAATCTATTCACCATGCTATTTGAAAAATAAAATTATGGATACACATTATATATATGTATATTGATGCATTTCATGTAGAACTAACATCATCAAAAAGAAGCTAGAAATTCAGTCCCTGCTAGTACGGCCGGCACTACCTTTCCTTATCTTGCATACTCTCAGCTAAGATTAAAAGATAAATTAATCTTGGATGATTTAAATTTAAAGAGTAAAAATCTATTTGACAAGGATGGGAAATTAAAGAATAAGATTTCAAACAAATAATCATAAAAAGTAAAAACATTTTAACTATGACAATAATAATGGAAATCGTAATATTGAAGTTTTTCCTTGTTATGATTGTAATGCTATTCCTAATTCAAGCACTCTCAGCGGCTTCATATTCATGCCAAGACACCTGTGGCAATCTTAAAGTTTATTTTCCATTTGGAACTGAACAAGGTTGTTTCATGGACAAGAGTTTTGAGGTAGTCTGTAACAACTCTTTTTCACCTCCAAAACTTTTCGTAAGTAGCATCAACATGGAAGTACTTGATATTCTGCCCATGAGCCTCTACGTTCAAGTCATGAATCCTGTAATCACTTCAAATTGTAACCATAAATCTTATAATGGAACAGGAATATCTCTATTAGGCACTCGTTTTGTATTTTCAAATATTTCAAACAGGTTTGCGGCCGTAGGATGCAACAATTATGCTATGCTCATAGGCAGCCAGACAACAATCGGTGGCTGCCTCTCATTTTGTCCTCATGGAGCCTATAACAATGTAAGTGGTTGCTATGGAATCAACTGCTGCGAGGCCTCGATTCCTCCGCATATACAGGCTTTTGAAGTGAACATGACAAACCCTTTGTCCAATGTTGAAGAAGATCGCAGCAGTACTTGCAAGTCGGCTTTCATGGTTGACCAATATTGGTTTGAAAGAAAACTGTCAACCTTAGGAAGCTATGATGAGTTAAACCGCTTGGATCATGTTGCTGTTACCCTTGACTGGGGAAATGATCAAGGATATTGTGATATGAGTAAATCCCTCAATTTCAACTGTACTTTCGATCAGAGTACTTGTTGGACACAGATCAATCCTAATCAAGTCTGTATCTGCACATGTCGAGGTAATTTTTCACTTCTCTTTTTAATGATAAATCATTGGCCCGAAATAATTTTGAGCTGGCAGGTGAGGTTTGTTTAATTATGTGACAGGTTCCGGACGATGCACAGATCCAAGTGACTATATTTATTGTCGACTGTTGTGTTTGTATACATCTGCAGACTGTAGCTGCTCATGTCCTCCAGGACATTTTAATAGGAGCGGGACGTGCTACCCCGATCGTCCCCGCTGGGGAAAATCTCAGCCCAACACCAAAATTATCATAATAGGTATGCAAATTCAAATTTTTATTTCCATCAAGAAGTGCAAATTATAAAGAACAAACTCATGTTTTCAAGTTTTAATGGCAGGTGTTCCATCTGGTTTTGGATTGCTGTTATCACTTATTGGTTTGTGGTTATCGTATAAGTTAGTAAAGCAAAGACGAACGAAAAAGCTCAAACACAAATTTTTCAAAAGGAATGGTGGTTTGTTACTCGAGCAACAAATTCTTCTGCAGAAAAGCATGTCGAACAAACTAAGTTATTTACTTCAAAAGAGCTAGAGACAGCTACTGATGCATATCATGTGAACAGAATTCCTGGCCAAGGCGGTCAAGGGACTGTTTACAAAGGAATGTTGACCGATGGACGAGTTGTTGCTGTTAAGAAATCAAAAGTTGTCGATGAAGACAAGCTTGATCAATTTATCAACGAGGTGGTGATATTATCGCAGATCAATCATAGAAATGTTGTTAAGCTATTCGGTTGCTGCCTCGAAACAGAAGTTCCTCTTTTAGTCTACGAGTTCATCCCTAATGGAACTCTATACCAGTTTCTACATAGTGAAGATGAGGTGAAGTTTCAAGTCACATGGAAAATCCGCTTGCAAATCGCCACAGAAGTTGCAGAGGCTTTAGCTTATTCGCACTCAGCGGCTTCTATGCCTATCTATCATCGAGATATCAAGACGTCAAATATACTTTTGGATGAGAAGTATAGAGCAAAAGTTGCGGATTTTGAGACCTCAAAATCGATTTCAATTGATGAAACGCATGTGACAACTCGTGTACAAGGAACTTTTGGATATCTGGATCCTGAATACTTCCAATCAAGCCAGTTTACGGAGAAGAGTGTTGTTTACAGCTTTGGAGTAGTTCTCGTGGAGCTTTTAACGGGGCAAAAACCGATCATTGTATCAAGAGAAGAGAGAATCTTAGCTACATATTTTCTACATTCAATGGAAGAGAATCGTCTGCTTGATATCGTTGATGGTCGAGTTCTGGACGAGGCGAACAAAGACGAAATCATTGCAATAGCGAAGCTGGCAAAAAGCTGTCTGAATTTGAACGGGAAAAAGAGACCAAACATGAAGACAGTGACAATGGAGTTAGAAAAGAGTAAAGAATGTGGAGTTAGTCCAATGAATGAAGAAGCTGAATATGAAGAGGTTGATTATGATTTAGGACATTATTACATGAGAAATTACACCTGTCAGTAGCACTTCACCATTGAACTTGGAGAAATTATAGTATATGTCTAACGTACCACATATACATCGTCCGTACTCCTGGTGTATAATAAAATCTATGGCGAAGATGTTCTTATTCGGGATAAATTGTAAAGATTTCTTTTTGTTAGCTTTCTTGTTGTATTGCAGACCAACTAGTTTATAGTACAAAGTTTCCTAAAATGACTTTTTGAGAACAAAGTTTCCTATGAAATTATTTTCAAGGAAAGGTTTTCTAACATGGTTTTCAAAGGAAAGTTGCCTTTAAAAACTTTTTCCTCCACAGTTTTTCTCATGGATAAAAGCATCCCGGGAGAAATTTTCTAAACAAAACGTCAATTTCAGCAGGAATTTTTTTCTGGTGCTAACAAATGCCCCCTCAAGCATGAATTTAAGGAACATAAATCTCATACTTGGATCTTCAAAAACCATGGTGTCAGCTTTTCTAGGTGTGAGGAGATCTTTGTTTTTATTCGATGACACAAAAATATTGGCCGTAGAGTTGACCTTGTGACACAACAATAGCTACTATTATACTAAAATCTTAAGAGTATCAACCACTATAGTAAGATCACCACAAATACAAAACTAAAACCTTAAAAATATAAAAATTAATTTTAAAATATTTTATATTATTAATAATATTTATGAAAATTTAACAAATAAAATTTTGATATTTTATATATTTAAAAATAAATTTGTGCATTGTACGGAAAAACAGTAGTCTATATCCTAAATTATATAGTCATATTACTTGTCTCAGGTTAATGAAATAAATCATTACTTTGTCAAACACTCATAAACTTATTCTAAAAATGTCAAGTAAACCACATTTCCTAATAATTGCAGAAAACTGAAAATTACTATCCGATCATATGATTTCCCTCTTCTTCATCGCCCATCTCCTGGACTCAAATTCATTCACTGATTCATAGCATCGCCATGGATTTTCCGCAAACGAATTTGAGAAATGAGTGGCACTTTATGGAGGAAGAAGAAGATCAAAGTATTTTGGAGGAATTTATTGCAAATTTAAATAGGTATCCTTCGATCATCATTCTTTTCTCATATTCATATCAAATCAAACATTTGAGGAAGCTTAAGATTGTACAAAGTTTTAAACATAACCTTATTCAATCCATGCTAATCTGAATCTCTAATTAATTTAAATATGTTAATTCAATTCAACATAACTTCCACGTTCAAAAGAAAAAAAAAACTGAAATCTGCCCATCCCTTTTTCCTTTCATCCAATAAGTTTTCGAATCGAATTCAAGTATATTCAAGCTTTAATGAATATCGTAACTAGTTCTTAAACCATAAGAATGTAGTTGAAGATTTGCAATGTTTGGAGGATATGAATTTCATGGGTTGATGGAAGATTTAATGAATTTCAGCAATAAAATAAATATAAACAGATTTCCAAGGAATTCTTTATTCTGCCATGAATTCAGGATTAAAGATATGTTCGAAGTTCAGTTTCTAGATACTGAAGTAAATAAATTTTGAATAACCAAAATCAAAGAAGACAAAGAGAAAGCTAATAAAGCTGGAAAAAAAAAGAAGACAGAAAGGATGAATGTCAACCAAGTAAAGTGTTGAACAAGTTGGGATTAACTATCTCAATATTTGTAAAAATGTGCAAGGAAAAAGATGAAAAAATAGAAGTAGTTGAATCCTAGAAAAAAGGATAATCCCTTAGAAGAGATTATGAGTCACTGATAAAAACTAAAATGGGATATGTAAAGCGTAATTTCCTCGAAAAAGAAAGTCATATTATCAAAAACACGTTTGGTCAAACATTCATTTATAGAGCCATTAAATCGCATAGCTAAACATGTAAATACCAATGTTTGATGTACCAATACTGGAATTATAAGCATGAGAATTAGGAACACATAACAAACAAAAAGGTTTTACCTGTCAAAATTTAGCAAAAACCAAGGGCACATTTCCTTTCAAAAAAAATCCATATTAAATATATTACTAGTCTGATGCTTGAGCAATTCAGTTGTTTGTAGTTATTATTTGAATTAACACTAGTTTGCATACATAACTGAAATAGAGCTCAACATTGCACCTCATATAATTTCTGGATGCCCATTTTTTTAATAACATGTAGATTTCCCAATCTCGTCACAACCTCCTCCATTGAAGGCCGATAAGCATCTACGCACTCCATCGCTAACTTGGTAACTTCAACCCCATCATTCTCATCGACTTCTTTTTCTAGGCTTTTATGCACAAATGAAAACCCATATGAATTTTCTCTTTCCTTCCTTTTCACACGTGCTGAGTGATTCCTTTTCACGCGTGCTGAGTGCTTCCTTTTCGCACGATATATATGTCTATCTCGAGCTATTCTCGCATCATGGTGGGGATAGAATGTATCATCCACATCCAAATCCGGTATCGGAACCCTTTTGTGTAACAAACACAAGATTATGCAACCAAATGCAAAAATATCCCGAGCTTCATAGAAAGAATCTGTGCCATGAATTTAGAAAACTTGTAAATTTTCTAAACTTGCTCAATGGTCTAATTTAGTGCATGTAATTAACTCATCAATAAACAGAAAAACGAAATTCAAGTTTAGTTCAAGTATGCGTGATTCCAAAAAATAATTTTGGGTTCCAAAGTAGTTTACGCAAATTCTAGGTGCATATTAATATTCAAGCACTTGGCTCAACTATACCTAAGCATGTAATTAGTGCAAAACTAGTGAGCTAAGGTTGGCCGATCAAGAATCTAAAAAACTTTATACTATTTGGATCCATACCTTGTCTTGAATCCCAAGCGTAACTATGGCTTTCCCGGACTTTCTTGGTTCTTTCTTCCCGCAAGCTAAGAATGATTCCACCAACAGTCATCCCAAAATCAAGCAATTTTGGGCTGTATTCCTACATGAATTAAAGTTTTTCAATACATTAAAAAGTTTTAAGAGATTATAATCAAAGAAGTAACAAGAACACAACAAACAAACATATACGGACCTTGTCAAGTATTATATGCGCAGTATCAATGTTGTCAACTCTATAGGCAGCATATGGTGGATTAGGAGCATGGAGAAACTCAAGCAGCTTGGCAAGTTCGTAAATAACTTTCATTCTCAGAGGCCAACTGAAGTCATCTGTAGGCATGAAAGACAAATCTTTAAGAAGCTATGGAAGCAATACAGAGAATATATTTTCTGCCAGTAACTCAGGGCAGATATATTGTGCATACAATTTAACTATGCTATTGACCCGATTTGATATGGATAATATAATAGTAATCATGGCTTTAGCATTATGAACTATGAGCACCTGAAGTCTACAATATAAAAATATAGATAGCAGCATGGCAAAAACCATAACAATAATGAGCAATACCTTTGGGTGCAAGATTATGTAGACTATCCAGTGGATCCAAAGCATAAACACCACCAAGTTTTCCTTCCTCGAAGCAATATCCAATCATCTTCACCACGTTTCGATGACTTAACAGCTTAGGATGTTGAAGTAAAGAAATTTCATCCTGAATAGAAACCCAATGTGGACCAAGCAATTTGTATTAAAGGAAAAGGTCAAAAAACAGCAATAGTTACTATTATAGTTTGGCAGTATACCCTTAATTGGTCGCCTGTAATGGTTTCCCATATCTTCACTGTCACTTTTTCATTTTCTTCTGTCTCCCCGCGAAACATTTTTCCAAATTGGAAACTCCCAATGAGATTCTTGTTGCTAAATCCACCAGTCGCCATAATCAACTCTTTATAACGGAAAACTTTAATCACATTATCTTCTCCAATTGAAGATTTAGAACCTATAACATAAAGCAGGATCACGAGCATAAAACAAATGACACAGCTATTAATATATATACTTTTTTTTCCAGAAACAAGTTGAATACCCTACCACTCTATCAACATACATCTAGCAAATTGAACCAAATTAAATTGCATACTACACAAGCAAAAGATGTTAAAGAGTTGATGAACCAGAATGCAAATACTAGAGAAATCATCCTAGGAGTTGACAAAAAGCACTAAAAAAAATGCACATTTTTGGTTAAATTTCCAGGCTTTGCTGGGGAGCTGGAAACACCATAACCTATAATTTCAGTTCTAGATCAAAATATTGGCGTCCATGGCATATTATCAAACAGTAGAATATTTTAAAGAAACTACATCTTTTTGCATGAACAGTATATGCTTACTTGTTGGGCTTTGATCTAAGTCTTTAAGGTTAGGCTTCTGATTCTTGTGCGATAAGTCCTCATCCAATATCGAAGCTTGCCATTTCACTGTCCAATAGAGCCACAAGCAACATTATTTACAAGAAAAGATGTACCTTTAAACTTAGCATGATACAATTAAGGGCATTGACAAAATTGTAAATTTTTCATAGGTCCCGAATTTTTATGTTTTGTTTTGGAAATATCTGAAGTACCTCGGCTGTCCTTCAAAATGTACTCTGATAGAAAGATCTCGTTAACCCCATCAAGCATTCGGCAACACTCCCAAGTATCCGCATTTTGTTGAACAATACACAATTTCTGCATATGCCAAACAACTTCGTTCATTGTTGGCCGTTTCTGAGGCTCAGGGTTAACACACTTCATGGCTATATTGGTAGTTGCAACTGCATCTTTGAAATCAAAATCTTGTTCGGACTTTAGGCTATTGTCCACCAGTGAAAACTTATTAACACCAGGAGATACTGTTTCATATAATTTGTGCTTATCCCAAGCCTGTAGATAAACAGGCCGCTCACTGGCAATGCCTTCTTTGTAGACACTTTTGCTTATTAAAGACAAAAGCACAGCACCATAAGAAAAAACATCACATGTATCCGACCATTTACCTGCACATGTTCAAATTAACTTGTTCAGTCAGAGGTTCGAAAAGTTGAAATTAGATTAGATTACATTAGCATGATCATACCTAGATTAGATGAAAAACATAAAGGACCTTGGGAAAAAAAATATGCCTAGATACTTGTTTCTATAATGCAAATTACTTCAAGAGAATAAACACAATCAGAAGCAACCATTTAATTTCTCATGTAAAAACAATGAGAACCATGTAGAAGGAAACAACACTAGAAGAATGAAGAAAGATGTCTGCAACAATTAAATTAAAAACTGAAGGGAAGTTTCTGGCACTGGTATAATGCAGCAGTTTGTAATAAAGGAGGGCATTAAAGAATATAATTTGTGAGATGAAGAATATCTGTTAAGAGCATGTGCTGCCACAATGAAAATAAGGCGCATCCAGTATGGTTATCGCAAATCAGGATACCAAATTCAGTGTTTACTATTTGTGAGTATCCATTATATGATATCAAGGTATGTTTCCTATATAATAGGTATTAATGAAGTGAAAAGTAATTATGGTTGAGTTGAGTGCAGCTTCTATTTTGTATTTAAGCTACTTAACACAACCTACATTAAAAATCAAGAAAGTGATATTTTCAGTATATAAAGGCAGTTAAGAGCCTTCAAACGAAAAAAAGGGTAGATATGATAGTAAAATACCTGGTCGAGCATAAATTGGATCACTGTATCCAGAACAGCCACGTATTTTCTGATTCAGAAGGTCTCTTTTATCCGTAAGAATGCCACCCGATATCATACTTAAGTCAAATAGTAGTGCCTCGTGATCCTAACAAGTGGAATAGAATACATATGCATTCATATAGATATAGAAGTAAAATATCAAACTACTGAAGTTAAACCACATCAAAAGCAAAAGACCAACCCGATCAACCAAAATATGAGCAGCATCTATATTGCGAATCAGATATGGCACATCACTTGGACATTTAGGATGCGGAGTATGCATATATCGGAGCAAAGAAGCTAACCCAAAAGCAACCTTGATCCTGTTGCGCCATGCAAAATCATCTAAAAATTGGAAAGGACGAGTTTAGTCTCTCTGATAACTATCCAACTCCAAAAGAAAATTTCAGCAAAAAAAAATTCGAAATAGAAATTAAACTCCAATTATGTAATGGATTTCAGCAAAATCGTGTAAAGGTAAGATAATCAATATGAATACATATAATGAGATTGACACAAACGTATACCTTTTTCAATGAGATTATGTAGAGTGTCAATAGCCAGTGATGGAACATGATAAATGGCAGCGAAGATTTTAGGGCCACGACAGTGGTACTGCAACTTGGCCAAATTCGGATGGAACTCATACCATCCGAAGTAATCATGTAAGACGATTTCATCCTATTAATCAAGTGAAGCACGACTTTAGCACAAAATAAATAGGAAAAAAGAAAAAACTAATGGAAGAAGCTCACTTCCAATCTGCCTAGGGTTTCCCATGTTCCTTTTCTCCAGAAGAATTCCTCTGCATCCTGTTAATAAAAAGAAGCATCTTAGAAATTGAACAGAAAATATAGTTAAAAAACGATAGAAAATGGAAGAAGCTGACATCGTTTTCCCCGGGAAGGTCTTGTGTTTCAAAGATCTTGACAACGACGTCTCTGGAGTCATAAGTTCCCATATAAACATCTCCAAACTGGAATTTGCCAAGATATTTAGTATCTTGAAGCTTTAAAAAAGCTTCAATATCTCCGTCTTTTAACCACCCAAGTCCTTTAGTCAATCTGTTACACCGAGCTGCCAGATAACGATGAAGAATAATAAACTCAGTTCAGTTTTTGCAATCAGAATTATAAAACACACATATATAGATTGATTGATTGATTCAGGAACAAGCAGACCTGATAAAGTTACTTCTGTAACCTTTTTTTCTCCTATGCTTCCCATTTTGATCTCTACAATGAGATTATGATTCTGATTAATCTATCAAACTAATTTTATCAAACCCTAACTCCGCCACCTTCGACAAGAAAAAATTGCGAACGGTAAAAGAAACCAACTCGACGAGAAGAGAATAAAACCCTCAATTTCCTTTTTTTAAACAAAAGTGATGTCGTTTTATCATGTGTTTCATACATCAAATCCAAATGGAGGAAATTAATCCACAATCGAGCTAATTTAAATTAATAATCAAAAAGAAAAAGTCAGATGATTACGCGAAATAGAAGGTTAATTATCTGAAACTTGTCAATTAGAAAGTCATGTTTGAAATCTCCAATACAGAAAAAGTAGGAACAAAATTAGCTATGGGTAAAAAGAAGAAAAAAGTAAGAGAGTTACACTAAATTAATGAATGATTTGTGAAAGAAGTAAACAAAGAAAACATGTTAGTGTGATAGAATAGTAGATATAAACAAAAACGACGTCGTTTAAGTCGCTATATAATAAAAAATTATAGAACTAAAACTCCACCAACCATCTTCATTTTTTTAACTCCAATTACTTTTTATTCATTTTTAACTACAAAAACCTTTACAAAAACACATTATATAAACAGTTCGATCCCAAATGTATTACTATACAAAAGTTCTATTGTATATATCTACTTCATATATACAGTTTGCACTGAAGTATAATAAAAGATGTGAATAATCATAATATATGGATTCCAATCAAGTAACAATATGAAATTCGTAAAGTGTACACATCAAATTGGTACGTATAATAGTACCAAATACAGGGAAGGCAATAATTAAGTAATCTAACTCATTGTTAAATGGGATCATTTCTACTGGGATACTTGCCACTAATTTTCACTAATCATTTTATTTCAAATTACTGCTTGTTGTAATTGGCGCCATCAAGAATCAACAAAAATTTCACCAGTAATCTCTAATCACCATTGAAAGCTAGCGCGCGAAAAGTTCATCTCCATATCGAAAGTTGTCTTTCATATCTACAGTTTGGGGACTTGTTGAAGCTCATCTAATCTAATTAAATTCAGGCAATTATCTTTCCCTCTTTTGAACTTTTCTACTCTGTAATCTTGTCTTTTCATTATGTTTTGTGAGCAGACTCGACTTCTCCTAATCATCTTTCCGGTCTTCTTTATTAAGCTACAATCGAAAGAGGTAACCTAATTTAATGCATGTCCATAACCTGTTCGATGAAAGTCCTCTATTCTAAACAACTTCTATCTTCATAACTTGCTATAATCTATTTCATTTACAACTTTCTATTTCAAATATGCTAATTCCATTTTTTCATTCTATATTTCCATCTTCGTCTCAGTTATGCCAATACAATTTCATGTTCATCACCCCGATATATCTCAATTTCATGTCATTTATTTTTTTCCTCTTTTATAGGTGTCATCATGGAACTTGAATTGCCAATGCACAAAGTATCTTTGGGAGAAAGTTCCTTCCAGTAATTTAATCCTTCCCTCTTTTCGTTTCCTTACAGCTTATCAAGTTTGGCATATTATATTCGCAACTGATATATCAATTTCATTAGAATCAATGATGGTGACAAGATATATATAGTTCTTGTAGCCACTGGTAGTTTCAATCCTCCTACTCTTATGCACTTGCGCATGTTTGGTGAGTAATTATACGATTTTGCAAATTTCTTGAACCTTTTCTAATTTGCTCAAGTTTAGTGTTGTATTGCAAAGAGCTTCCTTTTTGAAATATTATTGCTTAAAGTTTTTGGATAATTATTGTATATTCTTCTTGGTCATAATTGAGACAATTTTTATGGAATCTAAAACAGTTTATAATCGATTCTTCTTTTATGATTAGAGCTTGCTAGGGACGCATTAACTTCTGAAGGCTATTGCGTCGCTGCAGCTTATATGTCACCTGTTAGTGATGCATACAATAAGCAGGTATACATGTTGCAACTGAAAGATGCATCGTTTAGTTATATTTTAAATCGCATTCTCCTTTTTCTTTCCTTATTTTTATTTTGTCTTTCGTCTAATATGCACATTTGGAATGTGGAAGTGATTTGTTTGACGAATGATGGTCATTTAGGGTCTCATTTCTGGTGTTTATCGGTTGAGGATGTGTAACTTAGCATGCGAAAGTTCTGATTTCGTTATGGTCGATCCATGGGAGGTATAATTAATTGCCTCTGGAAATTCCCTTAGTTTCTAGTTTGCTGTTATATTTTTGTTTTCCAAACATGCTTACATTTTATTAATTCGCCTGAAATTCATTTTCATATAATTAGCCTTTCTAACAGGCTAATCAAAGTGCCTACCAGCGCACTTTGACTGTCTTGAAGAGAATCGAGAGTTGCTTTATTGACGGGACAAAGATATCCAAGGGTGAGCTTAGCTTAGCCAGTTATGATAAAATAAATGTAAATGTCAAAGCATGCTAATATTTTGTCAATTGGTGTTCGTAGGGCGCCTTAAGGTCATGCTTCTCTGTGGTTCTGATTTACTCCACTCCTTTAGCACCCCTGGATTTTGGATTCCGGAGCAGGTATATGATGCATCCATCTTTATATTGTATCAGTGCTTGTCAAATTAAACAGAATTAAAATTACTGTGCATATATTTAACTAGGCTAATACTTTCATTCTTCACAGGTGCGGGCTATTTGTAGAGACTATGGTATAGTTTGCATCCGCAGAGAAGGGCAAGATATTGAAAAAGTCATATCCAGCAATGAAATTTTGGACAAAAACAGGGTCAGAACGAAAAACACATATTTCAATATTCTAACGAGTGATGGTTATTGTTATTCTGCAGTTTCATTTCTAACATAAATGTCGATGCAGCATAACATCAAAGTTGTGGATGAACTCGTCCCGAACTCAATCAGTTCAACAAGACTGAGGTAACGGTACTACTAATGAATATTCTACGGTTGTGCAATCCATTTTTACTTCATGTTTTTTTGGTGCATTGCAGGGACTGCATTTCAAGAGGTTTATCTATAAAGTATCTGACTGTAGATGCGGTTATAGAGTACATTAGAGAACAACGATTATACTTGAACTCGCATGACAAGTGATGATCTTTCAATCATCTGTTGATATTCCTCGATACGCCTCTCGTATCTTGAAGCTCCCGTCTCTCTCCACCCTCGGTATTGTTGGAGGAAAAAGGATTTCTTTGATTGAAATATCTTTTGCCGTCTCCAATACTCAAGTGAAGCAACTAGCTAACTGAATGTCATCCGACTTTAAAATGTAAACAGGAAAATACCAAAACATAACTCTTTGCTACTTCCTATAAATGAAACGAAACTGTATTTGGGAAGATGTTATCGGCCATTTGGATATTATATAAAGTTGGAACCTTAGATAAAAGTCGTGAGATTTGACGTGTCAAATTGCTCAAAAGAAACTATAGAGTATATGTTGTTCTTATTAAAGTTCATATAATCTCGTACAAAATAAGTCCATCGAACTATTGGCCATCATATCTCATGTGAGACTCTTCATTTTAGTAGTTTAATTTTGTCATATATTTTTTATAAATAAGGAGAAAGAAAAAAATGTCTATATATTAGGGACCAATTTAGGATTGTCCCTTCTAAACGGGAACAAACTAAAAATAAAAGCGCGCCAGATAGGGGTCGAACCTATGACCTTCTGCTTAGGAAACAGACGCTCTATCCACTGAGCTACAGGCGCTTCTTTCTATTTCTATGGTTCAAAATAATAATATACGTTAAATAGACAACACCAATGTGACAATTCTAGATTTTGATCAAATATATGATTGACTCGCATGATTGAGTACAACATGTCACTTCAAAATGTAACATTTTGAATATGTCATGATCAAATAATGCTTTAAGCCTCCACACCCGATACATATCAACCCGTTAAGATTCAGACAATCAAACATTAGAAGTTAGAAGTAAAACCATATACAAATATGGAAACACAATTCTCCTTTGCATTTTCCTTAAAAAAAAAAAAAAGAAAAAAAAAATCTACTTTGCAGTTTGTTCAACAACAGCTTTCTTCCAATCCTCCGTCGTTGCACTGCTCTGCAATGGGGGCAATGAAAACATGTTTACAGTGGAACTTCCACTTCTTATCTCCTTCAAGACTTGTAGGGCCGATAGAGTTCTTTTTAAGTACATACTCTCCATATACTCGATCTCTGAAAGTTCTTTCGGAACTTTAGGAGGTTCATCGTTGTTTTCTGCAGAGGTTATTGACTCGATACCCCTTTTTTCTTCTTCTCTGTTTGCTGCAGATGATATCGACGATTCGTTTCTGGAGAAGAGACGATCGAGCAATGTCTCACACTCATTTACAAGCTTGTTGAGCACATGAGTAGTGAAAAACGGTTGCTGTAACACATTTTGTATAAATGGCAACCGAATCAGAGCACCGCTGCGTTTGTCATATTTCTTTAGTATCTTTACTAGTCCTGCGCAAAACAATTCCACACTCAACTCCAAAAATACGAAACAAGTCAAGAACATGGGGATGTCAGGCGAACTGAGGATTGAAATGTTTCATCTGATGGAAATTGCAGTGTGTAAAGAAGCTAAACAACAATACTAGGGACTACTGGTAATGTCATAATATGTGAATTGAGGGATATTGTTTTTGATAATTAAGAATTCAGTTAAAGGTATTACCTAACTAACTATCCCGAAGGTCAGAGCAAATCACAAACTTTGTTTACAGATTACCTACCTAAGTAGAAAATTGAACTCTGAAACTAACAAATAGGAGTATTTCAACTTCGTAGGACTCTGGTCAACCCTCATCGCTGCATTGAGAGAACTACAAACTACTCTATCATCAAAGAAAATCAAAACAAAATTTCATATTTTTTTTCTTCCACATATTGTCCCCCTTTGGTGCACTTTTGGTAGTTCGTTTTTGTTGTTTTACTCAAAAAAGTAGATAAATAGACAACGCTGCTTGAAGCTATTTTTATAGAAAAATCAGTTATCATCTACCAGCAACAACAAACATCTACACCATAGAATATGTATATAGTAAAAAACAACAATTGAGCTAAACTCGCTCATCAAGTTTATCCATACACTACACACCTGTGTAGTTGAGAGCACTGTAATTCTCCAATAACACCATCTCTCCATGAAAATCCACAATCTCCCTCCCGACTGCTATCAACTCATTTGAATCCTTGGCCTTTTCTACCCTATCTTGCAGCTCCTGAATCCCAACACAACAGAAAACTTGAAATTTATTACGCCTTCAATTTGCACTCTAACTTGGAAACATAATTGACAGAGACATCCATATATTACACATCATTTGAAACAAAAGCAAAGATTCGAAATACAAAGGAACAGGACACCTCAAATGGTATCAAGATCGAGTTCAAATTATTGGTAAATTGGGATAATATCAGCTACAGCTGATCAAAGCTGATACTATAACTCTCTGATTTCTAATAGCAATTGCATTGACACGATAAGATGATTCTCGGAGACGAGATTGGCACAGTTATCTCTTTTCTTACATTTACATGATATGATCATGGAGCATATAGAAAACATAATTTTGACACAATAATCCAAAATTGTCACCCCTAACTCCAATACCCCCATAGAACATGATACAGCTATTACCTTCAAAACACAATTGTAAAAATAGGATCTTTTTCACACTTGAAGACAATCCAATTCTACTCACTAGCCATTAGATTTACACGATCTACAGAAAAAATCCAACTAACAAAATTGACACAATTGTCATTCCTCTTACATTTCACCATATATAATCACAGGGAACATATACATAACATAAATTTGACACGACGACACGAAATTATCACCCCTAACTTCAATATCCCCATAGAACATAATCAAATCACAATTAGAACAATAGGGCAAAATTGCTCAATCCTGCTACAATTCACAAAATTCAGAATGTTATATTGACACGATTCGAAAACACGAAAAAAACCCTAATGAAGAATGATGGAAACCCTAAAAAGTACCTTCCATTTGATAACAAAATCCTCTTCTTTGTCAAAGATGAACGAATTAAACTTCTCCATCTCATCTTCCAACAGCTTAACAAAATCGATAACCTCCTTCGTCACTTCGCCGTCCGTTTTATCATCTCCGGCGGACTCGAATCTGGATCGCTTATTCGGCGGCTTGTCGCCGTCCTTAGGGTAAATGACCTTCAGTTGCTTCTTCAGTAATTTGTATGACAGAAATTGGTCTCTCCAATCGGGTAGGGTGTCCTCTATTACGACGCTCAGGCTTTTTGAAAACTTCATGGCGGGTGGTGGCCGGAGACGGATTTCTCCGAGAAGAAATTCCGGTGACGGTTTTTTGGGAAATTAAAATATTGCGATGGATTAAACGATGTGATGATAATGTTAATAAAGAGAGGAATAAAATAATGGAAAATAAGTGAGAATATTCGTGGATTTTGACATTTAATAATATGGATAAGCTACAATATTATCTCCACTGTCATACTATAGTTTTATGTTTAGTTGTATCAAATATAAGTTATTCAACTTTTTGTAGAAAACAAAAAGACTTATTCAATTTTAGATACATAAAAAATACTCATGTGTTAAGAAAAGTTTTGTCAATGATGTATAAAAATTGGCATATGCATTTGGACTATGATGTGTAAAATTGGATAAACGTGAATTTTTGGGTAAAACGTAATGTATAAAACTGGAAGAAATTACAAAGATTGGTAGATTAAACGATGGTACATGTTATGATTAACAATCATCAAACACCCACATATTCGATGAGATTGATTCATAAAAAATCAACGAGATTAAACTCTATTTTAATACATTTGTCAATATATCACGTAAATGATAATTCTTTCGAATTTTTAACATTGCGTATTAAAAATTTATATAATTTTGTTATGTAGAAAAGTTTTATAGAAGACATAATGTTTTTGGTTTTTCACGTGCTAAAATATATGTCATTTACGTGGTAATTTTAGTCCAAATTTAGGTAATGATATTGATTTCAAAAACTCAATTTATTTACACTATAAATTGAGACACACAAGTAAAATTAATATAGAACAAAAAAACATTAAGCTTTGAAAATTTACTTCTGGATGATTTCTAACGAGATGTTATATGTAATAACTTTATTAAGTTCATGACTAAGAAATGAAATCTTACTAAGTTGAACTAAACTGAAAAAAATTCTAAATAAAACTGAATTATTACCGGAGTTTCAAAAATAAATTTGGTGAACTAAACCGAAACAGAGACAAAAGGAACTGAACTAATCGAAATATAAACCTTATTGTTCACTTGACTCCCTCACTCTAAGTTTGACTACTTCTTCAGAAAGTTGTGTTTTTGAAAAGGATCAACTTCTCTTCGAAGTTGAAAGAAACCCATCATAAAAATGTCAATTTCACTCTCAATTTCATGCATTTCCCCTCTAATTCCTCTCTTGAAACCCACTGATTAAACCCATCTTCTCTCTTCCTTCATCGCCACGAAAAGGTTCGTCTTTTTTCCATTTTCCCCTTTTGATTCTACGGAGGTATGTGGTAATTACATGGTTTCTATGTTATATTAGGGTATATTAGGGTTTGCTCAATTGGGATTTTTGTGTTTGTTTGATGATAGAGAATGTGTAATGGTATGCATTGTTCTTTTTGGCTCTGAAATTGTTTGATGAATTGTTTGTAATGTATGAATTTATGGATTATTGGATATTTTTGTGAATTGGGTGTTTGATTGTTTTGTTTTTCTTTGCCTGGAGTTAAAATTCTTGTTTGGGTTAGTATTCTGTATGTGTTGTTGTGCTTGAAGGCGACGAAAAGGTTAGTCTTTTTTTGGTTCTTTTTCTGTTTTCGGGTTTCCATTTTTGATTGTACGGTGGGATGTTTTGATTAGATGGTTTGTATGTCAGATAGGGTATATCAGGGTTTGGTGAATTGGGATTTTTGTGTTTGATTGGTGATGGAGAATGTGTAATGATATGCATTGTTGTTGTTTTGTTTGCTCTGTAAGTGTTCGATGAATGGTTTGTTATGTATGTATTTCTGGATTATTGGATATGTTTTTGAATTTGTTGCTTCTTTTCTTGTTGTTTTTGTTTGATTGTTTTGCTTTTATGTGGAGAGTTCATTTTCTTGTTTAGGTTAGTAGTTTATGAAAATCTCTGTTTGTGTTTGGCTTGAAAAATCACTGAATTCAAGTTTTTTTCTCATGAAATTGGTGGTACTCAGCCATAGCTTAGTTTGCATATGATTTTCTATTATGTCTTGTCTGATAGTTCCCCTGAAACCCAATACAGAAGGAGTTTTTTTCCATTCTTGATAGGTTATTAATTATCTGTTTGTTTGTTTTTCTGTCATCGGGTGTGTAATCAGAAGATTTTGTTTGTCTAGGGGAATTGGCAGCCATCTACGGAAAAATGATGGAGACGGAAAAAGATGCAAGGGAAACAGTGGTAACTCAAGTTAGTCTTGGCGGATTTGACAAACATGTGAAGGCAAAAGATCTGGTGGCATATTTGGAAACTGAGATCGGACAGGTTTGGCGGTGCAGGTTGAAGACATCTTGGACCCCTCCAGAGTCTTATCCAGATTTCGAAGTAACCAATGTGGAAGATCTTCAAAACAGTGACGGGTATAGAAGGGTAGAACCTCATGCTTTTGTTCATTTTGCTTCTCCCGAATCAGCGACCTGGGTCAAGAATGCTGCTGGGCGTTCTGAGCTTTTCTTGAATAACCAGCCACTGAAGGTTAGTCTGGGACCCGAGAACCCATTCCACTTGAACAAGAGGAGGAGAAAAACAACACCTTTCAAGTTATCCAATGTGGGTGTTGATATTGGAACGTTAATTAGCCCAGATGAGTTTATGATTGGTTGGAAAGGGCCTTCATCCGGGGTTCATTTTCATGTGGATCCTTTTGATGGGACTTGTAGATTCTGTTATACAAAGGACACTGTGTTCTCTTTCAAAGGCACAAACGAACACGTGGTTTTGAGGTGTGATTTTAAATTGGAGTTCCGGGTGAGGGAAATTAGGGATGTTAAGCAATATACCAATACTTACGGTCTTGTTATCGTGTTACAGCTGGCTTCAGCTCCCTTTTTATGGTATAGAACTGCTGATGATGATATTGAAGAGTCAGTTCCCTATGATTTGTTAGATGATGATGATCCGTGGATCCGGACTACAGATTTTACACCTAGTGGAGCCATTGGAAGATGCAATTCTTATCGAGTTTCGATCCCTGCTCGCCATGGCATGAAGTTGAAGAGAGTTTTGGACTACTTAAGAGAAAGGAGGGTGCAGGAGATCAACCTTAAAAGACCTCTTAAAGCCCTGGATGAACCAGAATACGGGGTGCCCATGTCGGATCCTTTCTTTTGCATTCATCACAAGAAAGGGGTAGCTTTCGAGGTGATTTTCCTGGTGAATGCTGTGATGCATAGAGGAATCTTCAATCAACACCAACTAAATGAGAGCTTCTTCCAGTTACTTAGAGACAAACCTATGGATGTTAACGTGGTTGCTCTGAAGCACATATGTTCCTATAAGCAACCCGTGTTTGATGCCCATAATAGGCTCAAAGCTGTCCAAGAGTGGTTGCTGAAGAACCCGAAACTCTTACAAAGGCCTAAAAAGCTGGATGATATTGCAGAGATTAGGAGATTGGTTGTTACTCCTACAAGAGCCTATTGCCTTCCACCTGAAGTAGAGCTCTCCAATCGGGTTTTGAGAAAATACAAGGATATTGGTGACCGGTTTTTAAGGGTTACTTTTATGGATGAGGCTATGCAAACTATCAATTCAAGTACCCTCTCTTACTATGCTGCACCTATTGTAAAAGATATCACTTCGAACTCTTTTGCTCAAAAGACGAGAGTTTTTAAAAGGGTGAAGAGCATTTTGATGGATGGATTTTACGTCTGCGGTCGGAAATACTCATTTTTGGCCTTCTCATCCAATCAATTGAGGGATCGTTCTGCATGGTTTTTTGCAGAAGATGTGAAAACTAGTGTTCAACAAATCAGGAAATGGATGGGGAGGTTTACCAACCGAAACGTTGCAAAATGTGCTGCCAGAATGGGCCAGTGTTTCTCTTCTACATATGCAACTGTTGAAGTTCCATCTGAAAAGGTGAATGAGATTCCCGATATTGAGAGGAATACCTATACCTTCTCTGATGGGATTGGTATGATAACACCGGATCTCGCCAAGGAAGTTGCGGAGAAATTGAATCTGGATAACAATCCACCCTGCGCTTACCAAATCAGATATGCAGGCTGTAAAGGAGTTGTGGCCTGCTGGCCGGCACGAGATAATGATACTTCCCTTCTGTCTTTGAGGCCCAGTATGAACAAGTTCCACTCAATCCACACGACCTTAGAAATCTGCTCGTGGACAAGGTTCCAGCCTGGTTTCTTAAACAGGCAGATAATCACTTTACTTTCAGCCTTAAAGGTCTCGGATAACATATTCTGGGAAATGCAGAAGGGTATGATTTCCCAACTAGACCGCATGCTTGAAGATGCCAATGTAGCTTTTGATGTCATAACTGGATCTTGTGCGGATCAAGGTTATACCCCAGCAATCATGTTGAGTGCAGGCTTTAGGCCTAATAGAGAACCTCATTTACGAGGCATGCTTACTTGTATAAGAGCAGCTCAGCTTTCGGGGCTTAGGGAAAAAGCTCGAATCTTTGTTCCTTCCGGAAGATGGTTAATGGGTTGCTTGGATGAGTTAGGAGTGCTCGAGCATGGCCAGTGCTTTATCCAAGTCTCCAACCCGTCTTTGGAGAACTGTTTCTCGAAACATGGTTCGAGTTTCAGAGACACAAAGAAGAATCTACGAGTAATCACAGGAACTGTGGTGATAGCTAAGAATCCTTGTCTACATCCTGGAGATGTAAGGATCTTGAAAGCCGTTGATGCTCCGGAACTTCACCACTTACATGACTGCCTTGTTTTTCCCCAGAAGGGGGATAGGCCCCATACAAATGAAGCTTCCGGAAGTGACCTCGATGGGGATCTCTACTTTGTCACATGGGATCAAAATCTTATTCCTCCGGGTAAGAGAAGTTGGCCCCCTATGCTATATGATGGAGCAGAAGCTAAACAATTGAGTCGCCCTGTCAGTCATCAGGTACTTCTTTCCTCTATATTAATCTCATAATTAAAGCTTAATAATCTGTTCTTTTGAAAAATTTATGAATTGATTCCACAGCTAATTTGTTTGATGACGGATGATATAATGTATCTTTTACGAGTATATTCTGATCTGAGGTGCCATTTTAATATTAGTTCCAAGGAACTGCAGCATTCTATTAATGATCAAATACTTGTGTATTAGTTATTGGTTTGACCTTGAATTTTTGTATATGATAGAATGAATTTCTTGAACAGAATCGTATATGCTGGATGATATGATGTTTCTTTTGCATAGTATCATCTGAGGTGCCCTTTTTACTGAATATTACAAGGACCTGCATAATGTATTAATAATGAACAAATACTTATGTATTAGTTATTGGTTTGAGTTTCGATTTTCATATATGATAAGGCAAATTGTAGAATGGATTTTGTGACAAGAAATCTGAAAGATTGTGTTATAATTTACAGGATATTATAGATTTTTTTGCAAAGAACATGACTAATGAGAATCTCGGGGCAATCTGTAATGCTCATGTTGTCCATGCTGACATTAGTGCATACGGGGCGTTGGATGAGAAGTGCATAGAACTGGCTGAGTTAGCTGCCACAGCTGTTGACTTTCCAAAAACTGGAAAGCTAGTGACTATGCCATCGCATCTGAAACCGAAAATGTATCCAGACTTTATGGGAAAGGAGGAGTTTCAGACCTACAAGTCAAACAAAGTGTTGGGAAGACTTTATCGCCATGTTAGAGATGGTTATGATGACGAGGATCCGGATGTGGCTAACTCTTCTGAGCTTCCCAGTGATATCCCGTACGATAATGATCTAGAAAAAATCGGTTCTACCAAATATATTGATGATGCCTGGACTCAAAAGTGCTCATACGATGGACAGTTAAAAGGTCTTTTAAGGCAGTATGGTGTAAAAAGAGAAGAAGAGATTGTGACGGGTCATATTTGGTCAATGCCAAAGCATAATAGCCGGAAACAAGGGGAACTAAAGGAGAGGCTTAAGCATTCTTATAGTGCTCTAAAGAAGGAATTTAGGCAAGTTTTTGAGAAGATGGATATGGATTCGGATTTCGAGAAACTCTCAGACGAGGAGAAAAATTCCCGGTATGAGCAGAAGGCTTCAGCTTGGTACCAGGTTTCGTATCATCCGGAATGGGTTAAAAAGTCCGTGGAATTGCAAACTCCGGATGCTAGTGGTGGAAGTATAACAATGTTGAGCTTTGCTTGGATTGCTACTGATTATCTTGCCAGGATTAAGATCAAGTGTAGGGGAATGGAAGGGGTTGACACTGATAGACCGGTCAACTCCCTGGCGAAGTTCCTCGTGGACCGGATCTGATTCGATTCAAAACCCCATCGGGTTCGGTTTACTTCTCGGGCTGCAAGTCCACTCTGCCAATGTTAACTTTATATTTGATACTTCTGTTTCTAAGTTGCTTATGTTTGATATCAAACTATTGGGTTTCCTGGTTCGGATTGATTATATATACCGATTTCTCAGCAATATTGATATGTTTGTTAAAAATCTAATCTATTTCCCGTTTCTGCCTTTTTTTTTTTTTTATAACATTTCTGAAATTATGATGTTTTTCGCCTGAAACTTCTGTTTGAGAAGCGGAGTAGCAACTGTGGCACAAATTCAAAACTCATCTGGCTATTTGGATTGCAGAAGTTCAAAAGCTCAGCTGCCTATGTTGTAATATATGTTTTCTTTGGTTACATGTAATATATTTAGGTATATATGTTACTTAAGCAGATGAATTTTCGAATTTTGTAATCGATTGATATATCATCGGGTTCACTCCTCGAATAAGCATTTAGGACCCAAAAATGTCATAACTCCGGAAATATTTTCAAAAGAAACACAAAATGGGAAATAGCTTGAAATTTTATTGAGTGTCGACATAACAATTTTTTCCTTAGGAAAATAGCTATCTGCATGTTTTTAAATGCAAAATTTAAGTAGCGTAAATTATTTTTTGAACATATTTGCACTAGGAAAGCAAGTCATAGAAAGTTAAAAAAAAATGAGCTCTGTACTTCTCAAATATTTCTAACCCAAAACTCTTTTACTTTGGTGTACTACTGGATAGATTTTGGAATGAGTATGACAAAATTAACGATACTTCTTTATCTCTTAAGTTGTTCTTTCGAATACCTGAACCCGATGAAAAGGTTACTTTGAGTGGTTGAAAGTCTCAAATCGCTTAAGTCAAGTTAGGTCTAAAGTTCAAGTCATAATGTGCACAAACAAATTTAATTAGGAGAGAATCACCTAAAAAGATATTTAACGAGTCATAAAAAGATTACACTAGAATCTAAAATTGATTTTTAGGCTCGATTGATTCTACAAACTAAATTCTAGAACCCAACTATGATGAGAAACTCAATATTAATGATCAAATTAGCGTGCCTATCGATCAATTTAGTACTAAGTCACAAGTATTCACTAATTAGCCTAACATATATTTGAAGTGAACTTATTAGTTGAAACTAAATACAAGAAATCACATCACGTGATTACCAATTACATATTGACATGAGTCATCTTAAACCGAATTGACCTTCAGTGTCAAATTAATAAACAAAATTATACTCAAATTTATTTTAGACAACAAAAAGTTGATCTTTTTATCCAAGGAACTCATATTGGATATTTTTGTAGGTAGGTTGGTGATTGAAATAGAGATGATTTTAGGTCCAGAAATGACATTACAAAGCTACTAATTGAGAAAGACCAATCAGTTAATCTAATGTTAAATCGTATAGTAGTAGTTAACTTTAAATATTGGTTCTACATGTGTTTTCTAATCGATGACATGACTTTTATTTAATGTTCATAGACTCTTTATTTCACTTCCACCATCTACTAACATCTAAAGGAGATAAAATTGGGTAAAAGACTAATTGGTAGAACTTCTGCAGTTTTTGATAGTTGTTGTTGTTGAGTTTGTTATATTTTGTTGATATTAGTCTATAGATGTTGAAATATTAATGTTTAGTAAAATTGCGATGAGATGTTGTTGGTATGTAAAATGTTCGATATAGACATATTTTAATTTAATTAATGGTTGAATATACAAATAACCCCCTAAACTTGGCTCAATGTTGCTACTGATCCTCTCAACTTTTAATTGTAACAAATACCCCCTTCAACTGTATAAATGCTAACAAATAACCCCTGAACTTGGCTCAATGTTGCTATTGACCCCCTCAACATTCAATTTTAATAAATATCCCCTCAAACTTTCTAAATGCTAATAAATAGTTGTGTGACTCAAAATCTCATAGTTGTGCAAGTGTCTTCATAAGTAAGAACAATCAATTAAAATAAATAAAAAAAGTGGATTAGAAAAGTTTCAGTTTGGTCCTTAAAAAATTATGTAAAAGATTTCTATACTTTTTTTCTTTCAAAAATATCATCTTCCTCGACTCTTGGTCTCTTTAACCAATAATTAAAAACCCAAAATCAATTCGAAATCCTAATTTCAACAAATAAAAAGAACAAAAATTAAGATGTCGCAAAATCAATCCAAACTATTAGTTTGGATTTTGAATCTACATTGACGTTTTCATTTTCATTGATTTTTCTACTTTTATAGCTATTCATGCAACTATGAGAGTTTGAGTCACACATTTGCTATCTTTTCAGCAATTCGGAGTTATTTGTTAGCATTTAGAAAGTGGTAGGGGGTATTCGTTACAATCAAAAGATGGAAATCAATAGCAACATTGAGCCAAGTTCATGGGGTTATTTGTTAGCATTTATAATGTTGGAGGGGATATTTGTTACAATCGAAAGTTGAGAGGGTCAGTAGCACGTTGAGCCAAGTTCAGGGGGTTATTAGTTAGCATTTATAAATTTGAAGAGGGTATTTGTTACAATCGAAAGTTGAGGGGGTCAATAGCAAGATTGAGCCAAGTTCAGAGGTTATTTGTGTATTCAGTCTTAATTAATCAATAATCTATAAAAATAAAAAAGTAAATTTCAAATATAAATCTCATAGTTTCTCTAGTTTTACAAACTGATAGCTAAACTTTTTCTTGTTGTGAAGCCGTTGGCAAGTTTATAAATTTCTGCAATAGAAAATCGACAAATATCGATTAGTAGGATTGAAATTTAACAATTTTGCGTGAGAGAAAAAAATTAATATATTTATGACATGAAATAAATGAACAATTATTTAATTTAACAAGTTGAATTGTATAGATTTTTGTTAATTTTATTCATAATAAATGCATAACAATTATTTAGTTTATAAGTACGTATACATAATACTTAGGCTATTTTTTTTTTTTCCTAAATTCAACAACTTCGATTCAGTAAATTTACTTTAATTCATTTCATTTCAGCAAATTTCAGTTTAGGTTAGTTGAGTAGTTCAACAAATTCTAACGAAGGACTTTTATTTCTAGTTTATACTTTTAGATCAAATAACCTAGCAATTGCATACAAAATAACATCCAAAATACCAAATTTGCTCAGGATGTCACTGATCGAATAAGACGGATTCCTCCGTCATCTCTGCTGGTGTGGGATTGCAAAAACCTCCCTACTCAATATGAATTTATTGGTTTGATTTGGTTCAATATCTAAATCGAACCATATTCTCTCCTAGTTAATTTTGTTTGTGATCACTAAATAGTGATTTCAAGACCATAAATTTAATTATTAGGGGACCATAAATAATGTGATGGAAATTAAAATAAATTTAGTATTGTTAATTGTATGATAAAGAATGAGAGAGGACCTATATAAATGCATCATCACATTGAGAAGGATTGAAATATTGAAAGGGAAGTATCTACCACTTCAAACAACAAAAATTGTACTAATTGCTTAATTGCATCCACCTAGCAAATTTGCAAACGTGTCCTTTGTTATTGATGGCTTTTATGTTCATTCATTTATGATTTTTCCAACTACTAATTAGACCTATTCTTCTTCTTTTGTCAATGTCATTCTTCATTGGTTTTTCATGGAAATCTTCTAATCTTTGTTTACTACTAGTAACCTTCTATTATTAAGTGCTAGGAATTCAAAATACATGTATATAACTAGTTGCAATCAATATTTTGTTCATTTTTCATATTTTTATGAAGATTTTGAGATCCCAACCCAAGCTTAGAATGTTGATTTTCTTGACTATTGTCCCAACACAAACAAGTGAAGCGATCAATATTGTCAAGCACTTTCATGGGATCTGGATGTTCGTTCCAGCATAGAGCATCCACATCACCGACTCTCCTATTAAGCGTTCGACCACACTCATTCAAGCAGCCCGAGCTAAGGAGGTCTTAGATGTTGAGCAACTGCTTAAAACGTTTTCTCTACAAATATTTTCATTACAATTAATTATATCAATTCTTATACATCAACTCATTTTATAAAATAAATACTTTTCGCATGATACAATATGTTTTTTATTCTGTGACAAAAGTTCAGTAAAAGGTAGGTCTACTCACTTGTAAGGCCGACCAACTACAGGCCTCAAATGATGTTTTCCAGTTGAATTTACAGATTGTTTACCAATGAGAGCTAAATTTTGACGTAACATGAATTCAAACCTCGAACCTTTCAAATAGAATATGAGTGTCTTATTACTTGAATCAATTCATATCGACCCTTATACAACATGTTTAATATAACTAGAAACTCTTTATATAGTAAAACCTTTATATAGGCCATATAAGAATAACCTCTCAATTGTTATACAAATAGTCCGATCTCAAATGTTGAGAGTCTTTATTAAACTAACCTCTACATAGAGATAACCTCCCAATTGTTATACAAATACTCTAGTCCCAAATGTATTACTATATAGAGGTATTTTTCTATTTATATGACAGAAAATATAAATTATTTAATAATATTAAAATAAAAGATTGATTTTGTTTATAATATGTTCTTATAATAGTTCAAGGGAAATTCTATGGTCACTTTGTTTTTTACAAAGTAACCATTACTTTGTTTTGTCCACCATTAGATCATGAGGTGAAAAGTGATCTAAGGGTGAATAAAGCAAAATACAAACAAAGTAACTCAAAAGCAAAGTCACCATAGCCTACACCATAGTTCAAAGTGCAACTTGACTATCACTTAACATGTATTAAATCAAACTGTAGAAATCTATACGTGTCACCTTTAAACTAATTAAGTGAAAAAAATTACGAAGGTTTTTGTTTTTGACTATATACTGTTTAGATAAATTCAATAAAATTTTGTAAGCATTCAGCCAATTTAGTAAATTTGTTTTAGTGTAATCATAAAGAACTTGTTATAATACATTGAATAAATTGCTCGTAGAAAAAGGGCCACGACATCAAATCTTATTAATATGTGGAAAATTATAAAAGAAGTCTATTTCTATATGCAGTATATATTGTTATAAGGAGAAGTACTTGTTGCAGGAGAAAATGATGAAAAGAAAAGTATTGTGGAGGAAAGCATAACAAAGCTGATGAGTGTTGAATAACTGCATTAAAAACCCCCCAAAAGTAAAAAGTAAATAAATATAAATTATGTATATATTAATGTCCGCATTTTAGATAAGTTGTGACAATTGTAGCTTCTCTTAAAAGCAATTTTCTCTCATATTTCATAAAACAATTTTGTATTTAATAAACAATGTTTTTATTCAAGTTAAACCATGCTTAAATATTGTATTTTTTAAAGAAAAAACTATATTTTAGAATAAAACTACACACCTACCTAATTTTTATAAATTAAAAAGAATTTATATAATATATTTGTTTTTCAATCTCTATTTTTTATACTTTATCAGTAATTTCAGTTAAATATATTTAGTGTAATTAATGTGCTTCAATTCAGTAACTTTTCCGTTAAGTAAATTCTAATTATAAAAAACAAAGTCTTAAATATCTCAACTTCTAATTAATTCATATAGTAATAGATCTCAAAGATATTTATTTGAAGATTCTTGTATGTGTTTCAAGTTGCACCTTACAATTCTCCATATAACATGTTAACTTCCTATTTTAAAAAAATTCATTGGTTAATTTTGTAAATAATATATCTTAACAGAAATTAATTATTTATGTCATTTTCTCTCTAAGCTTAATCAACTTCACTATCTTTACTAAAATTAGTTATGATCAATAGATGTTTATAACAATTTTAAAAAACTCATAATTACATCCACATCCATTATACACAATTGTCATCATAATTATGTGTGTTGCATCTTAATGGTCAATCAAGATTAAACTCGAATTCCCTAAACTTGGTTTAAAAAATCAATTAGCATCCTAAATTTCAGAGATTTGTTACTCTTAAGGGGATAAAATTGTTTGCTATATTTAAAGAGTTATTTAGCTTCCCGAGTTAGCAATGTGAAACATTTAATACTGTCCTCTCAAGCACAATTCATGTGGTGCATGACATCATTTCAGCGAGGCTCCCAAAATTGCTTAAACATGGCTCTGATACCATCTTAACAAATTCTTACTAACCCAAAAGCCACCTTAAGGGACTAGGATTACATGTTATGGAGCTATTTAGCTTCTCAAGTTAGGAATGTGGAACATTTAACACGCCTCCTCACGGCCAGTTCATTTGGTGCATGACACCAATATAGTGGAGGCTCCAGACATTGCTCAAGCATGTCTTTGATACCATTTGTCAAGGACAGAGAGTCTAATGTTGAAGTTTTGCCCGTGCAACACCCCGACTCTTCGAGGTCATCCTTATCTGTCTCCAATGCATATTGGTTTTTGCCCTCCCTTGGGCTCACCAGGGGATTCAAATAAACTCTCGAACTAGTTTAGTGCATAATGGTCCCCCTTCCCTCGACTCAAGATGGACACCAACTAAATAAGACGTACTCTTAATTAATGTTAATCTCACGTCGAACTTACAAGCTCAACAAGTGGCATCTCGGCTCTTTCTGAGCCCCGATGAAATGGCATCACACAACAAATGAATTGGGCGTGAAGAGGGTGAGTTAAATGTCCTACATTGTTAGCTAACTTGGAAAGCTAAATAACTCTTTAAATATAGTAAACAATCATATCACCTTAAGGTGCCTTTTTGTTAAGCTTTGTTAAGATGGTATCATAGCCATATTTGAGCAATATTGGGAGCCTCTGGTAATTCCAAAATACACGTAGTTTATCATGCATAATTGTCTTAATTTTAATATTAATTATGTAGTAATTTATTTAATTTATTTATTTTTATAATATTTCACGGGGGTATTTGTGTTTTTGTGGGTTAGGACAAATAAATTCAAACATAGCTTAAATGGAGGCAAAATCATCAAGTTATGAGTTATCAAAGATTCAAGTACGCGAATCACCAATCTCATCTGTGAAATGTTGCAAAAAGTTCACAAGCACAAAAGGAGCAAACCTTCTAGACAACTCGAGATTCTAGAAATCTCGGATGAGAATCGCGGCAGACCCCCTTCCCATGTTGCGCGTGCCCCCTTTGACACTCATATGTTGTGCGTTTCTCGAGCGAAATTCCTACAATCTCTTCCGAGAAATTTGATATACAGCCATGTTTTTCATGTTTATCTTCATCCAAACAGTGCAATCTTTGGTCTGGATCGAAACTACTTTTCACCAATGGACTCGACCTTTCAAGGCACACTTTGGGAGTCTATTTAAAGGATAAAATTTGTAGGAGTTTAGTGAGACATATTAAACATTTCTTTGCAAATTTACTTTATATTGTAATTAGAGTTAGAATTTATTCAAGTTCCATGTAATGCATTGGAGTTGATCGAAAGATAACTCGAGTGAAGACACGATAAGAAGATCACTTTGAATACGCGCTTCGAGGGTTGACATCCTCACAAGGAAGAGTAAAAGTAGTGACGTTTCCGGAACTTTTCGTTGTTACAAGTCGTATTTCAATTTGATTTTTCTTTGTTGAACTTGTGATGTTAATTATCAATATAAGTATTTTATATGTTTAATTCAATCTTTCATTTTACAATCTTTATTTAAAGTTTGGTCTAAGGAAGTTGAGTAAGTAAATAAATTGGAGGATTTTCGTAATTAAATGTATAAACGTTGTTAAACAGTTAAACAAATTCGGAATAAACTACAATTAGTGTGGTAATTCGAATCATCGGATTTGATTCCCGAATTTGGTTAAGTTTCTTAGTCTATGATTGAAAGATAGATTAAGAATTGTTTAAATTTCATAATTGAATTATTTGACAAAATATTTCAAGAAACAAATTTCATAATTGGATTTTTTAACTTTGGATGATTTGGTCTAAGAGTAAAACTTAATTTAGATTTAATTTCTGTAATTTAAATTAATCAAACAATTTTCAAACTATTATTTTCTTATAAACTTCGAGAACGCAATTTTAAGTATTTAGCGTTGTAAAGTTTGAAACAATAGTTTTCATGTGGGTTCGACATCTTTTGTTACATCGAAATTGTACACTGTCAGAATTTGACAAAACAAAATTTTGCGAACAGCTTCCGCTGAAATGACGTCATGCAACAAATGATTTGGGCATGAGTGGGGCGTGTTAAATGTCTGTAAACTTAATAAATCATGTTCTTTAACTTTACTTTCAATGTGAGATTCAATTGATTCTAGGCATATCATTATGCCTTTAATTGTTTTGGCTCATTTTTTCTAGGATCCAAACCCACTGCATAACGGATTGTTATACTTATAGATCTACTGGTTTTCATTTAATCCATCCTCAAACTACACATCATATACAAAGAGCTTGACTTCTTATTTCAATTATAACATGTTCTATACCAAGTAGTTTTATCTGTTTTGGCTCAAACCCAACATTAGGCCTCCATGCTTTACTACGCACATTTTTATTAACAAAAATGCACTTGCTAATAAGTATCAATCACCCTCTTTAAACAAATTATTACTCTCTCAATTTCTTATGTATGGTGTAGGCTATGGTCACTTTGTTTTTCCCTTACTTTGTCTACACTTTGTCTTTTTCACCATTGGATTAGCTTTTAATCCATGATCCAATGGTTGACAAAACAAAGTAATGGTTACTTTGTGAAAAACAAAGTGACCATAGAATATCCCCTTATGTATAATTCAGTTCATTCGTATTCACATCATCTTTTTATATATGATAACTCCTTACTCAACCTTCTTCCCAATTAGCTACAGTACTACACAACTCATCTATCCGATAAAAAAATCGTTACGACTTTTACGGCTGTCATCTTCCTTTTTCTTTCCATTACAAATAGAGTGCATGAGTTAGTTAATTAAGAAGAAAGTAAGATAAGTTGTATATGATATGAAAGATTCTTAAATCAAAGGCTTAATGAACATGTAACCCCCTAAACTTGTATTTTTTGGTTATTTTACTCCATCACCTTAAGGGACATCCTTTTTACTCCCTCAATTTTTCAAAAGTGGTACTATGTAACCTCTAAACTTGCATCTTTTGTTCATTTTACCCTCTCACCTTAAGGAACTTCCCTTTTACTCTCTCAACTCTCCAAAAATTGTACTATGGTAGAAGTTATATGATTTAGAGAAATGCAATAGGGAACATATGTAATATTATGTTTATGTTTTTGTCCTTTTATAATGCTTATATGTCCAAATTTAAGGTGTTTTTAAGTTAATTAGAAGTGGTTTTGTCCATTTCATTACAAATACTGACATGTCCAAATTTATTGTCATATGTCCTACGAAAATTCAACTACTGTAGCGCGTGTTGTACAGTCTCCTTTTTTTTCGCTGAGTTGAGAAATGTAGGGCACATAGTACCACTTTTGAAGAGTTTAGGGAGTAAAAGGGAAGTCCCTTAAGATGAGAGGGTAAAATGACCGAATGATGCGAGTTTAGAGGCTACATAGTACCACTTTTGAAGAGTTTAGGGAGTAAAAGGGATGTCTCTTAAGATAAAGAGGTAAAATGACCAAAAGATGTAAATTTAGGAGGTTACATGTACATTAAGTCTAAATCAAATGTTTGAAAGTAATTTGATATTCGGCTAACTTATTTACTAATAAAATCTAGATACATTGTAAAATAAATTTGTGTTTTACACATTGTTTGGAGCTCAAACGTCATTCATGGTGTACACAATTTATATGCCTAAATTTTCAAATTTGAGTAGTACTTTAAAAACTGTTTTATTTATTTTTTATCAATTTCTTTTTACTTGTGTGATGGCTTTTAATAATGAGAAGTCGTATTGTAAATCAGGTGTAATGTACTGAGTCAATAAGAAAATGCTATATGACACTTTATTAAAAATAATTTGTGTAAAAAATGCATTTTTGGGACTTTTATTTTTTGTGAAGATATTAGTTTAAAAAAGCCTACTTTTTTTTCTTAGTATTTAAAGAATACATTTTGGGATCATTGGATTCCAATCCATGATATCATACTCTTATGCAAAATGCAATAATTATAAAGACATTGTTTGGTGGATTAAAAAAGTTTATTTATGCCCTATTCTTTATGATTATAAATTATTAAATTGAAAATTACTAAACTAACTAAATTGAAATGTATTTATTGATATGAAATTATCAAACTGAATGAACTAATGATAAGTACTTCTAAAACGTAAAGAACATAGCCTTAGAACTCTCGGTTCTATGATGCGGTTCAACAAAACAACCACACCGTTCTACCTATATATGTTATATATTTTTATATTTTTTTTTAACTTATATATTTTCTTTTAACTTATATATTTTCTTTTAATACAATAATACCATGACATAATATAATATTCCCTCCATTCTTATTTATATGACGTTTTGAGTTTGTCAATTTGTTCTTTTTTATATGACGTTTTATATTTTCAATGCACTTTTACATAGAAATTTGTGATTTCAAAAATAATTATTAAAAGTAGATTAGTCATTTTATTAATATAATTAATGATTCATTGGTTTTGATGAACAATTTTAAAAGACATATAAACAAAATTACAAAATTAGAGGGACTACATTTTTTCCAAAAAGAAAAGGCTATAACTTTTCCGACAATTTTTGGACTTATTTTTGGACTTAACAAATGTTATATTAACTACAAGGTAAGGAGAGGGATGCACGAAGACTTGTTAACAACTTACACCCATCGCTCTCCTTCTTTTTTGAAAGCAAATTAAATAATCTCAATTTCATTCACATAGGTAAAAAGTATTTATATTTGAGAGGGTATATTCTCGTACATCCACTAAACAATTTCAACAACAAATTATCTAACAATAAATGTCCGTACATCCTCATACATCAACCAAATAAATCTTTTTCTAATAGAAACATGAACAATAGAGAAATCTAGAGACTAACATCCGACTAGGTAAGCAAAACAAGATTGCTTAGCATGAGTATAGTCATCATAAATTAAAGAATTGCAAAACTGAGGGAACTTGCATGTTTTGCTAGACTATCAACAATACTATTGTTTTCGGTATTCCTGATAGATGTAGCCAAATATTCATGAACCAAATACAGTAAAACCTCTATAAATTAATACTCGATAAATTAATATTTCGATAAAATTAATAATTTGTCCGGTCCCAACTTGGGACAAGTATAAAATTGGACCTCAATCGATAAAATAATAAGATAATAACTTTTTTGAAATTTCAGTGTATATATATTGGTCCCAACGAAACTATAAATTAATAAATTACTAAAACATTTAATGTAAATATGTGATACACTTCAAAATTCTAAGATTGTCTAGTAAAAAATGAAACTATAGTCACTTATGTTTTTTTTTGAACCTCAAATCTATATTGATTTCGTCTTTAAATCTCCTCATTGCACTAAATCTCCTCATTGCACTTAAGAGTTAGAACATTGTCTTCTCGTATTGGAACAAACAGTTGTTAAGAGTTGTTGCCACTTGCAATGCTTCTTTTCGAGTGACCGGTTCCAAAGCTATTGAATCATCCTCAACTTCGTCATCGACCAGATTTTGAATATTTGTCACAATTGCTTTAATACTTTGAATCTCGTAACATATATTATTTTCATCTCTGACGAATATACCTTGTAACTAGTATACTGGACTTGAAAATTTAAAGATCATACGTAAACCTCTTTAAATTAATAAATTATTAATTTATCGATATAATAATATCTCGCTAAATTAATGAAATATCCCGGTCCCGACATTATTAATTTATAGAGGTTTTACTGTAAATCTATGTACCCTTATGTACGAAAAATATTTTAAATTGGTTCCGAACAAATCTACTCCATCACTGCTAACATCACGTGCATGTTCTGAGAGGTCTAGAAATCATTTGGTTCGGGATCATCGTAGAAAGTATTTTTATACGTATATAAAAGCAAAGTTTTTCTTTACATTAGTGATCTTTTATGAAGAAATTAAAGTACTTACCGACAAAATGGACCAAGACGTGTGGCGTGGTCTTTGTGCCAGTAAGATGCCATTTTACGATATTGAGCTCCCTTGTCGACTAGTAAACACTCTTAAACATGTTACATCTCTACTAAGGCAAATGTATTCCAAAGGATTTGGTTCGTGCCAACAAGCTAATATCATACCTCCACATAAGTTTATATTATCTACAATTCTGAATAAGATAGTTAGTCTATTGTTTTAGCACAAACACGTCTTAATTAGGACACGACAACCACCCTGATCCCTTGTATAAGCATATCATTGTTCATCTTCTGACTTCTGAGATACGACTTAACCTAGTACTTACAATGTTATTTCACTTGTTCTTCATGTCATCACTGACTTAGGTACTAGAGAGGGGGTTCTTGATCAGTTGCTCTGAGCCTAACTGTTTACTATCTTGCGGCTTAAGCAGGGTATTCTCAGCCCTCAGTTTATCTCGAATAAGTAAAGTGGACATCTAATTGGTGCAACGATCGTGGACTATAAGTACTAGCAACCTCGATATGATAGAATTAAATGTTAACATAGATGACGCTAGCCAACATCGAGAAAGGCGAGATAGAGACATTTTCAACTAATAACATCTTAGAAAAAACGATCAGGATATGCACACCCAAAAGGGACAATAGAGAATCCCATGCATGAAGGCAATCGTGCTACATCTTACGATGAAGGCTATGTAAAGCCCGAGATGAGGAAGATACTTTATCAATCCTAGATCAATCATTAAATCACAATGCAGAAACAATTGCGCAACAAATGAAGATATAGATGAATACCAGAAAAGCAAAGAAACTCTAAGTGGGGAAAGTTGTGACACGGGGCATCGTGATTGGGATCGTTGTCCAAATGATAAGGTTCAACGAGGGTGACCCCCGAACATGCAACGTGAAAAGAGGAGAGAAGGTTCGGTAGATAAAATTCAAGGAAGGCCTAGGAGAAAGCGAGAAGAAGGAAACGAGCATGGGAGCACGTGATTCGTTGTATATTGCGAGGAGTATCAAGATTTCCTTCCTCTATAGAAGTATATAGGCTCGGTTTAGGAGTCCTGACCGAGGTTTATGGCTTGATCTAGAGCAGGGCCGTAGAAGAGGGGGTGGAAGGCGCCTCCTCACATAGGCTCGAAATGCTTAGAGCCCAAAAAGTTTAAGTTTTAGTGTTAATTTCTCTTGTGTTACTTGTTTTTTTATAACTTTATAAGCATAGGGGCATAATTGGCAAAAAACTAACCCTTATTACCAAAAATAACAAAAACGACAAACATTTATGAAAAATGCACTTCCCAAAAACGACTAACATTAAAAAACGGAAGGAGTACTAAGCTTGGAAAAATTATCAATTATGAATGTTAAAATATTATTTTAGCACCAAGGCCTCAAAAAAGTACAATATATGAGGCTCTAAGATCGCACCTCGTGTAGGAGATATTTCGCCGGTCATCACTACGTAATGCTAGATCGGACTACTAACCAAGAAACTTATTACAATTGTTTAATCAAACAACTTCAGTATTCGAAACACTGGTGTTACCTATCAAATATCAACATATTCATCTATCATTAAATTCAGTAACTCAAGACATTTTGCTTTTATAACCGATATTTTAAATACCGATCCATTCCTTCAAATTTCTAACAAAGATAATATACACAAATATTAATTTTTGTATGTAACTTTATATAACATTTAAAATCAAAATTGCAAATTTCAGTCCCCCAATCACAGGAGGATTTATGAAGTCCCCAAAAGATCTGCAACCATATAGTGATGAAAAGACTTGTCGATTTGATATAAAGTACATGGAAATTATGTATATTTATATCCACATTTATGTTTTTGTAGTTGGAAACATATCTTTATTTATACAGCTTGTATATTACAATTATTGTTAAGATTATTTTCTGTGAAAGAAAAAATTATTAAGTTTTGTTACAGGTTCAGGATGGATATAACCGAACCGAAAATTGAGCATTGATGAAAACCGGACCGATAAATCAAATCAAACCACACTTAGTTTAGTTTGTTCAGTTCTTACTTTCTGAATTATAGTCGAATCTAAAACGAGATCCGAATCAAATCAAAATTCGGTTCAATTAAAATTATAAACTTCATCTTATTCGATTCAGCTTGGTTTTTTAATTACATGATTTATTCAACGACCTTTCACATATATAAGTTATAGATTTGCATACATATTAATTTTTAAGACCAATTGTACCACTCAAAAAGCAAAATTTTAATTATGATCGAAGTATTATATAAAATAAGTATAAATCAGTATATCACAGTTAACAAAGTATAGAACATATAAAACTTTGATAAGAGCAAGGCACATATATCGTTCAATTTACAAGAAATTCTTACGAATTTATACATTTTATTTTGATAATTAAACTAATTATAAGATGGAATTTTAATATAGTAACAAGTCAATTCCAGTGAAGCAACTCTTCTATCATTTGCATAGCAATTCTATCCTCTTCATCCATACTATTTCTAGCTTCAATCCCAATTGGAGCATCGTGCGTCGCAAATGATGATGACGAAGACGATGATGGCGACAACGAAGATGTCGAAGATGGCGACAAAGAAGATGTTGACGATCCATCCTCCTCAATCACTTGTTGTGTCTTCTTATTTCCAAGCTCAATTCTCATTACCCAATTTGAGCTCGACCGGGACCCACTTCCTCCTCCTCCTTTCTGCCACACTCCGATGTGTGAATTATCATTATCCAACCTCAAACACGTCAAAGAAGCCGGCGACGAGTCTTTACAGCTCTTCCTAAGCTTTCCATTTAATACTTCCGCGAGACTTTTGTTACTTTTAGAGTACGCCAATGGTGACATTATCAACGAAGAAGATTTGTCGCTAATAGTTTTGCTCCCGCTTTTCTCATCCACCACAAAATTTGTCTTGGCATTTTGTCCGTTCATCAAAATGGCTGCCTCATCGTATGCTCTTGCTGCTGCTTCAGCCGTCTCGAACGTCCCGAGCCATATTCTCCTCTTCCTACAAGAAAATAAGAGTGTATATAAAAGGTTAAATAAGTCATAAGCACAAAAAGTATCGAGACTTAAAATTTTATTAATTGTCCGACGCACCACGTTTGAAGTAACAAATAAAAAGAGTGAGTGTGCAATTACAGTAATGGATGACGAATTTCGGAGACCCAAGAGCCCCATTGGCGTTGCCTGACTCCTCTGTACTTCTTTGGTTGTTGTACCATTTTGAGAGTGTCAGAAAATTAGAGAGAGTGTCGGAAATTTGCAGAGATGATAATTGTGATTAAAATGGTGATGATTGTAATTATAAGTGGGAGAGAGTGAGAAGAGAGAAGTAATTGTCGGTGAAATGGATGGGAAAAGTCTAATGTTGCAATTAAGAATTTCACCTACACATCAAACTATACATAAAAGAAAAAAAGAAAAACAAAGTCCTTGATTTAACAACTATATTTAATAAATGATAACATGCATTGTTAAACAATACACTAGTAAGTTAGTACACATAAACATTAATAAGTTATTAGACACCTCGAGCTGATTGAGGATTTTTTTCCCTAGAACGGCCAACACTCAAGACCACCTTGACTCTTTTTTTCGATGCCTCAGTTGGTCTGGCGGGGACTCATTCGATTCTCGTTAAGGTAGTCCGCCAAGTTACAACCCAATAAATGCTAGTACGTTTTAGAAAATCTACCTTATGATTACTTTGTATTTTCTATCTCTCTAAAACTCTTGCTATTAACTATAACAATGTTCTCAGAGCCAACCAAGACACATGAGGAGCCCCGCAACATACTCACATCACCAAAGGACTAGTTTATATTTACTTTATCATTAGAAACAAATAAGTTTTGATATAAGGTTGTAGCTCAGTTGATACTTAAATTGAATCTGTGAAAGTGTATCGGGTTCAATTCTACTAAACATATTTGGGAAGAGGAGGATTAAGTGGCAAGTTTTGAAAAATGACACAATTTCTCTTGAAAAAATTAAGTTGATGACACAATAGTTGTATATATCATAAAATTGTTTGAATTATTATTATTATTTGTGAGGATGTCTACTAAGTTTGAATTAGGACACATATTTATTAATTACAGAGTTGTTAGGATTCGAAGTCTATCGAATTGATAATTAAGGCCCACGACTGATTTTATATTAAGTTCTGACATATCATATCCTTTACGTGATTGCTTATTAAGATTGAAGCGTGCATAACACATGCACATCCAATTATATGTTTTTAATTTACCAATAAATAAGGTTGTTAGGACTCAAATTCACAACTTTTTGATCACAAATGCTCTGATACCATGCTAACAAACCGAATAAATTGATAGTACTGACAACATTTTTATATTATATTTCCTAATTGTTCGTATAACCATATAGATATCATAAAAGGAGATAGTGGTAAAACTAGAAAAGAAGATAAGCCCCCTAATGCAAGTTTTTGAAGTCGTTCAAAAAAATCTTTTAGTTCCTCAACTTTGGAGACTACCTATTGAGTCCCTCAACTATCAAAATGTGACATATTGAGTCAGTCAACTATCAAAATGTGTACCTATTGAGTCCTTATTCAATAAGATGACACTGAGTTGGCAAAAGTGAATGATAGTAATTTTCATATCAACTCCGTGTCATGTCATCAAACAATGACTCAATAGGTCCACATTTTAATGATTAAGGAAATAAATTAACTTTTTTTGGACCGTTTTAAGAAACTACCTATAGTTTAAGGCAAAACAAAACTACATTTTCATTTTCGTAATATCTCATTTTTGTTTGAACATTTATTTGCATTAATTATAAAGGCAAATAATTGGTCCCACATATCGACCCCTAAACTTTTGTTTTCTTTCTAATTTCATTTTCTTTTCTAAATTTGTACGATTCCCTCATATTATAGACTAAATTTCATCTTATTTATATTTATATATTTTTGGAAATAAGTAAACACATGTCCTTTTCTATTTATTGATGCGTTATTGAAATTTAATTTTCAAGCTCTCTACAAAAATCTATCATAAATAGACGAAAAAGACATGGGCATGAATCCCTATATTTTTCAATTTTTATTAACTTAAACTTATACTATTTTAATTTGAAATGTTAAGAACATAAAAATATAATCAAAATAACTTATTCAATTTACCTTCCTCTAAAGTTGCATGTTTTAACTTTTCAAAAGTGTTTTTATATATAAATCTATTTACTGTTTTGTTTATTTTGTTGATTTTTACGATTCATTGGCCAAGTGTGGCTAATTCTGCTTTTTGTTTGATTGCTGATGGTGCAAATTCCTTCTAATTAGTCAATTGTGACCCTGCAGTTTGAGGTCTCGTCCTTCATTTTCTTATTCTTATTTTGATTGCATGAAGATTAATAATGTTTTCCCTTCCAAGTGGTAAGGCACTCCATCTTCTACTTGAAAGGTCTGAGGTTCGAGTTTCCGCTTCGTCAAAATTTAGCTCTTGGTAGGCAATCTGTAAACTCTACTATAAACCCTCATCGAGGTCTGTGGTTTGCTCTGACTTTGCGAGTGGGTATGCCTACCCTTAGCTAAACATTTTGTTAAAAAAAAAAAAAAAATATAAAGGAAATTTAGAAATCTTGTTTTGTATCATAACGAATACAAATTTAATTGTTTTCAAAAAATGAAATACAATTTAATTAAAGATAGTATAACTATCGTTCTCAAAAAAAAAAAAAGGATAGTATAACTATCTTTTGATCTTTGGAACTAAATTTTCTATGATAAGAATGCTTCTATGGAAACTCGAACAACATCATCATGCTTCTACGGAAACTCCTAAATAACCTTCAATTTACATGTTTTATGCTCAATTAAACACATCAAAACACAATCCAATATTAGTTATAATATTAACATAAGAATTATTATTTTTTTTTTAAAAAAAGATAAAATAACATAAGCGAAAAATTAATTAGGGTTGGCCGAAGGTCAATGTTCAGTTGGAAGTTGAATTTATATGGACCTAAACTATCTTTGGCAAGTCCAAATTAAAGTATAAAATTTCTTTAATTTGTTGAAACTTACTTAATCTGTTTCTTTTTCTTTCTGATATAAAATTAAAAAATCGGTGCGGAGCTTGCCGCCAAAGCTCTTCAAGCACAGGGAGTAATTGCATAAGAATTACATCGAAGATTAATATAGAAATCGTAGTCGAATTTTAACAAAAATTTCGCGCTTTTAGTTTAATAGTTTCTTGACAGCTTTAGTCAAAATTTAGACTTGTTCTTTAATGGGTAAAGTACAAAAACAATCCCTGTGGTTTTAAGTTTTTACAAAAACAACACCTGTGGTTTGTTTTTCTCAAAAAAAATACCTGTGGTTACAAGTTTTTACAAAAAAAGTTTGAGGTTCCATAAATTCATAAAATAACCGTTAAATACATAGAAATTTGATTCATTAGAGTAATAAGTATATTTTAAGCAACTTTAATTCTTCAACTTTTTAATTTCGAGATCATTTAGGCAATGTGTGGTTAAGAGAGAGAAAGTATACGTTAGAGAAACAAAAAAAATTAAAAGGAAAATTTTGAAAAATGAAAATCGTAGTTACATAGTAAATGTGATTCTAAACAATGTTAATGTTTTGAATTTTTCACTTCGAAGTCGTTAAATAGTTATTTTTGGCGTTTTAAATTGAAAAGTCACCTCTTTGTCAAAATTTGTAACCACAGAGGTTGTTTTTGTAAAAACTTGAAACCACAGATATTTTTTTTGAGAAAAACAAACCACAGGTGTTGTTTTTGTAAAAACTTAAAACCACAGGGGTTGTTTTTGTACTTTACCCTTCTTTAATTGCTTTTACTTTTCTGGTTATTGAATAAATTTATACGTTGAACTAACTAAAATTTGTACATAGTTTAATTTTATTTTCATGTAAAGATACAAGATAAAAAAAATTGCGCCAAAGTTAAAATTAGCCCCCCCAGTCTTCAATTCCTGGCTCCGCCACTGGGTAGATAGGATGGTTTCAATTTTAGTTAGAAATTTCTTTATCTTGTTTTTTTCACCATGTATGTCGCGCTTTATGAATTGACTTGCTTCATCTCTCTATATGGGCATTATTTTGTTTTTTTTATATGATGGAAGAATCTTGTTTTCATGTAAATCTCACTAACTGAAAAATTAAAAAGTAATTAATAGAAAAATATTAATGTTTCCTCGTAGTCAAAATAGTTTCAAAAACTGTCTACTATTACTATTACGATGCTGGAGATGCAAATTTAAATTTCTCTTGTCGATCTACTTCTAAATTTTATTTTTTAGAATTACTTTCCTCAAAATATATTGTTTTTTTTTATCTAATAATGCTTGGAATTTATTTTCTCTATGCTGTTTTTTTTTAGTTAGGTCACTATTTTAATGTTGGTTTTCTTGTTTGAGATTTTCTAGAGGAAAAAAAATACTGAAGAAGTCAATTTGTGGTTGAGGCTAAAATGTAGGTTTTATCTTTTTATTAAGGAAACATAATTTGTGGTGTGTGATAATTTGCTTCAAAAAATATGATCACTATTTGATTCTAACAATTGAAATTTAATGCATCCGGTTTGAAATTTTAAATGGAACTATGTTAACAGGATCAATAAGTGGTTAAGAGGTTAAAACCGCTTAAGTTAGAAATCGAATTTGAGCTTAAGTATAAGTAAAAAATAATATATTATGAGATAATCCACTTGAAAAGTGTCCAAGGAATCTTAAACTTAAGGAGCATTTCTTTTTTTCTTAAATTTATTATTATTATTATTATTATTCAGAAGAACTGTGAGTACCACCTAAAAAAGCCTACTTCCTAATCAAAGTGAAGCCCATTAACGTTATAGTTAATCTTTGAAGTATATATATGAACTGGACCAAGCATTGTCTGAAAGCCTAGTTAAAAAAACATTGTTAAGTCCAGTTCAGAAAACTCTTTCTATAGACAAAAAAAAAAAAAGTGCGAAAATACCAGAATTGATCCTTTTTCAGTAATTTTTGCTATTGAAGTTTTGAAAATTTTGTTCAATTCAATTTGAATATTGCCATAAAATTATGTTTATATATGTCTACATAACCAAGAAAAATCCCAGATAGGAGTAAAATTCATTGATCCAAACCTTAATAATCAAGGAAACTTTAAGATATTCCCAGGAAACTTTATCTATTTGTGATTAATAATAATAATAAAAATTGTTTTTGGGAGAACTTTATCTATTTGAATGCCTGTTATTCCTTGAATTTGTCATCTTTCTTGTAAACGCTATTACGAGCTTGACTAGAATTGAAAAATATTAATAATTAACTTCAAATTTTTCTTATAATCTTCTAATAACAAATATGGTGGGCTCATCGAATTTGTAGCCCAATCGGTACACTCATCAATGCATGAGTAGAAAGACCATGATTCGAACTATGCTCCTTGCAATTTATCAAAAAACAAAGTGACATTTGGAGTTCATTTACTTCTGTTCGATTCTCGTTGTCATTGTTGAAGTTTCTATAAATAAAAAGGCATGTAAACTCTCGTATAAACCTCTAAATGTTTTTACAATTCTTTCCTTCTCTAAACTCTTGTAACAAAAAAAGAATCAAAATTATAGTATACGACTATGTATTACTTCATTATCATTTGTATATACTAAATTATCATTTGAGCTAATCCAACCTTTAACAATTGTCATACATCTGAAACTCATATGTCCCACTCGATAAGGTGTCTATAACTCAGCGAGGCGGAATGATTTTAAATGTGTACTTTACTTAAAGGTGCTTCTGCATTTGTATGGACTCTCCAAAATTACGTTGTGTGCTATACCAAATAAATTATGTCTTAAATTAAATTGTTATAAGTAATAGAATACCTTTGCTACCGGATAGAATTGTACAGAAGAAAAGTAAAGGAATAAATGATTCTAAATTAAATTCCAAAATCCAATTAAAAATTTATCTCTTCCTTGTGATTAGCAATTTTTCAGATTCTCATCTTCTTCTCTTCATATTTATAACTTATAAACCTCTTCAAACAGTTGCATTTATAGATCATTTTTCTGCATCATTTCAAGTATATTTTGATCATAAAAAAATTCCATTAATGCTGATATTTATTATTTCTTGATGATGTTCTATGCTCTTCTTTAAAAAATTACTTTATTTTTTTTAGGTGATTTGATTCAGAAGGGTGAGAAAGGATGCCACATCAGCTTCATGGGACTCTTTCTGTCACAATTTTTGAAGTTGATACATTACAAAATGGGTGTGGATTTAAATTCTTCACTAAGGTAATTCTTTTTTATTTATTTATTTATTTATGTTTTGTTAGATTCTCTATGTTTGATTAATTATCAACAATTTGAATGTTTAATTTTATTTTATTTTTGATAAAAATTTGAATGTAGTTTGATTATTTTCCCCAAATATAATGGTGCATATGTATAATTAATAATTTGTGTACCGTGTTTGTTATGAATTATTTGATAGTGTTAAATGAATTAATTCATATTTGTTTCGTGAATTAACATTTTCATCTACATTTGCTTTGTGTTTTTAAGGAGCAAAGTAATGTGAAAGCTCTTCAAATTTTCTATTTTTTTAATGATAACATTAAGAATATGAAAAGATGGATTTATGTTATTTACATACTGTCCAGTAATGGAGAAATACTTACCCAGTAATGAGAATCATCCATAATTTAACTAAATATATATATATATATATATTACAATTAATATAAATGTTATGTACATATAAAATGTTCATAGATCACGCCATGTGTAATTTTACTATTAAAGCATAAAAAAATACGAAAAATTAAATCTTGTTCACTTGTTCACCGATGACAATTTTAATTTATTACCTCTATATAGATGAACGTAAAAAGATTAAAAATATATATTAACATAACATCACTAAGCATTCGTGTTATTTTCGAGTTAGCATGTCAATTTTAATTTAATTAAAAAAAGTTACAAGTAAATTCCGTGAGAATATCCTGATTAATTCACTAAATCCATGTCGCGCTTGAGTCGCGTACACAAATGACACCTCATAGCAATCTTTGTGTATCTCCGAATTTCTAATTACTCTTTTGTTCATGTCTTTAACATGAATCACTAATAAGGACTTTGATTTCCATAATCTGCTGAATAATGACTTGATCAGAATCAAATTTTTGGGAGAAGTTTACTATCCAAATTGAAGAAAATGGTGTTATGCAGGCCTCAGGTTTGAATTATTTATTGTTACTTTCATTTTCTTGCAATAAATTTTCATATGAGCACTCAATCTTATTATGCAGATTGTTGGTTGTAAGCTATATGCAACCGTTGATCTAGACAAAGCACGGGTTGGAAGGACTAGAATGATTGAAAAACAACCCGAAAACCCGCAATGGTACGAGTCCTTCCACATCTACTCTGCCCATACAATTTCAAATGTTGTGTTCACAGTCAAGGATGCTCAAATTGTTGGAGCATCATTGATTGGTAGAGCTTATTTACCCGTCGAAGAAGTGATCAAAGGGTATATAATCGATCGATGGATTGAAATACTTGACGAAGCTCATAATCCTATCGGTTCGAAGATCCATGTAAAGCTACAGTTTGTTAGTGTTGTTCATGATTCTAGTTGGTCTAGAGGTATCAGAAGTCCAAATTATAACGGTGTTCCTTACACGTTCTTTAATCAACGACAAGGCTGTCGTGTTACGCTCTATCAAGATGCTCATGTTCCGGACAATTTCATCCCAAAGATCCTGTTAAAAGATGGGAAAACGTATGAAGCTCAACGGTGTTGGGAAGATATTTTCGATGCAATTGCCAATGCGAAACATCTTGTCTACATTACAGGATGGTCTGTTTATACCGAAATAACATTAGTACGGGATCCTCATAGGCCGAAACAGAACGGGGGACTTAAGCTCGGGGAGCTGCTCAAGAGGAAAGCGGATGAAGGTGTGAATGTTCTGATGTTGGTTTGGGATGATAGAACGTCTGTTGAGGAATTCAAGAAAGACGGACTTATGGCAACACACGATCAAGAAACCGAGCAGTATTTCAGGAACACGAAAGTACATTGCGTCTTGTGCCCCCGAAATCCCGACAATGGAGGAAGCATAGTTCAGGGGTTTGAGATCTCTACTATGTTCACTCACCATCAGAAATCAGTGATAGTCGATTTCGAAATGCCCGATAACGCGTCAACAAAAAGACGAATCGTGAGTTTCGTAGGGGGAATCGATCTATGTGATGGGCGATATGATACACAAGATCATCCGCTATTCAAGACACTTGACACCATCCACCATGATGATTTCCACCAGCCGAACTTCCAAGGCTCCTCGATCCAAAAAGGCGGACCGAGGGAGCCTTGGCATGACATACACTGCAAGCTAGAAGGACCTATTGCTTGGGACGTACTCTACAATTTTGAGCAGCGATGGAAGAAGCAAGTCGGGGAGAAGTTCATCATCCCGCAGTACAATCTTGAACAGATAACCGTTAGGCCATTGCCCGTGCTGCAAACAACAGATCCTGAAGCATGGAATGTTCAGCTGTTTCGTTCCATCGATGGCGGAGCGGTTTTTGGGTTTCCCGAGAAACCTGAGGAAGCAGCAGCAGTTGGACTTGTAAGTGGGAAAGACAACATCATTGACAGAAGCATTCAAGATGCATACATAACCGCGATTCGGCGAGCCAAGAACTTTATCTATATTGAGAATCAATACTTTTTGGGAAGTTCATTCGGCTGGAAATCAAAAGATATCAAAGTGGAAGATATTAATGTTTTGCATTTGATCCCAAAGGAGCTATCTTTGAAGATAGTGAGCAAGATTGATGCAAAAGAGAGGTTTAGTGTTTACATTGTGATTCCAATGTGGCCGGAAGGTATACCCGAGAGTGGTTCTGTTCAGGTACGACTGTTAATTTGTGACATGATAATACGATTTATATAAACAACTTGTCTGACACTACTTGTTTGATATGATTATCATTTTGTTTCATTATATATCGCGATTATACGATTATGACATCATAACTCATTTTGTGACCCGTATTTTCAGGCGATTTTGGACTGGCAAAGGAGAACAATGGAAATGATGTATTCTGATATTTCTGAAGCACTTGAAAGGAATGGAATTCAGGCAGATCCTAGAGAGTATTTGTCATTTTTCTGCCTTGGAAATAGGGAGACTAAAAAGTATGGAGAATATGCACCTGTAGAAACACCTGAACCTGATTCTGATTATGTTAGAGCTCAACATTCAAGAAGATTCATGATCTATGTTCATTCAAAGATGATGATCGGTAAGTTCACCTTATAGTTGCTTAAGTTAGTTTTCGAGTTCAAATCCTACTATAGGTGGAAGGTTCTAATCAGAGAGGACTAGTTTAAAAGAGATAAATTACACATGAGATTCAAATTTGACATTACTAATATGTATGATGGTCCCAAACGTCAAAATCGGGCATAAAAATGCTTGTACTTTGACATATATTAATATGAAAGTCCAAATGACCATTGGCAACAGTAAATAATGGTTGACCACGTGAATATTTCACGGGTAAAATACATCAATAGCCCTTTATTTTGATATTACTAACATGATGGCTCCTAAATAAAGAGTATGATTTATCGACAATTCACATGATCAACCGGGATTTACATTGCACAACAGTTATTTAAACTTTTATGTTAGTATATATAAAACTTCAAAGACTTTCATATCCAATTTTGAAATTCAAAGCCATTATATTAGTAATGCTAAAGTTGAGGGACCATGTGTGTACTTTTACTCGAACAGACAAAACAATAGTTTTTGCCGTGTATTTGGCCAGATTTGTTAGATTTTTCGCCATTCGGTATAACCTTGAATTGAATCATATTACGCATTTTGACTTATTGACGCAACACATTGTGTCTCACTATTATATGTTAGAAATTCACCTTATTGGCAACCGATGTAAACCATAGATTTTTCATCATTTTTAACAACATGTGGGTGCTCAAGGCCCCGCTAGGCGCTAGCCCCCCCCCCCCCCCCCCCCCCCCCCTATGTATTTCCCTGCACCCCGGTATCATCCGCTCTGAACCGAATCATTACAACATGGTTTTCTTCTTGCAGTGGATGATGAGTACATAATCATAGGATCAGCAAACATAAACCAAAGATCAATGGATGGAGGAAGAGACACAGAGATAGCCATGGGAGCATTCCAACCCCATCATTTAACCTCAGATGAATCAGCACCTGCTAGGGGTCAAATCTATGGATTCAGAATGGCATTATGGTATGAACATTTGGGATGTTTGGAACCCATTTTCCAACATCCTGAATCTGTCCAATGTATCCAAAGAGTTAACCAAATTGCTGATGAGTTATGGGAATGTTATGCAAGTGATGCTTCTGATCAAGATTTGATTGGTCATATGTTGAGATATCCTGTTCAGGTTGGCAATGGTGGAGTTGTTTCAACTTTGGGTGGAATTCAGTTTTTTCCTGACACTAAAGCTCATGTTTTGGGGACTAAATCTGAGTACCTTCCTCCAATTCTCACCACTTAGGATTGTTATCGATGGTTACTGAAGTTTCGAGTGTGTTTCATAAAGGTTGTTGAATGTCGTTTTCTTTTAATGAACTTTGTGTTTGATTTAATAAAGTTTTTTTTAATTAAAAGGCAGGGGAAAAAGCTTGGGAGAAAAGCTGGACATCCCGACTAGGTCGGCACCCCCAGATCGAACCCCACAAACTAGACTGTCTAAAAACTCGCTGAAATGTATGTTGATGTGAATATGAAAATGCTTGACTTTATGTTAACTCAGTGTCGTGTTGGATAATAGGTGTTTTCACATATATGTATTTGTGTGTTGTAGGATGTCTTATGTTTGTGCCATGTCAACTTGAAAGAAGATATGTTTGTTATGGTGTGTTTAATTGAGATATAATTAACTATCTTTTGAATTATTTTAATTTCTACACCAGAAAGTTAGCATGGCGCTACGTGATTATATATGTGAAAAGTATAAATGTTTAGGAGTATTTTTATTATATTTTAATATACTTTAAAAAGTTACCTTTAGTACAGATAATAAAGTCACGTGTGACCCAAAAAACACAAAATCACGTGTGATCCACAAACTAACTGTATCAACACTATTACAATATAAAACTTTTGAGATTAAATTAAGATGAACTCATTTGACACTAATTTGATAGTGAATACAATATGAACATTATCTCGAATGTCACCATTAATAAAAATAGTAGAATTATGTGTAACCTGCTAACAATAACTCATTTGAGACAAAGATAGTACATTTACATGAATTGACACTTAGGTTTATTTATCTTTATTATACGAAGATTTGGTGGGTAAAAAGGAGAATTTTTGTGATGAAATACAATAATAGAGCACATAAAGAAAAAGGATAAAAAATCAATATCTAATTATGGGGAGACAACAAGTTGCAGTTGTTATAAAAGTAGGAAAACAGGTGCACCAAAATGGAATTCTTCCACAATCCACCATTTCCTATTGATAGACAAACACAAAACAAAATCTTTATAAAAACCACCATTATACAAATTACATTTATGATCCCTCAGTTTTATGTTAGTTTATTATGATTTATGATTGTCAAAACTGGACATTAGTATCCCTAAAATTTATACATTACCAACATAACGGTATTTTAGACAGTTCATTGAATCAAAATAGGCGATGACGATATTAAATAAAAGTTTAATATTTAAATTTGTTTAGAATCAACTTTCTAAAATTATCAGTTTTATATTCTAAATCATCATTTTTAGATTTGTCTCTTCATAAATAATCATTGTATTTTAGTCACAACTAAACTCTCTTAATTAGTGTATTCGACATTTTAAATCGTGTTATTAAATGGTCTTCGAATCAAGCTTCTCATGTGTCAGCAAAAGTCGTTGGCTCTATGTTTGATAATGGAGAATAGCCCTTTTTTCCTTTGTAATATTTTGAGAATAGATCAATAAACGTTTCTTTTATTCTCTTAAGAAAAAACTACTAAAACGTCTAAGTGATTTAAAAATCAAAAAGTTTAAGAATTCAATGTTTTTTAAAAATGTTATTTTTTTTGATTGAGAGTTCACTTTCTACAATCATGGAATTTGAATCCATGACCTCACACTCCCTAATGAAATGTAATAACCACCAAGGCATTGCTTGGTGGGTTTAAAAATATCATTTCTAACAACTAACTTTATAGGAGAAATTCTATTATGATTTCGGTCCAATGAACCCAATCAATAAATAGGTGACATTTATACATTTATTATTTTACAGCAATCGACTCTTAATAAGATGATATATTTCTCTAATGACATTAGTTAAATTTATTACACTCGGTCCATAATAAAAGTTTTCGTTCTATAGTCATGTCATCCACTAGTAAAGTTGTATAGACCAACCATAAAATAAAAGGACCATTAGTGAATTATCCCACAATCCTTCTCCGATGATCCTTTTTTAGACTTCCCACCATTACTATAAAGTATGAATCTTTCAGAATTTTATATTGTGAAAAGAGGAGACAACACAACAGAAAAACAGAGGGGGAAAGAGGGTCAATTTAGCCCTTTGGTTGATTTCCAAACCAGGGGCCAACCCAAAGCTATCATCTTTCTGGAAGGAGAGATCAATTTATCAATACCCTTTTCATCAATCATGCCATTTTTCAGGTTTTATTTCATTTCCCCCAATTTTTATTTTCCCTTTTTGTTTTAGTTTGAACAATAATGTCGATTTGATTTTTTTCCATTGGTTTTAATTTTGGATGGTAGATGGGTTTTTTTCTATGTTAAAGATGAAAACTTTGTTGATTTGTGGATTGATTTGATCTGATTTTTGTTCAATTTGATGCAGGATTGATAGGTCTCTCCTTCCTGGAATTAGGGTTTCAGTTTTGGAACAAGCTTATCTGTCTTTGGAATTGTAAATGCTTATCCGTCGACTCCTCCCTCCTTGGATCTATCCGTTGATTTTCTGTATGGGGTGAGTTTTTCCCTTCTTTTTGTGTGTCATTGTGTGTATTGGGTGACAATTTGTATCGACTGTTCGTGTTCGTGCTGTGTCAATTATTGGGTTAGTGCCAATAGTTTCGTGCCATAAACGTGTAAACTCAATTGAATTAGTGTTCTTTTGTGTTTCATTGTGTTTAGGGGTGTTAATTCATATAAGTAGATAGTGTTCCTGTATTTAAATTAGTGTGAAATGGGCAATCTGAATCCAACCGGAATTTTTTATATCATTATCGTGTCCATCCAATTGGGTTAGTGTCGTTTTCGTGCTGTGATAGTGTCATTTTCGCGGGTTTTATTACCTTTGTTAATGGTGGCATGAGGACATAGTAATACTTTTATATGTTTATATCATTTTCGCGGTTTTTTTTTTTACCTTTCTCTTCTATTTAAAGAAGAGATCCTTAATGAAATAATGAATCAAGTTGAATATCAATCAAGGTTCTAGAACCTTAAGAGATCGTGGAGTTCTCTCTTAATCAGCCCCTATTCCTATCGTTTCGAGGTACAAGGTCCCATAACTAGATCCTGAATCTGCGTTCATAACAAATCTCTTTAGCAATCCCCTGACTGGCTTATATTATATTGGGTTTGTGTAACATGCTCGCAAATTATGTTTAGTTTTACTATCTGGGTTAACTATTAACGATGGCATGTCAAAATCTGGATGATTCGAGTTGTTTTCGTAGGTAATAATTGTAATTTTATGATATATATTGAGTTGATATGTGAAAACATGAGAGGATACAATAACAATTTGTAAATATTTGGTCTTTTTGAGTCCCAACCCACAAATTTGCATGTCAACCAAAATTACTCCATTTCATGTTTAATAAAACAAAAAATTTATGCCATGTTGTCGGGTCATGTATAAATTTATTTTCCATTTTGTCATTAAAATATAAGCAGCTCTATTCCTTTAATTATTTACTTTTTTGCTTTGCTTTTCTGAGCTTTTTCTGCTTTGTCTATCAACACAACTTCAAGGAAATACTCAATTTTTTTAACTTTTTTTACTTGGTTTTGGAATCTTATGTTTTGCTGATTGCTTGTGCTGTAAGCAAACTTGACTAGATTGAACAGAGAAACAAGATGTAGCTTTTTTATGTTGTGTTGGTCATTCTTTCCTTCAAGCAATGTTCTATCTTATTGCCTTTAGATTTGGTTATTCTTTGCCACGGAATTTTTCGTTGGAACCATGTTTTCTAGTTGTTGTATAGCAACCCAAACCGAGAAATGCTTTGAGAAACACTGCTGTTCATGTGTTTTGTTTTCCGGTGCTTGTTTCTGGGCTCTTGTTTTTGCTGCTATGACATCATTGAAGAATAGATGCAAGGGTCTTTTCAAAGTGAGGAATATTTTTTTTCCATATGTTCATTTTTCTCGAGCTCCTTTGGTAAAGGAAGGATCTTTTGCTTCGGGTTTCATGTGTTCAAATATGTCTAAGAAGTGAGCTTTTGTGCACCCATGGTTATCAAAAGCACGCCTGAGCCACAAAAGGGTTAGCCTCCAAGCATGTCGCTTGAGAAACCTAAAGCCCGGCTCTGTTTAAGAAGCGTGTGCCTTCCAGGAGGCCTGCTCTGCTTATATTTTTCTTTAGCGTATATTTTTCTTTAGTGCACTTTGTGTCCTTCCAGGCAAGCACCTGCACCTTGTATTTAGGCTTCAGGACCTCTTGATTTCTTAGTGTGTCTTGCGCCTTTCACGACTATGTATAAGAACTGAAAATAAAGGACTGTGTAACAGATTACCGGTACTAATCATTTTAATGGTGAAACATGATTTGTAACAGAGCAGAGGTTGTTTTGGATGCTGCATAAGACCTGCAACAACTATCGCCATTGGTAACACATCAAAAAGACCGAGAAATCAAGATCAAACAACTAAACAAGAAAGCACATCAGACGAATTTTGGAGTACGAGCCCCGTCCAAATGGACCCTAATGGAGTACAATCCCAAAAAAGTCTTTCATCAGTTAACGTAGTAGATCAGCCCTTAGATCCAGTAACTGCTTCTGCCAGCACAAGCAATCCTCCTGAGTTTGTAAATCACGGTAAGGTTTTAACTGTTTTACTTTTCTGTTTTGCTGACTCGTCTATTAGAAATCTTTGTCTGTGCTGAGAATTTGAAATAATGCAGGTTTTCTCCTATGGAAGCAAACGAGGCAGCAATGGATCACGAACAGAAAGTCTCGCAACAAGAAAAAAGTCCGTGAACCCACAATAAGGTAAAATATCCTTTCCTCTCATATTTAATTGTAGAAAACCTTTATTAGGCAAAATGTATCAAGTTCAAAACTTGAGTGTTTAGATTTTCCTATGCCTAAATAAAGAGTCAATTTTTTACAATCTCTATACTTGTATGATGTCTCGCATGCGTGAATTTTAAAGTTTGATCAAGATTTTCCAATGCTTTGGCAAGAGCTATTACCTTTTCTGCTAAATCAATTCTTTGTTGTATGCAATTTTGCTACGTTATTTATACCATTCAATCTTTTCTCATCTTTTTTGGTGCTTGTAATGCAGTTGGAATGCTACTTACGAGACTTTACTCGGTTCAAGCAAGCGTTTCCCTCAACCTATACCTTTGCCTGTAAGCTTATTCTTGCTGTTTTCTTTGTATTTTCATGGGGATAAGGTATAGAAATACTCGTATTGAGGTCTAACTTTGGCAAGCTGAGCTCATTTCAGACACTATTAGCAGAGTCCTCTGCAGGAAAGAATTTCGTTGTTCTGCTCTGTTATCATCGTACTCTTATCACGTGTAGGAAATTATTTTAAAAGAATATGTCCCATTTTTGCTTAGCTTAAAGGAATTCGATCTCTTATTCTGATGACGCAAAAAAAAAACATAAATCCTTGCTTTTTGAACCAAGTTCAACTGATGTGTTTTAGACCGACAACAATGAGGAATTTTTATATCTTATCCCATTTTTATATGATTCTTCGAATGTTCGAGTTCTGATTGGTTGTGGGGAATTGGAATTGCAGGAAATGGTAGATTTTCTTGTGGATACTTGGGAACAAGAAGGCTTATATGATTGAAAAGTCACAAAATTTTAGAAGTGCTTTCTTTGTTAATCAGTAGAGTAATGTCAATCCTGTGCTGCTGCAGAATCTTATTTCTTGTGATTTCCATTATTGTTCTTCTCTTTTTTTTTTCAGACCTTCTCGATGATCTGTCCAGATAGTTGTAACATATTTTTCTATTGTAGTTGGACAAATACCACTTGATCCTCACTTACAATGATTCATTTATATACATGTCTTCATTGTTTGTTATTGATTTGCCTGTTTCAATATTACTAGCTTGTTTCCTCATGATTACTCCTGGGTTCAAAATTTCAAAGTTAACAATGTTTAGGGGCTGATGAGACATGATCTCTATAATTTCAGGGGACTAATCGGTTTTTAACGGTATCCAGCCTTGATCATAAGTTTAATCATGAACCACACTTGTCCAGTGGCTAGTCTAGCATTAGAAATCAACACATTCCATATGATTAAGCATTCGAATCAATCTCATTTTCTGCAGAATTTTCAAATTTGCCAATGAATACAAAAAAATTTTTATAGAGAAAGACAATTTTTTAAATTACTACCACTTCTATTGGTCTTCCAAATACAAAGCATGTGAATCCGTTCCCGTAATCGGTGGTCAATGTAGAAGGTCTGAGCAACACAAAATACTAATGACTCTGACTCGCGAGAAGGAGAAAAATGAATTGAATCCCATAACGTAAATAGAAGAGCTGATTTTGAAGCAAGTTCAGAGGCTAATGCAAGACTCTGTAAGTTTAAGAAATCAATTGGCTTTTCAAGCCAAGTTCAGAGGTATCCGATGTATTAATCCATACATTTATATTGTGCAAAACAGCAAAAGCATAGGGAAAAGACAATGTTTTCGTGTACATTTTGACACTACAAGCATTCTAGAATTATTATTTTTTGGCACAATGGTACTGGTAGTTATTACTGTAAAATTATTACAAATTATCAACACATGAATGGATATGCTGTGAGATCTAACCTCTGGATTGTGGTGGAGTGACAAAAATCTTCTTCCCATAGCTAAAAGTCGGTAATTCGATACTCATCTTTGGGAATGAAAAGTAACTATGTGGCCAACAGTCTTGTCCTTAAAGGTGTAAACAATTTACGAAAATAAATAGTTGATACGGTTAGCCATGAATACAAAACAAAAACATATGTTGTGAGACCCATTTTTATCGTTATATTAATTTTGAGTTTTTCTTCCCTTCTTCTCGGTGTTACCAACTTAGGTCCACAATTGGCTACAATTTAAAGCTTTTTTTGTTTATTTTATGTTTGTAGTGTGCATACCATTTCATTTTGAACAATATCAATCATTTTTCTTTGAGGAAAAAACAAAAATTCATTAAGAATCAAATATTAGAAAGTTACAAACCTCACAAATTAAAGAGTTAAATAGAAAGTGGCTTTGATTACGAGAAGCGTAAAGTATTAGGTTCAAATTCCACGATTGAAAAAAATTAAAACTTCCAGAAAGAGAAAACGGCTTTGACTGATAGGCACGTCACTATATTACTTACCATGGAAAATTCTCACGTAATTACAAACACTAGCTTATACGACAAGTGCAAAATCAATAAACACTATTAAGTACAACAACCTTAAAACATAATAATGTTCTATTACTAGATCATTTTCATAAACATGAACTCGCTATTCTATTAAGTTCTCTGCCTTCTTCTCCATCTTGCAAACTTCTTCCTGACAAGCCATTCGTACTTTCTGGTGTCCATAGCATAGCCATAAGCTACTCCTATCACTAATCCACTTCCAAACCCCATCATCACAATCTCCCAAGTCAATTCAAAGGGTGATTCACCGTCTTCATTTTCATCTCCCGAAGGCGGTAATGATAAGGTTTTAGTATTCCCACATTTTCTTGACAACTGGTCTCCACAAAGCCCCGGATTGTCTGAAAATGAATCATTTCCAAATGTGTCGAACTGGGTTCCTCGCGGTATGGATCCTTTGAGACTGTTGTGAGAGACATTGAAGACTGCCAGGAAGGTAAGGAATGCAAGTTGGGTTGGGATCACTCCGGATAAAAAATTTACCGAAAGATCCAAAGCTTCAAGCTTTGTAAGATTCCCCAAGGATGATGGTATATGACCTGTGAGAAGGTTATTGGAGAGATTGAGAGATTGAAGTTCTCTTAATGTCCCAATGATTTCTGGAATTACACCTTCGAACCTATTCCTCGAGAGATCAACAACCACAAAGAATTCTAGAATTTTATCAAACTGTGTCTCGGTCCCTTTGTTCACGATTCTGATGGAGTAGTTGTAGCTAAGAGTCCATATGTAGCCGGGTATCTCAAAATTTGTGTGTGCTTGCATATAGGCTAGGTGATCATTGTCAACACTTTTCATGGTAACCCAATTCCGAAAGTACTCTAGTGGTAACTTTCCTGTGAAGTTGTTGTTAGAAAGATCAATGATTTGCAATTGATCAAAATCGAATTCGGTTAGAGGTTGTCCTATTGTACCCCAAAACTTGTTAGATTTCAAAGAAAGAACCCTGAGATGGGGAAGAATACCCAACCAATAAGGGAAGATATCATTCAGCTTATTATCCTCAAGATTGATGATTTGTAGCTTGGAACAATTGGCTAATGACCTAGGCACATTCCCTTCAAATTGATTTTGACTAAACTCCATCAACTCTAACGAACAACGATCTGTAAATCTGTCAGGAATTTTTCCTGAGAGACTGTTCTTTCTGAAGTTTAGAACTGATGCCACATTGGCTAAGTGGCCCAAACAGGAAGACAAATTGCCACTTAAGTTGTTGTCTGACAAATCCAGAGACAAAATAGATGTTAAATTGCAAAACGACGGTGAGATTTCTCCATTGAATTTGTTTTGTGAAACATCATAAATGACAACAGAAGGCGGTGGAATTCGAAGGGGTCCTTTAAATTTGTTGAAAGAGAGATCCAAAGTGAACAAGTTAGTCCATGGAAGAACGTTGGAGGGCTGCTCAAAACCGGTCAATGAATTATATTTTAAAAATAAAAAATTAAGGCTTTCTAGAGTGAACATCCAATTGGGTACATATCCCTCAATCTTGTTTCTCTCGAGGCTCAAAAAATCGAGTTCATTTTGCCCGCGTAAGAAACTTGGGAACTCTCTGAGATTGCATCCCGCCAATCCTAGTATTTGAAATTGAGGGACAGTACCATTGGTGAGTGTGTTGCTGACAAGGGACAATTGATTGGCGGATAATTGGAGATTAGAAAGATGTTTCATTTGAAAAAAGGAATCAAATTTCACTGTGCCACTAAGGTTACTCGCAGTCAGGTAGAGATCTTCAAGATTTGGAAGCTGGAAAATAGACTCTGGAATTTGACCATTTAATTGATTTCCCCCCAACTAGTAAGCTGATTAATTGAGTAAGATTACCCACCCAAGACGGAATTGGACCGGTTAGATCATTTTGTTGAAGCCACACCGATCTGAGTTTGGTCAGGTTTCCAAGTGAAGAAGGGAGGAGCCCGTATGAGTTGGTCTCCACCAAGCGCAGAGATTGAAGACTAGTTAGTTTACTAACCCAGTCCAAGGTGCTCGAGCTAAAATTATTACGTGAAAGTCTCAAATGTGTGAGTTGATGCAGATTGCTAAAGGATGATGGGATCTTCCTGGAGAAGTAGTTATCAGAAAGGATTAAAATGTTAAGATTAGTAAGGTTACCAATTGAAGATGGTATTAGACCCCTAAAACTACATCCCCCGGCATTAAAAACCCTTAATGACTTGAGGTTCCCAATTGAAAGAGGTAGCTGACCGGAGAAATTTGTGCCTTCGAGCCACATTTCCTCAAGTGGGTTACCCACCTGCAGTTCTGGTAGATGTCCGGTAAGATTAAGGTTATCCTCCAAGTCGAGAACACGAAGCTTAGGTAACTGGAAGATACCTGAAGGAAATTCACCTTGAAGCGAACAGTTCCAGAGAATAAGAGATGACAAAGAAGTTAAGGTTGATAAGCCTTGTGGTACATGTGAAGAAATGTTGACACCACCTAGATCAAGTTCGACAAGACGGGTAAGTTTTTCAACTACGCCCTCCAGACAAGGCTTGTGGAGCACCAGTGTATTCTGTGAGAGATCAAGTGAAATCAGATTGGAGAGCTCAAAGATTTCTGATGGGATTAGGCCAAATATGTTTGAGGAAGAGAGATTTAAATGTTTCAACTCTGACAAGCCTTTAATTTCTCCGGGAATTGTTGAAAGATTGAAGTTGTTATGAGAAAGGTTCAGACTTGTAAGATGAAGAAGTTGAAAAAGAGGACTTGAAGAGTTGATAGAACCAAAGAGACAACTGCTCGAAAGGTCAAGCCCGACCACATGGCCTGTTTGATCATCGCAATTGACCCCGTTCCAGGAGCAGCAGTCTTTTGAAACTTTCCACGAGTCTAGCTTGGTATAATCAGTAGAATGATCACAAGAAAACTTGTCAAAAACAAAGCTTTGCTTGAATTGTAACAACGAAGAGCGGTCTCTGTCACTGCAAAGTGGCTGCTGGATGCCAGAGGAGTGACAAAGCATTAAGGATAAAGAGAACAAAAGAAACAAAAATTGCAGAAGCAGATTGGAAAGACACAAAAAATATGCCATAATAAGAAGTGTTTGTTGGAGTATGAGTAATGAGTTGTTAATTAAAGTGGTGAAATGAGGCTTTCATTTTATAGAAAATAACTATTGACTCGGAGCTGGGCTAAGTTTGAATTTGGCACAACAAACGACTCGCTCTGAATTTGGCATGGTCCATCACGTGTCACTGGTCCCTAACCAATAGTGTTTTAACACTATCTTCTCAACCACGCATGTCAAGTGGCTAATTTGTCATTGGAGAATCAACTCATTCTATACGATTAAGCATTTCAATCAATCAACTCATTCTATACGATTAAGCATTTCAATCAATCAATCAACTCATTTTCCGACAGACTTTTCAAACTTACACTAAAGAACAAATTTAGTAACTTGAATTTTGTTTATAGAGAAACACACATGACTTAATTACAATAGAAAAATATTGGGTCAATTTCCAACTTAGATCACACGGACAAGTCTTCTTCTGTTTTTTAAGATTTTAATTAGTCTTCTCTAGTTTGGGCTATTTAGTGAATTGCTAAACTACAATGGATCGATCAAAGCTTGACTCGATTACCTACGAGAGGACTTTGATGTGTCTTCAATCTTAAGAGCAAAATAAGAGAAATCTGGTAATACTGAAAGTTTTCCAATTTTTTGAAGCTTCATTAAGTCACTATGAATCACTATTCATTAATTTCAATCCAAAGTAACTTCACACTATTACAAGTACATAAATAGTATATAACTATGTTATATTACATTACATTATATTATATACACTATTAAGAGTAAATTACACAAACTAATTAGTATAGCAGCCTCAAAACATAAGTTTTGTTCTATTACAACATCATTTTTGGAAACAAGAACTCATTTTTTTATCAATTTCTCCGGCATCTTCTCCACCTTGCAAACTTCTTCTTGACAAGCGAAAGATCCAAAGCTTCATGGTCGTTTAAATTCACGAACAACAATGGTATTTGACATGTGACCATGTTGTTTGAGAGGTTAAGCGGTTGAAGTTCCCCTAGAGTGCTAACGATCTCTGGAATTTCACCTTCAAACTTATATTAGTTGAGAGATCAACCACCACAAAGAATTCCACAATTTTGTAATATTTTCTCTCCATCTTCACATTGCTGATGAAGTACAAATATCTATAATTCCATATGTAGCCAGCAATGTCAAAACTTATGTGTGCTTCCACATATGCTAGGTCGTTATTATCAATGGCTGCCCATTTTGGAAAGTATTGCAATGGCAAGTTTCTCGTAAAATCGGTATCTGAAATGTCGATAAACTTAACATCTTGGACCTTTCTGAGAAGTACTTCTCGGGGAACATCCCATCAGCGGCGTTAGGCAATCTGCTCCAACTTAGAAAGTTGTCACTTTCTTCTAATAATGGATATATACTTTGGAAAGCCTTAGTTTTCTGAGTTTGGCTAACAATTCTTTGAGCAGCCACTCCCTCAGTATTCTTTCATTGCCTAACTTAGGCGAGCTCTTCTGACTCCTCCACCAACACTTGCAAAGTGTCACAAAAACAAATTTGATAGAGATATCTCAACATTAATTGTTCTGCAACTTAACATCACTTTTCGAATTAGATGCGGGAAATATCTCACCAGTTCTGAGAAACAATAGTCTCTCAAGAGAAATCTATAAAAAAAATGCCAGGATACTAAAACCTTATTACTGCCTTCAGAAGAATGGCTTGTGAGGAGGTAGTTTGCAAGCTGGCAAAGAAATCGGAGATATTAGGGGGAAATGAATTCATCCTTCCATTCTATAACCATCTTGTAATAGAACATAATGCATGTTTTAAGGTTGTTGTACTTTATGATTTGTGTAATTTACGTCTCTCCAAAAACACTTTTTCCTGTGCTAGAAGCTTGATGAAGATTGTGTATAATTGTAATGAGACAGCCAAATTGTTACTAAGGATAAAATTACAGTCTGCGGGAGCTTATGATCAGAATTAATCATATTTTCCAAGCTGTCAAAAAGATTTCCTGTATGAATTTTGAGGTCTTCTCTCTAATGATAGACTAGCCACTTGACATGTGTGGTTCATGATTAAACTTGTGTACATAAGAGCCCCTTAAAAACCGATTAATCCCCTGAAATTATAGAGAGGTCTCATTAGACCCTACAACGTTATTAACTTTGAACTTTTGAACCGACGAAATTATCATGAGGCAACAAGTGATATTGAATTAGCTCTTTGTAGTTAATGTTCTTGTCTGATTACAAGCTCATATATCGCTTCAAATGCTGCATAAGACCTGCAACAACTATCGCCATTGGTAACACATCAAAAAGACCGAGAAATCAAGATCAAACAACTAAACAAGAAAGCACATCAGACGAATTTTGGAGTACGAGCCCCATCCAAATGGACCCTAACGGAGTACATTCCCAAAAAAGTGTTTCATCAGTTAACATAGTAGATCAGCCCTTAGATCCAGTAACTGCTTCTGCCAGCACAAGCAATCCTCCCAAGTTTGTAAATCACGGTAAGGTTTAACTGTTGTTTTACTTTTCTGTTTTGCTGACTCGTCTGTGCTGAGAATTTGAAATAATGCAGGTTTTCTCCTATGGAAGCAATCGAGGCAGCAATGGATCACGAACAGAAAGTCTCGCAACAAGAAAAAAAGTCCGTGAGCCCACAATAAGATAAAATATCCGTTCCTCTCATATTTAATTATAGAAAACCTTTAGTAGGCAAAATGTATCAAGTTCAAAACTTGAGTGTTTAGATTTTCCTATGCCTAATTAAAGAGTCAATTCTTTTACAATCTCTGTACTTGTATGATACCTCGTATGCGTGAATTTTAAATTTTGATCAAGATTTTCCAATGCTTTGGCAAGAAGCTATTGCCTTTTCTGCTAAATCAAATCTTCTTTGTATGCAATTTTGCTACGTTATTCATTCCTTTCAATCTTTTCGGAACATTTTCTCATCTTTTCTGTTGCTTGTAATGCAGTTGGAATGCTACTTACGAGACTTTACTTGGTTCAAGCAAGCGTTTCCCTCAACCTATACCTTTGCCTGTAAGCTTATTCTTGCTGTTTTCTTTCTATTTTCATAAGGATAAGGTATAGAAATACTAGCATTGAGGTCTAACTTCGGCAAGCTGAGCTAATTTCAGACACTATAGCAGAGTCCTCTCTGCAGGAAAGAATCTTGTTGTTCTGCTCTGTTATCATCGTATTCCTATCTCGTGTTGGAAGAATATACCCCATTTTTGTTTAGCTTAAAGGAATTCGATCGCTTATTCTGATGACGCAAAAAAAAAACATAAATCCTTGCTTTTTGAACCAAGTTCAACTGATGTGGTTTAGACCGACAACAATGAGGAATTTTTATATCTTATCCAATTTTTGTATGATTCTTCGAATGTTCGAGTTCTGATTGGTTGTGGGGAATCGGAATTGCAGGAAATGGTAGATTTTCTTGTGGATACTTGGGAACAAGAAGGCTTATATGATTGAAAAGTCACAATTTTTTACAAGTGCTTTCTTTGTTAATCAGTAGGTTATGTCTAGTGTAAGAGTATTCTAGTGTAAGAGTATTCTAGTGTATGGAAAAGCAAAAGAAAACATTGCCTTTTATAGGGAGACAATGGAGGCAACCCTAAAAGGCAAAAAGACTAAAATGACCCTAAAAGTAGAGGTCATAATACCTTTAAAACAGAAAAGTAATAATATCCTTAATGTTGATAGTAATAACAGAATTGCCACTAGGGCAAGGTGGCATTCCACCCCTTCACTTGTGCAGCCTCCTTAGCTCTGGACAGCAGCAGCCTCCTTAGCTCTGGACAGCAGCAGCCTACGCCTGGACTTCACTGAATCACAGCCTGCATGCTCCAGCAGTCCAACAACAGCCTAAAACAGCCACAAATCTCCAAAAGGTCTCCAATGCCCGGATTCCATGCTTAGTTGCACAATTGAGCGATATCTGCACTTAAACCTCATGAGAAGGACTTTCAACCATATAAACATGCAAGAATATAGGCTAAAAATAGTGGAAAAACACGTAATAATTAGGCCTATCAAAATTCCACCTTCACTCCCTATATTTTCTAATCTTCTTTTGCCAAACTCATCTACCTCTCGTTAAATTTGGTAAATTTCAGTGTAGTTCAACTAATCACTTCAATTTAATTTAATGTTATTCAATTCAGTTCAATAAAAAAGAACGAATCTTAACTCTACAAAAAATATATATTTTTATAAATTAGTCAAATGATTTTATTTAAAGATCGATTTTAGCACTCCCTCAACGCAAAATTGTTCTATGTTAGAAACAAAATTTTAACAATCCTTATATAAAGGTATAAAAACAGTTTCTAAAGAAGTTAGGATCACATTACCATATCCTTAAGATAATATTGTATTTGAAGAAATTCTCTAACTTAAATTATTGATGTCTCACCATGAGCCCGAGATCTACCCTTCACTAAACATTAACTTATCTAACCTTGGCCATTATTAGCTTAAAACTAGTTTTCTCCCGTGCAAATGCACGGTTTCCGTGTTTCTAATTAAATGAACAATTTTATAAAATTTTACTTTGACACTTATAATTTATACAACAACCAAAAATATAGAACCAAAAATTAGGTTATTGACCGATAAATTTATTCCTACGTATATAAATCAGATTTTGCAAAAATATATACTCATTAACTTACAAATTAACTTTCCCCAACAAAATTAAGAAGACATTTTTTTTCTCAATGGTTATTTCACCATAGATGGGATGATAGAAATGCAACTGATAAATATTTTATAATATTTCTTAATGAATGTAAGAAAAGATTAATTACTAAAAAATTACCTATTTAGAGAAGATTAGAGTAAAGAGATAACTGAACGAAACCAAACTTCGAATGACGACACTACAAAATCCTCAATGATTAACATAATAATCTTGGAACTGTAAAAAAAATTTGTGTTATCTTTCACTATACAGTATTCAAATATTATTGTATCCACAAAAGAGAGAATATTATATATATATATATATATATAGAGAGAGAGAGAGAGAGAAAGGCTCATGTGTGACAATGAGCTTATGGTGTGACAACCCACTTATGGTGTGACAAGGGAAAGAGGTGGGGGTAATTTTGTAATTGAACATGGGAATGTGGCAAACTTGTAATTAAGAGAAAAAGCCTTATGTGTGGAAAATGGAGGGAATGAAGAGGGGGTGATGTCAGCGCTGATGTCACCTCTGGATAGAGAAAAAGTTTTAATTAGTTTCTTTGAAATGCATTTTCCCGCTCTTTCCGAACTCAATTTTCAAAAAAAAATTATATCACTGAACTCGTATTAATTAGGTGGTCATTTTGAGATCCATTGTTGCTATTTATAAGCAATTTTTATTTTTTTTTATTTTTCTATGGTTGTTTCGAATTAATACTCGGTTGTTCCAGCAGAATACTACACTTGTTTCACCAGACTACTACATTTGTTCCACCAGAAAACTACATTTTTTTACACTCTCCGAGTATTCTGCTGGAACAAATGTAGTAGTTTGGTGGAACAAGTGTAATATTCTGCTGAAACAAATGTAGTAGTTTGGTGGAACAAGTGTAATATTCTGCTGAAACAAATGTAGTAGTCTAGTGGAACAAATGTAGTAGTCTGGTGAAACAAATGTAGTAGTCTGGTGGAACAAGCGTAGTATTCTGCTGAAACAAATATAGTAGTCTGGTGGAACAAGTGTAGTATTATTTTCTATGATTAAAACCCACATGTATTGACTATAGAATTAACTCAGTCATCAAGCAAAATACAGCAATCAATCACATAGGCACTTTTTGCAATATAGCAACCACTGCAATTCAAAGCAAAATCATTAAGAATTCAATTTCATTCATGATTATTTTAGTCAAAAATCATGATTCAGGCCCTCAATTACCATCATCACTTGTCAATTTATTGCATATACTTGGAAAATAATTCAAGACTTACAAACTAAGCTTCCCAGGCATTAGCTTTCTCAAATTAAAGAAAGCAGACACAATGTTGAATATTTTGGAACTTGATCAATGACATGGACGATTGATGGAGCAGAGGAAGGATGTTTCAGATTAAATATTTTGGAGATTGAGGATCATGGTACTAGGGGTGGAGAATGGAGCGTGCAGTTCTTTGCTTTTTTCTTCTTTTTCAGCTTGTGTATCTAGAAACCCAAATACTCAACCTATAATTGATTATGGTTTTTACTGTTGCTCTTCTGTTGAGATTAAAACCACAAGACCTCCTTTCCATGTCTGATTCGTCGACCGACCGGCGTGGTTTTGCACGGTGAAGCGATGACGGCTTCGTTCTGATGATGGAGACGCCGATCGGCGGCGGAATCGGACTGCTGCTGAATAAGATGGCGTGGCAGGAAAAAGAATAGATTGGAAAATTAGTTTTATAGACCTAATTAATTACATAATTGGTACCTGTCTCACCATAAGAGGGCTGTCACACCATAAGGGGGTGTCTCACTTGAACTTGACTATATATATATATATATATATATATATAAAGGAAAACTCACCAGAAGACGAAAAAGAAAAAGAAACCCAAGAAGAGCGGAATGTGGGAGGGAGAAAAAAAAAACGTGAGTACGACCTACAAAGAGAGATATATGTAAAAAAAACTGATCAAAAAATTGCATAGGAAAAAAATTACATTTATTTTTATAATTTATAAATAGTACTTTTTTTTAACAAACGTACAAAGATATAATAACAAAACTATTAAAAAAATAGATAATTTAAGGCTAATTTAACAATACACGGCTATCGTGTTTCTAAATAACATAAAAAGTAAGAGAAAAAATGTAAATTAATAATGAGAACAAAATAGTAATATTTGATAAATAACGAACAAACTGAAATTCAAAATGAAAAAATAAGTTGTTTTATGTAAAGAAATGATTAATTAAGAAACAACTAAGGTATATTCTATGGTCACTTTCACAAAGTAACCATTACTTTATTTTGTCAACCAACAACTAAAACCTATATGAAAAAATGAAACAATATAATTAATTAGAAAGGAAACAAATTAATTACTTATAATAAATAAATACATATAATAATTAATAAATTAACTAATAAAAAGGGTTTTAGTATATTATATCGATTAAACTTGAAAATTCGGCAGAATCTGCTGAATTAACTTTAGCTTAATTTCCAAAATTGTTTGTCAGCAAAACCACCTGCCACTTGACTTGACCCTCTTTTATTTTGTACATCTCTCTTTTTTGTTTCCACTAATGAATCTAACCCTCCCTTAATTTCTACTCTTCCTTTTTGGTCTCCTTATCCTTCTTTTTTTTAAAGAAAACGGTCTCCTTATCCTTCAGAAAGAAATAATAATAATAATAATAATAATAGTAATAATAATAATAATAATAATAATAGTTCTTCCACACGGACAAGTCTTCTTTTGTTTTGTAAGATTTCATTAGTCTTTTCTAATTTGAGCTATTTTGTGAATTATTGCTAAACTACAATGGATCGATCAAAGCTTGACTCGATTACCTACGAAAAGACTTTGATGTGTCTTCAATCTTCAGAACAAAATAACAGAAATCTGGTAATACTGAGAGTCTTAGTTGTCACTTTCTTCTAATAATGGATATATATACTTTGGAAAGCCTTAGTTTTCTGAGTTTGGCTAACAATTCTTTGAGCAGCCGCTCCCTCAGTATTCTTTCATTGCCTAACTTAGACGAGCTCTTCCGACTCCTCCACCAACACTTGCAAAGTCTCACAAAAACAAATTTGATAGAGATATCTCAACATTAATTGTTCTGCAACTTAACATCACTATTCGAATTAGATGCGGGAAATATCTCACTAGTTCTGAGAAACAATAGTCTCTCAAGAGAAATCTATAAACAAAATGCCAGGATTACTAAAACCTTATTACTGCCTTCAGAAGAATGGCTTGTCAGGAGTTAGTTTGCGAGCTGGCAAAGAAGTCGGAGATATTAGGGGGAAAATGAATTCATCCTTCCATTCTATAACCATCTTGTAATAGAACATAATGCATGTATTAAGGTTGTTGTACTTTATGATTTGTGTAATTTACGTCTCTCCAAAAACACTTTTTTCTGTGCTAGAAACTTGATAAAGATTGTGTATACTTGTAATGAAACAGACAAATTGTTACTAAGGATAAAATTACAGTCTGCGGGAGCTTATGATCAGAATTAATCATATTTTCCAAGCTGTCAAAAAGATTTCCTGTATGAATTTTGAGGTCTTCTCTCTAATGATAGACTAGCCACATGACATGTGTGGTTCATGATTAAACTTGTGTACATAAGAGCCCCTTAAAAACTGATTAATCCCCTGAAATTATAGAGAGGTCTCATTAGACCCTATAACGTTATTAACTTTGAACTTTTGAACCGACGAAATTATCATGAGGCAACAAGTAATATTGAATTAGCTCTTTGTAGTTAATGTTCTTGTCTGATTACAAGCTCATATATCACTTCAAATCTCTCCAAAATTGCCTCAAGTGATTGATTACAGTGCTAGATGATTACAAGCGCAAAATGGCTCGAAATCTCTCCATAACTTTCCTCAGTACCCGACAATGATTGATTAGGATGGTAAGCTACCCATTTGACTTTTGTGGATCACAAGTTGCTGTATAATGAAGGTTAATCATGGGACATTAATCTGGTGAGTTACAATGCTAACTAACCTGCAACTCTTGTAATTAGGGATATGATTGCTGCTCATGGTATGGTGTCGATTGCAATGATGAAACATGTCATGTGATCGGGCTTGACCTTTCCAGTGTTACTTAACCGATTGAACTACAAGCTCGATTACTCTTCGGTTTTATCAACTCTTCTTCCCCCTTTTTCGACTTCTCCATCTTACCAGTCTTGACCTTTTCTTTAAACCACTTCAATCGTTCAAGCATCCCCGATCAGAAGTTTTCCGGAGTTGAAACATTTGAAACTTTCACTCTCAAATATTTTCTGGCCATGATTTGTAACAGAGCAGAGGTTGTTATGGATGCTGCATTAGACCTGCAACAACTATCGCCATTGGTAACACATCAAAAAGACCGAGAAATCAAGATCAAACAACTAAACAAGAAAGCACATCAGACGAATTTTGGAGTACGAGCCCCGTCCAAATGGACCCTAACGGAGTACAATCCCAAAAAAGTCTTTCATCAGTTAACGTAGTAGATCAGCCCTTAGATCCTGTAACTGCTTCTGCAGAAAAAGCAATCCTCCCGAGTTTGTAAATCACGGAAAGGTTTTAACTGTTTTACGTTTCTGTTTTGCTGACTCGTCTGTTAGAAATCTTTGTCTGTGCTGAGAATTGGAAATAATGCAGGTTATCTCCTATGGAAGCAAACGAGGCAGCAATGGATCACTAATAGAAAGTCTCGAAACAAGAAAAAAATCCGTGAACCCACAATAGGGTAAAATATCTGTTCCTCTCATATTTAATTGTAGAAAACCTATAGTAGGCAAAATGTATCAAGTTCAAAACTTGAGTGTTTAGATTTTCCTATGCCTAAACAAAGAGTCAATTTTTTACAATCTCTATACTTGTATGATGTCTCGCATGCGTGAATTTTAAAGTTTGATTAAGATTTTCCAATGCTTTGGCATGAGCTATTACCTTTTCTGCTAAATCAATTCTTTGTTGTATGCAATTTTGCTACGTTATTTATTCCATTCAATCTTTTCTTATCTTTTTTAATGCAGTTGGAATGCTACTTACGAGACTTTACCCGGTTCAAGCAAGCGTATCCCTCAACCTATACCTTTGCCTGTAAGCTTATTCTTGCTGTTTTCTTTGTATTTTCATAGGGATAAGGTATAGAAATTTTCGTATTGAGGTCTAACTTTGGCAAGCTGAGCTAATTTCAGACACTATTAGCAGAGTCCTCTCTGCAGGAAAGAATTCCTTTGCTCTGCTCTGTTATCATCGTATTCTTATCACGTGTTGGAAATTATTTTAAAAGAATATGTCCCATTTTTCTTTAGCTTAAAGGAATTCGATCGCTTTATTCTGATGACGCAAAAAAACATAAACCCTTGCTTTCTGGATCAACTGATGTGTTTTAGACGACAACAATGAGGAATTTTTATATCTTATCCCATTTTTTATATGATTCTTCGAATGTTCGAGTTCTGATTGATTGTGGGGAATCGGAATTGCAGGAAATGGTAGATTTTCTTGTGGATACTTGGGAACAAGAAGGCTTATATGATTGAAAAGTCACAATTTTTAGAAGTGCTTTCTTTGTTAATCAGTAGGGTAATGTCAATCCTGTGCTGCTGCAGAATCTATTTCTTGTGTTTTCCATTATTGTTCTTCTCTTTTTTTTTCAGACCTTCTCGATGATCCGTCCAGATAGTTGTAACATATTTTTCTATTGTAGTTGGACAAATACCACTTGATCCTCTTTTACAACGATTCATTTATGTACATGTCTTCATTGTTTGTTATTGATAAGCCTGTTTTAGGATTGGTTTGTTTCGGCTATTGTTGTTTGTTATTGTTCTTAGCGGTTTGCTGATGTTGGTATATTTGAGCTTGTAATCAGACGAGAACATTACTACAACCGAGGAAATTCAATATTACTAGCTTGTTTCCTCGTGATTACTCCTGGGTTCAAAATTTCAAAGTTAATAATGTTTAGGGGCTGATGAGACATCGATCTCTATAATTTCAGGGGACTAATCGGTTTTCAAGGGTATCCAGCCTTGATCATAAGTTTAATCATGAACCACACTTGTCGAGTGGCTAGTCTAGCATTAGAAATCAACACATTCCATATGATTAAGCATTCGAATCGATCTCGCATTCGAATCAATCTCATTTTCTGCAGAATTTTCAAATTTGCCAATGAATACAAAAAAAATCATATACAGAAAGACAAGTGACTAAATTACTACCACGTTTACTGGTCTTCCAAATACAAACCATGTGAATCCGTTCCCGTAATTGGTGTCTATGAATTGAATCCCACCTATACATCACTACAAATTTGAAGCAAGTTTAGAGAAGACTCTGTAAGTTTAAGAAATCAATTGGCTTTTCAAGCCAAGTTCAGAGGTACCCGATGTATTAAGCCATACATTTATATTGTGCAAAACAGCAAAAGCATAGGGAAAAAAGACAATCTTTTCGTGTACATTTTGACACTTCAAGCATTCTAGAATTATTATTTTTTGACACAATGGTACTGGTAGTTATTACTGTCAAAATTATTACAAATTATCAACACATGAATCGATATGCTGCGAGACCGAGCCTCAGGATTGTGGTGGAGTGACCAAAAACTCTTCTTCCCATAGCTAAAAGTCGGTAATTAGATACTCATCTTTAGGAATGGAAAGTAACTATGTGGCCAACAGTCTTGTCCTTAGAGGTGTAAACCATTTACGAAAATAAATAGCTAATACGGTTAGCCATGAATACAAAACAAAAAAATATGTTGTGAGACCCATTTTTATCGTTATATTAATTTTGAGTTTTTCTTCCCTTCTTCTCTGTTTTACCAACTTAGGTCCACAATTTGCTACAATTTAAAGCCATTTTTGTTTCTTTACGAGTTTTTATGCTGCAATTTTTATATTATGTTTGTAGCATGCATACCATTTCATTTTGAACAATATCAGTCATTTTTCTTTATAGAAAAAACGAAATTCCATTAAGAAATAAATATTAGAAAGTTACAAACCTCACAAATTGAAGAGCTGAGAGAAAATGGCTTTGATTACGAGAAAGCGTAAAGTATTGAGTTCAAATTCCACGATAGAAAAAAACTGAAACTTTCAGAAAGAGAAAGCGGCTTTGACTGATAGGCATGTCACTATATTACTTACCATGGAAAATTCTCACGAAATTACAAACACTAGCTTATATGATCACAAGAGCAAACTCAATAAACACTATTATAAGTACAACAACTTTAAAACATAAAAAAATGTTCTATCACTAGATCATTTTCGAAAACAAGAACTCGTTATTCTATTAATTTCTCTGCCTTTTTCTCCACCTTGCAAACTTCTTCCTGACAAGCCATTCGTACTTTCTGGTGTCCATAGCATAGCCATAAGCTACTCCTATCACTAATCCACTTCCAAACCCCATCATCACAATCTCCCAAGTCAATTCAAAGGGCGATTCGCCGTCTTCATTTTCATCTTCCGAAGGTGGTAATGGTAAGGTTCTAGTATTCCCACATTTTCTTGACAACTGGTCTCCACAAAGCCCCGGATTGTCTGAAAATGAATCATTTCCAAATGTGTGGAACTGGTTTCCTTGCGGTATGGATCCTTTGAGACTGTTGTGAGACACATTGAAGACTGCCAGGAAGGTAAGGAATGCAAGTTGGGTTGGGATCACTCCGGATAATTTATTTACCGAAAGATCCAAAGCTTCAAGCTTTGTAAGATTCCCCAAGGATGATGGTATATGACCTGTGAGAAGGTTATTGGAGAGATTGAGAGATTGAAGTTCTCTTAATGTCCCAATGATTTCTGGAATTACACCTTCGAACCTATTCCTCGAGAGATCAACAACCACAAAGAATTCTAGAATCTTATCAAACTGTGTCTCGGTCCCTTTGTTCACGATTCTGATGGAGTAGGTGTAGAGAAGAGTCCATATGTAGCCAGGTATCTCAAATTTTGTGTATGCTTGCATATAGGCTAGGTGATCATTATCAACACTTTTCATGGTAACCCAATTCCGAAAGTACTCTAGTGGTAACTTTCCTGTGAAGTTGTTGTCAGAAAGATCAATGATTTGCAATTTATCAAAATCGAATTTGGTTAGAGGTTGTCCTATTGTACCCTGCAGCTTGTTAGATTTCAAAGAAAGAACCCTGAGATAGGGAAGAATACCCAACCAATAAGGGAAGATATCATTCAGCTTATTATCCTCAAGATTGATGATTTCTAGCTTGGAACAATTGGCTAATGACCTAGGCACATTCCCTTCAAATTGATTTTGACTAAACTCCATCAACTCTAACGAACAACGATCTGTAAATCTGTCAGGAATTTTTCCCGAGAGACTGTTTTTTCTGAATTTTAGAACTGATGCCACATTGGCTAAGTTGCCGAAACAGGAAGGCAAATTGCCACTTAAGTTGTTGTCTGACAAATCCAAAGACAAAATAGATGTTAAATTGCAAAACAACGGTGAGATTTCTCCATTGAATTTGTTTTTTGAAACATCATAAGTGACAACAGAAGGCGGCGGAATTGGAAGGGGTCCTTCGAATTTGTTGAAAGAGAGATCCAAAACGAACAAGTTAGTCCATGGAAGAACGCCAGGGGGCTGCTCAAAACCGGCCAGTGAATTGTGTTCCAAAGTTAAGGACTTAAGGTCTAGAGTGAACATCCAATTGGGTACATATCCCTCAATCTTGTTTTCGTACAGGCTCAAAAATTGGAGTTCATTTTGCCCGCGTAAGAAACTTGGGAACTCTCTGAGGTTGCATCCCCCCAATCCTAGTATTTGAAATTGAGGCACAGTACCATTGGTCAGTGTGTTGCTGACAAGGGACAATTGATTGGCGGATAATTGAAGTTTAGAAAGATGTTTCATTTGAAAAAAGGAATCAAATTTCAATGTGCCACTAAGGTTATTCAGAGCCAGGTAGAGATGTTCAAGATTTGGAAGCTGGAAAATAGACTCTGGAATTTGACCATTTAATTGATTTCCCTCAACTCGTAAGCTGATTAATTGAGTAAGATTACCCACCCAAGATGGAATTGGACCGGTTAGATAATTAAATTGTAGCCACACCGATCTGAGTTTGGTCAGGTTTCCAAGTGAAGAAGGGATGAGCCCGTATGAGTTGGTCTCGTCCAAGTGCAGAGATTGAAGACTGGTTAGTTTACTAACCCAGTCCAAGGTGCTCGAGCTAAAATTATTACGGGAAAGTGTCAAATGTGTGAGTTGACGCGGATTGCTAAAGGATGATGGGATCTTCCCCGAGAAGTAGTTATCAGAAAGGCTTAAAATGTTAAGATTAGTAAGGTTACCAATTGAAGATGGTATTAGACCCCTAAAACTACATCCCTCGGCACTAAAAACCCTTAATGACTTGAGGTAACCAATTGAAAGGGGTAGCTGACCGAAGAAATTTGTGCCTCCAAGGTACATTTCCTCAAGTGGGTTACCCACCTGCAGTTCTGGTAGATGTCCGGTAAGATTAAGGTTATCCTCCAAGACAAGAACACGAAGCTTAGGTAACTGGAAGATACCTGAAGGAAATTCACCTTGAAGCGAACAGCTCCCGAGAAGAAGAGATGACAAAGAAGTTAAGGTTGACAAGCCTTGTGGTACATGTGAAGAAATGTTGACACCACTTAGATCAAGTTCGACAAGACGGGTAAGTTTTTCAACTACGCCCTCCAGACTTGGCTTGCGGAGCACCAGTGTATTCTGTGAGAGATCAAGTGAAATCAGATTGGAGAGCTCCAAGATTTGTGATGGGATTTGGCCAAATATGTTTGAGGAAGAGAGATTTAAATGTTTCAACTCTGACAAGCCTTTAATTTCTCCGGGAATTGTTGAAAGATTGAAGTTGTTATGAGAAAGGTTCAGACTTGTAAGATGAAGAATTTGAAAAAGAGGACTTGAAGAGTTGATAGAACCAAAGAGACAACTGCTCGAAAGGTCAAGCCCGACCACATGACCTGTTTGATCATCGCATTTGACCCCGTCCCAGGAGCAGCAGTCTTTTGAAACTCTCCACGAGTCTAGCTTGGTATAATCAGTAGAATGATCACAAGAAAACTTGTCAAAGACAAAGCTTTGCTTGAATTGTAACAACGAAGAGCGGTCTCTGTCATTGCAAAGTGGGTGCTGGTTGCCAGAGGAGTGGCAAAGCAGAAAGGATAAAGAGAACAAAAGAAACAAAAATTCCAGAAACAAGTTAGAAAGACAGAAAAAATATGCCATAATAAGAAGTGTTTGTTGGAGTATGTAGTAATGAGTTGTTAATTAAAGTGGTGAAATGAGGCTTTCATTTTATAGAAAATAACTATTGACTCGGAGCTGGACTAAGTTTGAATTTGGCACAACAAACGACTCGCCTTGAATTTTGCTTGGTCCATCACGTGTTACTGGTCCCTAATCAATAGTGTTTTAACACTATCTTCTCGGCCACACATGTCAAGTGGCTAATTTAGCATTGGAAAATCAACTCATTCTATACGATTAAGCATTTCAATCAATCAATCAACTCATTTTCCGACAGACTTTTCAAACTTACACTAAAGAACAAATTTAGTAACTTGAATTTTGTTTATAGAGAAAGACACATGACTTAATTACTACCCTTCCTTTTTGGTCTTCTTATCCTTCAGAAAGAAATAATAATAATAATTCCACAAATATTGGGTCAATTTCCAACTTAGATCACACGGACAAGACTTCTTCTGTTTTGTAAGATTTTAATTAGTCTTCTCTAATTTGGGCTATTTTGTGAATTATTGCTAAACTACAATGGATCGATCAAAGCTTGACTCGATTACCTACGAAAGGATTTTGATGTGTCTTCAATCTTAAGAACAAAATAAGAGAAATCTGGCAATACTGAAAGTTCTCCAATTTTTTGAAAGCTTCATTATGTGACTATGAATCACTATTCATTAATTTCAATCCAAAGTAACTTCACACTATTACAAGTACATAAATAGTATATAACTATGTTATATTACATTACATTATATTATATACACTATTAAGAGTAAATTACACAAACTAATTAGTATAGCAGCCTCAAAACATAAGTTTTGTTCTATTACAACATCATTTTTGGAAACAAGAACTCATTTTTTTATCAATTTCTCCGGCATCTTCTCCACCTTGCAAACTTCTTCTTGACAAGCGAAAGATCCAAAGCTTCATGGTCATTTAAATTCACGAACAACAATGGTATTTGACATGTGACCATGTTGTTTGAGAGGTTAAGCGGTTGAAGTTCCCCTAGAGTGCTAACGATCTCTGGAATTTCACCTTCAAACTTATATTAGTTGAGAGATCAACCACCACAAAGAATTCCACAATTTTGTAATATTTTCTCTCCGTCCCTTTGTTCACAATGCTGATGAAGTACAAATATCCATTAATTCCATATGTAGCCAGCAATGTCAAAACTTATGTGTGCTTCCACATATGCTAGGTGGTTATTATCAACAGTTTTCATGGCTTCCCATTTTGGGAAGTATTACAATGGAAACTTTCCCTTAAAATTGCTATCTGAAATGTCGATAAACTTAACATCTTGGACCTTTCTGAGAAGTACTTCTCGGGGAACATCCCATCAGTGACGTTTGGCAATCTGATCGCTCAGTTTTCTTTCATTGCCTAATTTAGACGAGCTCTTCCGACTCCTCCACCAACACTAGCAAAGTCTCACAAAAACAAATTTGATAGGGATATCTCAACATTAATTGTTCTGCAACTTAGCATCACTTTTCGAATTAGATGTGGGAAATATCTCACCAGTTCTGAGAAACAATAGTCTCTCAGGAGAAATCCCTACAAAAATGTCAGGATACTAAAACCTTATTACTGCCTTCAGAAGAGGAAGAGGAAGGCGAAGATTCTCCATTTGAATTGAGTTGGAAGATTGTGTTGATGAGGTTTGGAAGTGGATTAATGATACGAGTAACATATGGCTACGTTATGGACACTAGAAAGTATGAATGGCTTGTCAGGAGGAAGTTTGCAAGGTGGAAAATATTCGTCCTTCCATTCCCGTAACGATCTTGTCATAGATCATAATGCATGTTTTAAGGTTGTTGTACTAAATGATTTGTGTATTTTACGTCTCTCCTAAAACACTTCTTTTCTGTGTTAGAAGCTTGATGAAGATTGTGTGTGATTGTAATAAACAGATAAATTGTAACTGAGGATAAAATAACAGTCTGCAGGAGCTTATGATCAAAATTAATCATATTTTCCAAGCAATCAAAAATATTTCCTATATGAATTTTGAGGTCATCTCTGCAATGATAGACTAGCCACTTAACATGTGTGGTTCATGATTAAACTTATGTACATAAGAGCCCCTTAAAAACCGATTAATTAATCCCCTGAAATTATAGAGACGTCTCATTAGACCCTAATGTTATTAACTTTGAACTTTTGAATCGACGAAATCATCATGAGGCAACAAGTAATATTGAATTAGCTCTATGTAGTTGATGTTCTTATCTGAATACAAGCTCAAATATGGCTTCAAATCTCTCCAAAATTGCCTTAAATGATTGATTAGAAATTTAGAATGCCAAACTACTCATTTGACTTATGTAAATATGAAAGGTGAATGGTTGTGGATCAATATTCACCTGAATTTTTGAACTTCAAAGAAAGAAACCTCAATCAAAAAATTTTGTTACTTTGGAACACTTTTCATTTTTTCACGAGATTTTTTCAACATCGGACAGCCCTCAATTGAAAGCTGCTGGAGCGCGGGTATATTTTTTATCCCCTCTGGCACTAGCTGGAGATTTCGACAGTTCTCGATTTTCAGAATTCGTAAACTGTTGGTAGATCCTCGGAGAAGCCATTCTGGAATTGCCTCTAGTTTTGCTAAGCCACTGATCACAGTTTTTCAAAGCTCAAATGACTTGCTACCTGTTGATTGTTTCCCGCTTCCTCGATTTTCAAATCAAGGCTAGGACAACTGCTAACCATGAGAGCATCTAATGAAGTTAAGCTCCGAATACTCTTCATAACGAAAGATACCAAGTTTTCGGAGCATTTTGAGGCCCTCCATGTCTTGAATCGAAGGGACTTTAGGCACTCTTGCTCCACCCTCGGGTAAATGCATCCGCTTCGTGGTTATTTTGAGACATCTGAGGTTTATTAAGTGCTTTATATCTCTACATAACTCGTCAAGTCCTACGCACCCTCCAAGATTTAGCATTTGCAAGTTATGTAGGTTGCATATATATGGAGTCTTTTGAGGCTACTATTACTACCCTCCGAACTTAGATATTTCAAATGCTTCAAATCGCCTATGCTACTAGGCAGAGTCTCAAATGTGGTATAGGTCAAATCAAGCAACCCCAAAATAATGACATCTCGGTAAATACGTTTCAATAAATTGTTTTCCATCACGTTTGCATTATAAAGGAAATGGTTCGCACACGTTGAAGGTTGCCTAAGAAGGATTTAGATAAACAATGTTCATGAGGAAGATACCCCAATTTGTATTAAGACACCGTGCCCATAATCGAAGCAACGCGGCTACTTCGCGTGGTAATTATAATCCTGCTACCATTACTACCTCCTAAAAGAGACTGTTTTAACTAGAGCCATTTCCGAGAATCCTCATTCCACTCAACATCTAAGATCAGAAAATACCTACGTCTATCTAAAGTCTCATACAAAACCTTTTGCAATTCATCCATCTTCTTATCTACATATTTTTTATTCCCGACAGCTAAACATTCAAGTATTCAACGACTAGTTTCTGTAAATCAAATTCCTCCGAAACACACACCCGCATCTTCTTCTCGAAATGATTAACCACTCTCTTGTCATTATACACGAATTTAGCTAGTGTAGTCTTCCCTAAACCTCCTATGCCAACGATCGAAACAATCAAAAATGTTTTCACCATCAATAGATTGCATCAACATGTCAACAATCTTTTCCTTATCATCTTGAAGTGCAATCGAGCCAAACTTGTCTAGAACATTCTGTCATTGTTAGCTTTGGTGGAGAAGATGAGAAGTGAGTAGTACACCATGGAATATTGCTTGCGAGGTTGACTTATCTTAATGGGAGGTTGACTTATAATAATGAACTCAATTTGTAAGAAAATAAAAGTTGAGGACTAAAGTGAGAAAAAGCATTTGTAGAATTGAGGACTAAACAGAATAATCCACTTCTAAAGTCTTTGTTGTATACACTTTCTTTATTTGAACTAGTACAGTATTCGAGTCGAATTTGAATTAATAACCAATTAAAGTTGGCTTGAATAGTTAAGGATATCATATTGTTTAAGTTAGGATAAAGATTTAAATCTTAATGTAAGCAAAAAAAATTATTGAGAGAGAATCAACTTAAAAATGCTCAACAAACTTTGAGCCAAATATATGTATAAAAAAATATATAAAAAAAATTGGCTATAATTGAATGAGAAATTAGTTATGTGAAAGTAGATTTGGATCAGGCCTAATGTTAACTTAGGCGGGCTTGGGCTTGACTGTACTCATCCATATAAGTCCACTTGAAAATGAATATGTAACTAATCGAACAAAATTTATACTTAAAAATAACCTTATGGTTATTTTGTATAGATAACTACTATTTTACATTCATACACGACCTGATGATTTGTGTAATTCGGTTAGATAATTTAAGGTAGACAATTTCACTCGCTAAATTTGTGTAAATATGACTATATATTTGTATTTTTTTAATCATTCTTTCTCTTTTTTATTTGCTTATTTGTTTTCTTTTTGGTTTCTTTTCTTTTTTATTTATTTTAATAATAAAACAATTATATAGAGTGGTAAAGACTAGTATAGTCGGAACAAAACATAAATTTGACAAAGCCAAATTTTAACTTGTTAAATATTTTATAGTAATTTAAAGAGTTAAATAGCTAGTTAATATTTTGTTGCTTTTAGCTTATAAGCAGGGACGGATCTAGGGGGGTTCTGGGGGGTGCTTAAGCACCCATTGGTTACCAGGAACTCCATTGAAGGTCCGTGTGAAGTTTTAAATTTTCTTGTAAAAGCACCCAAATAATACTTGGTGAGCACCCATAATTAACATAGAACACCTATCATGAAGGAAGAAAGACAAACGGTGAACAACTGCAACAGAAAAAAGGTTTTAAGATTTTGAATATGGCGTTTTTTTATTTTAGGATTGCAGGTTTTTAATTTGGGGAGAAGACAAACTAAACGCTTTTGTTTTCTGCGTTTTGAATATGGCTTCCAAATCCATCAAACGGTGTAGTTTTAATAAAAGGATTAGGTTGAAGTGAAAGACAGCAAGGCAAAGCAGGGCTAGTAGGGAGTAGAAACATCTTTAGAATTTATTTTTTAAACTCTCTATTTCTTTACAATTCAACTTGAGGCCCAAATTCATTTTCTAATTCCTCTTCCAAATTCCTGTTGCAAAATTCTCTATCTAAATTTTTTTACTTTGTTTGTCTATAATTTTGTGTTTAACATTCAAAACCCATTTTTTAGGTTGGATACTTATCAATTAATTATACATTAATATTTTTATTTCTGTATATAGTCTCTATCAAAAAATATATTATTTTGTAGGAAACTCCTTTAATCTTTTAACCGATTAAATCTTATAAAAAATTTCATCGATATCTTTTCTGACATGGAGCACCCCTTGTCACTTGATCCTGGATCCGTCACTGCTTATAAGTTGGGTAAGTTGCTTTTTCAAAAAACTACAAATCTCTTCTAAAAAAACAACTTTTATAGTTTTTTCGACTTGTAAGAGCAGAAAATTTACTGAACATTGTTCGATCTTATAAGCAAAGCAAAATTGCATTTACTAAAATGTTATTTTCAGTTTACAAAAAATGGTTTAAAGACTTCAAAAAACAATGTCAAACCACCCTTTAAAAGATAGGCTACCTAGGCTTTTTAAAACCCCAAGCCCATTTAAGGAAATGATGAGACAATATATAATTAATTGTTTTTGTATTGAAAAATAAATACGCAACATGAGCAAAACGTCGTAGTTTTGACCCAAAAGCCCTAAGCTGTGAAGAATTGGATAATTTCCTTTGTTGAAACCCTAATTTTACTTGAGGAATCTCCATTCTCGCCGGAGAAAAAACCTCAACCTTGTACGGCGGCAGATCATCACTCTCTTCTTACTTCATTTGGATAAAGTATGTATGGTGTTTGTTGAATTCAATTTTGTTAGTATGTTAATTAGTTTGAATTTGGCTTATGTTTGATATGCTTCTGTCCGCACATTGAGATTCTCATTACACATTACAACCTACGTTACAATTACACTATAAATGATGTTTCTGTGAGTGATGATGGAATCTGATTAATCATTTCAATTTTAATTGTTTCCGCTCTGATTGTTTTCATCGTTTGTTATGGATGTCAAACAAATTGTGACAAACTCTGCCAAATTTGCTAATCGTTAAGTCGAAGTTTGCGCATAATAATAATGCAACTTCATTGTTTGTTTAATGAGTCTACTTTTCATTTTAGCTTCTTTCATTGTGGCAGTGCCTAACATAGACGCATTCAATTGATTGAAATTCTGTAGCAGGAGTTACGGGATCTGCTCGTGGTTTGTTTTGCATCCTTTTCTTCATCAACATCTGTTTGTCAAATTAGTTTTCAGAAAGTTAAAGGCAACAAAACATGCAAGCAGCTTCTTGTCATCTTCATCCAATTCTGAACCTTTCCACCAGGTTCGGGAACGTTGTGTATGTATTTTTAGTTTTACATTCATCTCAGATGCACTTGAGATTTTGTTTTCGTCCCTTTTAAAGTAGAAGAAAATAAAATGCGATTAGAGCTTCATATTTTGAACAAATTGCAGAAAAATATCCGGCAAGCCAAATGGGAACATGAACGCGAAAGCCTTGAATTTGAGTCAGCTTAGCTTTACTGGTGAAGCTCACACTCATACACCCGTGTTACTTAAGGGAAGAACCAAATTATTTGCGGTACCTAATGCAAATGATGGGCACCAATCTATCTCCTTTTTAGATGAAGAAACAAATACCAACCATGCCCCTAGTTCTAAAACGAACTCATTGTTAAGCAAATGGTCACCTCCTGCGCACCTTTGGAGGGGATTCTCAGTTATTATCATGGCAGGACAAGTAACTATCAGGATTTTAAAGGGGAAAATCCATTGGAGAAACACTCTTCAACAACTAGAGAGAGTCGGGCCAAAGTCAGTCGGGGTTTGTCTCTTGACTGCTGCATTTGTCGGAATGGCATTCACCATTCAATTTGTGAGAGAGTTCAATAAACTCGGACTCCAACGATCTGTCGGGGGTGTATTAGCACTAGCCTTTTCAAGGGAATTGAGCCCTGTGGTCACAGCCATTGTGGTTGCTGGGAGGATCGGGAGTGCATTTGCAGCTGAGCTAGGAACCATGCAAGTTTCTGAACAAACAGATACATTAAGAGTCCTTGGAACTAGTCCGGTTGACTATTTGGTGACTCCAAGAGTCATTGCTTCTTGCCTTGCTCTTCCATTGTTGACTTTGATGTGCTTCACGGTTGGGATGGCATCTAGTGCTATACTATCTGATGGAGTGTTTGGGATTAGCGTAAATATCATACTTGATTCAGCTCAAAGAGTACTTAGACCATGGGATATAATTAGCGCGATGATCAAGTCGCAGGTTTTTGGTGCTATAATATCCATTGTGAGTTGTGCTTGGGGAGTTACTACTTCAGGAGGTGCTAAAGGTGTTGGGGAATCAACTACTTCAGCCGTGGTCATATCTCTTGTGGGTATATTTGTAGCTGATTTTGTGCTGTCATACTTCTTCTTCCAGGGAATGGGAGATTCTCTGAAGAATGCTATGTGATTATGTAACAATAGTTGAATAACGTTTGCCACCAGAGTAGATAGATATGGAGAACCTGATCAATTCCGATCAGTTCAACTCTCATACCGAAAAACAGGTACCAACGCTTGACTGCTTTTTTTGCCAATGTGCATCGTCATCATTGCCCTGTCCAGTTCTTGTAATACTTTAGATGACTGCACATAACATACTTCAAAAGAATGTACAAATTGACTTTCGATAATGTATTAGTCAACGGATAAGTATGATCTGAATTACTATGATTCATTTATGATATATAAACATGGATTATGTAACCGATTGCTTAGGTTGAAGATTTTGAAGTGGATAGAGGATACTCTATGAAGTCCATGATTCATGGGTGCATATAAGAAGACGCAGTAATTCAAGTTTTTAGAGTCGTAATAGTTATGTTATTAATATATTTTGCATGACTATATATTTGATGAATGCTAAGAAATGATAACCGTATCAAATGTATCGTGTTTGTCGGGTTAGATCATGTTAGTTAGGCTCTTCTTGGACAGAAATGGATCTTTCTTCAGCAGTAGTCTTTGTTGAAGGCTTTTAACTTTGAAAAGGTCAGCAACTGGTCTAAGTGATATAGTTTTCTATCTAATTGACTTACATTAAATTTTCAACTTAGGAAATTTAAGTAAATATATTTGAATTATTATTTATTTATTTAAGAATTTAATTATTTTTCTTACTTTACCTTTATTTATTTTTTATTTTGTCATTGTTTTATGGATGATCTATTTTGAATTTTAAGAATTTTTATATTAGGTCAATTTTTTAGAACATGAAATGAGAATATATAAAAACCAAAAATCGTTTCAAAAAAAAAAAAAAACCAAAAATAGATAGGTGAAAAATAGGAAAGCCCCCTAAGCCCGAACTGGACCACCGGCCCATGTGACTGTGTATACGTTTAATCATGTGTTAAATATGGTCTATAATGATGCTATGTCATTAATAGTATATTATATCTTGATAAGATTCATCCAAATATATAGTTGAGTTCAAATTAAATCGTTACTCATTTAGCTATTTAATCAATAATTAAAATGCAAGAAATAATGAAAAGTTACCTACTATTTGAGCAATCATCTTAATCAACATTAAAATGTGTCAATATAAATACAAAACTCTAAAGTGTAAATTCTAATGTTACGTTCTAAACCTCATAATAAATTTTGAAACAGTTTTTGGGGGAAGAAAGGTGAGTTTCTGCTTCACCGAGTTCGGGAAGTTCTTGTTGCTCATCTTGCTTTCTCCGTAAAGGGAGGCCACTCTAAAGAGATTTGGTGGATTAGCTGCTAAAAAATGATTGGGTAAAAATTTTGTACCGATGGGGCGGGTAAAGCAATCATAGGTTTGTGTTTGTTGGGCGGCTTATTCGGGATCACGGGGGATGCCGACTTGGTGGCTTCTTAGATGAGATTTAGGATCTTTATTTCAGTTTTTCTTTATTGTGGGAGAAGAATTATCGCAAAATTGTTGAAATAGATGCAATGTTGATACTTAAATTTATGAAGGGGTTGATCAGAATTCATCATCCTTAGACTTGACTTATTTACAAGTGTCTTGAGCTTTGAGACATCGATTGGGGGATTTGTGTTAGGCATACTTGTCGTATAGGAAATCAAGTTGTTGATTATATGATGAACTTTACAAGTTCTCATATTTTAGTTCACCACGAATGTAGTATCCCTCTTGCAAACTTCCATAATATTTTTTTAAAAGATTAGTGCGTTTGATCTTTATTTTCTTTTGTGTTTGTTGGACATTTAGTTTTTGACTTTACTAATAAAACTTGTAATAAAATCAAAGACAAAGGTTCAGGTTTAACCGATTAAAACCTAACTAAAGGAAGAAAAAAAATAAATATAGGAGCTTCTTACCATATTTTCCCTAACTAATTCCTCTTTTAGACTTTAGTACACCTATATGGTTGAATGTGAAACAAAAGTTATTCCATGAGAGGTCTTATTCGAAATTGAGTGACAATTAAACGTTATTATATTTTAAATCTTATTATAATGTGAAAAATAAAAGAAACATTGAATTGGAAAGCAATCATGTTTAAAAATTGAAGGTCCTCCATCCAACAATAGAAGTGGGTGTGGGGTATTTCCTTCTAAGAAATGTTTGTGATAAAGATTGAAAGAATAAAAGGGCCTACCCAAACCCATTATCCCCCACATTCTATTCCTATTAATTGCTATATTTAATTTTGTAATTTAATTGCTTTTTGCATTTTTATATTGAGAAAGAAAAAAACCAATTTGGGAATTTAGTGATTTTGTACTATCATTTTTTTTAGTGGCTATCACCTAATATTTATTTTGTCTTTTAAAATTTAAATGTATTGAGAATAAGATGAAGAAAAATTAATTAAGGTGGGTTGGCCATATATAAAGAAGAGCGAGTGATGTCTCGATTAGAACACTTGAAAGCTAGCAAGATGAGGAAATGATGAGGAGTAGGGGAAGACCTAAGCAAACTTAGAAGAGATTGATTGAGAGTGATATAAGCCTTTTATGTATTGAGGAAAATATGATGATAAATAGAACGAAGTGGCAGAAAATTTATGTCACCGACATGAATAAAGTTTTACAGTTCTTTTTGTTGGTTTATGTTAGCCGACCTCGAATTACTTCAAAAATAAAGTTTTGTTGTCGTAATTATAAAAGAGGCTCCAATTTTAACATATTTTTATTTTACTTTCCAAAATGACAAATTACAATATTTTCAAAAAAATATATTTTATATTTAGTATCTAAAACTAGATAAGAAAATAAGTCAAAATAAATTATTCAATAATAAAAAAGTTATAAAATTTGGGAGAAAATTATTTTCTCTTCCACAAATAGAACTATTATCAATAGAATCAAAAGAATAATATGTAACATCTAGGTTTTTTTTTTCAGTTCTAATGTTTTCAATGAAAAGCAAGATAATATCCACGAAAGTTGGAGCACGGACATTCCAATTGGATTGACACTTCTAAAAAATAAGAGCCTAAGCCGATCCAAGTATTATTAAAGAGAAAGAGAATAAAAACTAACAAAGTTAAGAGAAGCGGTACAATATACATCCTTTGTTTTTCAATTCTAATGTATAATCCCTCAATAATACATAATAAATCATATGGGAAAGAAAGTCCATATCGACATATCAGCAAAAAGAAGTTTTTAGATATTGTAAACAGTATACCCTGCTCGTGATAATACAAGAAAAATATTCACACGAACTTTGTCATTCAATCAATTAAAAGAATTTTATTTTGATAGATAATTATAGCTCATATATATTGAAAGCCAAACAATAAAAAAAAATTATTTAGGAATTTTATTTAATAGGCACCTCTAATTTCGAAAATAAAATATTTTTGTAAAATGAACAGATAAGCTTTTGGGTTTTTCTATGGTTACTTTGTTTTTTACAAAGTAACTATTACTTTGTCCATCATCACCATTAGATTAGTGGATAAAATTTAATCTAATGGTGATAAAAACAAAGTAAATGTTATAGAAAACACCTAAACTTTTTATATTTTTATTTTTTTATAGCATATTTAAAATTTCTTTAATTTTTATTGAACCTTATTTAATTAAATTCATTTCTTAAAATACACAATAACATAAATCCACATAAATAAATAAATAAAATTATACAATTCGAAAATATCAAATTGAACAAAATGATACAGAAGATTAAATCCAATAAAAACTACCCAAAGTTCAAATTAATACTTTTCAAATTTGTAATTGAAAATTCATTGTATGTATGTGTATCATACAATTCATATCACCTTCCTTATTATTTTAATATAAATGTATAGGTATGAAACTAATCATTTAACAAAGAAAAATAATGGGGACTATTCCATGAACAAATGAATGAATGAGGAAATAGTCCAAGTATGAGATCTTGCTATGTAAATACATGCATATATCTAGTAATACAACATTAAATAATAGAAAAATTGTCCAAGTTGATGACATAAATATCAATTTTTAATTGCCATATAATTAGTGATTAATTAATTTCAATTAGGCAATAAAAAAGGCAATTTAGAGTGTGATTATGAAGCATCATAAAATCAAATGCAAGTGGGTAAGATATGCATGCATCTCCCAACATTTTGATGAGTTGTTTTAGTTCATTGGAGAGATAAAATGAGGTGGAAACTTTATTATTATTTTATATAATATAATATTGGCTCATGGATGTCATGGGAATTTTTTACTATTATATTTTTTTAATATAAAGTTTTGTGCATTAAGGAAAGAAAAGGGGACATAACATTTTTTTCCTAGCTTGGTCAAAAGGAATTCATAATAATAAATTAAGAAAGGAACCTCATAACCACAAACCCACACAATATACTATTTTGTTAAATAGAAAAGTTAAATTTGGTGCATCAATTGAGCATTTTGAGATTCTACAATGCGACTCCATACATGTAATGTAATCCCTAAATGAAAAAATTTCCAATCACACCATTACATTAATAATAATAATAATAATAATATATACACATATCTCTCGAACACACGACCTCCACTTATAAAAAGAGTCTCGACCATTGTGTTAAGACGTCCGCTGCTATTTTACTCTAAACAATAAATATAAAAGTAAAATTACAAATAAGACAAGATGTGGATTAATTATTAGGCTACTCTTTTCTTTTTGTTCTCGTCTAGATGAAGAATCCCAATGAATGAAATCGAACGGATCATTTCTGTCCCTACTTCCATGCTCGTGGGATTCAAGAATCAGAGGGATCTTCATTCCCTATTTACTCAAATTTTAAACAAAACTTTAATTTAACTTAAAGTTTTCACAAATTCGCATAGGCATATGGTAAATAATATATTTCATAGATTAATCGTCAAAAAGAATTATCATAGGTGGCGATTCGTGGAGTGAGAGAGAGGTATATTATTGTGAATTATCTGAACTCTTGAATAGTTAGATTCCTAATTGGTTTATTATTTCCGATTAGTCTAATCCTTCTCAAACAAGAACGTCGTCATTCTATCTTTATATAAGTCTGTAATCCAATATCATTGTGGTAAGATTACATTATATACTCAATCTTCATTGAATTACTAAACTCAATAATTATGTACATGGTCCAATCATATCTTTTCCAATACATGAACCGTTTAGTGACTTAAACATTATAGCGCGACGATTCTGATCCTAACTTATTTACTGTCTTGCAACTGACGTGACACTTCTCTAACACTAAATTGCACAATTTTAATTATTTTGAAAACAATAATCAAAATTGACCTATGTTCATAAGTACAGACTATCATATGCAAATCTAGGAAATTGCAAAAAATTTAAGATAAAAAATATTTGTTAGTCTCTTTATCTTAATGGTCTAAATTTTATAATGAAAGAAAAGTAAGTAGTTTATTATTCATTCCACAATCCACAGTTACAAGCAATACCATGCCATCAAGCTAACATTCACTAATTGGATTTTTAAATTAATGTTCGCCACCCTGATGATATTAATTTAAGTATTAACCAATTTCAAATTTTCAAACTTACCCCTAAGATTTTCGTAAATTAACTTCAAGGTTTGTAATACATGTGTCATATTTATTACAATTAACAATAAACAGTATGAGCAATCTAGTCCACATACAGTGGTTAGGAGGGCAATTTGATAATAAAAACATTTGGTAAGGATTTATACAGTACAATACTTTACAACTTGAGTTGTCATTCCACTTTCATATAATTGAACGATTATTCTACAGTACATGGGTCAGACCACACAAAATAGAAGAAAATTTATTAGTAATTGTGATGTTGGTAAGATAATATGAAAATTTCATAGTATGTATCAATGTTGTGTTATTTACCTTATTTTTCTTGAATTCAATTGCAATGAACGTATGGCTTTAAAACACGTTTATATAATGATTGTATGAAAATTGATTTTGGCTATTTATCGGCCAGGTTTGCTCTATGAACCTGTAAGACAAACATAACAAGAGTTGGGCTCGGGACCATCGTCTGATGACCCCTCTCTTATGTCTAAATTAGTATGGAAACTTAAGCAAGGTGGATCAATAGAGATCTGTGACTGCATGGAGTAAGTAGCATTGAATAGTTGTGTTTGGGACAATTGACTCCAAAGTTACTGAAGTAACAATATCAGTGGTAAGCGAATTACCAAAGACATCAGGTTGAGTCGTCGAAACGGGCTGTGACGCTGGAGCCTACTGTGACAAAGTGGGACTGTCATCGATGATGATACTGTTGCTAACGCTGGAGCCTACTGTGACAAAGTGGGACTGTCATCGATGATGATATTGTTGCTAGCGAAGGTGGTGAAGGAGAGGCTGGAGCTGTAAAGGTTTATCTCTGTATTGATCTGATATGGAGTTTGGTGGAAATATACATGGTTGTAAGGTGCATAAAAGTGCCCCCCATCTATTTATCATTTGTTTTTTTTTTCAAATGATAGTTACTTTTTCTTTCGGGCATCTCGAGTGGAAGCAGAGGGAATTAAGAAGTGTTTAGCAGACTACGAGAATGCGTGCGGTCAAAAAATCAACTTTGCAGAATCCTCTTTATCTTTTAGTAAGTTATGCCCTGCAGACAGTTGTGTGTGTCTAGTATGGTATTGGGAGTTATGAGTGTGGAATTACCGGATAAGTATATTGGTATTTCGTCAATTGTCAGGCGGAATAGATTCAAATTTGAAGTGTTTCGATGTGCTTAAGTATATGATTCCGGCTAGGCTTCGTAGTTGGAAAGCTCGCTTCTTATCAGTGCTTCAAGCACATACCACTTATGCGATGAGTTTATTTTTGTTTGAGTCTTTGTCACGATATTGAAAAGATGTTGGACTCGTTATGGTGGAGAAGAAATGGCTTGAGTAAGAGTGGTGTTCACTGGCAATCTTGGGATCGCTTATATGTCTCGAAGAAATTTGGTGGGATAAGTTTCGTTAAGCTTTTCCAATTTAGTCTTGCTCTAGTATTGAAGCAAGATTGGAGGCTTTCAACTATTCATGATTCTCTATTTCTCAGGTTCATAAGGTGTGTTATTATCCAGACTCTTCTTTCTTGAAGGCTACGGGTGGGGAGAAGTCGAGCTTCATATGGCGCAGTATCATGAAAGCTCGTCATGTGTTATCTTCAAGTACTCTTAGATCGATTGGGAGTGGAATAGAGATGCACATTTTGTTGGATTCATGGTTGTCGGATCCTGCTAATCGTTTTGTTGACAGTGATCGCGCATATGGCTTCGAGGTGGAGCAAGTGAGTGAATTGATGTATGAGAGGTCAGAATTGTGGGATTTTGATCTTATTAAGGTATCTTTTCTCTAAAAGATCATTCTCATGTTCTTAATATCCCTTTGAGTGGGTAAATTACACCATTGGTACCCAAACTATACCCTCTTTCCCAAAGTGGTACCTAAACAAAAATTCTTCCCATCCAAATACCTAAACTATGGATGACTTCCCATTAAGGTCCTACCAACAGGTTGCCCAACTTTATTGACCTTATTGACTATCCTAGGTAAAATGACAACAATACCCTTATTTATTTTCTCATTCTTACCACTATCTTCTTTCTTTTTCTTTTTCTTTCCATTTTTCAATTTAACTTACACCAATAGATTACTGACACGTGTCATTTTTAAAATAAAAAAAACAATGACTTTATCTCTTCTCTCTTCTCCCTCCTCCTTTCTTTCTCTCTCCTTTCTCCTCCTCTCTCCTTTTCTTTCTTTTCCCGATCGTCGGGGATCTGGAACCGGCGGCGGTTTCTGGAAGTTCAGATCGTCGCCGGCGATCTAGATTCCAGAAACCGGCGACGAGATTCCAAATCCGTCACCGGTTTCTGGCGGGATTTGGAGTCCCGTCGCCGGACCAGAAACCGACGACGAATCTGGAATCTCGTCGCCGGTTTCTGGAATCCAAAAACCGGCGAGAACCAACCGGTTTCTGGAATCCAGAAACCGGCGACGGGTTCCAGACCTTCGACGGTTTCTGGAGGCGGAAACCAACCGATTTTTGGAACCGATGGTCGGAAGGTTTCTGGAAATTCCAGATTCCGGCCACCGGTTTCAGAACCTCCAGATTCCGTTACATTTTTAAGAAAAATTAGAAGAAAATGAGAGAAGTAGAGGAAGGAGAAAAGAAAAATGGAGAATTATAGGAGAAAATGGAAATTAAAAAGAAAGAAAAGGATGAAGGAAAGAATGAAGAAAAAAAATGGAGAAAGGTGAAGAAGAAAGAGAAAGGAGAGAGAGAGAGAGATAGTTTTGTGCCTAGGGGTGAAATAGATATTTCATATTTAGGGAATTTTTTAAATTGTTTTTGACTTAGTCAATTTTAGCCAAACGACCGTTGACTTCTCACCAGCAGGTCATTTGGACCTTAATGGGAGGTCACTGTTAGTTTAGGTACTTGGATGGGAAGAATTTTTGTTTAGGTACCAGTTTGGGAAAGAGGGTATAGTTTGGGTACCAATATTGTAATTTACCCCCCTTTGAGTAGTCAGATGAAGTTTGATGGATGGTATTGGTTAATGGAACAAAATGGAGGGTATATGCTTAAAAGTGGAAACCAAGAGGCTATGCGCTTAAATGGTAAATAATCCTTAGATATGATGGTCCTCCTTATGAAATTTTGAAATCCCTCCCTAAGGTAAGAATCTAATGTTGCGGGTCTCTGTTGGTTGTTTACCGACCTTAATGGCTTTGAAAAATCGTCATATCCCTATCTTAGAAGGTTGTCTTCTTTGTGTTGTGTGTTTGAATCTATTTTTATGTTTTTTGTAATATTGTTCGAGAGGTGTGGAATTTATCTTTGATTGGTGATCTCAGTTTTGTTCATCTCTAGTGTTATAAAATTATGGTCTATCATGTTTGCTAGACCGGAACACTTAGTTGAGCTTGATGTTATGATTTTTTGGATGCTTTGGGGGCATCAAAATGATGTGGTATAGAACCAAAATAATTCGTCAGCAACAATTTTACCTCAGAAGATGTTTCGTATCTAACGTCTGGAAAGACGCTCGGGTTGCTGGCGGTAAATTCGTCCATATTCCTTTGTGTGTTTTAGTATGGACTCCTCCTCTGACATGTTTCTTAAATAAAATGTGGGCGTTGCAGTGTTTGCTAATGAAGGTATTTACAGGTTTCAAGTGTGTTGTTCATGTGGTGATTTTGATGTTGCGAAAACAGGTCTCGTGGAATTTAGTTCTGACATGTCTCTCGTTGGATCCCTATCGATAAGAGATGCTCTGAGCTGGATTAAGGAAAAGGTGTGGCACAATGTTCTTATCAAATCGAATGCTCTCGTGGTTTATCAATCGATGGCTCGCTTTATAGAGATTTTTTCAGCTTAAAACGCCACAGATAAGGATTGTTCTAGGTTTAAATTTCACCATCGACAAAATCCAAATCTCGAAAAATTTCCACACAAACAAAAGCCCAAACACCCCATAACACAACCTTATAACCAAACACCCGCAAATCACAAAAGAGAGACAAAAACCAAAACCGAAACCGAAAACCAATTACACCCCTAGTTTCCTTACAAGAAATAAAAATCAATAGAACAATAATAAATATAAAAAAAAAATAAAAAAAAATTCAGATACATTGCATGTGGAAGTTTTACTTGCGTGTGGTGTGATGTACCAAAAGCTCCCCATCCTCACCACTTTGAATAAAAGAGTAATCTTTTTCATCTTCTTGCCTTCATTCATTTTATTTTCCCCCAATCTCTTCTCCTTCATCTCTCTTCTTTTTTTTGCCCTATTTGATAGGGTTCCACACGCTCTCAATATTCCGATCTCTCCTATGCATTTTGAATCTCCGCTTATAGTTCAGTCAATCGTCGTCTCCGCTCTCTTTTTTTCTCTCTTTGGAGGGTTTTTTGGTGACTTTCACCTCAATCTACCGTCTTTTCATCTCAAATCATGTCTAAGCTCCTTGGATTTGCTGGTATGTTGTTTTAATTCAAGTTTTTGAGCTGGGTTTTGGGTCTTTGTTGATAAAGATTGTAGATTTAGGGTTTTCGTGTTGTTATTTCATTTGGGTTTGCTTGTATGTTGCCTGGATTGAAGTTTTTGAGCTGGGTTTTTGATAAAAATGGTAGATTTGTTGTTATTTGATATAGGTTTTGTGATTAGGAGATGTGTTTTTTTTTATATGGGTAAATTGAGCTGAATTGCTATGTTTTTGAACTCTTTAGTTGATAAAGATGGTAGATTTAGGGTTTTTGTGTTGTTATTTGATGTGGGTTATTTGAATTTTGGGGTCTGCCCCTTCTTTTAAGGTGATTTGTTGGGGTTTTGAGGTATTTGTTGATTTTAATTGGTAGATTTAGGTTTTGATGATGTTATTTGATGTGGGTTATGTGATTAGGAGATGGGTTTTATTGTATGTGGGATTGTGGGTAAATTGAGGTATGACTTTGTTGGTTTTTTAGTATGTTAAAGGATTTTATCTGATATATACTGATTTTAGATGTATGTGTATCTTGAAGGATTTAATACTTGATTTATGTGCTATGATGATAACTTTAGATGATATGATGAAGGTAGATCACATATAGAATTGAAAAAAAAATAGCAAAAGAATTTAGGAGTTCTGATAGAATCTGATCATGGGTTTGATTTAGTTATTTCAGTTCTATAGTTGATTGGATTTATTGAAGTTAGATGGATGCCTGTTTTACATGATGATGGTTTTGTGGTTCATGTATAGGAATAAGATCTTTCTTTCCTTTTGTATGTTGTGGATCTGATGATGGAGATCTAGATATGGAGTTGATTTTTGTTGCTTTGGGATTTGGATGAAGTTTTTGAGTTTTAGAAGGTTGTTTTTGTGTTTAGATGGATTCTTAAAAGCTGGAATTTGATTATTTAGGGGTGTTTTAGTTGGCTACGGAGGATATCAATCTTCCTTAGGCCGACTGTCCAATAAATTAGTTGTTCCTGAAATATCAATTCGTAGTTTGTTTATCGGGTTTTATTGGTTTATGTTTATTTGTTTCTCAAATTAATAGATGTTTGTTTGGATTGTTCAGGTGATGACGATTTTTGCCTTCGGGGTTCAATCTACAAAAACCCCAAGGAGTCGAGCCTCTTTTTGTCCCTTGATAATCATGTGGATTTGTATTTTCCATCACGCAAGAGGTCTCGCATCAGTGCTCCATTTGTCTTCTCTGGAGAGAGATTTGAGCAGAAAAAGCAGGCATCAATCGATGTTCTGCCAGAGGAGTGTCTCTTCGAGATCTTCCGTAGACTTCCTGGAGGAGAGGAAAGGAGTGCCTGCGCTTGTGTTTCAAAGCACTGGCTTTCTCTTGTGAGCAACATGTCCAAGGATGAACTTTGCAAGAAGAATGATGTGGTGAAATCTGATGCTGATCAGGATATCGAGGGTGATGGGTACCTTTCCAGGAGTTTGGAGGGGAAGAAAGCCACCGATATGAGACTTGCAGCCGTTGCTGTTGGTACTGCTAGCCGAGGAGGTTTGGGTAAACTTGCTATCCGTGGAAACAATTCTAGCTGTGGAGTTTCAAATGTTGGCCTGAGAGCCATTTCCCGTGGCTGCCCTTCTCTAAAGGCTCTTTCCTTGTGGAATTTGCCTTTGGTCGGTGATGAAAGTCTGTTTGAGATTGCTAATGGCTGTCCTATGCTGGAGAAGCTCGATCTGTGTGGATGTCCTTCAATAACCAACAAGGGTTTGGTTGCAGTTGCAATGAACTGTCCTAATTTGACAGATCTGACTATTGAATCCTGTTCGAACATTGGTAACGAGGGTCTGCAAGCTGTTGGCAAATATTGCACCAATTTAAGATCCATCTCAATCAAGAATTGCCCAGTTGTTGGAGATCAAGGAATCGTAGGTCTGGTGTCCTCTGCTACATGTGCCTTGACAAAGGTGAAGCTCCAGGGTTTGAACATTACTGATGTATCTCTAGCTGTTATCGGACACTATGGCAAGGCAATTACAGATCTTGTCCTTACCAGCCTTCCAAATGTGAGTGAGAGGGGCTTTTGGGTCATGGGAAATGGCCATGGCTTGCAAATGTTGAAGTCCTTCACAGTTGCATCTTGCCTAGGAATGACAGATGCTGGTCTTGAGGCTGTCGCAAAGGGTTGCCCAAGTTTGAGGCAATTCTGCCTCCGCAAAAGTGCACTTTTGTCAGACTGTGGATTGGTATCCTTTGTGAAAGCCGCAGGGTCACTCGAGAGCCTCTTTTTGGAGGAATGCCACAGGATCACCCAGTTGGGGCTTTTTGGTTCTCTGTTGAAGTGTGGTGCAAAATTGAAGGCTCTTTCTCTGGTTAGCTGTCTGGGATATAGAGATCTTAACCTTGCAGTTCCTCAGCTGACCCCTTGTGAATCTCTCCGATCCTTGACCATCCGTAACTGCCCAGGCTTTGGTGACAGCAGTCTGTCTCTTTTGGGAAAAGTGTGTCCTCAATTGCAGAATCTGGAACTATCTGGTCTTCAGGGAGTTACTGATGGTGGGTTCATCCCATTGCTAGAGAGCTCTGATGCAGGTCTTGTGAAAGTGAACCTTAGCGCATGTGTCAATGTCTCTGACAAAGTTGTCTCAGAATTGACTGCACAGCACGGTTGGACTCTTGAAGTGCTTAATCTTGACGGATGTGTGAAAATCACTGATGCGAGTTTGGCTGCAATTGCTGAGAACTGCTTCCCGCTCAGTGAACTCGATGTCTCAAAATGTGCCGTCTCAGACTCTGGGATTGCAGCTCTTTCTCACTCAAAGCAGCTCAATCTTCAGATATTTTCTGCATCTGGTTGCTCTATGATATCAGATAAAAGTCTACCTGCCCTTGTAAAAATGGGCCGAACTCTCCAGGGATTGAATCTCCAGCACTGCAATGCCATCAGCACAACCACTGTGGACCTCCTAGTTGAACGATTATGGAGGTGCGATATCCTTTCCTAAGCATGGAAGGTTTGCAAAAACCCTAGAGTACGGCAGGAAATCAAGGGTATATAACGTCCCCAGCATTTGTTCCACGTATTGTGAAGTAGCAGCAGCAGCAACAGCAACAACAGTTTGTGTAGTTTTTTGTTTTTGGGTCCATCAGGGTCTTTCCATATTTCAGAACCCAGTTCCCTTTTCCTCGGAGTTGTTTCCATCATCGACCCCCTTTTTGCACAGGCTTCCAATAGCTTGTGCTTTTTTCGCCCGGCCACCCGGGCAAAACTTTGATGATGGTCACACTCCCAGAGATTACAGTCTACTGGGCTCTACCTTTTTCAGTTCTTCTTCAAAGATTGTTTCCTTGTTCCAGGGTTTTCGGCACGGCACTCACTGTTTTAGCTTGGAACCTCGGCACACCTCTGCTATGGTTTTCGGCTTTAAATATATTGCCAGTGTCAAATTGTGAGCGTCTTCCATGTTTTTGTAATCATGTTTCTTCAAACATGATGGTTTTAGAGTCCGTCTCGAGTCTGTTTACCTCGAAGGGTAGAGTAGTCACATTTTGTTTGGTTACTATGTAGCAGTTTTGAGTTGGAAGATGATGATAAAATGGTGTCCTGTGGTTTTGGGGCTTTGGCCATGGCAGGCAGATTATAGAGTCTGCCATGACAACCTTATTTTTTAAGGTTTTTTTTTGCCAAGCTCTGTTTTTTTGCAGGCATCATTTGTTTTTTCTTCTTGTTCATTAACTGTGTATTTTGTAACCTTTTTAATGGAAATCTATATCTGCCCTTCGTGTAGTAATTTTTTCCTCTCTTTTTTGTTCAATGGATGATGATTATAATAAAAAAAGTGGAGTTGTAATTTTTTGTGTTTTAGCTAGGCTATATTGCATCCATAACAATTGTGGTATTTTCTATACAACTGGTTGGTTTCTTAGCCTCAAGATCCCTGACATTATTGGTAACAATCGAAATAAAATCGAGAAAGGTATATTACTAAATCGAAATGAGTGAAGAGTTAAGTTTAGGCTCGTTAAGTAGAATACAAATATGTTATTAAAAAAGATGTAAACTTGAGTGGGTGATCATTGACTACTATCACGGAATAATGCTTTTTATGCGTGAACTGTTGATCGAACCACAATCTTTGATAAATTATGTGAACTGTTGATCGAACAACAATCTTTGATAAATTATGATGTGTTCTGTAAAATTAGTGAGTCGAACATTCAGAACGTAATTTTGCATGTCTTTTAGGAGGATCGAGATCCTTGTTATGTCGATCCACGAAAGAGAACCATATTATTTCTCTAAAGAGGGCCCTTGTGAGCAACTATGTATCACCTAAGTTAGTTTGACCCTTTGCATACATAAGGGACCTTTTCAACTATGTTCAGTATTTTGTAAAGACCCTTTGTGTTAGAGTTTTCCTCTCTATCTATGATGATGATGGATGATGAAAAAGGTGAGGTGTAATATAGGTGGGTTCATTGAACAAAGAAGATTAGAGGCTGCTTTTATTTCTTGTACTATTGTACTAAGGAGAATGGCCTCTGGGGAGGTGTAGGAATTAGGAATTTATTGTCTTCATGCATGCACCTAATCATTTATGACCAAAACCACCAAAATAACTCATCCGTTCTCAAAAAGGTCTTTCAGTTATTTTAAATTCAATAATTAAATTTTATAAATTATAAATCTTATAAAACTTTGAAAATAGAAGATTTTAAAAAATAATAATAATTAAACAATTTTATTTCTTTCACGTTTTAAATTTGAGGCCGTTTAGATATTTTTGGTGAGCACAAAAAATTTAATGTTAGAGAGATAAAGCTTATCAATGATCCTTTTGAATAATCGAAAGAAATTTTTAATAAAAAATGTGAGACTAACAACTTTTAGCTTTTAGAAGTATTCGTTTTGAGGTCGTTAAAAATCCTATTTTTAAAGTTATAATAATTTAATATTTTAAAGATTAAATATTCTTTGAAAAATCCTTAAGGGTAGTGTTTTCCTAATTTACCCTTAATAATACACAAGACAACATGCCCTTGCTGTGTCACTTTCGTATGAATTCCACTGTCCCATTATTTTATTTGCTAAATTTATTGTGTTCTGATCGGTTTGTGTAATATACAGATTTTCAAAATTTTATTTATGTGTTTAATAACATATAGTCCAAAAAATAAAAATGTAATTAGAATAATGATTAAGGATGTCCAAATGAGATGTACCAATAAAATAAAATAAAAAAATCAGAGGAGGGGATGTATAGTAGTGGTTAGATGAAGAATCCAATAAAAAGTGGAGACATCGAATCTTTATGTCATCTTCCATTTACTCATTTTATGACTTTGGGATTCTTATTTTGGGTTCTAACAGGTTTTAGGTTCACAATTCGATTCAACAAATTAATAACATAACTTATTTAAAAGATATTGCAATGAAAAATATAGGGTTGGAATGTGGAAAGTTCGAGTTCACACCCATATATACCCAAAAAATCTTTTTCAGAAAAGTACATTGCAACGTTTTTTTATTGAAGTTCATACATTTTCTTAAAAAATGAAAAAAGTTCAAATTTTAGAGTGAAAATTGCAAATTTTGGGAAACTTTTTTTAGACCGTCAACAAAATTTAACATATTATTGACGTTGTTTCGTACATTTTTGACAAATTTACTTAGAGCAAGTCTGTTCCGTTCCCCTCTCAGAATGGTTTGGTCGAACATCTTTTCACCTCAATCTCCTTCCTCCACTTCGATTTGCCTTCTCCACCCTTGATAGTAGCTTAATTTCTGGAACTATGATCCTGATATCTCCATATGGATATCCATAGTCTATTTTGTACGCTAATGTACACCTAATTTGAATATATAATGAATTTATCTGAAGGCAGAAATACATGGGCATCTTTAGAACAAATATTTTAAGTAATTGAATTATTTATTTTTCTTGTTTTATCACTATAATGATATCACTTTCATTCAGCATTTACTTATAAATTTCTCAAATTGGTAGGAAGAACTAGTCATTTATAAGGGTGGTTACAATGAATAGGGAAACAATAAAATATAGAATTCATTCCAAAAAAAATCATGTAGCTATGAAAATTGTTAGAAAAGTGACTATGGTTTGCTTTGTGACAAAATAGTTACGGTAGTTTTATATTTTGTGACAAAAGATCAATTAGGTCCATAAACTATGTCTTAAAAGCCACAAGGTCCCTAAACTTCTACAAAAGCTATCAATTAAGTAGTTTTCAAGTTGGGAATGAAGTGAGGAAGTGGGATTCAGTTTAGCAAAGCAGGACTTCGATTAAGATTATCTGGGCTTATGGGACTAAACTGTTGGGCCCAATTTGGCTCTCAAAAGCTCAGAGAAAGAAGGGATGGTCCAGTTCGATTTTGTTTGCAGAAACAATTAGTACTGAACACATTCAATCAACTTAAAGATCAATAACATATATCATAAACACATATAATCACATTCACATCAACGACAATTAACGAACCACAGTGCGATACCTCTTGTAGAATTTCCAAACAAAGTATTTCAATCACTTTGATTCACATAGATCGACGAACAACCAACTCTCGCACTTGGAAGAAAACGATTTTTGGTAGTTTGAGTCTTCCAAAAAGTACAGAGAAAATGATAGTTACTTTTAAGGTAAAATACGAAAAAGGGTTATGTGGTTTGAGTATTTTGTAAACAGAGTCTTGTGGTTTCAAATTGTACAGGTAATGGTGATGTGGTTTGCACCATTTGCACACAAGGTCCCAAACTGTTAATATGTTAAAATAGATTGTGTTGCAGTTAAAGCCAAAAAGTCATTAGAATTATATTTTAACTGTAATTTTTAGACACAAAACCTAGTTAGTGAATAGCTCCTTCAAAAATTCACATTTTAAACTGTTCAAAAGCAGTTTTTGTATTTATAACATCAATGCAAATGATTTTGTAAGATTTTTAATTTGTAAGGACCGTATGTTAACTTCAAATAAAAAATTAGCGATATTTTTATCAAATGAAATGTAAAAAAAACACATTTAAATCGTCTTTTTTAACACTATTAATAGTTTGGGACCTTGTTTGCAAATGATGCAAACCACATTACCCTTATTTGTACAATTTGAAATCACAAAAGACTCAAATCACAAGATCTTTTTTTTTTTTTTTTGTACTTTAGCCCTTACTTTTATACAACAATTGAAATGTGTCTTTTTCTCTTTAAAACTTCTCCTATGTATACCTAATTAAATAAGTTTGGGCTGGATCGGGTTGAGCCCATTAATGGCGACTAACCAGAATTGATCTAACATAAAGTCAGCCAAAAACATTAACCTCAACACTATACTTGTTAAAATCAATGAAATTATCTAAAAGAAGGTGGAAAGCTCTCAATAAAATAAGTCGATCGAAGAAAGCGACTTGCCCAATTTGTAACCTCATGAATTACCACATTAGCAATACGCCAGATATAACGAACTTGACACGAATTGAAATTAAAGACCCAAAGTCCAAAGATCATCAAACACCACTGAGCCACTAAAATCAACACTTCCTGCTAGAGAGAGCATTGTCAATCGTCAAATTATTGGTTACCAAGATCATGTTGAACATCCACCGTTCTAAGCCAAAAATAACAGCTTCCACAGACAAGATCGCATTCACCGAGGCAGCAGCCAACATATGAACGTCACGCTTTGAATCTCGAATGACTAGATCCAAGCAATAATTATCATGTAACATCTACTTTATTTATAAAAGTAGTTCGTATTATTTTACTATACTCTAAATGTCCACAACAATAATAACCCGTAACACTTTACCAACAATATTCTATAATTTATATATTAGTCCTTTGCAATGTTTTCATTGTCAAAGTGTTGACTAGTTAGAACAAAAATCAGTTATATTAATGTCGAAAAATACTCAAAAAACTCAACAATTTCTCCTAAAATTTACCCCAAAATAATCTACCACACCATTACAATTTACAAAACCAGACGGCCAACCTTTTTCTTCTAATATTCATCTATTAATACACTCTTTAAATTCATCTCCATTAATCAATTTTTCCAACATTTGCTCTCAACTCTCGAGACCCTTTATCGGGTTTCAATCGAAAGTCGAATCTTTTTAAATTTTCAATCCCAATTTTAAATTTTCGTCGCTAAAATTTTACCGACGAAAATGCTTCTCCGTAGCACATCTACACCGATCTTACAAACATTATTATGCCCATCATCAACAATTGATTTGGATCCGACCCGACCAGTATCCATGTCCCTCCAACGGACCTCGTCGGAGGGCGAGTTGAGGCTGTTTGGAAATGCTCTGGCGGAAAAGAAGCTGAATAAGAGCTGTGGCGGGAGTGCCAGGTCATCGCCGGTGGTCCGGGAGAGTCAGAGGATGAGTTTTTGCGTGACCGCGGCGGCAGAAGCTCTGGCTGAGGTTGATGAGGAGGAGGTTGAGGAGGTGAGTAATGGTGGTGACTTTTTTGGAGGTGGTTCAGACGGCGGAGATGGGTGGTGGGGGTCGTCGGGGTATAATGGTCCAAGTGGGAATCAACAAATGGATGAGTATTATGAGAGGATGATAAAGTTGTATCCTGGTGATGCTCTTCTTCTTGCTAATTATGCCAAATTTTTGAAAGAGGTAAATTTTTGGTTTTGATTATGTTATTTGCATGTTGCATGAAATGTTTGTTCATGCAAACCCTAATTATTTTATTCATTTATTGCATGGCTTCGTGATTCCGAAAATTAGATATGCAATCACGCAATCACAAGAATTTATGGACTCTCGGATCGATAGACTTACTTGTGTGTTGGAGAGAATTGCCCTCAATTTGGTGTAACCAGATTTTACATTGAATTATCTTTGTAGAATCTCAGCCCAACCTATATTATAATTATGGGTTTTACAGCGTTTTAATATGAGATTCAGTTTATTCCGACTCATATCTATGTCCCTTTAAACCTGCTTTTGGCTCGCATTCTGTATTTGGACCACATCCATTTCAAATCGAACTATTACAGGGCCCATCACGTTATATATGCATCTGCAATTCATTCTCGTCCATATATTCATTCTTCGTAGATCTCCTTGCTCAAGCCTTCTTTCGTTGTATCACCCGTTTTAGAATTTGGACAGTGTCATTAGACATTACAATTTGATATGATTATGCATTTAATTTTATGATATCGTATATAATCATTTAAAGTAGATCATATAACATGATTATAACATGAAAACTCATATTGACATTCAAGATTTTGGCAGATAAGAGGTGATAATATGAAAGCGGAAGAGGTATGTGAAAGAGCAATATTGGCAAATCAAGATGATGGAGATGTTCTTTCAATGTATGGTGATCTTATATGGAAAAACCACAAGGATGGTGACCGTGCTAACACTTATTTTGATCAAGCTGTTCAATCCTCTCCTCATGATTGGTAAATCATACTGTTAAACTCAATCAGAAAAAAGTCATTCTACTTTACGAGTCACAGCAGTAAATTTTACAAAGTTATTATTCATATATGTTTTGCAGTTATGTTCTTGCTTCATATGCTCGATTTCTATGGGATGCCGATGATGAAGACAAAGAAAAGGAAGCAGAAGATAGTGAGGATGAAGAATTTGAATTTCCTCGCAATGACACTCTCGGTTACCCTCCTCTTATTGCTGCTACTTGAAAACTAGCTAGCTCTTTCCACCATACTTGCACATAGTAAAACATGGGATAAAGTCTAGTTTTGCTTCTAATGTTACAACAGAAGTATAAATATACATCAAACGTGCAAAATAACCTAGTTTTGGACCTAAAATTCTAGTCAAGCAATGTCACGCCTAGCTAACATAACTCACAGACAAACATCATCCGTTGACCGAAAACGGCCCGTGTTTTGATTGCCACATCAGATACTTGCCATCCACATAGATGTGAAATAACACCTTCCTTACCATTCATTGCTTCATAAAATTAAGACTATTTTATATGTTAAGAGTATATGTAACCTTCGTCAGAAATATTCGAGTCACAATTAGATCTTATCCCTTAAAACATTAACCTAATTAAGTAAGCAAAAGAAACTACAATGACAACAAAACTCTAGTTTCTGAAGTCTATTTCTTTTTCATGTTTTTGATGATTAATTACTCATCTTTAATTAATTAACATTAACATTTGTACATATATATTTTGAGGATGCAATCGTTGAAAGAAACTATATGTAATAGTGATTATAGAATCAGTGCTATTCTGTGTCTTTGAACGGTTTGTACCTATTATATTAACATCCTCTTACAGCAATTATTTTACAAGTCGGAAAGTATTTCGAGATTTACGACCTGACCATTTCTGATATGACGACACAGATTACAAATGGACACAATTATCATTATCTTTTTATGGAATATCTAAATCAAATCATATAAATCAATTATAACCCAAGACAACGATTCACCAAGGTAAACTATCTAACACAAACCCGCTTTGACATGGTTATTGCTATTGATCGCTATTTTTTGTAATTATATAATATCTAATCATGTGGAATGTATAAATGATATAACAAGATCATAACACAACAACCCATTTATACAGAATGCAAATATCAAACCAAGTTTTCATCAACAATATTCGACTGTCCAATAAAATGGGTTCAAAGGGAAGTTTTTAAGTACTTTTTTTCGATCTCAAGCTAATAATCTTCTAGAAGCAGACCTAATACAAAATTTTCCCGGAAATATTTTCATAAGCAAGCAGATTAAGGGATGATTAACAACATAAATTAAACGATAACTTTTGCAAAATGATAACATACAAAATGCTGCAAGCAGAATGAATAATCCTAATGGGGGGCAAGACCAGCAACCTTGAAAAAAAGGCACACAAAAGACAACCAATGCTGCTGACTATTGACAGACATGACATCACAATCCTTACTGCATTACCGTTGGCGAGTTGGTGGGTTCGTTTTCAGATGATTTCATACCTTGACCTCTTATTTACGGGTTTTTGTAAGACCATACCTGATCCTGATCCTGATGCTGCTGCTGCTGCTTAATGCGCATGTGCAATAGGTTCTTGCACTGAAGTGCTGGGCTGAGCTTGCTCTTCTGCCCCAAGATCTTCATCTGCTTGTGGCTCGATTTCGCTACCAGAAGATTTCAGAACGGTGTCCTGCTCTAGTACAGGAGATGTGCTTTCATTTGTGGCTTCAGATGCGGTTTTTTCAGCATTTGTTGCATTTGGCAAACTGATCTTTTGGGAAGGCAGTTTGGGGAGTGACTTTCTCAGTGGCTTCTTTGATTGGGTAGGCAATGGTCCTTTGGCAGCACTATTCTGAGACACCTTCTGATCGAGACTAAGCCGACCTGGCCGAATGCTCGGGCCATTATTTTCTTCTGAATCTGCAGCGGATGGACTCTTCTTCCTTCCCAATTTAGGAGATTTAGGTCTTGTTGTAGGTATCTGCATCAAACCAAGTCAAGTAAGATAATTCAATTATACTTGTCCTCAATCAAGAAAACGTCAACTAAGGACAACCTCAGCCAGACTGGAAAAGCGTAGCACATAAATCCACTAAAATGCAACTTCTAAGCAGGCAGGATAACACGATTTACACAAACAACCCGACTGGAAAGACTAAAATATCATTGTACTTTGCAATTATATCATATTTTGACACAGTAACTGGAAATGACATCCCTACTGAAAAGGATGATTTAATTATGACGCAATTATAACATTACAACAGTCAGAGTAGTATGCGAAGACCAAATTATATCCTAAAGTATACCTGTATGAAGTTTTAGTAGTGAAATTTAGAAAGATTAAAAATAGAATAGAGTAGTCAAATTAGAGTATGAAAAAATTTCTAAGCTAAAAATAAATAAACCGCATATATCGTCCCAGAAATGCAAGATATGAAAGACTTTGCAATAATCACAGTATTAGAGAAGGTATACAGTCACTAATTGGGAGATCTACTTGTAGAAGAAGAAAGCAACAGTATACAAACAACTTACACTGACAATCAAATTCAATAAAAAGAATTTGAAGTGGAGGAAGTGACAAGAAGATAAGGGAAAACAAAATATTAGCAATAAAATAACAATTTAGTTACCAATTAAATATACTGTGCTAGATCAGGATTTCATCAACTCATAACAAATTTAGCTACCTCCAGGTTCAGACAATTCGAGTAACTAATCCAATGTATCAATAAGTTTACTATTGCCAATATTCCAAAAATAAGCCTAACATAGATATTGAAAAAAGATTTTACCTTCTTCAGCTCCGTCTTAGGTGGTGCAGGCTCCTTGTAGAAAACTGGCATTGGTGTTGCTTTAAAGTTCAAACTCTTCCTCAGCATTTTGAGTTCAGCCTCTTGAGATTCCTGTAAGAGAATTGAATATTTGTTATGGCCGATAAAGAATGAAAATCACCATGCAATGAAATAAGAATAAATCCATACCTTGGACTTTTCCTGAATAGTATTCTTTTCCACTTCTTTTGCTTGAATCTTTTCCTCAAGTTTAGTATAGAACTGTTCAACATGATACCATGAAAAAGATGATATTTAAGTGATGATGCTAAAACTCGCAAAGAATCAAGAAGATTTAAAAGAAAACCTAACCTCTCTCCTTTTCTCAGCTCGTTCATCACACTTAAAGCTAAAGCCATAATTGGGAAGATTACCCGTTTTGCGAGGTTTTCCATCCTCTGCAGTAGGACTTCTACACAGTTGTTAAGGATAGATCATATCACAAATAACCATGTAAGATATAAATGGAAAAGAGCAATTTTATCAACAGAAAAACAAACGTAAAATGATATAATGAAAAAGATACAAAGAATCTTGTCCATCTACTTCAGCTTTAACAGCAGCTCCAGTCTTTGGTGCTTTCACTTTTACCCTCTCCCTGCATCCAGGAAATCACAGTTCACAAAGAGCTGGTTAGAAAAATCAGTTCCTAACAAGCGTGCTTTGTGATGTCTAACTGATACTTGAAAACCATCACGCAACAGATAGATTAGCCACGGAGCACTTAATCATCTTCATATTCCTCTTTATCCATGTTAAAGTAATAGGGAAATGCAATATACACAAACAATACGTACATCTGGTCTTCGGAGGATGTTGCATCAGGCTTCACAGAATGCTGCTAGGAACATACAACCATAAGCAACTTTGCAAAAATGCAGTGACATGTAATATTATCATGAAACTTCAAAAGATGTAACCATATGTACCTACCTTTAATGTTGACTTCTGCCTCTCATTAAAAGATTTACTCTTCAAACCATTTGAAGCAGTAGAAGAAGGTACCTCAGCAGTTTTTCCATCTTTGTCCTTCTTCACTTGAGTGGCCAAGACAGCTTTTGAATTCGATACCTTTTCGTTCTTGCTCTTTACAGGACCCTTCAGCGATCTGACTTGTTTTGAATGAGCAGCATCTTTTTTTCCCTCTTCCTATATGACAGGTAGACAGATTTCTAATGAGCCTTTCTCTTATATTTAAACCAAATGACATCTCAGAGAACTACCTACCTTAGAACCACTTATTCCATTGGTTCTCACATGCAAATTTGATTCCTGACATACCTCACCAACAGATGAAGTATTAGTAGCAGTGTCTTCCATCTTGCACAAACTTGCTAAATTAGCATTTAGCTCTGCGAGCCCATTTACACCATTTGACATTGAATCCTCTCCAGAGACAGGACTTCGCTCATTATTGCCATTTGAATGGCCCGTCTCAAGTGCATCAGCAGGGACAAGATTATCAAAATCCATGGGACACTGTTCAAACCAGAAATAAAACAAATAAACATAAATGCTATTCTTGAACAAATAATAATTACATACTCATAAAGAAGCATTAAGTAGGGAGATTTCATGTGAAGAATCCCTAGTCTTAATTGCAAAATTCTAAAACAAATATCATTTTCCAATTGAATGATCGCTATCAAATCGTTGCTAATATCAAAAGTGCTAAGAAAACACAATTTCTATCTGAAGTACGCAAATACATTTAGCCATTTCAGAAACATGCCTTATTTTGATTTAGGTGACTAATGGCTAATACATTGTTACACAAAACAATTAGTTTGGCACCACAAAAGCACATTAAAAACAATCGACAACGTAAACAAAAAAAAGAAAATAATCTCTTCAAATTAGAAGACATCAAGCCAATTTCACAGCGTGGCGTATAAAAAATCCAATTGGAGTATCCAATCTCAACTACTTCCCTCTGTTTTTTCATCAATTAGCAAACAAACAGGCATATTCGAACTAAGAAGACGACAAATGCACACGAAAGATGCCATATCCATCAAACGAAATCCAAAAAAACCAGAATCAAATCAGGAATCAACGCACAGAAAAAGCAAACGGTAAGATTCTATTCTACCGCATTAAGAATCTCAACAACACCGATATCACGGGGCAAAACAGACATTTGAACACTGATCTGCCTACCTGCAGCATAAACATTACACACAGAAAACACAAAAATCGAATCTGTCTCGTAACGAAACAACACGTCCCGAATCGAATCTAATATAATCGAAACAACAGCACCTGGAGTCGTCATTATAGCTCAAGATTCATAAACAGCATAAGCATAAGCAGCATAATAAGCATAAGCATATCCTCCAAACAAAAACAGAAATAGATATATAAACAAACATTTCGCGTCCGACAGACAGACCTCAACCGGCGGGAGAATCAGAGGTTCATCGGAGGAAGGATCTGATACCGGAGGATCGGTGCCGGAAAACGGAGGATCTGATGCCGGAAAACTCGAATTTGGAATGAAGATTTTGACGAATGCGAGGGATTTGAAATCTCAGCGCAAAGCCATTTTTGGAGCTCACTTTCTAGAGAGAGAAAATGGAAGGAAGCGAGTGAGTGAGAGAGTTGAGTGAGTGGGGCGAACTAAGGGTATATACGGTTTAAGGATTAAAACCAGATATGTGTGTATAAATATACGGTTCGGTTATTTATACGGTTTGAGAAAATATGGGTGGAGTAATGGGGTGGGGGGTTCATTTATTAACCGCTCCTTCTTGCTTTTTTTCCTTTTTTCTCGACTTAATTGCACACGTACTATGTATGTAATAACTTCTTTACATATTGTAAATTCATTGTAACACACCTTACTTAATTACTAATGTTGGCTAGGATATAGCACTACACGAGAGGGCTAGGATCACGTCATGTGTGATAGTTCGTTGTGTTGTACATCAGGGTGAATTTTTGTGAATGATGAACACGTTATTAGATTGGAGAGTTGTGTAAAAATAAGATGATTATTGAATATATGTTAAGTATTTATCTCATTGTATTTCTAACATGGAGGTGAATTGAAGGAAATACAAATCATAGAGTATGGCTTGGCATGTGGCGTTTCTTGATTGGTCACATCGTATGATGTCTCAGAGCGAGAATTAACAAGGTATTTAACTTTGTGATCTTGTTAATAATGGAGCTGGATTGTGATCTTGATCATAACGGTTTGATCACATACAATCAAATGTATTAATGTGCTTCTGTAACTGTCACGTGGTAAGATCATGTGGAGGATTTTATATACTCCACTTGATTGCTACATGTGGCTTGCTTTAGTATCATCACACTTATTTTACTTTATTGAGCTTATTTCGCAGAGGTCGAGTATATTGTCTCACTCCATTTATAACAAAGAGGTGAATTGGATGAAATACGGACCTTAGATTATGACTTGGCATGTGGCATCCCATGATTGGTCACGTCATATAAGGTCTCGGAGTATGAATCAGTAAGGTATCTAACTTATCTCATTAGTAATGGAGAGTATTGTGATGTTGATCATAACGACTTGATCATATACAATCAAATGTGCTGATGTGCTTGTGTCATATGGTAGAATCATGTGGAGGATTTTATACACTCCACCTGATTGCTACACATGGTTTTCTATAGTATTTGTCACACTTACGTTTCTTTATTACTCTCTTTTCTTCAACGTAAAATTTGATTGATTTACAAGTTTATTATAATTTTGTAAGGTTGATCCTTATTAAGACCAACTTTAATTTAGACGTCATAAAGCTATTCAAAATAGATCAATGACAATTACAAATTTATATCGTTAATTAAAAATTATCATTCTTTTCGTTTTTTTACCTATCATCATTTTAAACAAAAGACAAAAATGTTCGTCTTAGAACTCAAATAAATCGTCAAATTTTCTAGCAAAGAGAAAAGAATTATTTTTCCTTTGACAAATTTTGATAGAAAAAATATTTTATTTGTTAGAGGGGAGAGATTTCGATGAAATGTCGTTGATGAGCTGATGTAACACTCTGACTCAATACCATGCACATATTATATGCTCTGACCTAAATCTGTTACTATTGGGCGTACGACTTTAAAACCCGTTATGTATGTATTGGATCCACATATCACTTATAAGCCTCAGTCGTCCTCTCTCTATTTCCGATGTGGGATTTAGTCCATTCTTGTCGCCATCGCCATCTTTTTTGGCCGCTTCTCGTACATCTCTTTCTACTTCGGTGCCACCCACTCTAGATTGTTGGATCAAGTTGTTACATGCCACCAACTTTCACATGGTTCGTCCCGAACTACACATCATACAGAGAGAGTCGGCTCTAATACCAACTGTAACACTTAGTCAGACCCAATACCATGCAGATATTGTCCGCTCTGACACAAATCTATCACCATTGGGCCGAACGACTTTAAAACGTGTCATGCATGTATTTGGTCCACATATCACTTATAAGCCACATTCATCCCCTCTCTATTTTCGATGTAAGATCCAATTCATTTCTATCTCTATCGTCATCTCTTTGCGTCGCTCTTTATACAGATTTTTCTACCCCCAAGCTACCCACTCTATTGGATCGATCGTTACAAGTAAAACAAAGTTAATCTAACTGAATACATGTTTTATTTATTATTATTGTTAGATTTAAAATTTTTATCATATATTTACTAGACATATATCAATTTTTTTGGTGTTGACATCTTTCAACAAATTTTGTTGACCATGACAATACCAAACAGACTCTAAAAAAGTAGAGACAATTTAAATCAAGTGTGATATAATTATTGTCTTAAGATTTGTTTTTCTAAAAACTCTTTTAATATTTTATTTTCTTAAAAAGGTGTCTAAGATATTATTAAAAAATTGCTTGTGACAAGTATGAAGAAAAATGACAATAAATAGTACCGTTAGTGTTATTTTGTTTTCAATAGGGAGATTCCATTTTAAATTTTGAACAAAAGAAAATATCGAATTGACATTTTCAATTATTTCTTAAATTATAACTTTTTTATGTTTATAAATTGTAACTCAATTGGTAAATCTATTAATTATCAATATCAGATATATTAGTTGAGGTGTAGGCTATGGTCACTTTGTTTTTCCCTTACTTTGTCTATATTTTGTCTTTTTCACCATTGGATTAGTTTTTAACCCATGATCCAATGGTTGACAAAACAAAGTTATGGTTACTTTGTGAAAAACAAAGTGACCATAGAATATCCCATTAGTTGATACGAATTATAAATAAAAAATATAGCAAGTCGTATTTACTTTTTCACCTTGTGCATGTAAACATAAAAGTAATAACTGCCTCTGACTGCGACAATTTGTGTAATATTATAAAGCTATAAAAATTGAAAGTTAAGATTATTTTTGTCTTGCCTTTTGTCAATGCCTCACGTTTTTTAATTTAAAATTTATGACCATGTCAGGTACAAGTAAATTAATAAGTAGCCCTCCGTCAAAAAAATAAAATTAATAAGTAGCCCAAGGCAAAAATTAAAAGTAATTTATTTTATTGGTTTTGTTGTTATGTAAAACTCGAAGTTTAGTTCTTGAATTTCCGAAAACTTATAATATTTTCTCTAACGAATTCCTCTTCAATAGTTCGGTTATTTACTCTTTTAGTTTTATAATATTTGTTTTCATAAAAAATTTACATATATTAAAAAATTCATTAATTAACATAATTTTAATTTGACTATAGTATCCTCTAATAATTAATGTTGACTCTATAAATTCTTAACCAATCATCATGAGGGCAAAGTTGGAAAAAATTCATTTCATGTTTCTTGGGAAGTGTAAAACGTTAAATATTATGAAACGGATGGAGTATTTAGTTTCCCGAAATTTGTAGAAGGACAACGTAGATCTCCAAAATTCTAGAACCATACTAAATATTTTTCTTTTTTTAATAAAGGTGTAGAGTGGAATTTACAGATTACCTATCAGTAAAAGTTAAATTTTGATGAAGTAGGGCTCGCCAAACTGAATATCTGAATAAACATATTCAAAATTGTATTGAATTGTTAACTTTTTATTTAAGAGCCGAAATTGTGTTGTTGACTTTTATAGATACAGTTTTAGAAATTTTTAAATTTATAACTTTATTGATTCAATATGTTAGAGATTCTACAAACTGACCGGATTTCCAAACAATAAGACCCAAAATCGGACTGAATTGTTGATTTTTCTTCTATGATTGAATTAAATTATAAGTTGACGTTTAGAGATACAATCAGATATTTTCAAATATGCAGGGTAGAACGATCGATGCATACTCATGTCGGGATAAATGGTTTGATCAAAAAACGATTCTACATGACAACAATATAATATGAATAAATTGAATTATACATCAAAAATCTAATTCTATACAGACTTTGATTCTGAAAGAGTAAATTTTTCAATGAGATGAGATTCAAATACATGTGTATGTGTTTAAGAGATGGGTATAAAGGGCCTTTGGTTCAAAATCGGCAATATTCCTATAACATTGAATTTGAATAATTCTGTACAAACTAATTCACCATTAAGTTTTGCTCTAAACAAATCCAGATTTGTAATATATAAATACTAATTTGATACACTTCATTCTCTTACCCACCTCTATTCAGATAGTTTAATTTTCCGAGATTGAGCACTCACTAATTGTTCGAAAGCTTCAAAGAATCAAATTTTTTTAATTAAGCATACATGAACATTAGAATAACTCTATCAAAGAATGCCGATTCCGTCAGACACATAGTTAGAGGTTTGAGATATTGATTCCATTAAAAGTGAAAAAAAGGGATTGGTAGCAAAATTAAAGAAATTATATTTTGCTTAATTGACATCATAACCTACCTTGTAAGAGAAAACAAATGCTTTGAAGCCAAGTTGGACAGTATTTAACTAACATAAGGATCTTTTGTCAACCTCGGAAAATTATAATTGTGTTTACTAACAATTTTCTTCTCATTTTCATTAATTAAATGTCAGATCACTAACCTCTAAAAGCAACAATAATTCATTAATTTCATGTTGTCTATCCACTTCTCAATGGATATGAAATGGATCCGGTTGGCTTGAATTGGATTGGTTAGGATTGGGTTGGGTTGGGTTAATACTAAGTCTTACGAAGCACTAAGCTCAAGCCTAGTTTAGTGCAAAATCAACTTAATGGATGTCAAAATGGATTATCGTTTCATAGTTGCGTCAAATGGAACATTATCTTTATAAATCGTGTTGTCTTGTCAGTGAAATTTTTTGTAGTTGTACTCGTGTGAGACCCAAATGTAGAATTTTTTTAACGAATCTCATAAACATTATAGGTTGAAGAATAGGAGTTTGAGCCCCAATATGTGCCAAATAGACTAAAAATGCCCACAACTATTCTATATACATCAGTAACGGAGAGAATGTATGAATTCCTCTACTTTATATCTAATACTCCTGCTAACTTTAGCATCAGAGTAACGACCAAAAGGACAACTACGACCTCAATTGAAACCACATGCATTCTCGTTATGTAGGTTTTCAATTTCAGTTTCTGTTTCAATTTAAAGTCTTAAAGTTTTCTTTTCAATTCATGAACATTTATTTTATTTAAGTTGTATTCTTTATATTCTTAATATTTTTGGAAGTTTTTATAGAATTTCCTAGTACATTTGCAACTGTTAAAGAAAAGAAACATTTGCACACGTGACTTGTGTAGAAAAACTATAATCAAAATAAACAGTTGTACCATGCAAATATTATATTTTTGTACAAGTAATTACATAATTGATATTTTAATGATAAAAGATATATAATGAAATTAGTTTTGTAATTAAGATTGATATCCCTAGTGCTAGAGAGATTAAAAAGTGTTCCCTCTTAATTTTCATGAGTTCCTTGAAGACATTCTCTAGCATTTGCATGACTGGGTGTAGGGTTTTCTTCAATCAAATTGGGTCCCTAACACATGCCCTTGTTCCAATTTCAATAGAGGTAAATATAACACTTCAATTTCATTTTCTTTTACCAAGTTTTCCTATTTTTCTTCATATTCCTTACAACATGGATTGACTCCTATATCAATGTGGTGTCATATAGTTTAAAAACTTGTAAACAGAAATGTAAAATCAATATTATTAACAAACAAAAGAAAAATATGACTAAGATTGTTACAACGAAGGTGAAGTATATGCATGTTTCCAAGTAAAAACCATTTCCAAATTAGTTTGAACGGTTTTGTCTAATTCTCAACTAATTAGATATTTAATTAGTCAACTAGATTTTGAGCGTTCTAATTAAACCAATCGAACCGAGTCTCATACAAATGTTCTTAGCTCAACATTTCTCTTCATAAATTTTTACTAAAAGAACATCCAACTCGATATTTCTACTTTTGGCCTTATTATAAGTGTAGTAGTAAATCAATAAGAGTTGGTTCAAGTGATAAGACACTTCGTTTTCTGCTTGAAACGTTTAAAATTCGAGTCTCCGCTTCATGAAAATTTAGCTCTTAGGCCCTGTTATTTTTTACTTATTTTCAGCATATTTCAGTTCAGTTCAGCAATTTCAGTTTTAATAACATTATTTTAAATTAGAAATATTGACAAAATTAATTTAATTTAAAATGAAATTCCTAATTATAAATAATTAAATATGAACCGTAACTTTTAAAGAGCAAAAATGTTCTATCAATAATTTAGTAGGAGTGTGGATTTTTTCTACAGTACAATTTCGCTATCTTAGCATTTGATGTGATTATCAAAACCGTCGGATCTTGTACGATTTTCTCTTTTTGATTTTTATCATTTTCTTTCCTATTGCCTTTTCTTTTCTCACGAAATTATACTTATTTATTTATTTATCACAGTTTTAGTATTATTAGATTGATAAAATTAATTTAATTATATTCAATTCAGTAAATTCATTTCAGTTCAGCAATTTCAGCAAGTTCAGTTTTATTCAACAATTTCAGTTCAGTTCTGCAATTTCAGTTCTATTTAACAATTTTAGTTCAGTTCAGCTTTATTTAGTCAAAAAGAACAGAGCCTTATTGAGAGGTGATCTATTAACTCCACTGTAAACTTTCATTAAGGTTTGTAGTTTTGCCTGATCGTGCGAGTGAATAGACTTATTCTTAGCTAACCGTTTTGTTAAAAAACAAAATTTAGTAGCAAGTAAAAGACCATAAGTGCCTAATTATCCATGTATTTATTGCATGTGACTTTTGGAAATAAAATTTGTTATGTTCATCACTAATATTTAATGTGAAGAAAACGATTCTCTTTCAATTACACTTATAAAAGCGACAACAAAAATTAATAATCTCTTTTTAAAGTAGGAAATATAAAATTATGCTTCAAATTTAAGCAATATTATAGATAAGAAAGACACATATGTAGCTTTCATATGGTAATGGTGTGGCCCTATTTATTTATTTATAAATCATAATTTTAAGCAAGTTAACTTTGTGTTGGTTGTATGGTTAATTAAAATGTTTGTACATTATTGAACTAAATGCTAATCTTATTGGGTATCTAGAGGACCCACTTTAAACAAAATTCAAAATAAAAATAAATTTATAGCTTTTATGACTGATGGAAAAAGTTAATTACTAAATTAGGCAACAAAAGGATATGAAGTTTTTTCCATATGCAAGATTCCCCTATTTGCATGTAAAATATTAGAAAAAATTATAAAAAAATATGTAAATATTAATTTATAGAAAGAACATTAGGAGTGCTAGCATCCAAAGTTTGTTTTTACATTTTTGTGCTTTGCCATATTTTAACTTGATGTTTTCTGTCAATATAAGGTTAATTTGTTTTTGTTTTTTTTTATTCTAGGTGGACAAATGTAGATTTGAGCTGAAAAGTCTCTCTAGAGCGATCTAAATATATGACTCTTCCACTAAATATTTGAGTCAATATTACAATTCCATCTTCAGGGATCGATCTTTTATTCAATGATTAAGACGATTAAGTATCTCAATACTTTGATTGTGTTAATGTTAAATTTGTAAACAATGTGGAAAATAATGTTCTTTCTTTTGGCTTTTGAGTAAAATTTTTGTGTTTTGTTCTCATCTATTAGATAAACAAAAATAAAATTATATCATTTTTATTCTTATAAACTATTATTTTTTCAAAGTATATGTTTTTGTAGAATACATATTTTTATTGTATTATTGACTATTACTTATATATACATATAATATTAGTATGTCGATATATTTATGTAAACCTTCATAAAATCAATAAAAATAAATAATACTTTATCAAAAATTAAAAATAAAAATAAATAATAATACATCACTGCTATATGTGCTAAGGAGCCTCGTTCAAATTAATCAGAAGAATTAAAAGAAAAAATAGAAAGGAAAGGGATTGTTTTTAAGGATCAGAGGAACCTTCAATGGACTATTTTTTTTCTGTAGAAAATTTGAAACTTCAATGGAGATGTGGGCTCAATATCTTTTTTTTAATACAATAAAAATATCACCCGATAAATAACAAATTGACAAGATGAGAACTTAAGAATGGGATGGAAACTAGCTAGCTACCACTCAACGGATTTAGTAATTTAAATAAATATTAATTTCATAAGTTTATGCATTTCAATTTAACAAATGGTTATAATATTAGAAAACTATCAAATTATGTTTTAGTTTGAATTTCATAAAAGTAAAAAAATTGTGTCTCTATCTATAAAACCAAACAAATTAATTCTAACATTTGTCAAATGATTAATTTTAAGGTTTCATTGATGAAACATGTTTTTATTAAAAATGGCTAAATATATATCAATTAATGTTGATTTGAGTGGTTAAGAACATCGCGTCACTCAAGTTAAGTCTTGAGTTCCTAATACATAAAAGAAATTTAATATAAAATGATCCATGTAAATCTTGCGTGACAAGCCTCAACCCGAGAAATTCTATAAGTTATAAATAAAACCGTTTTTAAATACGTGAATCCAAGCCTTGATGGCTCGGCAAAATATACTATCTTACTAGAAGAGACATTCTATGTTATTAGTCTAATCCAATAAGATGCTACCGCACTCTATCATGACAACATAATGTTACGTAAGAAGGTGGCGGTTCATAATGGGTTTTTTGTGTGCTCCTTTGTTGACTTGAATTAAGCCCATCCACATACCAAGGGGAAAGAAAAAGGAAATTAAGTTGCTTTCATTGAGAGTCGAACTCAAGACCTCCCGCTTACTAAACGGGTGCTCTAACCAACTGAGCTATGAAAGCAATATTTAAATATCTGCTGGCTATGGGGTTCGAACCCATGCGCACTTATGTGCAGAAGATCTTAAGTCTTCCCCCTTAACCACTCGGGCAAACCAGCTATTCATGCCTCTTCTGTAAACTTTTACTTATATATTCATTTTTATAATTTTTATGATTTCCTTCATTTCTTTGACATTTTCTATTATTGATCGGTTACTCTTTATTAAAAAAATAAACGGTCCAATTTCAATGTATTTGAATATCTTATTGAAATCTTTCAAATAAATTTCTCAATAAAGTGAAGGAGTTTCATAAATTTAGGGGTGATATGGAAGACAAATAATATCAAAATTAATCTATTTTAATTTTTGATAACACAAGCCTAAATTTGATATTAAGTTATTAACTTAAAGCGTTATTCATCCGCAATATATTCAAAATTTTATCATTTGATACCCGGCCTATTATTTAGTCATATTTGGCCTCATACATATTTCAATTCCTCACATCAGCCATTAACATATTCCAATTCGTGAATGACTTGTTTTAGATAAAAACTTAATAAAAATGTTATATTTTAACTCTTAAACTTCATATATCGCATGTGTTAACTATCATCACTTATTAAGGAAATAACAATTTTTTCAAGCCATCATCCAAAATTGGGTGGAATTTGACGAATTGGAATAGACAAGTATTAAATGCGACCAAATAATAGATTAAAATTTTGAATAAATCAATGCCAAAAGATGCTTTAAGCCTTAATCTTAACTGAAAACTTTGGGAGTATATCATTTTCCCAAAATGTTAACTTAAAATTGTATTATTTTGAACGTGAACACTTAATTAGTTCACCCGTAATCAAAGAGCTAACTTGTATACATCCCTTGTATCTATTGCACATTAATTTTACATTGTTATTCTGTCTAATAATTCAGCTATAACAATACAAAGATTTTTTTTTTTTCTTGTTTATTACAAGAACATATGCTATTCTGATAACTCTATAAAAACTGGGGAATTTTTATATTTTTTTTCCCCTAAAAAGTTGCAACAAAAAAGCAAATAAGAAAAAAAACACACACTATTGAAGGGTTTTCACAAACTTTTCCATCTTGCACCAGAATTTACAAGTTTGAGATATGCTTTCTTGAAATCTTCAAAGAACATATCCTCATCCTCAGCATATTTTCTGATCCATCTGCATCAAAATTCAACTTTTCTCTTAGTTGAGAGGTGAGGAACATAGTATAAATTATCATAATTTCACCCGATCGATCATCTATTTTCGGTTCTGATTCAAGAATGCAGTTTGATTGAGGTGGAGCAAACATAATGAACGTTTCAAAGATTAACCAACCTTAAGCATTCGTTATCATCGACTAGTGCACGATCTGATGGAAGTCCAATCATGCTCGTCATTCCGGCTGCACTCGAAAAACAGAAGAAATGGATTAGGTGTTCATGATAAAGAAACTACGAAATTACAAGCCAAAAGTTATAGTAAATCTTCATTTATATATGCTTAGTTTCACCACAATTTAGTTTTTACCTGAAGAAGACATCCATGGTTTCTCCAGAAGAATTTTATAGTAAGAATTGTCAAAAACTGTTGGACTTCCGAAGCCTTTACTTCCAAGAGTATGAGCCCCCGATAAGGCGACAAGTTCTTGCGTTCTGTCAAACAATTTAAGCATTTCGTCAGACATTATGACAAGTAGAATCCTAATAAGCAAAATGCACGAGTATTTAACTTTCTCGAGTTATCACGTTGTGTGATCAAGGTCTCAATATCTACTTACGATAAGCCTTTTCTTTGAAAACATTGTTTCAGACCAGAAGCATTAAGAGTCTCTTCAGGAAGTTTTCCTTCGGGATCAGGAGCTCTGTAAAAGAAGTACTATTAGTAACTATCGCGAAGAGTCTTTCATTTGTTAATACTAATTTTGAACACTTACACAGAATCTAGTCTTCCCAATTCGACTGGGATAATCGGACCTCCACAAATCGAAACAGCTTCAGCTCCCGCAACAGCAATCATGTCCGCCCACGATACTAACAACGGAAAAATGCATCAGCAATACACCATTAACGAAATCTTTTTTCACAGAGATCGTACTAGTAGCCATCCACCTGGTTTTATGGCATCCACTTCCTTTTTTGCTTTTTCAACAATCTAAACACAATGCAGCCACTATCGAGTTAGCTTTGACAAGTCCTAGAAAACATAGTTATTTAGAACATATAATCAACAGACGTACAGGCTGATACAAGTGCATGTAAGGTTATACGTTCATGTTTTTACGGAACAAAAGTACAAGGGATCGAGATAGACCTTCAACGATTTCTTCAAACCTGCATTTTCGGGTCTATCAAGTTCGAAAATTATAGAGCCATTCATACCTCCTGCAGCAATACAAGTCATAACTCATAAATTCATGAGAGGGAATATGAAGAAACGAGAAAAGACCGAAATTTCTACATTATATTAAGTTTGAATTATCAACTTTTATGGCATTAATAATCTCACTAAGATAAACCACCTCGAAAGTTTAAAACTTCATGATTTTACGAAAATAAATACCCGAATTATCATCGATTTCAAAGGTTCCAGCATCATGAAAAACAAGTCTAAGAACACCAGCAGCCTTGGCTTTGGAAACAACCTTCTTTACTTCTGCCTTCATCAGCATATATGTATCCAACCTTGAAGATCAATCCAAAAATGAAATCATCAAAAAGAAAGGAAAAAAAAAACATCTTGTCAACCAAAACTAATCAATATTACATCTATGCCACTCAATTTTCAGTCAACTTTAAAACCGGATATAAAAGTCGCTTAGCTTTGCCATGTACCAGCATAAGAGGCTCTTGTGAAAGTAATAGACATAAAAAATGAATGGTGAGTCTCATAATAGAAAAGAACAAAACTCAAAGTTGTTCAGTTCAGAACCACATTTCACATGGAACAACATTTAAATGGTCTCAAGTTCAATACTTAAAGCTCCTTAGTATATCATTTTTATCGACTCTAAAATGAAGGGTTATCTACTGTTAGAGTAGTCAAAGGTTAAGAGTCGTTTATAGTAGCATAGGGCAAGTTAAATCGACTTTTCTACGCGGTTTTGGAGTTGAGTGGCCTAACACGTATAGGGAAAAGTTGAGAAACAATGGGTGCAATTTACTCATCAATTTCAGCAGCAGAAGTTGGAGTGTTGAAAGCTATGATGTAATAGAATGACATAAACATGATCAAGATGGAGTATCGGATTTATATATTCCACATAATTATATCATGTAATAGAATGACTTAAACATGATAAATATGTCAAACAAGCTGTCCACTTAAATCCCATTGTAATTGGCAGCACGTTCTAGAAAGCTATGTTGCACACACATGGACACGGATACAGAAACATTCTCTCTACAATATAATCTTCATAAAATAGCCTACAAATAGAAATAAAAACGAAACGGATACATGAGCTACTAAACGAAGTGTCCGTGGAACATAGATAAGAATTTGTAAACTCACTCAGTTGCCTTGGCACTAGAACAACCCTCCATGGATTCAAACAGTTGAAATAGAGAAGGTAGAATGGATACAGAGAAAAGAATTCTCCTTCTATTAGAAATCCAATCACAAGCTTTCCCTATAAACCCAAAAAACAAAATTAGTAAGCAAAAAAAGAAAGCAATTGTTCTAAAGAAATACAAACAGAAATGTTCACCGGAGTTGTCATCCCCGGAGGTCGGAGAAAAGCAAGATTGGGAAGATTTGGCCTGAATTTTAAAAGGGTATCTCAATTTGAAGTGGAGAGGAGAAGAGGAGGAAGAAATGGAGGAGAAATGAGAGGGTTTGAGTTGAAGCAGGGTTAAAGATGTCATCTTTAAGGATTGGTTTGCAGAATGCCTTGCTGGATGGACCTATTTGGGGAAGATGGACCTATTGGGATAGATAGTAATTGACCCCATATTGTAAAATGGGGACCGAAATTGGTCCGGACCATTCAGATAGTGACACGTTAAAATGTTGATGGTTCGGGATCGAATTGTCATAAACTGACCGGTTGGTGGATTAATTATTGGATGAGTTGTCTCATGTACATATATCGGTCGGACTTGTGGGCTATATGTACTAAAAGTAATGTCGAGAAAGGTAGAGCGAGGTATGAAACAACTATAATTGAAGGTGTTGAGAAACTTCATTCCTAGTTAAGTTCCGGTGTAGTTGACAAGTCGGAGATCAACCGGCAACGCTGTGCACCTCTTCCTCCACCCTTCAACCCTTGTATTGGACTAAGCAAGAAACGACTTTAAGACTCGAAGGATAGACTTTTCTCGGATAATTGTTCATATGATAACCTTTAAAATCACACACGTTTGATTCTCCTCCTGTATTTTTACTTTAAAAAGCACCATCTTTTTCGTATAAAGTGTTTGAGTAAAATTAAAAAATGACAAAACTTTTGAGTTCTCTAACTGATATACAACAAAATACACTATAAAATATTTATACACTCATCTATCTCTATGTCAAAACTTACATTACATAAAAACTACAAAGAAAATGCTATCTTGGGCCAGAAAGCTGCACAGAAGAAAGGTATGCATCACTATTACAATCTGAAGGTCCTGAAGAAGCAGTCCCTTCTGAACTTGTCAATTTCAGGAAACTTGATGAAAGGCGAAAACCCAATGGCGACGAAATCGGTGGATTGAAAACTGGGCAGAGACCTTCAAGCATTTGAACAACCTTTGTCATTGATGGTCTTAGAGCCATATCATCTTGTATGCACCACAATGCAACTTTGATAGCGTTCGATACTCGATCGTCTTTCTCGTCGAACTTTAGATCAGAATCAAGGATCTGCCTGAGTTTCCCTTCTTCCATCATCTTGAAAGCAAAAGATGGGAAGTGGGATTTCTCTGATGATTCGGTAGGGTTGAAGTTTTTCCTTCCGCCTATAATCTCAAGCAACAACATTCCATAGCTGTAGACGTCGCTCTTTTCTGATATAGCATAGTTTGTGATCCATTCGGGCGCTAGGTAGCCCCTGGTGCCTCTTAGGGTGGTGAATACATGGCTTTGCTCCCGAGTCATCAACTTGGCGAGGCCGAAATCTGAGACTTTGGCATTGAAGTGGTCATCGAGGAGCACGTTTTCGGGTTTTATGTCGCAATGGATGATCTTTACGTCGCAGTCTTCGTGGAGGTAAGCCAGACCTTTCGCTGTTCCGACTGCAATATTGAATCTTGTTTCCCATTCGAGTAGGAACTCTTCTTTGTTTTTCTTGAAGATCCATCTCTCTAGCGACCCATTCGACATGAACTCATAAGCAAGCATTCGATGACTTCCTTCTGCGCAGAAGCCTCGTAGTCTAACCAAGTGATGATGATGAATACTACCGATAATGCTAACTTCAGCTCGGAATTCTTTCTTCCCCTGCCCGATTCCTTCCAACTTCTTGACCGCCAGTCGTGTTCCATCTGGAAGAGTCCCTTCATAAACCGAACCGAATCCTCCTTGTCCAAGCTTGACCGCGAAGTTATTAGTTGCAGTTTGAAGATCTCTGTAACTATATCGAACTGGCATTCCAGATAAACTCTCCAAGAAGTTATCGTCTTCCGAAGAATCGTGTAAAGACCCCGGCGGTCTTTTCTTGATCTTGTAATATCGGAATCCTACATAAAGAAGACCGAAAATGACAAGTATCGTTGCGACAACTATTATGACTACAAAAGGAAAACTCTTTTTGCTGCTTCCACTGTCTCCAACACTACTTGAGACCTTCACAAATGCAACATAACTCGAGCTTGTGCCCGATTCCCCAAAACTCCCTATCTGATCAAACAAGAAGCAATCCCCAGTACTGTTCTGGAAGAACAAAACACGACAAGAGCAGTTGTTATGACAAGATGATTTGCACCCTTCCAAACTGGTTTTGGAAACAGGCGAAACGAACCCGAGTGCCGCATAATCGAGCCCATTTCCAGCGCTCACAAGCTCTGCAGAGTCCCCAGATCCACCACAGGAAGAACCAACAATACCAGTTTCACAATTTGAGCCAGCAAGGCCTGAAATGCACCGGCATTGGTTGTTCCCGGAACAAACATTATAAGGGTTACAAGATTCCGGCCTGCCGCAAGTATCACTTGGTATCTTCTTACTCGAACCCGAGCTATCAAGATTATTCAAAGATATAAAACCATCACTCCCAACAACAGCAATCCACGTCGAATTTGCATACATTAGATCCGCAAAAATATATTGCCACAACAACACATTGTTTTTATCGAAAAACTTCCATGAATTCGCATCAATAGACGCTTCTGTAACCGTCCCCCCGGCCTTATCGATGGTTATACCAGGGTCCCTTTTCATCGACCAATAAGGCTGTGGAGTTGCAAATTCCGCCGAAAGAACCATGTCACCGGACTTGATCTCAAGAACATAAGTCAAGTTATTCGGACTGGGATCACTTACAAGCCTCATACCCTCCATGAACATCTGATTCGACACGAGTGCATTAGTCGGGTGGCGAAAACTCTCCCAGATTACACTACTACCATCACTCCCAATCAAAACCAAGTTTCCGTTATTCTGCAATTCAATAGCAGAAACCCTTTTACCACCAGTATCCGGTGACCAAACCACACCTTTCCCCTTGTTTAAAGACACATTACCATCTTTACTAAACGAAAAAAAATCCGAATTTTCGATAGGGGCTTGTCGATTTGCAGACCATATAACAGATAAACTAGCTGAATGGATAACTACTAACAGATACAAAGTGCTATCGGGAGTAGTACTTTGAAACCCAAAAGCAAAATTTGAATTATTAGATAACAAAAAGAGCCCATTTTTATCAATCCAATTCATCTGAGACCCTTGGAAACCAGGACTTATCTTACCAGTAGTTTGAAAACCCGCCATGGAAACATCACATAGAAGCAGAAACACCATAAAAAACAATCCCACAAACCCAATCATAGACATGGCTACACCAGAACTAACAGAATCTTGAATCTCCACCACAAATTACAGAATCAAAACTAAAAAGACAGGAACTTTACACTCTACAATGAACCTAAGACAAGTACATAGTATAAAAGATAGGAACTTTACACTCTGCAGGTGTAAAAGAAAGAAATTTGAACACTAACCTTATAAATGCAAACACATGAAATTTGTAAAAAATCAAAGACTTTTAGATAGTCTATGAAGATGAAAATTGAAAAGGGGTACAGGATTCACGAGCATAGATCCAGAAACCCACTTGGAAATCCCCAAATTGCATAATTGGATGTACTTAGCCCTTAATTTAAGGCCAAGTAGCTGAGAAATTAAATGGAAGAGGAAGAATTTAAAATAGCTGATGATGAGTAAATGGGGAAGAGAGAGAAAGGGTGATTTTGAAGAGAGAGAAGTGAAAATTCAGACATGGGTCGTTGGAGTTATGTTAAAGAAACAAGAAAGGTGGAAGCTTTGTGTAAGAATATATGAATATGAATATGAATATGAATATGAATATGTTATGTATGTACATGGATAACAACAGGGTTGTTCATCAATACTAGAACTATTGTATTCTGTTGTGTGTATTTATTTGACGGCTTTTCTTCCATTTTTATGCTTTTTAAATTTCTTCTACTTTGAGATTTGACTCCCGCTTGGGTCGAAGATAAGGGCTTTTCGGTATTTTCAACTTTGGATGGAAGTCTTCTATTTTTGTTATTTTTATGATTTTTTGTTGACTAATTATCTTAACAAATTTAAAGCATTTGGAAGCTTTTTAACTCAATATTGTGATCTTAGTTTTGGAGGGCTGGAGATCCTCTAGAGTTCCAAGGAACTTCATGTGTGGAGTTCCTAAGATCTCAGCCACACAATAAGATCCTAGGGCCATTTTTCTCTCTCTACCTTTAAATGAGGGCCCTAGGATCTTATTGTGTGGCTGAGATCTTAGGAACTCCACACATGGAGTTCCTTGGAACTCTAGAGGATCCGGACCCGTTTTGGAGGGATTCTAATTATCTTAACAAATTTAAAGCAACCAATCGTTGATTGGCGCAGTGGTAGCATGGGGATGTGCTTGGTAGAGAGGTCTGCAGATCGATCCCTCATAACCGCGACTGTGAGAGATTTAAATACCATAATCCTTGGACCCTCCCCGAATCCGGATTAGTCGACCCAATGTGGTTCGGAAACCGGATGGAAAAACCAAAAATACAAATTTATATCATTTGGAAGCTTTTTAACTCAATATTGTGATCTTGTTATCTGATTACATACTCTTTTAGTAATAAATAGAGTTTATCTAAACCCTTTTTAAAGAGAAAAAATTTGGAATCGATTTCAATATATAGCGTGTTTTTCGTTGATTGTCATGAACAGTTAACATAATATCTATTATTGTAATACTACAAATCTATGTTCTTTTAAAGTCTCAAATGGAGGGTTTCTCTAAACTACATATTTTCTTTTAATTACTTTCATTTAGATGTATTATTTTTCAAATAAAGTGAAATTCATTTTTTTCTTCCAAAATAAAAATAAAAATTAGAGTTCATGTTTTTTATTATACCCTAAATAGTTCTTGTATTATTATTTAACTTTATATATTTAATAAAGAGCACTGTATTTTAAAAGCGTTCTACATTTTCTACTTATCTTAGAAAGTTTTCGTATTGCACTATCAAGTTTTTTCTTTAGCTCAATGATACACACATGACTTTATATATGTAAAAAATCATCAATCCCTACTTAAAGTCATTTATTATCTTCTTTGTTTCGAACAAAATTCTCTGGAATATTTGTGGTGAAGAGCAAAGTAATTCTTTTAACTATATCATCATAAATTATTTGTAAATATATATCTCAGAATCTACATATCAGAAATATACAAAAATAATATAAGTATTTTCTTTATAACTTATAGCGATATGAAAAGCAAAAACACAACATAGAATAGAGTTAAGTCTGATTTCATTTAATACTTTATCGATTATAATTTGTTGATTTAGTTTTTAATATTCTAATAATTTATAGCCGGATAATGAAATTTACAAATCATTATTATTAATAGTGTTTTGGTAGTATGAAATAATAATTTTCCTTTACAATGCCATGAGAATAATGTGTTTACTTTATTTATATATAGTTTATTTGGTAATTAATAACCGCTGATTTGGCCTCTCATTACGTGTTAGTTTTTTTTTCAGAATTTTAGTTTGTGAAAATTGTGTGATTTAAACTTGCAAACTCTCATACTCCATTTAGATCTGATAATTGCTAAATCAACCAATCGACGGTTGGCGCAGTGGTAGCATGGGGTTGCGTTTGGTAGGGAGGTTTGCAGATCACTCCCCCACAACCACGACCGGGAGGGGTTTAAATACCATAATCTTTGGGCCCGCTCTGAATCCGGATTAGTCGGTCCAATGTAGTTCGGAAACCGGATGAAAAACCAAAAAAAAAAAATAACTGCTAAATCAGCTAAATCATTGTTTGATTATCCACTAAAATTAAATATGTAACTGTGTGCAACATAATAAAACTTAATATGATTCATAAAATATGACCTAGATTTCATAATATGGAAAATAATAATTAATTGTCTAGTTCTATCTTGTTTTAATTTTCTAACAATATTCTCTCGACATCTAAAGAAATTTTTGACAGCAATTTTGTTCTGTCAAAAGATGAGGAAATTTATTGTAATTATTAAATATTGGAGATATTGAATCAATGCATGAATGAGTCCACAAATCACAAAACCATGTTCTACAATACTTCAAAAACATATGACTAAAATATTAATTTGCATTGTAAGTGGAAATATAAAATGATTTTGCTGGTGATAATATTATAATACAAAAAAGGTGGAATATCATATTGAGATTTAAAATATTTTCGAATTTTATTGATTAAGCTTATAATCTTGAAACTGATAATGCATCAATGCATCATACCGAAGTTTAAGAGATCTGTATGACATACTATTTGATTCTAGGGTCAACTTATTTAAAAACAAAACTAGCCTGGATTTGTTATAATTTTATCAAAAACAATTAAAAGCAAATCATAATGTATAAATTTATGCTTTCGAAAGAAAAAATTATGCAAAGAAGATTGATTGGTTGGTAAAAGTCTTTAATTGTTTAAATTAGTTCTTGGATTCGCTTATCAATATAAGTAAAAATCTTAATTGGGAGAAAATTGACTTACATGAATCTGTTAATTAGTAATAGTATCGTTTTTGAAAAAGAACAAATCAACCATAAATTACAAACTGAAACAGCTACACCAAACAATTTCAAGTATGAGCTTCCGAGTTGAAGAAAAAAAATATAAAATCCATTTTTTTTAAAAGATATAGAGATAGGGTTTTGATTAGTAATATTTATTTCATAATTAATGTTTGCACAAAACATATTAGTTTCAGTTTATAAGAAAATATAATTATTAGACAATGAATGCTATTTGTTCCATAATTAATGACTATTATAAAATATATTTGTCTATGTGGCGTTTTGGAACACTAGTTAGCGGACTCTATGTAACATATTCATGACTCTTTAAATATGTTCATTTATTTAATCTCCTCAATTTAGTAAAAATCTTAGCACCTGAATTATTATTTTTATCACTTATCTCACTTAATTAATTTATAAAAAATAATACAATTATTAATATCATACTGATGTACATAAATTTATTATTAGCATTTATATTGTGTAATACTTTAAATCGTATTATTGTTAGTCTTTCAAAAAAAAGTTTAGGATGTTATTCTAATAAGTTTTGTTTTTAAGATAGATAGATGAAAATAATAATATCCACTAGGCATTACGTGATAGAAAATGGAAAATTAATAATAATATAAAAAGCACAGGTGGACGACTCGCAAAAGGGTCAACGCATTTGCAACAACCTCATTTATTCACATTTGCGTCGGTCTCCCCGGCCCTACCTCTCTATCTTCTTTTTCCATTTTTGCCCTTTCCTCATTTTCTCCTTACTGAAACCAACATGACAAAAACATCTTGTCAAGTGACATCACCTTTGTTTCAAACATTTTTCATTTTTTTTTTATTTATAAAAGAAAGTTTTATAGTAAAGAAAAAGATATTTTAATTTTCTTGATATAATGTAGATTGATGCTAGAATATGGTGTAACTGTTGGCAAATTCAGAGTTTACGGTTTTATTTATTGGTATATTCAAATATTCAGAAAGTGAAAATTTCTATTATAATAGCTTAATCATTTAGTCGAAAAAAAGTATACGATTTATTCAATGAACTACATCATATTTTGACAACATTTTACATATTGCGATGAATTTATCTTTAAAGATTATATTTTATTTATAAATTTCGCAAGTTGAAGGGAGTTGGCCAAACCATTCATTATAAAGGACGGCTTTAACGGATGAGAATCGAAACCATACCTGATAAGGGTGATAAGGGTGGTTCCATGGGGTTAGGGAGCCGAGACCGGCCTCTGGCCTAGCTACACATAGGGGTAACGGGTGTAATAGGTCAAAAGCAAGAAATAAAATATAGCCAAACGTTGATTTTATTAATAGGAATAAGGTATTAAAATAGGCTTAAAGTTTGCAGAAAGGTATAAATTAAGGCTTTGTTTGGGAAAGAACTGTTAGCCGTTTGAATTAGTTGTTAGTTGTTTACTTTTTTACATTAGCTGTTTTGACTAGCTGTTTGTAAACATGTTTGGTAAAATTTAGCTGTTTGTAAATTAGTTGTTTGGGTAAAATGACAATTAAGGACATTGATATTATTGTATAACATATGTAGTTAAAATTTAACAAATATTATAAAGTCTTTAATAGTACAGAGAAAGAAAAGAAAAAATAGGAAATAAATAACCAATTCATATTAAATTACATAATTGTAGCTTACATAACACATTTCAAATAATAATAAAGTTACATAATTATGTCATTAATCCATAAACAAAATATTAATACATGATTTTTTTTTTAAAAAAAAGTCAGAAATAAAGGTTGCTAAAAAATATTAAATCAAGTAACTTCAAGAACCATGTTGATGTCGTAAATCAAGTAACTTCAAGAGCCATGTTAATAGAATTTTGAGAGGAGAGAAGTTGTATAATTAAAAGGGTAAATGAGAGTATTTTAGCCATTTACAAAAAATAGTTGAAACAGCTAATTCAAAAAGCTCCATTTAGGAGTTTTTTTAAAAAGAGCTTTTTGGCTCAAAATAATCTCCCAGAAAGCTCTTTGCCAAACACCCCCTAAGTCTAATGTATAAAATGATGTCAAATTAGGCTTAACATTTAGAAAATGACACCAATTTAGGCTCAACATTTACAAAACAATGCACCAGTTTAGGTTTTGGTAACAAAATTTGACACGTCATATATGCACAGTTGATGAAGATGATTTGTCTGTTTTCGCACAGGAAGTATATTTTGGAAGTAATATGATTGGCATTTAAGCCGGAGCGTCAAATTTCGTTACCGAAGTCTAAATTGGTACCATTTTCTAAACGTCGAATCTATATTTCTTTTTTCAAACATTAGACCTATTTTTGTAGCTTATCCGTGGAAAAATATATACAAATATCACATCATTATTGATTAAAACACCAAAATTCTAAACTATATGACCTTGTGTATACTATATTAAATTACATGAACTTATTTGCAAATCACTTATATTATTCCTAAAAACAATAGAAAAATGTCTAATTGGTACACTCACTAATGAGTGAGTATAAAGACCAGGGTTCTAATCATACTTTTGCAATTTATAAAAAAAAAAAAAACAATATAGAAAAAAGTCATTAGAAACTTCTAACTATATATTAAAAAAACACAAAAGCAATATTCTCTTAAATATATTAATTACCTTAATGCATATATGTGTTGCAGATTAGATATTTTAATTAGACAAATGGACAAGAGATGCTTCTGTTGCAGAGAAAGGACCTTAATAATACAGCTAATTAGGTGTTGGTTGATCATAATAATCATGGGATTAGTGAAATCTAGATATTCTAAAACTGATTATTTCTAGGTCATAACCTTAAAAATTTTGATTAAGATCCGTGTCTAATTAATTAATTAATTAATTACTCCTTATCTTAATTAATTTATTAAGATCATGGGAGTAATGAATAAGAGATGTATATATGGAGTGGGGAGTAATTAATTTGGAGTTGGACAAGATCCTTATCTTGAGTTAATATTTTCCTAGCTCCAACAAAACATAATTAAGAGGGCCCTTTATAGATTTTTGTACTTACTTGATTGATTATTTGATTCAATACATCATGGGCTGATATGAAAGTCTAGTTTAAAATCATATATTGATAAGGTAAATCTCATATACAAAATTAATGTTCTACTATCTTCGTGACATTAACAATTTAATGTCGTATTATATATTGTACCATTTCTATTTCAGAAATTTTTATTTGGGAGCATTTTCATCGTGCAATTGCAATGTAAAGTGTAAGTTATATGATCATATATATCATAAAATTTCAGTTCTAATTTTTATTCTTCATGATTGCTCATGCGGAATGTAGGCTTGAGCTCTACAAACATATTTGGTCACCGACTTTTTTATCTGGTCATATTTGGTCACTCACTTTTGTAATTTGATCATATTTAGTTATTGAATTGCCAATTTAATAAAATTTCATCATTCTTTGATCAAGATTGAATGGAGATAAATATGTTAAACGTTAAAATTTTTCTATTTCAAATAAGAAAATTAATTCTAACAATAAAAATTGTAAAATAATACAAATGTATGAATGCCATTAAACATAATGAGAGTGAGATTTTACCAAATTACAAAGGTAAGTGGCTAAATGTGACCAAATAAAAGGTTAGTGGCCAAATACACAAATTTTGAATAGGTGAGTGGTCAAATAGTGCTATTTACCAAAAAAAAATATTAAACATTAAAAACTTTTTTATTTTAAATAAACTATTTATACTAAAATAAAAAATTAACAACTAATATAAATGAAAGAATACCAGTTAGCACAGAAATTGTAGATTTCACAAACTTATTTGATCAAAGTGATGAAATAATAAATCAATGTTAAAAACACAAATTTTAGACAAATTTGTGGTGGAATAATAGTTTTTTCCTAATTATTATAAGGATGATGAGATGAGACATGAATATGGTAATATACATATAACGTCTATCCGTTGAGCAAAAGCGTCAGCATATGATGGGTTAGTCACATGGATTGCTATTCCTCTTAACATTATTTAGGCAAACAGATTTTTTATGAGTTTAGTTTATTCAAATATATATGATTTTATATTACATTTTTTTCAAAAAATTGTTTTATATTAGTCGCTACATCCATTAAGATCCATGTTCTTTGTTGCATTTGTTCTTTTTAGGCAACGAGAATAACAAGACCCCATAGTTCATAGATCAAATTTTGCTTTTAATATCTTTTTATTGTATTAAATCTCAAATAATTACATATATTAGCTTTATATAAAAGTTCAATTAGAACTTTATTATTTTCCTTTTGGTTTGAAATTTACATTTCATAATATTTTAAAACTTGTTTTTGTACATATTAATTGTCTATAGAGAAATAACAATATTCTCACAGTAAATTGTGATAAATCTAATTATAAACATATGAAAATGAGTAACTCTTATACAAAATCATTGAAAGGACACTTTTAAACATCAAGTGTTACTTAATTAACGGATGTTAGCTAAATTTTTAGTGAAAAGTGCAAAGTATGTACAATTTGAAAGATAGAAGTTTAATGTACAAATTTTTATTGAAAGGAAGTACAAAGTCTTCAGTTTGAGTCCCAACTGACAAAATGTGATTTCTCAAAATAAAGATAATAAATATAGCTTTAAAATTAATTATTAAATACTATTAAAAAAACCATTTATCAAATGGTCTATTAACAAATATATGTTTCATCTATATAACTCGAGTGTGAACAATTGGTGGTTAAATTTTCTTTTTTCTTTTCTAATTAACAAATGACTTCTTCAATCTTCCCCACATGAAAAACTTTTTTTTTTTCTTAATTACATGACTTATTCAAAAGTTGGAAATCAAATAACAAACTTTTATATTATATATAAATTAGGTAATTTAAAAAGTTTGAAGAAAAAAGAGTGAATTTGGTGAAAATAATTTTAGTATGAGAAGAAATTAGGGCTTTAAACTATTTTTTTAATGACATGTTGGATGCATTATGTTAAGAATCCTATAATTTATCTAGTAATATATCCATTAAATCACCATTTTATTTCATGTTCATTTTGACTGAGCCATATAGGGATTTTATCTGTTTTGATGTTGAGTGAAAAATATATTATTTGTCTTTCTGAAAAAAAAAACAGAAGAGAGTATTATATTATTTATTAATTACTGACTAAGTAGCAACAGTAAAAAATCTTGTTGAAATTTGATATGTCTTGATCTTTATGGCATGTGGCACCTTTTTCAACTCATAGTAATTTCAACTTGTTTTCAATCTCAGCTATCACTTTTTAGACCAATATATTTATAGAAAAACATGAAAATGTATTTAAGTGAGCATGCACATCCCATAACATATAGATTGACATGGCAATTGAGCCCACACACTTGAGGCCCAATAAGCGAGATATACTCAAGCCCATGAATGATCTAATTTCTGAAAGCCATTGTCATGGTCCAAGCCCCTCCCTCAAAAAGGAGCAACTAGAAGAACTCAAACCTACTGTTTCAAATAAAGATCATTTGGCAGTTTACGTGCTTAAAATTGAGTATCTGGAGTGGATCGACTAGTCCGTCTAGACCCGATTAGGCACTCAAAAATCGACTTGTTATTGAATAACTTATTGACTAGTCTTCGAAGGACCCCCAACCACCCTAATAATGCCTAGCGCTTTTTATTACACTGCTCACCATGAACATAGGGTCGAGCCCAAGGAAAATATAATAGTTTCGCCACTCCCGGATCACCTATAAATGCAACCCCAAGGTCACCAAGAAAATATTTCAACTCTCTATCTCTAATCTTTCTGGCTCCTCTCTCTAATTTTATCGTCAGAGTGTATTCAAGAGTTTGTTTCAATTAGAAATTAGAGAACAAAAACTTTTGAAAAGAACTCCAATGATGTAATACAATTACAACATATGACAATCCAAATAATGATCCTATTAGCTAAACAAAAATAATTTATGCTAAATCTTGAATGGTCCTCATTTAGGACCCTAAAAAAGTCTTTTCTTTATGTTAATTGAGTAATTTTCATATTCCAAATCACCTTTCTTCCAAGCAAAGTATGGATTTATACTAACTCAAAAAATGCTAAGAAAGAACCTCCTCCATCCATATTCTTTGACCTATCTAATTAATTCATTATCAAAAGAAACAGTTGAAAAGACCAAATGGCCCACACAAAGAGGTAGTACCTAGAGTGATGCCAAAGAAGAGGCTTGGAATCTGACCCTACAAATGCCAAATAGAAACCTAATGTATACGATTCTAGTGGGTAAACAATACTTATGGCCCTTTATATTGTCCGTCGATGTCATTATGTTAATAAAATGTATAAGTTTATAAGCATAAGGAGCGTTTTTCTAAGCTCGGGAATCATAATAAAGCAAATACAAAGTTTAAGGGACCATAAGCGTAATTCACCAAAAAATTTCAGACAAACTCAATGAAGAAAACAAATCCAAAAGATGAGATACTTAAAAGATAATGTATATATTTTCCCCAATAGTAATCACTATTCATAGAAACAAAAAAATAGGCTTATCCCCTCCCTAATTAGAACAAAAGAAAAAGGGTCCACAACAACACAATCTCAAAGCACATATGAAGAAAAAGAGATAATTGAGTAAAATTTGGCATGAGACACCTTATTGTCCCCCACTAACACTAAAACAATATACCCTATCCATTTATTCACTAATCATTTTCTTTCCCACTTCTTAACCAAACCAATCCAATAAAAAGGGGCCATTGGACCCTTGTTACTTATGACTCCAAAATCATTTCTTCTAATAATAGTTAAGTTCTAGGTTTAGTCAAAAGACACAAATTTTGCTCCTTTTAACAATCATGGCAAGATCCATCGTGCTCTAGACATGCATATCCCAAATGCTTTAAGAACTTTGTTTTAGACATGAGGTGATTTTGGAACATTTAAAAAAAAATATTGTGTTTGATCTCGATCATCCTAAAGACTTGATCGATCTTAGGTGTATTTGCTTCCGCATTTTCATCTACTTTCACTACACTTACATAGCTCGTAATGTTTCCTTGGACGTATTGAAGAGATAGGCAGAGGCAAAGAGGGCGCGAGGATGCCATTGCATCTTCAGTTTCCGGAAAACCACCCGTAGAAGTGAGAGTTTCGCCGATCTTCATCTTTAGGGGTGCAAAGGCAATCACTTTTATCGTACTCTCCTTCACTCTTGAGACAAAAACGAAGGCAAGGGAGTACGACTGCTATAAACCAACCGACTCATGAAGAAGATGTCATGTCCTTTATGCCCATGTCTTCTTTTTCTGTTGCCCAATCCAAGCCAAAGCAGCGCCTTTAACCCTAGTCTGTTTTGGCACCGGATTAGTCCAAGGCGGGCTCTGCCACTGATTGAAGAGATTATAGAAAAAAAGGGTTCCAAAATTGCAGAAAACGTTAGAACTTCTCAGCACATTGCAGACAACAAGCCTCTTCTGTTAATTTCTCTAAGATCATTTACATTGGAATATTTACATCTCATTTCTCTTACAGCAATAGCACCAGGAAACTTAGAAGTTTCAAATAAAACTAACCGCATTACAGCTACATTGCCAAAAATGCTTTAGCAAGTCACATTCTCACTAAAGCATGTCAAAAAGTTTGAAGAAACAAACACAAGCAAGAGCCTAAAAGCCTAGAAACCTGAGTCTCTGTTCCGCTAGTCAAGTCAAATTCATCGATTGGTTTGTCTAAATCCCTGTGTTTTTCATTCTGCTGGTTTGATCATTGCGTGGAAGCTTTGGTTGCCAGTGATATACCTGGTTATCTGACGGGTGACCAAAAACTGCCTTCCGCTTCTTCATAGAAGCGTAATCGCTTATGTGTTCACTCAATTTGGTCGGATTATCTGTGCTGAAGAAAGAAAACTCCTTATCTTTTTCCGAAATCAGATTGTTTAACTTCCTGAGCTCTTGAGGATGGCGATAACGAACGTCTTCAACATCAACATCCCCAAGCTGCATATTCCGAACACTTGCTGGAGGAGCGGAAAGAGAACCTGAACCCAACCTTAATGATAGATCACACCCGGTACCATTTTGGTCCACTGGACAATCTCTGGACTCTGTTTGATTCAATCTAATAGCAGCTGCAGCAGCAGAATTAGGCGAAAACAGACTTTGCTCAACACCGATAGTGACATGTTCCGCAACTCTAGGAACAGAATTCGGAATTGTGCCCAACCCATTCGGAGACTCCAGGCAAGTTCCATAGTACAAAGGGTAAACCGAGCACACGCTAGACACAGGGCGATTCTCCGGGGCTAAACGTTGGTTATAGTTCGACAAATGCCAATTATCGGTCGGAAAAGGGAACTTGTTAGTAGAAACTTTCATATTCTGGCTAACAAGGTTTTGCAATGGAGAACCTGGATGGGTTGAACTCAAAGTTGCAGGCTTTATGAGCCGTGATGGGATGGTTGAAGGATTTGGTTCAATAATGTTATTTGGTTCGATAAGGTAACATCTTGGATGAATATTTCTTTGGCTCCTTGATGTTCTTCTAGGGGTGCATCCCAAACTAAGAGCAGCTGAAAATTAAGGGAATGAAAAGATGAGAAAATAAGAAGTGCCTAGTTACTTTTTGAGGAATAACGGCTACTCTACAATTAAGTACGGGTAAAATACATCTACGGTCCTAGAAATGCAAGGCTACTAACATTAGTGGCCCTAAATTTCATTTTTTCCCATAAAAATCCTTCGAATTTGCATCAACTAATATTCAAGTTCAACAAAATCCATTTAAAACACAAATGCAGTTCAAATCAGCCAAATCTACTTAAAAAGTTAACGAAGTTCAAATAAGAAATCTGCTTAAAAAGCTAAATAACTAACTTGAACAAGTTTGACTATATCACTAACTCTTCTTTATTCCGATCACCATATGTTATATGACACCTATTCCCAAACTGCCTTTTTGTCGATCTTTCAAATGGGGTTTCTTTGATTCAGACTTTAATGTAAGTATAATGCAAAATTCAAAACTTTTATGTTGCTAAATGAAGTTTAGGGACCACAATGTTAGTAACGCTGTAATTCAAGGACGGACTAATGTTTTTCACCGAATCAACTGCATTTCAGGCAAGACATTTGCACAAATTGAATCTACATTTCAGAGTACTATTCAGCATCTAATCACAATCAAGCACAACTGGATCAAGATATGCCAAAATTCCCATTTCTAACACATTAAGCCAACACTTTGAACATAAAAGGTACGAATTCGGGATGTACCTTCAATACAAGGTTGAAGAAGATCTCCAGTTTCAGCACTTTCATCAAGTCTAATAATTGTATTAATTGCATCATTTGATCTATCCCAAAGTGTTTTAAGGTCCATATATTCAGCCTAAACAACAATTAAACACAAATCAATGCATAAAGTTTGAATCTTTTTCACCTATCTCAAGACCCCATTAAAGCATAGATGCATAAAACCACCACCAAATTTCAATTAACACAAAGCAAAACATGAAAAGATTGAAAATTTCACCTCAGAATTAGCTTTAGAGTACATAATTTCTTCAGCTTTCAAGACAACAATGGGAAGTTTTTCTTGCCATTCTTTATTCTTCTTAGTTGAAGAGCTATGAACCTCATTCACAACTCTAAATCAAGATACAAAATTTACAACAACAAAATGGTAAATTAATAAACTTTTTTTACCCAATTTAGAGTAAATTTAAAAGATTTTAGAAGAGAAAAAGAACCTGAAAATTTCTTGGATTAAAGAACCTCTAATGGGTTGATGTCTATCACTATGCCAAGCTCTTCTAACACATTCATAAGGTCTAGGTCCTGGCCTAGGCATCTTCTTCTTCTTCTTCTTCTTCAAAAAGACTTCAACTTTAATGGAGATTGAGTAAATTCTAGTAATGGGTTTTGTACAAAGTTTGATTTGAGAGTAGTAGTGAAGGGGAGAAAATGAGGGAGTGAAGAAGAAAATGGGGGGAGAGGGGTAGAAGGGTAATTTTAGTAGGTGTGCTTTCTTTTTCTTTTGAAAAATAAAATAAATAAAAAAAGTGAATTATTTTAGTAATTAAATTGATGAGTTTGGTGTGTCCCCCACTCATCCACATGCCTGCTTCCCCTAGCCCCAAGAGTCCTTCTCTTTCTCTTTCTCTTTCTTTCTATTTTTTCTTTTTCTTTTTTCTTGAAAATGGGTTTTGGTCCCTTTTTGCCTTCTTGTTTCTTATCATTTTGCTTCTCTTTTCTTTTTAATTAGAGGTCTCAAATCACTTGTTGGATCTTTAATCATTTTATATGCTTTGAATATTCCATCATCAAAATAATATCAAAATCACATTTCTCTTGGTTGAATATGACTATTGTGTTAAAGGAGTTAGAGTGGATTGTTTCATAAATATTGTTCTCATATTAAAAAAATTGAGTAGGAATCTAAAATGTGCTACTAATATTATGATCTTTCAATTCTATTTTTTAGAGACAGTTTACAAAAATAGCCTTAAATGTTTAATGTTTAAAATGACATAATTTACCTGTACTTGCAATCATGGGTAATTTTACCTCTAATTTTTATAAATTAAGAATTTTACCTGTGTTTACAGACATAATTCTAACACATATTTTGTTTTGTATTTTGCACCAGTGGTATATTAATAAATTTTTATTTTATATATTTTTAAAATGTTTGGGAGATAAAATAATATAAAAAAAGATGTTGATAAGAAGATTAAAAAAAAAATAAAAGAATGTTATTTAAATAGAAAAATAGATTTCACTCATAAAAAATATATATAAAAAATGATAAAATTTGGGTACATTGTACTGCGTAGGGTGAATAGATCATGGACAAAATTGTCCAAATATGTTTTTATACTCGCATTGATTTTAGACTAGTTTAATCCAAACTAATTTAGCCTTTATCTCAAAAACAAAGTAGTAATCATCTCTAATCCACGAAGAAATTCATTGTAAATCAAGACTAGTATTGGTTTCGTCTAACAAGTAATGTTACTCCATGCATCATCATTTGATTGAACGAGAGCACACTTATCGACACACAGTAGAAATTGGTTTGAGAAGGAACCCGACCCGCTTATAACACCTAGCTCATGATGAATTTGGTAAAAGGCGAGAAACACACTTTTTTGAGGCACGAACCAGAGACAAATAAGAGCATTAAAAAGAGTGAGTTGAGGTTGGGGTTTGCTTTTGATGGCACCACCGACAAGGACAAAATATCACATCTCTTCCAAACTTTTTCCCCTCCATAACAATTTCTTATTTATTCAAAAACAATGTGCTACATTTCTTTCATTCTTGGTCTCAAATTTCTCTCTTTTATCTTTATAATAAAGTTTAAATTAAATATAATTTTGAAAATACACAAATAGTACACTGTTTTATCTTTTGGTATACACAACAAATAGTCCAATATGCTTTTAAATTATTGTAAATAATTGTAGGTAATGAAATACATTTATTGGGTAAAGTCAATGACCCATCAACCATCACTTGCATTTTTTTCGTATAGCTCATCTACTTTAAATACGATATGATCATGGTTGCTTATCATTCGGCCAGTGGTTGCCCTTTCGTTACGAAAATACAAACTAAATTTCCTAATATCGATCTCGAAGCTTTAAACACTGAGAAACAGGTCAATGATGTTGATGATGCATTGGAATCTCGACCTTCATGGAATGAAGAACTGATTGAGCATCTATTTCCATAATCACCTTCATATACCATTCTTTCCTTTAAGCCATCACAAGTATGTTGTAACTCCGGCAAACATTTAAGATATTATTTGATGTTGGTACCTTTAGTCTTAAGTCGCTCTATTTTTAGCTTGTTTTTTTTTTTTCTTTTCATTTGTTTCCAGACTAAATTGACTCATTTCAATAAATAAAAACTTTAAATTTAACATAAATTTTGACAGTGCTTTGCCATTTATTAACATTCTATATAAGAGTGTAAAATTTTATTTTATGCATTGATATAAATTTATACTTTTCAAAAAATGTTAATAAGTAGAGAGACTTTATGTAACTGTACCAACATTTATTATGTTGGAGGTATTTATAGGTGAGTGTTAGTGAACCAACAAAACAAACTTGTGGACCTCACTACCTCTCTTGTTGTTTGAGGATCTGTTGAACAAGGGAGTCGGATAATAAGTGTGCCACAAGGTGGCTCGACGTTGCTTGTGCTAGAATACCAAAGATACGATCATGATGCTCGACTAGGTCGGACACCTTGTTTGACAAGGTTGAGATGGCAATTAAGAATAGGCCTTATGGGCTTAGGTCGGGCGTGAATCTCACAATTCTCGTCAAATTTTATCATATCATAAATTATATAAATTGTTTTGGAGAAAAAGAAGTTTTTGGAGCAAATGTCACATAGAGAACTTTTGGAGGGCATATTGAATTTGAAGAAAGCACTATAGAAAAGCTTATAACTCTGATTCTGAATAATTATTAAAGCCACCACTATAATGCTCCCCAAGAAACCATCTTTTTTTTTTCTTTTTTCGAAGTCAGAATTCTCATGTCCACATTTTTTTCTCTGTTGCTTTTGTCCATTATTACATCTCTATCATCAATAAGGTAAATTTTTTGCAATTACTGTTTTATTTTCCATCCATCAATGGAATTTCTGCAACTGTGCTTCAATAGCATCATTGACAACACTTGAAATTTCAGCCTTTCACATGTTTCTCCTCTTTACTTTTTACTTTTTATTTCAAAATAGGATAATGTAAGTTGGATTTTTGTTTAGGATAATATTCAGAATCCCTGAATGTCATTAATCCATTAACAATGGGCAATAAACGAAAGCTTGGGTTTTGAATCCGATCCTTTGGTCCACTAAAGTCGGCCCATGGGTCCATCCCCGTTGAAAGTAGGAGCGCCCACAAAGATTAAAAGCGAGTGACCTCTCCAAAGAGACATCGTGCACCTCAAGGAGCTAGAGACGCACATTCCTAATTTGGCTATATGATGCGCCCAATTACAGTTTTGCATATCTTTCCATACATAGAGACTCAATTAAAGCTCTATCTTGCTAAAAAACAAAGATGTCAACATCGTACGGAAAGATATGCAAGACTGTTATTCCCTTATCCCTTAAGTTAAGGACACAAAGCAGGAAAATGGTCTCATTTAGGGCAAAAATCCAAACTTTCTTGTACTAATTTTTTTGTAACAATCCAAATTTTCTATACATCTTAAATATTTTATTTGCATGTCTCATTTTCCTTTCTAATTTATGTCAATGAAAAAATTAATGACTTTACCATTGGAGGTACCATGACCGCCACAATGTCGGATTCCCACATATGCTCTGAATACTTTCCAGCCAGTTTTATGATCACCAGAATAATTTGTGTAAGGAACAGAAATAGTCTCAAATTTTTTAGAGGGGTTATAATGGATTAATCACATGGAAGTTGACAAATATTAACTTAATTTAGGGCTAGGTGCTGGTTAAATTTTTTATTTTTCTGTATTTTTTTGTTTTTTCCCGAAAGCAAACAACATTAATGGGCCACTGGTTAAATGTTTGGATATAATTATATATGGGCCTTAATGGGTTTTGTTGATTATTTGGGCCTGTAAGTCCAATCAAATGGAGGCTACTATACTCTATGGGCCTAATCTTCAAATTCACAACTCAATTTTAATTTTAGTTTTGCGTTTAATTTGGATGTATCTTTTGGCAGGGATTACATAAAGAATTTGATGTTTTTTTTTTAATGAAAAGGTAAATATATTTGATGTTCAGATTCTCCACCTCCAAATTTCAACTTAATGATTTGTTGTTGCTTGACAATTTTGTTTTCATTAAATAAATACTCACAATTTATACTAATTTATGTATTGGATACTTTTATTTACTAAACTAGCATGCAAACTCGTCTTAAACTTTTTAGAGGCCATGTGCTAAATTTCTACCCAGTCCTCATTATTTAATGTAATTTTTCAAAATAGAGCATTAATTCATTAAAGTTTCAATTAGGAGCTCCAAAATTCCGATGACTTAAACTCTGCTAACCCAAGTGTTTATTTACAAACATTTTCAATTCAGCACAACACATTTTACTTTTTAGAAACCTTATAATATCAAAACCCTTTAAATAAAGATATCTTTTAAAAAATTCATCCCTTGCCCATAAGCCCATTAGGTTGCTCCCTTCCTTAACCAGCCCACTAAATTCCCTTTATGTCATCTTTTTTCCAACTAAAAATATTCCATTTCTTTTTCCATATTTATTCCATTAAAGTAATATTTGTAGAAAATTTCATCCATTAAATATAAGTTCTTTCTTCTCTTCATTTTCGCTCAACTTTTTTTCAAGTTAACCCGAGAATTAGCAATTAGATTATCAGATAATGTTGGTTAAATATTTGAATTGCTAATCTATTACATGTTATTGATTTTGTAAATTAGAATAGTTAAATGTAGGTTTTTCTTAGTTTTAAAATCGCACTTTACACATTGAGGTTGATTTAAGCAGACTCAAATTAGTTCAATTAGTTAGTTTCTATTTTTTTTATTTAAATTCAATTTAGTTTAGTGATAAAAGAATAGAGTCTTAGTGTTAGGTTATAAATACATAATCGAATTGGTTTGATTTTGTTAGTTTAGTTGAATTGCTAACTACTTATCTAGTTAGATTTGATTTTGTTTGACAAACACCCTCATGAAATGAAAGAAAAATAAAATAAAATCATTGAGTGAGCATTCAATTTTATTACATAGCGAGATTTTCCATAAACTCAAGCCCGGCTCCAATTTAGAAACCCTAGACAGATCATATATATACTTTTGAAATAAGGTATCAAAATACGTCTAACATATAAAGTGCTACCAAATTAGCCTCAACTTATATAAAATGACACTACTTTAGACTCAACATTTACAAAAGGGCATCACTTTAGGCATTAGTAACAAAATTAGACACGTCACAAATACACAAATGATGAAGATGAATTGTTTGTTTTCACACAGTAAGTATAAACTGGAAGTAATATAACTAACAATGTAAATTAGAGCGTCAAATTCTGTTACTGAGTCCTAAATTGATAACATTTTCTAAATGTTGAGCATAATTTGGCACTATTTTATACCTTTAATTTTGATACTTTTGTGCAAACGTTAAGCCTATTTTGGTGCCTTATTCCTATTTTTTCTCTTATAATTCTAACAAGGCTCAACCCCTCTTGGAACCCTTAAAGTTGACACTTATTTTCACTTACACTCATGAAATTTATGGTTTTTCATATAACCTTTTCAACTCTATAATTCTAAAGCCGAGCCGAAGTTTTTGTTCAATCGAATCGAATTGAGTGAAGCCGAGCCGAATTTTTGTCGAGCCGAACACCGAGCCGCTTATGAGCAGCTCAGCTCATTTACAACCCTACTTATCTCATCTTTCTTCCATAGCTCTCAACTTGTTCAATTTAAATAAGAATCCAAAAATATTTCTTGATGCCCTATAATTCTAAAGGCCCTAGACATCCATCTGGGTAAGACTCACCCGTCAGCCTAGCCTAAACTTTTAGCTCCATCAATGGAAGTTGTACTTGCTTGAATAAATTTTAGATATGTGATATGAAACTGTAAACATGACAAATTTAAGTATGCAATAAAGTTTTAGAAACTATATCTAAGTAGTTAGCAAAATCTGTATAAACAATGGTAACAAGTAACAACTCGTCATAAGAAGCTGTAAAATGAAGACTTTCTTTTGTTCTTTCCAATATGTATTACATCATCATAAAATAATAAGGAGGATTTATCCTTTCTTTTTTAACTAAAAATAAAATAAAAGCATATATATAATAATAAATCCAAAAATCTAAAGTATCTCACTTCCCCAAAAAACACACCCTTTAAAGAATTAAATAACCCAAAATTCCTCACCTTTCAAAATCACTCATTCAATCCATAGATTCTCTCTCTAAATTTAATTTAATAATTTAATCCAACAAAAATAAAAACACTCAAAAAATAAAATAAAAAAACAAAACAAAAATGATGTCTCCTTCTCCACTTTCTCTCTTCTGTGCTTTACTCCTCTGCTTACCTTTCGCCGTATTCTTCACCCTCACCACTCCGACCATCCCTTCCTCCGCCGCTGTCTCCTCCTCCACCTCCCCCACGCGCCGCTCCCTTGAAAACCCTCTTGATATCCTCTCTCAAAAATCACATGATTCACACACCACTATCACTCTCAGAACTATTAACTCACTCCTTCCTCCACCATCTCCGCCGCCGCAAGAACACACCGCCGCCGTCGACAACGATGATCAGCTTCTCCAATTAGCATCTAAAGTAAATGTACGGCCTCGAAACCCTAAGAAGATAGCCTTCATGTTCCTCACAACTTCGCCGCTCCATTTCGCTCCGGTTTGGGAGCTTTACTTCAACAAAACCTCGAGTCGTCTCTTCAACATCTACATCCACGCCGATCCCAATCACACCTACGCGCCGCCCTTCTCCGGCGTGTTTGCTCACCGTGTGATTCCTTCTAAACCTGCTCAAAGGTTTACTCCCACGCTCGCAGCGGCGGCGCGTCGGTTGCTTGCTCACGCGTTGCTCGATGACCGAGCGAACGCTATGTTCGCTCTTCTTTCGCCGTCGTGTATACCGCTGCATTCGTTTAATTATACTTATAGAGCGTTAACGCGGTCGCGGCGGAGCTTTATTGAGATATTGAAGGATGAGGAGTGGGCGTACGATAGATGGGCGGCGCGTGGAGAAGACTCGATGCTGCCGGAAGTGAAGCTGGAGGATTTTAGGATTGGGTCGCAGTTTTGGGTGCTGACACGTAAGCATGCAAGGCTTGTCGTTAGTGACCGCAGGATATGGGCGAAGTTTAATCAGACGTGTGTTAAAGAGGACGCGTGTTATCCAGAAGAGAATTACTTTTCTACCCTTGTACATATGTTGGATCCACGTGGCACTGTGTCTGCCACGTTGACACACGTGGATTGGCGGGACAGCTTTGACGGTCACCCGCGGATGTATAATGTGACCGAGGTGGGGCCCGAGTTGATCATGACGCTTAGAAATGAGACACCTAGGTATGGATATGATGGGATCAACGGCTCTGATTTGCCTGTGACGCGACGGAGGGATGAGTTTTTGTTTGCGAGGAAATTCTCCCCGGAGTCGATTGAGCCGTTGATGAGAATAGCTAAAGAAGCTATTTTAAAGGATTAGGATAAAGGGAGAGTGGTGTTCTTGTAAAATAGAGTGAATTTGAAGGGTAAACAAGTCAAAAGTGATTTGTTTTTTTCCTATGTTTTTTGTGTATTGAGAAATGGATTTGTGTTGTAAAATGTAAATTATTGAAAAAAACTAACAGAAATTGTAATATAGAATGGATGTTTTGGTGTTTTTGTTTATCTAATTCTTTCAATTGACTCTCATAACAAATCAATTGTTTATGATCTAATCTTGTCAAACTGATTTTTTACAAATTGTGTTATTGTGACAGAAATTGATGGTTCTATTTGGTGCGGATGTAGATGCGTGAAGGATAATTTGATCGTTTTAGTTGCTCGGAGTTAGATTTTCAAAAAATAAGAGTACATTGACTTGGCATATACAATAGACAAATGATGAAGTACCTAATTCCTTAACAGCCGTATTGATATCAAAATCAAATCACCTTTAAATGTTTAGGATCTCTTAATTTTGTTTATTTTTAAATTCAACATTATCCCCATTAATTGAAGATTTTTTACAAGTCAAAAAGGGGTTAGAGATTTACGTTGGAAAAATGTTGCTTATCTTTAAAATTGTGTGTGGAAATGGAGTGGATAGGTGAAAATAACAAGTTGAAGTGATTACATTATATGGATGGTACATCAATTTTCAAAAGCAAGTTTAAAGTGGAATAAATGAGTTAATTCAATTGGATTTAGGTTGACTTGTAGTGCTTATGTATTTAGAAAATACCCATCCTCTTAAACTACAATATTTTATTTATTTAGATATGGCATATCATTTTCACACATATATTATGACATGTTGGAAAACATTTGAAAATACTTGATATGTTTGCAATCATTTTTAATTAGGACAAATTACACTCATGCACACTAAACTTTACCCACGATATCGACTATAGAGCTTCAAAACATAGGATAAAAGTAATTCAAGGTTAACGGCATAAAAAAAAAACTTAAAGATAAAAATTATGATTTTTTATTCTACAAGTGTGATTATTTTGTTTCCGAAGTTTTCTTTTTTAGGTACTTATTTTCTCTCTACTGATCAACAACACAGAATTGGTCTCAAAACTAAAACTTAAAGAATTAATATAGCGAGCTGAATATCACAATTTTTAAAAAGGACCATGTATATAGTTTGTGTCATTTACAAACAAAGTCTTGCGGTTTAAGGCTATGTTTGGATGGAGCGTACGATGGGTTACTAAAAGAAGGTTATGAAAATGTTTTTATGGTTTTGTATTCAACAATTCGAGTGTTGAAATTTAGTACAAAAACCTCCGATAAAACCTCATCAACTCATACCCTCTCAAAAACTTTTTTTCTCAAACATGGAATAGTCTTTAAACCTTACTTTATTAACCTTCTTTAACCCTCCTCCCAAACAAAGCCTAAAGTTGTACAAATGAGAGTTTGTGGTTGGCAAAATTTGCAAAAAAGGTCCCAAAATGTTAACATGATAAAAATAATGACACTACAATCAAAGTCAAAGAGTCATAAGAGACCTTTTTTTATCTATTATTTGTCAACATACAAATTGGTTAATGAAGAGCTCTTAAATCAATTTTACATGTATTCAAAATTCACAATTAGTTGTTCAAAAGCTGTTTTTTTATCCGTGACAAGCCTACATATGAATTTTTAAAATCTTTAATTTGTAACAAGAAGTCTATTAAGTACATAAAAAAAAACCAATAACTCACTTCATTAAATGAAAGGTAAAAAAATATTTTGAGAACTTATTCGCAAATGTTGCAAACTATAGAACCTCATTTGTACAACTTTAAACCACACGACTCTGTTCGTAAATGGCGCAAATTGCAATGTCATTTTTAATATTTTGCCCTCTCTTAAAATATTTCATTTTGAGGTTATCTACGTTCAATTTATAGTGTTGAAAGATATAATACTAAGTGAATTTTAAGTTATATTTTTCGGTCATAATGTGAAGTGGTTAAAGTTTGATGACTATGGGTGTCAGTGGCCCATTGTAACTACAGAGAAGTGATGTTCAAGAAATTATCATTTGACTTTGGGCAAGTTACCCATAAGTTTCTGAAGAAAGCCCGTTAAGAAGAAAGGGCCCAATAACATAAAAGGGTAGTTTGTGTGTCAATGCTGGATGGAAGACATTAGGAGGAGGCTATCTCAGTTTGATTCTTATATGTTTCGTGTTTCTCGAAAAAGTGATTCGATTTAAGGTATTTGAAATGATATGACAATGATATCAATGAGAGTTTCTTATGTACATTTTTAAAGAAACAAATTATTACTCCGTCAGACCGAGACTCGAACAATCCATTACTCATATTGATGTTAGATGAAATATTTTTATTTTTTTTTATGAATAGATGAAAATTATATTTTGAATGTGTACAAATAGCCGAATGAATTCTATTTCTATTTCATAACTTGAGTTTCTGAACATGTTGTAAGAACCTTTAAAAAGAAGGGGTTGTTTAATATTTGCATACTTAAAATAAAGGTGGATCAGGTAAGCTGTTTCAATCCCATACAATATTCTTAATCACAAAGAGCTAACAGTTTACATCTCAATTCAAAATTTGACAAACATGTTAGGTGATATGATATGTGATGTATTTCTCACTTTTTTCTAAAAAAAGTAGAGTAGGTCAATGACAAATGAATTTAGATAAAAGCCTATTTCACGACAATTGTTATTATTAGTTGTTTGCTACATATTAACCCGGATAAAGTCTTGTTCGATCTGATTGTTGCTCTTTACCATTTTGCTAGTAGCAATTTATTATTATTAGCCATATGTTAGTATAAGCTCGGCTAGAGACTTATTTGATTCAACCGTTTCCTTATACCACAAATATGTTCAACCGTTTGTTTTTCCTTTCTGTTGTTTTTGTTGTTGTTCTACACCAAACGATAGACATGAAGTGTATGATTAATAGTAAGAAACTGTCTATAGATTGTATTGAAAAAAAATTCAACCAATACCTACCAGCAACAACAAACTGGTTTAACTGGACAACAAAAACGAGATAAAAAAAGAACAGCCATTTGCTAAGAGACGATTCGCATGCTACAAAGACGATTCTGCCCCCAGAAAGAGGTGCCAGTCACTTTCTGCAGGCCATCATTTTGTATCGAAGACAAACATTTAAAAATGACCATCATAAAAGCTTTACCATTTGCAAATGTAATTTTCAACAAAGACAAAGGAGAACCAGAAAAAGAATAAGATCAAAAACATACGTATAAACTACGGACCTAAAGAGGATAGATTTATAGTAAAATTTATAGACTATCTATCAATAAAAGTTAAATTTTAACGAAATATGAACTCAAACTTCAAACTTTTTTGTTTAAATGGTGAGTACCCTACCACTTCAGTCTACTCTTATGGGCAGAAAGGTCTAAACTAAAATCTAAGAATAAAGAACAAACAGTGGGGTCTATAAATATAAAAGCTCATATGGGTTAGCTAAGGAATCAGTGGACACAGTTCCATGATAAGTTGTTTTCAAATTTCAATTGCAATTCCAAGCAAACCCCATGAAAGAAGAAAAGACAATCAAGTCCTTTTCACTGAGAGAGATCACAATCCCATGCTTTTAATCATACCATTACTATTTTGGTACCACCATCATCATCATCATCATTCATCATCATTAACAACTTCCACCAAAATGATGGACCCACAAGACCCTTCTGATTCATTCATCTGAGATGATGATGAAGATCTAGATCCACTGATCTTGATTGCAACAGCTTAAAATGGAACCATATGATCATCTAATGGGTAGTGGTGGTCCAAAAATAAAAGTTTGTTTAACCACCCAAGCCAACACTATGTTTTAGAATAATGAAATCATGACAGAGGAATAAAAAATCAAACTCAAAAGTCAAGGATTTTGATTAAATTAATGGGAATCCAATGCCATTCTTTTGCTAACTAAAGTGCAGTCACTTAAGAAAGAATGGGTTCCTTTGGAGTCCTAATAAGTTATCCTTGAAGCTTCTGGAGACAAACTTTTTTAAAGTAGAAAAAGAATCCAACATATGACCCTTAAACTTCATTTAGTAACATAAAAATCCTTAAACTTCACAATATTTACTACCGGGGACCAAATCAAAGAAAATTGGTTAAAAAGCACTACATAATCATGACTTGAACAAGTTTGAATACACCATTGACTCTTCTTGTTATCCATATCACTATGAATCACAGTAAAATAATTATTTGCAGGAAACCATTTTGATAATATTTTGACAAATTTTCTTTGATCTGCAATTTGATGTTGAATAACAGAAAGTTCAAAGATAATTATGCCACGAAATGATGTTCTGACCCAAAGTGTTAGCAGCGCTATAGTTTGGGGATCATAGATGAATTTTACACGAGTAATATGTATGTGACGAAATAATAATGACCTAAACAAGTTTGTCTACATCATAGACTTTTTTACTTTCTATGGATAACATTGAGATAGAAGTCCAATCATTATAGACAAAAGATCATTTTCGAGTAGCCGTCTGGTTTACTTTGCCTAATTATTCTATACTACCTTGTTATTGATGTTTGTTTATTCGGTTTATCTAAAGCCACCAACTAAAACACAAGTCTTCTAGTTTAATTCAATCCTAGGTAGTTGTTTCTGTCTTCTTATTTCCTGAGTATTATAATACAAGATGAACAGAATGCATAAAACTTTTGCAGATAGTTAAAGATATACCTCTTAGAACTTGATTCTTCGTACATGGTTTCACATTGAATGGCACGTTAAACTTGGTGCATTTAACACATAAAACACTAACTATTTGTGTTATCATGCATACAGAAGTTTCTAATATCAGAAAGCAATTAATATCAAAGAACTACTCTTACAGAGTCTGAAACTAATTATTATCATGCCAGATGATCGTTTCACCGATGATGTATGAACCCTCAATACTATGTTTAACAACATCTGAGAATCAATAAGAAGTTCCTACACAGTTAATCTCAACGAATCATAATTAAATATATGTCAAGACTAGACAAAGAATATCATCAAACGACGAGATGTCAAAGAAAATGCTAATATTACAAAGCACAAAGAGATGCCATGATAAGAATTATTATCTCCCCAAACATCAAAATTCCCCACAATCCGCTCTGGTCTCTCGATATTTGTCTCTCCCTCTCCATCCCTCTCATTCCCAATTTGTGCACAAATTGCAGGATTCAAAACACATCCTCTAACAAGGTTTTACACAAATACTAAAGATACAAGCATGACATGCACAAAGAGATGTTTATCTATAGATAAAACCGAACAATATTGACTAATAAGGAGTGTAGTAATACCCGGCTGGTGGAGGGGTAGGCATTCCATAAGGCATGTTTGGGGGCGTAGGCATTCCATTGTAGTATCCGGGGCCATTGAGCTTGGTCAAACTAGTTTGGCCTCTCATTCCATCATGCGCATACTGCTGCCACACTACCTGCTCCTGTACAAGCAAGTGTTGTTTCTTTTCCATATCCGCCATTTGGACGTATGAAGGAGGTGGAACGGTCAATGAGGCAGCGAAAGGGTCCTGATTTACGGGCTGAACTGTTCCATCCGGAGCAGGGAGAGCGAGGACAGGTGTTGCGCTCTTCCCTGAAGCGGGCAACGCAACACTGCTAGCACTGCCTCCACTCATTTGGGCAGTGCTAACATGTTGCCTCACCATTCCTTGATCATACATCCCATTTAACAACAACGGATCCATCCCGCCTCCCATTGCTGCTTTTTGCTTGGATAAATTGCTTGCTGATTCAACTAATGCTAATTCCCAATCTGCCTTATCCGGTTCAGCAGCCGGATTCTGCCAAGCTGAAGTCACCTCTCCATCACCGGAAAACGCCTCCCATGATCCGTTTCCATTGCTAGAAGCCGGCCCAGCAAACAATGCCAATGCAAACTTATTCCCCTGATCATCTGCAGATGCAGCATCCTCCCTCAAATTCACCAAATCCTCGGTATACTGTGGTTGCTGAGGCTTAGGCTCGGGCGGTGGAGGGGGCGGAGGAGTGTAATTCTCCGGAGGAGGCAATGCTTTAATCTCATTCATGTCCGGTACAACCTCCTCTTCTTCTTTCACCTCAGGAGGAGGCGCCGGCAACTCTTTCCTCTCCGGACTCTTGGGCTGTTTAGCCCTATCTCTAACAAACTCCTCCAAAGTTTCTAACAACTTGCTTGTAATCTTCTGCACATCTGGATACTCGGAAGATCTAGCCACACCGGTATCCTTACACCAATTATAAAACACAATCAACTCATCAATCTGTTTCGCGGAACTCCCATAAGCCTCAAACGCCTTGACACAATCCGCATACTCCATATCAAAGAATTTATCAAGCAATATAGCTAAAACCTCGCATATATCAGCATACAACTGAAAACTCTCCCTCACAACCGGATACAACGCAATCAAAATCATCCTATTATTCTTAGCCAATCCAGTCGGCCTACACGATAAAAACCTATCCAACAACCTCTGCAAATGAGTCATCTTTCCAAAAATCCTCTCCACCTTCATATCCCTCAACGGAGTCACCACCGCCAACGCCTTCTTCTCATCCCCTTTCCCGATCGCATCATTCACATCCCCGAAAGACCTTGTTCTCCTCTGCATCCCTCCGTTCCCTTCACCTCTGTAATCTCCATAATCAGAGTACTCATAAGCCCTCGGAGGCGGAGATCTGAAATCACCTCTACCTCCGAAATCACCCCGACCTCCAAACCGCTCAATTTCACTCCCAGAAGCAGCCCCGGAACTGCCTCCTTTCCTATCAAACATCAACAATTCAAGTCTCTGATCCAAATACATAGCATAAGTCCTAACGAAAGCGGATTGATCCCAAGAACTCGAATGCGCCTCATCTCGAAAATCCGCCATATTCAAAAGGCGGGTGCCTTTCCGGGTAGCATACAAGATCTCCTCCTGTAAAAGCGGATCTCCCTCATTTAACAGCCTATGAATCAACATCAACGCCTTTAACGCCACGATCCAGTCCCGGGTCTTCCCGATCCTCTTCGAGACCGCGGCCACGCACGCGTGGACGTAGCCCCGAGAATATGACGTCAAGTTCAAGATCTCGCGGATGTACTTCTCGCTCGGGGGATCGTCGTCGTGGCTGGTGGCTTTAACCATAGCCACTTCCAGCTCCGGCGCAAGATTACTGGCGACTTTGGCTATTCCGATGCTTGTTTGATCTTTGACGGTGCCGATCGCTTTCCGGATCGTGCTCGGCGCCATCGTGACCGTCGGATTTGATTTGGATCAGAATCTGAATCTGAGTTTTGAATTTTAAAGGAGGATTTGATTTTTCAGTTCTAATTAAAGTAAAGTTAGGTAGTCAATAATTAGGATTAGTGAAGTTGAGATTTAAACAAATCGCTTACCGTTGTAACAGAAATGTTATGAAACGGCGCCGGATCTGGTAACTTCTCCGACAAAAATGAAGCGAACAGCGAGGTCGATGAAGATGAAGTCTCTCTAGATTTTCTGTAAGAGAAAATAGGAAACAAAAAAGAAGATTTAAATGCTGAGTTGGAATCCGGAAGACACGTGGAGTAATCGAGGGCGTTGAGTTTATCAGAGATCTGGAGTTTGTTCATGGACAGCTAGATTACCGGGAGGTTCGGGGGCTTGTCTGAAAGACAAAAAAAGGATTTTATACCTGTAAATTTAAGGTTAATTACACTTTTTAAAACTTTAATTTTTAATGCAAATATAATCTAACTTTGGGTAGTAGTTTTTTTTTTGCTATAACTGGATAACTAAATTCAGTCAAAAATAAATAAATTCGATAACTAAACTTATCGAAATTTGTGTTATAAATTTTGGTTTCAGAGTATTTTTAAAATTTTAAATTTTTACGATGTACACTTTATGTGTTTTCGCTACCACATGAAAAATTATGTGATTTGATTATCACGTTCAAATTTCTGTAGATTTCATTGCTAGATTATAGTTAAAATGACTACAGATGAAATGTAATTTAAATTTGAATGACTTTTACGTTTATTTTGTTCGACTATATAGTTTTTCGTATTAAGAATTGAAATTTTGTATATTACTTCCGATTATTAGAGCACTACGACCGTAATTAACCATAAATATAGTACTCAGTAGCGGTGATTTTGATTTGTTGCGGGTGGGAATATTTTAATTAGCGTGCTCCGCGTTTTGACTACGTTGAATGTGAAAACGTGGAGGTTGATCTATACGCTTGGTCCCACAAGAGGATTATAGTAAGATTTTTTACGGTGATGATTGGGAATTTGTGGAAATTAATCATTCTGGAATTAAATTAGCTGCTGCACTGTCTTACTATAAATGGACTTTATTCTAACTGTGGTGTACTAAATTATTGTTTTATTCTAGTCAAAAACCATATTTAGGTCCGTGATCAATTCAATATTTCTTGATTAAGCTTTTGATAATTTTAATAGATAGATTAGGGCCTTGATTAATGATTTTTGATGTGTACGTTATATAAGTCCGTTAAATGTCACGTCACCTGCCACATATACCGCCACATCACATATATTTTTCCTAACAACATGTCACATCATCCCTCAACTAATTGATCAATCCTCTCTGAAAAAACCCTAATTTATTTTATTGACGGCACGTAGAGCCGTCTTCCTTTTGAAAAAACAAATTCAGATGAAATTAGCTTATTGTCTCCTTCAATTACAAGTCAATTGGCTCAAGTATGTAATTTCAATTCCTATACTTTTTTCTTTCTCTATCAAAAATTGTTTATTTTTGTTTATTGTGATTAATGGATGGTTTAAAGTCTGTTTATTTTTGTTTCTTAGTATAATTGTATTTTTCAAGTTTTGTTCATATATTCAGACTTGGATATATGGAGATTGAAATACCAATTCTTCTCTTTTATAGATTTTATTTAAAAAAAAAAATAGTGCAGTTTACTAATTTTATATATCCTTTTTTATATGCTAGGATGGAGGATCATTATATTTGTTTAAGAGTAATTCATTACGGGAAGTTCATGATGGGTACGAGAACTGCTTATGTTGCTGGAAAAACACTTGAAAAGCAGATTTCAATTGGACCATGATGAGATACAATTTTTCTTTTTTAGTATTTAGGGCTTTTTGGGCATTAAGGTTAAATTAGTTGAGGGATTAATGTGATATAAAATTATGTGAGGGATGACGTGACATTTTGTTAGAAAAAATATATGTGATGTGGCGGTGTATGTGGCGGGTGATGTGGCATTTAACAGAGTTATATAACTGAGACATCCAAAAAGGGTTTAAAGAAATCAAAAATCATTGATCAAGGTCTAATCTATCTATTTAAATGATCAAGGCTTAATCAAGAAAAATTGAATTGATCAGGGGCCTAAATATGTTGTTTTCCTTTATTCTACGAATAATGTGTGGTACATATGGTTAAAATACATGTCAATCTAATCATATTAAGACATTTTAATTGTAAAAATGAGAATGTAGTTTAGATTAAAATAGTTACCGGAAATATTGTTTTATCTGAGAGTTTTATAGGGTTCAAATCTAAATTTGTTTAGAATTTCAGTTTAAGTGCTTATGTAAATGGTTACAAGTCTATTACATCAGTGAAAAGTGGATATGAAGGCGGAAATAGCGTTGTTGATGCGAATGAAGAGTCATAGTTTGTTGATCTTCTAAATGCAGTGTTTAGCAATATTGATGTTGAAAATATATTGAGAATTTTGTTATTGTTGAAAACGATTCAATTTTGTGGCAATTGGACCGTGGTGGCTTTTACATAGTTAAATCGAGTTCTATATTGCCTCATAATAAACGAAATATTGTTGCATGGGTGATTAAAACATAAGCATGAATATGGAAGCTTAAAGCATCCCTAATGGTTGGATACTTTCACCATTAACACGTCATCATTTATCATTATTACAAAACACTTTCACGATTAAGCACTTTAATGGTTGGATACTCTCACCATTTTCTTTATTAAAAAAAATCATTTTAATTAAGTTATTGTATTTTTTATATTCAATTATAGTAAATGGGTTCCATTATATTAAGTAAAAATAATAATTTTTTTGAAGTTACTCTCCATTTTTTATTTTTGTATGTCCCAATTAAAAATAGACATGCGGCAAAAATGAGCACTACTATATTTGAACATTCTCCAAGTTCATGGAGGGACTATTCAACAATTTTATACTTTATTAAATTGCCGAATAGTCCATCTTTTTAACCACTAGAGATGCTCTAGCATTCTTCCAAAAGTACAAATGTTTACGTGAAAGGTTTGCTCGAACTTTATTCCAACTCTTGAGAACTTATATCTCAAATATATAACTGCATGAACTACTTACTTATTAGTAATTAATTACTTACTTATTAGTAATTAATTCGAGAAGCTTGCTTTTGTTGATTGTCCTTTTGTTACTCAATGTTGGCCGTGCCTAAGCCTTGATTAAGTAATGGCAGGTGAGTCGTTAAAACTTGAAGAGGGTGCAATATACAATATTTTCAATTTGGAATCAACTAATGTTAATCTGGTATTAGAATTCAATAATTCCTGAAAGAAGGTAATCTGTTGATTGCTTTCATTGAAATGAATTCTATAAATATAAAGCACTAACATCAATTGAAGAACCTAATCTGCTAACATATATTGCCTACCATATTTACAAACTTTGACCGAATAAATTACATTAATTAGGACTTAATGCTAATTGTATTCTTACACTCCCCCGCAGTCGAAGCGGGAGAAGGACGAACGCAGAGACTGTTACGAAAATCTTCAAATAGAACTAGAGGTAAGCTTTTGGTAAAGACGTCAGCAATCTGATAACGAGACGGAACATGAAGAACTCGGACAAGACCGCGAGCCACTTTTTCGCGAACGAAGTGTATATCCATCTCAATATGTTTGGTCCGCTGATGTTGAACTGGGTTACCTGACAAGTAGATCGCACTAACATTGTCGCAATAAACCAAAGTTGCTTTCTGAATCGGACAATGAAGTTCAAGCAACAAGTTTCGAAGCCAACATGATTCGGCCACGACATTGGCCACGCCTCGGTACTCGGCTTCTGCACTAGATCGGGAAAGTGTTGGTTGGCGTTTAGCGGACCAAGAAATCAAGTTATCCCCGAGGTAGACACAGTAACCGGAAGTAGAGCGGCGAGTGTCAGGACATCCGCCCCAATTAGCATCAGTGTAGGACAAGAGGCTAGTGGTGGATACTCTTTCCGTTTTACATATTAAGAAACTCATCCATTAGTATTACAAAAGGGTTAGATATTACTATAGTACCCTCAAGAAATTAATACTCAAAATGACTCTACAGCTTTCTAGCCAATCATCATAAGGGCAAAGTTGAAAAAAGTTCATGCTTTTTGAGAAGTGTAAAACGTCAAATATTTTAGAATTTCTTTTTCCAAAACGTCAAATATTATGAAACGGAAAGAGTAATATATAATACTAATGGGAAAAGAATGTAAATAAAATTAATTATACTAAGAGACAATACATGTAACATATACAATTCAGCTTATTATACTCCTTTACTAGATAAAAAAACATTTAAAATCATGTTTATAAAACATGAGTTTCTTTTTGAGTTACTCGTAATTAAAGGATTTAATTATGAACTTAGTGATTTTGTAAATAGATACTAATTATATATTATATAGCTTTAGGGATTTTGAACAAAAACGATCGCGTGGCCTAATGGATAAGGCGCTCGCCTCCGGAGCGGGAGATTGTGGGTTCGAGTCCCACCGTGATCGCCTTTTTTTTACAACGCAAAATATGATTCAACCAAATTATTAACAACAAAAGACAATTTTGACCCAAATGATTGTCTACGTACGGTACACAATAATAGCCACGAATATCAGCCCACATCAAAATTATTGTTAAATTAGCACCGACACAAATATATTTCATAAAGTTACCGGTAAATTATTTGTTGTGACTGCTTTAATTTTTGTTTTCACTTGAATTTATTTATCTAAAAAAAGTAAAAGAAAAATTTCAAAATAATACTCGTAGTTTATTTATTTTTCAAATAGAAGTTTGTAGTTTAACAGTTTTTAAATAAAGGTATGTGGTATGGTTTTTTTTGCAAATAGAGGTATGTGATATAAATATTTTTACAAAACAAAGTATTCAGAATCACATTATTGAATTTTGATAATATTTTTATCTTTTAAACAACTCATATTTATATATTGATAAACAATTGATCTTCAAATCGAATTATAGATTTCTAAAACGGACTTAAATCGTCAAATTAAAAAAGAACGTAAAACGTCCATAATATGATTATGATTTCGATTTGAGAGTGAAAATGTTATTGAATCATATGTTTGACCGATATATAAATTTAATTTTTCTTAAAAAATACGAAATATTGTACTTTGTTGTCATTAAAACGTAAAGTTGTAATTTAGAATATCTTAGTTTGCAAAAACTTCATACCACATATTTTTATTTGCAAAATTTTAAATCACAAACCTTTATTTACAAATTGAAGAAATCACAAAAATTATTTCTGAGCTTATAAAAAATAAAATTCCTTAAATTTAATTTATGTTTTCACTAGTTTGATTTTCACGAATTAGTTGAAGGTGGAACAAATGAAGGCAAGTGTTACCCACGGTTACTAAAAAGCATTTGAAAAGGCTAATATTAAATAAATAAATAAATAATGAATGGTTAAAATTAACAATGGGAAGGGTTATCTTTATCCTCTAGTTTAATTTATTTTTACTTAAATACTTGACAATAATATGGGTTTTTGGTCCGATCCCTCGAGGTTTTTGAAACCCTTGAGCCACAATGACCTCATGTCCGATAGTCACCGACACGTCGTTCGATGCATTCAACACTCTAATGACAGCTCGAGCAAACTGTCTAGACAACGTAATTCGCCCGACTGCGTCGAGTACCTAACAGGCTGACCTGTCAAATGACGTAGCTAATACTTACTATAAATATCCCTTTTATAATTGAAGGCAAAAGTATTTTTTTCCTCTCTCTCTCTCTCTATTCAAGCTCACCCTTAGGTTTAGGAACTCACTTTAATCCAACTTATAATCAAATTCTCAATCACAATTTTTGTATAACACTACAACCCTTGTTCGGATCTATCCATCAGACCATCTTCCATCAACACAAACAATATTATACTTTCCCCTTTTATACCTTGGTCGAAATCTACTACACAATCAATCAAAGATTGCTGATTAATAGTCTAATTTGAGCTACTAATAATGCTCATCTAATCGATCCTTTAGGTTTTGACCGCGCTATCAGTTTTAACATCATTAATTTTTCGAGCTTGCTTGCTAGCGATCGATACTACATACTCTCATATATACAATTATAAAAGATAAGGTTTTATTTGCAAATTGCGCAAATCACATAATTTATTTTTATACATTTATACTATTTATTTATTTACTTTTGCGAGCTATATAGTATAACACTAAAAACCATTTATATTAGTTAAGAGTAAATGAAAAATATCTATAGCTAGTTTCGAAGGCACGTGTCATAAGAAATATTGTTTTATAAGTGTTTTATATTTGTTTTGCTGAAAGAGGGAATAGTTTTGCCGCTAATTGAATGATGAATTATGCATGAACTCCTTAAGTCACTACGCGTGTATTGTACCGTCTGCAAAATATCCTTCTAATTGATACACCTTTCGCTGTGTCCGTATGTCATAATTTTATTACTTTATCTTTTCCCTCCTTGTTATAAAAAAAAAACCCACTAATAATCTTGAAAGAAGAACCTTCACTGAGATGGGCTACGGGCTGTGCTAGAGCAGCCTGAAACGGAAATACACTAACAATTAGAACATAAGGGAAGTCCAAAGCCCAATAATGAAAGAGAAGCCCAAAGCATAAAACTGAATATATACACACAAGTGACATGCCATTTCACTTCATTCTTCATTCAAAAATATATCTAAAAATTGTACGAGCGTCCGCTTAATTGTAAAAAAGCGCTTGATTGATCGTGTACTAGATTTCGACCAAAAAAAAAGGGGCAAGTAGATTTCGACCACGATATAAAAGGGGCAAGATATACGAGGGTGCGCTTAACGGTAAAAAAGCGCTTGATGCTCATCTAATTTTTAATGCGCTTAAGAGCCCGTTGGATAAACGATAAAATTTTAGATAGGTTAGTAGCTGCAAAAACATAAGCCTTTTGAAAAATCACAAATTAATACAAAAAAGGTTGTATCTATATATAAGCTAATTAGCTCGACAGACTGTATCTTTTTCCCCTACAAATAGGTTATTTCACTACATAATCCCCTCATAATTACAATATATAAACTTAATTAATTACTAAACCAAATTATATATAATAATTAATCTAATTGCCATTTCTTTCATCTTCCATTTCTATGCAACTCCAGACGCTGGACAGATTCAATGAATGTCCTGCAAAACCATAAAAGTTCACATATTAATTGTTGTAAACTCAAAGTCACATATTTATTGACAAAATACATAACATTGATAATATATTCGTATAATATGCAGATTTGATGACATGTCAATTGACCACATGGCCGTAATGCTTGATTTTTTTTAACACTAGTTGCTTTGACAACCAAAAGAATACCATATTTTACACATTTGTTGTGTACATGTTCGTTAGCAGTTGAGCCAAACACGTTATATAATTATTTACTGTGTATAATATCAACAGTTCCAATTTTTCAATATTTATAGTATGAATAATTAAGTTGTCAATTTAGTAGTAGATTTAGCTTCAACGTACTTAACATATCAATCTTAAGTCTAACTTGCAAGACAAAACAATTTATATGACATGAAATTTTTTGACGGAATAATCATTAATTAATTAACAAAAATACGAGTTTTTTCATTAAAAGAAGTGCAATTTCAAGTTTTATTCGATTACTACAAGTCTATATATAGTCCTATAGAAGTTTCAGGATTGCCAAAACATGAAATCATGAACGAAAAATACTCACATGGAAGCTAAATCCGCTCTATCTCGATAATCATAAGACTAAATTTATACATTGTTCCTCTAAACTAATTAAGATTTATAATAAGTGAAAATGAAAAGACAAAAAGATGATGAAAACATACTGCCATGGAACATCTCCAGCAAGTAGCCAATCTCCATCTTTATCCTGATATGTTAGAGTGTAAACTCTACCATTTTCTTCTTCTTCTTCAACATCATGTTGGCCTATGAAAGTATCAGAAAATTAGTTAAAATTAAGCTTAACAAATAACTAAATTAATTAACTAATTAAGCTCCAATATACTCACATTTGGGAAACATATCGATCAAGAACCGAGTAAGAGTTTGGTAAGAATTGAAAAGTCTGAGATTAATCTTTCTTGATATTGCAACACCTTCCATCTTCACTTTCACATACATTGAGTTTGATCCTCCTCCATGTCTTTCATCATTATCATTATTAAGATTATGATTATGATTAATATTTCCTAATTGATCATGATTTATAGCCCTAGCTCTAGCCCTATTGTTAAGAAAAATAGGACCACCATGTTGCTGATGTTGTTGGTGGTGGTGAAGAGCTTTCTTTCTCCATGATTTAATTGGTGGCCATCCAACCAATTCTTCTCCTTCCTCCATTACTCCATCATTCCTGGCACCCATTGAAAAAAAAGAAGCTATAAGTAATGTGAAGCCATGATAAATGCCGATGTTAAAGAAGCGACTCTTGTACAATGTTATATGGACCCATTTAATAAGTTTGATTTTCGTTACCACGGTTAAATTTTTGAAGTAATAGATGAATTTTGTCGTAAATTGGTTAGCACTTCTAATTAATGCTTAAAAAGTTTTAAGAGAGTTGATTCAAGAGTACAAAAAAAAAAGAAGACTCTTAATGTTTGTACTGTGTTTCATTTTCTTAGATTCGGTTCTTGTTATCACTAATAAAATTTCGAAGTAATATATGAATTATAACTCGCAAGTTACTCGTAACCGTTCTACTTAAATGACTCTCGTGTTGAAAATTTTATCCTTATACTTATAAAGTTTTGACATAATTTCTTTATGAAAACTTTGGACTTTTATGAGATCGACCCGATAATAAATAAATGACTCTCGTGTTGTGTTTTATTCACTTAATTAGTTCGATTCTATAATTACTCCTAGTGAAGTTTGAAATAATATATAACTGTAGCTCATACGTCACTCGAGTTTTTTTCGGGTTTCTTCTAACCCTATCTTAAATTAGGCTTCTAATGAGCTTTGGAATAGGCCCTACTTCAACGATTCAACATCATAGTAAAATATTAAGGCTTGGTAGTGCCTCCAGACGTAGTCATTCACATTAAGTGACGAACTGGATAAACAATTCTTGCGTGTTTTGTTTGTTTTTCGTTGATCCTAATAGCGTTAGATCCTAAGTGTCATTACTATTATCGATGTTTTCAAGTATATCTATAAATTTCGCCCAAATTTGTAGGTTTTCAAATTTTTATATATGAATATTAGCTATCCAGATTTCCACTATATATGGAAGTTTTAACACGCATTTAAAGGAGAATAATTACGTCACGTGTCAAAAGTTGAATAAGAAACCGATAGAAAATACTGAAAAATGAAGATGACGGATTTTCTTTCGACTTGTATATGACTTGTTGAATCAAAATCATATCTTTTACCTCTAAACTTTTTGTTCACAAGAAATAATTTGTGGAAAAAGATAGTAACTTTGAAAGAATTATATATTATACTTACATGCTAAGAGAGCAAGAGGGTGTCTTCTTCTTCCTATGTTCATCATCATCACTACAACTCCATGGAAGCAAAGATAAAGTCTGTGAAGTAGAATCACAATTCACCTCTAAAAAACTACGCTTTTTCTCCAAAACAAACCTCTCAAAACCTCTATCATAACTCGAACCCAAGACCTCTTTCGACCCGAACCCATTAACCGGATATCCGAGTCCGAGTGAAAGATCAAGCTGAACCTCCATTGATAGAGGAGTTTGTATAGTAAATGGAACAAGTCTTTGTAGCAAACGGAACATGTATTTATAGAGAGAGAGAAAGGATTAATTAAGTAAATAATGATAATTAAGATGTGGAGATTAATTGTCGAGAGGAAGAGAAGAAGGACGGGACAGGATGGAAGTTGGGTCGGGGAAAAGGCTGGCAATGATACGGACAGGTGTTTGAAACGTGCTCAGACCGCTTTGGCCGGAATATCTTCGTCCCCACTTTCAACTACCTCTTTTTAATGTTCTTCTTTAACCTTAAACCCCACTAATTAATCCAACATCTACTTGTGTACTAAAATAGTCGAATGCTAGTCGGATAGTTGAGGACTTTCGAGGACTAGTAACTGATTAGTTGAATTTTGAGCAGCTAGCGGGATTAGGTCGATTTATTTGGTTCAATCAGATTTCTCAAATTTAAACGTCAAGACAATTAAGACTAGTTTTTAATAAAAACTGAAAAATTCTGATAAAAGTTTTGAGATTTTAGACACTATTTTATAGATTCAGACGAATTTATTAGTGGAAAGCATATTTTCTAGTGAATTTTTAAAATTGGGGAGGCCGAAACTACTAGTTGTAGGGGCAATTTTAGTGAACGGCAGGATAGGAAACAACCATATGCAGAGACAATTCTATGAGCTAGGGGTTCCCCCTTCTCCCTAAATACGCCCATGCACACTAGTCGGGTAGTCAAAGACTTTTGAGGACTAGTTGCGGATAAGTGAAATTTTGAGCAACTACTAGCGGGATAGACGGTCCATTCTGTCTAGTTAGATTCTCAATTTTGAGCGGCTAGACAGTTGAAACCAGTCCTTGAAAGTTGGGATTGGATGGTCCACTAGGTTGAGTCCGATTTTCGATCTTGAGTGCACAAACGGTCGAGATGGTTTTCTTTTACAACATTATTTTTTACAAGTTGCACCTGAGGTGACACAACAATCTAAATTTGTGTTTGGAGATTTATCAATTTCGTTTCCTACTCAATATATCTGCAAGAAAGAGTCTACTTTCACCTAACTCTTTTCAATGTTTTTGTGTAACTTTAAACTCCACTGATTTATTCAACATTTATTTTTACCAATTAAAGCCGTTAGGCCATTGACTAGTCAGAAATTAGTAGAAGACAAGTTATATTTTAAGTAACTAAACTGAATTAGACAATTCATTTAATCCGACCTAATTCTTGAGTATAGGAGTCCGAAACTAATCCTCTAACGTTGAGATTAGACTGTCCATACAATCCACTCGAAATTTTTATTTTAAAAAGCGCCCAGACTGTCGAGGCAACCTTTGTTGCAACACTAAAATTTACGAATTACAACTCACCTGACACCGCAATTTGGATTTATTTTTGGAGATAATTCGGTTTCAATTTAATATATCCTCAAGAAAGAGTGACGAGTCTTATTGTGATAAACTTTGTAAATTTTACAAGTTTATTGATACTGATAGTTTAGTAGACAACTTGTGATTCTCTTACGAGCAACTAAATATAATGCAAATTCCATTTTATCCATACACATGAACTAAATTCTGAATGAGAAACAAATAAGGGTACATATGTAGTTTATTAATAAGATGTAGATCTAATACATACATGTCTGATCTAAGAGCTCGAATTTGGGCAAAAATGAATAATATCTATATTTTTTAAGATTTTCCTAAAGTTTACTTATTTGGCACTAATCTGATAATTAACACTAAGAAAACCACCAATTTACAACTTTGAATTGCCAACCTACCTAAAAGTATAAGTATCGCCAAGTCAAAAAAATGTAAATTATGGTTGTATTTGAGTAGACATAGAGGTCCATCCCAACTTTGAATTTTGTAGAGGTCCATACTATTTGAAGGAATATATATAGCTATCATCATTCTTCTTTAGAATTGTGGGGATGGTCATCACATTCAATACTCTATAGTGTTGAAAATTAATTATTCCTAAACTTAATTAATCAGCTACCTTTATCAATTTATGGTCAAATTGATCCTTATCTTAATTGAAGTGAAATGTAATTACATTTGAATTTTATTGTTCTATAGCTTCTTTTCTTTCTTCTACTAGTCAATGAAATGATTTTATTTTTGAATGCTTAAATTCTAGACTCCAAATATACTTTTAGACAATGATCGTCGCCTCTTATCAGTGATCATCCAAATCCATTTAATTAAAACCCTGATGAAACCATATACTATTCCACCGTGCTTACTAGCCCAAACACCTTATACGGGATCAACGTAAGTTATGATCCAAAACACAAGTACTTATAATTAGTTAGAACCCACCCAACTCAAGGTGGACCGACCGAGTCAGGGTTTTTTTTATGCAAGGAACACCATAAAGGCATTTGGGCACCTAATGGTAAACGCATGCACAACTTAACTCCCTCTTTACTCATTTTACTTTCATATTCGCATACTAAAATCTAACTTGATTGTTAAAGTGTATGATCGTTTATGAACTACAAAAATACTAGTAATTACATCGGATCAACGGATCACTTAATAAAACATTAATGCCATTACAGTATCACACAAACCATACAATATTTAATAAAATCATTACAATTTGTGCACGTTACAATTGATTTTGTATAAAAAATGCATAAGATGTCGGCAGAAACCCGTCAAGCATAAAATCATTTGATACATGAACTAGTAAATTATATATCTATACCTCTCAATTATAATATATCATGGTCCCTAATATCCATTAGTTTATTTGTTTAAAAAGATATTACGTTTTAAGTGAAACTCTAAAAAAGATACACATCTAATTAGTTTATCGAAAAGATGGAAAAATTATTAAGATATTTTAAACAAGTTCAAAGAGCTATTAGGGACAAAATTTAGAACCTGAAATATATATTAATTCAACAAACATTCTCTTGTAGCATGTTATAAAATTAATTCTTAATAATCATACTCATAACTAATTAGAACACTCTCCCCCAACTTCTTCATCTTCTTCTATCAATTATTATAACAATGAGATTCTTTATGTCGGAGTTTAGTTACACTTGCACACTTCTACAATAATATCAGAGAGAGAATGGAGTAGAATGCATTTAGACATCAAAATTTAAAATTCAAGAGTATAATAGAATTAATCTTGGCTCAAAAGAATTATTAAATACAGTTAGTTTCATTGAAATAGACCACTTTAAGCAAGTTTAAGAGTCACTTTAAATAAATTCAAGAGGTAATAGGAAGACTTTGTAAGTATAATGGTCCAATCTGAATTTTTTTCCATTGAGAGGATCTTGGTACAACAATCCATAATTTTAGTACATCTTAATGGGATTAAACATATTGTTGGTCACTGAAAATTTCCCATTGTCTCTAAATACTCTTTCAACTTCAATTTGTCTTAATAAATAGTCACTCAATTTTGAATTTTGTCTCAATTAATTAAGTCATACCGAGAATTTAAGAAGAAATTGAACAAAGGAAAAGTGATGTGGTTGCCACAACATCATAAGTCAACTTTGACTTTTGATTGTCACACGCCATGTGTCATATGTAAAAAATACAATATTTTTGACATGTGACGTCCAGGTGACTGCCCCGTGGCTTCCAAAGTCCACAGGCAAAGTTGACTTACCATGTCGTTTTTTTTGGTTGTTAAGTTGACCAGAGTGACTTAATTGAGACAAAAACTCAACATTGAGTGACTTCATTGAGATATATTGAAGTTGAGTGACCATTTTGAAATAACTGACAAATTAAATGACCAACACTTTATTTAATCTCATCTTAGCCCCATGAACTTATCCAAATTATTAACTACTACTTTAAACTTTCAAAAGTTACAAATAAGGCTATATTCTTCGTAAAATTACTGAATTGAAGTGCTGAGAGGAAATTACTAAAATTATTGAATATAATTGAACTAAAACTATTGATAAGGCTAAAGAACAAAGCCTTAACTTATTATATAAATATCTTCACTAACCCGTTAATTTTAACACTCGTAGAGCATGTGTAAATTTTAAAAATTAAGGAATAAAATTGAAGATTTGAGAGCAAAACAAATGTACTAAGCGCAGGTGAAGGCTTGGTTTCAATGTTATTTTGTCTCATTCACCATTAAATCAACTTGCATCCCACTCATCTAATGTTGAAAAAAGGTGCAGTTATTTTGTAAAAAACAAAATAATCATAAAAAAATACACTAAACACAATATATTTTATAATATATTATTAGTTACCCAAATGGTATTCCTGAAAATGGCAAGCGAGTTGGTGTGCGTGTGTGGTAGGGTTAACAATATTCCCAAATATGGAACACCTCAATTAAAGAGGGAAAAAGGTGCGTACCCCTCGTGATATTCACGTGATCAAAGCCCTTCATGGCCATGAAATTGTGGGTGGAGACATGTTTAAACCATCTATTTAAAATCCCTATTGATAACTCCAATCAATTAACGTAGCTCGTGTGTTATGTGGAACCCATTTGTTTGTATAGTGTCTAAGCGGGTTTTCGTGTTAAAATTACGGGTGACTTTTGTTGATACGATACAAGACAAATACATATTTCATTGACGGAAGTGTTGAAGTGCTCTTTGAATGTTTTTGCAGAAAACAATTTGAATTTCATACTCAAGTCTTATAGTGTTCAAATCTCTCATGTTATCATCACTGACGATAACAAAATTTACAGGAACCACTTGATCATTGACTTGATTCATTTAGGTGCTTTTTAGATGCTTTTACGGGTAAAAATAAGTTAATCTTCAAACTCAAGTTTCATAGCTTTTCTTTGAATCAATTGATGCTTAAGCCTCTCATGAATTCTCCATTGATGATAAATTATTTTCCCAAAGGCATAAAATCATAAGCAACATTGTTAGTATGGCATGTAAAATGGAAAAATCGGAGGTCAAATTTCAAATGGCATGATAATAAATAACTCGGGGGTTGAATTGCAAATGACAAGATAATAAATTGTCCGTAAAAGTTTAGATTGTATTTGAGTTTATAATAATCTCAAAAATAACACGCATTTTAAATTTTATAGCTATGATTTTATATATTTTACACACAAATTTTGTTAAATAAGTTAAAAATTTTACATGAACCGTGGATATGATACCAACCCAATAGCACATGTTATCCACTCTAATCTAATTCATCATTTTGGGCTCCATACGTAATCCTTATATTGAACTATATCTTACTTGTAAGTCCCGATTCTCTCTATTTTCAATGTAGGATTTAGTTCATTACCGTTTTTCTCGTCATTTCTCAAAGCCGCTCCTTATACATGTCTTTCTACCTCAATGGTACCAATTTGGAACTGGGTCATTACATAAACAATAACTCAATAATATTCTGTATGGACACTGTCTATTTATAAGAATTATTACCCTTAAATTGTTCCTACATAATTTACTGTTGAATTGCTGGCAATATAATATCACATCATAAATTCAAACCTCAAATAGTACTAGGTCTCCTCTGGGTCTTGGCTGTCTGTGGGGTGAGTTTTGTGTAAGGTGGAAAATCAAATAGTAAATGGGAAAATTCAATTGAATTGAATTGATTAATATTGGTGAATTGTATAGTAGATGGGGGAAAATAAATTGTATTGAATAGGTGATGGTGGTTGTCAAAATATCAATGGTTAGAAAAAAAGGGACAATTGTTTGAGATTTAACTCAAATTTGGAAAGTGTTTTTAAAATGATACTTTTATCTACATTTATCCTTCTAAGATAGTAAAATATTGACTGATAGTAAATATACTAGTAGTTAATTATTATATATAATACGTGGACCCGTAAGAAAACGAGTTGTGCGCGACGCATGTGGAACGTGTTGAAGGATGAAATTGTGCAAGCACGAAGCTTCTTGAAATTGTGCATAACCGCTGTAATCGTCCAAGCCAATAACAACATACATAACAGATGTCTCGGCATGCACAAGCATACTATAAAAGACACAATCTCTTAACTCAAAATGGCAACTCTATTCACTTTCCTATTCACTAGACAACTGATATCCTCTTTTCTCTTAACGAAATTAATAGTCAGAGATATATTGCCTTTCAACGGCCTTCTTATTAAATTACCGTTTTCTTGACTATTTGGGAGAAAGTTCTGTCAAAGGTTTCACAGTCCAAAATACATACTATTTTATTTTTATCAGTTGAACGGGATCGATCCAACCAAATCGGACCGTTTTAACCACATTGATGGTAATAGAGTTTCGGAGTTATGGGATATGGATGACATTATGGAGGAAGCTTCACCATTTTGGTATCCACATGGGGTTGAAGTTGATTTGTTATTGTCACTAGTAATCATGTTAAGTAGTTTGATAAGATCTTTCAACACAAAAAACTACAAATATTTTTATAGCATTACAATGTTTAGTGTTATCAAGAAAAAGAATCTACCTAACTCTTTTGCATTTGCTTAATCAAGAATAGTAAGTGTAACCTAACTGATATTTTTTGTGTCCCCTATTGTAGGTTTTTGCACTTTGGGAATGGATTTTTGAAACCAAACCCACTTGGTGTTTTGCAATTTTTAGCAAATTTATTGGTTTTATTTTAGTCCACAAAGCATTAACTTAACAACTTACATGAGGAATCAAATCAAATTAATTAGTAGTCAATATTTGTTTTCCACTTATTTTTTAGATGGTTATATAAGAAAGGAAAGGTATTTTCTGAAAGAAAAAATATTAAAAAATCCATCAGCCTTTTAATTTTGATTGATTAACTCGTTAATTTTATTTTATTTTGTTACATGATTATGCCTTCAATGTTTTAACGATTTGACACATAAACTCTTGATCAGTATAGTAATTACATACACGATGAGGTTCTTGATAATTAGAAAAATCAACTTTGAACATAAAAACAAAATATTATTGATTTTATTCGTATTCAAAATTTTCATTTATATGAACTCAAAAACCACCTTTAAATATTTGATATGACTATAAAGCAGTTGTAAATACTTTACTTTGAACTATAGAAATCCAATTTCAGATGTACATGAAATGAGTAGATTATTACAATACTAACTAATGTCTGACAAATGAGATTATAAATAACTGAGGCATTATTGATCGTATTGAAAATCAGACTCGTCAACAATAATAAGTTTTTTAAAAAATCCAACGACTTAGAATTCATGGTTCATTCATGAATTACTTAGATGAAAATATCTTCAATCGATTAAGGTCTCGAGGTCAATTTTCAATGGACTTTATAAACCTGAAACATGTAAAGAGTGTTTGAAGAACCTCTAACCGACTATGCATCAACTAAGCTATGAAATTTACCTTATGAATGAGTGTGCATTGACCTATTCATGACTCACATTCTTTCAAAAATCGGGTTGCTTTTAGAAATTTGTATTCCAAAAGCATCCATATCTTATCCTTGTGATCCAAATAAAGGCCCTTTGAAAGGGGTTAAAAGGCATACTAAATTGTTAATTTGATAAAGCTAAAGCAAAAAGATTGTTAACTCTTCAAAGAGAAGCCCTCTCTCATTCCCATTTCTTCAAGGATAAGAATACCTTAATTGATAAAGACTGCCATCAATTCAAGTCAAGTGGTTGTAGATTCATGTCAATTTCAATCCCTAAATCATGAGAATGAAGAGTAGAATGAAGACCTACATTTGGTACATTGATTTAAAATTGTCTTGACATTTCCCTACAAAATTTCATACATTTCTTCAGGCACACGTGGGTTCATTTGAAGGACAATCCCTTTGTTTATAGGGTCATGTACCTTCTGAATAGTGGGTCTATAGGATGCCAAACTTATTTGGACAAGTTTGTCATCTTGTTATACGGTTATGCATATTGCAATTGCTAGCCTACCTAAGAACGGGAATTGGTTAGTAATGACCCTCTTGTTATTGGGTGGGTAGACATGAGTAAAGAATAGTGTTAAAGAATGACAGAGGGAAAAAAACAATCTAAATATTTCACTGAAATAGATAGTAAAATTTATTACTAAAGCGTGTTTTTAATATATATAGACACATTTTAAAGTTTCAAAGGTCTATGAGTGAAATTTAGATAAAGCAGACAATATCAACATAGTATTGAACTATATTGTTACAATTGGTTTTAGAGCTGTGTATGATGATTGGTTCGAGAGATGAACCAGATAGAAGTTGATGAGTTGGAATTTATTAAAGATCAATAAAAAAATATTGCTAGTCTTTAACTATCATTTTAAGTTGTTAGTTCAATTGATTCATTAACATTGTATCAAAGACTTTATGGCTTAGTAGTCCATTTGATTCCAACAACCTCCATTTGTTGATTAAATTTAACACATAGTAAAATGACCTTGTATTGTACACACTTCAAGCCTAGAGTACATTCGCACAGCCTGAGTGTGGTGTGTTAGCAATATGATCCAAGGAGAAGGAAGAGAAAAAGAACTTGAGTACATTAACCACTAATTAAGACATTAAGCTATTTATACTTATTTCATACAAGGCTGGTGGATCCTAATTACACCAGGCCCAATAAGCCTAACTTTCATCACGTAGTTCCAATTTAACATGGTGTGTTAAGGATTGATATAAAAGATGATGTTGAGCCAAAACTATTAACGTAAATTGTTGGTCAATCAGTCCGTTACAATAATTACCTAGGTCGAAGAGGGTGGTGTTGGCCGAAGCAAAGAGGGGTCTTAAGGGATGAAAGTGCGGGAAGGGTTGTTGGTTCAATCGGTCCTTGACGTTAATGACCTAGGCGGAAGAGGGTGGTGTTGACTTGATCAAAGAGTGGTCTTAAAGACAAAAATGTAGAAAGAAATAAATTGGATTTTACATCGAAAATGAATAGATATTTTCCAAAATAAAATAGGAAATATGTGTTCTCAATACATATATACATACATTTTAAAGTTCTACGCTGCAAATGCGTTTGGATCAAAACATAAGAATATTCATATGGTATTGAACCAAACTTCTTAGATTATCTCTCTCAGCTTTCCACCGACTCTTTAGTCTCGAAAATGCTAGTTAGTGTCAATTGTGAAACGACAACACCATTTACATAGAGAATACAACTAATGTCTGTTTTGATACCTTTAACGCTAATTTAAGAATGAGTGATCGTCTTCTTCGACCCTTATCGCCTTACCACCATACCTAGGAGCAAACAACCAATGTGTTCTTCTAACTGAGATAACCCTATTTGGCGTTGCACTTTTCTACCCATGATCTTTTTCACAGGCTAACAAACCAAGTGGGATAAAATAACAAGTCACAATGACTTAGACTTGCTTCTTTAATACAACTTTGGAGCTAGTTATGATATGTTTACAAGTGGGAAATCAAGATGAAGAGATAGCATTATTTGTCATTTTGTTCTCATTTTCATCATTACCTTGTTAAATTTTATTGACTTCAGCCTCAATAATGTCATTTTCACCAGGAGGCAATGTAATTCTATTATTAGACATAATGATTTTGCTTTGTTTTTCATATCTGATTTGGTTTAACTTGCTCTCAAAACCCAAATTAACTTCTCTACCACTAATGTACAATCTGGACTGCTAATAGTTTGAAAATCTAAATATGAGCTTCTAAAAAGGTCTTATATATCCTATGCGATCTTGAAGCTAGTTCTATACATCTGACAAGCAATGAGAAAAATATATGCAATATCGATCAGCCATAAACATTATGTTTGTGGATCGAACCCCTTGGAGAAGAGTTAGAATGACAGTTCTTGCTCGTCTTGAGAGATACCAAATAAATGACTATTGACTACCCGATTCGGGGGTTTTGAACATAAAGATTTCATTGACCTGTAAAATGGTGAGACTAATCCTCGGAGATGTGGTAATAAATCTGAGAAATTGTTCGATTATTCCATCAAACATATTCCTCCTAGAGCCCACAATAGCAACATGGACTAAATGTTTTGTCCATGCCAAAGAACTTGATCCAAATAGCCTAAACAGATGATAATTGAGACGGGGCTCAGTCAGTTCACAGTACAAACCAAGTTTATAAGAACTTGGGGGTCCGATTCCCAATAAATGCATATACATGAAGCAATGGGAAGCTTTAACTGTGACTAAGCTCTAACAAAGATTGCCTCCGACAGTAAAAAAATAGATGAGGATACATGTTCTCGCCAGAAAGAAAAAGAAAAATCTAGACTATCCTCCATTCTTTGAAGCAGATAGTAAGATATGCATATCTGCTTCTAAAACAAGACAAGTCTAATCTACTACTCATTTTGGAACAGTAGTTGGAGAATATTCAACAAAAAACTGTACATAGGAACCAACCCAATGAAGGATTGGAAATAGAAACAGGAAGATTACAATCTGGTGAAAATTAGGAAAACTAACCGAGTCTATCATATGTTATATGTACCATCTTTTGCCGACGTGCCTGAGCTTTCTTCAATGCCAGAGGCAACACACAAAGCCTTCCAGATTGGGGCCAGCATCTTAACAGGTGGACGCAATTCCTGGATATTGAATTTCGCTTTAGTAAATAGTAAAGGTATGCAATCTATATCTTTTAGACGTGCAAAATTCGTTACTTTAACCTGATAAGTACACTTTGGGCAAATTAAATTGAATTCCACTGAAGTCTGGAATTTCTTTCACACAGTTAATAAAAACTTTATATTCTTCCAATAAAATCATTAGAATTCAAATTTCATTAGTCATTTCGACCATTTTGTATATAAAAACTTAGAGCTGTTTACGTGATATAGAACATAGTGGACTACGCGCGACATTCAGAGTTTTAAAATTATTTTTATTGCTTAGGATGTGTCCATGGTACACAAGTGGCTGCACGGCTACCATAAAAAATCAGACATGTCCACCACGCTTAGTTGGCAATATAGTCAACTGTCTTCAACGCCACATTAAAGTGCCGATGAATTTTTGTTCACAGATTGGCTGCAACACATTTGTTGAAATAAAATGTGAAGTACAATGATAAGATCGAAAGAACTCAAGGTTCATTCCTTTGTGAAACAGACCCCAAAATTTAATAACCGGTGCAATTTACCCCAGACACTTCCAACTATTCAAAAATCCATTATCAACACTTTCTAGCATATTTCCAGAATCTAACTTGTACATGTGCAAAATTGCGTACCTTAAAAACCAACATTAGATCGGTTTCCTCACGCAAAATGAAAGACAGGCTCCAGTAACAAGTGACAGAAGTCACACATTCTACCAGCACCGGTTTCAGAATCTTGTCTATTGGAACGAACCGGCGAACAACCCTTCCACTGCAGAGAAAATAATAATATAATGTGTAGCAGAGCACAGTTAAGGAAAGTGACTTTAGAATATCTACATATTAGTATAAACTCAGCAGTTGAAACATGCTTAAACTACATACTTTAGTTAATTTTTCTGTGGCAATATTGTCACTGCAAGCCTTATTAAATCCATCAATTCCATGCATATCAAACGGATGAGAATGGTGAAAGATCAAGTTCAGTTACTTTGACCAGGTCCAACTTGGATTTCATGGGGTAAAATATATCAATGGCCCCGAACTATATCAATGCTAACACTATGGCCCTTAAACTTCATTTCGAGACATAAATGTCCATGAGTTGAACTTTATACCCACATTAAAATGCAATCAAAGAAATGAAGTTCTGAGCCATAAATTAAGCAATATATTTCAGAGGCCATGGATGCATTTTACCTGGATTTCATGAAATTAAGATCATACAAAACAACCTCCAATCTACCAATTTAAAATATAACACGAAAGTCTTCTCCTTTCAGTAAAATTAGTACCATTTTGTCATTTTTCTAAAATTAGCTGTATTATCTAGCTAGAAATATAAACCAAACAACCCCTTCCTACCGTCAGGTTAACTTACTGATGCAGCTGTACGTCATCTAAATTTATCCTTGTGCAAGATCAAATATTTTGACGACGGTATTTGACGCATATGTGGAAAAGAAGAGGAAGATAAAAAAAGAAAAAACCATACCTTCTATAATGTGTTTCAAGTTGGACTCCAAAAGCTGGCATTATGATGACAGACTCTGAGTTCATTCACAAAACCTAAGTAAATAACGGAAGTACATTCCATCTGACACTGAAAGAACACATTTCATACAAGCTATCAAGATATAAATTTCAAAACTTCAGATGGAACAGTGTTTTATAACAGTATGAGCCTCACCTTTTACAACAGGTTTCCAGAACACTGACTTGATGACAATTACACTAAAAAGAAGACTCCATAAAAGGATGCTGATAGACAAATCCTGTTTATTTATGGCCACTGGGTCAGTTGATACTTGATTGCATAGATAACTCTAGTATTGTAATGACAATGAACGATAGAAGCCACTTTCCAGTTACTTTAATGCTGGAAAGCTCGTAAAGCTTAGAAAGTATTAAGCTACTTATGCAAAAGGCAGCACATTGATGAAAGAAGCTCAGCTTCATATACACCAAAACTCGGGTATACTATACTAAGAAAGCATGAGAACGGCAATAAATGATTAGCAAGTTATCAACTTCTACAATGCTGGAAGCGTACGCTTTGCACAAAAAGCAGCATACGGATGACAGAAGCTCGGTGTGATATACAAGAGAGATATAGCAAAAACACGAACCTAGCACGACATAGTGATAATTCAAAAACTAAATACCTTGACTAAAAAGAGACACGACGCGTTTGCTAAAAGAGTAAAAGCTGCAAAGCACAATAAGAAACCGCTTGCTTTACTCTTCCGAACTAGGATACGATGCACATCAACAGGTTGAGCATTGAATTCACGGATGTAAGTGTATCTCCGATCAGCAATGGAGAAGTCAACCATTTATTAAATCTGCAATTTTGGAACACAGAATCCAAAACTGAAAATGAAAATCGAGGTTGATGCAGAATAAACTAAAGCAGTTCGGAGTAAAGGAACAAAAATGAAGCTTCAGATTGAAAGTTGTTCGATTGTTCTGAAAACTGTCAAACAAGACTAGAATTTTGAAATTAAACCTGAGATGCGCCGGCGACAGAGTTTCTTTCGATACCTTCTATTCACCGGCGCCGGCGAGATCTAGTGGACGGTGAGTTTGAGAAGAGGAGAGAATATTTATTTTTACTTCAACAGCATCGTTTTGTGATTAACCATAATAAACGCTTACTTCAAAACGGTATCGTTTTATGTCTTGTAAAATCTACAGCGTTTTGGTGGTGGGTAATTTTGTAAAATTAAAAGGGAATATGGATGAAAGAACCCATAATAATAAGTTGAGTTAGCTATCTTAGTTCTCCGACCGCCGCTTCTCCGCCGTCGTCCGTCTCTCCTCCGCGCCTCCACCACTCAAACTAAAGTTTCACTCCAGATTTTAAGGTTAGTTCTGTTTTTTTATGTTATTTTTTGCAATTGATCTCGATTTAAGTATGTTTTAATTGGTTTCATGATGGTATTTATTGTGATTATTGTTTGATGGTAGTTAAATTTTAATCAATTGGGGGATTTAGGGTTATGATATTTTATTCAATTGGGGATTTAGGGTTATGTTGTATTAAAATTGAATTGAAATAGAGTTAATTACATTGGGAATTTCAGAAGGTTAATGTGATGTTTATATGTGGCTAATCTATTTCATATATACAATAATATGCATTGTTAAAGACTAGATTCCCCTCTTCAGAAATTTCAGAAATCACAATTAGGACTCTGGGATTTTCATCCGCATCAGGTTCCAACTAAAACATTCAACAGCTTATTATCCGCCTAATAAAAAAAGTAAAGAAATAAACACCCTTTAAAATTGGGCTTACAGTAGAATCACGGGAAGCTTATGCCGAGATAGAAAATTTTCTGTTTAATGCCTTGAGCTGGACATCATAGAACAGGGAAAAAGGGGCGGATTTACAGCGTTTTTCTGTTTTTCTTTTAACTCTTGGAATAATGTAGGGATTGGTTTGGAAGTTTTATGGTCGTGTTCTTTTATTTGATTTAGTTCCATACATTGCTTAAATTCGCAGTGTATTCTGTTCTTTGACGATTGTCATCTAATGTGTTACATAGAATACCAGTTATACATTAAATGCTTGAAAGAAGATTAAAGCTCTTGTGTTGCGAATGATTTGAAATTTTGATGCTTTTTCTTGCATATAGAATATAGTATTGCCTCAGTTTTCGTATTTTGTTTAATTTGTGACTTTGTGTTTTAATTTGTGATTATGTTCAAACAACTAATTATATTATATTTTTTTGTATACATGAATATTGCGTTTTATATTCAAACTTGTCGTGGCTTCATTCTCGATGTTTCTGTTTTTACAACTTGGCTTTTTACTACTAATCTTTAGTTTTACATATCACTTCTGACTGTTTATTAGTATATCACGTGTTTCACATTAGCAATACAAGTAGATAATTTAGATGTTACATTGTATTTGTTCTACATTGCAATCTAAGTTAGAACTTTGTATTGTGTTGTTGATGTTAGTTTGTAGAGATTAGAGAAATCACATGTATAGGTCTTTCCTCGAGAAGGAGATGATTTTTAGACTCATTCAATTAGCCGTTACCTAAATGAATTGTGTTTCTTTTCATTGTTGTTTGATTTTAAATTGAGTTTTCAGATTACTATTAATTTGATTCATAAACAGACCTTATCTTCTGACCTAGACTTGAACCAATTTATATTGTATATGAGTTCTTCACTTGTTCTAAGCAACTGCTATTGGTGTAAACAGAATTTGAATACAAATCAATATGGATTCGTTGGATTTAGATTTCAACCCTTTTGCCGATTTAGTACCTGAAAAATCTCCCAACCACGGTAAGTGCTTGCAGTGTTGCGCTATTTGCTTTGAATCTTCTATTCTACAAGTTAATGTTTGTTTGAATCTGTTATCAGTTGTTTCTTATAAAAAATAATGCTGCAGCAAGAGTTGGTGGCAAATTTAAACCTAAAGTGAAGGTCCAGCCCAGGAAGCGATCATCTGAGGAGGCAATTGAAGAGCCTGTCAAAGCAGCTACCTTGGAGAACTTGGTAACAGAAGAGCCATTGGGGAATGAAAACTACACAAACTCTGAAGTTATATTATCTACTGATCAGCATTCTGGCTTTGGAAAACCAATAGGAGAGGCAAGAAACTGGCGTCTTTTATATGTTGGTATTTGCTTTTATCTTTTTTAAAATTGCATATTGATGAATCCTATTATTCTCAGAATGCAGATATATTTTTGGGGTTGGAATATATTCATGATTTTGAAACCCAGTCACCGAACAACATAGGTACGTGTAAACATCCTCCAGAGATTCCTCTTGTATTGTGTTAACTATAATGGTGGATTTATCGTTTACTTTTTCTTTTGACATCCTCCAGAGATTCCTCTTCCTACTTCAAATGTTGAGGAGACAGAACAACAATGTAGTTTTCCAACTAAAAACTCCGTTAACTCTTCAATACTCAGGGCATGCAATACAGTGGGCCCCGAATCTGTTGTTCGGGCAGATGATGGAAGACTGCAGTTGGAGTCAGAGGTTAGGATTATTATACACTTACTACTTTCAGAAAATCTTAATGAGAAGATGGATTGACTTGGTACTATTCGGGTAGTTTCAGGAATCGGGACCCTTTTTCAATGTGGAAAGGCCAGACTTCTTACCAGACTCAATCAATGTATACGGTATATTCAAAATGAGTTGTTTGCATCTTATATGATTTCTACTTTGTCTTGGTTTTAGTTTGGTACTGAGACTTTATTGGTTTAGAATCTTGTTCCAGAAAATTTCAGCCAAAACCCAAGCTACGAAATGGTAAAGAGAAGTCAACTGTTACCGATGTTCCCCAGGATGGAGTTGGGTCTGTCACACCTCCAACAGAGACCCAATTTGTTACTTCTGGAACAGCGTATGAGAATGAGGGCTTGATTCCTGCTTTCCCATCAGATGAGATTCTTGATTATTCGTCTATGAGCTTTAGCGATTTCATTCCCACAGATGCTACTACAGCTGAGTTACCAATGAATGAAGAACAGATAGACGTTGCTGAATCATCAAGGCAACTGAGGAAAAAGGCTGCTGGTCAGCAATTTGTTGAGGAGCCTGAGGATGAAACTCATCATAATGATTATGATTATGATTATGATTATAGAGTGGATGAGGATGAGAATGATGAGGATGAAGAAGATAGAACGGAAATTACATCTCCAAAGAAAAAAGCTTCAAAAAAATCACAAACACTTGCAGCAAAGAACCGAAATCCCGGTAGAAAACGCAAGAAAGATAATGATGCACATGAACATTCGACATCAAAAAAATCACAGATAGCTTCAGCAAAGAACAAAAATCCAGGAAGAAAACGCAAGAAAGACAATGATTCGCAGGAACATTCAACTCAAGTTCCCCAAAAGAAGTTTTCTCATTCCACTCTTCGGAAAAGAAGATGTAGTTTCTCTATTAGTGAATCTGATTATTTGAAGACTATCCTTTCTTGGAAGAAATTTAATGTTTTTTGGTTCTCTTTTATGCAGTGAAAGAGTTGCTTGACGCTCCAGAAGACGAAGCTGATTTTCAGGGGCGTGCTTTGAAAGATATTATTTTGCTTGGAGAGCACAAGGAGAACTTAGCAGTATGTTGTCTTATTTTTTGCATCTTGGATGATATGTTTGTTGATGTTCCTATGGTTTTTTTTTTGGTTCTCGGATAGCATCTCAAAGATACATTCAACTATATATCCTAGAATACTGCACTGCAGTTTTTTCTCTTCTTGATCTTTGTTTGTTCATTCTTCTTGCAGGTTAAGAACGCCAAAGAATCAAAGAATGCTTCAACTGATCAGAGGTATGCTATTTTGTATGCCTGTTATCTTTGTGATTTGTGTTGACGGCAATTAAAGAAGGTTAGGGTAAATGCTAACATTTTCTTTTGCAACGGAAACAGTAGCTTTTGAATTATACTTTACAAAAAAAAGTGCCAGAGACATTTCTCGAATCAATTTAGTATAGGAAGGAAGCAGTTGCTTGCTCATGAGTGTTATTTATTTCTGTGGTTCCCATTTTATGTATATCCAATTGAAATCTACTTTTTGATTGCTTCCGAAGGTCTAACAACTCCACCCACGGGGAAGAATCTCTTAACGAAGAGGACGGTGTTGCTTCAGAACAAGACGGAGGTGGCGCTGCGGTAGATCAATCAACCGTGTTATTCAACCACAATTCTTTTATGGATAAAACACCCAGATCTAGATGGTCAAAAGAAGACACAGAAAAGTTTTACGAGGTATATATATGACTTGATTCTAATTCTAAAATGAATGTATCGACTCGTTCTTAGATGTTGGACTTGGCATATTTTGGGTATCATCTCTTGTGTATTTGATATGTTTTTACTGATACAAGCATAATTTGTTTCAGGGAATCCGTCAATTTGGCACCGACCTTTCAATGATACAACAACTTTTTCCTGGGAAAACACGTCATCAAATGAAGCTGAAGTATAAGAAGGAAGAGCGTCAGTATCCATTACGGCTTTCTGAAGCTCTCAGCAGTCGAGCTAAAGGTAACAGTAGTAGTATATCACACTTCTAGAATACGAGCAAAAGTATCTGTTAAATCCATGACTCTATTTTTATAGATCTACACAAAGATTTCAGTTTGAAATCTGGTGTTTTTCTTCTTCCTGAAGTAGGGTATCAAGAAAGATGAGAGCGTAATGAGAATTGTTTTTCTTTGCCTTTTCAGAATGTAACAAATACTTTTCTTCTGAATTTTTTTCCGTATTGTTGCAGACAATTCTTATTTTGAAAAAGTGATTGAGCAGCTCAACCTGGTGGTAGAGCATGAACCCAACAAAGATGGTTCAGCCGGTGCTTCAGATGAGGAGGCGGAGTTAAACCCCGATACCTATGTAAGTATGGTTTTGTTTTTGGTCACGTATAACCGTTATATTTCTTAAGGAAAGCTTTTTGTATATTCTTAAATAAAAAATCATTTGCAGTAATAGTTTGAAATGATTGTTCTGGTTTTGTTTGATATTTGGTAGATTGTATTACCAACTAGACATTTAAGTATCATGCTGAAAATACGACCCCCAAGAAAGTCTGGCCTTAAGATACTGAGCACAAAGTTTTCTGGAAAATTTTGTATGATTTGACCTTAATCGCTATTTAACATGCAAAATTTACCGATTCATAAATGTGGTTGCAGGAGGATGCTGCAAAAACGGAAGAGGGTAAGGAGGATATGGTCGGAGAAGAAAATGTAGGGGATGGTGGTGGAGTTCAAAGTCCCAAGAATGATGAAGATGAAGAAGTAGATGACATGGATATCTGGAATTCTTACCAAAGTGTATATTGATCAGCAGGATAATCAAGGATAGTTAAGTTTAATTAATAGAGTGTTGTTCATTTTGTAATTTTTGCAAAAGATACTGTGGTAAATTATTGTTCAATATGCATGATTACCTAAAACTTAATAGCAGAACAAGTCTGGGGTTTACCGGAATAGAGGAATGACGACCGAAGTAAAAAAGGTTAATTACTCAAAAAACACCAAAATTTTCCAAATGCAACGTGAGAAATGAAAAGTTTAGGACTTCCCATATTACTTACTATTTAAAACTTCACCTAGATGGAAAAAAAATTTCGGTAACATCATTATTAACCTATAGAATATTACATGTTACGGTTTAAATCACATCAATATTCATCGCATATTATAGCAACAAATAAACATGTACTAAAAACTACGAGGAATGATGCAAGTACGAGGAAGGATGACGGATGTATCTCATTCAATGTCCATTGACTGATGTCAACACATGCACAAATGTGTTTCTACTGGACTAGAAAATATGACTCAAATGACATGTTTCCACACACTTGTAGCTGCCGAGAAATATTTTCAACTGTTAGAATTCTCTCAAAATCCACGAGGCCACTCACAGCATAGAACACAATATTGTTAATTTTCTAATAGGAATTGAGGAAACATCATCACCACACCTTGAACTAATGAATTTTCTCAGGAATTGCAACCTCTAATGAAAATCATTCTCAGTTGTAGAAAATCCACTTGTTCTCACCTCTTCCAAATGCCTTACAAACGTGAGTAGACAGAATGATCAAGACAAATGTAGTTGAATGAGTAATAGTGATAAGTTTTGGGCAAAATAAGTTTGTGTCGATGCTTATATCCAACACACATATTTATACAAGAGATACAAAATAAATCTAATCCAACAAGGACTCCTATAACAGCCTATACAAGTAAATAGGAAATACAATTAACACTAACTAAGAATCTTAACAGCCCCTTAAGTTGGAGCATGCAAATCACAAATGTCCAACTTGTTCATTAAAAACTCAAAATGTGTTTTACCCAACACCTTGGTAAAAATATTTGCAAGCTCAACCCGTGTAGGGACATATGAGGGAGAAATCACATCATCCTAAATAGCATCACGAACAAAATGACAGTCGGCCTCAATATGCTTAGTACGCTCATGAAAAACAGGATTCTTAGCAATGTACAAAGCCGATTGACTATCACAAAGCAGCTGCATTCCATGCGGATGCTCAACACCTAACTCCTTTAAAAACTGATGTAACCATTTCAATTCACATTATGCCCGCCATAGACCGATACTCTGCTTCAAAGTTGTTTTATCGTGTCACTGAGAGGTTTTCTAGTACTCATTACCCTACTGCTAATTTGTATTTCCCAAATATATGTCAGATTAGGGTAGCTTTGATGAATGGAAAATTTGTGGATTACCTTTTGTTGAGAAAATGACACTGAAAATGAAAAGAAAATTTGATAAATATTGGGCTCAAATTCATGGTATTATGGGTGTAGCAATTGTTTTGGATCCTTGGTATAAATTGACGATATTGGAGTTTTATTTTCCTATTCTTTGTGACGATGAAGAAGCAAAAAATGAAATTAAAAAGATTGTAGATCTTTGTGGTGACTTGCTAGTTGAATACTCCAACAAAATGGGAGGTAGTAACAGTGGTGATGCTAGGTCTATTTAGCTTTATATTCTTTTGATGGTTTACAGTCGTTTTTTGAGGAAATTGATCCAAAATTAGATGTGTTTATGGCTAAGCGTTCAAATCAAAAGGTAAAGGATGTCAAGTCAGAATTAACTCGTTATTTGGAAGAAGATGTCATACCTAGCTCAAATGATTTTGATATATTGTCTCGGTGGAACGCTGCTCTTGTGTATTCGACACTTCGGATAATTGATAGGGATGTTTTGGAAATTCTTGTGTCAATAGTGGCTTCAGAGTCAGCTTTTAGTACAAGTGGGAGGGTTATAAGCCAACATCGCAGTAGACTTCGTCCAAACACAGTTGAAGCGTTGATGTGCACTCAAAGTTGGCTATGGATTGAAAGAAAATGTATTAATATTTAATCAATATATAACTGGTACATTTTTTATTTGACTTGTATATTTAACATTAGTAGCTTTTTGCTTCTCAAATTGTGCTACTATTGATGATGATATGGATATTGATGAAGTGGTAAATTTAATCATCGTACCTAACTTGCAGTTTCAATATTTTTAATTTTTATTCTATTAAACTTATACTTGCTCAATTTTCTTGTAGCCTACAAATGAATAAGTTGAATCTTGAAGATTAAAGAAGCACCTGATGAAAAATTAAATATATTTAGTATTTGGCTGAGTGTTTGAATTTTTTTTAGCCATTTGAATCCTGTAAATTGCAATTATTAACGAGTTTTCAATGTGATAAAAATGAAAGTTGTTACCTTGGTAGGTAGAAGCCAATGTGTGTGGCTGTAATTCGAGTACCAAGACACACTACTCTTCAATATTTATATTTAAAATGTTTCGGTTGACTTTCTTTTAACAAAACGGTATCGTCTCATTTAAAAGGTACGAGTCGTTTTGCTTAAATATCCTTCGTCTTCATCTTTTAGTTCACCAAACCAGAGTCGAGGTTTCACCTGAAACAATGGAAGAAAAACTTCAAAAACCTAAATCCAGGACTAGACTTTTCTATATCTCTAAATCTCAGTGGGGCAAGTCCCCCAGTGCCGACTGCCTTCATTGATACGTGATCATTCACCGAAAAAATGCAAGCTCTACTTCGGAGGTCATGTATCTCCTTGCTTTTTCGGACCTTTGTCTACCGTCGCCATTATTTCGTCAGAGCCGAGGAGCCTTTGCATTGACTAGAGTTAGGAGCGACCTATCCTGTGCTTGATCAGATGGAGTGTGAGTGTTGTTGGAACATATCTGCTACTGGAGCAGTGGAGGGTCTGATAAAGATTAAATATGGGCAGCTGACTCTTCTCTCGCCCCATGAGCTCGTAGATTGCAACCAGTGCAGGCGAGTTTGCACCAAGTTGACTAGATATACCTCCTTTTGCAATTTGGATTGTGAGCTAGGAAATGTATTTATGGCCTATCAGTACATCATTCGGTTATGTATATCTTCACTATCATAGTATCTGTTGAGGGCCATGGTCAGACCATGCAGGTCTCATCTTATGGAGAGTGTTGCTAGGATTACCGGTTATGAGTGTGTCCCTGTTTCGGAGGACGCATTGTTGCATGCTGTTACCCGCCAGCCGGTTTATGTGGGAGTTAATGCCGACAGCCAAGAATTCTCTGACTATACGAGTGGTATTCACTATGAGGAATACAAATTTGGAACACTGAACCATGCCATGCTTTGTATGGGATTTGGTACGGAGGATGACGGCACCAAATTCTGGTGGCTGAAGAATAGTTATGAAACCTCCTGGGCATAAATGGTTATATGAAACTATTCAGGGGGTTTCATCTTAGCCGAGGGATGCTAGGGATCGCATTGTCTGCCACTTATCCGACGAACGACACTCCAAATCAGGTTTGGACTTAAAAACGCTGAATTTCTTTTATTATATATAATATAGCAAATAAACTTTATTTCTATCTGGAAAATGATTAAACTATGGATCTCAAATTGGCGTGCCTAATTGTATTATCCAATGCATGATGACAGTCTAAATTGAGGGCTGAAACAAACCGCTTTCAAAAAGTGTTAAAAAAATTATATATGTAATATAAAATAGAATGGATGAATTAGTAACTTAATTAGAAATCATGGTGGCTTAACTCTCCTACACGATTGGGGAGATCATTTGCTAACTATATACTCTGTAGTGAATTTTTTTATTTGTTATTAATGTAAATAACAAGTTTTTTAATAATCGATGGGGGTAGTTTTCAGTGACAATAGATGATTGATGGCGGTAGGTTTCAAAGACAATCGATGAACAACAGTTATGAAACCTCCTGGGGCATAGATGGTTATATGAAACTATTCAGAGGGTTTCATCTTAGCCGAGCGATGCTAGGGATCGCACTGTCTGCCACTTATCCGACGAACGACCCTCCAAATCAGGTTTGTACTTAATTTCTAAGTTATAAATTTTAGGTTATTAGCTGAATTTCTTTTATTATATATAATATAGCAAACAAACTTTATTCCTATATGGAAATGATATACCTCCTTTCACAATTTGGGTTGTGAGCTAGGAAATGTATTTATGGCCTATGAGTACATCATTCAGTTCGGTATATCTTCACTATCAGAGTATCCGTTCAGGGCCACGGTCGGACCATGCAGGTCTCATCTTATGGAGAATGTTGCTAGGATTACTGGTTATGAGTGTGTCCCTGTTTCGGAGGACGCATTGTTGCATGCTATTACCCGCTAACCAGTTTCTGTGGGAGTTAATGCCGACAACCAAGAATTCGCTGACTATACGAGCGGTATTCACTATGAGGAATACAATTTCGGAACACTGAACCATGCCATGCTTTGTATGGGATTTAGTACGGAGGATGACGACACCAAATTCTGTTGGCTGAAGAATAGTTATGGAACCTCCTACGACATAGATGGTTATATGAAACTATTCAGAGGGTTTCATCTTAGCCGAGGGATGCTAGGGATCGCATTGTCTGCCACTTATCCGACGAACGACACTCCAAATCAGGTTTGTACTTAATTTCTAAGTTATAAATTTTAGTTTATTAGTTGAATTTCTTTTATTATATATAATATAGTAAACAAACTTTATTTCTATCTGGAAAATGATTAAACTATGGATCTCTCATTGGCGTGCCTAATGGTATTATCCAATGCATGATAACAGTCTAAAATGAGAGCGGAAACAGACCGCTCTGAGTTTATGGATGAAAACAAAATGCCAAAAAATGTTAAAAAAATTTATATATGTAATATATAAGAGAATGGATGAATTATTAACTTAGGGATTCTATCAAGCATCTAGATCTATGGGGCATATGATTAGGGCTTCTATCAATCATTTAGATCTATGGGGCATATGATTAGCGTACAACTTAGGGATTTAAAAGTTTTTTTTTTTTGATAAATTTGTAGGGAGCAAGATTCGAACCCTGATTCCCCACTCCCACATTGGTGAATGTAGCAATTGGGTTAAAGCCAATTAGTAGGAATTCAAAAGTTTTATTCTATTTAATTCAGCTATATTATGTGTGCTTGATTTTTCTGTATGATAAGAAATAAATAAAATTCTTTCCATGAAATACTTATAAATTAAAATTAAGTTAAGTAACTTCAACAACGGCTTTTGTTTCTTTTTATTCATCTTTTTGTATACTTTGAGTGCCAGATCTACATGACTATATTTATAAATAAAACAGTCATTTAGTTCGTCTATTTTAATACTATTTATCTTTTAGGACGGTATTTGTTAATGATGAGTACTACAAACTCATACTTACACAGTTTTAAAATACTTGACTATATTTATAAATAAAACACTCATTTAATTCATCTTTTTTTTAACAGTGTGAACCTTTTGGAATTATATTTATTAATGGCGGATCTACTCATACTTACAAAAATATGAGACTTTATGTACAATTGACTCAACTTTACCCTAAAATAAATTCCATCTACCTTTTGGGCATATCGTGAGAACGACATTAAGCCATGATTTTGGTCTTGCAATTGAATCTTCAAGATAATAACCTTGATTAGGCACAAACTGATAGTTTCCATATTGAAATCTAACGCGAGACTTTTTTTTCTTTTTAACATTGATATCACAACAAATTGGTGTCCGCCAGAAACGAATTGGTTCAATCTTAACACCGATGGGTGTAGCAAAGTGAACTCGGGTATGCTGGAGCTAGTGGCGTTATCAGAGATTCTAGTGTGGAAGATGGAAAGCTGGTTTTATGTACAATATTATTATATTGGCAATTGTCTAGTGATCCAATCAGATATATGAGTTGTTTTTAAAGGCCTTGAGCTAGCTTGGGAGTTAGGTTTTAAGCAATTGATTGTGGAAAGCGGCTCACAAATGGTTGTCAATTGGTTGAAACAAAAGTACTTAAAATGATGTGTGCTTTAATCACGTGAGAGCTTGCATGAATCTTATTAACAAAAATTGAGAGTTTTGGTTCGTTCATACTTATTGAGAAGCTAATAAAGTAGTTGATAAGCTTGCACGCTCCTTGAACCTAAGAGTTTTATTTTGTTGACTATTGCCCATTTTCGACAAAAATTGAAGTGTGACAAGATGCTATGGTCGTGTCATGGTTGAGAACTTGTTGAAGCCTAATTAGTTTGTATATGAATATTATATTTAGTCTCCATATAGGAATAGTTGTATTGTTTTATATTTGGCCTATTTAGGCATGTATTCTAGTTTTGGTAGGAAAGGTTTTCCTAGTTCGTGTAGGATTCTCTGTAAACTATATATACGTCCATTGTGAATGAGAAGGAGGAGGCCAAATTTACCGCATAAATTTAACATGGCATCCGAGCAGGTTTAAGATCCTAAATACCTAGCTTCCGCTAATTCGATGCCGGCCTCCCAAAGGAAGAAGAAGAAAATATTTTCTTAGTTGTTTGATCCGAACCCCAAACCCTAATTCTCTTCCCTTTGTATTTTTTTTTGAAACCTCCATAAAATTTTATGAGAGACTATTGGATCGGAAACTTTCGTGAGAGTTCATGAGGGGCAGAATTGAACTAAACAACTTTACAAGTTTGTGAGGTGAGTTTAGTTGAAAGAAAAGCCTTTTTACAAGTGTTTGTGAATGGCTATTGGACTGGAAATCTTCGTGAGTGTTCATGAGGACGGAATTGAACTAAACACCTTTACAAGAATTGTGAGGTGCGATTAGTTGGAAAAGACCATTTTACAAGAGTTTGTGAATGAGCAATTGAACCGGAAACCTTTGCAATAGTTTTGTGAAGGATGAACAGATTGTGTCAAGATCGTAATGAAGAAGAAGTATTCTTTTTTATATGATCGACAACATGGTTTGTTGAAATTTGAAATTTGAAATTTTATTTCGTATCGTCCAAGTCGGACGTTCGGGATCCTCACCTCCGACTTGAGGGAGGGTATTGAGATATTGATGATATTATGAGAATGATATCATGTGGTTCTAGAAGTCTAGCATTGTGAGATACGATTATCGAAAAGAAAAGAGTCGAGACAAGTTACCGAGAAGAAATGAGCAAAAGAAGATTGCTTCAAGATAAGATATTATTGTTCGGGAAAATACAATTCGAATTTTTGAAGCGCAAGTTGGACATTTGTGATTGCATGCTCCAACTTGAGGGAGGGTGTTGAAGCCTAATTAGTTTGTATATGAATATTATATTTAGTCTCTATATGAATAGTTGTATTGTTTTATATGCATGTATTCTAGTTTTGGTAGGAAAAGTTTTCCTAATTTGTGTAGGATTCTTCGTAAACTATATATACGTCCATTGAGATCTTAAACCTGGCTCTGATACCATGTTAAATTTTTGACGGGTAAATTCGACCTCCCAAATTCTCATTCACAATGGACGTATATATAGTTTACAAAGAATCCTACACAAACTAGGAAAACCTTTCCTACCAAAACTAGAATACATGCCTAAATAAGCCAAATATAAAACAATACAAAACAGAACTGTTAGTAGCCTCTAGCTTTTTCTTATTGTTTGTTGTTTTTTTTTTTAACTTTCGGCTCTCTCTGTTATATAGAGAAGATATATGGTATGTAACCAAAAATGCATATTATATGTTATTAACTATTTTGTCATACAATGTGCAATAAAAATTAAGAAATTTTTTTTACATGAATTTACAGCAATAATAATTGAAGGGTGTGGAATTCTAGAGAAGTGTTGTTGAAGGGTTTGAGATGGAGAATCGGAGATGGAATTGATATTAAAGTTTGGGAAGATCCCTGGATTAGTCGGGATGGAGACTTTAAAGTTGCAAGCCCTCGGCCCCCTGAAATTGCTAACATGTTTGTTTCTGATTTATTTATTGCAGGTTCAAATACTTGGGATAGAGCTAAACTGCAAAACTTGCTCTTGCCGGAAGACGTTACAAAGATTGTTACTCTTCTAATCCCCCTGGTTACTCGGAGTGATCGACTAATTTGGCATTATGCAAAAGATGGGGTTTATTCTGTGAAGTCAGGATATCGTTTGTTGGAGGATAGCAGGAGTGATAGAGTAGCTATTAGCGGGTGGAAAAAGCTTTGGAGTGTTGATGTTCCGCCGAAGGTTAAGAGCTTTCTCTGGAAACTTGGTTCTAATATCCTTCCAACTACTTGGCGCCTCCGTGATAAACATGTTACAGTTCCATATAACTGTTCGATGTGCTTAAATGGAGTGGAACATCAGTGGCATTTATTTTTTGAATGTCAATATGCTGTTTCGTGTTGGAATTTTTTGGGAATTATTAGGCCGGTTGATGTTTTGGGAAGTGGAGCGGAATGACTACTGTTTTGCTGTGATTCTATGAACAATAATCAAATTGAAGATGTTGCTGCAATTTTCTGGGTAATATGGACTCAAAGAAATAAAAAAGTGTGGGAAAATATTTGTCTTCCATCGCGTATAGCTATGCACTCGACGAAACAATTTTTTCAAGATTGGAAGAGAGCTAAGATGAAGAAGAGCGGGGCTGTTCTAGTGCATCAATTACCTCAGAATTCTAGTTCTTCCGGAAACTGGAAAAAGCCGCCAGTTGGATGGTGTAAATGCAATGTGGACGGTTCTGTGTTTAATGAGGCAGGGAAGTGCAGTTTTGGAGCTGTTATCTGGGACTCGGCTGGGTTGTTTTCTTCTTGCAAAAGCTCGTGGTATGAAGGAGTTTTCGATCCCGGTATTGTAGAAGCGGTTGCTCTTAGACAAAGCATTCTATGGGTCCTCTCTTTGAATGTTAGAAACGTTTTATTTGAAGTAGATGCGAAGATGATAGTAGACAAGCTTGGTTATTCAAAACAAGATATCTCGGAGCTTGGTGATATTATTCAAGAGTGTAGGAATCTCCTTCACCAAAATTCTGACTTTAAAGTCTCTTTCGTACCTAGGAACACTAATGAGGCAGCCCATGTTTTGGCAAGACGTGCGGTGTCGAATGCGAATCCTTTTATTTCTTTTACAATTCCTACTTGGTTAGATGATTTCATCTGTAAGGACTTTGCTGTTTCTTTATAATGAAATCTTGCTTTTCTGTTCAAAATAAAATAAAATAATTGACTATATGCACCTGAAAGGTTAATCTAAACGATTGACTCTTTATTAAATAATAAATAAATATATTTGGCTGAACAAATTTATATCTAATTTTTTTCATTTAGTTCTATTTACTTAAAAGACTAATTAAATGTCTATTTACTTTTCACACCATTTAAATTCCTCAAATATAACATAACTTATCATTTTTATACTTATAAATTTGTTATTAAATTACATCACTCAGTCCAAAATAGTTAAAATATGTTATATTTAAAAATCGAACTAAGCGAAAAGAATAGAATATAGACGGTTAAGGTACGAAATATATTGGCAAATGTAACGCACAGTACGAGTCCAAACCGAGTTATTATATGAGGTCGGATTGACTCAGTCTGGCGGAGGTGACCATAAAAGCAATGTTTAAAAAAAAGCGCATAGAAATATCTGCCATGGCGTCTCCGAATTCCTCCGATAACAATCCGTTACTTCCGCTCTCCATTTCCGGCGACGACAGACAAAAGGAACGCCTCATCAAAGGCGATGACAAGCTTTTCCGAGGATCCGCCATGACTGAACGAGGAGCTTATGCTGCTTTATCTTACATGTCTTGTGCTGGTTCGTCGTCTTTCTTCTCTATTTTATCACTTCATTCCGCTAATTTTCTACTTCATTCTCTTTTTTTCGTATCTATATCGTTTAGGAATGACCGTGGCTGTGAGGATTATCAATTGATTGTTATTATTAATTTGAGTTGCTTATTAAATGTGTGATTACTCTAATTCTTCGCTTCGTTGCACTTCTTTCATATCTAGACTATTTTGAAGGATTACATCGAGTGAATTCATCTAATTGCTGTACTGAACTGACCGGGAAATTGATTGTTTCTAGCAATCGAGGTTTTTAAATCATTGCTACTTGTCATTATTGAGTCTAATGAAGCTTATTATATGTGTGATTACTCTAATTCTTCGGTTCGTTTGCATTCTGTCATATCTATATCAGTTTGAAGGTTTTACATAATTTAGATTCATGTAATGCTTGTAGTGAACTGGCCAGGAATTTTACTCGGATGATCTTTCATCTGTTAATATCGACTGCTTGTTTTTCTGGTATTTCGGCTGAGAAGTACATGTATGAGGTGTATGTATGTTCAATTTCGGAGAAATCGAGAGAAAAAAAGCATTCCACTACTAATAGTGCATTTCATCTTGCAAGACATCGATAATTGATGCTGATTGCCTAAGAAGGTCTTAAAAGAGGATGATTTCTGCCTGTAATACTTTCTAACGTTAGCTGTTTGTTTATATGCCGGTGTACTCGTGCCTCATTTACTTGAATTAGCTTTAGGTTGCTTTTATGTTTATGGATTTGGTTCAAATACAGTTTTTCAATCTATTTTGCAGTGCTATTGGTTATGTTCAACAAAGCGGCTCTTTCTTCTTTTAACTTCCCCAGTGCAAATGTCATAACGCTATTTCAGGTAGATTACTTCAGAGCTAATACGGCTTGTATTAGTGCTATTTCATCATATACTTGGTTCAGTGTTAGTTTTACTTAGATGTATATATATTTCCTTCTGCAACTTATCCTAGGTAACTTGCTTGTTTTCTCTTCTTGCATATTGTTTGGCCATTTTCCTGGATACAACATATTACTCCACATCAGCTTACCACTGTTTTTCCTCTGAAAAAGATGATGTATAATTCATGTGATTGAAAGAAATTATCAGTGATCAATAGGCATATTGGTTTTGTATGTTATGTATTTGTTAGAAAAACCTGCCTAAGTGTAGACTTATCCGGAGCCAAAATTATGCTAAACTTGTGGCTTAAGAAGCTCCTAAATCTATGAAGCTCGCTGATGATAATTGATGTTATGAGCTTAAACTGAATATGAGACTGGTTAGCTCAGGCTCTTAAATTTTGGAGGTAGCCTCCAGACTTATTTAACTCCTTCATCACCTCCTATTCTGCGTAATAGCATCAATGAAGATGAATTTCAGTAATTCAATAACATTCATATATTCTTGTGACAATTTATCTTTGGCATTCAACCGTCAGTCTATTTATATTTTGGAAATAGTAACAATTGAACTCTTTTTGACTCTTTGTAGATGATCAGTTCGGTATCTTTTCTATATGCATTGAGACGTTTGAAACTCGTCTCTTTCACTGCTGGCGAATCCTTACCTAGCTCTGATGGCAACACTACTTTTGTGTCATTACAGACATTGAAGCACACCCTCCCCCTTTCAGCTGCATATTTGCTTTATATGGTACTATACGACTTTAAATGTCTTTGGAACGTTAGTTTTTCTCTCTAGTAATTAATGTCCACCCTTTTCCCTTTCTAATCAAAAGCTAGTTACAATGGAGTCTATCCGTGGAGTAAATGTTCCCATGTATACTACCCTGCGAAGAACTACAGTGATCTTTACAATGATTATGGAGTACTTTCTAGTGCGGCAGAGGTATTCGCGTCAGGTTCTGGGAAGGTAAATTGTCTTTCGATTCTAATGGTTTGATTACTTTACATATTTCTCATTTAAATGAAGACTTGGAGACAATAACGTTAAACAAATGATAGCATGGATCTATATAGAAAATTGGTCATGTGTCAGCTCATTTGGCTTGATGCAGCAAAAATTTGCATAGGACTACAACGACTTGTTTGATTTGACGATTCTAGAAAGAACAATATTGTTATGTGAAGAATAGAATAAGCCATGAGATTGACTGCATATTAGCCAAATAAACTGCTATCGTCAATATTCCATTCAAAAGTTCCGATCCTCAGGATATTGAAAAATCCAAAAAGTGAATTCCAGCGCAAATGGATGTTGATTTACGAACTGAAAAAGCTTCAGTTATTGGAGATAGTTTTACCCATACCGATTTTTCTAAATTTTTTCTTTGAATTTGTACCAGTGTTGGAGTAATCATTTTTGGTGTATTAATTGCTGGAGTCCGGGACTTGTCATATGACTTCTATGGGTATGCTGTTGTCTTCTTAGCTAACTTCACAACAGCAATATATCTTGCAACTATAAGCCGTATAGGTAGCAGTTTCACTTCTTTTATTTAAATAAACTTCTTTTTGCAATATTTCTTTGCTTTCTCTGAATCTCTTTGTAAGCAATTAACGTGAATGTATTCTTTTTCAGGGAAATCCAGTGGCCTTAACAGCTTTGGACTAATGTGGTGCAATGGTAATAGTAACACATCTGAATTTTATATTTGTTTCAAAATATTATAATGTTTTCCAAATTAATACGTGTTGGATTTCTGTTATTCCCCCCTAAATTCCTTATTTGTTGGCTGAACCTTTCTTTGTTGTTTTCCCATGCAGGAGTTGTATGTGGACCAGTCTTGCTGTTTTGGACATTTATTCGTGGTGAATTGGGGATGACACTGAATTTCCCTCATCTGTCTTCCCCTGGGTTCTTGGTAAATGGCCTACTAATTATTGGAACTACATCTCTTTTATTCTCATGACCCACAATCTTTTGAATGCTAATAGTTATGTGGATATGTCGTAGTTGCATGATAATTTAGTCTACTGACATTTTGCAACCCTTGAATGCAATTCTTCTATTTTCTGCCTTCCTGTATGATTTATCATTCATAGTCTTAGTACATGCAGGCAATCTGTAATGAGCAGAGTAAGCTTGCGTAGACTTCGAACCATTAGCTATTAATTTGCTCCAATTAAGAATAGCTTGGGTATAAGGGCATCTGGTGTACGTAGAGAATCGTAAGATAGGCATCTAATGGGTCTCTAATAAACCTCAAAGCAAGTAATTGGAAAAAAATAGCAATTAACTGGCGATATCTATTGATATCTGTAACAGCTGCTTAGGGTGGGTGTGTCATGGTTTGGGGAAAAGGTTTTGGTTTAACTGAAGTGTATATGGAGTATGGGCGTCATTCTAACCTTTCTTAGTGTAAACCTTAGCTATTCCATTATTTTCCTGCTGCTGTGATTCAAAGTATATATGCTGGTAATTTAACTCCTTTCTTTTTCTTTTGCATAGGTTGTGCTGTTTTTCTCCTGCTCATTGGCTTTCCTCCTGAATTACAGTATATTTCTGAACACTACTCTCAATTCAGCCGTCACACAGACAATTTGTGGCAACCTGAAGGTTTCTTTACTAGCTTTTTTTTCTCACTCTTCTTCTATGAAAGTTTTGATTTAAAACCTTCTTAAATTCAAAACTTTGATCGGTATCATTGCATGAATGCATTAAAAACCGTACCATTTGCCGAGTTGCATATATTGCTTTAAATGGTGCAACTCGTAAGGAAAACAAAGAAAGTATCGTGGTTGGTACTTGGCAGTAACTAGTAACAGTATATGAACGGTTCAATACCTCCTGGAATTGATGCTGAATTCTCACCAAGTCCTCTCCACCTACTATATATATGTGCATATCTAAATATTGGTTATTTTATTGTTGTAGGATCTATTTACCATTGGCCTAGGTTGGGTGATTTTCGGTGGGCTTCCTTTTGACATTGTAAGTGTAAACTCTTCTTACCTCTGCGCTGTTCTTTTGTAGGGTAAAAAAGAAAAAAACTGTCGTGTTGAGTCCAGTATTTGCAAATATGGTATAGTTTGTTGCAAAAGAAACCATATATTCTACAACCTTTGCAAACTAAGGAAATCAACAAATGATGTTAGGTTTTTCCGACATAAGACATTTAGTTTACTGACATAGCACGTTGGTTCTGCTCATGTGGCCTGATGTATTTTTGCTTTTGCTAATATGACAAGTTAACTTGATGACATGTCAAACAATGCTAGTTAGTAAATGTGTAAAACACCATCTATTTTACCATGAAAGATCTTGCATTCCTCTACTTGCAAATACATGAAATAACTGTTTATCCTTTTATATATTTTTCCCTTTTATACATCCTTGATGTTTATCTAACATTTTGATTTACGACGTTTACAGTTCAATGTCATTGGGCAATTTCTTGGTTTCCTTGGTTCTGCTATGTATGCGTACTATAGGATGACTGGGAGGTAATTGTTCAGGCTACAAAAAGTTAAAGCTAATTGATAGGTAACTGTTCGGACTCAGACTATGGAGTTTGCCTTACCAGTAGCGTCTCTATCCGCAAATATCCTTCTGTTGTACATGAGATTTTTACTCGCATCGACACGATTTTTGCTGCTGATTCAACTTCTAAAATCAACACCTGCACCCCCGATTTCAACTAACCAATTCTTTCGCAATTTTCACCATGCAAATAGAAAAATTTGTATTGAGCCGTATCATATTTGAAAGCATTAGATTTCCACCCTTCTGCTGGGCTACATGCAATACCAATCTAATCTGGTGTATCACAGAAATTTGATGAATTTGCAAATGATATGGCCATAGCCCATTTTTTGTCCACTTTAATCTGTTTTTGTTCTGTTGTAAAACATTTCCAGTAATATTTGCGACCTCAACATCATTCTTGTTGAAAATCTCGACATCATTCTTGTTGTTTACTTCGATTAACATTTCCAGTTTAATCTTGTCTGAATGGTGAAAACCTCAACAACATTCTTGACGTTTACTTCATTAATATTTTTTAATTTTTTATTACACTCCTAAGTCAAGTGCCTAACCATAATGTCTAGTAATTAGGAAGATCCTCGTACAAAACTTGAATCCAAAATTTATTTCCATCCCGCTCTATCTAGAATTAGCACTACGGCTTTCTTGCTATACTATCTACATCCAATAATAATCGCATAAATTGTCTATAATCTCCATTTAGTGTGGCTTTATCAACTCAGAGTGATTCACTAATACATCAAGCAATGTCCAAAAGAATCACAAGATCCCAATACACCGATGAAGTTAAAGAGACGGACCCGAACTTTGGGCATTAGTTGTTTTTTGAGTGAGGGTCAAAATCAGGGGACCATGGTTGCGGTAGAAAGATCCCCTGTTTGAAGTTCAACACACCCCTACTCCATATTAAGTTTTTAGTTGCATATGATGGAAAAAGGATATGATAATAACCCTTGCCGAGTGAGATTAATTTAGAAACTATTAGCCCCAATGCTTGGATAGGGTGTTGGCAAATCCTAAGTTGCTGAGGCTGAGTCGACCAATTAGGGAATGATTTCAAAGTTGTAGCCATTTCTTAAAGACCTCTTGATTAATTTTCACAAATTTGTATTCACCATCATCAGCGATGACCACATCCGAGAAAGGATGAATCGAGTTAGGTTCATGCAAAAATAAACGATTATAATAGACAAAAAAAATTTAAAAAGTTAATTATGATTAAAAAAAGTAAAAACCATATAATATGATTGTCAAAATAATTGAACTAAGGCTATGATTACTTACTTTATTGATTACTTTGTCTTTCATTTCACTCATTTAATGGTGGTGGTGGACAAAACAGTAATTACTTCGTTAAAAACAAATTAATTATATAAAACCATCAGACTAATGTGTTTTGTTAAAACTCGGGTTAATATATAATTACTTAACAAAAATAAATAAATAAATTTATGTTTAATTATTAATCTCCATTTTACTTGATTGTTGTTGATTAATAGATATGGTCAATAAAAAATCACTGTATTCTTTTTTTTCTTTTTTTATTTTGAAAAAATAATAAATCACAGTTAAAAAAAAGGGAAAGTGGAAATAAAATAGGCGCGCTTCATCATTTTTCATTTGATCTGGGAAAATAACGGAAATTAACCGTCAACGTTTCCGGATCCAACTTTGACCTTCTCCTTCTTCTCCATTCTTGCCCCCTAAAGCAAGCAAACTCCTGATTGATTCTTCCTCCAGAATCTTCCCCGACACAAGCAAAAAAGCGTTGCTAATGCGTGTATCCTTTTCCTGAGAATCTTCTTGAAAATCAAACGCCGTTTATAAATCTGAAACCCTAAACGCCCTCTCTAATCAACGACCATGAGTGTTGTTGATATGAGAATCGACATTGATAATTATTCCCCTCGCTTCGCCTCCACGCCACGCCGTTCCGTTTCGTTACCGTCGTTCCCCGCGATCAGTGGACGTTCCAGGAGACGCGGGAGCTTCATTTATGCTCAGCTTCCTGAGGAACCGCTCAGGCTTTCGATTTTGAAACTTGATGGCTCTTGCTTCGGTAACTTTACGTTCGGTTTTGATTGTTTAACCAGAACGGGAGAGGATCCTAAGCTTATTACTTAATGTGATTGGTTTTGTGTTGCAGATATTCAGATTATGAAGACTGCTACAGTCGCGGAACTAAGGATCGCGGTGGAGGATGCGTTTAGTTATATGCCTAGGAAAGGTCCTGGCAAAATCTCTTGGTGAGTGTTTCTTGATTGATTGGTTGATTCCTGTTATATGATAAACTGAAATACAAATCGGATCATGACGAAAAAGTGCATGCACATTTGTAAAAGACATTTTCGTAGTTTAATAGTTTACCAATTCAAGTATGAGATTTTTAATTGTGCTGTTATGTTTCTTCTTCTTTAACATAAGTAGAGTCTATATGCAATTGGAGAAAATCTTGAACCCGTGCTTGAAAACTTTTAAACTCGACTTTGGAAAAGAACAAGTTTATGTTTAGTTTATATTTGGTCCTTTCTTTAATCTCCTTTTGTTTCTAACATGGATTGATTGGTATATGAATGTGATTGATGAAGGCCGCATGTGTGGAGCCATTTTTGCTTGACTTATGATGGTCGGAAGCTAGTTGTGGAAACTGACTACATCAGGAACTACGGCATTAGAGATGGTGATCAGGTATTTAAAGAGAAATTAGTTTGCCATTTTGCATTCTAGACATGTTCAAATCACTTTCTTGAGTTGGATAGATGTGCATATTGCTTCACTTTTTTTGCAATTCGTTCTTGGTTTGCTGAAAACTGAGTTATATGAATGCGCAGCTTCAATTTATTCGGCACATCTCAAACAGTTTCAGCCTGAAGATGAAGAAGAAGAGATCAAGCAAACATATTGCTGCTTCAGAGCCTTTTGAGTTGTGAGTCGCTCTTAAATTGCTCTTTTTTAACTTAATTTGGTTGTTTAATTGCACTAAGTCTGCTTTCTCTGTTTAAATTATCATTGTCAACCTTTAATAGAGAGTTAAGAAACAATTTTAGCATAGGGTTATTACTCTACGTCTAAAACCGTGCTATGTTAGCACTAACGTTTCATCTATAGAGTGATTTCATACTCTATGAACGACAGATCCAACACAATTGACTTTTGATTTGGTTTTACGTCTGCACCACCTAACCCACGCATAAATCTGCATAATGTTAGCACTAACTTTGGTTCCACGTAGACGCCATTGAAGCTTATTTAGGTGGCGCAAACATTGAACCAAATCAACTAGTAATCGGCTTTTGTTGGGCTGCTGTTAATAGAGTCGGAAATTGTTCAATCTACAAAGTGCTAGTACATTCTCCCTCTATCACCATAGGATTAACCTTATACTATATCCCCTTAATGTATGGCAGATTAAGACGACCAATCACTATAGAAAAGGACATGTCCATGGATGAGTTCAACCCTAATTAGATTATGCAATTGGTAATTCGCAGGCCGCCATTAAGTCCAGATATCTATGAAGAAATCAGAAGGGACGATAGTTTTTGCGATGTAGAGAATGGATTTCATCACATATATGATGAAATAGATAACAGTTTATCAAAGAAGGAAACAAGGTTGGCTACATTCTTCCATTTCAATAGATGGTTATCTTCTTATTCAAGAATGTCAACCATGGAAAGAAGTTTAAAGGGTTATTCTTCCACTACATCTGCCTTTAGCATCTTGGGAAGTTTTAGAAAGGTCTTAGAGTTATGCAATGATAAACACTATTATCAAAAGCCTAGGTACAATTGATATCTGATCATCCATTGTTTGGTTAGATTTGAGTGTTTATCATCAAGGGGAAAGAATAGTTGAGCTTGGTTTTTGTTGATTAAGCTCATAATCTTTGAATTAGGTACATTGAGTTCTTAATCGATTATAATCACACATATTAAGCTCCCAATTAACAAAAAAATGGATGACATCTCTTGAGCTATAGCAACTTTGTGTTGTAACATAAAAGTCTTTGTGCTTTTTTGTAACATGAAAGTTTAGATAAAGAAAATCCCTTTTTAAAGGGTTCACGAAATGATGATATAGACAAATTTGTTTATATCGTCGACTCTTTTTTATCCATACCATTATAAGTTATGATCACATGCCTATTTATAGGTTATTATTCTGTCACCGACAATGATTTTTGCTATTGTTAATCGGGAGATCAATATATGTGAATAAAATTGATTGATAGCTCTATGTATCGAATTGAAAAGAGTAGGGATTTAATCAATAAGAACCAAAAAGATTATATGCTTTTTGTTTCCAAGAATAATTTCATTCTAGATGTTTATCTAAGTCTATGCCATTGGAGGAGTTATGTTGTCAAAGTTTTGATAGAAAGCATATAATAATGAATTGTTGACGACGCCGTTTTTATGCTCACACCATAATTCTGGGTAGTCCTCTGTAATTGGTATGTATTCTTTGAAAGAATGGCTAGTTATGGTCTTGAAAAATTGTATTTACCTTTGTCCCACATTCAAATATTACAAGCTTATATATCAGTTTATTCAGAGATGACATTATTTTATGCTTGAATAGTGTATCGGTAGAGGCGAACATGGTCCGGTTCAGTTTAAAAAGCAAATTGAACCAAAAAAATAATCAAATTAAGAGATTTTTCGGTTTAAAGAATAAATGAGGATTATTAATGAAAGAGAAATAAGACATATTATAATTCATCACCACAAATTTGTTCGTGTAATTTCAATATATGAGAAAGTTATTTTGAAATGGTAACTTTTTTTTTTCAAAAGATATGACTACTATTTTTTTCCGGAAAAGGTAAATTTTTTTATAAATAAAAAATGGTAAACTACAAAATAACTATGATACATTTTTTTAAAAAGATCGTTTTTTTTAGTTACAAGAATTCTCAAAATCAGATTTGAAGTTTGACTTTATAAAAATGATTTTTAACAACTTTATAGTTTTTTTAAAAATTTAAAGTGTTTAATATCATAATAGAGTAACTCTTCTGTTTTTTTTTACATCTTTATTTGAAAACTTTATTATCTCTAAATGTTCGTTTTTGCTCACTTTATCATATGACATTAAATAACTTTAAACTTAGAAATTGAAATATTATCTAAAATATCACTAAATTTTAGATCATTGACAACCAATTTAATGATATCAATAAAAAAAGTTTTAAATTTGAGAATTTATATAATCACAAAAGAATTTAAAGAAAAAAGAAAACTACAAACACTTTCCCGAAAATAGTGTAAAAATATTGGTTATTTTTGGAATTACTAAATAATATTCTAGCCGGGATGAATAAAAATGTGCCATCGATGGCGATGCACTATTTTGGTGAAGGAACATGATAATGCAGGTGATTGGTCGGATAAACGTGATGTTTTTTCTTTTGGTGTTCTGCTACTGTCGTTAATAAGCAAAAGAATGTACAAAGATGGTGGGTATCATACCAATGCACCATTTGTTTATGAATGGGCCAAGATTGAGCAAAAGCAGCAAAACTTAGTAGGTCCTACTGGTAACTCAAAGCTTTCTCTGGTCCATCAATCTCTTGAATTAGATTCAGATTTTCATTTGAGTGATGGGAGAAGGATCACCAGATTGGCAATGGCGTGTGTAGAGTACGATCTTCAGAAGCGACCAACAATGAAGCTAGTTATTAAACAAATGCAAAAGTTGCATATTGTTCGACATAATGCTAATGTTTGGGAGTGTTGTAAGATGCTTGATGGGGTTAATGAGGTTCTTAAAGCATTGCATCCTATTCGCCGCCCAGGTACTTACAAATTATAACTATATATTAAATCTTTGTTCAATATAATCAATTACTTTGACAAGCTAAGCTGCCTTGTGTTACTAGGCTTATTTTTTTCACTAACATAAACCAAAAATTAACAAAAATTAGATTCTATACACATGAAAGTTAAAATAAGAAATCGTGTTCTTCAGCAGCTTTTTCAATGCTTTTTTTTTTTCTTTTTGTAATTGGCACATGTTTTGTCTCTCAAAATCTGGTCATTCTTACATGCTTGATTTTGTTTTAAACTTCTCTTCAGTTTTTACTTTTACATACATGTTTGGTCTTCCTAAGTGTTGTAGTTAAATTTATGTGGCTTTGTTAGTAATGAAATAATCTTGGCAACATTCAGGACGGCTACAATTCATTCCTTTGAAGAAAGGGACGCCTATAAAAAGAGGTTCCGGTCAAAGTCGAACAAGTAAGCCTTTGTTGATGATGCTAAACAAATATATGCCTTAATGTCTGTAAAACTGGTCCCCAATATTCTGGTGTAGCGTGAAGATAATAATGTTATGTCATATCATAAAACCATTGCATATAAAAGTTTAATCCAATAGGTTGAATACTTTCTATATTGGCTCTAATTGACAAGTGTCTCGTGTGCATTAAGTGTGTGCAAAATAAGCCTTCCTACCTTATATTAATCAGTGCAGCTGGTAGGAATTTAACCCTTTATTACATGGTCTAGAAGGCTTTCATACCTGATAGGTTAAAGCATCATAACAACTTTTATATATTAGTGCACCATGAAATTTGTCCAAACTTTTATTTCTTTGGGTGCCTTCCATAACTTCTAGGATAATTTCTGTTGAATATGCAAGTTGGTTCATTAGAATTGCCTTCTATTACAATTTCTTCTGCTCTTGTGAATTGCAATTTTATGTGGGAACAATTTGCTATACGTACTATAAAATGTGTCCATTTCATGACTTAAAAAGGCTTGATGGTATGCTAGGGAAGTCAACATAATATGGACAAGGAAAGTATATCGTGAGAATTTGTGCTTTACTCTAAATTTATCCTTGTCAATAGTAATTATTTTATCCATTCTCTTGTTGCCCTTGATCAAAGGAAATTTTGAACTTCATGTGGCTGCAGGCAAAATTTAGGTTTCTTTCAAATGAATTGTACAAAGACTTGTTCAACTATAAATTTGTAACCTTAGATACAGAATTGCTCAGCTAATATAATAATCACAAATTTTAAGGATATCGTGTATTGAGTAATTCAATGAAGATTTGTTCTTAAAATTGCCTTTCTTCATAGATTTTGATTATTTATTTGCTTGAATTTGGAAGTTAACATGTGTCCGTTTCTTGACGTCGAAAGTCTTGATGGGGATTCAACATTTTCTTGAAAAAGAAAAGTACTTCTGGAGAAGTCCTGTATCTTTCTAATTCTATGCTGGTGATCCTAATTTCTATCCTATGTTGTAGGGTTCAGATCTTCTATTGGAGTTAATAATGTAATTGAGGTTTTCTCTTATGAAGACCTGAGCAAGTACACTGGTGGATTTAGCATAGAAATTTCATTGGCGAATTTCAATTTGGAAAAATATTTCATGGAATAATAAATGAAAAAAAAGTGATCGTGAAGATTTGGGAAAGCAATAATGAACCGTCGAATGAAATTTTAGCTGATGATAAAGATCGATTGAAGGTATGTTAACTATGTTTGTCATGTGTTTATTCACCATCACCTTTAATACACACTGCGTGCCTCACAATGAGTTTATTTGCCAGGATGAAATTTCATTACTTCAACATCCTAAGCTGTTAAGTCATCCTAACATGGTTAAAATGATTGGATATTGTTATGAGGGGGAAAAACCTGGCGCTGTTTACGATTTGGATTCACTAGACAGTCTGCAAAATCTATTAACTAAAGGTACTGTTTGTTTGTTTATTTCAATTTTTGTTTTGTTTTTGGTCATGCTGCTATCTGCTATATTTCTCAAGAGTTATGACCTTCATCAATTGTAATCCTGATGTCTTTAAGCATTGTTTAACATGCTTGTACATTATAAAGTTCTGTTCTATGAAGCACAGACACGGACATGGGAAAGGACATTTTTAAAAATTACGAGACACGGGTGCGGCTGGAACACAACACACACACACACTTCATTGTGATAGGGCACCAGCTACTAATAGTACTAATGTAACTAGACCACAAAGAGCCAAAAGAGCGAAATGTGAACTAGGAGGAATAGTGATAGAAACCCAATCTCAAGGACTGTATTATAAAGATTAAATACTTATACATTGATGGTAAATACTAGAATAGCTTACAATAAGATCTATAGGAATGAAATAGGAAACAAAGACGAACTAATATAACAATGGATATAGAGACAAACCCTAATCCCCACAGGAGATAAACTCCCTCTCTACTAAGTAGAGCCACAGTTGCAGATTACTAACACAAGACTACCACTCTCTACCAAAAAACTCCCCTTTATATACTAATACTAATACCCTAAATACTACTCCTAATGTCTTATCCCTTAAATGTCCCTATTCCTACCCATTTTATTTATCAAATAGTCAACAGAGTTAGTGAGCGGGGAGCTGGATGCATAATTCTCCTCCACATCTTGTTACATATTAGATTGAAATTGAAGGGGGCGAACAAAACCAATCGCAACTAAAGAGAAAACAATATGGAATTGAAAGAAAGAGCTTTGTCAATTAGAGAACACAGAAAAGAAGAATTGGACGACAACAAACAAAGGGTCTTGAAGTTTTTGTTTCTTGGACAGTTAGGTTTGCTTTTTTGGTTCTTTCTCAGAAGTGTCCTCATGTCCGGTGAGTCTGACACAGACACTCCGACCTGGTGAGTCCGACATGGACACTTGGACCTCCTGGAAGAGTCCATGTTTCATAGATTCTGTTTTGCAGCAATAAAAGTAGAAACCGTTGTAGCTTCAAAAAGAAAAAAGCCGACACATTAGTTACCACTTCCCTTGCTTCAATTGAGATACTTGATCTTTAGAGTAGTGTTATGTTTCTGATTTGCATAGGCCCTTTTGTAGTAACTCTATTTACTCTATAGTTAAATCATTTTGCACATTGGAAGATATATGAGCCTTCTTACTAAGGCCTACTTGATCATCTTCTAGTTGTTATATGTGTTGGTGGGTGTGTAGTTTTCTAAATAATTTGTCTTTCCATCTAGAGATGAGTTTACTTGGCTTCAGACAATGAAAGTTATTTCTGAATTTGCCAACCTTCTCAAGTTTCTTCATGCTCCTGATCCACCGTATGCACCCTGTAGAGTTGGCAACATTGATGCTGCACATATAATACTTGATAAGGTCTGTACCATAGCTTTCTCATGTCTTCTTGCTTCTTTGCTTCTAGTATCAGTCTTTTTTTTTCCTGATCCAAACTGCACTGTTTTGATACGTAGGAGTACACCAGAATTGCTTGATTTTGGATTTGCAGTCGGTGGAATCATTCTTAGTTTGCGAGAATCAAGAAATGGTAATTTGTTTGGATGCTTTGGTTATATAGACCCTGGAAAACGTTTGCAACCAAAACTTTCTGACGATTGCTTTAATGGGGTTATTATCATTTGCTTTTATTTTTCTTCCTTTGTTTTGTTTGTTTAGAGTTGTTCACATTTATCAGTTCTACTATTTATCTATTTGTGTATTCTATTTCTGCTGCAGTTTTGCTTGGCAACTTTGAATTTTTTTTGCTTTATTTTAACAAGTCGTGCGCGGCACACGTTTGGCATCCTACTCTTGTGTTTGATGTCCAAAAGGATTCAAGCAAAAGAGGGAATATTTAGGGCGAGTGTATGGGCGTGGGATGAATATGAGAAATGGCTAGAGGAGGGCTCAGCTGAATCTGGATTTTCACTTGTGCATGAGGACCTAAGAGAAGAAGGTGGTTTCGATCCTCAAGATGAGATTGCAAAGCGATTGCGTCAATTGCCTGTTATGGGAGGTCATGCTGTGGAGAAATTGCCTTACATGTCGAACAAAGTAGAAACAGCTGGTCCATAAAATGTACCAGTGGAATGGTGTATTTACTTATAACTCTATAATAAGCCATCAGAGACTCAACTCAAGCAAACTAGTGCCAGCATAAAATTCGAATTCACCCCAAGTAATTTAATGGCATTCTTGCAATTCTATTAATAATAAATAAATTTTGTGATTTTTAATAAATTCAAAATTGACACAAATTTAAAGCATGGCAGTGTCTATCAATAATAATAATAAAAAAGCATATTTGTTAAAGTGGGAAGAGATAGAGTTATATTTTATAAAACAGCTTAGGTAAAAATATCATTTGAGTAAAAAATTAACAGCTGGGTAATTGTGTATTTTGACAGGTTATCCATATTGGTTTTCAATTTCATTGATGTTGATTCTTGACAAATGCAGCTGGAAAGAAGTGACAGCAATGCTTTTAAGTCCATCTATATAGTATAAAGAATAATGTAATTGTAGAATGGATAAAGAAATAACACTAATTAAATAACAACATCTTTTCTTATACCTTACAACTATTTGGATGACAGAGATGTTTGATGCTGTACTCAAAGTTTCAATGTTCACACACGCAATGTTAAATTGAAATTTATGTGATTAATCATAACATTATCAATACTTATTTTGATGATAAAAAGGAACAAGGGAGTAGATAGCATTCATGGCTTTAATTTGTTGAATTCAAAACTTAAGATGGTATGCAACATCTAACTATTATGGTTTTTATTTTTTAAAATTCTGCATTTTATGATTCTAAAACTCAGAATTAATTGGCCTCTCAGTCGAAAGTATTCCATCATATTCGTTGAAATAGGGATAGAATTTTAAGGAAAAAAAATGATAAACTTAGGGGTCCATCTTGAGGTGTAAGATGATAATGTAATATGTGATACATTAGCAACATTTAATCAAATTGATAACAAAATTAACTGAATATGTAAAGTAAGCACTGTTGTAAATGAATGCAAGCTAACCACATCCAATTTGGACCAATTTGAATGGTCTAGCCCTCTAAAATGCGACTCATATCCGAATAATTTTTTGACTAATCCTCAATTAGTCTTTAAAAAGCTTTGACCGTCCGACTAATACCTAGAACATTTTACTACACTAAAAGTAAGATGAGTTTTTGATGAGAAAGTAAAACTAGTGGAGCGTTTGTTTCGTGGGACTAAGGGGGCTAATGGAGATAGGACTAAAAAATGGGACTAAGCTCAACTACTCCCTAGTTTGTCTGGAGGGCTAAAATTTGAGCTTAGTGCTCTTATCTCAATTTTGAGCTTAAGCTAATACCTAGGGGGTGTCTTTATTTTTTGAGATGTGGGGCATAGAGTCACTTAAGTGGGGAAAAGACTAAGTAACCCTTGTTAATTTTTAAATATTCCAGCCATATCGCCTCTCTCAACTTCTCCTCCATCTTCATTCATAGTACTCCTCCTCCGCCCTCCCCACCTCCATCGCCGGTCAGTTGTGCCACATCTCCGATGACCCCTCCGACCTCCGTTTTCCGATCTCTCCTCCATTCTTCGGCATCCTCTTTTCTTTTCCTCTAAACTGTCCATCTTTCTACATCCAAAGTTTCTTTTTATTTTTTCTTTTCTTTGATTTATTCTTCTTCTTCTTCTTCTTCATTAATGTCTATTCTTGTTTTGTCTGATGAGATTCTTGTTTTGTACTTGTGATTATGGAATTTGTGTTTAATTGTAATCATCTTGTTTTTTTAACTGTTTTTTTAAATTGCATATGTTGTGTTTGATAAAAATGCACCACAAAAATTATACTTAGGGAACCCAATCGTTTTTTTGAAATACGATGCCGCGCGATTTCTTTCCAACAGTCTGTTTCCATGAATGCTTCGCACGCCATCGAATTTCTTCCGTGCGATGACTTTTGAAACTTTGATATTTCTCTCACAAAATCAAAACTCATCACACGGAAGAAATTCGACGCCGTGCGATTTCTCCCAAACTGTCTGTTTCCCAGATGTCATCGCACGACATCGTATTTCGTTCGCACGATGAATTTTGAAACTTTGATATTTCTCTCACAAAATCAAAAGTCATCGCACGAAAGGAATTCGATGCCGTGCGATTTCTCCCAAACTGTCTGTTTCCCAGACTTCATCGCACGACATCGTATTTCGCCCGCGCGATGAATTTTGAAACTTTTGATATTTCTCTTCCAAATTTGATATTTTTCCGTATTCCCAAAGGTTAGATGCCGGAAGAAATGGAAGACCACCAGAGATAATAGAGGATGCCGGAGGAAATATAGGACGCCGAAGAAGTTGAAGTTCGCCGGAGATGATTGAGGACACCGGTGATAATGGAGGACGACGGAGATGACAGAATGATGTCGGAAACTCATTCGATTGTGGAAGAATTACGATGAGGAAGAAGATGAAAGGGAAATGGATGGTTATTATTGTATTCAAATTTATTTTTAAATGAGGAGTAATATTGTCTTTTAATTTTTTAGGCTTAAAATTTAATCTCTACTAATCCCTCCAAACAAACAACAAACAAGGATCTACCAAATCCCAACTTAAAAAATAAGCTCATCTCAAATTAGGTAGTAGCAAAAATGGGACTAAGCTAATCTCATCTCATTCCCAATATTTGGCAAATGCTCGGTAGAAGCAATAGTTGAGACTTGACAAAGAAAAGGAAACATAACTCCAAATTGTCTAGTATGAGTAATTTGGAACTCCAAAAGGACAAATTGTAACGCAACAAAAAAGTTGAACATTTTCAATTCAATATATATACCCAAAAAGTTTAGTTCAGCTTTTTCAAAAGAGCTTTCAGCAGATTCAACAATGGCAAGCTCCAGCTTTTTTAGAACTATTCTTACAAACACCCTCCTCCAGCTGGTAACTAATCCTAATTAAATCATCCACTCTACTTCATCACTTCTATGGCTAATTATTGTTCTTGATTTGTATTTTTCTGGTTTGTGTTTGCAGGTTCTTCCGCCAGAGTTTGTGGGCACATATGGCGCTGAACTACCGAGCGAAGCTAAACTGTGGTGCCCAATGGGCGTATTTGGGGAGTGCAATTAACTAAAGTAAATGATGAGGTGATCTTCAGTGGTGGTTTCAATCGGTTTATCCGACACTACTTTATTTGTTATGGACACCTTCTAGGTTTTGAGTACATGGGTTCGGGCACTTTCAGTGTTCGTGTACAATACTAGCTGTGAAATTCAATACACGAGACCACTTTCAGTGTTCGTGTATTCGACAATACTAGGTGTGAAATTCAATACACGAGACCAGTACCACAAAATGGAGAAGATGAAGAAGTAGAAGACGAAGACGAAGAGCAAGAACACGATGAAATAGAAGAAGACTCTTTTGATGAAGGATAGGTTGAAGAACAAGGAGGAGAGGAAGATCCCGAGTCTCGTGATGAAGAAATTGATGATTCTGTTGAGATTTTGGGTTTAAATTCACCTCAAAAATAACCAGACTTATGATCTTCCTCTTCTCGTTGTTCTTCAACATACTCTTCATCAAAAGAGTGTTCTTCTATTTCATCATGTTCTTGCTCTTCATCTTCGTCTTCTACTTCAGAAGACACTTTTTTTTGTCTTCCATTCTCCATTTTATGGTACTCTTCTCGTATATTGAATTTCACAGGTAGTATAAAACCATAAGATGTCCATAGCAAATAGAGTAGTGTCGGATAAACCGATTGAAACCACCACTAAACATAACCTCATCATTTACTTTAGTTAATTGGACTTCACAAATACTACCATTGTGCATCACAAGTTTAGCTTCGCTCGGTAGTTACCAACTGAAGGGTGTTTGTAAGAATAGTTCTGAAGAAGCTGCAGCTTGCCATATGTCAAACACAAGGATCACATATGTCATCCTCTCCAGCGATAAATTTGTTCATCTTGTACCACTGTTATTACTGTTCGTGAATTCCATTATTGCTGCTAAAATGTCAAAACAAACCACAATTCCAAAAAGCAACACGGCACAAAAAATCAGCAGCTCTCAAACAAAACTTCATTGGTTACGTACTAGGTGTTCCAAGAGCCGCTGCTTCTCCCGAGATAGAAGTGTTTGAGATTATTACTACCTCTCATTTAACGAGTTAATTTGCACATGTGCAGGTGAATGGTCGGATAATGTGATGCTTTTTCTTATGGTGTTTTGCTATTGTCTTTAATAAGTAAAAGAAGCTACAAAGTTGATGAATGGGCCAAGAATGAGCACATACAGAAAAACTCAGTAGGCTGTCTTAGTAACACAAAGTCTTCTCGGGTGCATTAAAGCCTTGAGTTAGAACCATATTTTCATTTCAGTGATGCGATAAGGATAACCAACTTGGGAATGTTGTGTGTAGAACACGACCCTCAGAAAAGACCAACGATGAAGCAAGTTGTTAAATGTATGCAGAAATTGCATATTGTTCTTACTAATGCGAATCTTTGAGAGTGTTGTGAGATGCTTGATGGGGTTAATGATGTTTACAAAATACCACAAAACACTCGTGTTTATCCCCGTCCAGGTACTGACAACTATCTATTAGATCTTTGTTCAATATAATCAATTACATTGACAAGCTAAGGTGCTTCTTATTATAGATTTATTTTTCTCCTACATAAACTAGAAATCAAATTCTATACTGCAGTGGTCATAACTGAACTTCTTCTCTTTTTTTTCTCAAAATTCCAAAATCAGATGCTTGATTTTGCTTTTTCAGCAATTGGAACATGTTTTGCTTTTAAAAAGTAATAGTCAGTCTTACATATTTGATTTTGTTTTTAATTTTCTTCTGTTTTTTGTATAGAGATTCCGCTCAAATTCAAACAAGTAAGCATCTGCTGATCATACAAAAAAAATATATTATTTCTAAAATAGGCCATCCTACCATAATTTGAATTATGCAGTACTCTTAATCACTTAGTCTAGAGAAGTCTCTAATACCATGTCATGTAAGCATTTAACCCAAAAGTTCCGTGAAGCATAAGAATAACTTTTATATATTAGCGCACCGTGAAATTTGTCCAAACTTTTATACCACATCCATTTCTAATTTATGCTGGTGAACTTAATTTCTAGCTTATGTTGTAGGGTTTAGATCTTCTGTTGGAGTAAATAATGTGATTGAGGTTTCTTATGAAGACCTAAGCAAGTACACTGGTGGATTTAGTAAAGAAAATTTCATTGATCAGTTTCAGTTTGGAGAAGTATTTCGTGGAATAATCAACGAAAAGAAAGTTATCGTGAAGATATGGGAAAGCGATATAGACCCTGTAGATAAAGACCGGTTCAAGGTATCTTGACAAACTATATTAGAATATTTTCGTCTTGTGTTTTAATCTTCACGGTCACCTTTAATACACATTGCTTGTCTCACAATGAATTTATGTTTCAGGATGAAATTTCTTTACTTCAACATCCTAAGCAGTTAGTCATCCTAACTTGGTGTGGTGAAGTTGATTGGATATTGTCGTGAGGGGAAAAACTTGGAGCTGTTTACGATTTGGATCCACGCAACAATCTTTATAATCTTGCACCAAAAGGTACTTTTTTTTTTCTATTTCGTTTTTATGATTTTGCCATGGTGCTTTTCCCATATTTCTAGGAATCATGACCTCCATCTATTATGTAATCAAACATGCTTTTACATTATGAATTTGTCTTTCCATTTGCAGATGAGTTTACTTGGCTTCAGAGGACAAAAGTTATTTATGAATTTGCAAACCTGCTCGAGTTTCTTCATGCTCCTAATCCACCATTCGCGCCCTATAGAGTTGGCAATGTTGATGCTAAACATATAATACTTGACAAGGTCCATACCATATAGCTTTGTTACGTCGTCTTTTGTCTAATTTTCTTGCTCGTGTTTTGAATTGTTTTGATACACACACAGGATTACAGCCCAAAATTGGTTGATTTTGGAGGTATGGTTGGTGGAATCATTCTCAGTTTGCGAAGCTCAAGAACTGGTCTTTTGGATCTTGAGCGCCTTGGTTATAGGAACTTGGTCGGATGTATGCAGCCTAAACTTTATGACAATTATTTTTTCTGGTCGTTTTACTATTATAATTTACTTTTACAAGTCTGCTAAAACCTTCCTTTTACAGGTTATTGTTTTGAACAGCCAGATGCCTTCGCATATGGGGTCATACTGTTGTGTTTGATAATAAAAAGGATCCCAATTAGATATGTTCCCGACTATGGTGGAGCATTTCTTCCTAATTTTTGGGCGTGGGATGAATATGAGAAATGGCTAGAGCTATCCTGCATCTGGATTTTCACTTGTGCACAAGGATCTAAGACTAGAACATGGTTTCCATCCCGAAGACGGAATTGCACTCACCAAGTTGGGCTTGGATTGCGTAGAAGAGAGTTCTTCTCGACCTTCAATGGATGAGATTGTCAAGCAATTGCGCAAGTTACGTGTTATCCAAGGCCATGCTCAAGAGATGGGCATCCAGAAATTGCCTTCCAGTTCAAGGCACAGGTATCTTTAGTTTAAAGGTATTAATTGCCTTAGGTAAAAGGTAGAATGCTAAATCTAGGTTGCACATATGATTGCTCCGAATACCACTACCAACCATGTCTTATGGTGTTACTTAGAACTTAGATTGTTTCCATGTTTTATTTGCTGCTAATTTGAGTTGGTTAGACTTCAAGTGTTATTTTCAATTTGTTTGTAAATTATTTGATTTGCCTTTTTGTTAAGTTCGTAAGTTATTTGATTTATTTGTTGATTCTTAACGGAAATATGTACCCCGCAAATTATATAATGAGATTGGAATGACATTCAAAATGTATACATATTATGGGTATTGAAATAGGATGGATGCTTCAATGAAATAGAAGTATTCCATTAAACCAGATTACTATATAAGTTAACATGAGAGTTTATTAATAGTACTCAATAACTCTAATTAAATTTGGGGCTCAAGATACCTAATCCAAATTTCTTAGAAAGTACTATTGATTGAACTGAAATGAAATTTGCTCAACTGGACCGAACCAAACTGAATTGAACCAAACTTTTTAAAATTTAAGCCAAGGCTTCTTTAATTATAATAGGCACTTGAATGCATGATACAATAGATTTGCTGATTCCTATCTACTTGAAATGAAAATGAAAATCAACAATGTGTAGGATGATGATCACGTAACGAGTTTATCTTATTATTAAAATCCCAGATTACAAACTTTAAAGTTAAATAACACAAAAACACTCGCACACCTTAAAATTTAAATAGATAAAAAATTGTGAATTCGGATTTTTCAGACACTTAAACCAGAACCGCTAAACTTATCTTGGATGATTTGGTCTAGCTTTTCTGCCATTTCAACAGTGAAATAGTTCTTCCAATCACCAATTTCACCTTTCCTAAAGAACGAATTGTTTTCAATTTTCATCGGATTATGTTCGCTAGCGGTTTTGCTCTTATTCACTTCCAAATTGCTCAAATTCTCAAAATTACACATTTGCACGATCATTTCCACTACACCATGTTTCTCTTCATCAATGGAGAAAGGATAGCCCATGAAATCGGCCATTTTCTTCACGTAGAGACGACCATCATTTTTCATCTCTTCATACTTCAGAAACAATACTTTGTTAGGAAACTCTAAGCTTGCTTTCCAATAACCCAACAAATGATCCCAATACGGTCCATAGATAGAAACTCCTTTGCAAAACGTTTCATATGCTTCCTCGAAAGTGGTTACCTCTGAGTTCTTAACACACGAAAAATGCCAAAGCGAAACAAGAACATCTTTAGGATTCCTTGACACATAAATGATTTTAGTGTCAGAGTTGAGAATGGATTTAGGCAAGGAATTGAACGGAACGTGAGTAGAAATTAACGGATTTTGAGTGTCCCTTTCATGGCCAAGAGAGTAAAGCATTTCCAAGAAAGGCACAATGTCATGTGGAAGCTTTGTGAGTAAAGGATTCAAGGAGGAATTCGAATCATTTCCAATAAACTTCGATCTAGTTGAAATAGCAACGGAGAGAGATTTAAGCCATGTCGTGCCCGATTTTGGAAGGCTGCAAAGAAGAATATCATTGGGTTGAGCTACGAAGTGTTTCTGAAACAATATGACTCCCTCTAAAATAATTGAGTAGTACCAAAACCCTTGATATTTGTATATATTTAACGAATCGCGCCAGCCTGGATGATGAGGAAGGGTTGAAATGTAGCTTTGAATATTTTTCTCTGGGTTTTCTGATGCATCAACATCCATTTTTGAGGTTGAAGGAGTATTGCAAGAACGTTTGAACATGCATGCATGTACATAAATGATTATGTTTGTAACAAATTGGAACACAAGAAAGTCTTATATATTATTTGGCTAATTAATACAAATGGAGCTACTGAAACGATTTTTAAATTTTTTTCATGGGTATAAAACATTTCATGTATCAAACCTTTAAAAAAAACATAAAATTTCTACTATTTCTGTAAACTTAATGATCATGTGCCTACATATGATAGAGTCATTTTCAAAACAGATATTTACATATATTATTGATTATGATATTTATTAATAGGATGTCATTACTTTTATTTGATCACCGATGTATGTTAAAAATTAATATAAAAAATGTTTTTGGAGTTTAATTACCAATTTAAACTTTTAATTTAATCAATTCATTGCCTTGTAGATTCATATGTGCATAAATTAATATCTATATATAATTAACAACTTTTATTGATATCTCTGATATACACTTTCACGTAAATGGTTTATTGGTTTAAAGGGTGTAAAATACAAGCGCCGATCCTATCAAATGAGGCGTCTCTACAACCTATTTCTATACTAGAGATGAATTGTTTAAACTAAAATGTTAAGGTTTATCCTTCACAAAACATATATATATAACGCTAATAGGGATACCAACCTAGTTCGGATGTCTATCTGATGTTCTCTCCCTATTCTTCTTTTGCTTAGATTTAACAAATTTCATTTTAGTTTACTTTAATTCAGTTCAGTTCAACCAAATTTAGTTCAACAAAATTCATTATTCATTCAGCAAAATTCCTTCTTCATTCAGTCAAATTCAGCTAATTCAACCATTTCAGTTCAGCAAATTCAGTTCAGTTGAATTCAGCCACAAAGAACGAGACCTTTTAGTATAAAAATGTTTATTCAATTGAATTAAACTTAAAGTTGAAAACTGATAATTAACACTCAGTTTTGTTTTTTTTAATATTAATTAATCTCTAAGAAACAAATTGGAAGAAGCCATTGTCTTAAAATTAGCATTAAGCGGTGCATGTTTTTCTATTTTTTGAATACTCTTTTTATAGTTATGAATTCATGACCTCACACACTTTTATGGAACTAGTAGAACCATCGAAATGAATTTTAAATCTTTTTCATGGGTATAAAATTTTTATCCTGTAAACTTAATAATCATGTGCCTACATATAATAGTGTAATTTTCAAAATAGATATTTACACATATTATTGAATATGACATTGATAAATAAGATGTTACTTTTATTTGACATTCGTATTTAAGTGGATGAATGTTAAAAGTTAATATAAAAAATGTTTTTGAATTATTAACTTAAACTTTTAGTTTAGACGGTTTATTACCTTGTAGGATCAGATGCGCAGAAACCAATATCTACATATATTTAATAACTTTTATTGAAATCTCTGAATGCACAGCTTTTCGGTTTAAATAGTGTAAACTATGAACGATCCTATCAAATGTTGAAAGTTAACTTATAAATAGAGTTGCCACTCGATATGCATGAGAAGCTTTGACATCATATTAATAAATCGTTTAAACTAAAAGTTTAATGTGTATCCTTCACAAAACATATATATATATATATATATATATATATATATATATATATATATATATAGGGAAGGGATCAAGTGAGAACACCTTCATATGCAAGAACACTTTTATATATGAGAACACCTCAAAACTACATAGTTTTATTAATAATAGATGATCAAAAGTGAAATTTGTCCATTTTTATACATTGTTGCGCATGAAATAGGAAAGAGAAATGTGGTGTTGATGACTTTTCATTTAATTTTATTTTTATTTAAAAACATTTTCCCGATTATCCCAAGCTCCGATTTTGACGATTATTATACCGTTGGACTCGTGTCGACTAGAGGTTCATTTTAAGATCCATGATGCTTATGTAAAAACGACTTTTTAAAATTTTGAACACGCGAAATATTTTTTTGAACATGAGATTTTTAAGTTTCTAAACTTGTAAACATGTTTCCAATTTTACAGTTCCTGTAACCATGATTTTTATGATTTTGAACATGCAAGTTATTTTTTTGAGCATAAATTTTAAGTTTTTGAAAATTACTGTAAATATCTCATTTATAATGTCCATCTCTAATAGTGTTATTTTTACAAATATTAATAATATGAAAATGATGATCTTGTGAACTTTATCATAATAAATTAACTAAACAAATAGTTTTATATGTAATATTTAGAGTCTAAGATCAAATAATTTTACTTTATTTTTTGTCTTTGTTTTATGAAATGAAGAGAAATGATATATCTATTGGCAAATCTATGTCATATTAATCTTCAAAAAGTCCATCAAATACAAATGTTGATGGTAGAAATTTATTTTGATTTCAAGAACACCCTTTACTCACCAACTCTCCAATCACTTTGAATTTTATTTGATTTGCAGGACACTCTTAACTCTATTTCTATCCTATTTATACTTGTAACTAAATCGGTGGTATATTAAATTTCATGGTTCAAACTTTGAATTTACACACTCATACAAAACTCTACCTTCCACCTCATACATTTAATCTAAGTAATCTAATTCAACTTTGCCACATCTAAATCAAGTTTATTTATTTTTAACAAATTCATCATAATACAGTTTCTTCGGTATGATTCTTCCGACTGGAGATTTCAAATTGTAGTAGTCTAGAATAAAACTACACAACAAATAATTTGAATGCTATGCAACTGAAAAATCTAAGGTATAGACCATAATTTATATATAAGACAAAAGGAACTCAAAGCAGTACATGTAACCAACCTTATGAAACCTGAGCATTGATATTATAGCAAGGAAACCTTGAAAATAATAAATTTAAGAAGATAGAGGCTCAAGAGCCACTATATGAATATTTAGAAAACAACACAATTATTCCAATTTTGGACAAATATGAGACCACCATCATGGAGGAAAAGAGAAAAAATGAAAAGGAAAAATTGGATAGCAAAATACATGTTCAACAAATATATGAAAAATTGTATTGCTCTGTAACTAAGAATTTTAAGCTTGTGAACATGCAAGTTATTTTTTTGAGCATAAGTTTTAAGTTTTTGAAAATATGAGGTATTTGTTTGAACATAATTTTTTAAGTTTCTAAACATGTGTCAATTGATAGTTTTGATGGAAAAAACTAATATTTGTATAATGTTTTGTGAAATTATGTAGTTTTAGTGATAATACGTTCAAATTAAGCATCAAAACATGAAAAATTATCCAATTTTAGTGATAATATTAGTTTTTTTAACATTTAAACAATGAAAAAAAAGCAAATTAACTACAATTAACACTCATGTTCAAAATTACAGCACGTATGTTCAAATTGTTAAAACGTCAACATTACCTAACAACAATGGTACTCAAATTAAGCGTCTCGTCAAAACAAATTCAACGGTATAAAAAAAGTTCAAATCGGAGTTCGGGAAAGTCAGGGAAAAATTATTTAAACAAAATGAAATAAACAATAATTAAAAAAGTACAATTTCTCTCTCCTACTCTTACCACCTCCATACGTGTCCATTAGAAAAAATTGACAAATTTCCATTTTAACCCTCTTTTATTAATAAAACTACGTAGTTTTAAAAGTGTTCTCACATATAAAAGTGTTCTTGCATATGAGAGGTGTTCTCACCTGATCCATTTTCTATATATATATATATATATATATATGTATATATATATGTATATATATATATATATATGTATATAGGGGAGGGATAAAGTGAGAACACTCTCATATGCGACAACACTTTTATATGTGAGAACACCTTCAAAATTACGTAGTTTTGATAATGAGAGAGGACCAAAAGGGAAACTTGTCCCTTTTTTATTATGTTGCGTAGGAGATAAGGAGAGAAGGTGTTGTTGATGAGTAAAAATTTAATTTTTTTTTATTCAAAATCATTTTCCCGAGTTTTCTGAACTCCGATTTTAAATTTTTTTATATCATTAGACTCGTGTTGACTAGATGTTCATTTTAAGATCCATGATGCTTAGGTAAAAACGAGCTTTTAAAATTTTGAACATGTGAGGTATATTTTTGAAAATGCATGTTTTAATATTGAACTTTAATTTTTAGTTTTTAAACATATGAGTTAATTTTTGAAAATAAGTTTTAAGTTTTTGAACGTGTGAAGTATATTTTTAAACATAAGAATTGAAATATAAACAAGTTAGCTACAATTAACACTTATATACTTATGCTCAAAATTATAACAATTATGTTCAAAATGTTAAGACATCGACTTTACCTAACAACAATGGTACTCAAAATGAACGTCTTGTAAAACAAAGCTAACAATATTAAAAAAGTTAAGATCAGAGTTCGGGAAAGTCGGGAAAATTTATTTAAACAAAATGAAAATAAACAATAATTAAAAAAGTATTAATTTCTCTCTCCTGCTCTATCATCTATACGTGTCAATTAAAAGAAAAATGACAAATTCCCTTTTAACCCTCTCTAATTAATCAAACTACCATTTTAACCATCTCTAATTAATAAAACTACGTAGTTTTGAAGTGTTCTCACATATAAAGTATTCTCACCTGATCTTTCCTCTATATATATATATATATATATATATATATATATATATATATATATATATAGGGAAGGGATCAGGTGAGAACACCCTCATATATAAGAACACTTTTATATGTGAGAACACCTTCAAAACTACGTAGTTTTAATAATGAGGTAGGACCAAAATGGAAATTTGTCCCTTTTATTATGTTGCGTAGAAGATAAAGGAGAAAGAAGGTGTTGGTGATGAGTAAAAATTTAACTTTTTTTTATTTAAAATCATTTTCCCGAGTTTTTCGAACTCCGATTTCAAATTTTTTTATATCATTAGACTCGTGTCGTCTAGAGGTTCATTTTAAGATCCATGATGCTTATGTAAAAACGATTTTTTAAAATTTTGAACATGCAGAATATTTATTTGAACATAACATTTTTAAGTTTCAATTGCTGCTGTAACCAATAATTTTAAGTTTTTGAACATGCAGGTTATTCTTTTGAGCATACGTTTTAAGTTTTTGAAAATATGAAGTATTTTTTTGAACATAATTTTTTAAGTTCTTAAACATGTGTCAATTGATAGTTTTGATGGGAAAAAATAATATTAGTATAATGTTTTGTGAAATTATCTAGTTTTAGTGATAATACGTTCAAATTAAGCATCAAAACATGAAAAATTATCAAATCTTAGTGATAATATTAGTTTTTTTAACATTTTAACAATGAAAAAATGCAAATTAACTACAATTGACACTCATGTTCAAAGTTACAACACGTATGTTCAAATTGTTAAAACGTCAACTTTACCTAACAACAATGGTACTCAAAATAAGCGTCTCGACAAAACAAATCCAACGGTATAAAAAAAGTTCAAATCGGAGTTCGGGAAAGTCGGGAAAATTTATTTAAACAAAATGAAATAAACAATAATTAAAAAAAGTACTAATTTCTCTCTCCTGCTCTTACATCCCATACGTGTCCATAAAAAAAAAATGACAAATTCCCCTTTTAACCCTCTCTTATTAATAAAACTACGTAGTTTTGGAGGTGTTCTCACATACAAAGTGTTCTCATATATGAGAGGTGTTCTCACTTGATCCCTTTTCTATATATATATATATATATAGATAATTATTTAACTTTTTTTTTATGAACTTACTATTTAACTTTATTACATTTAATATAATCAACAAAGGGCCCCAATCAACAAATAGTATAAAGATGTTTATTCAATTGAATTAAACTAATTAAAGTTTTTAACACATAAATCGGGAGAAACTATTGTTCTAAAATTAGCACCTAGTGGTATCTGTTTTTCTATCTTTTGAGTTTTTTTTTATAATTATGAAATTCAAATCCATGACCTCACATTCTTTTAAATAATATAAATAATCACCAAGGCATTACTTGGTGGGTACCTATTTTGCTATCGAAATTATGATTTGTGATGGTGACTTTTCAACTCAATTGGAAAAACCTTGGTATTTGTACATATTTATCGAATCGCGCCAGCCTGGTTGACGAGGAAGGGTTGAGATGTAGGTTTGAATATTTTTCTCTGGGTTTTCTGATGGATCAACATCCATTTTTGAGGTTGAAGGAGTATCTGTTACAAGAACGTTTGAACATGCATGCATGTACATAAATGATTGTGTTTCTAACAAACTGGAACACAAGAAATTTTTATATATTATTTGGCTAATTATTGCAAGTGGAACTAGTGAAACGATTTTTAAATCTTTTTCATTGGTATAAAACATTTCAAGTATCAAACCAGTTAAAAAAAACATAAAATTTCGACTATTTCTTGTAAACTTAATGATCATGTGCCTACATATAATAGAGTCATTTTCAAAATAGATATTTACATATATTATTTTCTATTATATTGATTAATATATAGGATGTCGTTATCAACTTAAACTTTTATTTGACTAATGTGTATTTAAGTGAGAATATATGTTAAAGATTAATATAAAAAATGTTTTTGGACTTTAATTACTAACTTAAACTTTTAATTTAACCGATTCACTGCTTTGTAGATTCAGATGTGCATAAATTAATATCTATATATAATTAACAAGTTTTATCGATATCTCTGATATACACTTTCACGTAAATGGCTTATTGGTTCAAAGGGTGTAAAACACAAGTGATCCTATCAAAATTGAGGCGTTATACAACCTATTTCTATACTAGAGATGAATCGTTTAAACTAAAAGGTTAAAGTTTATCCTTCACAAAACATACATATAATGCAGTTCAATCAAATTTAGTTCAATGAAATTCTTTTTTCATTCAGTCAAATTCAGCTAATTCAACCAATTCAGTTCATTTCAATTCAGCCACAAAAAACGAAACCTTCTACTATAAAAATGTTTATTCAATTGAATTAAACTTAAAGTTAAAAACTGATAATTAACACATGATTTTGTTTTTTTAATATTAATTGATCTCTAACAAACAAATTGGAAGAAGTTATTGTCTTAAAATTAGCATTAAGCGGTGTCTGGTTTTCTATTTTTTGAATATTCACTTTTTACAGTCATAGATTCATGACCTCACACACTTTTACGAAACTAGTAGAACCATCAAAACGGATTTTAAATCCTTTTCATGGGTATAAAACATTTATCCCTGTAAACTAATTAATAATCATGTGCTTACATATAATAGTGTCATTTTCAAGATAGATATTTGCATATATTATTGAATATGACATTGATTAATAAAATTTCACGTGGTGAATGTGTTAGCCTAGTTGTTAAACACTCTGCCTATGATTAGGTAGGTCATGGGTTCGAATCACACCAGAGACGAAAGGTTTTCCGTTATTATTTAATGTAAGTCCAATTGCACAATTTTATTTTATTTTTTTTTAAAAGATGTCACTAACTTTCATTTGACATGCGTATTTAAGTGGATATATTTTAAAGATTAATATAAAAAAATATTTTTGAACTATTAACTTAAACTCTTAGATTAGTTGGTTCATTACCTTGTAAAATTAGATGTGCAGAAACCAATATCTACTTATATTTAACAATTTTTATTGAAATATATGAATGCACTTTCACGCAGCTTTTGGGTTTAAATGGTGTAAAATATGAACGATCCTATCAAATGTTGAAATTTAACTTATAAATAGAGTTGCCACTCGATATACATGAGAAGCTTCGACACCATATTAATAAATCGTTTAAACTAAACTTTTAATGTGTATCCTTCACAAAACATATATATTTATTACTAATTATTTAAAAAAATTTATGAATTTATTATTTAAGGTTTATTACATATACTATAATCAACTTATAGTGTAAAGATGTTTATTCAATCGAATTAAACTAATTAAAGTTTTTAACAAACAAATTGGAAGAAACCATTGTCCTAAAATTAGCACTTAGGTATCTTTTGAGTTTTCACTTTTTATAATCATGAAATTTGAACTAATGACTACACTCTTTTGCGAAATATAAATAACCACCAAGACATTATTTGGTGGGTACCTATTTTTCTATTGAAATTATGATTTGTGAAGGTGACTTTTGAACTCAATTGAAATTATTATTACCCTTCCTTTTAAAAAGAAAAAGATAAATTATTAATTTTCTTTTGTGAAAAATTCGTTTTTTTTGGTGAAGATAAGAAATTATTATTATTAGCCTTGTTGGGGAGGGATCCAGTGCGACAATGTCATTTGGAGTGACAACTTTTATGGTGTGACAATAGGGACAATTTAGTAATTGACAAGGGGAATGTGGCAAACTTGTAAATATATAGAAAAGCCTTACACGCATGAGAAAAGGGAGGAGGAGGAAGGTGATGTCAGCGCTGATGTCATCACAAGAGAGAGAGAAAAAAGTTTTATTTCTTTTATTTAAAATACATTTTCCCGATGATTCCGAACTCGGTTTTCGAAAAATTTTATACCGTTGGATTCGTATTAATTAGCCAGTCATTTTGAGATCCATTTTGTGCAAATAAAAATGATTTTTTTTCAAATTTCTTTGATTTTTATTCATTTAATCACTTTAATAATTTATTGGGACTAAACTGTGAGGAATTTGAATTTAGTCCAAGAATTAAAGTTTCTTAGAATTACAATATACATTTTCTCGAATTTGTTCAGAATTTTCTGAGCAATTTTTGAATTTTTTATTAAAATTTCTACAATTCAAGACGGTTTATAAAAAGAAAAGAGGTGTCATGTTATGTCTATATCTCTCTAATATTCCAAAATCAGATCTTAAATGTCTCAAAAGAAAATTATAATCCAAAAAACATGTTGATATCAGAATACATTAATATTCCAAACAAAACATGCGGATATTCCAAAAGTCATTACCAAATATTCCAAAATAAAAAAAATCGTTTTTATTTGACCACAATGGATCTCAAATCGTTGATAAGTTTTGGAATATCGTACTATGCCTTTTGGAATATTCTGGTCTATATTTTGGAATATTCCAAAATGAAAAAATTCGTTTTTATTTTACCACAATGGATCTCAAATCGTTTTTATTTGTGTTTCTTGTTTTTTTTATTATACCCTAGGTAGTCTCGTATCAACCCGTCGTGTTTTTTGTTTTTTTATTATACCCTAGGTAGTATCGTATCAACCGTCGTGTTTAAATGAATAAAAAATTCACAAAATTGCCCAGAAAATTCTTGAAAAATTCCAGAAAATGTATATTGTAATTCTAAGAAACTTTAATTCTCGGACTAAGCCCAAATTCCGCACAGTTTAGTCCTAATAAATTATGAAAGTGATTAAATGGATAAAATATTCAAAAATTGCCCAGAAAATTCAGGAAAAATTCCAGAAAATGTATATTGTAATTCTAAGAAACTTTAATTCTCGGACTAAGCCCAAATTCTGCGCAGTTTAGTCCCAATAAATTATGAAAGTGATTAAATGAATAAAAAAAATTTGAAAATTGCCCAGAAAATTCTGAAAAAATTCCAGAAAACGTATATTGTAATTTTAAGAAACTTTAATTCTCGGACTAAGTCCAAATTTCGCACAATTTAGTCCCAATAAATTATGAAAGTGATTAAATGGATAAAAAAATTCAAAAATTGCCCAGAAAATTCTGAAAAAATTCCAGAAAACGTATATTGTAATTACACGTGTATGCCCCTCATATTATGCTCTCTTGATGACATCAACGCTGACATCATCATCCTCGTCCCCTCACCATACACGTGTATGCCCCTCATATTATGTCATCTTTTTCCATTTAATTACACAATTGCCACCTATTGTCACACACTAAAATTCTTGTCACACCACCTCAAAAGTGTCACACCTGAACCCTCCCCTAGCCTTGCTGGATATAGCACTTCTAGAGAATATATTTACTATTATTAGGCTATAAGCCAATAAAATTCAAATATTTTTGTTGAGTTTAAAGATTAGGACTGTAAATAAAAGATTATGTCCTGTTTGACTAAAATTCAATAAAATCAGTTTTTACTTATGAAAATGATGTCGTTACAGTATCCCCAATTAGTCTTAACATCTCAAATTATGCCAATTTATACCAACATTTACTAAAATTAGCACTTAGGTATCTTTTGAGTTTTCACATTTTATAATTATGAAATTCGAACTCATGACCTCACACTCTTTTGGGAAATATAAATAACCACCTAGACATTATTTGATGGATACCTATTTTTCTATTGAAATTATGATTTGCGAAAGGTTACTTTTGAACTCACTTGAAATTATTATAACCCTTACTTTTAAAAAGAAAAAGATAAGAAATTATTATTTTTGTGGGTGAATGATAAGAAATTATTATTAGCCTTGCTGGATATAACACTTCTAGAAAATTGATTTACTATTATTAGGCTAAGCCAATAAAATTCAAATATTTTTGTTGAGGTTACAAATTAGGATTGTAAACGAGTAAGATCATGTTTTGTTTGACTAAGATTCAACAAAATCAGTATACTTCAATTCAGTATAGTAAATTCAGTAAAAATAATTAAAACATTCAGTCAATAATTCAGTTTAATTCAGTAAAAAAGAATATGTATAAAACCAGAATAAATTAAATAGTATACGGTAGATTAAAAACATATAACAAAATTGGGATAATATGTAATGTCAACGTTATTGATGAAGTGCTAATTTGACGTCAATGTGCAAAATAACTTCAATTTCACCCTTTTTACTTATAAAAATGATGTCGTTACAGTATCCCCCATTAGTCTTAACATCTCAAATTCTGCCAATTTATACCAACATTTACGAAATGCGGTAACACGAAGCTATAAGTGGACAATTTCCTACAAAATAAGGAGCATTGCTGCTCTTTTGTAGATATAGTTAACTTCATAATGAACTTGAGATAACATAAATTAAGAAATGAATGAATTTTTAGCTAGAAATAATAATAATAAAAAGAAATGAATGAATTCGGAAACTAACTATGATTCATGTAAGTTAGAATTTTTGAGAGAGGAAAACATTTTTTAATTAAAAGCTGGAGATGAGAAAAAAATCCGAACCCAAAAGTACAAAAGAAAAGAAAAAAAAAACAGATAAAAAGTAAAAAGAAAGAAAAAATAAATAAATAAAGAAAACAAAAACATTCAAACAATCCTAAGAAATGACAAAGGAAAACATAATATCTCAAATAAAATTGAATTTACAACAAGGAAAATGAGGTATGCTAAATTAAAACTTTTGAGTTCATTCTCGTAGTTTCGTAATTTTTTATCATTTCAAAATTCAAGCTCTTCATTTCTTTCAATCTTGGTATATTTGTTTTAGTTTATTCTTCAATTATTTCTCGTTGTATATACTGGTTTTCAAGTTACGGTATACAGGCTTCAAATGACTTTTATTGCTAGAATTTGTGTAAAAGAACTGCATGGAAGTCAAATGTGAAGTTAGATAATTTTCAAAAATAAAAAGAAAGTAAAATATTCATCAAGATCGAAAAAATGTGTATATAAACGTGTTCAGTTTCCATTTCTTCAAATCTATGCATCATAATCTAAATGCAAACACAATAGACAATTTGGAAGCCATGTTTAACCTTTTCAAGGATGAGAATGGTGAAGAGACACTCAAACTAAAATGCCTTGAGATTATCTACACACAAACTAACTAAACATTAACGAAATTTCGAAAAAACAACACTAAACCCGTGCATAGTCTCTACCACAAGTCACTTGCTCGGCCCACTGAATCACCGAGTCAATCCTCGATTCGGCCTCTCTGTTCGAATTGAGTTCCTCAGCCGGTCAAATAGCGTCATAAATCCAGTAAAAAATCAGTCAAGCGAGCAGACAAAAAAGCAAGAGTAACATGAGGAATCTGAAGGACACAAAATCGTTTGGGAGAGAAATACCGTTAACATAAACATAGCCGTAATTTAAATATCATAAAGCCATACAAAAGATTACAAGTAGTGATCATTTTGGAGCTTCATAAAAATAAAATAAAGACCCTTCGGATAAAGGAGTAACTGTAACACCAGACATAATCTCCAAAACATACAGATCATACTTTCAAGCAGGGTAACTTGTGAAAATCTTCAAACGGCCGCCACTTCATAAGGATGAAGAAAATCCTGGCCACGGACAGAAGCTGCAAAGACGAGACTAATCTGAGGAATCTCTTCCCATATGTCTCTGCTACAAAGAGATGCATGTCGGAGAGACACCCGGACAGGAAAGCCAAAACAGACAAGCACCACCACCAACTGAGCTCAAAACAGAGATGCATGTCGGAGAGACACTCCCCACGCTGCCACGAGTTGAGTGGTGGTGGTTTCGTAGCTTGAATCCTTACGGTTCGGAAGATTTGCCCATTTGAAGATCGGAAACCAAAATACCGAAAACTTGAATTTGAGCTTTAGGATTCTGAAATTGATGGATGATAGAGGTTTGATTGAGTAAGATTAACTAGGTAGGACGGAGATAAATCTCATTATGGTGACAAACTATGGACCAAGATCAATTAGGTTGAGCAAATTGAAGAAAATTGGAGGTTAGGTTCCAAAGATATATTGTATATAGTTACAAAGGATAGTGTTCCAAGACAAATTCTAGACTAGAGTGCTCCTCTACAATACAGGCTTTTGTCATTTGATTAGTATTCATACTTTATATATTAAAAAAAATTATAAAGATCATATTGATGATCAACGGTATAAATGTCTTTTGATATTATAGTTTATCAAAGATCATAAAACTAGACTGCCAGTCTGCCACTACTCAGCGAATAACTGATGCATGGTGGTGTTAAGATTTCCATTCCAACACCCTTCGTCTTCTTCGGAAAGTTGTACCCTCTTAAGCTCCGGTGTAGTCGAGTCTCCTTTTGAGAAAAACTTGATGTTGGGACACTGACTAACAATAACTTGAGTCAAAGAGGGAAATTTGAACCTGCATTCCACTGAGCAGAAGCTTACAAGGCCTGCCAAATCAATTAGTTCTAAGCTTTGTAATCTGGTCAAGACAATCTCCTCTTTTGATTCATCATCCGATCCCTCATTCGAAACGATTTCTAACACCTGGTCACAATCTTTTATACTCATCTTTTGGAGTTGAACAAGGCTTCTTGCTGTTGAGAGTCCCATCAAATTAACCAATCCATCGCAATTGTTTACGTGTAACTCCATTAGGTTCTCGAATGAAGCTGTGGGTGGTGTCAAGTTAATGAAATTGTCACAAATTACTACATTCAGAGTTTGAAGAGCTTTGGGAAGTCCTTCAGGAGGGAATAGTTCCTTGAGCATACTATATCTTACATGCAGCGTCTCTATATTATGGAACAACTTAAGCAGATCAGAAGGAGAGACCTCACATTCACTATCAAAGCAATGTAGTTCAACGATCTTGAGTTTGTGAAAAAGTTGCGACGGAAACTGGCTTTCCTTTATCATCACAGCATCCTTGCTCGTCAAGGATACAACTTTCAAGTTGGGGATGATCTGAAAAACCATCAAGCAAAAGCATGTTCAAGTTCATATTCTATCAACAGCATGAAAATATTGACAATTATGTCCTGATGAAAAAACTTCTGATAAGTCCTTCAACTTTCATAGTAATAATAAGAATTTTGTCCCTTATCATTCATTTTTGAAAATAAGACCTCACCTTCAATTCTAACACACAGTAAGCTCCTCATTGACCAATCCATAAGCTAAAACCGTTAGTTAAGAGTTCATGTAGAGCTTAATCTAACATTGAAAATTCCGGAGCTTTATCATGTGCTTTGACATTTGTTCATTTAATCATCTACTTATTTTTTAAAAATAATGAATAATTATTTTTCTCATTTTATTCCTCAAATTTGTATCATTGTATACATATTTTTTTTTTTTAAGAAAATATAATAAAAGAAATGAAAAAGAAAAGAGATTAAAAAATAAAAGAAAATCAAGTCTAAGATGAGAACCGTTTAAGAATCTAGACTTGTCTTTTAGAACCAACCCGAAAGTAGGTACGAGTAGTTTGAGTTACTGGTGGCTGAATCTGACTTCTAAACTAATGTATGAAAATAACTAATTAAATAAATATATTACTAAAATTGGCTATACTAACTGTTATCATATTCAAACATCTTAAATTAGTCCACTCAAAATAATTTGGGTCTCTTGCTATAATAACAATTATATCTAACTGGTTGATATTTTGTGGTAGAAATCTCTTGCTTTTTATAGTTGTGTTTGAGAAAGCAAGAAACATAAAAGACAAGATGTAGGTTCTACCTTTGAGAATGAGAAGAGTGAATTGTCCATTTGAGTTTCTAATGGCTCAGTTATTGCTTCTTTGAAAACCTCCAATTTGTCACATTGATAAACACTCAACCTTTCAAGCACCAGGCAATCCAAGGTGTGAATTCTAGGAAAGAAAAACTCAAGCTTTTCTAGATACCAAAGATCCATGTACTCAAGACGAGAAACACAAACTTAGGAACTTCTTCAATTACAGTGCCTTTTTCTTTTGTAACGAGGTCAACAAACCCACAGTCGTTCAAATCAAGGACTTCAAGCTGTTGCAGACTTTTAGCAATCGAAAATGGGAAGAGGCTATTCAGATTTGGACACTTCCAAACATACACTGAGATTAGTTCATCAAACAAGATATATCCGTTTGGATCCTCATTCCATACACACCTTAAATTCAGCATATTTCGGATATCCAATGTTTTCAACTGACTTGTTACACTTTCCACTTCTTTTGCATTTATTAGCCCATGGATATCAAACACCTCTTCTAGTGATCAATCACAATTCTTTATGACCAAATCCTTCAGATTCTGGAGTCTTGCAAATATATTATGCGGAAATATTTCCATTAGTTGCTCACCGTGTTCCACCTTCATTACTTCCAATTTACCAAAGGAATCTGAATTGAGTTGGCTGCCCCAAATCATCTTCAAATTATTCATTTTGATAACTTCCATTTTCTCCAAGTTGGGGAATGCGACCTGCAGCATTATTTATAATACTAACATTAATGATGAACATAAAATTGCTTTAAAATGTGAGAACAAATATGTCACATCTACATATAAAACAGTACAAACTTAGCCTAACATTCACAAGATTATACACTTTCAAGGCTCCTTAACAGAAAATGAATTTATTTTTCATGTGCAACAGTGCAAGTTCATATTTTAGCCATCGTACAACCATAACAAGGCTTGAAATTGCACATCTTCTCTGACTGGAAAAAAGGGAAGCTCATTTTCAGGTAACGAGGCTTGAAATCTCACCATATGATAAACGTTAAATCTCAAAACTGCAGGTTTTTCTATGCCCCAATAACAATATGGATAAATGGCATAATAATTTCTGTGGATGTACTTATTATGAATCCAATCCCTACATTTTAACAAGAAATTGCCAAGATATCTCATTCCTAATTCCTTTGTGGCTTAAACGAAAAATCAAGTCTGAATATGAGTTGGATGTTGGATTTCCAGCAGCGAGTCAGTGATGATCTTGTCCACAACTTTGCCATCACAATTGCATCCAAGGATCAGCCTGTGATCATCAGCAATAGAATGAGCGATTGGCCAGAATATGGTACATTGGAAAGCAGTGTAGAAGTAGTGTTGGCTGATGGAAAAATTCCTCAATTTTCTGGGGTGTTGAATTGCCCCAGGCTCAAGTTCTTTCTACAAAACAATGGGGAATCATCACTGAAGATTGGGGACAATTTTTTTGGAGGCATGAAAGGAATCTTGCATTTGAAGAATGCATCTTTTTCGTCATTGCCTTCGTCACTTCAATTCCTTACAGACCTCCAAACATTGTGTCTGGATTCTTGTGCCGTGGAAGATGTAACTCTAATTGGAGAGCTTAAGAAATTACATGTTTTTAGCCTTGTCAACTGTACTATCGCTCGTTTGCCAAGCGAAATAGGCAACTTGTTAGTAATTTTTAATATACTAAATCATATACATATACATACTTCAATGTTAGTAATTTTTAAATCTCATGTCAGCTAATAATAATATCTGGATCAGAATATAAGACCATTTATACAAGGGATAAAGTCCAATCTAGGACCATTCACAGTTAAGAGTAAATCTGCACTTTCCTAATAAATCAACATGATTGGACTAAAATATATAGTAGTAAGGTATACACAAGTTATCAATTAGCAGTACTCCTTAACTATCCCAGGCATTATTTGGAGAAAGCCATTTTAGGAAACTGTTAAAGCTAATATATGAATGCAAGTACAACTTGCACATTGCAGAAAGAATATCTGTTAACCTGCTTCAGAACATATACAGAGACAACAAAACCTATAGCTACTCTATTTATGGATAGCTTACCTAATCTGATGAGTGATGACATCCCGAAACAAATGCCTTCAACTTAACTTTCCCAATACTGAGCTCTTCAGAAGTAGGATACTGCGTAGGCTGATGCTGAACAAATTGCTGCAATCCAAACAAAATTCTATCAAAAACTGATACAAAATTGTTTCTCTTTGGTACAAAAAGTAATGAGAAATCTACGGATAAATTTAGGGCTGGGCACGGTCTTGTCCAATCCGGAGATTCATAAATTTCCAGCATTTGATTGAAGTTCGGGGATTTTCAAAATGAAATATCTAAGGATTGGATTGAAATATTCGGTCCAGTCCAGTTTGGAGGTTCGGAAAATCGGTTCGGTCCCATCTAGGGTTTTGGAGAAATTTTCAGCTAATATTCGATTAATTCTCACGTACTTATATGGTAAATTTTCGATCATCCATTGAAATCAAGCCTATCATGTTGACAAGAAAATCTCATAGCCTATATAGCAGTTAGGAAGTAGTAAAAAGAGTCAACGAAAAAATTAACTAATACATTATAAATCTATTTATAAAAAGACGTGTAATTATTGTGCGACACAAAAAATATATAATACTAGTTTAGTTTTATATTTTTGATAAATAAAATATAACTTTAATACTGATAAATGTCCGGTTCTTTCAATTCAGTTCAGTTCTAGATAATTCGGTCCGGTTTTTTTTGACAAAAGGTCAACAGTCCAGTTCGATCCAGTTCTCTAAAAAAGTCAACAATTCGGTCCAATTTTGGATCTTTTTCATCGGATATTCGGTCCGGTCCGATCCAGTATCTTCAAGATCGTGTTTTTTACACGCTCGGAACCTCGGGTTTACCTAAAAGTCTCTTTTCCACTCCTACCTACATTTACATTTAGGTAAAGCCGATTAAAATCTATAACATCAGTTCGGTGCCTTTTTTTTTCTATTTCGTTTTTATGATTTTGTCATGGTGCTTTTCCTGTATTTTTAGGAATCATGACCTCCATCAATTATGTAATTAAACATGCTTTTACATTATGACTTTGTCTTTCCATTTGCAGATGAGTTTACTTAGCTTCAGAGGACAAAAGTTATTTATGAATTTGCAAACCTGCTCTGAGTTTCTTCATGCTCCTAATCCACCATACGCGCCCTATAGAGTTGGCAACGTTGATGCTAAACATATAATACTTGACAAGGTCCATACCATATAGCTTTGTTATGTCGTCTTTTGTCTATTTTTCTTGCTCGTGTATTGAATTGTTTTGATACACACACATGATTACAGCCCAAAATTGGTTGATTTTGGAGGTATGGTTGGTGGAATCATTCTCAGTTTGCGAAGATCAAGAAACGGTCTTTTGGATGTTGACAGCCTTGGTTATATGGACTGGGTCGGATGTATGCAGCCTAAACTTTGACAGTTTTTTCTATTGTCGTTTTATTTTATTTTATATTAACAAATCTGCTAAAAACATGAACATGTTATTGTTTCGAACACCCAGATGTCTTCGCATATGGCGTCATACTGTTGTGTTTGATATTAAAAAGGATCCCGATTAGATATGTTCCCGACTATGGTGGAGCATTTCTTCCTAATTTTTGGGCATGGGATGAATATGAGAAATGGCTAGAGGAGGGCTATCCTGCATCTGGATTTTCACTTGTGTAAAAGGACCTAAGACTAGAACATGGTTTCCATCCCGAAGATGGAATTGCACTTACCAAGTTGGGGTTGGATTGTGTAGGAGAGAGTTCTTCTCGCCCTTCAATGCATGAGATTGTCAAGCGATTGCGCAAGTTAGTGTTATCCAAGGCCATGCTGAAGAGTTCGGCATCCAGAAATTGCCTTCCAATTCAAGGCACAAGTATCTTGAGTTTAAAGGTAGTAATTGCCTTAATTAAGAGGTAGAATGTTAAATCTAGGTTGCACATATGATTGCTCCGGGTACCACTACCAACCATGTCTTATGGTGTTACTTAGAACTTAGATTTATTTGCTGCTAATTTGAGTTGTTTAGACTTCAAGTGTTTAAATTTTCAATAGGTTTGCAAATTATTTGATTTGCCTTTTTGTTAAGTTCGTGAGTTATTTGATTTATTTGTTGATTCTTAACAGAAATATGTACCCTGCAAATTATATTATGAGATGGGAATTGACATTGAGAATGTTAGTTGTGCTCACATGGTCAATGATTGACCAAATTGTATTTAGTCAATCATTGACCATATGAGCACCACTCTTGAGAATGTATACATATATACTATGGGTACTGAAATAGGATGGATGGTTCAATATGAAATAGAAGTATTCCATTCAAACAGATTACTATATAATTTAATATGAGAGATTATTAGTTTTTTGATAAATTTGTAAAGAGCAGGATTCGAACCCTAGACTCTCCACTCACACATTGGTGAGTGTAACATGAGAGATTATTAATAATACTTAATAACTCTAATCAAATTTGGGGTCCAAGAAATCGAATCCAAATTTCTTTGGAAATACTATTGATTGAACTGAAATGAAATTTGCTCAACTGAACCGAAACAAACTGAATTGAATTCCATTTCGAAGTGAAATTGTTGAACTGAACCAAACTCTTTTAAATTTAAGCCATAAAGGCTTCTTTAATTATATAATAGGCACTTGAATGCTTACAATGAGTTTGAAAGAAAAAGAAATGTAACTGCATGATATAATGCATCAGTTTAAGAAAAAGAGCAGTGAAAGACTTGCATGATACAGTAGATTTGCTAATTCATATCTACTTGAAATGAAAATAAAAATTAACAATGTGTAGGATGATGATCATGTAACGAGTTTATCTTATTATTAAAATCCCAGATTACAAACTTTAAAATTAAATAACACAAAAACACTCACACACCTTAAAATTTAAATAGATAAAAAATTGTGAATTGGGATCTTTTAGACACTTAAACCAGAACCGCTAAACTTATCTTGGATGATTTGGTCTAGCTTTTCTGCCATTTCAACTGTGAAATAGTTTTTCCAATCACCAATTTCACCTTTCCTAAAGAACGAATTGTTTTCAACTTTTATCGGATTATGTTTGCTAGCGGTTTTGCTCTTATTCACTTCCAAATTGCTCAAATTCTCAAAATTACATATTTGCACGATCATTTCCACTGCACCATGTTTCTCTTCATCAATGGAGAAAGGATAGCCCATGAAATCGGCCATTTTCTTCACGTAGAGACGACCATCATTTTTCATCTCTTCATACTTCAGAAACAATACTTTGTTAGGAAACTCTAAGCTTGCTTTCCAATAACCCAACAAATGATCCCAATACGGTCCATAGATAGAAACTCCTTTGCAAAACATTTCATATGCTTCCTCGAAAGTGGTTACCTCTGAGTTCTTAACACACGAAAAATGCCAGAGCGAAACAAGAACATCCTTGGGATTCCTTGACACATAAATGATTTTAGTGTCGGAGTTGAGAATGGATTTAGGCAAGGAATTGAACGGAACGTGAGTAGAAATTAACGGATTTTGAGTGTCCCTCTCATGGCCAAGAGAGTAAAGCATTTCCAAGAAAGGCACAATGTCATGTGGAAGCTTTGTGAGTAAAGGATTCAAGGAGGAATTCGAAGCATTTCCAATAAACTTCGATCTAGTTGAAATAGCAACGGAGAGAGATTTAAGCCATGTCGTGCCCGATTTCGGAAGGCTGCAAAGGAGAATATCATTGGGTTGGGCTACGAAGTGTTTCTGAAACAATATGACTCCCTTTAAAATAATTGAGTAGTACCAAAAGCCTTGATATTTGTATATATTTAATGAATCGCGCCAGCCTGGATGATGAGGAAGGGTTGAAATGTAGGTTTGAATATTTGTCTCTGGGTTTTCTGATGCATTAACATCCATTTTTGAGGTTGAAAGAGTATCTATTACAAGAACGTTTGAACAAGGCATGCATGTACATAAATGATTATGTTTGTAACAAATTGGAACACAAGAAACTTTTATATATTATTTGGCTAATTAATACAAATGGAACTAGTGAAGCGATTTTTAAATCCTTTCCATGGGTGTATAAAACATTTCATGTATAAAAAAAACATAAAATTAACTTAATGATCATGTGCCTACATATATATAATAGAGTCATTTTCAAAATAGATATTTACATATATGATTGATTATGATATTGGTGCCTAGTCATTTACACGTATGATTGATTATGATATTGATTAATATAAAAAATATTTTTGGACTTTAACTATCAACTTATAATTTTAAATTAATCGATTCATTGCCTTGTAAATTCACATGGTGTATAAATTAAAATCTACATATAATTAACAACTTTTTTTAATATCTCTAATATACAATTTCACGCAAATGGTTTATTGGTTAAAGGGTGTAAAACATATTCGATTATATCAAATGAGACGTCTTTACAACCTATTTATGTACTAGTGATGAATCGTTTAAACTAAAAGTTTAAGGTTTATCCTTCACAAAACATATATATAATGCTAATAGAGATGTCACCCTAGTTGGAATGTCCATCTGGTAATTAACACTCAATTTTATTTTTTTTAATGTTAATTAATCTCTAACAAATAAATTGGAAGAACCCATTGTCTTAAAATTAGCGGTGCATGTTTTTGAGTTTATTTGAATATTTACTTTTAACAATAATGAATCTATACACTTTTACGGAACTTCACACACTTTTACGGAACTGGTAGAATCAGCAAAACGAATTTTAAATCGTTTTCATAGGTATACAACATTTCTTCTACCAAACTAGAAAAATTTCTACTCTTTCCTGTAAACCTAAGAATCATGTGCCTACATATATATAATAGTGTCATTCTCAAAAAGATATTTACATATATTATTGAATATGACATTGATTTAATAAGATGTCACTATCAACCTTATTTAAATTTTATTTGACATGCATATTTTAGTGGAGGTATGTTAAAAATTAATATAAAAAATATTTTTAAACTTAAACTTTTAATTTAGACGATTCATTATCTTGCAAAATTAGATTTACAAAAATCAATCTACATATATTTAACAATTTTTATTGAAATCTCTGAATGCACTTTCACGCAAATGGCTTTTAGGTTTAAACGGTGTAAAATATAAACAATCCTATCAAATGTTGAAATTTAACTTATAAATAGAGTTGTCACTCGATATGCATGAGAAGCTTTGGCACCATATTAATAAATCGTTTAAACTAAAAGTTTAATGGGTATCCTTCACAAAACATATATATTGCTAGTTATTTAATTTTTATTACATATAATATAAAGATGTTTATTCAATTGAATTAAACTTAATCAAGTTTTAACTGAAAATTTAAAACTCATTTTTTTTTAATATTAATCTCTAACAAACAAATTGGAAGAAACTGTTGTCTTAAAATTAGCATTTAGCGGTATTTATTTTTTTATTTTTTAATTATGAAATTCGAACCCATGATCTTACACTCTTATGCGAAATGTAAATAATCACTAAGACATGACTTGGTGGTACCTGTTTTTCTGTTGAAATTATGATTGTGAAGGTGACTTTTTAACTCAATTGAAATTATCATTACCCTTCCTTTTTAAAAAAAAAAAAAGAAAGAGCCTTGCTGGATATAGCACTTCTAGAGAATTTATTTACTATTATTAGGCTAAGTCAATAAAATTCAAATATTTTTGTTGAGGTTAAAGATTAGGACTGCAAGCAAGTAAGACCATGTCAGTTTGACTAAAATTCTATAATCACTATACTTCAGTTCAGTTTAGTAAATTCAGTAAATTTTTTAAACATTCGGTCAATAATTTAATTTAATTTAGTAAAAAAGAACATGCCTAAAACCAGAATAAATTAAATGGTATACAGTCGATAAAAAACATATAACAAAATTGGGATAATATGTAACGTCAACATTATTGATGAAGTGCTAATTTTATGTCAATGTGCAAAATAACTTCAATTTTACCCTTTTTACTTGTGAAAATGATGTCGTTACAGTATCCTCTATTAGTCTTAACATCTCAAATTCCAATTTATACCAACATTTACTTAATGCGGTAACACGAAACTATAAGTGGACAATTTCCTAAAAAATAAGGTGCGTTGCTGCTCTTTTGTAGATATAGTTAACTTGATAATGAACTTGAGATAACATAAATTAAGAAATGAATGAATTTTTAGCTAGAAATAATAATAGTAAAAAGAAATGAATGAATTCGGAAACTAACTATGATTGATGTAAGTTAGAATTTTTTAGGGAGGAAAACATAATATCTCAAATAAAATTGAATTTACAACAAGGGAAATGAGGTATGCTAAATTAAAAAATTTGAGTTCATTCTCGTAGTTACGTAATTTTTTATCATTTCAAAATTCAAGCTCTTCATTTCTTTCAATCTTGTTATATTTGTTTTAGTTTATTCTTCAACTATTTCTCGTTATATACAATATACTGGTTTTCAAGTTACGGTATACTGGCTTTCAAGTGACTTTTATTGCTAGAATTTGTGTAAAAAAACTGCATGGAAGTCAAATCTATGCATCATAATCTAAATGTAAACACCATAGACAATTTGGAAGCCATGTATAAACTTTTCAAGGATGAGAATGGTGAAGAGACACTCAAACTAAAATGCCTTGAGATTATTTACACACAAACTAACTAAACATTAACGAAATTTCAAAAAACCTAACACTAAACCCGTACATAGTCTCTACCACAAATCACTTGCTTGGCCCACTGAATGGCGCCTTGTCTTGACGAGACAATCTTCTGTCTCGCCGAGACAAACCCTTGTCTTGGCGAGACACCTCGCGGAGCTATATGGGAATTTCGTTTTCAGTTTTGAATTCCGTTCCAAGACTTCCTATTTTGCTCTAAAGGACTTTTAATCTGCCTATTCAATCAAGATTGCCACCTAAACGTCTTGTACTACTATAAAAGGTGTCTCCAAGGTGGCAAGACGGATTATTCCTTTATCATCTTTCCATCTTTCGTTGCTTCTAACATAATTCTAGCTTTTAGAATAGTTTTACTTTCTGAAGAACAAGAACAAGTTTGGTTTTGATTTTCGCGTTTCATCTTTTGTGGATTGTAATTGAATTCGACAATCGGGTTTTGGATTTCTTCTACCCTTTATCTCTTTCAATTATGTTTATCAATAAGATGTCTCGTTTCATGTTTTCCATTATCATCGTTGCTTTGATTAGTTTGTCTATGAACTAATCCCCATCCAATCTAGGATGGGGGTGAACTTGGTGTATGAATATGTTTAAATTGTTAAATTGAAGGTTTATGTTAACTATTGTTGATAATTCGATTATGTATGCTTAAAGCTTTGAGACCGAGAGGAGATAGGTTAATATAATAGGTAGATTTAAGATCTAGAGGAGATAATCTATACTTAACTTGCATAATCAGACCTTACGTGAGAGATCAGGAGTGCGGCTTAGTGTGCGGGCTACGACTTTGGTCTTATTCATCATAAATCTTAATGTTTTGCATGACCTAGGTTATATAGATTTTACAAGTCTTGATCACACTTGTGTTATTTGATAGCATGAATAGCGTTATCACACAACATGGAAATAAATCGGATGTTTACTGAATTGAGCATAGGATTAACCAAGAAAACCTCTATCCTGGATTGACTTTCTCCATTATTCACCAGAACCAATTTTTGTGCTTGCTTTTCTTGTCTTTTAATATTCATTAATTTAGTTAGAATTAATAATCACAACCAATATAATCGTTACATTCCATATAATTACCTTAAACTTGTTAGTTTGCTAAGATTGTATACACAGTCTCTGTGGTTCGATCTCGTGCTTAAGTACTATATTACTTTATTGCGATAGGTTACACTCGACCTATTGTTTGTTATATACTTTAGGAGCATCACTTAACCTCACTTTAGACCTTCAAGTTGGCACTTTATTTCATTTAGACACATAAACTTAGAGTTTTTTTTACTTAGCCCACTCAACTTGGCTTTTCATATACAGTTGACCCCTTTTGCACCCAATTTCACTTTCACTAGAGAGCGTGTAATACACTCGCTTAAAAAATTACATTTTTGGTCCCCCACTTTTCTCTTCTTTCTTCTTCTTCTTTTTCTTCTTCTAATACAAAATTTCAAATTTCAAATTTTATTCATATTTCAAATCCCAAAAATTCCTTGAGTTCTTCCAGATTTGAATTTTCAAATCATAAAATCTAGAAATTCCAAATTTCAAATCTGGAATTTTTCAGAATTTATGATATGAAAATTTCAGATTTTATTATCTAGAAATTTCAGATTTTCCGGAATTTCATATTAGAATTAGAAAAAAAAAAGAGAAAGAAGAAGAGGGAAAAAGGAGAAGATAAAAAAGAATAATGAAATTAATTAGGTGTGTTTTTGTAATTTACCATAAGTTTTTTTACCATTTTAATCATTTTCGCTCTCCTCATTATGTTGGTATTACCACATAGTGCCACGTAGTCAAAATGTGTTTAAGTGATGTGTTTCTATGGAGTTTATGTGTTTATGTGAAAAACCTCAAAATTCATGTGTCTAAGTGAAAATAATTGCCAACTTTAAAAGTCTCAAGTAGGATTAACCCTGAGTTATTTCAAACTACCTTTCATACAACACACATTAATTAAAGTTTTTAACTAGTCAAACTTCTAAATTGTTTAAACCTTTTTTTTTCCCAAACCTTTAATTAAAGTGGCTTACCTATATTAGTAAATTTCATAATTTTTTAACCATCCTCTTCAATATCTGCATCATCTAATTGCTCTTCATTTTCCGCTAGCCGTCGTGATTGTCAAATTTGTTGCGCTATATCATTCTGTACTACTAACATGGCATTTTTTTGGTTTGTACTAAATATATCTGAATCTACTCTTCCATTGACATTTGGACCATATTGTGTAATTAGTATTCCAAGTGTGCACATTCTTAAAATAAATGATAGAGCGAGTTGGGAGTTAATACTGTTGTTGTTAATATTATTTAATTAACTCTTAATTTAGGATCAGTTAAAACTTTATTAGGTGTTAATATTATTTAATTAACTCTTAGCTTAGGATCAGCTAAAACTTTATTAGGTGTTACAATATTTTGACTCTGCCAGCACAAAAATTATTCAGTCTCATATATAATATAATATTAAATTATAAATTTTTAACTCAGTCCAGTAAATTCAGTTCAATAAATTCAGTTCAATTCAATTTATTTCAGTTCAATTCAATTCAATAGCATTCAGTTCAATTCAATTCAATTCAATATCATTCAGTTCAATTCAATTCAATTCAGTTCAATTCAATTCAATCAAAAATAACAGGGACTTAGTAAACAAGGGCCTCAATATCTGATCGGACGAGATCAGTATTGGCAATAATGACTGATAAGCTGGATGAATCTTGATAGTCTAATTAAATGAGTTTGCATGCATGTCATTTTATAACTCAGAAGCAACACATCAAAGACTCTGTCACATGTAGTATCACATACACTATCCTGTTTTGATTCTCATCACATACGTATAGAAACAAAAAAAAAACCAAAATATTTCGTTAACCTTAAATATTTTGCCTCAAGTCATAGAAAAGAGTTCCGACCGTGTTTTGCATCGCTCTACTTAATTAAAGTATGTTCAGTGTTTACTTCACTTGGAAAATGAATAAGAATAAGTAAGTCTGAGTGCATTCAACAAGTTTGAGGTTGTACTAAAACTGAGTCTTCACAAACTACACAGAGTGATGTAAAGAGAGGAAGAAAAAACATAAGTACTTGTTAATGAGATAGGAAACTAGATCACTCACTGCCAGTCTACCACTACTCAGCGAATAACTGCTGCACTGTGGTGTTAAGATTTCCATTCCAACACCCTTCGTCTTCTTCGGAAAGTTGTACCATCTTAAGCTCCGGTGTAGTCGAGTCTCCTTTTGAGAAAAACTTCATGTTGGGACATTGACTAGTAATAACTTGAGTCAAAGAGGGGAATTTGAACCTGCATTCCACGGAGCAGAAGCTTACAAGGCTCGGCAAATCCTTTAGTTCCAAGCTCTCTAATCTGGTGAAAACGATCTCCTCTTTTGATTCATCGTCCGATCCCTCATTCGAAACAATTTCTAACACCTGGTCACAATTTTTTATACTCATTTTTTCCAGTTGAACAAGGCTTCTTGCTGTTGAAAGTCCCATAAATCCAACCAATCCTTTGCAATTGTTTACGTTTAACTCCATTAGGTTGTCGAAGGAAGCTGATGGTGGTGTCAAGTTAAACAAATTGCCACAACTTTCTACAGTCAATTTCATCATATTTTGAAGAGTTTTAGAAAGTCCTCCAGGAGGGAACAGTTCCTTGAGCATACTATATCTTACATACAGTGTCTCAAAGTTATGGAACAATTTAAGTAGATCAGAAGGAGAGACCTCCGTGCAGCATCAAAGTTATGTAGATGAACAACCTTGAGTTTGTGAAAAATTTGGGGCAGAAACTGGTTTTCCTTTATCATCACTGCATCCTTGCCTGTCAAGGATACAGCTGCCAAGTTGGGAATGATCTGAAAAACCATCAAGGATTCTATCAAAAGCATGGAAATATTGACAATTATGCCGGAATGAAAACTGGTTTTCCAAAATCTGAAAAGAGAACAGATGAAGGTTTTACCTTTGAGAATGAGAACAACAACTTGTCCATTAGCATTTCTGGTGGGTTCTTGGCTGTTTCGGTGAAAACCTCCAATTTGTCACATTGATAAACAATCAACATTTGAAGCACCCGACAGTCCAATGTGTGAATTCCTGGAAAGAAAATTTCAAACTTTTCTAGGTACCAAAGATCCATGTACTTAAGACAAGGAAACACCAAATTAGGAGCTTCTTCAATACCAGTCCTGTTTTCTTTTGTGACAAGTTCCACAACCCCACACTTGTCCAATTCAAGGAGTTGAAGCTGTTGCAGGCTTTTAGCAATTGAAAACGGGAAGAGGCTTTTTAAATTTGGACAGCTCCAAAAATACACTGTGATTAGTTCATCAAACAAACGACTCCGTTTGGATCCTCATTCCATACACACCTTAAATTCAGCATGTTCGGGATATCCAATAATTTCAACTGACTTGTTACGCTTTCCATTTCTTTTGCATTTATTAGCCCATGGATATCAAACACCTCTTCTAGTGAATCACAGTTCTTTATGACCAAATACTCAAGATTCTGGAGTCTTGCAAAACTATTATGCGGAAATATTTCCGTTAGTCGCTCTCCATATTCCACCTTCAGTACTTCCAATTTGCCAAAGGAATCTGAATAAACTTGACTGCCCCAAATCATCGTCAAATTATTCACTTTGATAACTTCCAATTTTTTCAAGTTGGGGAATGCAACCTGCAGCATTATTGATAATACTATATTAATGATGAACATAAAATCGCTAATGTGAGAACAAATCCAGTATTTCAAGGTAATCTTTTTACTTTTAGTGCCATTAGTGGGGTTTTTTTAGGGAATAATATTAAAAGGATAAGGTGCAAATGTTTAGCCCAAAGGTTATAGGGGGAAAGTAGCACCTACGTGTAAAACAGTTGAATATTAGCCTAACATTTACAAGATGGAAAGATTTTCTTTCATGTGCAAGTTCATCTTTTTATCATCCTACAACCTTAACAAGGCTTGAAATACTTTCAGAAACAACCAAGACTTGAAATTGCAAAAAAGAAAAACCAGGCTTGAAATTTTACCATATAATGTTAGACTTAAAATTACACCCAACCATATGAATAAATGGCACAATAATTTCAGTGAAAATAGTTATTATAAATCCAATAATATAAGAATATGAGCAAAAAGAACAGAGATCGCCTTTTCATCAAAGAGAGCAGAAGTCATTATTTGGAGTTCACTATTGGACACAAGGTTCGAACTTGAGGTATTGGAGACAAATGCCATTAGTTGAGGACAACTTTCAATTTGCAGCTCTTTCAAGGAAGGGCAGTCAAGCATATTCCATATGCTGAACTGAGTGAGTTTCGGAAGATTTTTGAGCTTAATGAGTTCTACTTTTAGCAGTCTCACTATTTGTTGATCATGTACTTGCATGGCTACTACTTGTTCCAGCATCCCACAATTCGAAATCTCCAGCTCATTGAGATGTATGAGAGTTTCGGCTACCGAAGATGAAAACAGAAGTTTCAAATTCCTAAGACCATCTATCTGCAAGCTTGTTAAACTTTGAGAATTCCATATATTCTGAACTGATGATGGTTGCAAGTCCTCTGGGTGAGGAAAAACAACAACCTGTGGACAACACATTTAGTTTAATAAAAGATTTTGCATAGATAAATGGAAAATGAATCATATACAAAAAGGCTTCATATGTTTTATGAGTTTGGATACAAGAAGCAAAAGACAATTTGTTCCAACCATACGAAATTATGATGATGATTTGAGAAATGTCTAACCTTTGACTCAACAATTGTATTGGTCATATTTAGTTGTGGACAACCAGATATGGTGATCTCTTTCAGACAAGGACATTCCACAGAACCACGCCAGAGTAGAAACCATTTAAGTTTGGCAAATACGTGAAAAAAATGCATTCCGACAAAGGATACAATAGTTGGAGCCATAGTTTTATCTGATGCGGATTGGGTGATAATCTCTTCAACCATCTGACAACTTGTGACTTGTAAATTTTTGAGTTGTACGAGGCCCAAGCACATTTCAGGAGTTAATATGTTTCTCAAACTGCTGCAATTGTAGAATTTCAACAGTGTCAGGTTTTTGACATCCAACAGACCTTTAGGAATCTCATCCCAAACATGCCTCAACATCCGTAAATCAATCAATTGAAACTCCTTTAAGTTCGACAAATAGGCATAGTCTGAACAAAATATAATGTGATATGCATATTTTATCTATTAGGATCACTCCAAAGTATTCCTTAACTATCTCAGCCATGATTTGTAGAAACCCATTTTATGAAACTGTTTAAGCCCATATTTGAATGCAAGTAAACTTGCATTGCAGAAAGAATATTTGTTGACCCACTTCAGAACATAAACAGCAACAAAACCATAGCTATTCTGTTTATGAATAGTTTACATTGGTACATTAATCTTTCCAGACTCTACGAGCAATTTGATGAGTGATGACCTCCCAAATCAGTAAGGGTGATGATAAAGTTATGATTTAACACGTCCTAATAAACATGTTAGTTCAACATTAAATAAAGATTGAATAGAGGCATGTATATGTAAGACGCTTTCTCATAGAAAATGCAGAGAGTAAAAGACAGTAAAAAAGGCTACAGCGTTGTTTGAAGTGGAGACCCACCTGAAAGAAAGGTCTTTGAGAATTAAATCCCAGCAAGTGCCTTTTGATCTACATATAGAAACAAAAATTCAGAAAAATATAGATTCTAATACATGAAAACAGTCCTTTCAATATATATATATATCACACTTTCTCTTTAATTATTTTCACGTACGACGAGGCAAGGCCGTAGCAAAGTAAGCTAATAATTGACTCTAGCATTTATCACTTCCCAAACTTGGAAGAGATACCAAAAACCAACATCCCTTTGTGTGGCTATCGCAAATTCCACCAAGGAAATAGTTTTTTAAGATGCAGCAACACATGCAAGCAAGAACATGAAATATAGTATTGTGGGGTTCAGGAGGAATTTGAAAGAATTTTGTGATTCTACTCACTTAAATTGCATAATCAAAAACATATTTAGATGCCTATGCAATAATGACTGAATCATAGTTTGGTGTGGTTCTAACTTAGACATTGAAAAAGATGCAAAATTTCGAGAAAAATAGGGGAAAAAAGAGTGATGCTTAAATTAGCTTAAACGACCAGGAAAAGAGAAAACTTCACAGCAAACTAATAAACACACAAAACAGACTATTAGATACCAAATAAGAACACATAGGAAGCAGTGTATTCAGAATTTCGATATAAATCAATAGAGTGTTTAAGCCATTTCAGGAACCTGTTTAAGCCAATATAAAAATGCAAATAATACAAGTTGCATATTGCAGAAAGAATATCCGTTAACCCGCTTCAGAACATATAGAGAGACAACAAAAACTATAGCTACTCTTATGAATAGCTTACCTAATCTGATGAGTGATGACATCCTGAAACAAATGCCTTCAACTTAACTTTCCCAATACTGAGCTCTTCAGAAGTAGGATAGTGAGTAGGCTGATGCTGAACGAATCGCTGCAATCCAAACAAAATTCTATTAAAAACTGATACAAAATTGAAGTAATTGAACCAAAAATTGTTTCTCTTTGGTACAAAAAGTAAAGAGGAATCTACTGATAACGGTTAATGGAAGTTAACACAAGTAATGGAATGGAGAGAGTAAACAAAATCCATTAACCTCAAAACCTCGGGGCTAATAACGTAAACTGTTTTAACTAATTTACATTCATTGACCTCCATTTAATTCTATAAACTCCCAAAGAGTTTAACATTTAACTTTCATTTCTATTACTTCACTTCCGATCCGTTACTCTCATTAACACTCCTCTAACTTTCACCTCTATCGAGCTCTCAACTCCGAAACAAACGGTAAGAATACGAGCATCAAATAAACTAACATCTATTATCCACCATAAAAAAAAAAAAAAGAGATGAAATAAGAGATGTTACTTTTTGCAACAATCCGAGATCCATGGCGTTTGTAGTTTGGATGGTGATAAGATTATAAGATCCCAAGTTGATAGACCTCCAATTTCTGATTATCTTCTGCAAATCCATGGACGCTTTTCGAAATTTCAGAGTTGATTCAGAAGATGCCACTCTAAATCTCATCGCCATTTTCATTTATTTTTTCTGGCCAATCTCACCTCAACTTTAATGAATTCGTGTAAAAAAATTGCTACTTGCACTTTATGATTATTGTCGTATTTTTAGTTGAAAAAAAGTATATATAGGGTAAAGTTGTTATGTTCTGCTGTTATTTTCATATTTTAGTACAATCAGGATATTTTGTATTAATGCTCTTCAAATTACCATTGACGACTTCGAAAATCATATATTCCAACAAATACTAACATTTTAAGAATTTTTCGACTTGATTTTGTGATCGTTCAGATGACATTTGGTGAGAAAAGAAAAGAGAAAGTCAAAGTTTAGAGAGAAAAAGATTAAAAAACGATGATTTTCGAAAACTGAAAATATAGTTCAATTATAAATATAATATTAAACAACTTTAATTTTAGAAATTCTTTTTTGACAGTGAGTTTTGTAACTTTTATACCTTTTTCTTTTTTAGAAAAATTTGAAATTTCAATTATTGTTTTGACAAAAAAAAAAAAAGTGAACTATTGTTTTTTTTTTAAAATAAATGAAATGATATGGAGTTTTCTAACTTTAACCAAAAATAAATGTGTGAACACTTAAAGAGAATGGTTATAGTCCTATAGATGTATTATATAAATTAATTGTATATGTGAATCCGGATTGGGGTTTTGAAGTAAATTTCAAGTTCAGTTTAATTTACATTTGGATCTATAAGAGGTTGGGTTGAGTAGGCTTTTGATCAAATATAAATGTTCAAGCGGGTAGGATGTTGAACATGTCTAGTTTCAATAAAATTGTTTGATTTTATTGATTTAAAGAGAATTTGAATAGCACAAAGGTGGCATTGTTATAATGTTGGCACAATTTTTACTTTGTCTAATTAATGGCAAGCTGTAAAATACCTTTAGATAAAATGTATGCTGATTCCAATCTGAATCTCATCCAACAAATAGGTCTATTGCCGATTTTGGCGATTTCATTTCCTTGAAAATGCTTATAGCTAGCACGCCTGGACTAATGCAGTTTTCGAATTTTCATATATTCATTGAACCAAACTAAGAATTTATATTGATTAACAAATCTTAATATTAATATAATCGAAATAATAATTGAGATTAAATAAACAAGTATTTAAACATTTCTTTAAAAAAAACATCTTTAATTTTCATTTCTTCATAAACTATTCAACTATTCCCTCAAAAAAAACTATTTCTTCAAAATGTAACCAAAAGAAACTATTTCTTCAAATCAACTCATTATAATCTTCCTCTAAAAAAAAAAAAAAAAATCATAATCTTTAATATAAAAGATAAAGACACAGAGAATTTTTCATTGGGCCCAGCCTATATCCAACTTCACTTGGACATGAATTTTGAGGGCTCTATTTCCTTTCCCCTTCAATATGTGACTTTGTTACGTGTGTCTCGGATTTTCAGACATAGAAGTATGAATTTATACTCATTGAAAAGAACCGTGAATTTAAATAAAATCAAAATAATCATCGAGATCGAAAAAATAAGTACGAAAATGTTTCGGTTTCCATTTCTTCATAAACTATTTAACCATAAAGTTTAAAAACATCAAAATTACAAAGATACAACACTAAATCTGTACATATTTATCCCAGCCACAAACTCCCATCTCGGCGAGTCAGCTGGTTGCTTAGGCCTAGGTATTCAAATCGAGAATTCTGCCGATTGGATCATCTAAACCCGTTATCATCGACTAATCTCTGATGACTTCCCCCCTCTTTCAACCAGCTACTAACGTGGTTACTACCCGATTGGGTCGTCTAAACCCGTTTAAATGCGTAAAATTCAACTTATCATCAACTAATCTCTACTCACCGAGTCATTCTTCGACTCGGCCTCTCCATCTAAACGGTTGTCCATCCAGCCTCCGTTTTTCCCGATTTCTGATCCATACTGTCCAAGTTGAGTTCCTCGGGCGGTCAAAGATCGTGATATATGCAGTAAAAATTAACGCAGGCAAACGAACAAAAACACAAGAGTAACTTGAGGAATCTAGAAAACACAAAATCGTTTGGGAGAGAAATTAGCGTAAAGAGAAAGAGAGAAGTAATTTGAGCATCATAAAGCCAGACATAAAATTTCAAGACATGGTAATGTTGGTGGTTCATAAATATTGGAGCCTTGAGAAGAAGAATCACATGATGGATCCACTGTAACAACAGACATAATTTCAAAAGCATCATTAGAAATTGTAATGAGCGTCCGTCGATCTAGGGAGAGCTAGCGGGGCTTGAGCATCTACCGATCGTTAAAAAATAGTAAAAGATCTTGCATATGACACTTTAGTTTTACATGGAAAAAACACTTAATAAATGTGAATTTAAGATCCAAAAGCATTCGCTACACATGAATTCTAGAGGAAACCCTGAAAAAATCATAGAGAAATCGAGCTTTTGAGGGGTAACTGTAGCCCTAAGCCCTTATGTATAAGAAGTGTCCGGATCCATATGGATTCAAATGGTCATAGGCCCAAACATAGATATGGTGGACTAAGAGTTGATGAGAAGAAAACTATATAGTCACTATTTGATAGCATATCCATATTGAACTTTATGAAAGTTAGGTGAATGTTGTGTTTATTTTGTTTTTCTATTACTATTTATTTTGTTTTTCTATTACTATTTATCATTTATTATTGGATCAACTTTCATCACACTCGTCCAATAATGTAGTGGACAAAGTAACTATAGAAAAAAGGTATCACTATTTGCAGTCCATTTTTTCCGAACTACAACTCATTTTGACAAATTTGTCATTTTCATTAAAAATCTATTTAGACTAGTCATTAAATATACAGTCCACTTTTTTCAAACAAAAAATATATTTTTGAAACTCGAACATTAAAAATTCGGAATTTGAGATGTCGAATGAGCGAACAATTTCGGAATGGAATAATGACGATCAATTATTAGAGGACGATGTACTCGAACATTAAAAACACATCGAAAAAATATAAAAATTGAATTTTTCGGGAGAAATGGCCACCGTGAACGTTTCTCTCCAACGTTTGGAGAAACGACCACGAGATCGAAAACGCTCTTTTTTTTAATTTTTAAATATTTTCGATCATGTTTTTCAAAAATTACGTACTTTATTCGTGATTTTGTCCATAATCGTGAGCAAAAAGTGTGATTTTGGAATTAAAAAGTTCAATTTTGGAAAAGAGGGTGTTGAGAGGTTTTAAAATTTCAAAATAAAAGATGGAATTATAGCAAGGGTATTTTAAAAAAAAAGTGGATTGTATTTCGAAAAAAGTAGTCTGTAAATATTAATTCGCTATAAAAAACCTCCAAAGTTATTGTGTTCAAAATTATGTTAAATGGAATGATGTTTTTTTTTACTTTATTGTATTTTGTTAAAATTTATGTATACCGTCTCATTTTAATTTTAAATATATATTTTCTTTTCAAAAAATTAAGTAATTTCTTCTTTGGAAGGAGGAGGTGGGTTTGGGTGGGATGGGCTCGGGATTTGTTTTGAAGAGCTTGCTTGAATTACTGGCTACTAGACCAAGTTTGGGCAAGAAATTTATAGGTCAAAATCAGTAAGATTAAGCTCGGCCCATAAACAGGAACTATCATGGCTCCAACGAGGTACGAAATATTTTGAGATGGGTTTAATATCTCACTCGGACATTTCAGAGACAAAAAAAGAAGTTGGTCCGAAAATGTTACAACTAAAGCGGTACACCTTGATGATAGGTCATATTGACCATGGGATAAAATCATCCACAAAATGAATGATCGGTCCAATGTATTCATTTCCATACAACATCTCATTTTCAATAACTATATGTATTCATTAATTTTTAGTTCTATAATTATTTCACTTAAATTTATTATATGTAAACTAAATTTGACTTATGAAGTTTAATTCGATGTTAAATTAGTTAATTAACAAAATCTTACAACAAGTAATACTCTCTAAAAAGAAGTAATTAATTTGAATACAGTTGAATTAAGCTATTCACAAGTTTCTCTTGATCCTATAGTTAGTCTTCTTATTGCTCGACTCGAACACGAGCATAGCTTCTTTTTTTTTTTTTTTGATCAATCAAAACTTTTCAATAAAAGCAAAACTGCAGAGATATACAACATAGGGGAATGGCCCTATGAAACAAATGAAAGAATCAAACAACCTATACATCCTCAACTACAACAAAAGAAGAGCACTCCACCAAAAACTATAGCACTAGTTACACAGACAAGTGCAATCTAATCTGAGAAAGAATGATACTAGTTACAGCAGCACCATCAAAGCAAATTTGTTGAAAATAAAATCTGTTTCGAGCCAACCAAATTTGGTAAACTGACACAGAGAGAGCAGTCCGGCGAATACAAGCAATCTTAGACTTACTCGACGCTTTCCTTCCCATCCAGCTTATGATTCTTCTCCAGGGCATCAAGATAGTGGGTTTCATATAAAGCCCAGCAATAACTTCCCAAACCTTTCTTGTAACAGGACATTTGAAGAACAAGTGATTAATATCTTCTTTTGCAAGATGACACAGTTCACAAACATCAGATGAAAGAATGCCCATTTTGAACAGACGAGACCTGACTCCAATACTCTGGTGCATTATAAGCCACAAGATAAAGCTACATCGGGGAATATGATTCTTTCCCCAAACCACCTTATACCAGCCGACTTTTTGCTTTTTAGTCCTTAACTGATCTCAGGCAGAAGCTATGGTAAAATTACCAGAAGAAGAAAAAGGCCAATAAATGTTGTCTTCCTGGTTAGGATTTATATGGCAACTTTGGATATGCATCCAAGCTTGATCCATCTCTTCTGATGTAGGATCAGGTAACCTCCACTCTCCATTTCTACTAACATCAGAAATAAGAGCCCATTTTGGGATATCAGCATCCAATAAACTAATAGAGGGATATGCAACTTTAATAGCTTTTCCATTTATCCAAGGATCAAACCAGAAGGACAAGGCTTTGCCATCCCCCAGTTGATACTCAAACAGATCTTTGTAGACTTCTCTGAGCTGAACAAGCTTCCTCCAACTCCAACTGGCATCAGCAGGGATATTAATTCCCCAAAAACTAATGCCTCTAAGTTTATTCACCTTAATCCATTGAACCCACAGAGTGTTTTTATTAGTGATAATATGCCAAATGAGCTTCCCCATTGCTGCAATATTCCAGCTTTTAATGTCTTTAACCCCTAACCCTCCTTCTCTTTTGGGGCAACAAACTTTGGACCAAGCTACTGGTGCACCCTTGCCTGAACACGAGCATAGCTTTAATCTCAAGTACTCCAGTTCACTTAGATTCGGTCTCGATTGGTTTGTTAATACCTCTAGTTGCATTGTTTTAAATGTAACAAATCATTATCATCTAACCGGAGTTAATTACGCTCATCGTCTTCCAACTGTCAAAAATGGAATCATAAAAACTTCAATCTTAACACAAATTTTATCCAACTTTGAATAACATTTCATCCATAGTCCATTTGACCGGAATTTGGTAAATAAACTCACCAAAAAATGTATGTGGTAACTAAATCTCTTAATTTTTTCACGTGGCGACCAACTCACTTTATTTTTTCACTGTAAAAAAAATAAATTTTAAAAAATATGCTCTAGATTAACTCAAATATATTCATCAATTATCAATATATTTACCGACTTTTCACTTTCAACATATTAAAAAAATACTTCACATGAAAATATAACATGATATGGATGTCACGTAACATTTTCGATGAGTTATATTTGTCAGATTCTAATCAAAATGGCTATGGATGAAATATTATGCAAAGTTTGATGATTTTTGCTTAAAAAATTAAAGTTTTGTGGCATTATTGTATCATTTTTAATAGTTGGAGGATCGTGATGTAATTGAGCCACTCCAATCGTAAACACTTAAGACTAATTAAATTTTTAACTTAGTCTATCCATATTATATAAGCTAGGTATTCAACAAGATATTTTTGTATGAGGTAGAGAACATAAAATGGAAGGGTATAGAAAGGTTATTTAACTTGGTTTGGAAATAGGAAGGAAGGAGGGAGAAGCCATTGTTGTTAAATTAGCAATAAAGCAGTGCTAGTTTATGAAAGTTGCAGGTTTCTTCTATATTGATTTGTGATGTGGTGACCTTCTATATATAATGGCATCCCAACAAAAGAATCATCTCATCAAAAAGTGCAAGTTTAATACGAGAAGAATCATCTCAAAACAACTTAATTAATGACATCCCAATTCCAAAATCAGTAAGCAAACCAGTCACCCTTTGGCTAATTAAAGTGATATGTTAGTCGGCCTCTTCAAATTCATTAATTACGTGGTGTTGAAGTTTTGAAAATACACTGATTGTCACGGATAGTAAGTTTTTTTACTAAAAGTACCTCTATAAAGTTTAGAATGCTCTCGAATTATGGTATTTCTTGAAAATATTAAGGACGACGGGCTCATACGAGAATTATTTAGGATATAGTAAAAAAGAAATTTTAATGCTTAATGGTCAAAATATAGCTTGGTTATTAAGGCGTAGATGAGTGAAACTATGTAGTGAGGATAGCAGATTATCTTTCGCGTAAACTTAATCATAAAAGTATGTAAAATTGATCATTTATGTTATAAGAAAAAGATTATTTATAAAAGTCTCAATTAACTTATTCGGATATAATTTAATCATATAGAGAACTTGGAGATAAATTAGGAGTCCAAGATTCACTAAAATTCTACTCTTAACTACTTTCCCTTTTTTTCAAAATTATTATAATCCCCTTTTTCAAAAATAAAAAAAAAATAATATAATCCCAACATAAAAAAAAAATTATTTCATAATTAACGTAATCATCAATGAAACTTAAATCCTCACAAATCCATGGCTGATTTCTTATGCTCTTCTCCTCCATTGTTACTCTACACAACACTCTTTTTAATTCTTTTTTTCTCCACCATTAATAATCATAGTTTCCATTTTTCACCCCACATTTCTTCTTCTTATTCAAATCAAACCAATATTTCCTTAGAACAAGAATTGAGTACCATTATTTCTCCTTCCCCAAGTATAAATTTGGACTCCAACAATGAAATTATAGCTAGTAATAATGTTTCAGAAGTAAAAATGAGGACTCAGATCGAGGAGGTTGAAGAAGGTTTAGCAAGGGCGAGATTGGCAATTCTGAAGGCAAGTCGAACTCGGAATTGTTCTTCATGTGACAACCATAGCCAGAGGAAAAAGAGGTTTATTCCTAGAGGAGATGTTTACATTAACCCTTGTGCCTTTCATCAGTTAGTATTTTCTTCCCTTCTTTTATTTTATCTTTTTATTTTATGTTTAAAATTTGGCACCCGATTGAATTATCAAGTATTCATTAATTTGATTACTCCATTTTTAAAAATATGGGTATCTATATCAAAAGAATCCGGCTATTCAATTATCGGATGAACTGTTTGATGTTGTTTCATAAAAAAAAAAATAGGGTATAGATGTACGTTGCATTGATGAAAGAGTTTGTATTAATGTAAGTTACTACGAAGGGGTTTTTTTTTTTTCGTTTTCAGGTTTTTCTGAAGTGTAGGTAGGTTTAACACTAATGTGTGGTCAGGGAGAAAACTAATTACATAGCTAGGGTGTTTGTAAGACATCTTACAAACTGAGGTTGGTTTTCGCGTATATCCTCCGGCCAAAATAGCGTAAAGATTTACTCCATTTTGACCAACGAACATACACTAAGAGCAACCTAGCTATAAAAAAATGTCTTGCAATCACCCTAAATATGCAATAAGTTTTCTCCCTTACTACAAACCGATATCTCCCGCTACATATTTAATTCATTAGTAAACTAACTAGTTTACATACAAGAAGGATATATAAGGCACAAATTTAGCCTCATAATTACGGATGCATATGAAACAATGTAATTTTTAGACAAACTGTTATGATCAGGCAATGAAATTTCACGACTAGTCAGTAAACAATGAGCTTTTTCATTAACCGAAGACGTGGAATTTCAAGTTTCAATAGGAGTCAGAACTCTGAAAGCTAAAGGGTGGTCACAACGTGAAACTACACATGAAAAAAAAATCTCTTTCTTTAACGCGGCTTGAAACTGGACCGCCTAGTAAACATTGGGTTTAAGATTGCACTCTCAGTTCTGACCGAATCCACTCGCCCCTGATAATCATGGGGCTAAATTTGTACCTTATTACGATATAAAACGAAGATTCGGTTGTTATTATTACTAACACAAACATGATTTTTGATGCAGGAGCTACATAGAAATGGAGAAAAGATTTAGGGTTTGGACATATAAAGAAGGAGAGTTACCATTATTTCATAATGGCCCAGTGAAGGATATATACTCAACAGAAGGTCAATTTATTGCTGAAATGGAAAGTGGATTAAACCCATTTTCGGCTTCGAATCCTGATGAAGCTCTTGTATTTTTTGTTCCTGTTAGTGTTGTTAGTATCATCAAATTCGTTTATAGCCGTCAGATTCATCAAACCTTTGCCCAAAAATTTCAAGGGATTGTCTATGATTATATCCAAGCTGTTTCTGCTAAGTATCCCTTTTGGAACACAAGCTCAGGTGCTGATCATTTCTTGGTTTCTTGCCATGATTGGGTAAGGAACTTTCATCTCCTTTGGTTTGGTTTGATTTAGTTTGGTTTGCAGAAAGTATCAGGTGTAAAAAACGGGTTTTCGTATCATAATCGTGTTACATTGGTGGGAAAAGCCTTATTGGCGCCGCAGTTTTGTGCAACGCAACACAAAAACTTGCATTATATTGAACCGTCTATGATGGACTATGGAAAAGTGCGTCGCAAAAGGCAATGTAGACGGCTTAATTTTTGCGACGTTTTCCACTAGTATTATGTAATTTGTATTTGCTACATGATCATATTGTTGTCCGTATAAATTGTTGCTGTCGTGTCAGAACTTGACAATATATTAAGTTAACTTTTTCAAACAAACAATCAAAGACGGATTCATGAGCATTTCGGGGTTTGTTAATCCTTTAGCCTATGGACGACAACTAGGATTATGCTCAAGGAGAGCTTGGTTGTTCCATGCCCTATCTCCATGACGGATCTAGAGGGTTAAGGGGGCTAGGACACGCTGTAAGTGAATCTTAGACCTGCCACTGTCTCTCTCTCCTTTAGTTTTCTAAGGGCTTCGGGATGACATTTCTCGTCATGAGACTTGTGATTCCGCATAAGAGAGCCAACCAAGAACTTTCTCCTTCAGCACTCCCGGCTTGCCTTAGTCCTTAGTAGTTATAGTTTAGCAACTATTTTGCACATGAGCTTTGATAAACATTTATGAAATGTTTTCAGAAGTCAGAACTCTTGAAAATTATAAAAAGGTTTCTTGAATTTAGAAAACTTCGAAAACTAATTGTTTAAAGTTTTGAAACTCGATTTGAAACTTCACGTATGATATATTTGTACTATTGATACATTGCATTTACTTTTGTTTTACAAACATCGTTTCAATTTTATTTCAACTTTTGCTATAATATATTGGAATTTCAATAAACTAATCTCGTGTGTTAAATGTTTTCAGGCACCGGATGTTTCAGTATCACACCCTCAATTTTACAAACAATTTATTCGAGTTCTTTGCAATGCCAATACATCGGAAGGTTTCATTCCGACAAGAGATGTTACCTTGCCGGAAATTAACTTTCCAAGCGGAAAACACAACCCTATATCTCTAACAAAATCCCCAGCCAATCGCTCAGTTCTGGCTTTCTTCTGCGGCGGCAATCACGGACCTGTAAGAAACATACTACTCAAACATTGGAAAGAGAAAGATAAAGATGTCCAAGTGTATGAAAATCTCCCCGAAAACCTAAATTACACCGAACAAATGAGTCGAAGTAAGTATTGCTTATGTCCGAGCGGATGGGAAGTTGCTAGTCCGAGAATAGCGGAGTCGATATACGCAGGGTGTGTGCCCGTAATCATTTCGGATTACTATGCTTTACCGTTTAGTGATGTTCTTGAATGGAGTAAGTTCTCGGTCCATATTCCGATCGCGGAGATACCAGAAATTAAGAGGGTACTAGAAAGAATTCCGATGAGGGAGTATTTGAAAATGCAAAAGAGAGTTGTTCAAATTCAAAGGCATTTCATTCTACATAGACCAGCTAAGTCATATGATGTTATAAATATGGTTCTGCATTCTATTTGGCTTAGAAGGCTTAATGTAAGACTTCCTTTGTAAAAAATTTGGTTGCTTAATTAGTGGTCTCTTTTTATTACACGAATCTAACAGTAAAATTGAGTAAATTGGTGCATAGTGATTTGATCTATTATTAATAGTCACTTTGAATATTTAAATAAAACATTTATGATTCGAAAATATTTATAGTGACGCAACATAAAAATTCATCAAAATATATTTTATTACATTATTAACTCAGTCAAAACAATTTGTGAAATTGTACAAAATATTTTCCAGTTTGTTAGTAAAATTGATATTACTCCTACTACCAAGTGTTCGGAGTCAAATTTTAAACTTTGATATGGAAGGCGTAAATCTACACTTGCAACAAAAATACACAACCATAATACATTTGCCTACTTAGGTGTTGATAAGACATATTGTCACATCATAAAAGTGGTAGTAAAAAATTTATGTCACGGCAATACAAAAAGGACAAAAAAACGACAAGTATATGTGCTTAATAGGATCTCCCTGAATTGAGGGAGCAAGTGAAGTAAATCGACAAATTTAGGTAGTTGAGAATTTACTGAGTTATTTTATTACAAGTAAAATGAGAGAAACAAAAAACCAAACGTTCCTAAATAAAAACATCAACTATAGAACGTCCGAACACATGAGTTACACTGTTCGCAGTTCTCCTATCATGAACTATTGAGCAGTTTACAAGCTCGCATGACAACAAAACACAGTTTTATAAAAAAAAAGAAAAAAAATGCAGTTTTTAGCTATGATATAAAAGATCTTTTATGACATAGAAAGATGATAACAACATATTATTACATGAGTCGTTGATGGAACGGCTATGTGACAACCAATTTCAATTTGCAACTAATTATATTAGGTGTCTTTAGATAATTTTTTATAAAACGTTCATTATTATTTTGTCTATAAAGTTGTATTATAATTTATATTTTTTTATTATAAAAAATTTAGTTAAAAATAAATTTATAAATTTGTAAAATCACGAATCATACATTTGGATGAGGATTTACGGTGAATGTTATAAATATCTATTAATAAGAACTAAAGATTCAAATCTCTCAAAAGAAAGAAGATGGAATTTTTATTGGTAATTTTATATTTTATTTTAGTAAGTAGGTTCAATAAGTCAACCTTAATTCTTGCAAGAAAACAAGAACCATGATGAACTAAAAGATTGGCAGCTTCTATTTTCACACCGCTTCAGTTCAGCTCTCTCAATCTTCTTCATCTTCTTCTTCTTCCTGATTTCAAATCAGATAGTAAAAAACACAAAGCAAAGCATAAAATTGAAATCAATGGAGAGTGATAAAGTGAGAAATAAGCAGGTAATTCTTAAGGATTTGGTATCTGGTTCAATTCAAGAATCAGATATGTATATCACCACTCATTCTGTTAATCTCAACCTTCAATCCGGTTCCAAGGGTGTTCTTGTCAAGAATCTATACCTTTCTTGCGATCCATACATGAGAATGAGGATGAAAAATCTTGGAGATGGTGTTTTCATGAAACCCTTTACGCCTGCTTCGGTAAAAAGCTTTTTTTTTCAGTGAGTTTCTTGTTTTTTTGACCTGGGTTTTGTTGAAAGTTGAGTAATTTTGTGGAATTTAATGGTTTTATTGTGTGTGTTTAAGTTCATATTTTGAAGGGAATTTAGAATTTTGTAGGACTTGTTTAAGTGTCAACTAACCGATTAAACCAAGCTCGAGCTGATATTTAGGTCTTAATAACATCTTTTACATTAATCTATGGCACACCCCTCACGTGAATACCTTGGGCTTGAAACGTGAACAACACAGGTCCATCCAACCTGTGTTTTTAATTGTAGGACTTGAATGTGGGACATTTCGATCGCAGAAGCTTGATAACATGTCAATTAATTGATTGAACTAAAAGCTCGAGCTGATAGTCGATAGTCGATAGTTAAGCCTCAAGGACATCTTGAACCATCAGTAAATTAGTTGGTCTATACTGACTAGGAGTTTTGTAATAGCATGGGCAAAATTAGAAATAATTAGACATTATGGAATAGAATTTATCATCAACTAACAAGTTCTAATGAAAGAGTATGTTTCAATTAGCTATAATGATAGTTGGAAGTACTGTAACTGGAATTGGGTTGTGTTTAGTGGCAAACACAGTTTCCTAAAGCAGAAACGCGTTTCCCATTTTCGATATTTACATAAACATGACCGGAAATGTGTGTACTGGTTTCTCAGAATTTCTATTTCTGAAACGGACACAAAATACAAACATTGTGAAAAGAAGTTTCCGTGCATCATAGGAGTAATGTAGCATAACTATTCTCATGATTTCTTACATAGGGTTCAGATTGCTCCTATTTCATTGCCATCCTTTGAGAGTGCTTCTTGCTTAGGCCTTTGCACCCCCAAGATTGGTCGTTGCATACCCACCAAAATTTGTCTTTTTCATTATTGAACCATCACATTGTATGTAGAGGGTTGTCTCTAATACCAATTGCAACGGTCTAGCCTAATAACATATGGATAATGTCTTGTTCGCTTTGATCTAATATCCATTTGGGGTGGAGCAAGAATGTGCTGAATCTCGCAAAGGAGGGAGAGTGAGTGAGTTAAGGTGTGTATCTAATATGTATTGATGCGTTTTCAAATAGTGAGGGTCAAAGATTGAAGCTTGAACAAAACAGATAATATCTGCATTATGGGTGCTTCTCGTAGGGGTTTTGTGGCTTTATGGGTTGCTGTGATTGTCTTTGTATGTGTTATTTCCAGAAAGAAAAGTTCATGTTTGACTTCAAAGAGTTGTTACACTTTCTCCATTATTGATTTTGATATCATTGAATTAATATTTGCAGCCTATTGTTGGACGAGGAGTAGCCGAAATTTTGGAATCAGATGATCCGGACTTCAAAAAAGGGGATCTAGTTTTGGCAATGACTGGGTGGGAAGAGTACAGTCTCATAACATCAACAGAGATACTTATTAAGATTGAGGATAAAGATATCCCTTTATCTTATTATCTGGGAATTCTTGGTAATTTGTTTCTCCCACGATACTCTTTAAAGTTATATATCTAAATTTGATTTATTTGTTTGAAATTTGTTAGGGAAGAAAACTTCAAACTAATCTACTGAACTTGGAAATTTGGTTTGATAAAAATGTTAGTAATCTAGTATCTGAAGACCTTCCCTGATAATGATTATTACATAAGCAAGTAAAGCATACTTGTTCCAGTTCCATTTCTCCTGGGACATTTGTAGATCAAATTAGTATTAAATGCATGTTGCTTCTTATCTTAATTTTGATATATGACTGCTCCTCGTGATGATCATTGTTATAGTTATCCAAGGTGCCCTTATCCTGCACAAGTGGTTTAATGTGTGGTCTGTTCAAGAGGTGCTCGCCTGAGCGCGGCTTTCTGATTCTATTGCTTTGATGGTGGAGCGCCTAGGCATAACTTTGTAAAGCATATTAGTTTTTTGTGGTTTCAAGATTTATAAAAGGGGTCAGCTAAAATTAAATTAGGATAAGGAAAAATAATTATAAATAAATGAGATAAGAAGCTTTGAATGGTAGAAGTATCACAAAGTTTGACGGAGTGATGAATGCGGACTATGGATCCCTTAGCCTTGATTATAAGTAGTTATTAAACTATTAGTTAATTAAATTCGGATTTGGTAGAACTTTAGTCTTTAGATTTGAAAAGTATTTGAGTTTCATTCTCATGATGAACTTTGTTAATGGATTTCCAGCTTTGACTGTAAACAACAAAGAATCTTACTTCCTAGTGCTCCGGTTGTAGCAGTATTGAATGAACGGCGGATTTGTTTTCCGAGACTGGGTAACCTTTAGACCATAAAGATAGTAATGCCTGTTTGTGCCTCGCGTCCTCTACGCCTAAGATGCCCCTTTGATAACTATGTTCCTAGGTATTCTCATCGTGTACTCGTTTTGACTACCTAAGGACACTGAATATCCATGCATCATTGACTCTAGCAAGGCTATCCATATTCGATTACAAACAAAATCCTAAGGTTTTTTGCAATTGAAGGAAACAAAAATCTTGCTTCCAACCTCAAAACTCTATGACATATTGTGAGTTAAGGAGAGAAGAGAACTAGCTATGAATTGATGTGGCAATACTTCTTATTTTCTCTTATTAGTTTTGCTTTCATATGAACTAAAGCTTGTGTAATTGATTTCATAATTATTGTAGGTATGCCTGGTTTGACGGCTTACGCTGGTTTTTATGAGATATGCTCTCCTAAGAAAGGGGAGTTCGTGTTCGTTTCAGCAGCTTCTGGTGCGGTTGGTCAATTAGTTGGGCAGTTTGCTAAATTGTCAGGTTGTTATGTTGTTGGAAGTGCTGGAACCAATGATAAGGTCAGCTTTTTTTTGTGATTTTCTATGCATAATACAAATATCTTATTCATATATACATTTTCAGGCAAGCCAGAAGCAGTCTCGCTAACTAGCTTTTTTCTGTTTTGGTTTGGCTTGAAGGTTGATCTGTTAAAAAATAAGCTCGGGTTTGATGACGCTTTCAACTATAAGGAAGAGCCGGACCTGAATGCAGCTTTGAAGAGGTCAGTATTTAAATTTACCAAATTGAATCTCCATACAGCCCCGTACTCGAACTAGAAAGGACCGTTCTAGCCATAGATGTCAAAACGAGTAATCATTTGTGTTATGTAATTTATGCATCCCATACGATTATATATTGATGTAAATAATTCTAAAATCATAATCGTGCCAAACGGGTCGTGTCGAGCAGGTTTTCTCTATAAATCGTGTTGTTGTTATCAGAATTCTTTAACAAATGATTGAGGTTTCTGTTACGCCTTTTTACAGGTACTTTCCTGAAGGCATAGACATATATTTTGAGAACGTTGGAGGGAAGATGCTTGATGCAGTTCTCTTAAACATGAGACCCCGGGGCCGAATTTCAGTATGCGGAATGATCTCTCAGTACAATCTCGAGCAGCCGGAAGGTGTAAACAACTTAATGAATATCATTTACAAACGCATTCGAATCGAAGGGTTCGTTGTTTCCGATTACAATGATCAGTACCCAAAATACCTGAAAATGGTGCTCGAATACATCCGAGAGGGGAAGGTTGTCTATATAGAAGACGTAGCAGAAGGGCTTGAGAATGCTCCGGCTGCTTTAGTAGGACTCTTCAATGGCAAGAACGTTGGGAAGCAAGTGGTTAAAGTTGCTTCTGAGTGATTTTGTCAAATTCTATGAATTGAACAACTGTTGTGTTTTGAGATTTTTGTTGTTGTGGTGCTGTCGTATTTAACAGATGTAAAGTGTAGTGTCGGTTTGGTTCTCCTTTTATCTTCTTTTTAATGTGTTACTATAGGTGTAAAGTGTTTGATATGATTGAGAACAAAATAACATTAGGAGAGCTGATTTTACACTTGGGCTGTAACATATAGATTGGGGAGCCCAACTCCAATCTTCAAGAGATAGGAGTGACCGGGGAACCACTCTTGTAGGGGTGCTTTTGGCAGCTGGAGAAGCTGGGCCTCCTAGGCCCTCCTTGCCTCTGCCCCTGATTGAGAAACAATCGATCATAAACGTCAACAACGAGCAGTAAACAACAACAATTGAACGAAGTTCTTGGAATTTGAGTGATTATCGTTTTACCCTTTCACTTAAAACATACTACGAGGCACATTGGTTTTCAATGTGAACCGATCCAGCCAATGTGGACCAGTTGTGGGCTCATCAACTTTTAACTCCTCATCAACTTAGCCCATATAGGCTGTGTGTAAAGGCTTTTGGGTTCTGCCAAGGCAAATTGGAGAATTGGGCTAGTTTTGGGTGAAAGAAATTGTAGCCATTCATCTCCGTGACAGGAAGCAAAAAACCGAGGATGTAATGGCAATCTCATGCCTCTCTACTTTGGTCTATTGGTACAGGTAAAAGTCTCGTTTTATAGATTATGCTATCTAATTTGGACATTGCTCTACATGTTGTTAGGATAAGGAATAAATTTAGCCATATGATTGTTCGTAAAGAGCATCTTAACCTGCATACAAAATAGTGCAATCTCACATTCACAAAAGAATATGATATTAAGCCTCATAAGGGGAAAAAAAAAACAAGCTACCAGCAATCTTCATCGTTATTACTTCATATTGTATTGTTTTGTATGATATGTTCGCTCTTTTATAATAATCCGCACTATCCATTGTTTTAATTCAAATTTGACATGGAATTGCTAGCTATTAGAAATGTTCTTTTATATAGAAATTCTAACTTTTATCAATTGTCGGATTCTGAACCACAAAATATACGATAAAATGTGGCATATAAAAATGTCAAGCAACAAAATTTGTAAACATATAAAGTAAAACTTGACCTTATGAAAAAATTTAAATTGTTGTCATCCTCAATGGTAAACAACCCCAGGCACGTGACCTGAGCACGTGCGATGATTTTTTGCAGCTATGGGGATTGTGTCCATGAAAATGTGTGGATGAAAATTCAGATAAGCCTCTCTTCTCTTCTCTTCACATCAAACTTGAAAGTTTCAATTTTTATTCACACATTACACTTATCATCACTCCCTCCCCAATACCCAAATCAAAAATCACAACTTGAAAATCAAAACCACCATGGCCGCCGCCGCCGCCGCATCCGCCGCCGTGGTCACCGCCGCCGCCTCCAAACCCTTAATCACCCTCTCCTCCCCACTCCCCTCCAAACCCAGATTCCAAATCCCCAAATTCCCCAAGTTCACCAAACTCCAACTCCCCCTCCTCTCCTCCGCCGCCGCCTCCGCCGTCCTGACCTTCGCGCCGCCGTCACTTGCCGAAGAATTCGAAAAAGCCGCTCTTTTCGACTTTGATCTAACCCTCCCAATCATGATGGCTCAGTTCCTCCTCCTGATGGTTGCCCTAGACAAGGTGTACTACTCCCCGCTGGGAAACTTCATGGACCAGAGAGACGCCTCGATCAAAGAGAGCCTGGGGAGCGTGAAGGACACGTCGACGGAGGTGAAGCAGCTGGAGGAGCAGGCGGTGGCCATAATGAGGGCAGCGAGGGCGGAGATATCGGCGGCGCTGAATAAGATGAAGAAGGAGACACAGGCGGAGCTGGAGGAGAAATTAGCGGCGGAGAAGAAGAAGATAGAGGCGGAGTTGGAGGAGGCATTGGGGAATTTGGAGAAGCAGAAGGAGGAGACTATTAAGTCTTTGGATTCTCAGATTGCTGCTCTTAGTCAAGATATTGTTAACAAAGTTCTTCCTATGAAATAAACTTTGGGGGGGTTTTTGTAATTTTGTTTTGAATGTTTATGTATATGTTTTTAAATACATTGATAAGGTTATTATTGTAATAAAAAGATTGCAACTTTTATGTGTTTTTGTGTTTTGTAATTTGATTTTTAGGTTGTACAGGAGATGGAATTTTGGAAAGTTTGAATTGGGTTTGGTAGATGGGCAGTTCAATTCTTATGATAAATAAGACTTTATTAGGATTCGAATCATGCAATCTTTAGAGTTAAAGGGAGTTACTCTTCTATGTATAAGCAATACAATAGTAGACACATTGTCTATCAATGTGAAATCTCAGTAGCATTGATGAATGTTGGAGAGTGCTCGTGATCTCCGTAATATGATATCGGACATAAAAAAAACGCAGAACAATTTTTGAAATTGCGCTATTTGGTAAATATTAGGTTCAAGTTACATCATACGATGAATTCGTTCTTACAAGTAATCATAAGAATAAGTTTTGGATTTTATTAAGTTTAAGATTATATTTTTTTTTTCTTTTTAAGTATATATAAACTTGTTCTGCATAATAACGATAAGATTAATTTTATACATTATTTCTAATTATCAACTTTGTTTCTGTTTAATATAAAATCTAAATATATTAATTACTTTGATTCATTATTACCTGTTACATCCAATTTTTAGAAAACAACGAATCGTACCACCTTGCTTTATAATGAATTAGATGTTGTTTTAGTTTGTCTTAAAATATCATTTGGTATTTTAAATTACAGAATATCTCATTATTCTCCTAAACATATTTAAATGAGTTATGCAGTTATTTATGACTGGAAAATTATAAAACTGAACTGAAAATTATTGAAATGAACTGTATTTTCTGAAGTGGAATTATTAAAAATTACAGAGCTAATCTGAGTTATGATAAGTAATACACTATGGCATAAAGAACTGTGTCTTATTCTTCTAAACGTGTTTAAAATGATCTATTGACTACTTGAATTTGGGGTTATTACAAATGTGGCCCATTTGAGAGGCTCATTAACATATTTGATGTGTTTTCATCTTTCTTTCATAACTAGTGGTGTATACCATTTTTGGACAAATATACCCTTGTCTTCTATGATACACCGTAACTTCACTTTCTCATTTCCTTTTCAAAATAGAAAATCTGAAATCTTTCAACTTTCTCAGCTATTTGGGTGCAAGTTTGGAGAAGATTTTCGCCCGATTACAAGTTCTGACAACGAACTAAAGCTTCATTGCAATGGGTAAATTGAAAAACGAGTCAAGAACCAAAGTTAATTCGTCACTTGTGTGATTTCAGTGTTATTTTCCTTCAAAACTAGTCGTTATTGCAAACTAGTCGCACAAAATAGTCGCAACCTAAATGATCTATGCTTAAATATAACAATTTTCATTTTCCTTAAGATTGCAGGTTGTTTGTTTTCAAACGGTTTCAAGCTTAAAGGGAAATAACTTGAAATAAAGCAACATACCGGAGCATGAGCATTCAAGAAATGTTCATCGGAATGTATTCTCGAGACTATATCGCCACAAACTTTAAATAATTAAAGATTCAAAGCAATAATAACGCGACCAAATAGCTAAAAAGTGGAACGGTTTCACGGTTCTATTTCAGAATAGAAATGAACAAGTGAAGTTATGGTTTCATGTAGATAATAGAGATATTTTTATCCAAATGTCATAAAATTGCTAGATAAGTAAATGAGATGAAAAATGCAACAATTATGTTAATGAGCTTCTCAAATGGGTTAGATTGTAAAAACCTCATTTATTCATCCACGAAGTTTTAAATTGTTCAAATCCTGAATATTTTTATATTATAAGACAATACTTATGTTGTAATGTAGAAGTAATTATGGTATTCAATCCAAGTCATTGACTGTGTTCCTGTCCTAATTTGCGGCATCAGTTTTGTAATTAACTTGAGTGACAATTTACACATCTCAACTCTCAAGATTGCTTTACAAGATAATTGACAACGAACAAAATTATAGTTAACAATTATTATTAGTATTCAAAATAACTATGTTCCTTTCAACAAAAAAAAATAATAACTATGACAATGCCTGAAAAACTAATTAAACTGAACTAAATGCTATGTTATAATATGAAATTATTATTAATATTTATGAAAATAAGTTAAAAAGAACATGGTTTAATAATGAAGAAAAAGTAATCGTTTTATCCATATGAACTGATGAAACGAACTTAGTCCAAACCCAATAAAGACTAGCATGATTTATTCAGTTCACAGTTAGCACAGGTTAAATCCAAGTGGCTTCATAAGATGGTATATTTTCCATACACGTGTTCTCAACGTCAAGTAGAACTAGAAAATTAACGTTTCTCGTGATGTCATAAAAAAACTTGGCGCAAATAATGTACCTCGTTCTTAGTGAGACATTCAACAATGCCCCTCTCACGCTCAATCATTGGTGTTTGGCGGTAATATAGCGAGGGCTTCCAACATTGTTCAATCATGGCTCTGATATCATCTTAGCAAAGTCTAATTAATTCCAAAAGGCACCTTAATTAATAAATATGATTGCTTGTTATATATGAAAAAATCAATATAACTTTCAAGTTAGTGATGTGGAACGTCCAACACTTATTCTTTTTAGTATAAAATACTATGATCTTTTGTATTCTGTTATACAAAACTCTTCTATCTTAAACAAAATATTGGATGTGGTATCCTAATCAATCTCTTAATTCATATGAATTGTTGATAATAATATCAATGAAATTATTGAAGAAGACATATGGAACAAAACTGTGGTATTGAAAGAGAGTGGAAACGATATTTGCATAAATGGCTAGATGTTCTTCAAGCACGGAAGGACCATGTGCAAAAATACATGTATTAATGATATAATTAAGAGAAATCTTTAAACTACAAGTGATATAATAGCATTTATAAATTAAACCAACTTTAAACACCATTAATGGAGTTATGTCCTATTTATGAATATTATTACTTCATTCTACCATTATTCCTATTTTATTATTCATTATTAATTCATCCAATCTTAATCAATGGCGAGATTTAAAATCTATACATTGATTATGGAAATCCCTAAATTCTTTAATTCTTTGTTCCACCTAATTCTGTGTATACAAATCAGCAAACATGTATTAATTTGGATGTGGATAATGACTTTATCGTCCTAATTATTCGAATCCTTCAATATTACATCGTGGTATAAAAAAAAACAAGCGTATACACCACATCGAATATGTCTCATCTTATCCAAATTCTTATTTGTACAAATTGGATAAAAAAAATTGAAAGAAAAAAAATATTATTTTGGCTTTAAAAGCATTTATTCAAAAACGTTTTTTAAACTTACTAATATGTAACAAGTGCATAAAGGAGGAACATAGTATTTGACTTCTTTTTTTTCGGCTTGATATTGTGAAAGTTACTTAAACTTGGTTTGGAAGGGATATGAGTCTCTCAAATTTACAGAAAATTTCATTAATTTCCTCAACTTGCTTAAAATAGTTTTATTGGCTATTTATATTTATTTTACATGATATATTGACCTCTAAAACTTGCTTACATTGATATATTCATTATTGAACTTATACTAAATTGTATGTTTTACATTTTGTCAACATCAATATATTTTCTGAAATTAATGTCTGAAATTGATGCAATTAAATGGACAATAAAACGGGTATTTTAGTAAATTACCCCCGTTTTATGCTTGGAAAAAAAACTTTCTATAGATGCACTCTATAATTAGCCATGAAATCACGTCATAGTAAATGATAGTAGTAAGAAGTAAGCCATATTAATCAAGTTAAAACCATGGAGTATACGCAATTCCATCACAAAAATCCCTCCTTTCTTTCCCGATTTTAGCCCAAATGTGTTACATTCATATGATTGATTACATAAAAAAAAGAAAACCCATTTGAATTTTCATATTTAGGGAAATTCATTAAGGTCATCATCATCATAATTAGAGTAATTAAAGACTGCATTTTTGGCACATTAATCTTAATAATCCATAATTAGCAGTCATAATTAGTAAGTAGTACCATCTCTTTCACTTTCTCGATCAATGAGCTGAAGAAAAGAAAGAACGAAAGATTGATCCTTTCTTCTCAAACTCCTCTTGCGGTGAGCTTCTTCTCTCTTATTTTTTTGTCTGTTTCCACACACTTTTTTCAATTTATAATTCATTTCTCTGTTTCAGATTTCATAAATTCGTCGAAATTTCACCCAATTTGGAAGAAAAATCATCTGGTAAGGATGTGTAATGAGGGTTTGCATTTGAATTCCAGTTTGAATTTGAATTTGAATTTGAATTTGAATTTGAATTTTTTATCTGGGTTTTTGTAAGGGCTTCTGTGTGTTTGATGTTTTGCTCAAAAGGGGGAAATGGGTTTGTTTTTTTTTTGGGGGGGCAAGTGAAGAATGTTGAAGTGTTGTTGTTTTGGGGATTTGTGTTTGAATATTCTGATGCTGTGTTGCTGATCATTTATGAAGGATAGAATAGTTGTGTTGTGCTCTAGTTTTTAGTGGTGTGGAGTGAACTGTGTTCGTTTGGTTCTTAGAAATCTAGGGTTGCTGTGGTTTTGATGAATCTGTTGTGATTTTTCGTCGTTTGATATGTTTTTTGATCTTTATTTCAAGAGAGAGTTTGTGTGATACTTCATTTGGAGGTGGTTTGATTGCAAGAATATTATAGTTCCAAGATTGATTTCGCCTTTTCTTGTTTTGTTGGGTGGATACAACCAAGTATGACATGAAAGAGATGATCTTAGTTTGGCTTCCCTTCCACAATTTGACGTGCGAAATACTTTTATAGATCATTAATTCCAGTTTGAGGAGACCGCTTTTAGGTTCGTCCATCGTTCTTAAATACAAGGCACTAGGCCGAGCACTTCAGCAAAACAAAGGAGAGTGCAGTAACTCTCAAGCAACCTCCATCGCTCCCCTTTGTGCGCCTAGTCGTGATTATAGGGGGGCGCCTGTTTTTTATAAGATTTTAAGAAAGTTAGATATATCTTTAACCTCTAACGGATGGCCATAAGTTATAAGACTAGAATAGGAAAAGATGAGTGGTTGATGGGTAGATTGGATTATGGGGAGTGAGATGATGACGAACTCGTGTTGAAGAGGGTAATTTTAATATGGGGTTCTGTTGGTAGGACTGCTACAGTTGAGAAAGTGTTTATAACACTAGATGAGTAGAAAAAAATATTACGAATATATCTAAGGCCAAAGGAAAAGGTTAAAGCACCAACTTCTAGCGTTCGAGAAAAAGTTGTATAGTGCGTTGAGATGAGGAGGAAGAATAAACTGACTATGCAGATGGGTGTGATGAGGTTGAAGAGGATGAGATGCTTGAAGAAGAATTTGATGATCTTCGAGACGAGGAGAGTGATGGTGATAAGTGATGATTAACAATTTTGGGGACTTTTGATCAAAAGTAGCTATTGGTCTAATTAGGATTTACTATTTAGTTGAACAAGAACTTTTGCGTGTTGTGATTATTGCATGTCAGAATTTGTGATTAAGAATATTGTCATGATTTAATGTTTATTGTCTTTTGATTTTAAGATTTCTCATTTCTTATATTTTCTTATTTATGGTCTTATATGTTTTTATTCTATCGCTCGGGTGTGAACCTTGTGGTGCCCTTGGTGCTATTTTAGTACTAATTCTGACATACTTTCTTGATTGTTTTTTTGTAGACAACAAAATGGCAGGAAAAGTAGTTCCTACTCAAACGTCTGCTAGTTTTGAGTACGAACTTTTTGAAGGCGATCCTGAAAACCTTAGAACTGTTGTAGCCTCACCAAATGAATCAACTCCTTGGATCGATCCTGCAAATTTGAAACTTAGACACAGAATTGGAAGGGGTCCTTTCGGTGATGTGTGGTTAGCTACTCATCATCAATCAACTCAAGACTACGATGAGTATCACGAAGTCGCTGTGAAGATGTTACATCCGGTAAAAGAAGATCACTTGCGACTTTTGTTTGATAAGTTCGATGATCTATTTTCGAAGTGTAAAGAGATAGAGGGTGTCTCTTTGTTGTATGGAATTTCGATTATAAACGGAAAGGTGAGTGATTTTGTCAGGCTGCTGCATTTTCCTTATGACTGTTGTGCAGAAATTAATACCCATTACTGATTGCAGATAGGAATCATTATGAAGTTTTACGAGGGATCGATCAGTGATAAAATGGCTCGCCTTAAAGGAGGGAAGCTTTCATTAGCTGATGTTTTGAGGTGTTGTGCGTGATACCCTTTTTTTTCTTTCTTTCCCTTCTCTCTCTATTATTCTTAACTTTCTTTTCTGATTCGTAGGTACGGGATTGAGTTGGCTCAGGGAATTTCAGTGTTGCACGAGAAAGAACTCCTAGCTCTTAACCTGAAACCTTCAAACTTCCTTCTTAATGAGAATGATCAAGCAATTGTGGGAGATGTTGGCACTCCTTACCTATTGCTCGGAATTCCATTGTCACGCCCAGATATGTCTCGCAAGCTTGGTACCCCGAATTACATGGCTCCAGAGCAATGGAAGTCAGAAGTAAGAGGTCCGCTGTCCGTAGAGACCGACTCATGGGGATTTGCATGCAGCATTCTCGAGATGTGGACAGGAATCCAGCCTTGGCGAGGGAAAACCGTTGAAGAAATTTATGATTTAGTGGTCAGGAAACAAGAGAAACCACAATTTCCTGAAGGTTTTCCTCCTGCTATCGAAAACGTTCTCCGTGATTGCTTCGACTATGACTTCAGAAATCGACCCTTAATGACAGACATAATATGTGTATTTAAAAGGTATGCTTTGTTTTCAATATAAGTGTTTGATTATTTCGGTATTTCGTTTGTCCAAAATTATGCTTCTATATTACTTAATGTTTCTTAGGTTTGTATATTTAAGCTATTCCTTCATTGTATTTCGGTTTGGTCAGTTTCTCATCTATCGATCAATAATTTGCAGCTCGCAGAATGTAGTTTCCGGTGATGGAGGCTGGATAGAACCTGGAGGCATAATAGTCTCGGACAAATCAGGTGGCACTGGTTACTCCACATGGTTTCTTTTGAAGGATCATCTGCTGGTTGGAGACACGGTGCGATCGAGAAAACCACCAAACTCCTACAAGGCGGAAAATATGGATGTTCCAGAAGGAACAGTGGTAGGATTCGAACCTGATGCGGGTAGGGACGGTTTTGTCTTGGTGAGGGTACTGGGTATACACGACCCGCTGAGAGTTCCAGCTTCAACCTTGGAGCGGGTAACTTTTGGCTTGTCAGCCGGAGATTGGGTACGCTTGAAGGAAGAAGACAAGAAACACTCGCCAGTAGGCATTCTTCATTCAATCAATCGAAGCGGAAGTGTGACTGTTGGATTCATTGGAATAGAAACTTTGTGGAAAGGAAATTCTTCAGAGCTTCAGGTGGCGAATTCTTACTTTGTAGGTCAGTTTGTGAGGCTGAGAGCTAACGTTCTCAGCCCTCGGTTTGAATGGCCTCGCCAAAGAAGACGAGGAGGAGGAGCCTGGGCTACGGGGAAGATTTGGCGAATCCTCCCAAACGGGTGCCTTGTTGTGAAGTTCCCAGGAAGATTTACTTTCGGCAACGAACATACCACGTTCTTGGCTGACCCGGCTGACGTTGAAGCTGTTTCTTTCAATACGTGTCCCGGAATCGTAAAAAAATATCAGCATCTTGAAGATTTTCATTGGGCTGTCAGACCACTTCTGATAGCATTTGGTATATTCAGTACAGTGAAAGTAGGATTCTCTGTAGGGAAAAAAGTGGGGAGTTCAAAATGTAAGAAGGGGCATAATAGTCTTCTGCAAACTGAAATTCAACACATCGATGACCAGAGTAGTACCGGACGAGCATGGTTTCCTCCAGCTGTAGCGAATATCCTCGGTGTAACCACCACCGGTCGCCGGTAGCTAGTTAAGCCTGTTTAGTTCCCAAAAGATTTATTTATCTGCAGCTAATTTAACCAACTCTTTCTTCCTAGTTGGGCTGTTAATAAAAATACTGTATATATGACTATGCTTGTGCAGCTTTTCTTTTTCAGAAAATTATAAATCTTTATCCTTATGTTGATTTCCAATTTTCCTTTCTGATGTTTGGTTTTGTTTGTCCTTGCTTCTCCGGCGCAAATTAACGGAAATATTAGCCAAGTAAAAGGAACACATCACACAAGTTATACATTATGAGTTAATGGTACAACAAGTAATATTTAACAACATTATTGTCACATGAAGAAATAAGTGACATTTATACAAATCTCAAGCAAAGCTTTCATTATTAGCCCTCGTAGCACGGAAAACTCCTTCCCTCTGGCGTTCCGTGTTCATTTCCGTTGCTGTTCTGTGCTATGTTTTGAAGATTATAATTTAGAAATAACGTTTCCCGGTATCCATCTTAGTTTTCGTGCAGTATAGGTCTTTCCCACGGGTAACACCAGCTGCTCTAACCAGCTGCTCAGACAAAGCAGACAATTTAGCAACTCCCACTTGAACTTCCTTCAAACATTCATTGTTCTCAAACAAGTTTATCCCAACATCAGAACCATTCTGCACAGTCATACCGATATCGGAATCCATCTCAGCATCCAAGCTAGCTGTGTATAGAAGTTGTCGGCTCATCTCCACGATCTTATGTAGAGCACCGGTTGCAGCTTCGACTTCGAGTTGAGCTGCCTCAAGTTGAAGCTTCTCGATAGCCAGATCGCCGACGCTTTTCTCACCAAATCGCTCTTGTGCTAAAGCGTAAAGCTTCTTTAGATCGTTAGCATCTTCAACCATTTCGTCTTTCATTCTTTTTAGTTCCTTCTCTTTGGAGTCTAATCTATCAAGAACTGCTTTGAGCTCCTCATCTTTGACTGTAAGAGCCCTCTTTGAAGCTAGAACTTCCTTTTCTTTCATTCTTAAGCTTTCTTGTGTCATTCTGAGCTCGTTCTCGAGGTGTTCAATCTGCAACCTAGAATCATCGCGTGGGAAGAGTCGTTTTGTGAGTTCCATGTTGATGCTTTCGGGCTGCATAAGTGCTTGATGGTCGTTATCATTAATGGAGATAACGAGCTGGTTAGTGAGCTCTGCAATTTGTTCAACTACATTTTCAGCTTCGAATTGTTTTATCCTCGTGTCATCCAACTCTGCTTCGATTATCTGCACACGTTCCTCCTTTTCCTTCAGCAATTTCGTGGTTTGAATCAGTTCGTCTTCTTTACTGCTCAAAAGCATCTTCAGCTCCGCAACCTCCTGATCGACATTCTTCAACTTCTCCTCTGCAATTAAGAGTTGTCGATCTTTCTCCTCGAGCAGACGATGAAGAGACGCTTGCTCAGAATTCAAATGCTGAATTTCTAGTTTAGCGTCCACCAATTCTGACTCTTTTGCCGAAATAAGACCACCAACCTCCTCGAATTCAGCATTCTTCTGTTCTAGTTCCTGCAGTAGAGAATACTTATCCTGCATCGTCTGCTCCAAAGAAGATTTCTCCTTCTTCAATTCCTCATGCAACTCTTCCATGAGCTCCTTCTCGATGGATAAGTCTCGCTCAAGTTCCTTGTTCCGAGCCTCTACGACCCTAAGCTTAAGCCTCTCATTCTCAACTTCTATTTCGGCATCCTTCAAATTAGTCATGTAAGTCATTACACTCTCCCTCTCTTCCTCAAGTTCTGCTAGTTGCATTTTTAATAGCGTATCCTGTTCTTCCATTCGCTTTCTCGATGATGCCAGTGATTTTTGTGAAGAAACAAGCTCAGTTCGCACAGCCATTAGAAGCATTCTCACTCTCCTAAAATCCTGAACAGTTTCATTAGTTTCCACAATTTCTTTAGATGCTTTCTCCGTTATCTTCCTAAGTTCTCCTTGTGCTACTAACCATTCCCTTGCCTGCTTCTCCAACTTGGCCTCTGCTACTTTTAACTTCTCCTCTTCGAGTTTCCTAAGCGCGAGTGAATCTTCTAGCTCTTGTTCTCTCTCTCGGATAGCATCTTTAAGTTCCTGTAACTCAATTGCTTGCTTAGTCACAACTTCATTTGCTTCATCCAAGAGCTGAGTTTTGCTTTTAAGTTCTATGACAACTTTAGCGGATTCCTCCCTTCGTTTCATCAATTCGGTTCTCATTTTTTCCAATTCATCTTCCTTCCAAGACAGTGCAGATTGTGCAACAACCATATCCTGCTCTCTCTCTTTAACCTTAAGCTTCAAATCTTCAATCCTCCTGGCTTGAGAAGCCAGGTCAAAGTTTGCCTTCATCAGCTCCGCTTCCAATTTTTTATGCTTATAATGAGCAGCAGAAATTTGTTTTTCTTGTCGCTCCAACTCCTCCTTGGTGCGGTATAAATCGCCGTGCTCTGACAAAACCTGTTTTTCAGCGTCTTGAAGATCTGCTTCTTTCTTCTTCAATGCTTGCAGAACAGCCAAAAGATCTGACTCGAGCACTCCAAGGTTAAACCCAGAACCTACATCTCTAGCAATATGAGAATCTCCGTTAATCTTCTGCGTCTGTGCAAACAATCTCTCAAGTAGAATCCTAGCAGGTTCAGTGCCTCCATTATCACTAATACTTGAACTACTACCACTCAATACTGATTTCACAATCGGAACTGAAGATCTCGATTTTCTGGTTGATATAAAAGCCACTCGATTCAGCTTCAATCTGAACCTCGGGGAGAACAACTGCAAGCAAAACACAGAAGCAGTTTCAACTATTAAGCTGACCATAAAACCATTGTTTGTTTCACTTTTTTGAGCAAACAACTTCTAAACAACTTCACACTAATCGAATTCAATAGCAATAAATTAGACTTGTCGATCGAAACCAACAAAATTGAACACAGAATAGAACCATTCTTGATTGAGCTTACAAATTGTACAAAAGTTGACACCATGAATAGAATTTGACAGCAATAAATCATACTTGGCAACACATAATGTTAGATGTCATTACTCCAAAACCCTAAGTTGAAAAAAAGAGAGAAAGTAAGGTAACCTCGGGGGAATGATTAAGCGGAAGAGAAGAAGAACGAACAAGGGCAGCTGAAAACCCCATTTGAACACATTAACATCACAACATCATCCAACTTTATTGACCTCGGAAACTCGCCGGAGCTCCGGTGAACGTGGTTCAGTTTAAGAAATGCAATTATGCTTTTCTTCTTTGCCACTACTTTTCTGATGGATCAATGCTAAAGTGCACCTCTGTGGGTCACTCTTCCAACCGTGAACTCAACACCTTTCTTTTCTTTTTCTTTCTTTTCTACTCTTTTTTTTTTTATTATTATTATTATTATTATTATTGTTGTAAATTACAAAAACTAGTCTTGTGATCAAATTATCATTTGCAAACAAAGTCTTGTGTTTTAAATTGTAGAGATAAGGGTTTTAAATTGTAGAGATAAGGGTTGTGGTTTACACCATTTGCAAATGAGGTCTCAAACTGTTAACATGTTAAAAAAGATTGCACTGCACTCAAAACAAATAGTCATAAGAACTGTAATATTAAATATAAAATCTAATTAGTGGATAGCTCCTTCAAAAATCACATTTTTAACTATCCAAAAGTAGTTTTTGTATTTATGACGTCCATGCATGTTTAAGATTTTTAATTTGTAAGCATAGTATGTTAACTTCAAATAAAAAATTAGTGACTCTTTTTATCAAATGAAATGTAAAAAATACACGTGTAACTCATCTTTTTTTAACAATCTGAGACCTTGTTTGCAAATGCTGCAAACCACAGTTCTCTTATTTGTATAATTTGAAACTACAAGACCCTATTTACAAATTACTCAAACCACATGATCCTTTTTTATACTTTACCCTATTATTATATATTGCTCCTGCTCCTGAATTACAGTATTTTCTAAATTCTCATACTATTAGAGGCCGTTTGGTATGAAGTTTCAATTCATAGGAAATGATTTTTCTAGTGTAATTCCTATGAAATAGCTTTAATGTGTTTGGTTGACATTAAAGAATTTGAAATTCTCATGAATTTTGAATGACCAAGGGATGAGTGATTAATTTCCCACATTAGGTTGGAATTTGAAATTCCCATGAATTTTGAATTCCCCCATTTTCTCAATTTCATGTCAACCAAACAACCACTTATAAAATTTAGAAAATCATGGGAATTTCTAGTGCCTGAATTTAAATTCATGTATACCAAACAACCACTTTTAAAATTTAGAGTATTTTCTCAATAAACTACTCATTAAAAATATAAATAAGAGTTATTTATGGTATGATAAAAGATAGTACATAATTCAAGAAGTATGTATTTTAGAAGCGTTTTATAATCTATCTTAGTTTTTCTTAGTTTTTAAATGATTTTGTTATAATTTTTATTTAAAAATAAGTATAAGTATTTGATATTTTTTGATACAGAATATGTGATGTGTTTTACATAATTTGCTACATAATATAACATTGATTTTGAATAGTTTATTATGTAATTGTGAAAATATATTAAAAATAAATAAATATAATATATACCTATATATTATTCTTTTAATCAATAAAGCACTTCAATTATTGTGTGCATTTTACAATCATTTATAATATTATTATTGAATAACTATATTAATTTTAATATGTTAATATTTAAATCAATAATTTGATATTCAACTTTTAGCTGCTATTTTGTGAAATTGTAAGATATATATTATTTTGTTATTTTATGTTTTAAATTTTAAATTTTTGAAATATTGATTCAAATTCTAACGGTTAACTGCCAATTGCAACAAAATACATCTTTTAAAACTAAAAGTTTAATTATATTCAGGGAAATTCTATGGTTACATATTCAATATAGGAAAATTCTATGATTACTTTATTTTTCACAAAATAACTATTATTTGTATTGTAATTTTATTATTTATATACTTCAGTTAAAATTACTATACTTCGGTTAAAATTACTATGATCTTGTTGTATATAATGAATGAATATTGCTAAGAATTTTAATCTCATAAATTAAATTTTACATAGTGTAAATAAAATTCAGTTTATTCAAACATTAACATAATGTATTATTAACAAACCCAAGTATTATAGGGCTGAGCCAAGAATCCACATTTGGGCCTTAACAAGTTCTGTAAGGCCTGAAAATATAAGCAATCTTCAACTTTAATAATTTGCATATCAAGCATATCTTAACAGGGAAATTCTATAGTCACTTTGTTTTTGACAAAGTAACCATTACTTTGTTTTGTCCACCATTAGATCATGGGGTGAAAAGTGATCTAATGGTGAATAAAGCAAAGTACAAACAAAGTAACTCAAAAACAAAGTCATCATAGCCTACACCATCTTAACATACATCAAAATCAAATCGTAGGTTATGAAATTTGATAAATTAAACAGCTTTCTTTAAAACAATTTTGACGAAAATCAAAATTTGTCAAGTTATTATAGGAGACGATTGTCATTGCAACAAAATTTGTCTCGAGACTCATAGGTTAATTATATTCGGTATATTATAATTTTAAAATTTATGACTTTGGATTAAAATTATTATCATGTTGTTGTTTATTTATGAGCTAATAGTCCTAACAAATTTTAATTTATTTATATAGCGCAAACTTTGGACAACATATAAAATTCAGGTGAAAGTTATAATCACTTGGTTTTTAGTTTACTTTTTTTCTACTTTGTTTTAGCAACCATTAGGTTAGTTTCTTTACAATCATTTAATGGTATACAAAACAAAATAATGGTTATTTTATAAAAAACAATGTAACCATAAAATTTGTCTAAAATTTAATTTATTTCAACAGGAACATAATGTATTATTTGAAAGGCCGGTATTTTAAGGCTGGGCCTAAAATCCAAAGTTGGGTTCCAACCAGTCGATTGGGCTGAAAATGTAAGCAATCTTCATCTATAATAATTTGCATATCAAGCATGTTTTAAACTTTGACATACATCTGCCCTCAGAAAAAGAAAAACTTTGACATACATCAAAATCAATTCATAGGTTATAAAATTTGATAAACTAAACAACTTTCTCCAGCCGGAACAATTCGGAAGGAAACTTTCTCTAGTTAAATCGAAACGAAAATAAAACTTATAGTCTCGAGATCATTGATTGGAAAATTTGGTCGGTTTAATTGAAATCTTTTTGTGAAATTAAAAGCATTCCACTGTGAAATTTGGATAAGTTTTAATAGGTTATTGCAATCACTTGTCCAATACATCAATTCAAGCAAGTTTAATAGCCGAAAGTTCATTGTAAGCAAATTCAACATATCAAGGAAAACTTTTGAAATGCACAAAATCAATTGTTTTTTAGCCAAGTTCTGAGGGTATAATGATGCTTCAATTTGATCCATAGATGACTACCAACCATTACTCGATACATTTTTTACCTCAAGTTATTTAAAGAAAAGTTAACGGGTAAATTAATTTTTCATTTTGTCCCTGCATCCTTTTGAACTTGCATAAAACATAATTAATTAATCTTTAAATTTGTTCAGAAATCTTGATTAGCTTCCAAATTTTTATAGTGATAGGCTATTTCCAGCCATATTTTTACCTTAATTGACATAGTAAAAGTCAATAATACCCCTACCCATATTTATCAAACCCAAACTAAACCAAACCATCTTCCACCCAAATTTGTTTAACCCAACCATAACACATTATCCGGCGAGCAAGGAACTCCGGCGACCACCAACTATTCCGGCAGTAAACCTTTTCCGGCGAAGAGATTTAACGTTTTCAAATCATGTCGGGAAGACAAAACAAGGAAAAAAGATCAAATCGGGGTAAAGCGCCTGAGGTAATACATGTTTCAATTGATTTTAGTATAGATTTGTTAAAAAATCCGACCAAAAAATCAATTATATGAAAAATCGGCGGAGGGAAACGGCGGACGGAAAATTCATGCGGCGGGGCGCATGAATTTTCCGTCCGCCCATGAGGAGGGGCGTGATATTCATACGCCCCTCCACATGGGCGGACACAGAAATCATGCGCCCCGCCGTGTGGAGGGGCGCAGAAACCATGCGCCCCGCCGCGTGGAGGGGCGCATGGTTTATCCGCTCCGCCGTGTGGGCGGGCGGAAAAACCATGCGCCCCTCCACGCGGCGGGGCGCATGTTTCATGAGTCCTTTTTTTTTTTTTAATTTTTTTTTTTTTAGTTTTGTCCTAACTCTAAATTATAATTAATTTAATATTAATTAAATTTATTTAGGTTAGCGAACCTAGATCAACCGTAGGAGGCAAATCCGTGCATTTAGCTAGACAGTTGCGTTTTTCTGAACCGACTAGCAGAATAGAGATCCCGATGTCGGATATAGTTCAGGAAATGTCTACTGCACGACATACAAAGAGGCGTCATATAGACTTTGATTCACGCCAGACATTACCCGTTAGACAGACTGGCCGTCAGATGCCAGAGTTGCACCCATCCCAGCAGACCCAGTTTGATATGTACAGAGATCCACCGTTTGATATGGGCGTATCCGGGGTTGGTTCAGATGCATCAGATACAGAGTCCGACGAGCTCGAGATTGATCATGATGGTTCATCCGATGAGTATGTGATGTCACCGGATCGCCAGTACGAGGACGTTGATTTCTCCCAGAGACGATTCACTCTGGCATCTGACAGCGCTGTAGGTTTTGGTGCTGCGGAGGGTTCTGCCCGTGGTATGGATTTTCGTAGTAGGGCATCTGGTATTGGGGAGGGTTCTGGTCAGGGTAGTCGGAGACCAGCTAGGCCGGAGAGGGAGGTCGGTACTGGTGCGAGGCATGGCAGTGTAGTGGAGGGTTCTAGCCAGAGTAGGCGGAGACCGGCTAGGTCAGGGAGGGATCTCGGTGTTGGTGCGAGTGAGATGGGGCTTGATACAGATCACATTGACCCGGATCCAGTCCATGCACCAGTCCATGCCACTGTACATGACGCTAGGAGGAGCGTGACTGGTAGATTTGTTGCTCAGTCAGGTAATATTATATACACTTTAACTAAATATATTTTTTATATTATTATATTATTATTTTTTAATATTTTTTTATATTTTTCAGTCGGTTCGAGAAAGGTTAGAGCTTCAGATGATGAGAGTTGGTTGGTGACTAGTCCAGTAGAGGGCGGCCCAGTAGACGGGACTGTTATTCCCAGTTTTTTGGGACACGTTGCTTCTAGATTGTGGACAGTTCAGCCGGAGAGACGGGGACTTTTGTCTACTGGGACAAGAAAGTCGATTTGTGACTATTTGAAAGTCTCTTTCGCAAAAGCTCCACCTGATGTTAGTATTTTTAATTAATTAATTTTCAGAAATTATTTAAATTTAATTGTTATTATTTATATTTATTTTATTTTTATAAATGTCAGATGAGCCAAATGTTGCTGAGGACAGGCCTATCACACCTTCCATTTATTTCTTTTGATCACATTGACCAGCCGTTGATATCTGCATTTGTTGATCGATGGCAGCCGGACACGAATTCGTTTCATATGCCATTCGGAGAGATGACTATCACATTGTTCGATGTGTATCATATTTTGCGCATTCCGGTGGATGGTGAGTTGGTTAGTGCTGCTCCAGATAGTGATAGGGTGCAGGATTTACTTCAGTTATTCTTCGACTGTGGGAGGAGAGATTTGGATGGTTTTTATCAGGGTGGAGGCGTGAAGAACGCCAAGTTGAGAGCGATGGTTGACGATGAGAGGTTGCCTAGCACGTTACGAGCTAGAGCATGGATGTGGCTTGCTATAGGGTCCACGTTGGTTGTGGAGATAGGGTCAAGGGTACACTATTAGAGGAGTTGATTCGAGATGATCAGGAGGGCGCTGATGGAGTAAGCGGGTACTCGTGGGCATCTGCCACTTTAGCATACCTTTACCGGCAATTGGGGATAGCTAGCAGAGGAGATACTCGAACTATTGCTGGTTGTCTGACATTGTTGCAGGCATGGATATACGAGTACTTTCCGACCTTGCGTCCTGGTCGGGCCTCGGATATTGTGCATTCTAGTGGGGCACTGGCGAGCAGATGGGTTCCAGTGTTATCACAGAGGCTTGACAGATTAGAGACTCTACGAGTGCATTTGGATCGACTTTCGTCGTTTGAGGTACATATTTTTTGTCTACTTTTATTTTTTCAGATTTAATTTATTGACTTATATAAAACATTTAGGTATGTTGGACACCATACGGGCATGTGTCGGTTTCTCAGAGCCTCCGAGTGCAGTATGCTGGGTGGATTCGGTACCGGGATATATGTGAGCCATACATGCCAGACCGAGCAGTTCGTCAGATAGGCTACGTACAGCCGGTCCCTCGTGATATCCTTAGGCCTAATCGGGCCTGTAGACCGTGGAAATCGGTGGGTTACAAGATACATATGAATCTTGTACAAGTTGATGATCATTGGAGGAGGAACCACAGTGCCATTGACCCGAGGAGTCTAAGAAAGACGACGATAGTGGAGCCTGGAGCTTGTACCGACGATTACATAGATTGGTATACATCTCATTCGCACCCTATACTGTCGCGTGCCAGTCTTGACCTGCCGACTGTTATCACCCGTGATAACACTGCATATGTAAGTCTTTATATTTTTTTACATATGCTTAATATATTAAATTTTTTACATATTATTATACTAACTAATTGTTTTGAACGACTTGTTTATTAGTGGGTTCATCAGATGGGGAAAATAGCTTATCGGGCGGTTTCAGCTGTGCCGGAGCCGGATCCACGTAGACAAGCATTAATAGCGGATTTGGAAGCGGTTGTAAGACAGTGGAGGTTGTCTGGTTGACTGTATGAATATTTGTTATTACTGAATTTTTATTAGTTATGAAATTTTATGTTATGGAATTTTATGTTATGGAATTTTATGTTGTGGAATATTATGGAATTTTATGTTGTTGAATTATTATTTTTACGTTATTTCAGATAAATTTGTCAATATCAAGTCAGATTGGTGGAACTTTTTCACTTATTGAATTAAACCAACTTTTCGATTTAATTTAATTTACCCTAGACCAATGGTAATTACATCTTTAGGACTGCATGAAAATATTAACATCATTTTTCCCGATGCGACTATTCATTCACGTAGGTATTTATGTTTGTCAAAACAGCTAGCACGATTTGACAACTCATTCACGCGTTTTTTGAAGTATTTTCAAACAGACAGTACGTAAAACTTTTTTGTCTATAAAACAGACAGTAATTGCACGATGTGACAACTCATTTACGCGCAAAAACAGTAAAAAATATTTTTTCGTCTATAAAACTGAAAACAAAAACCATTGTAAATTCTCACACCACTTAACCCAAATTATATGACGAGAAACAGATCTAGTGCTCCATGGAAGGCATAGTGCATTCGTAAACAATTTTTGTCAATACAATGATATGACGAGAAACAGATCTAGTGCTCCATGGAAGATCCTTTCGGATGATTATTTAAGAGAAATCGACTATTACACCGAAATTTATCGCCAAGACATACTGCAAAGTGCTTTGCCCGAACTAACTAAAGAAGAACGAGATTAGAAAGATTACGAGCAATATCTTGCAAGTAGGGACTCAGACGATGACATGAATTTATCGCCAAGTCATTAGCCAATTAATCGTGGAAATTGTTAAAGATATGCTACTACATTAACTGTATTTTCTGTGTAATTCCTAGTTTCACGTTCGGGGTACTGTTTAATTAATTTTCTAATTTGATTTCAATTTCGTCATGTAATATTCAATGTTAATGTATGTTTAATCTAATTTGATTTAATTTTAATGTTAAAATGTTAGAGTTAGAGTTAGAGTTAGGGTTAGGATTAGGGTTAAAATTAGATTTTTTTTTTTTTTTTTTAAATTGACCCGGTTTCCGCCCCACCACACGGCGGGGCGTGGGTTTCCTACGTCCCACCTTGTGGTGGGACGTGGGGAACCTGAGTTCCACCTAGTGCTGGAACTCAGGTTCTTCACGTCCCACCACAAGGTGGGACGTAGGAATCTCACGCCCCGCCACACGGCGGGGCGTGAACCGGGTGAGTGTGTTTTTTTTTTTTTTTTGAAATTTTTTCAAAAGGGTATAACAGTCTTTTATTATGTCAATATTAGTAATCCATGGCTGGAAATAGTAACCCCTTTTTATATGGTCAAGCTTTCTAGATAAGTTTAGAGATATATTGGTTACGTTTTAAGCAAATTGAAAGGTGCTATCCACAGAAAATAAGAAATCGGCGAGACAATAATAAATTTATAAATTGAATTGATTACCTTTAAACAAATTGAATTGGATATAAATACAACATAAAAGTTCACAAAAACTAATCTGATTTTTCTTAAGCAAAACCCACATAAAAAAAGATGGCAAAGTTTTCGGTAAATGTTAATGCAACTAATAAAGTTGCAGCAACTCATGTTCTGACACGTATACCATTAATTAGTCTTGTTAATGAGATGTTGATTGTCTGAGATTTGACACTAAACTCATTAATACAATCATCAACCTTTTTCTTTTTTTTTTCATCCAAAACATGTGTTTTGAATAGGATTCATGATTCCTCCAATCTAATTAAATTAGATAAAGAGTGTACTTTTTTTTAACACCTAAGTTTTATATGAGAAAGTCAAATTTACAAGTAAATTAAAAGGAGTCAAGGCTTTGAGTGGTTAAAGTATTGGATTAACTTAACCATTCGGCTAAGATTAGAGATGAGAATTGTGATTCAACTACTAAGTGGAAGAATTTATACTTTATTTGGCTACCCCTCAGAGATATAGTGAAACATTTTCTTAATGAAAAGACCAATGCTTTCAAAATGAAATTTTTCTGCGGTTTGAATGTGGACGAGTCTGAAATAGCAATATAAAATATAAGATGATAGATGATGACGAATTATGGCCTTGGGCCTACCAAATCCAAAATAGTAGGTAGATCCATTGTCCATCCAGTCAAATCGTCGTATCAATTCCAAGGCCCAGAAATGCCTAATTCCACTCTTCGGCATAACAAGTAACGTTAGTAGAACGGGCGTATCATCACACCTAGTGTACATGTGACTTCTCAGGCACCATCACTATGTCATACACTTGGGGGGCAGCCCTCAAAATCGCACCTACGAAAGGTGGTTTTAGTACCCCCGTCCATTGAAATTACCCCTACAAATCAAGTTTATTCCCGCCCCGACCGGCAGCTGCTGGGTCTCCCCATCTCTCCTAAACTTCCCCCGGTCTTCGGCCTGAGCGGTATGAGGCAGAAACTCGTCTCACGTACGGTTCGGAGACCGAGCCCCACCCCAGCAGTATTGATGCGGCTTAGGTCAACTAACACAAAGAAGATACAGTTCACTCAACGATTGCCTTTGGGTTCCGAAAAAGAGGATTTTCAACCATAAATTCACAGAAAATTTGTAAGATAGTGTTAAAATATGTTAAATTTTGTTGAGAATATGCACAAAAATTTGTCGCAAATCTATAAATTTCATCTGAAATTTGCATTTTCCATAAAATAAATTGCATATTTTCCTTGTTTTTTACAAAATGCATTAGCTACAATGAAATTTTTACTCCGGAGAAAACAAAGTTGCAATTTTTTTTTGTTCGAGCCTAGGTGTAAAACCAGCGTCACCGACATTTTTACTCTAGATTCACCACTGCCCAACATTAACGCTTATAAAAGGCTCATAACTCATTAAATGATGTACATTACTCTCTTTCTCTTAATTAGTTCAATTTTTTTTGCTTTCACTCACTAATTTGGGCATCAAAATATCATCATAAATTGCTCTTAACGTACAAGGCATTTGGTCGATGCACCATCAATTCAATAAAAACATGAAGAGACACTTTGTATCCTACATTCACATTAATAGATATAATATGCATATGAGTATGAAAAGTTGGGCGCCTCGGCCACTTTTTTCACTTAAATAACAACTCGCAAGAAAATCCTAACGAAATCTAATAAAGAAATAAGAGAGGATAAAGCCAAATAATTGGTGAAAATAACAGCCAAAAAGTAGTTATCATCTAGTGATTAGATTAGATAAAGATGTAGGTGAGATTGGTTAGGTTTGAGTAAGATTTGACTATTGACTATGTGATCGTACGAGGTCCATCCCTTAAATAACTTTTATTTTTATCAATAAAATATATTATGAAACTCCTAATTTTATATTATTTTTTTATAAATCCTAATTTTATATTTATTTGGTGATTATACGTGATATTTTAGGTTTAATACATATTTCCTCGTAATTTGTCATAAAAATCCAACTGCTATCTTAACTGACTTAAAGTTACGAGTGACATTTTATTATAGTTTGAAACTTTACAAATCCTATAACCATGACTGAGAGGGATTTAAATACCATAATCTTTGGACCCGCCCTGAATCCGCATTAGTCGGTCCAATGTGGTTCGGAAACCGGATGAAAAAACCAAAAAAGAAACTTTACAAATAATCCAATGTATTTTAGTCTAATATTGTTCTCAATAATCACCTAATTTCAAAAACTTATTCATAGAAAACTGCAATGTATCAATTTTGAAATTAATATGGGTTTTTTTTTTAAAAAAAAAATGAGATTATTGAGAACTATCAAGCAGAAACAAACGTACCACTTTTGTAAACTTTCAAAATTTAAAATGGGATTTGAAGTTATATATTAAGCTGATAGTGTAGCATGTTGAACCTTCAACCAGCTATGATTATTCTAAGTTTATGGTGTCTAAAAAATTTAGATTTTAACATCAAAGTTTCATTAATAGCCATTTTCTTTATCCGAATTTGAAATTTATATTTTTAACTGATTGAAAACAAGTTTTTACATGCAGGACCGATATAATTGTGTGTTAATATACTAACAAAAATCTGCTTTCGAATTGTGAAATATTGGAGTTTCAAATGCAAATGAAAAGATGGAAACTCCATGCAATATAAACTTATTCCATGCAATTATATCAAAGATTTGATATATGAAATTGTAAGATAAAAGTTCTATAAATAATAATAAAAGATCTTCCAAAATAGGGGAAATAAGAAAGATCAAGGATAGTTAAACATGTCCTTTTCTCATAAAAATATCAACTCATTATTTGTTTTTTAACTTTTATATATACATAGTTATTGGGTCCCGTTTATTGCTAGATAATCATCATCTTAGTCAACAAATCTATTGAAAAAACAAATGAATATGTTAATTTATATACATATATAAGATTTCCTAGTAATTAAACTTTATCTACATATGAAACTCAAAATGATATTTTCTATATAAGTTAGTACTATCTTCATATATTTAACAAAAAAAATGTACTATCTTCATATATCGATTAATTTAATGGGTTCCAAGTATTTAATATTATTTAAATTACTTGTTCAGGGCAACAAATAACACATGGTTCTTATTATAAAAAAGAAAAATTATAGCGTAGAAGAATTGGGTTCCAAGTATTTAATATTACTTAAATTACTTGTTCAGGGAAACTAATAACACATGGTTCATATTATAAAAAAAAGAAAGAAAAATTATAGTGTAGAAGTATTGAATCTTTTAATAGTAAAATAAGGATCACAGTTATCACCAGTCATGTTTCACTAACACTAAAAAATCAGGAGATAAAAACGATTGATCTATAAGCATTTAAGAGTGACGAAAGAGAGAGAACCGAGACAGTGAGCAAATTGCTGCAAAGAGAGAAAAAATTTCTTCTATCAACAGTGCCTTTTCAGTTTTAAGGTGACTGCCAATTTATACTAAAACCTCTAAACCTAATTCCTCCATCTTATAATATAGTTTAGCCCATACTGTTTCGGGAGAACTTATTAATTTGAGTCTATACCACAAATTTAATAAAATAAATACATGGGATTGTGCTTGATAGAGGGGTCTGCGGATCGATCTCCCAAAACAGCGACTGAAAGGGTTTAAACAATAATCCTTCAACCCGTTCTCGATTCGAATTTGTCGGCTCAATGTTGTTTAGAAACCCAAAAAATACATGTATGGCCATATTAAAACAAGATTTAAAAACAATTTTATTAATTTAAACTTTCAATTCAGAAGATCTATTTCATTTTCCCAATTTACACTTCTATAAATAAATAATTATTATATTATATTCTCAAATAAAATTAAATAAAAATGTAGGAAATTTCTGAAATTTCATGCAAAAGAAGATAGGATTACAGAAAAACAACACGTAGGTGAATATAGATAGAGAGGTTTGACTTTGGTTCCAAATGAGAGAAAACGAAAGCAACGGCGGAGATGGAAGAGTAAGAGTAGAAAAGAGATGAGGACCGTTGATTGAAATCGTACAGACATTATGGGAGAAAAGATTGTGTTAATGATCAAATGATCATGTTATTATGGTTTTTTTCATAGTACTCCTCGCGTGCGTGTGAATAGTGTTCTTATCATATTTTTGTGGACCCTTCCCAATATCTCTCACTTCAAAATAATATTTTCCAAATATATAAATACTTTTAGTTAAATTTGAGTTAAATGCACACTAGGTAACTTAATTTTGTTCCTAAGTCTCAAATATTTTTAATTTTAATTAGTCATTTTATAGTTACTCAATTTTATATTTATTCCAATTAAGTCACTTTCGCAATTTTGAACACTTCCTTCATATTAATAGAAGTCAATTTTAATCATTAGTTTTGGTTTATAAGTTAGAGCCACTTAGACATCACGTGTCATCAATTTTTATTTAATTTTTTTAATTAGAATTGATGACACGCGCAGTTTCTAGCTCAATTAAGATATATGAAATGATTTTGAGATTAATTGATTAAATTTTCCTCGAGTTGAGAGTTCAAATAAGCTTTTTAAAAACTCATGGAAAGTAACTATATATCATTCATTACTTAAGTCATAGATATGAGAGAATCTGTTATCTCCATTATAAAGTCATTTTCCGTATCCTTTTACATAAATTAATTTTTATTTATAAAAATTATTAATATATTGTGGAGATTCTTCTAATCTTAACATAGAAGTATAAATTTTAGGTGCGAAATACGGAAAAGATACACCATAAACAAGAGATTGTCTCTTCATAAATATCCCCAATCTTGACCTCATCAATTAAAGTTGGTAACAAGTGACATAATATATTTACATGTTTTATATGATAATTTTGTTTGATATAAATGCAAGAAAAAATATGATAAAAAAAGAAAAGAATTTTACTTCCTAATTATTGGAAAAAGTCAATTCATTTTCAGCATACAAAAGCATAGTTTTTCTCAACGCTGAATTTGAGCTATCAATAGAAAAAATAAAGGCTTACACATTTCTTAAAAGAATTCAAATGGAAATTACCAATGAAACTTTAGAAATTATTCAAAGATTCTATGATAAAATAATTAAGTTATTAGGATAAGATTATACTTTTTCTTTCATTTTTGAGAGAAAAAACAGGTGATCCTTATCCAAAATAAAATTTGTGGTAAAAATATACTATCTTTATTTTATAATTTTTCAAAATGAGAAACCGAACACTATTATCAACTACAATCTTAGCAAAATGTTTTAGCTACAGTGTTTTACAACTATATTCTCTGTGCATTTAGTATAGATTTAGAACCCACTAATATCGGAAGCTTTTTCGATATTAAATTTAAATTCTTTTTAAAAAATTTACATTAACTAAAGTTTCATATACTATTTTCATAAAAAAAATAATTAGAATTTTACAAGGATTAATAAGTTGTTGGGGCCGAACATCAAAAGCACAGCTATGCAGAATCACTCACGTCACATGTCGTGATAAATGCACAGCTATGCAGTGCACACCATGCTACTTGTTGAAACAAAAGCACGGCTACGAAACTCACACAAAGAAACAATAGAAGAAGAAAGCAATATAATCACATCCAAGATATTAGCGTGCAAACCTCTTCAATAAGAGAAACCACAAATATGCCTCTTAAGTCCCATTAGAAGGATTACAACTTTTGAACAAAAAAACTTGTAATGAGAAACCTTCCCTTTTTCACACAAGCCTAAAGTTCATGTTATGCATTCTAATTAATTAGCTTTAAGTTGTTGTTTTCCAATTACTTAAGTAATGTGGATTCTCACTTCCTTTTACAATACATTTGATATATGTAGAATTTGGAGAGAATACCAATTCAAGCTCCCGCATATTCTTTTCTTAATTTCGTTTATGTGTGAGCTTAATATGAGAAACTCCAAAAGTACAACAATAAGGAGCAGATCTTTATCTTATTCTTTTAGCACCCCAATTTATTTTAGACAATTAATTTTCCCAAAAACATTTGAAGTAAAAGTGATGTGCATGTGGAACTTACCCTCATCCTTGAAAGTGTAATGTAATATCTTTCATTATCTTTCCTTCCTAGTATGACATCATTGGAAAAAGGGACCACAAAGTGTAAAATAATAGTAAAATTGGCCAATTTTCCATCTTACGTGTCACATTATGCCTTGTAGGATGTTTTTTTTCTTTTTTTATGAGATAGGATGGATTAAATTTTACTCCATGTCTTTAAGTTGAATCTCATAACGTTAACTTCATCCTCTCTACAAAAAATAAGGTTAAATTCATAGTATATTCCCGTTTTGTCCCTAGAAAATATTAAATTAAAACAAAAAAAAATGACGACAGACTACATTGGGACCTCCTCCGAATCTGGAAAATCTAGTGGTAAGTAGATTCTCTGCAAAACCACAGCCGTCAATTTTAGAAGATGACCAAACTATCCTCAACTCGTTCTCCAATAAAAAGGGCTTTACTAGGTCTAAGGTCATTTATAGTACCTACACCACTACCCTATATCTTGTTGGTTTTTACAATTATTATTCTGTCCAAATATTTAATGGATATTACATAATGAATTTATACATTTCATTACTGAATTTTCAAAATTATCCTGCGAGCGACCACAATGGTTGTTCTTTGAACTCCATTGCAAAGGAAAAATAAACACAAATCCGTAAGAAATGCTCTTAAAAAAAAACTAATGCGAAAGGATTGAAGAAAATTATGATTTTGATTCTAGATTACGAAAGATGTAGTTAAACTTGAATGTGTTTGTACAGATCTCTAGACGAACGAAGATTAAAGAATTCTCACTTAAAGAAATAAATTTAAAACGAATGTATATCAACTTCATCTTTAGATGTGCGAATCATCTGCAAAATAAATAATTGTTGCGGTTAGAAGTGAATAATTTTAAAGATAACAAAAATAATCGTAACAAAATAAAGGGACTGAAATGCCTAAATGCTAGAAGAAGAAGAAGAAGAAGAAGAAGAAGAAGAAAATAACGATTATCTTGCTCTTGGCTTATGTTTCCACCCTTGTTCGTCTTGACTTCATTGATCAATTAACAATTTGAAACAAATATAAAAACTTAAACCACGTAAGACTTAATTTCTCAATCTTTATTAAGGATGCACCTTTTTTCACTATTCATTGTATCGAATGACACTGCAGCTTGTATGATCAGTAAATTGCCACTATTTACTTCACAAACATACTGGACAAAACATGTGTTAAGCAAATAATGTGTATAAATAAAATATTGCACAAAGTCATGTAGTCTCATCATTTGTAAGTTCTAACACATATTATGTTCTCTTTAGAAAACACTCATCGTTCCATAAATATATCTATCCCCACATTAACCTTGGTAGTTTATTCATATTCTTAGTATATTCTGTTAATAATTTTGAAGTTGATACCATTCGACACGAAAATGAGTTTTCAATATATATTTATCATACGAATACTCGTTGTTATCAATTAAAGAACATTCTCAAAACGTTCTCAAAATGCTCTTAGCCAAAGTTATCAAACTAATGGAACATGCAAGTTGTCACGAGAAGACATAATTTGTTTTCCTTTGCATAATAATAACAATAAAGTTAGGCGTGATTAGAGAGATAAAAAGGGAAGATTTATATAATAATAGTAGAAGGGGAGAATGAACAATAGAATCTTCCCTTTTTAAGATTGAGAAAATCGGAGGTTTTAGAAACCAAAACCACACAACTTGCTCAGAACTCTAGATTTTCTCACCTTTTCCCACTCTCTTTGTCCGACGCGTGTAATACAATTCTCTAGTTTTTTTTTTCCTTCTGACTTGATAAAATTTTCCATGATTTTGAAAATTTTATCTCCCTTTTTTAATTGGTGCATTTTGTGCCATTAATTGTGCATGTGCACCATAATTGGATTAATCATTTACTTTTGAATTACTCATCATATTTATTTTATCTGTTTACCAATCAATCATTGATTTTGTTATTCTTTATCCATTTGGTAACTTTGGATTTTCAGATTTTATGGTATAAACTAGATTTTTTTATGTAAAACTATTTTGGTTAATGATGGAGATAATGAGATTATGGACCAAGTTTAACATGAGAGATTTACAAAAAATTACGGTATTTTAATTGGTATGTTTATTTTGTTCTAGATAGTTCTTGTATTAATATATTATGTTTTATATTTTATAAAGTACTGTACTTTATGAGTTCTCTAGATTTTTTTGTTCAACAAGTTCATTTTTATAAGCGAATCTATAGCACCAACGACTGCAGTAACCGGATATCATCAGACATGATATTATTAGGCATTGAAATAACTTAATACAGGATGTACATCTCCTTAACTACGTGATGATTGATCGATCAAGACAATTGATTATTACGTCCCGCGATAAGAAGCTCAGTTACCCTGACAACTATCAAGCATATACATCTACTATAATAAATATTTGTACAATCAATTTATTTCTCTTCTTACTTTTGCCTATCAATAATTATACTACAATACATATAAACGAAAAGAATATTTAAGTTACTAGTGACGATTTACTCTAAATTATTAATGACATTTACTCTACATTTTCAAATAGCATAGATCGGACATTTTGAATGTTTTTTTGCTTATTGTATAATTAATATCAAAGCATTTCCCTTTTTTATTTTTTTAAAAGAGCTAAAATTCCTTTCAAAATTCAAAATTATACTTTTTTGTTTCTTAATTCTGCCACTGGCATTGGAAGCAAAAAAAGTAAATCAAGTAACATTTTCCAAATGTGTAGAATAATTCCAACAGCTTTATCTGCTTTGACTTTTAAAAATAATAGTATAATTAAAAGAATTTGAAATTAGTGATGAATAATTAAATATTCTGACAAAGATATTTTGCACATTTTTATTGCATATTATAAATGGCTAAGAAATTTTCTGAAAAAAAGAAGTTGCTAAGAAATATCAATAGATTGTGTTCTAGCTTATTTATACTCCGAACACAATCCAATCGAACTATTTTTTATTTTAAGAAGTCAATGTACACTCACAAATCACTGTTCAAGACTTTTTTTTTTCTTTTCATACTCGTACTTTACTTTTTTTTCAGAACAAATATTGAAATTTCTTAATTGAGAACTTTCTGACCGAAGCTATAAAATCACTGTTCATAACTTAAAAAAGCATACTTTAAGAATTAAAAATATCTTAAGCAATTTTCGTTTTTCAACTTTCTTATTTTAGAATCATTTAAATAATGTTTGATGATGAGAGAAAAAATTAATGTTCATAAATAAAAAGGTTCAACTCGAAAATAAAAATGCGGATAAATAGGATATTAAATTATTTTAATTCTTAAAATTTTTCATTTTAAGGTATTTAGCGGTGGTTTTATAACGTTAATAAAAAAGGGTCTCAATTTGCTACAAGGGTGAAACATTTATTGGTTTGACAAAAAATAAACTAGAAGCCCCCATATGCAAATCAAAGAAACAATAGGGTTTTTTTAGGTCCTCTCAATTCGCTATAAAAATATCAATTCCCAATATTATAAGCTTGCCTCTACAATACTATTTATAATTCTTGAAAATTTTCATTTTGAGGTACTTAGCGGTGGTTTTATAACGTTAATAAAAAAAGGCTCTCAATTTGCTACAAGGGTGAAACATTTATTGGTTTGACAAAAAGTAAACTAGAGGTCCTCGTATGCAAATCAACGATATAAAAGGGTTTTTTTAGGTCCTCTCAGTTTGCTATAAAAATATCAATTCCCAATATTATAAGGTTGCATCTACAATACCATTTATAATTCGCACGTCTTGATACATTAGCTTTAATATTAAGAAGTTATTTACTAGTTTTGCACAAATATAGAAAATTATTTATAACTTTTTAAAGTTCAAATAGACAACTGAAGTTTGGATTTAAGTCTCCAAATTTTTACATAATAATGACAAAATGAACGCAAATGAGGCTTTCACATTGATACTGGGTTCTGAGCTTGGATGGTCAGGCTAGGTCCATGAAGACCTTTGGTGATCAAGTAAATATCTGTTTATAGAGAGAGAGAGAGAGAGAGAGAGAGAGAGAGAGAGAGAGCAAAGTGGTGAGAGAAAGCAAGAAAGTAATTGTACCATCACTTATTACATTTTGGGTATTTATAAGCATGAGTATGCTTGACAGTTGGTTGTCAGAGTGGGGTTTGTGATGGTCGGGCAACATGAATGGTTCAAGGGATTGATCGCATTGTCGAGTAGTGACCGACATGGTCAGTCAGCACTCTTAGTGGGAGGGCCTTGTGGTTCCCTTCCAGACTTCATTGGGCTAGCCTCAAGACCTCATATTTCTAATCACATTATACACTGTTTAGTTCCCTTAACAGCTAACCATTTCATAGACATAGAGTCTCAGGCAAAGGCAACCTTTGTACAATATCCATACTCTTCCAACGAATTGGAGGCTAGATTTATCATCTCCAACGCTCACTCGTTCTCTCTTGTACTCTTAAAGGGAGTAGGATCATCCTTTAACTAGTTTAACCTAGTGGTTACCCTTCTATCATAGCCACACCCTTACAAGACCACAAGGTGAAACACCAATTAAATAACACGTTCTCTTAATTAATACTAATCCTACGCCCAACTTTCAACCTTAGTCGATGACATTTCCGCTCTATTTGCACATCATGATTTTTAGTCGTGACAAGTCGAACTTCGTTTGAAAAAGTGAGTTTGACCCACAAATGGTAGAAAAGGCGCGTGGGGGGGAAGAAACAAGAAAGGGGGGGAGATAAATAACAAAAGAACAGTGCATTGGATTGGCCGAAGAAACATAAATAGACAAAATCTTCATTATTTAATGACTCTCTTATCGTCTTCTCTTCTTTACTGAAACACAACATCACTAACAAAACATCACTTCTCTCTCTCTCTCTCTCTTTCAAAATCTTCCAAATTTTCAGGCTTAGATACACTCCAAAACACACACACAAAAGAAAAAAAAGAATAAAAATAAAATTCCCAGTTTCAAAAATCTGCCCCCATTTTGGCCATTCTTGAAGAAAAATAAAAATGTTTGCAGCAGAAAATGGACTCAGGGGTGATCCTAGGCTTCAAGAGATCTCTAAATCTATCCGGGTTGTTCCTGACTTTCCGAAGCCAGGTTTGTTTTGTTTTGTTTTCGGGTTTCAAACGTTGTCTCGGAGGTGGAGACACGGGTGTTTGGGTGGTTCCAACACCCCTGCCTTCCCTTTGAGAGGGATGGTTAAGTCGTGGTTTCACAAAAAGGAGCTGAACCCGTGTTGTAAACGAAAGTTGTTTAGACTGCTTTGGTACTTAAAATTAAGAACGGACCAAATGGACCTTCTAATCTCACCTAGATACTCAATAACGCCTAACGTTTTTAACTCCATTGCCAATAATATTTCAAACATAAGGCTAACATTTTGTATTAGTAGTAAGATCATAGTCTGAAAAGGGTTATTGTTACTTTGTATGTTTTCACCATTATGTCCACCTTTATAAAATCAATCCAATAGTATTAAAAAATAAAATAATTTTAAAAAATAACTATATTTTTTTATGGTCCCGATCTAATGTAACTGTACAATAGCCCAAGTAGTCCACTAATCCAATTTTTAATAATGCAATATTTAATAGTTGCATTATCATTTTATGCATAGGCTTATTCCACATAGTTTGTTTGTATCTTATTTTTTATTAATGTTTTACCATAGTCTCTCAAAAATCATGTCAAGTTTAACAATTTGATGAAATTTTAAGTTTTTTTTTTTTGGTAGGAAATTATTAAGTTATTGAACACTGATATAAATTTTACCAATTTTTTATGCCGTAGGCTTTGTTATTTGTTTTTATAGTTAGTTTACGTTTATCACCACTAGGGGCGGCTTGGGGGCATAGCCCCCCGTCCCCGGAATCACTTCTAAAGCGCGGTTTTGGTTCAACATCTATTAGAGAAACCTATACAATGACTGATTTCGGCTCCCCGGTATGAGTAGTAAAGTTGATTTCTGATGATAAGGTTGTCGGAAATCTGTAAACTAGCATCAGAAATAGATTAAATTTCGTCTGAAATCCAAAATTATCTCCTGAAATCAGCACTTCACGTAAAAAAAATCGTATTTTTTTCTCGTTTTGATAGAATGTAGGTGCTACAATGAAAATTTTTGATCTGCAAAAAATTTTCTTGTGCAACTTTTTTTTTATAGCTAGGTGTTAAATTGGCCATCCGATACCTGGATCGATTTCACACAGAATAATAATTACTTTTTAAAAAATAAAGCATCTATATAACACATCAATTTTATAAGATGGACTGATCAAATATAACGAAATAATAAACTTTGAACATATATCAAATTTTTGAAAACATTCGGAACAATTGTGGTGTATTCATTTTAATTTTATTGGTTGTGTTTCAATTTGGCAGGGATAATGTTTCAGGACATAACAACACTTTTGTTGGATCACAAGGCATTTAAGCACACTGTTGATATTTTCGTTGATCGTTACAGAGATATGGGCATTTCTGTGGTTGCTGGTATGTATTTTCAAAGACCGAAACATACACTGTAAAAAGTTATTTCTAACATAGTTCTCAAAAACATAGTTAAGAAACCAGTGAAATGCAAAGAGTGTGTAATTGGTTATGTCAATCGAGTTGCCTCAGTAAATAGTGTTGTTGTATTCATCTGTTTTATGCACCCAGTTTGGCTTTCTAACGGTGTCAGAGAGCGTAAAGAAACCAATGTTTAAAGCATTAGTTTCAAATACAAAACTTCGGTGATTGAATCACCATATACCGGTGCTTCTAGCATCCATGTCGGGAATCTGAATAGTTGTCGCTGCATTTTCAGTTGCAGCAACATCTAACACTGGTTTTGTATGCTCCGTGACAATCCAAACAAGAGCATTAGTCCCCGTGATCGGGCTTCGAGAAAAGTTGCTAATGGTGTTTTCTACATTTGGTGCTATGTCTTGGCAGGAGTTGAAGCTAGAGGTTTCATGTTTGGCCCAGCTATTGCCTTAGCCATTGGAGCAAAGTTTGTTCCTTTAAGAAAACCAAGAAAGCTTCCAGGTATTTCGATCTAATATCCGTGATAGTTTACTACTTTTTCTTTATTACTCGCGAAAGTTGGATCCGAGATTCTCAATTTGTGGCTCTTAAGTGTTCAATGTGCTTGAAATGATATCCAGGCAAAGTCATCTTCGAAGAGTATGTGCTTGAATATGGAACAGATTGCTTGGAGATGCATGTTGGTGCTGTTCAACCCGGGGAACGTGCGATTATAATTGATGATTTGATTGCTACAGGCGGTACACTCTCAGCAGCAATAAAACTCTTAGGTAAACCTCGATCGAATCCTTTTTGTTCATTGTGTTTTACGATGCTGTTTGTCTCGGTTTTTCTCGTGACTGATGTGTCTCATACGTTGCTTTTGTAGAACGTATGGAAGCTGAAGTTGTTGAATGCGGGTGTGTGATTGGGTTGCCTGAGGTCAAGGTACTTTCATATGAGCAGAAACATTTCTTAGACACTTTGTTTCTCTCTTTTTTATCCAATACCTTAATAGAAACGCAATGAAACAGAAAGAGACAAATCATTCATCCCTTTCGGTCTGACCAAACTATCGACTCGATGAGCATTAGATCGAACAGTGCCATTCGAGTCTTAAGAGGGTTGCGAGATTACAGTTAGACTGTGCTGATACATGCCATAATAAGTTAAACTGCTAGTAATTCTCACAATAAAAGAAAAAGGATAAGTTTTATCCTTTTTGGTCTCTCAGAAATTTTTGACTCAATAAGCATTATGTCTAACATTGCCATTTGAGTCTTAACAAGGTTGTAAGTTTGTGAACTGGATCACGTCGAACTTGTATGCATCATAATAAGTCAATATGTTAGTAATTCTTGCAATAAAAAGACAGGACCTTTTATTCTTTTTTAGCCGCTCAGAACTTTCGACTCAATGAGCATTAAACGAACAATGCCATTTGAGTCGTGTTGAACTCATATGAATCATAAAAGTTAAACTCTTTAGTAAAACACAAGTATCTTCGCTTCTGGAAGTAATGACAGCTGAACCCTTTTTCAGGGGCAATGCAGGCTCAATGGAAAGCCACTTTACATACTCGTGGAGCCACGCGAAAAAGAAGATTGTTAATGGAAGATGAATGCGGGTGTGAATATGCTGGGGCTGACTTGATGAAAGAGATGAAGCTTGAGCTAATAGTTTATGATATGTTCATGTTCATATCTTCTTTCTTTCTTTCTTTGATTTGTTTTTGGAAAACAGATTGTGTAGAAAGTTTATCTTTCACTTGAGGTTTTTGCCTTTTCCATGAAAAAGAACTTTTTGTTTTGTCTTGGTTTTGACCTCTGTTTTCTTAGTTCAGTTCCGGCTGAGGTTTGGGTCCATATTGAGTTATCGTGTCATAATTGTGCATTTTTTCATTTTTTTTAGTTGTAGGTCTCGTTGCATGTGAAAACGGGTGGCATGTTATTATTCTTAAGGATTTTTCCCCAATTCTTTTGCTTACTCTTGGTATTGATGTGTGTTCTTCTTAGTTGACGTTCTCGTACTCGAGGTGTCAAAAAAGAATGTTGAGTAAAAATTCTGTTGTATGAACTATAATAATCAACATAAGGACTAGCATCATTTCGGTCACTTGTATGAACTGAACACTGATTTTGCATTAATTAAACTGATAATTGAATATCCAAGTATCACAAATCAAAAGCCAAACTTGTTCACAATGTATAAATAGTGAAACCAAACTGGTTTTCGGTTCCGTTTTCAGTTATTTATTTCCTAACTTTTGCTCCATCATAATAGTACACGATTATTTACTGTATAAAGACCACTAAAAGAATAATGTCAAACGGATTTGTATCAAACCGACCATTTATAGTCATAATTCCACATTGTTATTTATTATAGAAATACACCTAAAATAATAACATCAAACATATTGTATCAAACATATCATTTACAGAAAGCGTGCAATAAGACCTTAACAAGTCATTTGGACATTTTAATTTAGATCTAGTCACAAGTCTAAACCGAGAAAGGAAGAAGGAAATCACAATTCTCAAAGCCATGTACCTAGACCTAATTAATTATTTTCATAACTATAAATTTTTTGCGCTATGCAACAGATAAAACAGTTTGATTTGAATCGACAAACAACCATCGATAGCTAATTCGAAAGAAAAAGCAGCTAGCTTCTACCAAACCCAGAGACTCCTGAATCTAAATGAATTCAGATGAAAATAGACTCCAAAAGATCAAATTTTAACTATCAAATCAGTCCTAAACTTGCCCATATTTAACAAATTAGCCCAAGTACAGTAGCATTGAAAATTTTCCCAATATTTGCATGAAAAGGTCTACAAAACCACTAACATTCAACATTTATAATAACACTCGTATGTTCGTATTCGTATAACTATTTCTATTTTACTCTTTCGAACCAACTTAAAAATACAACAAAAAAAAGCCGGTTTTCGTTTGTGATGTGTATATGTGGAACCACAAAAATTACAGCTGCTGGTTTGGTGAAACCCACCTTTAAATGAAGGTTCAACCAAAACCAGTCATGATGATGATGGTGATGATTCTGTTATTTTACTTCGGAAGAAAGAGATACAAGTATTTGTCTATGACTCATTTTCTACATTATCATTTTTTGTTGAGATCTCATCACTATTCCTAGTTTTGTTTATCGCAGAACGAATAACAGAATTTACCCGTTTCCTTAGTTTAGCATTATCTGTGACTATGCTTCCTAGCAACTTCCTTAGTTCTTCATCTGTTGTCCTCGCATCATCATCGTCTGAAGCAGCAACTTTGTCGTCTTCAAATAACACTTGAGCCTAATTAAAAAAAAAGAGTGATATTGGAGGCATAGGTAAGACACAAACTGAACCTTTAGTTAGGTTTCTATATTCGAAAGGAAAAGTATGTATTTGAGCCCCAGATCATATTACAAATTGCTACTGGACTTTTAAATGGATATATTAAACTTTTGATTAGCTATTTTTGAACACATTAAGCCCTTGATTCTTTAAATAGGTATATTAAGCACTTGATCAAACTATTTTTGAGAATATTATGTGTGGTACAAACTATGGAACTGCGAGAATATGTTGCTCGCTCCCATGTAGTAAAACAATTAAACTAAATGATATTTGGTTATTTTACTTTAGGGGTAGGGGTGAAGTTAGTTTGGGAGTCAACGAGGCAAGACTATTCCAAGGGTTGACATAAAACGTTAGAATTTTCGTCAATATGTGTCAAATAAGTCCATAACGACAAAATGCTGGCAGTTCCAGGCATGCTAAATAGAATTTGGATTGCAATCAAAACTAGGCTCCAAGAGAGGGGCTTAATATGTTAAAAAATAATAGATCAAGGATTCAATAATCAGGAGCTTAATATATTGAAAAGTATCAATCAAGGGCTTAGCGTATAGACTCGAAAGATCATGGAATTGATCCGTAAAAGTTAAATTGGTCAGGGACTTCAATATGCATTTTGCCTTATTAAATATGCAGTTTGAAAATGTAAAATTTCAATATTCCATATGACACTGGAGGAGATATCAAATTCGAGTCAAATTAAAAGTCAAACACAGGCAGAGGAAACCATGTTCATTTTTCCTTCTAAAGGAGGCAGAGGAAACCATGTTCATTTTTCCTTCTAAAGGTGCGTAGTTAAGATTTAAAATACGCAAACACTCAACAGGATTCATTAAGATGGACAAACAGAGATGAATTGTGAAATATACCTCCGCAAGAAGACACCCGATCTCATCATCAGATGTTGACAACATATCCAATGCGTCAACAAGGGAGAAATCCATAATAAAATCATCGTCGTCCTCAATAGACAAATTAAGGTTGCACTCTCTAAGACGGTTGCATAGGGTGCTGCAATCATGTAGCAGCTTCTTTCGAGCATTTTCCTCATGCATACTCATTTCTCTTTCCTCTTGAAGAAGTTTCTGAAAAGAACCATGTGATGAAATTATCAAATATTCAACAGTTAGGTCAAATTGGAAAAACAAGACAAGCAATTCCAGAAAACCGGAGTCAATAAATAATGATAAAAGATTTCAGCATTTGTTGCTGCTAGTACTAGCTGTATACAAAGAATTAAATAGCAAATTTTTTCTTTAAATTTCGTCAGGTACGTAAGTTTCTTGCAAAGTAAATTAACATTATTTTGAAATGGGATAAGGTACAGATTTGACCCTATGGTTTTTAGGACAGAACATGTTTAGACTCCACTTATAAAACAATGCAACATGAGCACTAATTATGTTATGTAGATGGAGCAATTTCAGACTACATCCAATAGAAGTCAATTTCTCATTAGTTTGGTTCCACATTTGCGCCACTTGAAGTACAAATTTAGTCCTATCCTATGGTTACTAGGGGAGATCAGATTTGGACTTCATGTATAAAAACATGCAATATTGGTGCTAACTTTGGTTGCATGTGGACGCTAGTGGAGATTACGTAGTGCAGACATGGAACCAATTTAGAAATGGAATACTAATATATCTGTCATTAATGGAGTCCGAAATTAATTATCTACAAAACCTTAGGGATATATTTCATTGTTTTAAACGTGGAGTTTAAATATGTTCTCCCAAATAGTTATAGCTCTGCTTTTGCACTTTATCCCTTCTGAATACCTACTTGACGTTTCATATGAGAAAAATACCACCATAAACTACCTCAATTTCAGATTTCTCTCTCAGAGATTGACCAAGTTTCTCCTTCAGTTCTGCCTCGGAACGTTTGATTGATTTGAACTCTTTAGCAAGAAATTTAATATCTGCTTTTGACTTTGCTTCTAGCTCCTCGTACTGCTTTGATAAAAGTTCCAGCTGTTTTCTTGCATCATCAAGCTCTCGCCGTGACACATAATTTTCGAGATCATTGGATTCCCTTTTTAATCCTGTACCTAAATTTTCAACCTGTGGCAGTCACATGTATACTAATTCAAATCCTTGCCATAGAGAGAGCCGGCTTTCTTCCAGCAAATAGATCTCAAGTGCACAAATCTGAAATATTACTGGTGAAAATCACAAGAAAATGTGATATTTAAGGCAAAATTATGGTTGATGCCTCCTAACCTCTTTAGATTTCAACTTCAACTCCAACTCCATTTCTAATGATTTCCGCTTTAGTTCCTCCATATCCCACTGCATCTGTGTTAGCCGTTCCCTCTCAATCAAAACAGCTTGTTGCAAGTTCTCTTTATTTTTCTGTTTAGTGATATCAAGTTCTGCTTCCAAATCCTTAACCTGAGGAGGTATATTTGGTTAACCGCAAGCATCCTTTCATAACATCTACAAATAAATATTGACGTAGCAGGATAATAAAGACAATATATCGGATGCAGGAAACTTTCCTAAAGGTGGCTTAGAGATTTGGCCCCTGACCTATCAATTTTTTGGCTCTGACCTATTGCAATGTGATCAAATGTCAACCAATTTAGACGGAGCAAAGAGGTAACATCCAAATTGGTTGACATCAAGATATTTTTCGCCAGTTGAGCTTCTGGCATTGGCCACCTGACACTGAATCAAAAAGAACCCCTAGCCTATCCACCAAATGCATGTTTACCCTGACATTGCAATAGGTCAGAGGCCAAATGTGCAATTGATAGGTCAGGGAGTCAAAGGGGATTTCATGAATAGGTCAATGCCACAATGTCTTACAGCTGTCTAAAAGGCAGTTATGATCATGTGTACATATAAAAGCCACGAAAACTGTCATATAAAATTTAAGACAAAGCCTGACATATTGTCGCTAAAAAGCAGAGAGTCGCCCAATAAAACCAACTCAAAGGACGAATCTGGATAGCAGGTTCAATTTTACCTTTGTTGTAAGGTAATCTTTCACGGCCATTTCTTGATTTAGTCTTGCAATAAGGTCCTCCATATCTGTTTTTGCTGAGCCTAACCTCCGCTGCATGGTTAGTAGAACTCTGCTAATTCTTTGACGTTGATCTGATGGAAGAATTATGTGTGAATCCCCTGCCATAGTTGAAATCTCAGCAGCTCCAGGAAGGTCCAGAGACCCATCACCAGATGAATTTTGAATGCCAAAATTTGATATTTCACTGCCTCTAAGAGAACTTCCATCACTTCCAATACTCTCACTAGATAACTTGCGAGTATGACCAAAAACCTTCCCAGGCTCTGGCTCAGAGAAAAGGTCCAGTCCGTTGCTAGAAATAGATGAGGCTTTAGTAACACTTCCATTGTATGTATCCTTCCCAATGAAACTATTCCCATGCCTAGCATATGATTTGTGCCTTGGGATGCCTTCAAGCTGCTCCAGAATAGTCTGTCCCATATTCAGTCCCTCATCAATGTTGGACATGCCATACTTCACAAGCTTTTCTATCGGATTTGTCAAATCTTCATCCAATGTTAGGTCCTCCACTCCAATTTCAAAGGGAGTGTCCCTTACTAACCTTGGTGATCCAAGCTCAGATGTTTCATAAGCAGTGTCACTACCATATTCTGACGTAACTGATGAACTACCAACAGCGAGAGAAGAAGTTGAATGTGGAGGTATCCGAATGGAAGGCGGTGTACCATCAGTGGCAGGTCTTGCGTCATTTGACTGCTGATTTTCATCCTGGAATGCTGAAAAACAAACCCAGGGTAATAACGAAATCATGTCAGTTGTATTTAATTAAGAAATTTTTTTGAAGTCAAACAGATATTCAGTTTCATTTGAATATAAATACGCGGCGAAGATATTTCAAGATGAAGTTAATGCAATGCAATAACACGTACAAGACCTCGCAGCAGCTTCTAGTTCAAGAAAAGATGCCACTACCATGCTTCTTGATATGTCAATATCTGATAACAGCTTTGTCATCCATTCCTCCAAAGAGCACCTTCTCTGCAACAACTCTTTTATATAAGTCACTCTTATATGAATGGAAACAAAAATGTCCATTTGAATTTCCAATTATACAAAAATGCATGGGTGCTTGTATAATCTCCAAAACTAGCATTAAATTTGAAGGTAACCAAAGATCGATTCAAACTGTGTTATGCTTGAAATTTGCCTGTGTAATATGAGCTAGAACTAGAACGTAAAACAGCAGAAAAAAATAAAATACAACCCAATACAGACGCACCTGCAACACTATAAAAGGAAAATACATAGCCAACTGAAAATTAAATTGTATACCTCTTCTAAAAGTGTCCTGCTTTTAATACGCAGTAGTCCCTTTGACGGAGCAGGTGGAAGATTTTTCTTTGGATATGATTTTTTAAGCTGCAGAGGTAGCAACAGGCCACATAAGAAAACAAGAGCACCTTCAACATCCTTAAGATGTTAACTTATTAAAACAACAGACGGAAAAGCTAGTTCTCACATCGGTAAATAACTTCAGAAAGTGATTAAACCTTCGCAACACAACTCTCGTTGTTGTAACCCCTTCTGGTGATTGTAAACCAACCTGAACCCTGTAAAACTGTTACTTAAGAAAATTAATGTTGAACATGTTTGACATCTATATTCATAAATAAATTTGAGCACTCAAGTGTAAACATTTACTGACAATAACAAGGTCCAATTTTAACAATGAAAAGTGCCTTTCAAGATGAAAACAAGCTACTCAATGAATAGAAAAGAAAGCAGAAGGGAACTTGAAGTCAGATTTTATAGTTAAAATGTGATCAGGGCGCAGAGCATTTTATAAGAAAGAAAGATAACCCCATTGCATAACCTTACGGATGAAAAAGAAAGAAAGAACTGAAAAAAAAAATGATAGTAGTAGTAATAGGAGTAAAAACATAAATTAATTACAAAAACCACAAACAGCTACAAAATCAAGCATACTTTGACCAAGTGTGACTCCCGTACCACTGGGATGAGATGTGAGAAAAAATAACTTAATAAGTTTGGCATATTTTGGAAAGTCATCTGATAAGTTCTATAACGGACATGAACCACAATTATATTATACCCATATGTTTGTGCATTTTTTCCCTTTTACAATGTAATTATTGTTAATACACACATTCCTTTATATTTTGCATGCAAATTCAATATTTTCATTGAAGTCAAATTTGTAGAGATGGTATAATTACAACATCTAACCCTCGGCACAGATAAACACTGGAGAGTCATTCAATTTGAATACCACAACAGGATCTGAGTCTCTTTTTGGGAGAACCACCCAGGAAGGTATGATGACACAATAACTCCATCCTGATCTTGGGTCATGCGGCCAAGCAGTATCCCGCCCATTCTGCACAGGAAAATTTCATTCTTATATTCACTGAATATGCTTTTAACAGAATAAAACGATTTTGGCAGCAGATATTCTACAAATAAAACGAGATTATGCACAGAGTTTCAATATCTAAAACTGCAGATGAGATCCAAACAATCATTAACCGAAACAACCTTGAGACCTTTTAACATCATTCTGACAATTCTAGTCAGGTTTGAGCGTTAAACCTAATTTGGCTACAACGAAACATAATTATTCACATTAAAATTTCAAAAGCTCAGCACTAACATCAGACCAGGAAACTACAGGACAAGAAAGAGTAAACTTAAACACTAGAGGATTGGGAGTTCGGGACTACTATTGGTGGCTGAGGACATGTTCTAAATTGCATTTACTATGATCTCTTTCCTACGAGAGATTCTACTATGGACGTATGCAATCGACTCGACCAATGAAACTAGAGAAGCATACCACCTCACTGGGAAGTGATTAGTGTAAGGAAAAATGTTGCGCACTTGTCCTACGTCTATTGATCGGGTCCATCGGACCAGGACCATAGTAGAATTTCTCCTTTCCTTTTCTTCATTTTCTGTGGAGCAAATGTATACTCAGGAAGAAACATAAGATTTTAAACGAGGAATAAATCTAAAAAGAAGATCTAAATTCATTAATGCATTATGACAATTGATCTGGTGTTGTAGCAGAGCAGAATCTAGAAATAACCTTTTAGGATTTACTTCCATATAAAAAACATTGCTCGATTATAGTAAGTTACTTCATCACATCAGCATCCATAAACCATTTTCAGTTACTCCTCCTAATTCTTGAAATGCACAATAACACTATGATTCGGAGTCAGCATTCATAAAGAACGTAAAACTCAAGTGGAGTCGGCAACATAAATTCTCTCCCGCCACTGCGTCCTATCCCTAACAAACTCATATAACTCGACTAATAGCAAGGCGAGCAGCATTTATATAGTTAGTCCTATAATTCTAATGCAAAATCAAGAACTAACAAACACAACAAACTCTTAATAGAAGTAACCGAATCAAATTGTTTGAATTAGATATCGAATTTGATCGAAGTTTTACCCATTTTCGAGGGGGCGGACTCCAATCCATCCCCAAAGGAAGCGGAGAAGATCCATCGTGTCTATGCTTAGGCGGACTCCGTCTCTGCATCATCCTCTACCTTTCTTTACCTTCAGTTACTCTTTCTTACTCTATAAATCGAGAGTGATCATCATAAGATCACTCTCAATTATAAATCTCCGCCTTCAATTCTCAAAATTCAACAATCAAACACAAAATTCAGCCGCTAGAACTGAAACCGCAACTAAAACCTAGGGTTTAACAATCGGATCGGATCGGAGAAAATTATCGACCGTATCGCCGTCGCATTGAGGTTAAAACGACGCTGTTTTGAAATGCCGAGATTTGATTCGATTAGAATTTGCGTTTGCTTGGAGGAGTCTTTGATGTTGCGATGAAAAAGGAAGAGATCAACTTGTTCTTCCACTTTTTTTTTTTTTGTTTTTTTTGTGAATTATTGTTGAGATTAATTAATTTTTGATTGGGTGAATAAAACAGAAATGATGTTCTTGGTTTCACCTAATTGTCTTCTCTGTAATTCACGGTGAACAATGTTGGGATTTGGGCCTTTAGAGGGCTCATTATTGGGCCTTAGGCCTTTTGAAAGCTCGTAAAAGAGCCCAAATTTTGGGGTGGGGATATCCTCCTTCGTATATGAACATGAACAATGTTATTATTTGGGCCTTTACAGAGGCCGATTCTTGGGCCTTGGGCTTTTGTGTATGTGGTTTGGATCGGAGGAAATTACGCCAATGGGAAGAACGGGAAAGAAGAAAGCAAAAACGATGGATGGAAGAATCGAGAGATAGCTGCCAATGGGAAGAACGGGAAAGAAGAAAGCAAAAACGATGGAGGGAAGAATCGAGAGATAGCTGCCAAGTTCTTGGTCACCGCTACTTGTTGTCGACGCCGGAAACTGGAAAAGAGCGAAGAAATTGACAACGATGGTACTCTTGTTATGGATTTGAAAGAAAATAAATTGAAAAACGAAGGAAATCTAGACGGAGGAAATTTTGCTGTGATTGAAGAGAGAGCTGCTAATGCTAAAGGGAAAGAAGAAAGCATAAATGAAGGAGGGTGGTTAGTTGGGGGTATTTTTGTCCAGAAAAGGTGAGAGTGGTTAGTTTAGTATGTGAAACATAAAAGTGGTTACTAATGTAATGGGCCTATTGAAAGTGAGCCAGTCTTGTAAAAAACCCTACAATTAATAACAATAGTTAGTAAATATTATAATGTTTTTGTCAAGTAAACAGTTAATAGACTTTTTTTTAAAAAAAATTAATTATTAAAAGGTAGTTTAAGTGCTGTAATTAAAGTTTCCAATAACTAGGTATGTCTATTTCTTTTTACAATTTCCTTTTCCGATTCTCATATATATTTTCACTCCATCTTTTTATCTGATGATTTTCGTTTTCGAGAAATTTTAGAATATGTCTGATATTCCCTCGCTATCCATATGCTAATCCTATAATTTGATGACGCGTCATATATGTTAACATTTCGAATTCATGATTTAGGGTTTATGGTGTTTATTTTAGAATCTAGACTTTTATATAAATAATTAACTAAAATATTAATTATTAATTAATCACATATATAGTGTTAAATTGTTATCGGTTGAAGTGTTATGTGTCAGTAAAATCTCTCTTCCTTTTCTTGATCTTCCATGTATATGAAACTCTAATTTTAAGTGGATTGTCGACAATCCTTTATTTGGTAAAATAGAAGTGTGTTGGAGTAAATAATTTTATTTTCATAATCTTTAAATAAAAAAATTAGAATTCATTCCATTTTATAGGGAATAAAAAAATTCAGAATTAACCCCCTTTTACAAAGGGATGTAATGCTCCTTTCAAAATTGTTAAGATTTTAACACAACTTGATATAATTAGTGGGTTGGTTGGGTAAATTGTAATTAACTACCTATTATTGTTATAACTGTAATTAACCCTTTGGATCGTCTTATAGCCTCACTTTCTTTATATATGGTGTTACTTATTATCAATTATGATCTCTATGAATAGGTGTGTATTCAATCCAGATTTTAAAATATTTTGACAAACTTTTAAGAATCTATGGATTTTAAATAATTCTTAATTCCATAGATTGTTTTATAAATCTACGTAGATTCTATTAGATTGTTTTCATAAACTTCATAAAGTCCATAGATTGTTACATATGAAAATGTCTATTTTAAAATATATGATATAATAAATACACATTGAAATAAGGAGATCTTACGCAATAATCCAAACCAGATAATCCGTATTACATTTTCTAAAATAACAATATAAAATATAAAACTATACCAAAAATATAAATATAATTAAAGAAATACACTACTGAAATGTAGCATATTTATTGCCTCAATCTACTATATTAAGTGCTTATCGTGCAAAACTGTTATTTAAATAAAGTTTGATTGATCCAAAAATAAGAATGATGCTCATAAAAAATCCCCTAATTCTACAAAAACATATGAGAAGCTTGCACAAAACATCAGTCAAATTAAAGAACATCCAAGTAAACATACAAATTTCTTAGTAAATAAAAGAGATGGAATCAATAGCTTAAGTTGCTGAAACATGGTAAAAATGGGGGCTTATCAAAGTAGAACACTATGAGCTGTCAGAGTTCTAAATCTATAAGTAAAAAGAAAAATAAGAAGCTAATTAGCAAAATAAGCATAGACAACTTGTCTTTGGCGCATTTTACAGATGGATAAACTAATAAAAGAAGGAACTGCCGAAGTATAGCCAGGGCATATCCAGAAGGTGTTACAACAAAAAATATTCCATGTATATGTAACTCTTTGGCTTTGTCACTAGATTATACCCTAGATTGGGCGAAGAATGAAAAAGAATCGAACAGTGGATATTGGGCGAAGAAGAGCGAAGGAGGCCGTCAAAATCTTGTGGAGAGAGGAGAGATTTCTGCAAGGATTTCTTATTTATACTGGGGCAATTAAAATCCTAGAAAGTTTATTAATAAGTTGAATCCTTAGAAGTCAATGAAATATTCAATACCACTAGATTTTAATGGAATTTTAAAAGTCTTAATTGAATACCATCAGATTTCAAAGGAGTTTTAAAAATTTATATTGAATACCCCTAGACTTTTAAGATCCATAAAAATCCTATAGAATCCTGAATGAATACACCCCATTTAGACTTCAGAAATTTATAATGGGCAAAAAGCATTATTTGGTTATTGATCTATCCAAAATTTGTACATTTGGCCACTGATGTTTTATTTAGTCACATTTGGTCACTGACTTTTTGGAATTTGGTAAACTCTCACCCTTATTATGTGTACTGACATTTCCACGTTCGTATTATTCAGCAAATTTTTGGTTTTATTTTCAATTCCTTTTTTCAAATAGAGTAATTTTAATGTTTAATTTTATAATCTTCTTTTATTTTTTATCCGAAAAGGGTGAAATTTCACTAAATTGATAGATCAATGGTTAAATATGACCCAATTACAAAAAGTTACTGGCCAAATGTGACTAAGTAAAACGTCAGTGGTCAAATGCACAAATTTTAAATAGATAAGTGGGCTAAATAATAGTTTTTGACATTTATAATGTAAAAATGCAATGCTACTAACTAGTGAAAATCTAAGCTGTTGAGAGAATCTCTAGCAATACGTACACTCGATCCTACTATTACTTTTACTATTCATATTCATACTCATATGTTGGTTTTTATTAATTATCTTTTCTTTTGCTTGAAATACAAAAATTCCTTTTCTAGGTTGGTCTATACTCCAAACTATAACAAGGTCCACGTCATAAAATAATGAACAAATCCAATAAAAGGATGACAACAATTAACCAATATTACCTTCCAAAAAAATTCAACTAATAATAGTCGGATTCAATTAAGTGTTACTATGTTAATAGCGTGTTGACATGATAGCTTCTCAATAAACATGACCAACTTTGATATAGAAAAAAAGCTAGAATAATTTTGTAATGTATACACCGTTAATTGTAAAAGGAGATGTAAACTATCATCTTAATTATTAAAAAGAAACAATCCTTTTATTTATGTAATGTTTTAATTAAAAGTAAAATTAACGTGCCTCTTTAGGAATGAACATCCTAACTATGTTGATATCTCCGAAACAAAAAAAGAAAATACAAAGATCCAAATATTATTAAAAAGAGAAAAAGAACTTACTAAGATCAACAAACACAAAATTGCTCCCTCCCCAACAAATCATCAGAGATAAAAGAGCTAATAAATGTGGGATGAGAATACCACCAACAAATAGTTTGGCCGAACTTCGAAAGAGAATCCGCCACCCTATTTCATTCTCTGAAAATATGACTAAAAACAAAATTCATCGTAGAAACCCAATCAAGACAATGTAGGCAATCAAAACGAATCCAAGGAAAATCTTTCGAGCGCGAGCGGAAAAGAGTAACAACCTAAGAAAAATCACAATCTAGCCAAGGATTGAACCATCCCTTATCACGGGCAATAAAGATCGCCACCCTGTTTATCTAATGTTAAGCAGTATAATATTCGAATGGGTATACAAAATAATTTCAACATAAATCAGCAATAAAAGATGAAAATTTTAACATGTTATGGACTCTATATTGAGTTTGGGTATATTCTGCTAGATAACAATTACTCGAATCTAACCATGCATGCGATATTTATAATTTATTTATTTTAATAAATTTGTAAAAGCTGGAATTTCAAACTTTGAACTTTTCAGCGATACATTGATGGAGGTATCGAATGAAGTAACTCTAATTGGTAAGATAAAACTTTTTAATACGAAGTATTTAACAATAAGATAAACTAAATTGAATTTACATATTGTTTTTTCTTGGCAGAATTATTATTTTATTTTGGAGTTTGCTTGGAAGGGTTGTAGAAGGGCTATAATGGAGTCTTGACTCTCAGATTGTGGTCCATTGCATGAAAATTGCAATTATTGACACAAGATAAGATTAGTTTAATATATCCTCAATTAATTTGTTTTCTTATGTGTATATCATTAGAAAAGTTTAAAATTGTAGAAGTTACATTATTAGTATAATTTTAAGACCGATGAAATTTTTCTTTTTTGAAAATTAAAATTTCTTTTTTTATAGCTGAACTCAATTCACTGAATTGATTGAAGAACATAAATTTTTGTTAAATTTTGTTAAATTAAAATTGGCTGAATTGAACTGAATCAAACTGAACTAAACTGAATTCTGTTGAAATTAAATAAAAAATTAAATAAAAAATAACATACATAAGACTTATGAATTATTAATTAGTGTTAAAATGGTTGATTTACTTAACCTCAATTCTTATTTATTGAAATTTTTTACCCACTAAGTAATAGCTTTGTGATTACTACATTTCTAAAAGAACAGAGTCTTGAGTTTCAAATCTCAAGATCGACAAAATTGAAATTCTCAAAAAATAATCTATTGAAATTTTAATTGTTGACCATTGATATCTTAATATTGGTTCCATTAATTATAAACATAAATTTCGATGAGGATTTATTAGAAATATACAGATTTTTTTAAGTAAAAGCTGAGATCAAGCCTAAGACGGAGGGTAGACATCGCAATTAGATTGACACTCCCACCACAACGAATCTAAAACGAGTCTCAAATATTATTAAAAGAAAAAAGAATAAGAGTACAAGAAAGAAGTCAACCAAATCGGAACTGTTCTAAATGATAAAAAATCATCATGAATAAAAGAATTTGCAAAAAGAGCTAAATTAATAGCTAAATTTTGACGAAGCGAGAATCAACTTTTAAGCAAAAAATATAAGGATCTTACCGATAATTTTTTAATCATTAATTATTTTATATGTTTAAATTTGTAGAGAAAGGGGATTGATCGAAATGATTCTGAAAGCAGCCTTGATGCTTCTAGTCTTGTATCTAAACCAAATATACGTAGGCAGCTCTTGATATTATTGGATTATAGTTTGGTATTTTCCTTTGTTAAATTTCATTCGAAAAGACATTCAAGATAAGCAAAATTGCCCAATTTTTGTGTCTATTTGTTTTGATTTCAGAAAACAATTTATACATTGGGCCTATCGAGTGGCGGCATCATGTCGTGGGTGCCAACTTAGTTGGGATGCTCCTTCCTTCCTTCCTAGTTAGCTTCTCGCTTTTTATTCAAGAAAACGATTTACATATTCATTTTAAGGCTGTTTGGCTCAAAAGTTGTAGTCGTCTCAACATGGATTTTTTTATGACACAAAAAGTTCAGCTAAGGATCAATCTACCTACTCGTAAGGATTAGGATAAACCACAAATTTCGATGAGATTTATATTGATATTCACAGATTATATGTCAATAAAAGCTAAATTTTTGTAAAACGAAAACTCGAATCTCTAACAGTAAATAAGTGTCTTAACATTTAAGACCAACTATTATCCATTCAACGGGGTCACTCTAACTCATATGCATTATAATAAAACTGTTAAATTTTACGTTTTGTCTTCATAAAGTCACTTCATGATAACTTCAAAAGAAACATTAGCCATCGAAAAATTGATGTAGTTCTCACCTAGACGCCACAACTAAATTAGAATAAATATAATACAAATTAGTGATAGATGATTGCCACTATTTATCAAACATATTATCTATGTGGTGTAGGCTATGGTCACTTTGTTTTTCCCTTACTTTGTCTTTTTCACAATTGGATTAGTTTTTAACCCATGATCCAATGGTTGACAAAACAAAGTAATGGTTACTTTGTGAAAAACAAAGTAACCATAGAATATCCCTATCTATGTAAGGTTTCGTTTGTTGGAAAGTTTTACGTAAGAAAATATTCTTTCAATTTAAAAAATAAGTCAGTACAAGTTAACTAGAAAATGTGTCAAGTAATAATAGTTAAATCTCTTCACACAACATCTCAAACCTATCACTACCCTTTGTCACCGGCCTGTCTCTTTTATAAATAAATTGTTTGAACTAAAAACTTAAGTTTATAGTTAAGGCTCAACGACATCTTTTATATTACCTCTGATAAATCCCGTTCACATGAATGCTAATGTGTTTGCCAAAATTCCAACTTAAGCTTAGTTCTAGAGTCTCTCAATTAAATTGATAGTCGAGGCCAACGACATTTATATATTAACCTCCACTCACAGCCGTCTTCAGATTCCGCCGTCCTTGATGGCCTGAATCCACCGTCGTCCCACCGTTTGATGGAACACTCCATAACAAAGATCATCGGTATTTTGAACCGAGTAAATGATAATCATGTCAAATGGTTCATATAACACATATTTACCCAATAAGCCATAAAAAATTGACAATTCAAACCCCCCCATTAATCAGATTCAGATCTGATCAGCTAAATCAGAATCCGTGGCTAACAACATTGCTCAGGATTTTCCACCAGCAAATTGCCCATAAAAGCTAGTTGTCATTTTGTGTTTGTCTTGGCAAATAGTTCTCTCATATACCCTAGTAATAATAATATCTATAACATATTAAAACACCATAGCTCAAGCATATCTTAACCTCTTTCACAGATGCATACAAAAATACAACTCAGTACATTATCATCTTTCTTCTCCACTCACTCAATTATACATTTTACACCTCACATTTTCCCTTTAAAACCCCCTAAAAATCTCTCACAAATTCACAATTCAAACCCTAAAAAAAACCTAATATTGAAAAAGCTTTGAAACTTTATCCATGGCTTCTTCTACTTCTACCATTTTCATTCTCACTATCCTCTTCTTCTCCTCTTTCGCTTCGGCTTGCGGAAAATGCAAGCCAAAGCCAACGCCTACCCCAACTCCCACCACTCCGGCTTCTTGTCCGGTGGATGCATTGAAGCTCGGAGTCTGCGCGGACGTTCTCGGACTTGTTAATGTTGTTGTCGGTAGTCCGCCTTCCGGGAGCAAATGTTGTGCGGTGCTTGAAGGATTGCTTGATTTGGAAGCTGCATTGTGTCTTTGCACTGCTATTAAAGCTAATGTTCTTGGCATTAACTTGAATGTTCCAGTTACTCTTGGTTTGCTTGTTAGTGCCTGTGAAAAAACTCTTCCTAAGGGTTTTACTTGCCCGTCGTAAATCTGTCCGAGATTGGTCGCTGGAGTTACTATTCCGTCGGTGATTCGTCGGTGTTGATGTTTGGGATTTTAGAGGGTTTGTTAGTTTGGTTATTGTTACTTTGGGGTTGATTTTGATTAATTAAGGTTAATATTTGGTTAATCTTGATTAATTAATGTGTTTGATGTTGGGGTGATTTGTATTGGTTTTAGTTATGTGATTGTTGATGATTGATGTGTGATTTTCTTGGAATAACTTAATTAGGCAAAGTTGTGTATGTGTTGCCTTAATTAAGTAGTCTTAAGAGAGTGTATTCTTGATTAATTAATGCAAGTTAATTACTCCTTCAAGTTTATTCCTTAGTATTTCAATATTACTAGTCAAATTCACGTGCAACGCACGGATTGTTTTTTATTTTTTTTGAAAAAAAATAATAACTAAATTGCTAATTTTTCCACCATATATGAATAAATCTAGAATTTTGTTGAGCTTATGTAATGAAATTTTTTTAGCATTTGTTGCTTTCAACAGATTAAATATATTACAGAAATATAGAACTGTTAGTCTCTATGATAATAAAAAAAAATTGCAACCTAGCTAAGAGATAATAACATGATGTTTTGTGAATATAACAAATTTTTACATCTTATAACCTTAGCTAAATGTTAAAAGAAACTTCCAGTTATAGAAGTTTTAAATACCTTTTGAAAAATGTAAATTAAAAAAATTCTACAAATTTTTCAGTGATTAATTTTTGTTGAAGCTATATAGTTAAAAAGTACACAACTATATAGCTTCAACAATCTCAATTCTTCTTTTATCATTGCAATAATAATTTAATTACAAAATAACACAAAAATATTACAATACACACAAACGTCAAATAAAGAATCACAAATTCTCCTATGTTTTTCATTCATGGTAAAGAAAAGATTCGCAAATTTCTTTTCTCCTTCAAGCTCCACCTCTACACCTCTCTTATACTTTGCATCTGTTTCTCTATCTATGTTTTAATCTCCAAACCAAGGAGATAAGCGACTTACATAAAATGTAAGTGTGTAAATAAACTTAAAAGCCATAACGATTATCAAACAAATTATCAAAGCATAGTTAACATCATTGAACATCCTCCCTCGGTCATCTCATTTTCTCATGCATCACTCAAAAAAATTGATTAAAACTTAAATCATAAATTGGTAAAAGTAGTTTACATTCTAATGGCTTGGCAAATGAGTAACCTTAATGGCAGAGAAAGCGCTTTCACCGCAGCTGGCGTAACGAACACATTGAAATCCACTACCAATTTTAGATAGATTTTGATTTTAAAGGAAAAATTGGGAGGGTGACATTAATATTAATTAATGAATATTATGGCAATGAAAGGTGGTATAATGAGAAAAGAAACAACCCAATAATTGCAAGAAGGAAAGTTGAAAGAACATGGTTTAGATTTCTCATTTTTTTTAGATGTTTATATAGAGATTACCCATTAAAAATATCTCTACCAATTAAATTTACTCCTTTAATGAAATGAAGCATTTAAAATAGAAGTTACATTATGTGAGAATATTAAATGTTAGTTATGCATTATTTGGTGGAGGAAAAAAATTAAAAAGAAATGAAAATTCTACAAAATTGACACCTAGGATTTTTATGATGTGGCAATTTGTGGTGATAGAGTTTTAGCTTGGCTTTTATATATATATATAGATTATATTATTTTTCATTTTTTTTTCTGAAAGAATATTATTTTTCATTTTTTATATTTTGCTTCTCATATATATTCATTTTTAATAACAAAAGAAAAATTATAGAAGCATCGCGAAAAGAACTCAATCAACCAATCGAGAGAGTTTAGTGTACACACGGCGTACGAATTACATGGTATACAAAAGCTAATAAATAATTGCCATATATCCAATAGGATTTTAACACCGTCTAATTTTTAGTAATATATATTTTAACTAATTATTTATATAAAACTTTAGATGCTAAAATAAAAATTCTAGACCCCAGAAAATGAATTCTACACCCTAAATCTATTCATGACATGTCCTAAATTAATGGTCAAATGTACGAATTAATTATATGATACGTCGAGTGTATCATAAAATTTTAAAATAAAAAAACTATCCTTAGAAAGAAGACACTAGCAATATTGTTAATCAGACTCGCCTATAAACTGGCTTGATAGTCAATTTTATTCATTTTAATAAAGTATAAGAATATATGAATTAAGATTTTGTACACAATCGACCCAAAATGCCAAAAGAACCCGACCCAAAATCTTTTTCCTATTAATATTGTTGGTTTAATCGGTTCTTTGATGAGATATAAGAGCATTTACGACCAAGTTCCTATGAGTTCGACTCTTGACTAGTGATAACTCATTTATCAGTGAAATAAAAATACATGGTACAGGGAGGGTGATAGGTTTGATACACTGTGGAAAATATTTTACTCTTTTCAAAAGAATAAAAATTTTCCACAATTCATTCTTGAACACATTTTCCAGTTGCTTTATTTTTTTAAAATCATACAAATACCGTAAAATTGGAAAAAAAAATTTCCAATATAAAACTTTCCAACAAGCAAAAGAGCTTTGTAGAAAAATGTTTGATGAAATTTGGCAATCGTCTATCACTAATTAAAATCAGTAGCACGTGCTGTTAGGTTGTTCTTGCATATTGATAAAGTCAATGGTCAAACTTGACTTATAATAATGTGACAATCACGATAATTTTCTAATGGCTTAAGAGTAATTATATTTTGAAAAGAATTCAAAATTTGATAATTTTGTTAGGATAAGATGAAGTTGGAGTGACCCTATTAGAACAACTATCGAAATTCAGTAAGGAATGTTACTCATGCAAGTTCTTTTTTTACCAGCTTGCATTTCTATCATCCTGGTAAAAGGTTTAGTTTGTATATTACTTTTTGATTCTCATTTTTATCCTTTTGTTTATTTATTGCATTTTATTTTCTTGCACCCAAAGAATAGTTTTGGCCATTTGTTTTTGTTTTTTTAATATTATGTTAGTTTTTATTTTTAATTATTCAAAAATATATTTTTCCCAGTATGATTCCTATATATTTTTAATTTTTTTTATTTCAGCTTCTTTGTTTCACTGTTTGTTTTAATTTTAATATAGTTGAAGTAATTAATTTTAATCCCTATAGTTACAGTTAATTTGTCCACGCAGAAAATATATGTAATTTACGACTTGTCAACATACCAAATAGTCACAAAGTGAATCAAAATATACACATCACTTTCTGAAATCAAAACAAACAGAGCACTTTAGGGTCATTGATCAATTTTACATCTCTTTAATGTCTTTTCAAATGAGATTTAACAAAGGAAAAAACCTAACTATAATTCAACAATATCAAGAGCTGCCTACATATATTTGGTTTAGATACAAAACTGGAAGCATCAAGGTGTTGTTTTCAGAATCATTTGGATGATCTCCTCTTTCTCTATAAATATCACAAATCATATAGTATAATTAATAATTTTTAAAAAATATTCATTGGAATTGTATAAAGGCTTAATACATTTATGACCTCCTGAACTTGTCCATTTTTTTCACTTAGCCTTCTTAACTTAACGGACAACCTATTGGCCAATCAAAATTGTAATTTTTTTCCACTTAGCCGCATGAAAACTTAACGGACAACCTATTGGCCAACTAGTAATTTTTTTCCACTTAGCGGCATGAACTTGTAATTTCTTTCCACTTGGTCTCCTCAACTTGTCAATTGTGACATATTTGCCCCTTTTATGCTGATGTTGCATGATTTTTTTTTATAACCACTTATATTATGTCACGTCAGCACAAAGAGGTAAAATGAATCATATTTGACAAGTTGAGGAAGCCAAGTGGAACAAAATTACAAATCCAAATGGCTAAGAGTTTGTCATCTAAGTTGGGGTGGCAAAGTAATTTCTTTTTACAAGTTTAAGGGGCTCGATAGGTATTAAGCCTTGTATAAATTGAGGTTCTAAGTTGATAGATTAAATTCTTATTTCAATTTAACCATTAGTTACGTGTTGAGAGAAATATGAAATCTTGATCCAGACCCACAACAAAACTAGATTTTCTGTTTGATGCTAAATACATATATTTTTGGCGCTTTTGCATATAAAGTTTCTAACACCGTTTCTATAGATTTCTTAACATTTTTTAACAACTAATGGGTTCTCAAACCCTTGCTAGTTTCCCCTTAGATCCGTCCTTAGTGTGACTGATCATGTAGCACACAACTTCCTCATCAGAATGAGCGAGACAGCCCATGATGGTTCTTAGTAAGGGTGAGCACGGGTCTAAACAATCAAGGAATTTGAAAATCTCCGGAATTGTATTAAAAGTCGGGGATTCTAAATATTAGATCTCAAGGATTCTATTGAAAAAGAATCTCCAGATCGAATTGTATTGAAATTTTGGTATAATCCAATACGGAGATTAAACATAAATAAAATATGTATTTTTTCAATTAATAAAAATATTAAACTACAATCACTAAGAGCCCGTTTGTTTTACCTTTCCCAAGCTCCGTTTTGCGTTTTCTCCATCAAAATGACTCTTAATACTGTTTGGTAAAAACTGCGTGTTACTGTTTTTACATGTATATAACATATAAATTTATTGTGGAAACTAGAATAATATATTGTCAAGTATCAATGCAAACACACTAATTATATATATTATAAACATAAAATAATATATTAAAAAGTTTGGTACTTCCAGTTCAATACAGTTCAGTTCTCCGATTCGGATATTAACTAAGTAGTGTACCAAATGAAAGTCAACAATACAATCCAATTCAGTTCTAAAATAAATCAACAATTTAAAACAGTTCTTGATATATTTTTTCGATTATTCGACTTGGTTTAAGAATCTCTAAAATTCCCGTTCAGTCACAAGCTTCTTACAATATTTAATGGAGTGTGTATTTTGGTAGGTCCACGTTTGTAACGATGATTTCATTAAAATGGAAATTTGAATCAATATTATATATAATACTAAGCAATTTTAATTCTTGAAATTTTTCATTTTGAAATCAATCATTAGCTTAATCAAAAAAGTCTAAGCTTACTTAACTTTTTTTCCCCTAAATACAATTGTAAGAAGCAGATTTCGAACCATATACTTACGACTCACATATTAATGAGTGTAGCAATTAACTCTAGTCGTACTTAACTTTAAACTAAAAGTTACTTGGATTATTTTCAGGTAAAGCCCATTGGGGTTGGCCTGAGCCCTACTCAACTTGATTCATGAATATATCTATATATAAACACAGATTTGAAACTCCCTTTCCTTCCAATTGATGATTAAAGTAAATTCGTGTACGTTTTTTCTGAAAGCTTCAGAAATAATTCCAGCAATACCTTTTAAAATTTGATTCAAACAGTAGAAATTTGGGGGAAAAGAATCAATTTAAATAAGATTTGGTTATATTTAGAAAAATGTCTAATATTAATTATTGGTTTCAGTCTATTATTGAGTTGAACCAGCTGTTGCAGTTCTTATTAGGTCCCCATGTCTCATCAAAATAATTAGATTCTTCCAAAAGAATAATAATAAATAAATAAAGTTATGAAAATAAAATTATTTGTAACGAAAATCAGGATATTTATAACGGGAGCCGTTACAGTACTGCGAGCGTTACAATTAATCTTGTAACAGGTTGATTGAGCTCGTTTTTGTAACGCATCTTGATAAAAGCAAGCCTATATAACAAATAATTACCACCAAACTCATATTCAATAGCTTATATTTTGTACAATTTGTTTTCGGAAAATATTATCCTATCATTGTAGTTATTTTTAAGGTTAATTTCATTTTAGTGTCTTCTGGTTTCAATTTTTTTTTTTAAATAGTCTTTATGATTTGTTTTTGAGCAGAAAGAGGACTGCAAAATGTATTATTTGCAGAACTTAGGATATATTTAATTATATTGGTGCGTACGTGGCATTTTTGTTCAAAAATAATTTTTAACATTTCACTTAAACCCTAACTTAACAGGTTAAACGTGAGAAATAGTTTGGACAAAAATATTCATCTACGCCGGGATAATTAATTCTGCAAACAATACATTTTATAATTTTTGCCCAAATACAAAACACACAAACATATACCTAAGGATTGACATCAAAGGAAATTAATATGAAATTAATTTATTTCTATGTTGTACCCACTATTATAATCATATAGAATAATAAAAGTTGGTCCAAAATGGTAAACCATTCTATGTTCTGCTTGAAAGGTTTGCAGTTCGAGTCTTCATTTCGTCAAAAATTTAGCTTTTATTGGTAAGCAATATGTAAATTTCATTGTAAACATTCATCGAAGTTTGTAATTTGCTCTAGCCTTGCGAGTGGGTAGACTTACCCTTAATTAGATAAACTTTTTGTTACTAAAAAAATAAGAGAAAAGTACAAATAAAACCCTTGTGGTTTCAATGTTTTGCAAATAGATGAATGTGGTTTCATTTTTTTGTAAAAAAAGGCACGTGGTTTACAAAATAAACAATTAAAGGAATTTCACTTAAGGTGTTAGTATTTGATGACATGTGATATTGACTTTGATGATGTGTCATGTTGACTTGTATGACATGGCACAATAAAATATAAATTTTTTTAATGATATATCATGTTAACTTGATGACGTGAATGGTTGACTTGATGATGTGCCAGATGGAGTTTGGCCCCATTTGGCAATTAGCTGTTAGATGTTAGCTGTTAGCTGATTGCATTAGTTGTTTACTGATTTGATTAGCTGATTCGATTAGCTGATTTGATTAGCTGTTTGTAAAAACCTGTTTGGTAGACTTAGCTGATTGTAAATAGCTGTTTGTGCAAAATGACAAATAAGGACATTCATTATTTATAAATATTATTTTCATTTTTAATCATTAAGGCTAAAAAGGTCAATCAAATAAATACAAAAAGCTATATCAACTACTAAAAGTAGTTTTTTTTAAATTAGCTTTTTCATCTCAAAAAGCTATCTTAAACCTCTATTTATAAAACACTTAATTAGAGTATTCGTTGGTCAAAACCTCTAAAAAAAAGTCAAAACCTCTAATTATCCCTTGAAAAGCTGTTTACCAAACGGGGCCTTAATTAATTTTCTTTATTTGTCAAATATGTAAACCACATGTCTCTTTTTGTAAAAAATGAAACCACATTTTCCTTTATTTGCAAAACATTGAAACTACATTCGTTATATTTCAACTTTCTCCAAAAAATAATCATCTAGAATATAAAGTATCAATTTCTTACTTTCTTACTTATATTCATTTAATATTTGAGATTTTACATTCATATATTTATAATATTCACACGTTTCTCTTACGTTATTATTTCTTATGTTTTCTTAGAAATTTAGTTTCTATTTATGTATCTCCACAATACTTAAGAATAACTTATATTAAATGTCAAAAATATGGATCAACTCAAGTTGTATCCGAGCCTGAGTAGGAGACGCCCTTGCCTACGAGAGAGAGACCAAAGTTTCTATTGAATAAATAAATATATAATAGTTCTAGAGGTCCTCTACAGTTGAAATCTTTAAAGCCGTGCATTAATTACAATATTATTGCATGTATACAATTCTACAAACGCTAGAAGATCTCTCTCGTGATCTAAATGCTTAGTGATTAAAAACTCTGAACGAAACTAATGATCGTAAATTTTATAATGTTGTGTCAAATTCATAATTTCTCTTCAAGTTTTAATTTCTATGCTATATTTTTTCCTATCTTTATTCAAGTGGTGGTTACATTATTCGTATCTAATAAAATGAATTAGGTCAATTGCCATCCAATTTAGATAGAAGATTTGAAGATCTCTAGCTTTTTAAACTCAACCTAGTTGAGATGTCGAACGGTTATCTTTAAGTTGTCATAAGATCAAATATTTAAAATACGTAAACAATATTAAACATTGTTTGAGAATAAACAAATCGATAAAGCTAAAATGTGATGTAAAAGTAATGGAAATAGTAATATTAATTTATAGTAATTTATCAAGAATACACGCTGAAAGTACTTAATTATGGCAAAACATACACTTTTTGCCCAATTAACTTAAATTATTTGAAGAAATCACACATCAAACCACACAATTAAACCACACCTTAACAGCAAACAGGAAAATCCTCAACACAAAGTCGAAAAAGGCGGAGAACAACATCGATTTCACCGACGGATTTACGACGGACAAGTAAAACCGTCGGGTAGAGTTTTGTCACAAGCACTAACAAGAAAACCTAGAGTAACAGGAACATTCAAGTTAATCCCAAGCATATTAGCTCTAATAGCTGTGCAAAGACACAATGCAGCTTCCAAATCAAGCAATCCTCCAATCACAGCACAGCATTTGCTCCCAGAAGGCGGACCTCCAATGACAACTCTACCTAGCCCGAGAAGGCCCGCACAGACTCCAAGGTTCAATGTATTCACAGGGCAGGACTTCGGGGCGGGGGAAAGGGCAGGGGTTGCTTGCGCAAGGATGGATGGGATGGGGCCAGGGATCGGGGGGATATTGGACGAATTCGGGTTGCACCAAGATAAATTTGAGAAGAGGAGAAGCGAGAGAACGAAAATGCAAGCCGAATCAGAAGTAGAAGCCATAGCTAAAGCTGGATTATATATATGTTTTTCAAGTGTTGGTTTCAAATGTGAGTTAAAAGAAGAAGTTTAATGGTGTTTTTATAGGGAAAATGTGAGGTGTAAAATGTAAGATTGAGTGAGAGGAAGAGGAGAAAAGTTGATGATCAATGTATTTGTTTGATTTTTTTATTCATGTGTGAATTATAAGTTTCAGAGATTATATGCTTTTGCTATGGAAACTGTTTGTAGAAACAAAGATAAATGGCCAACCATCAATTCGAACATTGGTTCAGATTGAGTCAGCTTGGATTGGACTATATTCTTTAGGTTGTGCATACTTTAGTATATGTTTGAATTCGAGATATCTTTAGGTTGTGGACAGTTTACATGGTCAAACCATATGTTTGATGCTTAAGTTATTTTTTACTTTGGAAATGACTAAATTTGTATAGAAATTGTCATTTTTTTTAGGGTGAATAATTTTAAATTTTAAAGTCCTTTTTATATAACACATAAACTTCTTATTTTGAAAAACAGATTTTGAAGTTTTTATCTTTCGTCATAATTAAATATGGTGCTTTGTTACCAAAATCTTTTTTGGTGCTTTTTGTATATTTTGTAGATCTTTAACGTAACATATTTTAAGTCTCAAGATATCTCTACTGCCATAAAAAATGATTTTGTTATGTCTTGTCTGATTGTTCATGACGAAATACAACGGTTATAAATTTTTTAAAAAATAGGTAGAAGGATTAAAAAGTAAATTTTGAAGAGATATTTTTAAATCATATCACATTCCAGTTTGATTGTCATTAAAATTTCTCATAAAGTATTGTAATCCAGTAAATTATCTAAGTGTAGATCGCTCACCATCATATTTATGAAAATTTGAGGATCTCTATTTTCAAACTCTATTAACATTGGTTAACAAAGAGTATTTTTTTGAATTAAAATCAGAGGACGGGGGGGATGACAAAACTAAAATTGATAAAGAGATATTAAAAATACATTAAATGACATAAAACCTTATTTAAAAGTTCATACTGTTTTATCAAAAAAAAAAAGTTCATACATTGATAAAGGTAAAATTTCATATAAAAATAATAGAGAGACTAAAATTATTTTATTTTTTTTGGTTACAATAGAAGACTAATATTAATTTATCAAAGAATACACACTAAAAGTACTTAATTAAGGCAAAAACATGAATGTTTTTGCCTAATTAAGTAAATTTATTTGAAGAAATCACACATAAAACCACACAATTAAACCACACCTTCATCTCAATCCATTGAGATTAATATAGCTAACCTGAAATAATCCTTAACACAAAGTCGAAAAAAGGCGGGAAACAACATCAATTTCACCGACGAATCTCCGACGGGTTTTACGGCGGGCAAGTAAAACCTTCAGGGAGAGTTTTTTCACAAGCACTAACAAGCAAGCCAAGAGTAACAGGAACATTCAAGTTAATGCCAAGAACATTAGCTTTAATAGCAGTGCAAAGACACAATGCAGCTTCCAAATCAAGCAATCCTTCAATCACAGCACAACATTTGCTCCCAGAAGGCGGACTTCCAATGACAATGCTAACAAGTCCGAGAAGGTCTGCGCAGACTCCAAGCTTCAATGTATCCACGGGGCAGGACTCCCGAGCGGGGGCAGGGGCAAGGGAAGGGGTGGCTGGGGAAGGAATGGATGGGATAGGGCCCGGGGTTGGGGGAATATCGGTAGGTTTTGGCATAGCCGAAGAGAAATTTGAGAAGAGAAGAAGCGAGAGAACGAAAATGCAAGCCGGAATAGTACTAGAAGAAGCCATAGCTAAATCAGCTTGATTGAATATATTTCTTTCTAAGTGTTGTGTTTCAAATTGTGAGTTGAGAAGAAGAGGTTTAAGGGTGTTTTTATAGGGAAAATGGGAGGTGTAAGTGTATGATTGAGTGAGAGGAAGAGGAGAAAATTTGGATGATCGATGTACTAGCTTCAGTTTTGTATTCATGTGTGAATTATATGTTTCAGAGATTATATGCTTTTGCTGTGGCAACTATTTGCAGAAACAAACACATATTGCCAACCATCATTTCGAACTTGGTTCAGATTTAATCGGTTTGGATTGGATTGTGTTAAGTATTCCACATTGGCTAGCTATATGGGTGATGGAACATTTGTAAATGGTGGCACCCTCTCCTTTAAGGTGCCTTTAGAAATGAGTTGTGCCATTCTAAGATGTTAGACATTCTTTTGGTTGCATGTTTGAACTTGAGATATCCAATTTATGAGATTGGAATTCATGTATTAATCATTAAAATGATAAAGCCAACCTTATTTAGTGATATAACTATGTGGAACGTTTTATATGGTCAAACCATACGTTTCGATAGAGAGAATTAAATAGAGGAATTGCATGATAATATTTTTAAGGCAATCTTTACGCCAGCAATGACTAAATTCTAATAGAAATAAGTATTTTTTTTTTATTATACATAAAGTAATAATGTAATCATATGAAGATCACTAAAAAAATCCTATTTAGACCATGACTAAACTTATTTAGAAGTTAATCATATTATCTCATGTATCTTAATTAGATCAACCCTTAAATATTGGTTGAAACTGTGATATATGAGATTCTAAAAGCCTCTTAATAGATTTATGATCCACAACTTTTCAAAAACAGATATATGATCAACACTTTGTTGTCACATATATAAGGTAGTAAAGGTGAGCCAATGTTTCTTCTAAAATAGCTATATATTGCATCAACTTTTTCTCAATTATAACCAAATACTTCTACTATATTTGGAGTAAAAAAAAGTAAAAAGTAACTATGAAAATGGGAAGGACAAACACTCAATAAATTTCCAAATGAAATATGTGAAGCAAAGACCCATTTTTAGCTCGATTGGGTAAAAACGAATGGAAAGGATTTCGATCTCTATTCTAATTATGGGAACTTGACAAATACACATTCCTACAAAAAGATCATATACCACATTCCATTTGTGATTTCCTTCCTATTGACAGTATATTAATATTTCTGAGCAATTTTAGAGAACTTATATAATACTCCTTCGATTATACTTTTAAAGATTCACAAAAGAAAAAAAAAGATTATACTTTTAAAGAGCATCAAACTCTGTTAAGGCTTTAAATTTTCTCAAACATTTACACATTCTAAGGTCATGTTCTTTTTAAGTTATTTTCAGTAAATTTCAGTACATTTCGATTCAACAAAATTCATTAAACACTCAACATGTAACCTACTTCAACTCAATTCAACAAATTTCAGTTCAACTTAGTCAAAAATTACACGACCACAAAAAAAATTTAGGTTGAACAAATGTATACATAGCCTTGCACCTCAAATGGTATACTTAAATTATTCTTATTTATTCTTTATTAATTTCTTAATGACTTTAATGTCGGGCACGTCGGTCATAATCTTTTAATAAGCCGTATAATAGAAGGATTACAATTTCATCAATAAGTTATGTATTGTTACATCAAATGAAAATTCATAACTCAGAACGAAATTGATGTCGTGTCGTGTCTTTTTTTTCTAGTCTCGATTGTCTTTAAAAATACTCCGTTTCCATATGCCATCTTTATCATATACATTTGGTTCTTTAGTGGCATTTTCGATGAAGTTGATTGATAAAAGGAAAAGAAGAGCCAACTAATAATTCAATAATACCAAGAGCTGCCTTGATATGCTTGGTTTAGATACAAACTAGAAGATTTCAAGGTTGTTTTTGGAAGAATTTATTCCTCTTTTCCTCCAAACATTTTTTATAATTCATATAATAGTATATATATTTGTAAAAATAGCTTTATATTGTCTGTCGTACTTTGTCCATTACTATTGCAATAAATTTCATTCTCATTGCATATAATTCTAAAACAATTAGATATAGTATATCTGTCAAAATTATCTGTTAAAATATACAAATTATTACATTACAAATATGCATATATATAGATGAATAAATTTACTACAGTATATATTTTGAAAAAAACAATTCTAACGTTCTTCTATTTAACAGTTAAGTCTATATATCTCTATATAACACAGTTTAGTCTCCACCTAATCGTTTTACCATTGCATGCCAGATATTTGCTCATGTAGTATGTGAAAACCAACAATAATTGAAGAGGATGTATTGTTTTATGTCACGTGGGGCTATGATAATTATTGTCGGGAAGAGGGCAATGTATGTCGATGAAATGAAATAACATAGTTGAGGGGGGTCTACATCTTGGGTTAGATTCTACACAATTTTATTCGTATTTTTGTTCTTTTAAATTTTAATTATTGTATTATAAAAGCTGTTCATTATATTCTACTATAAACTTCTTAGAAATACTGAAATACATACAGTACCGGATGCATTCTAATAACCGGGTTGGCTGGGACCGGAGAAAGCATTGTCGGATACTTAGATTTCTAACTTATAATGATCATCATCAGATTCACTGACATAGATATTTCTATAGCTCTGGCTAAGCCCAGGCTAATGTTATTTCTATACGGATGAGGACCACGATCATTAAAAACAGAGGTCGGGGAGCAACTAAGTATGGATATTCCAATTAGGTTGCACCTGGGACAGAGCCACACACCAACTCAAAATATTATTTAAAAAGAGAGAAAAGTTATACAAATAAAAACAGAAGACTACAAAGTGAATCGATACAAATCTCGGCCACATAAATTATCCGAGTAAAAACTAAGACAGAAAGAAGGAACAGTATTCCACCAAACTATTGTATCACTAATACGCTTATAACTAGTCAACGCATCTGCGACTTGATTCCCTTCACGCTAAATGTGAGAAGCCAAAATCTCAATAGAACCCATAATTCGCAAGCAACCAAACTTGTTCAAGGTGTATACGGTTTTTTACGGACCTAAGTCTATAATTACTTTTTGTCGTTGAGGAGTGAGTATGTGTCGATCCGATTCGGTTAGCTTCTAAAAAAGAAGTTAATGATTCAATTTGGTTTTAGATCATCTCAATCGAGTATTTGCTCTTATTCTAGAAACTTTGTTATATTTACTTAGTAATATTTGTTAGAAATAATATATAAAGGATGTTAGTCTTAACTATACACTCAAACTTTTAGTTCAATCGGTTAAATAACATAGTATAAAAGCTTCTACAACCTCAATATTTGTTGAATTAGAAACAAATGGTGAGTTGGGCGTATTGTGCACGCTTCAAGCCAAAAAATGCATTCGCATGAGAGAGCGTGTTAGAGATTAATATAAAAAACTTTGACTATCAGCTCGAACTTTTACTTCAAACAGTTAATTAACAATATAAGAGATTTATAAATTTCTAAAACTATATCTATAAAAGTTAACTGTACAATTATATTTGGTCCACAAAAAAAGTTTAACATTTCTGTTCGATTCTACATCTTTTTGTTCAGATATTAACTTCAATTCAAAAAATTCGAAAACTACATCGCTTAGTTCTAATTTACACGCAACTCACTGGACAAAGGAGTAGACAGGTTGAATAGATATATAGAGGGAGGGAGAGAGAATGATGTCGGCACATGTACAAAATAAATTGCACCATTTTCTCTTTTGAAAGTTTGAGATTACCAGAAAATAAACAAGTCAAAACAAAAAAAAATTCGCTAGAACTTAGGTTTTTGATGTTCATTAAAAGAATTTTCAATATTAGAGAGGTCTTAGGCAAACCGAAACATCAACTATATACATTATCATTATGTATATTATTAATAGGGTAGCGTTAAATAGCCGTTCCAGTGTCAATTTTTTGAATCCTAGTAACATTTTTGTAATTTTAGTAAAACTTTTATATAAGAATATTCTATAAAGGAATAATTTCTATTTTGTTATAAAAACATCTGGTTTCAACTTCAGTCAGTTATAAATAAGAATAACCTTTTAATTGTTATTTGTTATACATTTTTCAAGTTCCACCTTAAGAAACTATATCTCTATATAGTTATAGTTAGAAAAAATGATTGGCGATAATATAAAAATAGAAAAAATTACATATAAAAAAACTTTCATTTTTTGACTGAAAATTCAAAACATTTTGGATTCAACAAAGATAAGATATGTTCATGCAAGTGAGTAATAAACTAGTAAAAAAAAATTTAATACTATTTTAGGGAGTGTGACAGTGAGAACTCTTGGAGATGCTCTAAGAATTTCTTAGAGATCCTCTAAGAAAAGTTAATTTCAAAAACAACTTTCTTGTTTCATTGATTTACAAATGATTTTTTTTTTCTTAATGTAGATAAGAGACCCGAGGGCTTCACCCTTAGCATAACAAAACCTATAGGTTGATAAGTCAATATCAAACTGGCTATTAACCATCTCAAAGTAGAAAAATTCAATAATTAAAGTTGTCCAGTACCAGTATAATATGGAATCATTATTTTGGAACTTGTCACTTTATAAATACTAGTGTTTTCCTTCCTTTTTTTAGAGGGAGGGGTTTAAAGAACTCTGGAAAACGAAAAGCGGAAAAGACACAAAAATAAAACAAATAAATAGCAACATCTACAAACGAACTCTTTGTGAGGTGCTTAAATCACAAGCATAAGCAAATATGAGATCTTGGATGCATGCAAACGACACAATACACTCGTGATGATCTAAAAACAAGTTCTTGTGAAGTTCGCAATCCAATCAACTGCTTTGTACCCTCAAGCAAGGTATGAGCGACTTTGACATTCCACATTTGCTTCAACAAGGTTTGACATATCCCTCAATCAACCAAATATAGGAATGATGACACCTATCCAGATAAAATAAAAGCCGAACTTCAACCTGAGAATCCTTTCAATGATAACCTTATAAAACTCTTTCTTCCAAGGTAACTCTAGCCCAAAGTACACACCCCACAATTCAAATGAAGTAGTTGAACGAACATATGCCTAGACTGCAAATAAAACCGTCCAACCTATTTCATGAAGAATCCCGAACCGAACCTTATGAAACCCTTTCTTCTAAGGTAATTCTAGCCCATAGTATATAGTCATCCTTGGGTTTCTTTTACTCGCCCTCGACACTATTCATCTTCAACCCAATTGTTCTTGGATTTTTTACAAGACTGACCCACTTGCATTAGGCCTATTACATTTATAACCAACTTTATGTTTCACATACCAAACTAACCACTCTCACTTTTTCTGAACAAAAATACCCCCACTTTTAAACTTAGGCAAACCGTTCCACCTTTCCCTCTATTTCCCTTTTCCCTTCTCCAATGGTTATACTTTGAATCCACAACAAGATTTCTGACTTGATCTCCATCGTTGTCAATTTATAAGCTCTCGAATCCATTGCAAGACTTCCATCGTTTTCAATTTCTTCGCTCTTCTCTTTTCCATTTTCTGGAATCCATATCAAGATTTCCGGCGCTGACATCAAGTAGCGGTGACCCAGTAACCAACAACTTCGATTTTTTGTACATCCGATCTCAAAATGGTTGAAAGTGGAAGTCAGAAGAAAAGACAAAGGGAATAAGTGGTACTAGATGAAATTCGATAAGAAAAGGTTTGTAGTGTTGTCATGCTAGTTGATGTCGTGCTGTCGTGCTGTTGTTTTTTCACGTACATAGTGCATATTTCTCACTGTCGTAATGTCGTGATGTCGTGCTGCACGACAACACGACAGTGAGAAATATACACTATGTACGTGAGTGCATGTTTCTCATTGTCGTGCAACACGACAATGAGAAATATGCACTATGTACGTGAAAAAACAACAGCACGACATCAACTAGCACGACATCATGACAACACGACACTCTTGCCGTTTTCTTGCTGTGGATTCCAGAAAATGGAAAAGAGCGAATAAATGAATGAAAAACGACGGAATCGAGAGATAGCTGCCAATGGGAAGAACGGGAAAGAAGAAAGCAAAAACGATGGAGGGAAGAATCGAGAGATAGCTGCCAATGGGAAGAACGTGAAAGAAGAAAGCGAAAACGATGGAGGGAAGAATCGAGAGATAGCTGCCAATGGGAAGAACGGGAAAGAAGAAAGCAAAAACGATGGAGGATCACCGCTACTTGCTGTCAACGTCGGAAATCTTGCTGTGGATTCTAGAAAATGGATAAGAGCGAAGAAATTGAAAAAGACGGAAATCTTGCTATGGATTCGAGAGCGAAGAAATTGAAACCGACGGAAATCTTGCTGTGGATTCGAGAGATAACTGCTAACGCAAATGGGAAAGAAGAAAGCATAAACGAGGGAGGGAGAGATCACGTTATATATGGAACGGTTTCTTTAATTTTCAAAGATGGGGGTATTTTTGTGAAAAAAAATTGAGAGTGGTTAGTTTGGTATGGAAAACATAAAAGTGGTTACAAATGTAATGGGTCTAATGTAAGTGGGTCAGTCTTGTAAAAAACCCATTGTTCTTCCATGATTTCTAATGAGTGTTTTCCTTTCAACCAAATAAAAATGTAAAAACTTAAAATTACTTTAAATATTAATAATCTAACCAAATGTCTACAAAAAAAAACTCAATCTTCTATAACAAAAAAAACACATCTACCCATAAATCTGTTAATTCACATTTTTAATATTCTTTAAATCATTCTACATTTAATTTTTTTATAAACTGGATTCAATAGATCTAACCAATAAAATATACAACTTATCTTTTATATCAATCATCTCACCTGATTTCTTATGTTTCTCTAATTTTATCAATCGGAGCACCTTGTGTGTATAAATTCTCATTCTTTAGATAAGATTGAAACAAGATATATTATTTTAAAGCAAATTATTCTTTTTAAATATAAGTATTACCGGCTCCTAATTAAAAAAACAAAAATAGAACCAATAACAAAAAGCCAAGTAAGATAGAGGCATCAAATAGCAGAAATCCACGTGGAGACCTGTGTTTGGCAGGTAGTTTAGAGAAGAACGGAATATGAAATCCAAACTGAAAAAGGCAACGAGAAAATAAAAAGTGAGGCATCCTCTTCCTTGTATAATTCAATTTCGTTTCCCTACCGCGGGAAATCGCAGAGGATCTTTCACTTTTTATTATTATTTTGATAGATCCAGATTGAGATTTTGGATTGAGATTTGAGATATGGCGATCCTTTACTCGCTGGTGGGAAGAGGATCGGTGGTGCTGGCGGAATTCACGTCGACGGCGACAAATGCCAGCTCGATAGCTCGGCAGATACTGGAGAAGATCCCCGGCAATAATGATAGTCATGTCTCTTATTCTCAAGATCGTTATATTTTTCATGTTAAGCGTACTGACGGTCTTACTGTTCTCTGTATGGCTGATGATACTGCCGGAAGTAAGATCCATCTCCCACCTCTCAATGTTTTTTAATTTCTTTTTCTTTTTTCGATTCTGAATTGCTGAATTTGATTTTACATCTTCCTAATTTACCAACTCTTGTTTGCTTTTATCATATTACTCATGCCTGCCTGCTCAATATTTAGGGTTAAACCTACTGATTCAAAATAGGACTGGTTAGAATATGACTGTTTTACTAACAAAGGCTAGCTCTCGGGTTGAATCTTAGTCTTCGCAGAAAATCTTAGGAGTGCTGAAGAGTGTATGAACAAAATCAAACCAATTCATTATAATCTACGGAAAACTGAGAGACTATTTTTAGCATTCTTCTTTAAGAGATTAATATATAAACAACCATAACTCACCTTTTACTTCAATTGGTTAAGTAACATGCTATAAGAGCCTCTGCAATCAAAAGGTCCTGAGTTCGAGTCATCGGAAGCTCGAGCTTATAGTTCAATCGGTTTAGTAACACAACGTTTGAGGGGAGCTGATAGTACTTTTAGCTAGGTAGTAACCCAAGCTTTGTTTTTTATAGTGGCATCACTTGTTTCCAGATTATTGGTTGTAATTTATTCAACTTATACATAAATTCCTCTATGACTAGGATACAGATACTTGTTGGGTTTTTATTGGCTTTCATATAAGAGTGTTTGTAGTCAAAATCTTGCAGACTTTTTCTGGTATGGTATTGGCTGAGGTGAGGGGAAAACGACATAGAATATCACTCAAGTAGGATAAAGAATCACTTTGGCCTTATTGCAAGGCAAGGCCAATTACCCAATATGAATGTAGTTGCAGTTTTGACTTCCGAGTTGGTGTTTTCCATCAAAGTATGAAATCCATCCCAAATGAAATTCACCAAAAAGTTATATTCTTTTGTCAAATTAGTCCAAAGATGCATGTCTTCACATGTAAATGCAATTGACACTTGTAAAAAAACATCAATCATGTAATTCAATGTGTCACTTGTGGATTGATTGCACAAAAAATTCCAGATTGTGGACTGAATTTATACTTTAAATTTATTTTGGATCAAATTTATCTTGCAAACCAAATTTAGAGACCAATCTGACCCTTTATCCCAACTAAATTACATCACTATTCAGTGATTCACACATGTTCTTTAAGTGGCAAGAATTCCTTGTCCTGATGTGCACATGTATTTTTAGTCTGTTTCACTCTTTCTCATTCAAATCAGATCGAAACGCACTTCATAGATTCTTTTGAAAATTGCTGCTAAGTTTCTTCGCTGTTCCATTAGATTTCTCCTAAAAATGAATGATTAGTGTTGATATTCCTTTTTACTTCCTAACAAATACAATTACTTCTCTTATATGGTTCAAGCATTGGTGTTTTTAAGGTGTTGATTGGGATGTTTTTGGGTTTGTCAGGATGAGGTGTGGTTTGATGGGCATGGGCTACTTGATTCTGTTACTGCAAACCATAGGACTCTTACTATCATTTGGATCAAAGCTTTGTTTTCTAAGAGTCAGTCTCTACTCACTTCTTATCTGACTGGTTGGTGAAGAATCCTGTACGATAATGCAATAAATGTAATATAGTGAAACTTTTGGTAGTCTTAGATTATCATCAATGCATTGTTCACTGCAGAGGAGCCTTTTGGTTCATAGATTAAACCAGTACTAATTTTCAATATCATTTAGAGCCTATCAAGTGAAGAATCCATATTTGTTTTGGTCTATGTCATGAGATGCTTGCCAAGAGCATTCTAATTTGTCCTGTGTGAAAATTTACCTGAGGAACCTTGCACTATTAATTGCTGATCTATCTATTTTACCATATTTTTCATGCTATACGCAGGAAGAATTCCTTTTGCATTCCTTGAAGAGATCCATCAGAGGTTTGTGAGAACTTATGGCCGCGCTGTTCACTCAGCCCAAGCTTATGCCATGAATGATGAATTTTCCAGAGTTTTGAGCCAGCAAATGGAATACTTCACTAATGACCCAAATGCAGACAGGATAAATAGACTAAAAGGAGAAATGAGTCAGGTAAATTTGGATTCTCATTCTCCACATAGTCTGTATTTACATATGATAAGCATCATGACTTGTTATGTTTAGTTGAAATTAACAATTCTTTTGGTAGAACCTTTATCTGGTTCTGGATTGTTAGGTACCTCTGTGTTTCCCCTTTCAAACTCAAACTGAATCCTTATTCTTTGTATGATAATTATATCCATACAGTTCACAGCAATTCCTGATTTATCAATTTATAATTTTTTGATTGCTCTTTTTCATAGGTGCGAAATGTCATGATTGAGAACATAGACAAAGTTCTAGAGAGAGGTGATCGGTTGGAACTGCTGGTGGATAAAACTACCAATATGCAAGCAAACACCTTCCGTTTCAGAAAGCAAGCTCGTCGTTTCAGAAGCACAGTATGGTGGAGAAACGTCAAGCTTACGTATGTCATCTAAAACTAAGACTTTAAACTTGATCATTCGTAAACTATTTCATAAGATTTGCCTGTTCCAAAACTATTTCCTTGTATGTATTAGCGAATAGAAGAAGAACGTATGCTAAAATCCGTTATTCTCTTGCTCACTGACTAAACTATTCGCCTCTCTTGCAGGATTGCTTTGATTGTGCTCCTCCTCATCATTGTCTATGTTGTTCTGGCATTTGTTTGCCATGGACTTACGCTACCGACCTGCATCTAGCAAGGAAAAGAGCCAACTACCAAGTGAGATTCCTGAGGTGCTTTGTGGTTATATTATTTTTATAACATTATTTTTTCATGGTACATGAATTATTTATCTATTTATATCTGAGCTTCCTTAGCTTTGAGTTATTATAATGGGTCAGATTGATTGATGCTTGTGCAGTATGAAATGCTTTGATTTGTCTTGAGAGTGTACATTTTCTGAACTTGAGACTAACTGGTTCAGTTTGAATGCTTGAACCTGTATTTGGTAACTTTAATTTATTGAGGACTGATCTTTGGGTGTATCATCTCCATGGTTTTTCTTTTTATTTCCTGTTTAGTTGTTATGGACTTCTGGCATACCAAAAGAGAGATTTTAGAGCAGTTACGGAGTACTTTTCTTCGTTAGGTAGTTATAAAAGAAACCTCCATAGTTTTTCATTATACCCTTAATAACTCAGTGCATCAACATTTTTATTAATATTTTTTTAAGTAGTATCATGTTCTGAAAGGACTCTTAATTTTCATGATAACAAAATTGTGGCATTTTGCTAGGAGATTGACTTGGCATTGACAAAGATGGTAATATTTTCTTACAAGTAGTAATTCCCATCATAAAAGACACGGGTAAAATACATCACAAAAGTTACTAAACTTTTTAGTATATTAAATCACTCTTGGCTTGAACTGTTTAAAAGTTTTGGTTTTTAGCTATTGTACTGTTCCTCTGTCACTCACTTATTGTTTGATAACATTTTTATGTATTTTTTTTTTAAAAAATACGCAATTGCGCATACATTGAATAAGAAAGAACAATTTATCATTTGTGGTGTGATTTGAATCCATAACTTTTCTGATTATAGGTAGAGGTTTTAACCACTAGGTTAAGACTTTCACCACAATAACATAACATTTTTATATTAATCCATCCAAAGTTGATGGAAATTTTACCCAAATGATAGGTAATGGGGGAAAACTAACTATCTTGAAATGAGTTTGGGTTAAATGTTATCAATAATAATTCACATCAAAAATAGATCAACATTTTAAATATGTTAAAAACCAAATAACGGTTAAATAAGGTCTCTAAAAAATAAAGTGAACTAGGGGCAATTTTATGACACAAGATCAAATTGAGAGAGAACAAAATAAGAAAACAACAACGGGTTAAACATTAGACTGTGTGGTGCTAAGTTTAATTATTGAATTGATTTATAATAAACAAAGTATTTAAAACAAATAAATTATTTTAAAAAAAATAGAAAATATAAAGAAGAAAAGTGGTGTGTTGTTGCGGGGAGAGTTGGGCTGCTTTGTTTTACATCTATTTCCACATAAAGGAACGACACCGTTTTAATTCATTGTTTCATTTAATTGAAATTGTGTCTCAAAGTGGTCTTCGAAAGTTGAAGAAAAAGGTCTATAATTTCCGGTGGCAAAGTGGGGGTTGGAGCCTCCCTTGTTACGCATCTGCCCACCTTCAACTCTTAAATGTAAAATCGGTTATTGATTTTTTGGTAATAAAATCGGTTATTGACTATAATAAGGTTTTTTTCTTTTTGTAACAAGTATTACAAGTTTTTTTTTTTTTTGATTTGATATAACAAAAAATGAATTTAGATGTGTAATCATAAAAACAAGAGATTAAGAGATGTACTTTATTAGAATATTTTTGTCCATTTTTGTCCATTTTTAGGGCGGCAAGGAATGCATAATTCATTAGTAATTAACAAACTAGTGAAACAATAAAAAGACTGCATCTTTTTATTCGAAGTTTCTAACTCTAAAATTCTATGGGATACTATTACACCAAAAAGTAAGATTTTAGCATTTCTACATCCCGTGTTGTTTTAGATATCGTTCCTATTTGAAGCTATGTTTAAAAATAAAATTTTCCTTAATTCATTTCCGTTTTGGTGCCCTCGAGATGAAATGAAAAATCAATTTGTTTCCTATAACAAAAAATCCTCATTTATTACTAGTTTTTACAATAATTTACACTAATTGTCTATAATATTCAATCTGTTCAACAACTTCTCAAGTTCTTCTAATGCAAACTTATACTTCTCTACTAATTGTGCTCCTTCTTCCACAATAGGCATCCCTAGTTTATAAAGATCACTTTGCTTATTTGCATTACACACATCATCAATATTACTAGAACCATGATCCAGAAGTCGCTTACGCTTAAAATCACGACTCCACCGCGGCAGAATGTAACGGGACGGGATCTCTTCCACCCCGTTATAGTTAAGAACATTCAATGCATGCCTGCAAAGATACCCTTTGAAATTGAACAAACTGCATATGCATCTTATATCCACTTGGCTGGTCTCGTATAATACCTCAAATTGCCTCACTTCCTTCTCGTTGCAATTCGTTTCAATTCGTTCTTTCACTATGTAGGTAATGATTGGCCCGTTGACACTCACTTGTCTTGTGTTGAAACATGAGTACATCCCCTCAACCTCGGACTGGAATTTCTTTAGAATTTCTTTTGTGTAGACTTTAGAGAGCTGTACCTCAAATTTGCATCTTGTTTTGAGCTCGATGCTCGAGTTTCGTGATTCGAGATCTGCCATTGCTTCTTTAAGGTGTTTCCTGTGTAGGGCTAAATCATATTTATCCACAAATTCCTTAAAAGATGTATGCTTATGTACATATCCATCAAAAAACGTGTTTGAGGCCTCGTTTTCAAGGATGGGGATCATTCCTGCAAAAAATATGTCCTTTAGATAAACCGGAACCCATCTTTCCCGTTCTTCATATAACAATTGTAACCATTTGTTATCACCAAGACCATGTCGCCTAATCATGTCTGACCAGGAAGTTTCAAACTCGGCTATCTTTAACGAATTATAGACCGCTTTGTTCATTTGTCGCTTGATGGCCTCAAATCCCTTTAACCCACCCAACCTCTCCGGAATTCTTTGCATGATGTAACACAAAGAATAAGAATGGCGAGCTTGAGGGAAGACCTCAAACACTGCACTTTGCAAAGGTTTAAACTGATCGGTGATAATAACCCGTGGAGGATGCCCAAGCATGCATTTAAGCCACGCCCTGAAAATCCAAACAAAATTTTCTACCGACTCGTGTCCAAGAAACCCACATCCCAACAGAATCGGTTGCCCGTGATGGTTTACACCAATAAACGAAACCAAAGGGATCTCATATTTGTTTGCCAAACATGTTGTGTCGATTGCAACTGTATCATTAAAATAAGTGTATGCAGCTCTGGATCTAGCATCAGCCCAGAAAACGTTCCTAAGGCGCCCATCATCATCGAGACCCATCAAGTAAAAGAAGTTTGCATTCGTCAATTTCATTCGACAAAAGTAATTGTACACAGCATTTGCATCTCCTTCTTTAAGTTCCAAATGTTTAGAATGATCAACATGATTAGCACCCTCCATTATTGTATCAACAGTTGAGTACCCATTACTCCCAACATCCATGGGAGCTGTTCGATACAACTTGATAGTGTGTACTTCTGGAACAGGTTCTGGTGATGGTATATCTTTTTTTGCAGCAATTATCATTTTTTTATGCGACTTGTAAAACCGTTTGATTTGAGGGCTTACTGGATGATTGTGTTCAAGCTCAGCTTCAACCACTCTCCATCTTTTCGAGTCTATGAGCCTAATAACTATCATTGCAGGACAGCCGGTTCTTGTTTCAGGCCGTGGATTGTTAGCTTCGCTCTTCTTTTTGAAACCGGCACTACTGCAGCTAAGTTTTGCTCTATACCTTTCCTTTCTCTTTGATCTAAACCAGGAATTACTTACTCTGATGCCGAATCCTTGTTCCTTGGCATATACATTGTAAGAATCATATGCTTCATCAAAAGAATCGAACTCCAAACCCACAGCAGGTTGGAGGGGTTCTTTCCGAGAATAATTTTCACCAGTTTCGTGCTCATGCTCCACTGCTGTACAATCATCTTCAACCTCATATTCATCGCCTTCATCAAATAATGGCTCACTATTGAGACAAACTTCTTCCATCTGCACACTAATCACAGAAAATCTAAATAAATAAACATGATACTATATATGGGCAGCAAATAGTCAATGTTAGAAGGTGGTGGTGAATACTTTACTATACCACATTTCATGGAGAAATAGAAAGAGTAAAAAAATCAGTCATTGTAGCAACATCGACTGTTGCCAAAAGAAAGATCAAGTTACCAATATGAGGGGACCGACATACCTACATGAATGGACAGAAACACATAAAGGACACGGCACAGTGGGGTGGGGCGGGGCGGGGCGGGGAATCTTCGATTGACAAACTCCTACCAACACAACTGAGTTGAGATCTTTCCTGGGGTTGACTAATTAATATATTCTAGGCTATTCACACAGAATTGTCCCCCCTTTGCACACGGTTCCAGTATGCAGAAATATTGAAGGATAGAAGTATTAAATACGGAAACAAGGGCTTGTTTGATTCAGCTGTTGCTACTGTTCAATCCTAATTGAACTACTGTTATGACTAAAACAGCAAGAAGGAGCTGCAAAAGGGATAATGGCGCGCAGAAAGTTTTAGTGAGGACAAAATGTGAAAACATGTTAAGAGTGCAAAAGTACACCGGACAATGAGTAAACGAAAGGGAATAGGGTAAACTGAGAAACTTTTGCCACTAGCAAATATTTTCAAGCAACTAAGAAAAAAACATAATTAACCTTTAAGATTCTGATAAAACAAGTCTCAGAAATTTATTATCCGATAGTTCAAGTAAATGTTCACATTAAAGCATATCAATTGCTCAAGCTTCACCAGCAAATAATCCAGAAAGGCATTAACATAAGGCTGGTCAGGTTGGTTATTTCTTTAACTCGAGATGTCGTCCTTTTACCGAAAGTATGAGCGTCCACTTAGTTCCCCCTTTTGTAGTCCTTTTTTGTTGTTTTACTCCAAACAATAAGTACATAATTCTTTGTCAGGATTGAGAAACACTACTTATACATATCTTGTAAGGAAAATCAGCTTACATCTCCCGGTATACAGTAAACACAACAAATGAACCAAACAAGCCATAAGTGTGTGTTTGGTTATTTTTGTAGCTCTTTAAAGTTGTTTTAATCCAAACAATATAGATATTGAGAAACAATATATAGCCATTTTGGAACACGGTAAACAGCTAATAGTTACAACAAACAACAACCGCTGAATCAAATAGACCTCGAAACTATTATTGCAGAGAGACAAGAATTTCATGCTTCTCAACCAGCAAAAAACACAGTGCTGCTACATATTGTACCTTGAAATGACACTATTTCATGGTTGATCAGTTGCAGGCGATTCCACCAATCGACTTCTTTAGCAAACAACAATCAGAGATTTTTTTTCAGAGAGTATCAGATGAAAAACCAAACTCCACAGGGGGTCACAGTTCAAGCACATTAGCTACCTTAAACCTCCCTATCTCGCCAAAATTTCACAGAAATCTTCATTCTGAAATCCGTGTTCATGCACCTATATCCATCAACGAATTTATCAAAAACCAGTAAGCCAAGTGTATCAAAACAAAAACGGAAACGGATATAGAAACTGAAACAAAGACGGAAACCGAAACCCAGAAACGAATATGATAAAAAAACATATTCCAATTTCCATCCTAGAAACTGAGTTTTTAATTTTTTATGATCACATAAACGAGGCCCAACACGTCTCGTAGAAGTTCTAAAAAGTTTGGGTTTCCGAAACGGATAAAGAAACTTGTAACGACTTTAATATCAAAGTTTCCGTGCAACACAGCCAGTAGGCAGCAAGTGGTAGTAATAAAGCCCTATTTGGCCCTATGGTATCCAAAATGGTATCATTTGGTAATATTTTCCCAAGAGACATTCCCATAAGCCACATTTAATCAGTTTTGGATGGAAACTTAACTAATCTTTTTAACTCTTGACACATGTAATAATCTTATGGAAACATGAATCAGAATTTTTCCTACAAGTTTCAAAGAGTTTCGGTTTTCGAAATGGATACGAAAACTCAAAACTCTTTAGGAGAGCTCGTTAAGTCTTTGACATGTGGCATATGAGGAACATTAAGAACTGAGAAATTATTAGGGGTAAAACCCTAAAACCCCGTTAAATCTTTAGCATGTGGCGTATGAGGAACATCTAAGAACTGGAATATTATTAGGGGATCCCGGTCTTCAATTAAGGACTTCCGTTAGAGCTATGACATGTGTGACCTATCACCCGTCAATTTATTAGATCATATGCCACATGTCAAATATTCAACGGAAGGTAACAGAAGGCTCTCAAAGTTTACTTGAAAACCCGAATCTCCTAATAATTTCTAGTAACAACTATAAACCGAAAAATTAGATAAGATCCAACTGAAAACCCTAGCTCAAACAAACACATTGAATTCTGATAAAATTAGGTCAGCAATTCGATTCAGTGAAATCGGAGTAAGGAATTCAGACGATCTTACAGCTCAGATTCATCCGGCCGGCGACGGCGAGGCGGTAATCGGCGGCGCTGAGTTGGCGTTGGAGGAAGTAGCGAGTCACACCGGAGATTACAGAGGCTCCGTAGATCTTTCGGCTTCAATAGCTGACACGTGGGGGTTATAGTATCATCCTACTACTGTTTTCAAGTATTTTTCTTTTTGATCCTTCAATTGTTCTGTAATTATAAAATTGATCACATAAAATTTATTAAAATCAACCGTATTTGTAATTGGAAAATGCACCCATTTCTATAATGCCCTCTACCTTTTCTTAAAGTTAAATTCAGTAATACTCATTATGAATTTAGTTAAAAAAGCAGTTCGATTTAGCAAAGTTCAATTTAAATGCAGTAAAAATAACACGATCTAAGTGTACAACTTCTCCAACTTTGAGGTTCTTGAGCATAATTTTCATAAATTTTGTTTCCCTTGTTTCTCAATTACAATTTCTCATTCTATTAAGTCATATCCTCTCATCAAGTATATTTGATACATTTTCATATCGTTACATGACTCTGCAGCGCACGTATGCACGAGTTTTTATTTTTATTTTATTTTTTCGAAAGATACATGACGTGGAAAAGTAAGTAGAAGGAAGGAAAAATCCACATTAACTACTGGAATTTTGGAGATTAAGTTTTAGAGAGTACATTTTTTTGTATTCATGCCGGCGTCCTACATCGTATGCATATCTGCATCCAAGCAACACAGTCCGTATCTATAGATGCATACACAAATATACAATTCCTATTCCTTTTTTCTTTTCTCTTTGTGACATGTATCTTTTTCAGTTCTGCGATTCATAGATGTCAAAATGTAGGATTTCAATTTCAGAATAGAGTATTTGTTGTTGTAATGTACCTTTTATTCTTTTCTCTCTTTTAAGCCGTTTAACTAATAATATGAGGTCTTAACAGGCATACGCAACTCCGAACCAAAATATAATTTAGTATATTTCTGGTCTATACTCTTCATGTTAACAATTAGTTCTTGAAGTTAATAATGTATTGAAGCAAACTGACAACAAATATTAACTATATGAACTGCAGAAACCTACAAGTGTCTTAGACGTTACCTTAGGCCTGAGCTCTATCACTTTTGACACTTCAAATAAGTAAGAATCTTTAATGTAAATCCAGCTCCGGAACATATGTATACATATACAAGTTCCATAATCAAGAAACATGGTGATGAGAAGCCAAGCTGAAATGATTTTGGTATATTGCATGACCGAAGTCCACTTATTCCTTGCCATTCAAACAACATTAATATCCGTTAATTTCAATTTCAACTTCATATTACCGGCTTGAACTACTATTAGTTCTTTTGATGGATCCACTTCCAAAACTGTTGCTTTCCTTCCAAGGGATGAAACTGGCACCATATCACCAACCTTAGGAAGCCCAGTCCTCCTAACTGTAGTGAAATAGAAACATTTCAACATTCAATATATCAAACCAGAGATATATAGGTCCACTAGCGACCTAACCAGAGATTTTTGACACGATATAATGTGACCTACACAAAAGTTTGATTGTAAGATCCAGCAAAACATTTTCTGTACCTGTCACTGGCTGTTTGTTAGCTTTAGCTGTTGACTCCGCTTTAGCTTGACTTGAAGACAAACTTATACTTTCTGTATTTATTCCACTGTTATCTTCTTCAGTAGATTGATTACCACCCATGATCTTCCTTTTGTTGGCTGTAGAGGACTGATAAAGTTTTGGTGAGTGTGCACGAAGTTGCCGTGCTTTCTTATGCATGATAGATCTCGCAGTTGCAGCAAGCTCATATATTTCTTGCATCTTTCTGTATCTTTGACCAAAACCATGTTCCATAATTTTCTTTCTCGCCAGCAGTAACTTTCCATGAAGGTGTCTTGATAGCCTACAATGAAGAAAAATATATTAGATAACCATCCACAATGTCACAGATTCTGAAAAAAAGTTTTGAAATGCCCTAATATGAAATGTAAAAGAGACTGAGGGCTTTATCAATAAACTGAGACGGGTTTTAACATCTATAATATTAACTATAGTAGTTAAAAAAAATGTTTAGTGAAGATGCTCATAACTTGCAAGTGGAGTTTACTACATGGACTTGAGCATAGATTCTTACATAAGATGATGCTGTCCCTGATATAAGGACGCTTGAGCATCTTGCTTGAATTTTTCCATATCAATTATAACCTGCAAGTTACCATGAGGATTATATTTAATACTTGACCCTAATCATCCAAGCCTTGACCTCAAACCAAAATGGATGGCTCACAGTAAAATCTCTATAAAAACTACTCCCTCCGTTTTTAAATGTTAGTCGTTTTTGTAAAAATATGAGGAATTAAGATTTTATTAATTATCGCATGCAAAATAGTGATTTGTCCTCCCTTTAATTTCTATTGACTTGCTTGTTTTCTTAAAACTACATAAATATAGGGGCAAAATTGACAAAACACTAACCATTAATGACAAAAATGACTAAAATTTGAGGAAAAATTTACTACCAGAAACGACTAACATAAAAAACGGAGGGAGTAGAAAATAATAAAAGTAAGTTTGCAACTTAAATGCGAACTTTAGCAGAAAACAAACACTATATCTGACACATTGGCACCTCATTTATTTCTGCACTAGCAGCACCATATAGTTGTCGAGCATTACTAATAACTTTATCTGGTAATCCCAATTTCTCTGATATATTGATGGCATTTGAACGACCTACAAAACAAGTTAGATCACTTCATTATGAACTACAGAGAGTGAGATATTACAAACACAGGGAAATCTAATTCTACCTTTTCAGGTAGATGAAAGGGAACCTGTATAACGCATAGCAGACAATCAAAGCATTAAAGAAACAGGGATCAAGCTTGAAAACCTGGTACTCCCCAGAGGATCTTGTATGTTGGCTTTAAGTTCACTTCATCAAACTCCATACAGGCATTCTCGAAGGCACCATTGCTGCCAAATAAGCAAAATCTTAATATAAAACTAACCTTATCTAAAACAAGCTAGACCTATTGATATGTCATTTAATTAGCACTATATTTTTCCGTGTTGCAAAGACATGTGATCAGACGATAACATTTTGTTGCCACACCAACTATTATATCTCTACCATACAGATAACATGCCTGTATTTGAGGGATTTAAGTTCTCCATGATGTGTTGTAGCTATTGTCAACAAAGCACCATTGTCTGCAAATGATTCAAGCAGCGACATTCCCAGTGCAGCTCCTTCAAGTGGATTTGTGCCCGCACCAACCTAAGTTGTTCAGAAGTGTGAGCTATTATCTTGGCTGCATCATTTTTTTGTTTCTCTATATTTGAAATGTAACCAATTAAAACCCTTAACAACAGAGGTACATCGTTATAGATTATTACGCACTAACAAGCATAACAACACAAAACTCGATTCAGTACATACTTCATCCAGTAGCACGAGTGACTGATTTGTTGACTGAGATCGAATATCCTGCACAATAAATGGGTAAGTATAAATCTTCTCGCATCAAATAAAGATTGAATAAGTTAAAAAAATGCATCAAGCCGAGATCATCTAAACCATATGAAATATTTTCGATTCTATCATTGAAAAAAAAAATAATAATCATAAATAAATAAAAGGCGTGTTTAACAGTATACTATTAATAATTCCCATTAACTTCCTATTCCACTATCTATAAATTATGCAATCAGTATGGAAACCTGCGATGATGACAACATTAGATGCAAAGATTTATAACTAGTAACTACATTGTAAGGTAAGCATCTACATTTAAGACAACATTATTCAACCAAGAAATTAATTTTTATCCTTTATTCTAACCAATAATGTCATTCTTTATTCTTCGTTGCATATACACCATTATTCAACCAAGAATAAAGAACAAGTAGTAGAAGAAGAAAACAGTTAAGCATATAAACCAAAACACTCTTAAGCTTGTACTACACTCAAGTTGAGTCGCAAAGGGTAATGAAAAGGAAAAAGAGCCGTGAAAGTAGAAAGCACAAATCATTGTGACTCGTTTCCACTCACATGAGATAAGTGCATGTTAGGGCCCTTTAGAAATATTGTGATGATCCACCCCAAGACTGATTGATCTAGGGATTCATTTGTCTCAAACACATAAAAAGGACCTAGTTGTCCACATAATCATAGTTTATGGGGCTTTTCTCTTTCTAAAATCTACCCTAAAAGAAACTTTAGCAATATAAGCAATATGTGATGGCATAAGTAAAAAGACCTTGTTAATATAAGCCGAAATATAATAAAGGACTATCTAGGAAGCATGACACGTCCAAGAGGGTGCCGCACCCATGTCGAACTCGCCGGGACACGTGACTCAGTCTGGACTCGTCCGGACGCGGTTCGGACTCGGCAGTCAAAGTGTCCATTCGGTCAAACTCGGTTGGACTCGGCTAGACTCGGTAAAAATTGAATTTTTAATTAAATTTTTTGGGGGCTTTTTTACAAAACTAAAAAGATAAGGCCCAATGCGATGGAATAAACGAACAAAATATCCCCAAATACACATAACCTAAAATCAGAAAACAACACTTCTATGTTAATTTGTTTTGGATTCTATTTATGTTTTAGACTTTTTGTTACGGATGATATTGGTGGCCTGAGAAAATAGATAGAGACTGGACTATTGTACTTACACTTATTTGCTTCAAGTGGCCTGAGAAAGTAGATAGAGACTGGGATAAGGACTGTTCATCACCAATATCAACCAAGATATGATCAACCCAAGGAATTTGTACTGATTCGGAAGACAAAACATGAAGACCTGCAATATAAAATATACTTTTAGATGGTTGCATGATAAATTTGAAGATCTAATACCAAAAAAAGAACAAATTGATGACTAATGCCAATGCTAATTTCTTCCGGAAAACAATCATTCAGTTATCCTCGTGTACTACATGAAAGACAAAATTCAGTGAGACATCCATAATCTGTTTCATGATGCAATTGACTTAGTTTGCCCATTGCAAATCTAAATTTATAAGTGCACTTCCATCTTGAAATTGATTTTGATTGGAAAATCCTCAAGTCCCAATGTAATTGGTTTCTCCTTCTCATACGGTTACCTCCTTTTTTAGATACTCTCCACATCATATAGAGATCAATGCATTACAAACACCACGAAGTGAGAAGACGAAAAGTATGTCAACTGGATAGAATAAGGAATATGAGTTCCCGTGCTAAATATTCCATGAGCATACGAGAAAAGATGAAGAAAAAGAAAAGTTGAAACTAACCTGATTTTGCCATCATAGCAGCCAATCCAATTGTCTTCAAGCATATAGTTTTTCCCCCAGTATTAGGGCCAGTTATAACTAGGACTTTTGTTTTCTGGGCAATGAAAAAATCAACTGGAACGGGATGAACTGAATCCACTTCAGACACCTGGGGAATGTGATTTATAAATCTTTTGCATAAATAAATAAACAAAATATATATATAAAAAAATAATCTTTTAATAACTTCAGAGGTATAAAACAAAATGGAAAGAAAGTTACTCCTACTAAACCATCAACAGTATCAAGGATGCAAGACTTACTATGTTCTCCCAACAAAATGATACTCTCCCTTAGGAATTCTCTTTCTACTTTTTCAAAGCAGAAAACCATAGAATGCAAATAAAAGAAAATAAGTAATATTAAAAAAAAAAATTTATACTCGCAGAACTATAGTGTGCAAAGGGAAAGGGGTCAATAGCCCAAAGAGTTTTTGAACATTTTCCTCAAATGCAATATCACATGCAATTTTGAAACGACTAACTTCTTCATATACAATGGTTATTGGATGCAACAATTACCAGGCTACCTCAACCTAGCTAACACTACCTATCAAATTAACCTTCAAACGAGCTGGATAGATTTCAGTACACATTATCAATATGCTTTTATTTTTATCTTTCCATTGCTATATCTTTGCAACAGCATCATGCTGAAAACTGAAGGTAAAAATTAATTGAATGATCATACTGCCCAAAGTTGCACCTCAGAGCTATATGGGACTATGAGTCATCATTCTCGTAGAACACTAAAAAGTAAAAAAGAAAGCTCATGACATCTGTTGTGCTTCAAAAATGAAAGAAAAGGGGTGGGGGGCAGAACGCAAGCTTTATACCCTAGCACAACCCTTCTAGTGAGTGGTAGCTAGAGTAGCTTCTTGAAAAATATAGAACTAGAAATGAAGGGAAAAATCAAAGTTTTTGTGTTTAGCACATAAAAAGAAAATTCATTAGTCTGGCATAACGCTTACATTGGTAACATTAGTGCCATTCTTGCGCATCTTCTGGAGATTTTGCCTATGCTTCTTAAGTAATAGAGGATGATATGCTTTAGGCATATACAATAACCATTCTTCTCTCTTAGAGGGCAATGATGCTTCAGAAGCAAAAGGTCCATCCATCTCTTGTGGAAGATATAAATCAGGAGATGCACCTCCAAATGCAAGGCTATAGGTTGCCCGGGCATTGATCTATATTAAAGAAGTACAATTAGAAATATTCACAGAAAAAATGCAATTAAATAAACATTGTTGGAGTAATAAAGAATTATATGATGTCAAGCTGAAGTGAATTAGAAGGTGGTTACACAGTAAGAAAGCTACACAAGAGAATAGAGAAGCATAGCTTACAGGCGGGAAATAAAGTTAGTTGTAAAACTGTATTCCTTATCTTTCAGTTTACATATAAATAGCAATTGTAACTTTGAAAATCAATACGAAGAGATATTATTCTCTATTCTATTTCTTTCTTTTTTCTACTTCTAGATGGTATCGAAGTCAGGTATAATGTTGGGAGCCTCTGCTGCTATTAGCATCATGCACCAAATTACTTGGGCGTAAGGAGTGCATGTTACATCCCATATTGCTAAATTGGGAAGCTAAATGGCTACTTAAATGGATGAGGGAATCCTAACCCTTTAAGGTACCTTTTGAGATTAGTTAGGCTTTTGTTACATTATTATACCTTGGTTCACTCGACCAGGTCTCTCATTTATCACCTACAACTGAGCCAATGTCTCAACTGCCCAACTCAACCTCAGATGGATATTGCTATACATGTCTTGAAGTATTTGAAGGGTACAGCCTCTATTGGTTTATTCTATTCCTCATCAAATAACTAGAGGCTTCGGAGTTTTTGCGGATTGGTGGAAATGTAGGAAAACCAGAAGATCGATTACAGGCTACTGCATCTTTTGGCACCAAAATGCAAATATTTATCTTGGATGAAACAAGCTATGTTCCAATAGCACTTCCGTCGCTGTTTCTGTGTTCAAACATGCACAAGAAACTAATATCTTGAGAGCATTTAAGATTGAACATAGCAGAAGGAAGTGTTGTTGCCAAGTACAATAGTTTTTACTTAAACCAACCATAAACAAATTATCATAGGATCTAGAGAAAATTTAGCTAAGTTTTCTATAGAACCCAACGCGTAGCGAAACAAAAATCAAAACTACAGAAAAATTGCACCTTTGATATAAAGTTAGGCCTAACCCCTCTTACTGATATTTTTATTCTCATTGGATTAAGGAAATGGAGACAATTAGAAATAATGTCTTACATTTTCTCTCAAAACCTCGATTAGAATATGTTAGTCAATGTGTTGTCTTTGATATGTGTGTGTGTGTGCGTGTGTGTTTGTGTGTAGAGAGAGAGGGAGTAAAAGACCTACCACATCTAGTCGAATTACAGTGTCTGATACTTTTTCAATGTCATCGAGATCCTTTTGCATCTGAACAAAAAAAACAATAAAATGGAAATGTGAGCAACTCAAAGGAACCAATGACAGATTTTACCCGACAAAGCTCCCAACCTTCTCAGTTAAGTTTAGAAGGAGATCAGCCTCTGCCTTCGCCACTGATGCTCTCGCTCTTTGCAACTCATCGTTAATAGGAACTGCTGTAAGTGGTTCTATAACGCTTCCCATGCCTGAATCACTACAACAGTATAATATTCTTAAGGAATCGGATTTTTCTGCTTTCAACCCAATGTGTAATATACCGGTACGTTATACATGATTTAATAAAAGTGATTACTTATAAAAAAAAAAAAAAGACACATCTCATTCGCAAAATCGTATTCCAAAAAAGTGCCTCTAATGCACAAGACGATGAAGTTAAAATGTAATTTGACGTTTACCTAATAGTTTGAACAATTTATAATAACGATGCGATTTCTAATACATAGTACGACAAAGCAGCTAGCATTTTCCAAAAACAACAAAGCTGCATCAATTTTTCATCATAGTTTTGATATGCTTGAAAACTTTATTTCCAGTAATCCTCCAGCCCTTCATTCAAGATAGAAGTAACAAAATAATGTCTGTTGTACTGAACCCTGACTATAGTGGGCTCTACTATCACAGTAAACATGATCGGTGATAAATGTCGGGTGATGATTATCACTCTTTGTGGGGAGTCTTTCCAAAAACAGAAGGGTACATTTGCTTCTTTTTTTTCCCCTATTCACTACAAATAAATATCTAAACATTTTACTAACGGATTGATAAACATTCCACCAATATATTCATCCGAACAATTATAGTTCGTTTTTAATTTAATCTTACACACCTGGACAACAAGAGACCTCTGAAATTTGTCAGTTCATTAGTGCTTGATTTTATACACCATCTGCCATTGATGTTACTCACTTCCTGAACCAATACTGTTACAAGAGCTGGGGCTAGTGATCATAAAGATGCAGGAAAGAAAATTCATACTTGAACCCATCATACCAGAAAGGATTCTTCTTCTGCATCATTCCTAATTAAACTGTCCATCAACTGATGCAACTGAACCAAAACATCATGTCAAAAGTCTGGGTGTATAGATGTAAAAGCAGATCATAAGTTTCAGAACAAGCAACATAAGGCAAACATTAAAGATAGCTATAAATATGCTACCAGAAATAAAAATTAGATGGAACCCATTTCTTAATTAACAAGCAATGCAATTACCCACTCAGCAACATAAAGTGATGATATTAACTTTGGGAGTGTTTTTCCACCTCATACATAAAATTTTCACAAATGGAAATCAACACCTGGAAAACTAGCCAACATTGAGAAGGGCTTTAGGCCTAAGTGCTTAATTAGAGAATAATATGCAACTTAACCAAGACATCTTTCACAAATAGAAATCAACACCTGGAAAACAACATTGAGAAGGGATTTAGGCCTAAGTGCTTAATTAGAGGATAATATGCAACTTAACCAAGACATCATAACCTGGTCAAAAGTCTGGACGTATAGATGTAAAAGCAGATTAAAAGTTTCAGGACAAGTAAAAAAACACAGACACTAACAATAGCCATAAACATGCTACCAGAAATAAACAGTAGTCAACCCATTTCTCAATAAACAAGCAGTGCAGTTACCCAGCAACATAAAGTGGCTAATAAGATATTGAACCTTGGGGATGTTTTTCAACCTGATATATCTAATTTTGACAAATAGAAATCAAGATCTGGAAAAACAGCCAGCATTGAGCAGGGTTTCGGGCCAACTGCTAACTAAAGGGAAATATGCAATATTCAAGTTAGTGTTGCAAGCACAAAAAAATTTACAAGTCAAGAACATGGACTTGCATGCTGACTGGGTAGGCACTAGGGTGCTACAGGAGTGTCTTAAAAAAACATAATCATTTTAAATGTTGCTAGACAAAACTGATGCGAAGACTCTTATTTGTAAACCTAGTCTACTAGAAATTGTTATGAAACCTGAAGCTGGTCACATAAAAAGTATCGAAATTCGATATTACTGATTGCATCATTAGAAAAAGCAGATTCTACCTTCTTCTCAAGCATCCGAACTTGATCTCTTGATCGTCTAAGGACAGGACTCTGAACTAGGAAATAAAATTTCAATTAAGACTTCAGAAAACAAATGCAATCATGTAGGCAGAAAAAGTGAGCAGTAAGTCTTCCAAATATGATTAGAAAAACTGAGTGAGAAAACAGGAACGAACAGCAGAATCTTTCACAGAGCCATCATCATCTATAATCAGCCGTATTGTTCGAGCTAATGATCTACTTATCACCAGCTCCATAATCTGCAAGTTACATATAGTCAAAAAGCACTTAAGAAACAGTTCATTAGTTATATTACGGGACACATATATTGGTGGCAACAAAAGCAAAACTACTCTCGAATCTTTTTACCATTTTAGAAAGAGGCATGAAGCGATTGTGCCATTCAGCATCTTCCTTTATTGCAGATTCAAGATTCAGCTTCAGAACATCAGCAAATTCTAGTAGAGATGCAACAGCTATTGCTTCATTTGCACTAACTGCCAAACCTCTAAGAACATGTCTGATGGCAGATTTCAGCTGTTTAGGAAGGCAAACAGAACAATTATAAGAATGTATTCTGGCTCGTATCATACAAATTAATAGTTGTGATGGAATTAAATGCTAGAATTAGGGAGAATTGAGAAAATAGGAAGTGAGAAACCAGAGAAAGATCAAGGCCAGTGAAGTCCAAGCGGCAAGCCCCATGTTTGTGCATTTCTATAGCAGCGTTTGTTTCTTTCAAAAGTGCCAAACTATCCTCGTAGTTGTTATCCAGAGACCATAATTGCGCCTGGCATGCATTGGAACTGTTAATTCCTCATCAGAATTGTTTGCAAATCATAAGAAAACTGAAAGAGTAAAACCCAACCTTGATGGCTTCACGACCAGAGGAAGTGCCGGCAAAAGAGGCGACAAAATCACAGAGCTTATCCCATTCCAATATTCTGAGACTGTCATAGTGAATAGCGCTCAGATCACTACGCTGCGAGTTAGGAATTGAAGAGACGACAGCGTTGGAGCAGAAGATTTGCATAGAGAAACGTCGATAATTCATCTTATTATTCAATGCAAAACTGTTACAGTTGCTAGTGCTGAATAATTTAGGCGCTGAAAGAGGAGCATGTATTGTCATCTTCCCAAGGGTCACCCGCCGTACCATTATTATCTTATCTAAGAAGAGATTTTGAGATGGAATTGTCACCATGTAAGAGACTAGATTCCTACGAGTCGAGTGGGCATGAAATGAATGTCCGAGCAAAACCCTTTAAAATTCTCTAGCAAGAGAGCATCAGATTAGCAAAACCAAATTCCACAGACCGTCACAATTCAAGCACATTAGCAAGCTTAAAGCACCCTCTCGCCAAAATTGCAGAAATCTTGGTACTCCAATCTTGTAGACCTATCCATCAACAAATTTATTGAACCACCAGTAAGGAAAGTGTAAAAAAAAAAAAACAAAATGGATATAGAAACGGAAACAGAAACCAAGAAACAATTATTATAAAATACAATTTCCATCCTAGAAAATGAGTTTCTAATTTTTATGATCACAAAAACGAAACACAACACATTTCACAGAAGTTTTAAAACCTTTGGGTTTCCGAAACGGACACAGAAACTTGTAACGACTTTAATATCATAGTTTCCGTGCAACACAGCCAGTAGGCAGTAAGTGATAGGAACAAAGCCCTATTTAGCCCCTATGGTATCCAAAATCTTATCATCTGACCAATGGTATCATTTGGCATTATTTTCCAAAGAAATTTTCCCATAAGCAACATTTAACCAATTTTGAATGGAACTTAACTAATCTTCTTAACTCTTGATACATTGCACAATCTTTATGGAAACGTGAATCAGAACGTTTTTTAGAAGTTTCGGTTTACAAAATGGATACAGAAACGTGAAACTCTTTAAAATCAAAGTTTCCGTGCAACAATCAGTAGTCCCTATACTTGCAAGATACTGAAACTGCAGATAAAACCATAATAATGAACATCTATATACACAAAATTAGATAAAAATGCAAGCAATTGTCTAAGAATCAGTTAATTGCAATAATTTCATGTTCTCAGATTCTAAAATTCTATTCTCTCTAAATGCCAACATAAATCCAATTGAAAACCCTAGCTCAAACAAACACATTCAATTCTCATAAAATTAGGTTAGAAATTCGATTGTTTGAAATCAGAGAAAGCAATTCAGACGATCTTACAGCTCTGATTCATCCGGCCGGCGACGGCGAGAATCGGCGGTGCTGAGTCAGTCCGTCCGAGTTGGCGGTGGAGGAAGTAGCGAGAATCCAAATTACTTTCGACTTGAATAGCTGACACGTGGGGTTATAGTATCGTGCTACTACGGATGATGTGTTTTTTATGTTTAATCCTTCAAATGTTCTGGAATTATCAATTAACCACATTATCTTTCTGTTTGTCAACAATAATGCCCACTCATCATCAATTTTAAATTGGAGTGTTTTTTCTACAGACCATGGGTAATTTTGGAAACAATGTGTGGCTTGATATATATACAACTCTTGCTCCTTCTAAATTGCATCCGGCCGACGTCCAAATAGCACGATCCTAAAGAGAATAACAAAGCATAAGTCGTTGTCACATTAATATTACTGAAGCTCTTAATGTTTGGACTTTCTGTATACTAGCTAGATCATATTTTTTAATTATTTTTCTTATATTAAGTATGCAACTATGTTTTCTTTTTCTTCTAAAAAGAGGGTTAATTCAAAATTGATAGATCTTTGTTTGATTATTATGGACATTTGTTGCCAAAAAATCCGAACTACAAGTACAAATATTTCTGATTCAAGCAATGGTTAGCAATGAAAGTAAAAAATCTATATTATCAACTAAACTATTGGGCAATGAGACGTGAAGAACGTTTTTTACATGTTTCAATCTTTACAATTTTCATGCCATTATGAATATTAGTTGCCACACATTCTAATAAAGAGCAATCTTTTTAAGATATTACAGTTTTGAAATTATTCCTAAATGTATATACATATTACGCATTCATTACAAAATGTTGATTTATTCATCATAGATTAGAATGTCATTATACATTATGTACATTGCACGGGGTCCGACTCTAGTTATATCTAATTACATTGTTCAGCTAGAACTAGTGGCCATCAAACCACGAGGAGCATTACAGTTTATATTCTAAGAGAACCTTGGAATCGAATCCCAATTACTAGACCGCCACAATTAAATAATTGTTGGTTCTGAGTTATAGCAACTCTGAATTAGGAGCTTTTGGATAAAGAGAAGACCGAATAACTAATCATAGATGATAGATTTAATCCAAGCATGTAAAGCTTAGACAAAATGGTCAAAAAGTTCCCGAGCCATCCAAAATACATCAAATAAAATCATCAGAGTTTAAAAAATGTTGTAACTGTTGTAGTCTGTGTCCTAAAGACAATTGTTATTTAGGATATTTTTATTTAGAATAAAGAATGTATAAACTATTGATTTTATGAAAGGCTTTTATCTTTTATCTTAAATTTATTACGTTGTAATTATTAATTAAAAGAAATCCATAGTTTATATTGATAATCTTAAAGTGTTCATACAAGATGAAGTGAGACAATACTTTAATGATTAAATAAACTTAAAATATCCCAAGTCGAGTATTGTATTATTGGATTGATATATATGTATATATATATATAGGTGTAGGCTATGGTCACTTTGTTTTTCCCTTACTTTGTCTATACTTTGTCTTTTTCACCATTGGATTAGTGTTTAACCCATGATCCAATGGTTAACAAAACAAAGTAATGGTTACTTTGTAAAAAACAAAGTGACCATAGAATATCCCATATATATATATATATATATATATATATATATATATATATATATATATATATATATATACTGTTGAGACTTGCATATAATATATCTCTTATTCATGAATAAAAACTTGATCTCACGAACTTAGATTATACGAGATATCTAGATAATTATATGGATATGTATAATGATGTTATATATATTGGAGACCCCGCTTTGAGTTACTAGTATGGAATAAATACATAAATGCCAACTAGCTTTAACTCATATGTGGTAATAGATATAAAGTAGTCCTATAACTCAAATACTCATTCATGTGACTTTGAATTATAAAGTGTGTTACTTTGATTCTACTATCTGTACGATCCAGTATTCGGGTGTCCTTCAGGTAGACATTGGGTAACACATAAAGTAATTGCAAAGTAGTTAATGTTAGATTGAGGATATCATCACTTCTGTATTAGAGAAAATTTATCTTGGGCCTCTTGTGAATAAATAGTTCTAAATCCTTGCGCGAGTTAATATGATAAATTGGAAATGGTTTTCAATTTATGGAGAATATTTATTTGAGCACAAGTAAATTAATAATGAATTATATGATTGACTTTCTGTGGTCATGATTCATTAAAGATAATATTGATGATGGACCGAATTATATTGCAACTATCACTGACAAGTAAAAGAAGTCAATTGTTACTCTTGACTCCTTATGACTCCGGGTTAGAAGAGTATCTCCATATTTGAGTCGACGCTCTTCTATGTTATATTAATTAATAGAGATTAGATTAATATACGACCGGTTGTGGTAAGGACCTAGTGGATCACACACTAAGAGTATTGAAGGATAAAATGGTAAATTGGTAATTTTACCAAATATGTGTATTTTGGTAATGTTGGCCGAAATATGTATATATAGTGTTGATATATATAGTTTAATTGGGTTAAATTATAATGTGTTATAATGTTAATTAATTAATCCTACCAGTATAATTGGGATTATTAAGTAGTTAATTGAGTAATTTAATAAATATGGATTTATATAAATTACTAGTTTAACTAAATAGGTATACTTGTATGTAGGACTCTTATTTAGGAGAGACAATTCTAAACACTATAAATACAACCCCCTATGGGGTATTTGATACATACATCTAATTCTCTCTAGAGAAGCCGAAATTTCTACACCAAAATTGGGGTTTCGATTTACCGTTTTATTCGTTCTTGCTCGTGTGGACTTAACGCTAGAGGTGTTCTACTTTGGGCACTCGCGAGATTAAAATAAGAAGACTTGTGGGCGCGGTTGACATCATCTTTCAAAAGAAAGTCAAAATAAATTTTATTGACTTCCCACTGTTGTGTCATTAGAAGGGAGGAGACGACCGACGCCTAAACGGAGATGGAGGGCAGAGGATGAGCAACGACTGAATGGAGATGGCGGGCGAAGGAGGAGCGACGACTGAACGAAGATGGAGTGGAGGAGGACTAAACGGAGATGGAGGGCGACAACAAACCCGGATAGCCCCACTCTTCCATAGTCCAGAAACTCACCGGAGCATTCGAAGATCCATTCGGCCAAAACCAAGAATCTATAGAAATTGGCGGTGACTGAAGAGACTTTCCGATCGTCGGAGAGAGGTTTGGGGAGGTGACCGGCGTTGCTGATGGTCCGATTAGATTCTTCGGTGATGGAGAAGAGAAAGCAGGGAGGTAGAGATAAAGCACGAAGGAGAAGGAGTTTTGATAGAAGTGGGGATATGACTGGGATTTTTAAAATTGCAAGAGGGTTACTTAGTCATTTCCATCAAGATGTTCCTCCAAGCCCAAGCTCAAAAATTAAAGACACCCCTCCAAGTATTAGGATAAGCTCAATTTTGAGCTTGGAGCATTAAGCTCAATTTTTAGTCCCCCAAACAAACAAGGGATTGGTTGAGATTAGTGTTTTTTTTAGGTTCAACCCACCTAGCCTCAACCAATCCCACGAAACAAACGCCCCGTAATTTCTGTAATCTATGTTGACAAGGAAACGTACACACAAAATGTTATTTATAAAATATAGGACACAGAAATATGGAAAAACACATAAATATTAAAAATATTGGAATACATTTATAATTATAGGGAATACGAGCTTCAAAAGAAAAGATAAAATTAGAGAATTTTAATTTGGTTACATTTATAGCGACCAATTAATATTGTATAATCCATTACCGGTATATTCTCCTTGTGATGTGGACACAGCGAGTAAACAGGCGATTCATGACCCTCCAAAATAAACTTTGCATTGCCAGTAACTGGATCCCAAACTTGCCAAATGACAAACTTATTAAAATCACGATTCCACTAGAAGAGATCAATCAGATTAGTAATCACAACAAACCTTGATGACTCTATCATCCCCACAAGTTACTACACTCAACCGGTCATTTGGATATGAGAAGGCAATCATTTTGAAATAAAGTCCAACCGAGAGCTGTTCTGTTGGATATAAGTAAACACTACTAATGCCATTATATTGAGCCTCTTTAGGAGGAATCACTAGCTAAACAAACTTGAAGGAAATTCTTCACATCATCACCAACATGGTATGCATATAGATGGACAATGTGCTTAGAATAAGCTACAGCTGAAACATGAAATAAAAAAGGATGAGCAAAATATTTACCAACAAGCTCAGTGGAATTTTTCAAGCATTTATATCAGCAGAACAAATGTCTGTAACTAGGAATTATTTGAAGAGCAATACCTAAAAGAGATCCATCGGGACTCCACACTACACGGTTAAATGGAAGTACAGTAAGGGATGACTAACAAGCAAAACCAACAAGTTTAGCCCACACAAAAACCTGAAATAACAATTTCATGTTCCACAAAGCTTAAAATGAAGTCCAAACCTGCACAGCCAGTGGACGTGCATCAAGAGTCCAAACCTTCAAACTTTTCATTGCAATACTTTGCTCACTATCCAGGTTCCATATCACGACGTCACCCATGTTTGTTCCAACTGAAATAAGTAGAACCAGGCACAATCAAGTACCAAACAACTTATCAAAGTGTGTATAAGCATTTAAAGCCAAGGATTGAAAATTTTATTCTTTATGCCTGCAGGGACTTACCATGAAGAATGATTTGTTGCACAGGAAGGAGATCCATGCTCGGTACAACTGAACCTTGATTTAAAGCCACAACAAAAGTCTTGAGCAAGTCATTGAAAGAGATGGAACTTTGTCCATGGCTCTGGCTAGTGTATGCAACATGCACGATGTTTTCTGGCAGATTAAACACCTAGGAGAATATTATTTTGAAAAGAAGAAGACAGAGATTAGGAAACGTTGCCATTAAAAACTAATAAATGGTAACAATTTGCTCTGAAATCAGTGTTCTAAAAATCGCTATGCGGCCGCGGCGCGGTCAGTGACCCAAACAATGAATCGGGGATGAATCGGAGATTAATCGGTTTTGTATTTGTCTATTTTTTAATTATTTTAAATAAATTATATAAATATTTTTTAAAAAAAACATAAAAACCCATGTTAAAAAATAAAAAATATTGACCAAACTACCTAAAAATAATAACTATTTTTGTCCAAAATGATAATAATAAATATACCAAAATTGTCGACAAACATAAATATTTCGATGTTTATTACATTAATATTCTAAAAAAAATTATTACCAACAAATTAACGTAACATATTTAGATGCTCTTATTCAATCATATTTTGTTCTCCAAATTCATAATTTTCAATTTTCTACTGGTTAAAATGTATGTGGTCTGAGTATTTTATGCATTTTTGTTTATTTTGTTATTTTTAAAAATTAATTATTTAATTAAAATTGTATGTGCCATTTTTATTTGGGCCAAAATTTTCTTAATTGGGCTAATTTTTTCTGAATCGGCCATAAATCGGTGCTAAGTCGGTCATAAATCGGTTGACCGATTTAAAACGACCTATTTACTAGAATCGGTACGGTATACTCAATTTTACCGATTAATCGCCGATGAATCGGTCAACTCGGCCGATTTTTAGAACACTGTCTGAAATAGACACATTGGATCATCATCAACACAAGTTACAAATGTAGCGAGCTTTAAAGGCTCATTATATTAGAGAAAACACTTTAAAGGCTCTAGACAATCAAGTCTAAAAAAATACACATATTAAGCATAGTAGATTTTGCCATTATTTCTTTCAAAAAATGACAAAGTCATAAAAAGATAAATTTCACTATATATACGTGTATATATGTCTTTTATTCGAATATTTCTTTCGGATATTTAATAATTTTATTTAATTTAAAATTAATTGTGGATATACTCACAGTACATTATAATACCTTGTAATGTACGGTAGACTCATCCAAATAAGAAATAACAAATATAAAATAAATATGTACGGTAGACTGATCCAAATAGGAAATAACAAATAAAAAGTAAATGTGATCGAGATTAGTTTAAGAGAGAAGAACTGTCGTCCATCTAATCTGGAGTGTCGTCCGTCAGATAAGTGGCAGATAATGAAATCCCTAGCATCCCTCGGCTGAGATGAAACCTCCTGAATAGTTTCATATAACCATTTATGCCCCAGGAGGTTCCATAACTATTCTTCAGCCACCAAAATTTGGTGTTATCATCCTCCGTTCCGAATCCCGTGCAGAGCATGCCATGGGTCACTTTTCCGAAATTATATTCTTCATAGTGAACGCCACTTGAATACGTTTTGAATGTTATGCTGTCGAAATTAACCAACACATAAACTGGCTGGCGAGTAACAACATGCAACAAGGCGTCCTTTGAAATCGGGAATTGCTCATAACCGGTAATCCTAGTAGCAATCTGCGTACGATGAGACCCGTATGGTCCGACCCTGGCCCCGAACGGATACTTAGTGAAGATATACCGAACCGCATGATGTACTCATAGGCCACAAATACATATCCGGGTGTGCAACCAAAATTGCAAAAGTAAGTACATCCACTCAACTTGTTGCAACCTAGCCGACACCGGTCGCAATCCATGAGCTCCTGCGGTGAGAGAGGAGTCAGCTTCCCATATTTAATCTTTCTCGGACCCTCCACTGCTCCAATAGCAAAAATGGCCCAACAACACTCACACTTCCCCTGATGAAGCACCGGAGAGGTTGCTCCTAACTCTCGCCAGTTAAAAGACTCCTCGCCACTCATGAAATGGCGGCGAGAGGTCTGAAAAAGTGAGGAGATACGTGACCTCCGAAGTAGAGCTTGCATTTTTTCGGTGAAATCTCGACTCTGGATTGGTGCAATGAAGGATGAAGACGAAAGATATTTAAGCAAAACGACTAGTACCTTTTAAGTTTTAAATGAAACGATACCGTTTTGTTTGAAGAAAGTCAACAACATTTCAAATATAAATATTTTAATCCAACGACTCTCGTCCCCCAATCCCAACATCGCTACACTACACCCGCCCGCATTCCATAATTCCCATCACCTCAATACAGACACTCGTTACAGAACTCGCTTAACAAGCGTGCACGTCACTAAAATACGCCGCAGTTAGTTAATATATATACGTGTATATATGTCTTTTATTGGAATATGACCCCATCCTCAGCCAAAAGTGAATATCTCCTAAACCTAACCCCAAGTGCAACTAGGTTATCACGGAGATCACATCACATCAATGCATCATTCACCGAAATACAAGCAACCACATCAATGCCCTTCGATTTCAGCTCCTCTGATTTCTCAATGAAACTATGAATGTGTTTCTCATATACAGTGAAAGTGCCATGGACGACCAACAATACCGATTTCTTTTTGGAAGTGAGGTCCTCTATGGAAGTGGTCAACAATTCGTAGTCCTTAGCGAAACATGAGAGAAGAGTTTCGGGGTTCGGGAGATTGGACGAGTAGTGGTGTCATGGTCAGGGCAAAGGGTTCCGATTTTTGGGGTTTGGGTTAGAGGGCGAGATGAAAATGAGACTTTCGAGGACAACGAGATGGGAGAGATGAAGCATTTGGCGGTGGTGCCTGCCGCGATTGCGGACGAGCGGATGAGCCAGCCAGCCAGCCATAGACAATGTAAATATGTATCGAACAATATTACCATCCGATAATTTTAATGTTTGATATTTAAAATTTCATACTTATTTTTTAGCAATCGATGTTTAATTTACTTATATATGGAAACGTTTAATAAATTTCTAAATTTAGTTATAATTATACTGTGAAAGTATTTTCATTAAAAACATAAAACATTTAGGTACTCTTTTAATATACTTACTAACCCAGAAAATGAAATATTGATTGAAAAACATAATAATTGGAAATCTTCAATATCTACAAAACTTAATTTAAACATGGTTCAAAAAGATTGCATTTGAAAACCAATAATCAATAATTACTATTTATGTTATTTTCATTCCATTTAAAAATAAAAAGTTAATAACATTTTTAATAGTTATAATTAAATATACGGTTTAGTGTGGCCTACGATTAAATTTTTAGCCCATATTTGGTTCATGAAACATTTGGGGATTAGTTGTTCCGTTTACTTGATTCAATCCCCAATGTTATGCTTAATAAAATTGTTGCAGTTTTAATGGGCTTTTTGGGGCAGCGAATTAACTATGTTTGGAACCAGAGGCTATCACCACCGGGAGTAGCTGTTTCTTTAGCTGCCCAGTATTATGATGAATGGTGTAAGGTTAGGGACGAGAGGATTGTTGTTGGTTCAATTATGACAGGGGTGGTAGGCCGTGGAGCGGTTGTTGATGTTGGGTGGTGTGTCAACCGAATACTAATGCTATCAAATGTAATATCGACGCATCATTGTTTGGTAACGAAGATAATATTGGTGCAGGGGTTGTTATTCAAATGGATGATGGCTCTTTTTATGCTTGTCAATTCTTTTCAATGTTAAGTTCGTTCGAGCCTAAAATGACAAAATTTATTGTTTCAGGATGGTGTTGGAATGAATTATCGTTCTTAATCTTCACAATGTCGTTTGTGAAATGGATGCAAAGGTGGTTGTCGATGAGTTTAATAAAGGAAAGAAGGATTTCTCAGAATTTGGAAGTTTGACCAGCAGGCCCACCTATTGTTTCATCATAAACGCTGACGTGTCATACATCGATTTACCAAAAAGCATTTATCCGAGGTCGTAGGACCATTTCCCTAAGGGTCAAGTACACATGCACACTCAAAAAAGTCCATCAAATCAACGTCTCCAACCCTCCAATCTCAACATTCCTAGAAATAGAACATAAATGATAAGTTTTACATGAGAGTCGGCCCTAGAAAGGTCAGTGATTTTTTTTGTAGACCTTTTTAACTTTTCTTTAACCTGAGAAACGGAACAGTGATATTGTCAAGATTCCACTTCCACACAATATGAATCAATGATGAACAACAATTAATGAACAGAAAAAATAGACAAATATAGTTACCTTTAATGTTATTATATTAAAAAGAGAGATGTTCCCTCCAAGAGATGACATAGTGACATATTTGTCATCAGTCAACAAAAAGCAGAGAATTGCTCCATTCGACAATTTTGCGGGTGCTTACACCAAAAACCTCTTGTTAATCATATGGTTTAAAAAATATGAGCAATTGAAAATGCTACTTTTTTTTTCATCTAATAAAGTAAAATGTATAACTTAGAATTAAGCCCAAACTTTGGACAAGGGATCTAGAGTGTCGTCCGTCGGATAACTAGCACCTTAATGCAATTCTTAGCATCCCTCGACTAAGATGAAACCCCCTGAATAGTTTCATGTAATTATGTATGACCTAGGAGGTTCCATAACTATTATTTAACCACCAGAATTTGGTGCCGTCATCTTCCGTGGCGAATCTAGTGCACATCATGGCATGGTTCACTTCTTCGAAATTGTATTCCTCATAGTGAACTCCATCAGTATAGCGTAGGAATTTTGGGCTATCGGCATTAACCGTCATAAAATTTGGCTTGCGGGTATTGACATCCAAGAAGATGTCCTCTGAAATAGGGAGAAACCGATAACTGGTGTTGGTAGCAACACTTAGTGTAAAACTGGACCTGCACGATCCGACCATAGCCCGAAACGGGTAACCGGGTAGCGAAGTTATACCGAAGTTCATAACGTAATGATACACCACAAATACATAACCCAGATCGCAACCAAAATTGCAATAGATATATTCAGTCAAGTGCTTGCAAAATCAATGACACCAATCGCAATCCACGAGCTCTTGGGGCGAAAGAGAGGTAAGGTGCCAAACCAAAATTTTTGACACTTTTGTACGAGGTATTCGAAAACACAGTAACCTCATGCATAAATATAAGTTGTAGACATATAAGTTTTAATTTTTTTGGTAACTCATGTAAATTTTATTAAATGTGATTTCCTTCCATTATTTCACAACAATAGGATAAATACCAACGTGCACCCAACTTTCAAAGTGAATTTCCCTTAAGGGTCGCCACCTCCCATCCATTTATACGTCACAATATCTAAAATATACATGAAGCCACCATAAAATGCAAGGATTCGAAAATGTATGTTCATTATTCAACTTTCTTTTTCATTAATCCGCCGCCTTTCCTAATTCATAACTAACTTAAGGGTCAAAGTGCAGTCGTGGTCTCCAACCCCACTGAACTCACTTTTGCTCATGTTTTTAGATTCGTCCAATTTAATTCATCAATCGAAATTCCACAAATCATCAAATACTCCTGAAGTAATCTTAAGCATCCATATAAAATCACATAATGTCACATAATTCCACAGTGAAAACTTATTTACACTTCCACCTCCAAGATAAAAAAAAAAAAAATGTTAAAGAAAAGAAATTAATTTCAGCTAATTGCTTTGTGGTTTCATGCTTTTGCAAATAAAAGAGTGTGCTTTGTTTTTGAGCAAATAAATGACCGTGGTTTACATTGTTTGTAGAATTGAGGAAATGATTGATTTTGTTGATGTAAACGAAAACATTTTGTGCCCAAATATTTTTTTCAAACCATTGATTGGTTAAGTTAGAGTTAAACTCAAAAGTTAAAAAATTGTTTTTGGCAAAAAATGTTCTCGTTTACGCCATCAAAATTGACTATTTCCTTAATTTCATAAACAATGCAAACTACAATCGTTTATTTGCAAAAATATGAAAAACTACAGGACACTTGTTTGAATTTGACGAATTTTTTTTCACTATCCTCCAATCCATTGTTTCATTATAAACCCTCACATGTCCAACATTGATTTACCAAAAAGCATTTATCCGAGGTCACAGGACCCTATTTCTGAAGGCTAAGTATACGTGGACACTAAAGAAATCAGATCAAATCAACGCCACTCATCCCCCAATCCCAACATCCGTACAGTACACCCGCCCGCATTCCATAATTCCCAACCTCAATACAGGCACTGTTACAGCTTAACAAGCGCGCACTCACTAGAATGCGCCGCAGGGTGTTCAAACCCCTCCTCCTCCTCTTACCTTCTCAAACCACATATCTTCCTCCTCCCTTCTTCTCCTTCCTCTGAAAATCTATACAAACATATATAAACGTATACATACAGTCATCGAACCTCAAGGCAACCGCCTGAAATGAAGCACACGTCATCGGAGGCCGTACCGTCATCAGCATCGCCGTCATCTTCTTACGTTTTAGCCGAGCAGTCGCAGTCGCCGCCGGCGACAACTTCATCATCGTCGTCGTCGTCGACGCCGGCGGAGGATTTAGCCGTGGGGAGTACGCGCGACGGGAGCGGCGGAGCGCAGGAAACGGTGACGGTCGATCGACGAGGTGAGTACTCCGCCGTATGCCGATGGACGGTTCATAATTTTCCGCGTATTAAAGCTAGGGCACTATGGAGTAAGTACTTTGAGGTCGGCGGTTACGATTGCCGCCTCCTAATTTACCCTAAAGGAGACTCCCAGGCTCTTCCTGGCTATATCTCTATCTATTTACAAATCATGGACCCTCGTGGCACCTCGTCCTCGAAATGGGACTGTTTCGCGAGCTACCGGTTAGCTATCGTGAATTCGACTGATGATTCGAAGAGTATTCATCGAGATTCGTGGCATAGATTCTCTAGCAAGAAGAAATCTCACGGCTGGTGTGATTTTACGCCGTCGTCTACTGTGTTTGATTCTAAATTAGGTTATCTTTTGAATAACAACGATTCTGTTCTTATCACTGCTGACATTTTGATTTTGAATGAGTCTGTTAGTTTTATCCGTGATAATAATGACTTGCAGTCCGCGTCGACGACGGTGTCCTCGTCTGTTGTTAATGGTCCGGTGTCTGATGTGTTGAGCGGGAAGTTTACTTGGAAGGTGCATAATTTTAGTTTGTTTAAGGAAATGATTAAGACTCAGAAGATAATGAGCCCGGTGTTTCCGGCTGGGGAGTGTAATCTTAGGATTAGTGTGTACCAGAGCTCGGTAAATGGCCATGATTACTTGTCTATGTGCTTGGAGAGCAAGGATACTGAGAAGATAGTTGTGTCTGATAGGAGTTGTTGGTGTTTGTTTAGGATGTCAGTGTTGAACCAAAAGCCGGGGTCTAACCATATGCATAGGGACTCGTATGGGAGGTTTGCTGCGGATAATAAGACTGGGGATAATACTAGTTTGGGATGGAATGACTATATGAAGATGACAGATTTTGTTGGGGCAGACTCGGGGTTTTTGGTGGATGATACCGCGGTTTTTAGTACTTCGTTTCACGTGATTAAGGAGTTCAGTAGCTTCTCAAAAAATGGGGGATTAATTGGAGGGAGGAATGCGAGTGGGGCAAGGAAGTCTGATGGCCATATAGGCAAATTTACTTGGCGGATTGAGAATTTTACAAGATTGAAGGATCTTTTGAAAAAGAGGAAAATTACTGGTCTTTGCATTAAGAGTAGAAGGTTTCAGATTGGAAATCGAGATTGTCGTCTCATCGTTTATCCCCGAGGTAATAATGCTAGATCTTTGAAGGCTATGATTTGTTACTGTTATAATTTCTGCGTAATCTATTGATTTATTAAGTAATTTTATGCACTTTGGGTTATTTAGTATGCTCTTTTGGTGTGTTAAGTTGGTTGGTACTAATCTTTTTCGAATTCTCCCAATACTCATACTTTAGTTTCATCTTTACTAATAATCTTTTAACAGAAACTTATTTGTAGTGGTTCAGTTGCTTAGTTGTATCTTGATGGGCATGAATTTTGTGAAACCTACCCATTATTTTTGTAGACGTATCTGGGCTTAGCATTCTATAATGTGTAATTCATGTTCAATATTTTTGGCTCGTGTTGGTTTACCTGCGCTTTACACTATTATTGCCATATTGGCATGGTATATTGTTTATTTGAATCACTAATCTTTTTGTTGGGGGGTCCTCTGACATTGCTGGTCACGACATATTAGACGATTGGAGGCAGTACTTGCTTGAAACATTCAATATATAGGTGCTGGGACATGTCAGCCAAGTGTTGGTTTCGTAATGAATAATTTCTGTGTTGGCAATATCAGAGTTGAGTGAGTAATTCCTGTATGCTGGTATAGTTGTAGATTAATGAAAATTTCCTGTATGTTTGGTGGTATCAGGGCAGTCTCAGCCACCATGCCACCTTTCAGTGTTCCTTGAAGTTACTGATTCACGAAATACTTCAAGTGATTGGAGTTGTTTTGTAAGCCATCGCTTGTCAGTAGTGAACCAAAAGATGGAGGAGAAATCTGTCACAAAAGAATCTCAGAATCGATATTCCAAAGCTGCAAAGGATTGGGGTTGGCGTGAATTTGTCACCCTTACCAGCCTATTTGATCAGGATTCTGGATTTCTTGTCCAGGATACTGTTATATTTTCTGCTGAGGTTCTCATTTTAAAAGAGACATCAATAATGCAGGATTTTACTGATCAGGATATTGAGGCAACTACTACTGGTAACCAGACCGATAAGGGTGGGAAAAGAAGTTCATTTACATGGAAGGTGGAGAACTTCTTGTCTTTCAAGGAAATAATGGAAACTCGGAAGATCTTCAGCAAGTTCTTTCAAGCTGGTGGATGTGAGCTCCGGATCGGTGGGTTTTTATATCTGTCTTCTCTCTGCTGACACCGTGGTTGTGGTTGTGTCCTTTTCTTATCAACTGATGGTCCATATTTTTCCTCAATGCAGGTGTGTATGAATCCTTTGATACTATATGTATATATTTAGAGAGTGATCAGTCTGTTGGTAGTGATCCGGATAAAAACTTTTGGGTCAGATATAGGATGGCTGTGGTGAATCAGAAGAATCCAGCCAAGACTGTGTGGAAGGAATCTTCAATTTGTACCAAAACATGGAATAATTCTGTCCTGCAATTTATGAAGGTATCCGATATGTTGGAAGCAGATGCGGGGTTCCTTGTTCGTGACACTGTTGTTTTTGTTTGTGAAATATTGGATTGCTGTCCCTGGTTTGAGTTTTCAGATCTAGAGGTTAGTATCTAAAACCTTCTGTTCAGTTTTCACTTTGTATCTTTGCAAATTCTTTTTTTTTTTTTTGCTTATGTAGCTAATGAGGATATGATCATTACCATAAATGTATCACTTACTCGATAATAACGTGATATTTTTTTTACTTTACTTGATTGTTGATGTCCAATAATCTAGGCTTTAACTTGAATGCTGTTTTAGATGACTTGATTTTGCTACTTTTGTCATTTTGGTGCCTTGGTTTTTGCTTGGTATATGGTTCAAGGATAGCAGATGAATTTGTATTTGTGCACAAGTAGATGCACTTATATTGTATCCACCTATGCACAAATAAGTACTGTCTACATCAGAATTTGCAAAGCATGTGTACATTACATTAAGATGTCAAAACTTTAATTTTTTTTTTTGTTCATGCCTATTTAACATTAAGACCTTTCCAGCTGAGGATGCCGCATTGGATGTAGGACTTCTTTGGGACATACCAAAATGTATTATTTTGTAGTGTGTTTATAGATTGATAAGCCTCTATAAAATAGTGAAATCCTGTAGCATACTGTATATTGACCTACCTGATTTTGATACTTAAATTCAGTCTTCTTATACAATTATTTGGTTTATTCCCTTTAATAGTTACATTATTTTATTTAGAAGGGAAGGGATAATAGGCTAATTAGTATTGATGTGATTCCCCTATAGTTTTGTTTTGCAATCCAATTTTAAACTTATGCTGTTGCATCCATTACAAGGTTTTGGTATGTGTGTGCGTGTGTTGATGAGTTTCTAGAGCCGGAATGCTTACTGATAGTTTACTGTTGTTAGGTTTTGGCCTCAGAGGACGATCAGGATGCATTAACGACTGATCCTGACGAACTTATTGATTCTGAAGATAGTGAAGGAATTAGTGGGGATGAAGAAGACATCTTTAGAAACCTTCTTTCTAGAGCTGGATTTCACCTCACTTATGGAGATAATCCTTCACAGCCTCAGGTTACCTTACGTGAAAAGCTTCTAATGGATGCTGGTGCAATTGCTGGTTTTCTGACCGGATTACGTGTCTATCTAGATGATCCTGCTAAAGTAAAACGTTTACTTCTTCCAACTAAGATAGGTGGCAATGATGGAAAGAAGGCTACAAAAGCTGACGAATCTTCACCCAGCTTGATGAATCTGTTGATGGGAGTTAAAGTCTTACAGCAAGCAATTATAGACTTGCTTTTGGACATAATGGTTGAATGCTGTCAACCTTCAGAAGGATGTTCCAATGATGATACATCTGATGTGAACTCAAAGCCTTCTGCTGATGGCAGTGGTGCAGCCAGCCCACTGGAGTCTGGCAGGGAAAGTGGAGCAACAGAATCTGCTCAATTTCCTGTATATGAGAGGTTGGATTCTGGTGTGGATGAAAGTACTACTGCGTCTGCTGTTCAAAGCTCCGATGCAAATGGAGTAGAAATGCATAGAAGAGCTCTTCCTGGACTGCCTATTAACCCCCCAGTAACAATGGCTGGAGGCTCTTCTGAGAATGCATCCCTCCGCACAAAGGTATTTTTTGCTGCTGCATAATTGCTGATTTTCATGATTTAATTCTTTGTGCTGTATTGACTATTAGGAAATTGAATTTTCAGACCAAATGGCCGGAGCAATCAGAGGAGCTCTTAGGATTAATTGTGAACTCATTGAGGGCTCTTGATGGAGCTGTTCCACAAGGCTGTCCTGAGCCTAGACGAAGGCCTCAGTCTGCTCAAAAGATTGCTTTAGTGTTGGATAAAGCTCCTAAGCATCTACAGCCAGACCTTGTAGCTTTAGTACCCAAGTTGGTCGAGCATTCAGAGCATCCGCTTGCAGCTTCTGCACTTATTGAAAGACTTCAAAAGCCCGATGCAGAACCTGATTTGCGGATACCTGTAAGATATCTCCTAGAAAAAAGTGGTTTTGCTGAGTGTTTTGTTCTTCTAATTTAATGATCTATTTGTTTATTAGGGTCTTTCAGGACTTCGTGAAAAAAAGTAACTAATATTAAATAGTTGCAGCATCTTCCTCAGCTTTTATGATCATCTGCATTTGCTCCTCTTTTGTTTGCTACATCAGATTTTATTGCATGGTTATGATAGTTTCTATTTCTCAGGTTTTTGGTGCTCTTAGTCAACTTGAATGTGGTAGTGATGTGTGGGAACGCACTCTTTTTCAATCTATCGAGCTTTTGGCGGACTCAAATAGTGAACCCCTTGCTGCAACCATTGACTTTATATTTAAAGCTGCATCGCAGTGCCAGCATCTTCCAGAAGCAGTAAATATTTCTTTCTCAAATTCTTATCCTATTGTGCGTTTCCTTTATGCATAAGTGGCATTCTTAATTTTGCTTTCAGGTCAGATCTGTTCGAGTTAGGCTAAAACGTTTGGGTGCTGAGGTATCTCCCTGTGTCCTGGATTTTTTGAGTAAAACTGTAAATAGTTGGGGAGATGTCGCTGAAACCATTCTTAGAGATATAGAATGTGATGATGACTTTGGAGATGATAATCCAGCATTGCGTTGTGGTCTTTTCTTGTTCGGTGAAAATGGACATACTCCTGACAGGCTGCATATGATGGATGAACAGGCCTTCCACGCTAGTTCTCATTTTTCGGATATCTATATCTTGATTGAGATGTTATCGATACCTTGTCTTGCCGTTGAAGCTTCTCAAACATTTGAGAGAGCTGTAGCTCGAGGGGCAGTTGCAGCTCAATCTGTTGCCATGGTGTTGGAACGGCGCCTCTCTCAGAGATTGAATTACAACGCCAGAGTTATTGCCGAAAATTTTCAGCTTCCTGATGGTGGAACAGAGAGTGAGGCCACAGAACAGCTGAGAATTCAAAGGGACGATTTTAATGTTGTTCTTGGCCTTGCAGAGACATTGGCCCTTTCAAGAGATCCTATTGTTAAGGGTTTTGTGAAGATGCTGTACACAATTTTGTTCAAATGGTTTGCTGATGAGTCGTACAGGGGGAAGATGCTAAAACGACTAGTTGATCGTGCCATCAGTACTACAGATAACACTCGTGACTTGGATTTGGACTTGGATATATTGGTTATTTTAGTTTGTGAGGAGCAAGAAATAGTGAAACCTGTTCTAAGCATGATGCGTGAAGTTGCTGAACTTGCAAATGTTGATCGGGCAGCTCTATGGCACCAGTTATGTGCTAGTGAGGATGATATTATTCGCATGCGTGAAGAGAGGAAAACAGAAGCTTCTAATATGGCTCGAGAAAAAGCTACTCTAGCGCAAAAATTGAGTGATTCAGAGGCTGCTAACAGTCGACTTAAGGTACCTGATATATTTCAATTGATATTGATCTAGGGAAATGCTGTCATATGTCGAAAGCTTTTGGTGTTTATTAACACCTCTAATGATGGCAGTCTGAAATGAGGTCTGAAACAGACCGCTTTGCTCGAGAGAAGAAGGAACTTTCTGAACAAATGCAAGAAATTGAAAGTCAACTTGAATGGCTACGCTCAGAACGGGATGATGAAATGACCAAGCTTACAACTGAGAAGAAAGTGCTCCAGGATCGTCTTCATGATGCAGAAACACAGCTCTCTCAATTGAAGTCCCGCAAGCGGGATGAATTGAAGGTAGGAATTTTAACACTCAAACAGAGAGAACCATCCTACTCCCTGCACTTCGATTCCACTGCATGTCTAGATATTGGAGTCCAAATGAATCAATTTATTTTGCGAGCTACACTCAAACTCAACTTGAAAATACTCAATTGTTCTTATCAAGTTTGAGCTAAGTTCTACAGTTATAAAACTAAGTAGCTCATTTGCTTAATTTGGTAATTATTTGTTATTTGAATTTGTTTTGATTATGTTTCACATTTATTTTCCTTCTGAATAATAATTTATTACCTCTACTGTTTATCCTAAATACATGATTGCCAAATCATGTTAAATTGAAATAACTTGAGGCTCCCTGTAAAATGAATTATTGAAGAAATCAATTATAACAGTAGAGTCGAATTAGATTGTGTATCTAAACTATAGTCTGAAAATAGAGTTTAAAACTAGTATTTACTTGATCTTGATTGAGCCTAGTTAAGTTCCGAGCCTTAATCACTTGACTTGATTGAAAGCTTGAGCTTCACACGTCAAGTCATTGCTTTTTCTGAGTTTCAGTTAGGAGTAAAAGAATTATGTGTAAGTTTTGTACTTGAAGCTGGTATTAAGGAGCATGCATTTACAAAATTATACCAACTGCATCTGCAAAAATATTTTGATATATAGTTCCTGTAACTGCTTCTTTATACTTGACATGGGCAGATAAATCTCGGCTTAAGAAGTAGTCGTTTGGATGTAGCGATACAGTTTCCTGTGATGGAAATGGATATAGCTGTTTATGCTTTCTCTTCCTTTGTGGCATTATTTTGCTGTTATTTATGACTATTATCTCTTAATGTCAACAGAGAGTGGTAAAGGAGAAAAATGCTCTTGCTGAAAGACTAAAGGGCGCTGAAGCTGCCCGTAAAAGATTTGACGACGAATTGAAAAGATATGCTACAGAAAACATCACCCGGGAGGAAATTCGTCAGTCGTTGGAGGATGAAGTCCGGCGGTTGACTCAAACAGTTGGGCAAACTGAAGGAGAAAAGAGGGAGAAAGAAGAGCAGGTTGCTCGTTGTGAAGCGTATATTGATGGGATGGAATCAAAATTACAAGCTTGCCAGGTTTTTACTCTAGTGCAGTTTTTATCTGTCTTCTTCGTCTATTCTCTCTTCTTGGTCTGTATTTTTTTTAAAAGAAGCAGACTTATAATCGATTAATGTGCTTCTGTGATGCTACTACTTAGAATTCCACTTACGATGTCCATATCCCTATTTAGGTAACGAATTTGACATATTTAAGGATCTGTTCGCTGAAAACTTGATAGTGAGGAATAGAATATGTTTAGGATACACTTTCAAAATAAAATTGAGGAAGAGTGTCTTAATTAGACAGCTTGGGAGTTGCAACTTAGTAATTTAAGTCGGGGTTTCACATTTGAAGCTTGTGGAGTGTACGAGCAATTCATCCTTGAGGGGAGAGTATATACACTGAAATACGTAGATAGTAATAAACAAGTGGAAGTTGAGCCTTATCAGTTTGATGCCGGAATAAGGTTAGATGCCATCATGTCATAATTGTGCTACATAATCTTTAAAGACTTGTCATGTCTAGCGCCTGTCTCTATAAATCGTTTTATCATTTCAAAGTTAACTTCCTACTCTAGAGAGTTAAACCGTTAAGTGTAATATGAGTCGCTCCATAGTAAGCATCATGAGTAGTTACTAATTTGTGGATTTTTTTATTCTTCATAACTCTGTCCCGTCCCTCTTTCCTTTCCTTACTGTGCCACAGCCTGTTTGGTTCAGCTGTATTTACAGTTTGTTATTGTTAGTTGTTTGCGGCTGCTTCCAAACTCTCACCGAACATCTTACAAACAGCAAAAGAACCAATCAAGCTCTTATTATTCTTTTCTGTGCACATAAACTGTTAGCCAAGTATCTTACAACAATTAACTTTCTCTTACAGCAATACATTCACACACTTGAAGCTTCACTTCAAGAAGAAATGTCACGGCATGCTCCTCTTTATGGTGCCGGATTAGAAGCTCTTTCAATGAAGGAGTTAGAGACGATATCCCGAATTCACGAGGAAGGACTCAGACAGATCCACGCCATCCAACAACGCAAGGGGAGTCCTGCTGCCAGTCCGCTTGTGAGTCCCCACAATATGCCACACAATCACGGCTTATACCCAGCAGGAGCAGCTCCGCCTCCAATGGCTGTCGGATTACCTCCTTCGCTCATCCCGAATGGCGTCGGAATCCACAGCAATGGGCACGTGAATGGTGCAGTCGGCCCCTGGTTCAACCATTCGTAAGGAAGAAAGGATGATGAGATGTCTTTCTTGGGTTCTTTTTCTTGGCATTCTGACTGGTAGGACTATTTGGGAAAAAAAAGAAAGAATAATACATTTCAAAGTGAGAGAAAAACCAAAGAAGAGCTGTGCTTAAATTTTGAAAAAAGGCGAAAAGTGATTCGAATAGAACTAGCAGTTGTAAAATGCCATTATTTACTTATTTCAATCTCTTTCTTATAATTAATTATAGGCATCTTGAAAAGTTTTGTTGATTATTATGGGTTTCCGAGTTCCTTTTCTTTTGTCGATTTCATTTTTTGGTTTCTCAAATGGATTTTAGTCTCGCTATATTTCAGGTGATTATATAAGGCATAAATGCTGATGAAAATGATGATTGTGTCAAAAAGGGTGGTTCGAGCAGTGAGGTGATATCTTTTCCTGTTCAGTTCGGACTTGAGCTTGAGCTTTCTATTCAGTTTAAGTTTAATTGTAATTTATGTACTTTATCGAGTTGTATGGTTCGTCTTCGATTTAGGTATAAGTAGCTGTTATCCTTATTTGAACTTTTCTTAAAAAAGAAGGCAACAAGAATGATAATCGTGTCATGAGTTGTATGGGGAGAGTGAAAATCAAGTTGTGAGTTGCGAGAAAAAAAGTGATTGCTTAAAGAGAAATTATCGAGAAAATATTGATAAATTGAAAATGTTGTAGCAATTCACATGTCTAACAATTTTAGACGATACACTTTTTGATTTGATTTATTTATTTCATGATACACTTTTTAATTTATTTATTTTGATAAAGACGTTAATGTTAGTAAAAGGTAAAGTTGAGTGATTGTGAGGTTTGGAATGAGCTTTCATAAGAGCAGATTTATCACTATAATGCTAGCGATAAATTACAGTAATTAGATTGCTCACAAAAAGAGGAGTTGAAGTCAAAAAAGAAGGATGGAACAAATAAAACACTTTGACTAAAGCATTCACGTATTCACGTTTTGGTTAACTTGACTTGACGCTTCAGACTCGGGATGTACCACAATACAACTACACAGTAATTGTGTCAACAAATTATTTAGAATAAGTGATTATAAATGTAGTAATTTATTTCGAATTATTTTAATTAAAATAAAAAATATTCATAGTTTAACGGTGACGAAGGTTACCGGGCCAATACGGCCGATCACCGGTCCTCTTATAGTTTATAAACTTTCAATTATTTCCGATAGCAAATTATTCGTTTAGCATTAAATGATATCTTTATTTTTGTATTTTAAGGAAATATATATTTTTATTTTCTCTCAATAGACCTTTTTTCTAAGTTGGGAAAGCTTAGAAATTGTAACTAATAACTTTATAAGAAAATAAAATAAAATTCTAACTAATAACGACTTAACGGCTTTGGCGGGAACCTATCCGTTTAAATTAGCGCGGGTATATATTTGATTTTATTTTAGTAATCAGATAAGATGTGGGCTGCGCTTAAGGTGGGCCCCAAACAGATTGCTTGAAAAGCCCTTTGTGCCGTACATTAATTTCAAAAACACCCATTTTTCACTAAAAGTCAAATCTTATAGTATTGGGCAAGGTATGTGACAAATTTTTTTTACACTCCGGCCTTATTTTTACAAAAAATAAAATAAAAGCTTTACACTTTTGGAATTCACACTGATAGAGTAAAGGTATGTTGGTAAAAACAAGACCGGAAAACGACCATTTAAAATAACCGTTTCATATTCCTTACACAAAACACTTAATTTTACTTTTAGTTTTGATTTTAGATAATCTAATATGGAGAGCTAATGGATGCAATTTCAAAACTTATTAACAAGTGTTGATAAAAGATGTGTAATTTCGAACATAATTAAGTGGCCAAAAGACTTGAGATATCAAATTGCATAAAAAAATTCATTTTTCGTTAATGAGTTTTGAAATTCAATGATTGAAATCCATACCATCATCTTTTTATTTTATCATTTCCTAGGCTAGTACTGATGTAAATTAGTTAGTGAGAAAAGTAAAATTGAGCTCTTTTTTCCAAAATTAAAGTATTTTTTAATTTATTATAAGGGGTTATAAATTCATCAACACAAAGTGGCATCCCACAGCTCTAGTCTTATATAGAGAAGATCTACTATATATTGGACAAAATACACTCTGGTGACTTTTACATATTTAATTTTTAACATTAATCAACTTTTTTTTTTTTTGATGGAACATTAATCAACTCTTAGAAAGTAGTATGCATTATTCTTTTTCCAATTTTTTGTTCCAAATATATGAAGAAAATTTCCCGATAAACACTATACAAGTACATAGGACCATGATGAATTTTATAGTACATTTGACGCACGACTTCATCCGTATACCAAATCAATAATTTGATGATACATACACCTCAATCAATGATAAACTAAATCACCAAAAAATATGTCTAACTACATGATTAGAATTCTCTCAAGTTGAGATATAATTAAGTAGATCAAGTTTAATGTATTTCAACCATTAATTATAAAATGAACGGTTGTGATTTAATTATTCAAAGCATAATGCATATTGCTAACTAACAAAAAAAATGAAAATTACTATAGAAAAGATATAGAGTTTCAGAGATTTTACAGAATATACATATATTGTGCAACTTTTTATATGACACCCTTTAATATCTATTATATGATATCCTTTAATATCATAGAATTCAGTCTAAGAAGTTCTCAAGTTAATTCTCCTAAGCCAAATAGAATGCAAAATCATATGAAAAACATCAAACCTTTTAGCAGGCTGATTCAACACAAAATGTTTTCTCACAGCTCTAACACCTTCCTTAAGCCTCCTATATTTTTCCTCAGAAACAGCTAACAAAATTTCCTTCAACCTCGGAATCTCTGACACGTTAACCTGTACCGAAAAAGCTTCCCATCTCAAAACATCACTGAACGGCAAAACATAATGATCAGATAAAATCACAGGCACACATTCAGCATAAATGGACTCAACAACTCTAGGGCTAGCAACTTCATGTCCACTAGGGCATAAACAGAATTTGGATTGAAGCATAAATGTGTAGTAATCTAAGTTTTTAGGGAGATATTCGAATACGGGTAGTTCGGGGTCTTTCTCTTTCCAGTGGTGGAGGAGATGGGGGCGGATCGGCCCGTGAAGTCCGCCTGCGAAGAAGGCGAGGTAAGGGCGGGATGAGGTGTTGGGATGATGATTAAGTTGTGGTGGTAATAGGAGTTTGGAGGATACATAGCCGCCGTAGAGGGTGATTTCCGGAATGCTTACGTCTTTTGTAGGGTTGAAACCTTCGGAGCTGTTGGCGTTACAAAGGACTCTGATTGATGTGTTGTAGAGGGTTGAGCTTCCCCTGGATGCATGAGGGCCCTGGAAAATACACAGAGATGTTATGTAATGTAACTTGAAAGTTCATATCAAAAGTCATGCATTACTATTTACTAGCTAGCATTTTAAACATGACAGTGAAGTTTTACTTTTTTAGGGGGTCAATTTGATCAATTGCTGTGAGAATGGTTAGATATACTTGAGGTTTATTTTGCAATTGAAATATTTAATATAAACTAGAATTCCAACTTGAAGATTCTAATAATCTAATTAGAGATCATTTCCACTCAAAATAACTTTATAGTAAGAAGTTTTTAAATGTGCTCCATATAGCATCTTAATTAGTATCCAATATAAATTCAAAATATGTAAAACTCTAGTTTTACAATCCTAGACTCTAAAATACATGACATGATATCGAATTGTTGACTAGATACATGAATGATGTAGTGTCCTCTATCCTAAAATATAAATCTTATACAACATCAAGTGTTGAGAATTAAATACTCAGAAAAAAATATTTCAGAAATTGAACAATTAAATGTCTAATATTTATTTTGCGATTAAAGGTCAAACTCAACTTGAGAAATTTCAATCCAATTTACAAACTTTAAACTTTATTTGTGTGATATCAAATTATTGACCCCGAGACATAAATGATGTGGTATAGTGTCCTAGATATCTAGATAATGTTCTATTAGTTTAAAATGTAGCTTCATGCACGTTAAATTATTAAACCTGACCGACACATAACACAGTGCATCCAATGTATAACAAAAATTCTCAGTCTAATAATAGCACTTTATATGCAAAAATATAAAAAGGCCTGCAACTTAATTATCACACCACGCACAAAACATAAAATATACAGGAAACGATGCAAAAGACAATAAAAAGGTTGAGAAGAAGAAACGAACCCAATCATGACAAGCAAGCATGAAATGATCAGCTCCTTGTGTTCTATTCCAAAAAGGGTATTTGGTAGATACCACTCTCACATAATCCGCCACAAATTTCCTCAATGGTGTCTGGTCATATGTAAGAGGCTTGTATAGATACTCTACCATCCATGTAACGCTGAAAGGCATGAAATAAACATGGGCTAGCTGTGATTCTCTTGTTCTAAACCTCGTTGGCCCGTGTTCCATCTCGTGTATAAACCTTCCTTCTATTGCGTATATATCCTTGCATGGCCCATCATGAACCAATGGTAGCTCACCTTCGGAGTATACAAACACCTTGAATCTCCTCTCCATCTCCAAATAACTCCTGAAATTAATGAATTAATCAAGGTTCTACCCAAAAAAGAATTAATCAAGAGTGTATACATAATTAATAAGTCATTACATATCTAGGAACGAGTTTCTAGTATTATGCGAGATAATAATGTGATATCATGTCACACATTCTAGTATCTAAAATTGATATTTTCACAAGTCTAAAATTTTATTTAAATAAAATAATATTTTAAAAATAGCTAATTAATTAATGGTTATCAGTATTAAACATGTAATAAGCTACAAAAAGCTGGAACTTTTAAATAAATTAAAATGATTTCTCTAACAAAATGGTTAGATTATTAGTATAATAAAATATCTCACCTTGTGTTCGAAAGAAAAACAACCAAATTGGTGGTACTTAGTTTGTTTTAAAAGTTTACTGGAAATGCATGGTTATGATACCATCACTATCCTAGTGAAAGTAAAAATTAATCACATAAAAATTGACAACAACCGAACGGAGAAACCTATAAACTAGTTTAAGAAACAAACAAAGATATCAATATGCATTAAGCGTTTTATGGGTTAAGTTCTATTAATGATCACAATGTTAACATCAATACCAATCTTTTTTTAAGTTGAGTTTCAACTTGACATGTTATATAGCAATCTCAATGGTACAAATGGACCATGATTGAGATTTTAAAGATGCATTTTAAAATAATTATATATTTATCTTTTACACATAATAATTTGAGTATTGAATTCATGACCTTCTATCTCCATTTGTAAAGATGTACCAAATGAGTTACGCCTAATTGATTACACTAGTTAATATTTATTGAACAATTAAATTTAAATTTGAACTCACGACATTTTGCTTCCATTTATGAAGATGTACATTCAAATAATTAATATTTGTTTAACAGTTAAACTTTAACCGTATAAATATAAATTATTTTCTCGAATTGATATCTAACTTAAAATGATCCAATCTCTTTTCATCATATCTAAAATGGTACTTCACCTACTTGATTCAATTAGCCAATTAGGTAGTCTTCCTTAGACTAAAAAAAGAAAAGCACTACTGATCAAGGCGGCCCATAAAATCATAACATACCCATTTTGGCCTAATGAGGAAGGACCACTGTCAATTGACTTTTAAAGAGTGCCCTATTCACAAAGGGTGCCTCAAACAGTCATTACCATAAACAGTAAAGACTACTTTTTTCCAGTAGGGGTGATAATTTAGTACTACTGTGATTGTGAATGTGAACAACTGGGACTTATAATGAAACGGTTTATGAAGATAAAAGGAATGAGTGAAGTTATCAGTGCGCACTTCACAGCTCACACACTAAAAATTCATGCGTTAGCTTCAAGAATTCCCCTTCATTATGTACTTATGTCCATTAAAGTTAAACACATAAAAATTTTTGTAAAGTACATGCTGGATCATAGATAGTTAATTTAATTCTAATCCTGGCGGTACAAGTACCTTAGAAGCAAAGTATTTATATATAGTCTAATTAGTAATCATCGATCTGTCTCCTAATCAAATTGAAAATAGTTAATTATAATTCGATTTGAATAAAAAAACGAGATAATGAGGGAGGAAAGAGAACTCGACATCCCGATTAGTTCGGCAGCCGAGCAACCAATTATAATTAGATTTGAATAGGCGAGCGGAACTCACTGATAAAATGCTTTGTGGTTGTGATAAATTCCGTTGGACACATCATCTGTTTGGTTGTCATGGATGATGGTTGAGAGTTCTCGAACTGATGAAGCTGCTTTATGAATCGAAGCTCGAGCTCTGGCTAGTCCCTGCTCTAGCTCCTCTTCTCTGCTTAGTCTCGGGATTTTCTTCTGTACAAAATATACATCACATTCCAAAATTAAAATCATCATGAAAATTGCTCATACATGAAATTCAGATTCAACACCATAAAAATTCTGGACATAGGCTGATACGACTCTACTTAGAATTAGAAATAGGAAAGACTCTTAATTAAACAAGTAACTACACCTAGGCAGGATTATCAAAGTTGTATCATAGACTAACATAACAGAAAAGATATTCAAAAATACACATCATATCCAAAATTATCATAAAAGTTGCTCTAATTAAACATAGATGAAATTCAAATTCAGTATCACAAAAATTTCTTTAACAGGCTAAGTGATAGAGAGACTTTTAGAGCGACAGTAAACTAATCGTCCTTTTCTCTTAATTAATTAAGCTAAACAAAACAGAAAAGATATTCAAAAATACACATCATATTCAACAAAATCATAATTATCACAAAATTGCTCTAAACCAGATGCAATTCAAATTCAATATCACAAAAATTCATTTAACATTCTAAAATCATACTTAATCTATTGAACTAAAGAATCGGCCTTAAGTATAAGCATAATAATATCTTTTATATTAATCTCATGTGTTTATCGAACTCAAGACATTTCAATCGTAGATGCTCTATTGCATGTTATTTAACCGATTGAACTAAAAGTTCAAGCTGATAGTTATAAAATCTCTGGTAAGCTAAGCTAAAACCGATCGTCCTTATTTCTTAACTAACGAAGCTAATAAAACAGAGAAGATATTAAAAAATACACATCGATCACATTCATAATCAAAATTATCACGATAATATCTCTAACTGAACAGAGATGAAATTCAAATTCAGCATCATAAACATTCCTGTAACAGGATAAGCGATCCAGAGACTTTTGAAGCGTCAGAAAACTGATCGTCGTCGTCGTTTCTTATACACAGATGAAATTCAAATTCAGTTATATATTACTAGTTTTGATCGAGATGAAACTGATCGTCCTCGTTTCGTAATTACTTAAGCTAACAAAACAGTAACGATACTGAAAATCAAAATCATCATAAAAAATTGCACTAAATGAAATCCTCAGGGATGAAATTCAAATTCAAATTCAATTAAATTCCTGTAACAGAGAAATTTGAACGCTAGCCTCATGAAGTTCTGTTTCGGCAAATTCCAAACGATTTTAGAGTACGAGAGAAGACCGATCGTCGTTGTTTCTCAAGCTAAATAGATTTACTCACAATGACAGTCGTGTTTCTGACTCGGCTGATCAGAGCTGCCGGAGACTGAATCCGGTGAGCTTGATCAGCGCCGGTAACTTTCGTCTGCAACTGAACGGCGGGAACGGAGATTGAGTACTGAAATTTTGATACGGAAGGTAAGCACATGAACGAACTAAAACAACCGGAGATCGTCAGAACCAAAAAAATCAAAACTACGCAGAGAAAACAATGCCACTGGAACGAAAATCTGTTCAGTTTCATCGCCATTCTCGTCTTCTTCCGCTTACTAAAACTTAAATCATGACTGAAAAATCGATCGAAATAGTGTTTGGTTAGTGAGAATTTCAGTGAAATTTTCTCGAGAAAATGCGAGAAAAACAGAGAGAAAAGGCGGGCAGATAATTTTCGTATTGTTTGGGTTTGTTTTCTCATTCTATATAACGGGGGAGGAAAGCGTGATGATATTCGGAGTAATTTACGTATTTGCCCCTGGGGTTTTTTCTAGTTGACAAAACTAATAAGCATGAACTGCAAAAATATATATGAGCTGTTTTTTCGTTTTTTGCTATTTGATCCTTTCCTTTTTCTGTTATTTAGTTTGGCCTATAGGAATTAGTTTTTTTGAATAATTTTAGAAATGTAGCATAGGTTATAAATTGTGATTTTAAATGCTATTAATTTTGGGAAAGTTTAAAACAATTTTTATGTGTGTGGTTTGGCACTTTTAAGATGTAAAAGAAGGAATTTTTACTAAACTGTATAAATAGAGGTCACACTTTTTTCTACTTCGTTAAATTTCATTATATCACTAAAATCAATCGTCATTCTTACTAAAAAGTTTGCAACTAAAACACACTCATATCTTTTCTTTGAAGAAAAATAAAAATATTGGACTAGATATACTTGTTTCGTAATCCATGTGATACCAATTATTTTTTAGTTTTCTACTATAAAAAGATCAATAGTATTTTATCACAAAATATTTCAAGTAAATTAATAAAAAAATTGGTTATATTATTTCTGGATAGTGCACCTGTGAATTATTATTATTTTTTAAAATTACATATTGTGGTTGGTTATATTACTTCTCAAAATAAGGACCTTAAAAAATTTGATTCCGTATAACAACCTTTATTTTAAGAATTAAAGTTTAATTAGTACCATATTTTATTACTGAATAGAATTTTCGGTTTTCTATAATCGTCATTTCGAAATTTTAGGGCCTGTTTAGGGCTGCTGTTAGTTTTACAGTTGATGATGTTTGATGTTAGATGTTATTGTTGTTAGCTGTTGTTATTTGCAGATAGATGTTCGATAATTAGTGTTTGGAAGACTCGTAAAGAGCAGTTGCTGTTAACATGTGAAAAGACTAATATGGGTATATCATTTATCAATAAATACACAAAATAAAATAATAAAATAACTTTATAAATATTTATGACATGCACACTTCAAAAATTATTTGTTCCAATACAGATTAGAAGCGATTTGACCTCTCAATCCATTCATTTTAGTTGTTCTAGTATCCTCATGATTCTCATCTATATCGATATCATTGGAACTATTCAGAGAATCGTACAACACAAAATTGAGATTTTGATCGAATTGTGAAAATGCGGGATCAACTAATGTTGGTCTTCGGATATAGTTATGCAATACCATTGATGCAATTAGTAATCTCTTTATAAAATCAAAAGATAAAAATACAATAATGTAGAAAATAGATAGCGCGTAAGTAAATCGTATATAAATTATGAATTAATAAGATAGAAAATAGAATCCTTGTCAATCTAAGAATAAAAGTTAGGATAATTTTGTCAAAATCTACAATCATAAAAAATTGTAGATTTTCGCGAAACGCTCCTTTTTGCTTTTCAACGCTATGTACAGTTTTAAAAAATTAATCAAACAACTATTTAGTAGCATATTGAAATAAAATTATGATATGCTCATGTGAAACGCTAAATTCTCTTACGAAACGCTTTATCAAACAGACATTTAGTCTCTAGACATTTATTTCTCATTCTTCACCAATACTTAAATGAACTCAAAAATAAATAAATAAAGAAGTAAAAACAATAAAAATTGCTTAATGTATCATCAAATACTAAAATTGTCTATTTTGTTTTGGAGAAACTACAAATAAAATGTTTTGCAAATAAAGGAATGTGGTTTCATTTTTTTTTCAAAAGCAGCCATGCGGTTTACATATTTGATAAATAAAGGAAATTGACTAACAACATTTGTCACCTCATCAAGTCAACCCTCCACGTCAACATGACATGTCATCAAAAAAATTAATATTTCGTTGTGTCATATCATCAAAGTCAACATGACACGTCATCAAATACTAGCACCTTAACTCAAATTCCTTTAGTTGTTAATTTGTAAACCACATGTCTCATTTTGCAAAAAATGAAACTACATTCCTCCATTTGCAAATTCATGAATCCACATGAGTTTTATAGGTTTTGATATCATTAACATAAAAAATATTTAGGCTCCGTTTGGTGTTGCGGTTGCTGTTAGCTGTTGCGGTTAGATGTTGCGGTTAGCTGTTGCTGTTTGTTGTTGCTGTTTGCTAATAGTTGTTGGATAATTAGTGTTTGGAAGAATTATAAAAACAGTTGCTGTTGACATGTGAAAAGACTTATACGGGTATACTATTTACCAATATAAATTAAAAAAATAAGTTGGGGTAGTTTTGTCAAAGTCTACTTGTGGTTTAAAATACAAACTAGCGTTTCACGAAAAGCTCCAAATTGGAGCTTTTCACGAAACGCTCCGTTTTGGTTCCAAAACTCTAAATGCTGTAGTTCCAAAAATATAACCAAACACCTATTTGTGAGCATATTGGAACAAAAATGCAATATGCTCCTACGAAACGCTATATGCTCCCACGAAACGCTTTACCAAACGGGGCCTTAGTTTCAAAATTCGCAGAACGACAATAGTCTTCACAATAGAAAATACATCACATTTGTCGTAAACGAAAGAGATATGTGAAATTTACTATTCACTTAGCAACTCTTTTCTACATTTGTTTATCAGTCTTTTAAGTTAATTACTTTTCTAATTTTGGATTTTAGTAGCGGAAAAATAAGATTAACCCTATTTGGAAGAGGTTAATGAAGTTTAACGAGAGTAATGAAATGTAAACTTTCTATTTAACTTCGTTTGAGAAATTTTTTTATAGATTAAATGAATGGTTAACAGAAGTTAACATTTTACTTTCATTATGCTGTAACCTTCAAATTGGGAGGTTAATAGAAATAACGTAAATATTTTAACTAACTTACATCTATTCACTTCACTCAGTACCATTCAATTGGTGAGTGACTCTCCAAATTAATTTGGAGAGTCACCATTAGATCATGAGTATTTTCAATCTAATGGTCTATAATTAAGCAGAAATCACCATTAGATTGAAAATACCCATGATCTAATGGTGACTCTCCAAATTAATTTGGAAAGTCACTCACCAATTGAATGAGACTGTCACTTCTTATTGAATTCCAAAAACTCCTAAATAAGGCTAACTTCTAACTTGCCCTTCTGTCACTTTCCTTTCCATTCCAGTATTCTCATTATCTTCTTTTAATTCTCGATCAAGTTAACTTTTCATCTCAAAGGAATACTTTGACCAATACTTCAGTCAAGTCATGTCGCTAGAAAAGCTAAACAGTGATGTTTTAACAAGAAATTATGGTTTTCTAAAAAAAAAAACTAGAAATTATGGAATTATTATAAGTTCAAAATTTTATTTCAATTTTCAGTAATTAGTTTCTTATTTATGGGATTTGCAGAAAATAGAAACAAAAAATTCCGTGATTGAAGATGAGCGAGAAAAAGTGTTGTAATTTTTTTTGGGAAAAAGAATTGATTTATAAAAAAGGGAATTAAACCGCTTAAAAAAATAAAATAAACAAGACTAATTTAAATCTATTTGTATATCTATCAAATATGAACATTAAGTCTTCTAAGCCAAATAGAATGCAAAACCATATACAATACATCAAAAGGCTTAGCAGGCCTATTGAGAACAAAGTGTCTCTGAACTTGAATCACTCTCTTTTGCATTTTCAAATATTTATTCATCGGAATTCGTTCTAGTATCCTCTTAATCTCAGGTATCTTCGCGATCGGAATATGAACCGAAAATTTACTCCAATCGAGAACATCACTAAGCGGTAAAGCGTAGTAATCTGAAATTATCACGGGAACACAACCTGCATATATCGATTCCGGTACTCTCGGACTAGCGACTTCCCATCCGCTTGGACATAAACAATACTTGCTTTGACTCATTAGTTCAGTGTAATTAAGGGTTTTTGGTAGATATTCGTAAACTTGAACATCTTTGTCTTTGTTTTTCCAATGTTTGAGAAGTATATTTCTTACGTATCCGTGATTTCCACCTGAGAAGAAAGCGAGAATCGTGCGATTGGCTGGAGACTTACAGGAAAGTGTAGGTATTAGGTCGTTTCTCAGGAGATTGATTTCAGGTAATGAGACATCTCTTGCCGGTACAAAGCCTTCCGAGATGTTAGCATTGCAAAGAACTCTAATGAAGTGCTTGTAAAGTTGAGGGTGTGCAGCTGAAACATCGGGTGCCTGAAAAAAAATTATAGATCAAATGCAGAAAATACTATTATTATTCCATTGATATGTAAAAGAAGACCTATATTACTTGTTGATAATTATATTGGACATAACAGATAGTGGTTGCACTAAAATAAAATGCTTCAGAAATATGTGAAAACGTATAAACTTCATGGAGACTAAAGGGACAATTCATTTTGCCAAATACAAAATCCGATAAAATTCATCTATCGACTATAATTACGGACGGAATAGTTGCATACTAAGAACAGATTGGAAAATCCACGGGCCTCAAGGTCCCTTCCCTCCCCTTAAATTTAAAGGACGAATGAAAAAGAAGAAATATATATCTACACATACGTACCCAATCATGACAAGAAACAAAGAAATGATCAGCACCGGAGCTTCGATTCCAAAACGGATAATTAGTAGATATGGCCTGAATATAGTCCTTCACAATGCCTTGCAACCGGTGGCGTGAGTAATCGGTGTATGGCCGGTAAACGTATTTTATGATACTTACAACACCAACGGGAACGAAAAATGCAAGGGCTTCGTCGGGATTTGAAGCTGATAAAGGGTTGTTTCCACTTTCCATTTCAGCCATAAATTGACCTTCGGTTGAGTATATAGCATTCATTGGACCATTATGAAATAATGGCATCTCTCCTTCTTTGTATGTCCAAACCCTAAACCTTTTCTCCATTTGTATATAGCTCCTGCCATAAATAAAAACCCGATCGAAAAAATCAAATATCGAAAATTAAATGAAAATAAAAAATCAAATATTGAAAATTAAATGAAAATAAGTAAAAATAAAAACAATAAATAGAACTTATTATATTTCCCTTTATTAATTTAGTTCGATAAAGAAACACAACTTAGAATATACTTTCAAAATATACTTAGCCTTGTTCTTTATGACTGAAATGAATTGAGCTAAATACTACTGTACTGAACGGAAGTGTTATTAAAGGAGATTACTGAACTGAAATGAAATAAATTATTGATAAGGCATAAAGAACAATGCCTTAATGATAAAAAAACAAAACAAAACTTGTGTGTACAAAACATACAAATGCTTATAAATTTGGTTCAGTTAAAAATAGATTTCATTATTCTTTTCACAGTGAACGGAATCACATCTAAAACTACAACCGATCCCAAATTGAAATGACTGAAAAACTTACATGAAAAACCAAATTAAGTCCGTTTTGGGTAATTCGGGTTTAACCGAATAATGCACACATTTTCACTTCTTTATCGCGGAACTCACAAACGTAAACTCGATAGGGTTTTGTTTTGCACTTGAATTTTTATAGACTCATAATAAGAGTTTATGCATACATAAATTCAAAGAAATAGAAACAAAAATGAATGACGGCATGAAGAAATTAACTGATGAAAGGCATAAGGGTTAATGTAAACATCTCCTCTAGGAATAAATCTGCTCTCCTTCTGGCTGTAACATGAAGAATAATTCTGAATTCGGCTCGCCTCTTGAATAGCCAATCTCGCTCTTGCTAAACCTTCTTCGATCTCCTCTATCCGAGTCTTCATTTTTACATGAGAAACATTATTACCAGCTCTATTGGTTTGATTTGATGAAGAAATTAGGGTGAAAAAATGGAAATTATGGTGGTTAATATTAGAGAAAAAAAGGATGAAAAAGATTGTAGGATAGAGTAGCAATGAAGGTGAAGAGCAGGTGAAATCTGCCATGTGGGAATGATCAGTTCATTAATTATGTTAATTATGAATGAATGTAGGAATATTGTAATTCTTAGAAAATAAAGTAGTTAAGGAGTAGAATTTTAGTAAATCTCATACTCCTCATTTATCTCATATGTTCTCTTTAGTTAATTATCTGAGTATTATTTTTGAAACAAATCTGATTAGTTAGTTAAAATATCTTGTTGGGAGAATTAAGTCAATTAAGAAACTTAAAAGAATTACTAAAATGCAAGTCAATTGAGAAATTTATAACCGATTATTAATTTATTTATTTTGAAAGGATAAAACCGATTATTCTTAGAAACTTTTTTGTTTTGGAGGTTCTTACTTCTTATTAGTACCTGGTTAATATATATATATTTTTTCCTTCCGAAGAATCTGCTATGAGAAGAGCTCACACATACATCGTGGAGGGTGCAAGAGTTTCTGAGGCGTAGTTGGAAGCGAATCGGAAAGCAGACTGGATGACACATTATTCGAAAATTCTTTCCTTAGAATTTTTACGAGTGTGATAATATCATTTCTAGATATTTAAAACATTTTTTTTGTTGACATGAGTGGCGCAAGCGCTTCGAGAAGAATTCGTAATAAAGTTTCTTTTGTTGTTTTCCTTTTTCTTCTTTAATTGGGAGTTGTTCATACTCCCTCCTTGTTCCAAAAAAGAATAAAATATACATTATGCTCCATTTTTTCCCCAAATTAGCTTTTTCCCAAATGAAGTAAATTACTAAATTGATTAATTAATTTCAAGTTAAGAAAAATAGGCCATGTGAATTAATTTACTGTCTGGTGGAAGCTTTTGCTTATATTGGAAGTTAGACTTTGAATTTAAGAGCAAATTCAAATTTTGTAGTTCTATTTGTTTTCATATATGCAACTTGTATTTAAATATTAAATACAAGAAAATATCATCTATTCAATATTTCACATATTCAATTTGATTTTAGTGAGTTCGAGTTTGATGATAAAACCGATATCAACTTTTGCAGCGTGTTCTGGAAGAACCATTTGAACACTAAACCGTTTAGCGGATCATATCAAATAAATTCTCTATAAATCGTATTGTCGAAATATAAAAACACAAACACACTATAGAAAAGCATCCATGTCAGTTTCAATTGCGAGATCAAATTACAAATTCCACAAATTAATATTTTTATCATCTAATACATGTTTCTGTGTATAAATTCAATTCTACAAAACAAACTGGACAAGCAGAAGAGAAGTGTATATATCTGTGTATATATGTATGCAAATCTACTCTTAAGGCAGCTCTATGCTATTCAATTTGCGGAAATGGTAAAATTTCAGAATACGGTTAAAGTCAAATGGTGAAAATCCATTCATTTAAAGATGAGATTGAAAATACCGAGCTTTTCCAGTGCTTCCCTTATGTGATCAGCTTCTAATCCCTCGGTTTTGATGATGTTGGAGCTGCTAAACGGTACAACATCTTCGAGAGGGTAGCTTCGGTTAGTGTGAAGCTGACAAGCAGTGGTATCAACTCCTTTAAGGATTATGGACTTGTGGAGTCCACCTAATAGGCTTTCGTAATCAGTATCGCCACATTCCCCGACGAAAACTACAATGTTTGACAAGTCTGTTCCCCACCGAATGTGCAGGTACCTGAACAGGTAGTTTTAGTATCAGTGTTGGAAATGTTCTGATCAGTAACGGAGCAAAATAAAATACTCCGGCATGAATGGTTTCATATACAGATTTTTTAGGCTAAGCATTGTTTTTTGCAAATATGAAGTAGTTATACAGTTATTGATGGAAATTTCCATAAATAACGCTAATTTTTTCATTATTTATCCCCGAATTCGGACCCTTTCTGTGCCCCTGGTTGTGATGACATATATTTGTATGTGATCAACCATAAGTTATAAGCCTAGGTTGCTTAAGTTAAGATCAGAAACATTTTATCTTCTGAAAATAGATTTGGAACACAAAAATGGATGACGTAGGCAAGTTTACCTGAGAGCTTGAGCTCGTGAAGCCAACACCGGAATCACATTTAGCTTCCTACCATTCTGACTGTAGATAACATGGCATCGAAGACCTTGAATTCTCATTAATTTCCGGAGTTCTTTAACCGGAGAAATCTGTGAAACAAATAAAATACGATATAAGATTTGAATATGCCATGAATATACTTAAAATCGAGTGTATTTCAAAAGCAGAGAGAGGCATTTTACCATTGAAGGTTCTTTCACTTTAAATGCATAGCAATGTGCTGTAGAGCCGGATTCATCTTCTGTAACAATCTGTTCCTTCCCTTTTTTATCGTTGACAGAAGCGGCCCATCGAACCAAAGTCTTCCTTAAACCTTCACTGCCCCACCGGTAGTCAATGTGAGAATGATAATCCAAATCTAATGCATAAGGAAGACCAGTATCTCCCTCGGTGCTTGAAGACGGATAATAGATTTCACTACCACTATTACAGATAAATGCATCAAAATCCAACAGCTTCAATCCACCCGTCTCCAAAAGAGAGTGCATTTCTGATATGGTCATGGCTGTTGACAATATGTAACCCATCAATCCTGTAGAATTTTCCTTCTTTGTTACCTGAACAACTAACTTAATGGTTTCAAGAAAATCTGCAGTCGTATCGCCATCAACTGCAATAACAAAAACACATTTTCTCCTCTTCAGTACTGGAAACTTATTATTATGGTCCACTTTAGCTGCTGCTGATTCATTTCGAGTGTCCTGTATAGCACCTTTCGAAGATGTTGTAACATTACGATCCGCCGAGTTTTCATCATTATCTAAAGAATTCTCAAAAACTCCACTTTCAAGTTTTTCTCCATCCAATGAAAGCTTGAAATTCAAAGAGATATCCTGAATGTCTCTCAAAGAATCACTAGGTGAATCAGGTTCGGGACTTTGAGGCTCATCGCCACTTGTCTGCCACTCGGGATGCCTAGGCTTGCAACTGGCAATTCGAGCTAAGTATGTTTTGCAGTGTTCTGTCCATGAAAAGAGGTGAATGTTTTTTAGTCCGTGTTGTCTGCATCTTGCCCAGAGTTGTTTATCAGAAACCAGCTTCAGAAGAGCATCAGCAATAGACTGCTGGTCATGGGGATCTACAAGTAACCCGTTGTCGAGTACCTGTACCCAATGAATCATCTGCGTTAATAAACTAGAATGAAACATAAATTCCCAGCATTTATTACGCATACAAAAAACAGCCTAAGAAATAAGAAGGTTCCAGAAGCTGACGCACCCGATGAATGTCTACCGGACCTCCATTTTTTGTAGCAACGATAGGCAGACCGTGAGCTGCAGCCTGTCCAGAAGCAGCTTAAATTAGATATCCGAGCAATTAAAATCTGAAGCACTTTTGGGCATCATAAAAAATTAGGACAAGCACCTCTATCAAAGTAAGCCCAAATGGCTCAATGAAAGCAGGATTGATGAAAACACCCTGAAAGATAAAACAAATGTTTGATCAAAAACGAAAGTTCCAACGCCACTTCTGCTTGTAAATTTATTTTAAAAAAATAAAAGCAACGCAAAAAAGTACCTTTGTTCTTGCTGCAAGACGATAAATGTCAGGAACATCAGACTGTTTGTGGTGTTTAGGATATGCAACTTGGCCATATAGGTCATATTTATCAATCAGCTTGAGAACAGAAAGCAGATAAGATGCATTTCCGCCTGACATCTCATCGATATCATCGCGATTTCCCATTATTAGGGTCTACAAGAACAGAAAACAACTTAAATTATTGACATAGAAAAAAAGTGGAAATTTGAGAAAAAAAAAAAGAAAAAGAGAAAAGAACAGTGGCGAGTCAGCAGAAGAACTAACAAGATTAGCAAGCTCCCTTAGCGGGCGACATTCACCAAATGCTTTGACCAAAGTGGTAATGTTCTTTTTAGGATCTGGCCTGGCTAGGGCAAGTATCATAGGCTTCCGAGGATTTGAAAAGAAACGCATTATCTGTTGAATCATAATTCGCAGATTCAGTTCAAATCTAAATTGAAATGGATCTTGAAAAGAAAGTAAACACCAAAATATTATATCATCTTAAGGCTCCTTCATAAAGGAAAAAAAAATATATCCCTTCAAACAAAAGAAACAAAACTAATCCAGAACTGATATGTGAAGAAGAAAGAATAACACCTCCGACCAAATTGTAGGATCATGAGACGAAGGATTCTCGTCACTTCTTTCATCTTCCCCATCCGAATCTCCATCATGTGGGATGATATGATGAAACTCCATTCCAGGAGGAATTACCTAGATATGATCACCATGATTTACGTTAGAGATTGATATATCGTATGCGAAGTATACCATGTAATTAGTTATAGAGAAACAACCATCCAGGAAGTGTAACATCATGATACTTACAACCATGCGAGGCATAAACCTGCCGTGACAGCTTACACCCCTCCTGATCCTTGCTCTCAGCTTGCGCTCCAGCACAGGGTCAAAACCATCATACAAGCGCCACTGTTCTTCTATCTCCTGTCTAGTGCTGGTTATAATAATCTCAGAAGCATCAAGGGCTAATTCCTCTCCCTCTATTCGTCGCATTATTTTATAAGTTTTGTTTATTTCTTCCCTGGATTGCCATCCTTGTTTCAAAAGTTGCTCGAGCTTATCCCGTCCAAGTGAGTGCCCAGTGAAAATCATTGGAACGTTCAGAGCTCCAGATAGAAGTGCAGCAGAGTCCCCTGCATCAGCATAATGTCCATGAATTGCAGCAGGCCAGACTGGATTTCCATTGCCAATTTGCTCCCCCAAAACTTTAGACATCTGAGTAATATGGCTAATTGCACGATCAACAAATTCTGGAATATAAGGCCAAAGGAGCTCCTTTTGTAAATATTTCTCCGATGGGCCCATAGGTAGACGGATTATGTAGGCACCACTGCTTTCCCCCTGCTCTTGCATAGTTTCTTTGTCTATAGGATTCAACATCTCCGTGGGTTCAGCGTAACTCCAATCCACATCTGGAGCAGACACTTGTCTTGTCAGCAAATCAACTCGATAAACCCCTGGCATTGAGGCTAAGGCCCTTGCAAGCTCTACAACATACTTGACCTGTTTAACATAGTGAAAAGAAAAAAAAATCAAGACTTGGAATTGCTGGATGGACAGATATAAAATCAAATACAACATGATAATCAGGCTGAACAAAGAGCCTATGACCTGGCCACCCGTGTCCGAATCCCGGCCAAGTTCCATGTTTTCACCACGAATCAAGCCATGAAGACTGCAAAGAACCATAGTTAAGAAACAAGCATGTTGTGCAAGTAAGATTTTTTCGTCTAAAAATCAGAATTTCACTGTGGAATCCAAATTCAAAGAAGCATGTGAGTAACCTCATTACAATGTCATATTTTAACAAACAGTTCATGCCTTATCAGTACAATGTAAAATTTCTTCTCTTTGTGTTGCTTAGCCCAATTCTCCATCACATCAACAGAGCTTATTCTAGGCATTCTACCTCTACTGCCATCACCATGAGATACAATATCAGTGGGTACATCTCCTTTCTCTCCTTCCGATAGATCTTCAGACATATCAGCAGTTGCCTCTATACGGGCTCTTTCACGTTCAACGCGACGTTTAGCTTGACGCTGGGCTTCCTCTCCTTCAAGCTGAGCAAAAAACACTATTTTAAGAGTAGAAATCACATGAAGAACTTTCTATTCTACTTAACTACGAACAGATCCAAAATCAAAAGTCAAGCTGCTGTAATTCATTTCAGCTTTTCTTCCCCAATTATGTCTTACCCCCCCGAGTAATCGAGCCATAATCATACAATGCAATGCATGTTATTCTACATGTGCATATAATATAAATGCAAACAATCAAGTTAAACGAGTCGTGTCATGCTGATTATTTATAAATCGAGTTAACCTGTCAGAAATCAACCACTATGTTGCACGGACAGGGAAAATGGACACGGACAGCGATACGGAAAACATTATGTCTAAAATACAACCTTCATAAAACAGCCTACAAATAGAAACAATAACGAAATGGGCACGGATACACCAGCTACTAACAGGAGTGTCCGTGCAACATAGAATACGACCATAATCATCATACGTTTAGCATTGTGTTTAGTAAATACTAAATGAATATGAACACCAAAAATATTCCTCAAACTCTATAAAACGGCTTAGGAAAAACAGCAATCCATACAATCACAACAACAACATCACAATACAAAAAAACAACAAATCATTACTCCCGAAATGATTCGGGATCAAGCTAACATGATACTTCATAAGGAACCGTGAAATCAAGTCGTGTGAGCGATAAAAAGAGGGGGAAAACGTACGGAATTACCTGTTTCTTGTGGCGAGCCAAATTCCAAATCCTCCAGCACATGTTTTCCAATCTAGTATTCCTCTCTTGCGTACTCTTCATAGCTGCAGCCTAAAAAATCAAAATCAAAATCAGAAAAATCGACTTCTTAAGCACAATTCAATTAACGAATACTAAAACGATTCAAAAGAAGAAGAAGCTATACTCGAATCCAGGAACGATGAAGATCAGTCTCGTCGAAACCAGTAATAACCTCCTCAACAAAATAGCGAGTAGGACTAAAACGACCTCGTTCCCGGAGCAAAAGAGACGATTTAGTATCTTCAATTCCATGATCAACATCCAGAATAGCTTCCAGGTAACTGTTAATCCAGTCATTTCCCGCCATTTTTATCTCCTGACAATCAAAAGTTAAAACGCAGAATTGAGTCGAACAAATCAAGCAATCATCAGAAAATTAATCCGATGAAATTTCTACAGCGGAATTTAGAGATTGTCTACTAATAACAGCTAAATTTTGATACAGCGGAAACTCGAGTTGAGAAAATGAAATGAGAGAGTAGTAGTGAGGATGAGGTGTTAAGTAAGGAAGGAAAGAGTGTAGAATGTGGGGGCTCGCAGGAGGAAGAAAGGTGGCGCGGAATACGGGAGCTGAGCTGGCCAATGGTGTGCTGGTGAGGTGACGGTGTCGTTTTGGGATTGCGTGCGATGTATCTAGAATTTTGGACTTTACACTTGCCCATCTGTTTCTTTCTTTTCTTAAAAGGACACTTGGCGATCTTTTGTTCCCCACTTTCTGGGAAAAGGTTTTTTTTTTTTAAGTGAGTGAAATAAAGTAGAATATTAGGATATGGTCAAAATTTATACGTCACGGGGTTTTTTTTTTTTTTTAAGGCTGTAAGTAAAAAACTACTGTAGAGAAAATTTATTATTGCATTTTGTTAGAATTTCGATATAATCAACTGTTTATTATAAACAGAAGGAAAAATAATGTTTGAACTTTTGATTGGAAGTTAGATTTGAGCCGTCTGAAACCACCTTTAAGAAATGAGATCAAATCTTTCATACATAAATTAAATTGTATTTATTTTATTTTTTTGGTAGAGAAAAGGGTGTAGAGCCGTTGAATTGTATCTACTAAAAGTAATATATTATGTGATTCTATTAACTCCACACATAAAAAAAAATAATTTTGTATGAGAAGAATAAGAAATGGGAAATCAAATTAAAGATAGAAGATTTGATCACAAAAAAGGTATCTTTTCCGACCTTTTTCATCTTAATTGTATTGTGCTAATTCAACTTGTATAAATAAGATTTTGACTTTTAAGTTTCAACTTAGATCAAAATGACAATGTTATGATCTAGGTAGTTTATATGATTTTCATAATTATACGAATATTTTCAGAATGCAAATGGAGTATAGTGATTAAATTTTAATATTGTATGTATAAACTACATACAGTATATACCACTTTATGACTACATTGGATTAGACTGAAAAGTTATAAACAAAACATAGATAGTGACCATAAATAAACAAAGATGCTTTTCATGGTTACTTTGAAGTAACCACTACTTTGTTTTTATCACCATTGGATCACATCTCATAACACTAATCCAATGGTGATAATGAGCAAAGTAATGATTACTTTGTTTTTTACCGTAAAAAAATAGATCATAAATAAAAGTCTTGCTGACATTTTTAACAGAAAACTTTTTAAAAACATTATCTTACCATTTTTTACAAAGTCAAAAAATTGATTTATTTTCTCCTTTGCAGATGATTATGACATATATAAAAACATTAAAGCATTAATGAATGGTTCACTGAAAATTAAAGTGAAAATTTAATATTGCAAAACTCTATCAAATTAGTGATATAAAATGTGGATAACATTCACTTTGACGGTGGTAGACACTATAAATTCTAATAATAATTGTGGTTTTATATGTTTGAATTCACAATCGACATTGTCTTCTAAAAGAAAATATGTGTACATAAAAATGTATATATAATTAACATGTATCTCGTGTCGAAAAGAGATAAATATAATTTATTTATGAATTTCAATTACAATAGAAAATCATTATTTATGAAAGAAGCACAAAAAAAAGAAAGGAATATCTTCAATGAAAATTTCAGTAGATGTAATAATCTTATATGTATATGTTTTCATTTATGCTTAAAATTGCATTTTTAACAACTTTCGGATTCAACTTTTACGGGTCAAGACTTTAATCTAGATTAAGTTTGAAATCACAAGTAATACCAGAATAATTGTGATAGAATTATGAATGAATAGTGTAATATATGTAGAATCAATCAATTCAATGGATAAAATACCTTTTGTTTTTTGGACGGTTCATATTAAATTAATTATTCGAAATTAGACCACTCGAGAAAATGGCATCATATATAAAGGATCACAGAGATAAATTTGCTAATGGGCCGTTATTTGGGTTGGGCCGTTATTTGGGTTGGGCCTCTCAAACGCACATCTAAAACTATGGCTGGCCCAATTGAAGCCCAGCTTCCAAAACGGTTGGGCCTAAAACTGTATTTATATCTCAAGCCTCAACTACCCAAAACCTTTCATATATCTAAAAAAAGTTTATTTTAAGGTTTGATCAAAAGAAAATTTGTTAAGTTTTTCATATAAATTATGTTATTGTGTCTTCACTACCAGTTTGAGTTTTTAGTTCAATCAATTTCTTAATATAGTATCAGAGCTTTTACGGTCGAAAGATTGTATCAGAGTCCTAACAACACCATTTATTAGTGAATTAAAAACACATAGTGTAAACTTGTGTTGTGCACGCGTCAAGCCCGAAAAACATTCACATGAGGGAGTGTGTCAAAAATTAATATAAAACATGTCATTGACCTATAACTATTAGTTCAATTTATACTTTAACAAATATATCTTTTACATTTATGTTGTAATCCATTTTTATCTAATCATATTTTTGGTTCTTTTTTTAGTGGAGATCATGATTTATCAGTCCCACACATTGGTACACAAAATTGGATTAGTTTACTGAATATGACTGTTAATGAATATTGGAGACCATGGTTTGTTGATGGTCAAGTTCCTGGGTAAGTTTATTTAATTATTTACCTTTTTATCTTCATGATCTTTTAATTAATTAGTTCAAATTAAATAGTGACCATAATTACTAAATTTATAGACTTTTTAATGTATAATAAAGAAATTTAGATAGCTTTTCTCAATTAACGGGAATTTTACATTTTTTCATGTCGTAGTTATGCAGAGAAGTACATGAATGGTGACTTCAATATGCAATTTGCTACCGTGAAGGTAAGAGAAAAAAAGAAACAATAAGTTTGCAAAACTCAATTATAATATATAGTTCATCCTAAGATTTTACATAAAATAAATAAAATTATTAATTAAAATTATTTTTGTTTTCATTCAAAAAAAATAAATTATTTTTGTTTAATTTGTTGTTTAACAGAGTGCTGGTCGTGTAGCTCCGGAGTATAAGCCAGTTCAATGTTATGCCATGATTGATCGTTTTATGGCTACTTATCCTCTTTAATCCAAAGATTTTTATGTTGAGATTTTAAATTAATTAATTCAGAGGAGATTTTGAAAGTTTTCAGTTATTTATATGAAATTTTGGTACAATTATTTAGAAGTTCCCATGAAGTCTACATAGGTAAATTTACTTTTCATGTTTAGCATTAATTAACACCATAATTACTACATTCTAATAATTTTCCTACAATATATATTATTATTACTTTAAAATAATCATTGCTTCGTCTTTATCACCATTATATCAAGATTTATTATTTTCATCCAAATGATGAAATATATAAAATAATGACTATTACAAAGTAACAACAAGAAAATCTCTTTCTTTACTCAAATGTATAATAACGTCCCCTCACATGTATGTCTCTTGGCATTGTAATTATTCTGTTAATTAATGAAATACTAAAAGAATTGAATCACTGATCGGTAACTATATATATCACATAATCAGTTAGAAAATAAAATTTTTAAAAAACCTGACATAATAGTTATCACTATTTATGGATCTATTATTCAAGCAGAAGGAGAACTAAATGGAGAGTGGTATAATTCTATAAAGTTATAAATGTTTATTGTGATGGATCACATAATGTCCCTCTTGAATTTTTTTTGTAGTGCCTTACTATTGCTTCTTAATTAATCTTTTGGTTGTAAAAAAAACAAAAAAAAGAAAACACTTATTTCTCCTCACCTAATTTACAGTCCTATGAGTCATTCTCTTATTGCATCTGTTGAAAGCAAAGTAGAGGTTAAACAATTTATAAATAAAAATGTCAAATATAAAGATGTTATTCAATGAATAAATAAATTAGGATGACTTTTTGGTCAATACATTTAAACAATTGATTTCAAATATTTAAAACTTCAAGTCAAACATTGAAATAGAAAGTTAGATGGTAACTAATAAATTTCTTAGAAATGGAGTTAATGATGTTAAATTGTGCAAATTGTATTAGTCATATACTGTCAAAAAATCATAACTCTAAAAACCTTTTGTTTTGAGCATAATTTTAAGGAGGAAAATTGACTCCCAACTCGAATCTGATTTACTTTTTTCTTTCTTTTCATCATTTTTTTTTGTCTAACATCATATGTTTCAACAACAATATTCTATGGTCGTCAGATCTACATCCGTTAACTATATATGTGTTCTTCATTTATAGTTCGTTCAGATTTAGCACGAGCGGAAAAAAGTTGGCTTAATCCATAGATCTGTAGATCTACGGGAGTGCGATTTCAGGAAGGACTTAGATCCAATTTTCTGGAGGAGCATGGGTGTTGAAGAATGGTTTTCGATTGTTTTTTTTACAAATTTGGAATCTTAAGAAATATATAATTTAAGGATTATGGTATTTAAACCTCTCCCAGCTGCCGTTGTGGAGGATCGATCCGCAGACCTCCCTACCAAGCGCATTCTCATGCTACCACTGCGCCAACCAACGATTGGTTTTTGTTATTCTATTTGAATATTATAAGTAATGGTAGATCTTTTAATTATTTTTCTTTTACTGAATAATTATTACTTTGTTCTTTTATACTATTAAAATAAATTGGAAAGTAATCATGTAGAAGAGATTCTAGAATACATCTGGTGTACGGCGACGTGGTATACCAAGCAAATAAATGATTGACACATATGACTTCAATCAATTATATTTTTACACCGTGTAAATAATTATAAAAGTTTATTTTGTTGTTAATTATTTATATAAAATTCTGGTGAATGTTATGGTTACTTTGTTTTTATGTCACTTTGTCTCTCTCACCATTAGATTATGTTCTATCTCATTCATCCAATGGTGATAGTGGACAATGGTTACTTTGTAAAAAATCCTAAAATTTTTGATGAAAAAATAAAAACCCTATATACCCTAGAAAATGAACACTAGACTCTAAATTATGAACCCTAAATCCTAATAGTTATGACATGTCGCTAAATATGGAACCAGTGTACCCATGACGTGGTACACACTTTACCAGAAAAGGAAAATACTAGGATAATAATTTCATATGTATTAAATAGCATTAAATGATTCTGCTCTACGTGTTAAATAGCTTCCAATAAATACATGCATGTCATATAATGGGATAGATAGAAAGCATAAACTTAATTTTCTATTCAGTTGAAATTGAGTGCAACTAATTGTGGAAAAAGTGAGAAATATTTCACTATGCTGTTATTACATGTTTTTTGTTCTTCTTCTTCTTCTGTCTGGTCTAGCTTCTTCCAAGAATATTGTGACCGAGTTGCCTGGTTTTGATGGCCAACTTCCCTTCTATCTTGAAACTGGGTTAGTTACTTCATTATACTCCTTTTTTATTGATTACAGTGGTGCTGGTGGTTCTTCCATCTCTTCATTCTCGTGTATATCGAGAAACTTTATGTTCTATCTTCGTATATGAATCATAAAAAGATCTTTCATATCGAGGATCAACCCAAATCCTAGTCGGACAGAAAGTTAAATGCAAAATAATGGTTACTTCAAAATTACATCAATACTTTATTTATAGAAAAATAATTCTATAAAGTTATAAATGTTTATTGTGAAAGGTATATCGGAGTGGGAGATTCAAATGTGTCGCAACTATTTTACTACTTTGTTAAGTCTCAAAGGAACCCAACTTTAGACCCTTTGATGTTATGGCTAACCGGCGGACCTGGTTGCTCTGTTCTCTCTGCTTTTCTGTACGAAAGTGGTAATTTTTATTTTTTTAATAATTTTTCTAAAATTGAGACTTTATTATTATAGAATTTGGATTTTATAAAATTGAATATTAATGTTGGATTTTGCAGGTCCTGTGGCTTTTAATTATGCTAATTATAGTGGAAGCTTGCCAAGCCTACATCTCAACCAATATACTTGGACACAAGTGATATTACATTTTATTTTATTTTATTTTATTTTAAAAAAATAAATTAAATCTAATTTTTTTATTAATTATAATATTCTCAGGGTATCAACATATTATATGTAGATACACCAGTTGGAACTGGATTTTCATATTCAACTACCCAAGAAAATTATTATATAGACGATATTGGTTCTTCAAATCAGACTTATGAGTTTTTAAGAAAGGTAATTGATTTCTTCATTTTTCTTAAATTATAAAATAACTTTTAAAAAAAGAATCATATGTTTTCTATGAAAATAAATATACTAAAATTGAATTTTTTTAATATGCAGTGGCTAATTGAGAACCCAGAATATTTAACAAATCAATTATACATTGGTGGTGATTCTTATTCTGGCATTCCTCTTCCAATTATTGTCAAAAACATACTTGAGGGTAATTAACTTTATTTTTATGCAATTAATAATTATATTCAATTTAGTTAATTAGATTTCTAATTAGACAATTATTGTTTTATACTTTTATGCGGGAAATAAAGTTGGATTGGACCCAATGATGAATTTAAAAGTTGCAATCGGTGGCGGATTTAAAACTCACACGAAAATTGGATGCTTTTGATGCTAAATTTATATTTTTTGGATGCTTTTGCATGCAAACCTAAATACCATGCATAGTTTATGTAGTTTGTCAGTAATATTCAACAATTAACGAGTCCTCAAGTTCGTTGTAGCTCTCTTTAAATCCGCCACTGCTAGCAAATGTTTTATCAATAATCTCTAATAACACAAGTAATTGTGTTTTAAACAGGGATATATTCTAGGGAATCCAAAAACGGATGATTATCTTGATGTAAATTCAAAAGTACCTTATGCTTTCAGACTAACACTCATACCAGAAAAACTCTATAAGGTCACTCCATAATTTATTTCTTTTTTTTTTTTTAGATATAAATTTAATTCCAATAGTTTCTATATAGTAAAAAAAAGTAATTAATATATAATTTAGCAGGCAACAAGAGAAGATTGTGGAGGAAATTATGTACTTGTAAATGCAAGCAATGCAGATTGTATTGCAGATCTTGATGCCATTGAAGAGGTTAGAATTAATTTTATATTTTATGCATTAATTTAGAATCAAGCAAATAAAAGTCTAATTTTTTGTTTTGACTTAGGCATGTTGTTTAAGATTGAAAATTACGGAACTGAATTGAAGTGTATCTACTGAAGTGAAAATACTGAAAATTATTGTATTGAACTAAAATGTATTATTGATATATTCTCATAAATCATTAGAAAACAGAGTCTTATTAGAATATTATTTCTATATATATTTCAGTTGATTCTTAAAATAAATGTGATGAATGTATTGGAGCCTCTTTGCCAACAAGCAAAGCCAAGAAAGAAAAAAGGATTAATTAGACAAGTTTCAGAAGGAAGAAGATCAAATATCGAAGAAGAAAAAGATATGGAAAATATTTTATTTTCAAAACTCGATAGTGCACATTGGTGTCGGGTACCTCTCTTAAAATAATTTTAATATATTTTGTTCAATTTTGACAATGTGTAGCTTGGTCAAGTTGATATATTGTAAATATTAGTTTATGTAGTTTGAACAATGTTAGAAATTAATATAAAAACATGTCTTTTTTTGCTTGACTATCAACTCGAGCTTTTATAGTAATCAGTTGGTTAATATGGTATCAAAGTCTCTATGGCCGAAAAGTTATGAGTTTCTGGCAACTACATTTATTAATGAATTAAAAACACATGGTGGAGCTCACCTCTATTGTGCACCTTTCTAGTCAAGCGGCATTTGCGTGAAGGAGTTTGCCAAAGATTAATATAAAAATATATGTCTTTGAATCTTAATTATCTGCTTGAACTTTTAGTTCAACCAATTAATTATCAGAAGACAATGAGGGTTGGGCTTGAGGGCCGTTGCCGACGACCTTTTATGATGATTAAGTTAGGAATTAGATCACATGTGTTAATATGCAAGAGCCAAAGACTTTAATTACGCTATGTCTCATGATTTAGTTTATCACATGTCAAATTTTAATTTTAAAATTTATATTTTATTGAAGGATAGTGTTATATACACGATATATTGATATATTTTGTTCTTTTGGTCAGTCCTATAACTATGTATTGTCTAATGTTTGGACGAATTCTAAAGTTGTTCGGGATGCTCTTCAAGTTCGAGAGGTAATATATAATTCTTTTGTTAATTTTTTTAATTAAACAATAAAATTGAGCTACTACAGTGAACATAATACTATTGGAGTTTGGAGAAGATGTAACGCAACCTTAGCTTATACAAAGACGGTCACGAGTTCTATTTCGTATCATAAATACCTAAGCAAACAAACCCTCAATTCTCTTGTTTTCAGGTAATTATTTTCATCTTTTATGTCTTGTGTAGAAGTCGGAAATTTTTTTATGTTAAAAAAAAAATTACAAGAAAGTATTTTCAAGCATTTGAGTTAAATATGAAAATACATTTTAGTTATTTTATTTAGAATATACAGTATTAAATATAAAAATAAAATATATATTAAAATCTCGGTCGTAGTTGATCAATGAGTAGGACTCCGATTAACGGGGATTGGCACGAGAGGATTCCAGCAGTCGGAATCCGGCGAGACGGCAGCCGACAACAGTAGTGGTTGGGATGAATGGATTGTTGTGATACATTTAAGACATTTAGAAAAGTATTTTACCATTCTCAACAAAATAAAACATTTTTCTAAATTCCTAACAGTTGTCATGAAACAAAAACAAAGCCCATAAAATCACGAAGCCATTTATATATTAAATGTTTTCCACAGATAAATGAGCCTTAATTTCCCTCTAATCACTATGCTAATTTCAAGTGTTATATAATTGATTGTTTTCTTTTACTTCCCCTCAATGGCAAATTAAGTCTCATGGTTTTACACAACAAATTATATACTCTATTATTTTATGTGGATGACCCAATTGAAAATAAATTGTGTTTGTTATAAAAATAAAAATAAAAAATTGTGTTTTTTTTAAATAAATAAAATAAATAATACTTTTTTGTATCTGATATTCTAACAAAGGAGAAAAAGTAAATTGTGTTAATATATCTTTTGCATTTCCTTTATATATTTATCTAATTATATTTTTGTTTGTCTTTTTAGCGGTGACCATGATTTATCAGTCCCACATATTGGTACACAAAATTGGATTAATTTGTTGAATATGACTGTTGCTGACTCTTGGAAACCATGGTTTGTTGATGGTCAAGTTGCTGGGTAAGTTTATTCTTATCTTACCTATAATCTCATAATTAATTAAATTCAAATCAAATATTAAGATTGACCCACAATCACTAAATTTATGCACTTTCAATTTTACATAACAAAAAATTATTTAGATACTTTTTGTTCGATTGACCCTTTTTCTTTTTTCTCCGTGTCGCAGTTACACAGAAAAATATACGAACAATGACTTCACCATGTATTACGCTACCGTGAAAGTAAGAAAATAAAGAAACAATAATTTCTCAAAATTCATTTAAAATATATAATTTACCCTAAAATTTTACAGAAAAAAATAAATTATTAATTAAAATTAATTAATTTTTGTAATTTGTTATTTAACAGGGTGCTGGTCATGTAGCTCCGGAGTATAAGCCAGTCCAATGTTATTCCATGATTGATCGTTTTATGGCTACTTACCCTATTTAATTTAAAGCAAAACATGTGATCGAACACCGAAACTTTCTCTGTTTTAAGAGTTGAGTTTTCGGTCGTTTATTTTTCTTTATTGAACCCTTGATCATTGATTTCTTTTTTGTTGATTTAACCTTTTTTTTTTAACATATCTCTCCAGTTTGAATATTGTAAGAGCTGTTGAAGTTTGTTATTGCTTGGACAATTAAAAAGCTATCACTATTTACAGTCCACTTTTTCCAAACTACAGCCTACTTTGACAAATTTGCCCTATTTATTACGGAAAGAAAAGCTATTTTTGAAACTCGAACATTAAAATTTCGGAATTTGAGATGTTGAATGAGCCAACAAATTCGAAATGGAATCGTACTACTTTGAAATTCGATGGTGTTAAAACCATGACATGATTTGATGTAGACAAAAACAAAAACAAAGGAATTTTAACCCATAAAATCAAAATAGCAGTTAATCCAGCTGTTTTTACATGTTTGTTTATCAGTTGGAATTCTGAACACTCAAAATTGTGAAACCATGTTCCGTAGATATATGCTCACCTTATTCCACAAATTCTCTTGAAATCAGTTTCAAGTGTCCTCAGTGTGTAACTGTGGAAATCGAAACGGGTATATGGACAATGAGTTTGCATTGAATATGTTCAGAGTGTCTTCGGTGTAATTTGGCATTGCTGTAGGAATAAGCAGTTGTTGTTGGAGAAAGTGCTGTGAGGAAAAGTTGTTATCGAGAAAAGCAGACAAAAGCTGTGAAGTGTTTGGTAACACATTTCAAAAGTTATAAAATCAAAAAAATAAATAGAAAAATATGTATTATTAAAATATATTAAAAGTTAACCTATTTAAGTAAAAAATATATTAATATAAGCTTCCAGCACAACTTCTAATAGCTGCTTTTTTCAAAAGCTACAAATTCCAGTTTTTGCTGAAAGCAGTTTTCCTTGCTTTCCTTCCTAGATAGCAGTTTTGCATTTACCAAACAATGCTTTTAGCTGGGGATAGCTGAAAAAGCAAAGAAAACATCCGAAAAAGCAATGTCAATCTGGGCTTTAATCCTATTATTATTTTGAGGAAATTAAATCTAAGTCCAACTAGTATTACTTTAGATTTATTATGGCTAATCTGGTATTGCTATGGCAAATACAACTATTGTGTTGCGAACTGTTTGGAGTAACTCTATTATTTTAAGCGAGAAGGTCTCAAAATGAGTTTGGAGTGTTTGGATAAGTTTAAATTTGCACGCAACATATAAAATAAGATGAATATAAGGTTAAAATTTATAAAATGACATCAATTTAAATTCAACATTTATAAAATAAAACAATGAAAAATTTTAACAATAGAATTAAAAATGTTGTATTTTACATTGTTGATGAAAATTATTTATTTATTTTACAATGTAACATTACTTTGTTCACAATCACCATTAGATTAGTGGATAAAATCTAATCTAATGATAGTAAAAACAAAATAAAAGTTATTTTAAAGTAACCATAGAAAACATCTATAATTTTATAATCAATTTTTTTTTTATATAAATATAATTTTAAATTCATATTATTTTATACCTAAGTAAAAAATCCGTGGATCTATTCTGAAACATTATTCAGTTTAGTTTACTGGAATAAACAAGCTTATAAGGGGTTTAATCTATATGGGACCATACTTACAATTATAACTCCACGTGTACAATCTTTACCATGAAGCATGAACCTTATTGGTCCACGTAAGCACCACACGATAATCTGTTTCTTTCTTTTCATAAGGTGACGGGTAATACAGTTGGATTAACTAAAGAACAAACAAAGCAACCAACAAGAATCAGATTCCAACCTCAACTTTTTTTTTCACCTATCACTTCTAATATTTCGAAAATTTTCATCTTCATACCCTTAACTATATTTTCTTTTCATTCTCAACCTTCATTTTTATACCGTAAAGTGAAGATTAATATTTTTAAGTCATTATTATTGGAGTACCAAGCTCTCGTAGTTCGTGTTGTCTCACATATAAATCATTTTATCAATCGTCGTCATAATTGGTGTATTAAAAATATAACTAAATTTTAACTATTAGTTTTAATTATTAGTTCAGTTGATTTCTTGACAATAATAGATCAATTATATATATGTATCCAAGTGCAAAAAAAAAGTTAAAAAAATTATCTAATATTTTGCATGGAGATTAATATAAACATGTGTCTACACATAATACCTATTTTGCATTAATTTTCATCTATATACACACACTTTGATATAATGGAGTTGAAATAACGAGATTCGTGACTGTGTAGAATATAATGTGTCATTGTTTGTTCATCTTAGTCAATGTATAAAGCACTAGCGCCAAAGCGAGAGTATGCCTTAGCCTTGATGCTTTAATCAAGAGCTATAGACATGTACACTATTACTAGTGTGAGTCCGTGAGATGAGGTCACCTAATGGCACCACAAATATATGTTAATATTTCGTTGTATCACTTGCGCTACATGTATATGGTTGTTTGTTTTTCTTATATCATACGTCCTACGTAATAAAAATGATTACATAGATACTATTCCATATAAGAGTTTGAGATATGTTTTACAATGTCACTAAACGTTATTTTTTTAATAATTTTGTTGAATTGTCACCCAAATGTACTTTAAAGTCACCACTAGCTATCTGAGTAATATAATAAAATAATTGATTATATATATGCCGATTAAGTTTGGTGAAGATGTAAATAATTGTCACAATTTTGCAACATACTACTGTTTTAGTTTTTGTATCAACTTTATTGGAATCATTTTAACAGAATAAGACAATCCATCCATTTTACGCAGAGTCCCAAATAGAAAAGTCCCTAATTTTCAAGGGAAACAAGACCAAAAAGACAGAATTTGAAGGACCAATTAGCAAAAAAGACAAGAAAATCAAAGTGAGAGAAAGAGAGAGTCTAGAGAGATCAAGAACAGAACAAAATCTACTTTTTCTTTTCATCTTTCTTCAGATGTAAAACTAATCAGATCATTAATCTTTTCATAACCTCAAACTTTTTTAATTAATCAATCATATTTAATAAATCATCTAAGATTAATTCAATCCAAATGATTCAGCCAAGAACAATAATAATCTCTCTTCTCCTTCAATCTTGAGAACAAAAAGGAAATAAAAAACATAGACTCGTTTTTTTCAGAGCAAATCAAGGGAAAGATGGCATTTTTCGCCGGGATTATCATCGGAATGTTCTTTGGAATTGGGATAATCGTAGCATACGCTAAGTACCAGAATATCCGATCAATGCGCCGGTCTAGATTGGTACATTACTCTCTCTATTCATATACATGCTTTGTTTTGTTTTTTTTACTGTTTTTATCGATTAAGGTTTGCTTGAGTTTTCTGCACGAGTATTAAGGAGATCTCGAGCTCGAAACATAAAGAATGTAGCAATTTAGTTTGGTCAAAAGCATATTTAGATAGCACATACAAAATGTGATTTCAAGTCGCATTAAAAAAAATGAAATATTTTTATGTTTTCGTAACGTGGACATTAATGGGGTGGTCTATCCGTCCGGAGGAACCACCCTAACTAGCAGTATTTTTTACTACTCTATACCTTAAAGATTAGAATGTTGGCCTCTCATTCTTTCAAGAGATGTTGGAATTTTTTTTGTCAAATATGCGGTGTAAAATTTGGCCACTCGGTACACTTCCAGTACGTTGTATATGAAAGTTAAATCCTCACTACTCAATAATCATAGTGAAAACTACTGAGAGTACGGACTTGAACCGAGTAATCAGATTTATCGAAAAAAATATGCTCCGGCTCATGCAACATTTTCTTTTATATTTAATGGGATCAATTAAGAGTTGAGCTATAAGTTTTTGGTAAGTTATATGTTGGTGGTCTTTACGTAAAAAAACAATGTAATTTTAGTTCTAAGGTTTGGCATATCGTGAAATTTCAAGACCGTCAATGGAAAATGATCTATTTATCATGTTTCGATATTCATTTTGCTCATCCAATCTTACTTGAAAGTGAAAACTTTTCAATGAAAAAACTCAATTTTATTTAACTAAGCTTGAAATTATACCCGTCCGATAAATGCTAGATTGGCATTGTTTTATATGTGAAGCTTAACTTTATTCTCATCAATAACCATACCGCTAAATTTGTAACTTATTCAAACTAACTAAAGGGACTGAACAATCTCAAACCGAGTAAGAAGATTTTGTATATACAAAATCAGTTTTCTGCGACATTTACTTTTCTTCTCCAATGGAATCAATGAAGCTTTGATGATTGAATGTGAAATTGTAATCAGGCAAAAACAGTGGCTGCATTTGCAAGAATGACAGTTCAAGATTCAAGAAAACTTCTGCCTCCAGATTTTTATCCCTCCTGGGTTGTGTTCTCAGAGTGGCAGAAGGTTGAATTTTAATTTGAATTTTGCACATAAACTTCACAGGTTGAGGTTTATCACATTTGATCTAACATTAGTTAGTTTTGTGTGTGTGATTTTACAGTTACATTGGCTTAATTCCCATCTTGAAAAGATTTGGCCTTATGTTGATGAGGTAATTTCTCTTTTTAAGAATTTCACACTTGCTAGCTATAAAAATAACTGACTCATTTTATCGAAAGACGAATATTCTCCTTCCAACGTATCTCTTAAGGTGAGCTAAGTCCAATTCAAAATGATCTTTGAGCAGCCTCTTAGTCATCAGTAGAGGTAAAAAGGGCACGAGATGTCGTTTCACCTCTAGCCTCTGAGCGTAAAAGATGTGTATTAAGTATGCTGCATAGGTCAACTATAAAGATAATGAGTCATTTATGTCATTTATAAGTGATGAGCAAGCCTTTTCTTTTAATGTGTCTTTTAGAATGTGTTAGGTCCGACGTCCAAGTTTAAAGATTATGTTTCTTATTTATTTTCTTCTAATTACTTTGAAATGATGAAGGCTTTTTTTCATTAGGCAGCATCAGAGTTGATAAGAAACAATGTAGAGCCAATTCTTGAACAATACAGACCAGCTGTTTTAGCATCTCTCAAGTTCTCAAAATTGACTCTTGGCACAATTGCTCCACAGTTTACAGGTTAGTCCTACAAAAACAATAAATCCTAGGCGATCAAAATCGAGAATTCTATTTGAACCAACCGAACCGCCTAAGCTTGCCTAGACGCTTAAAATTTGACTTGTCTCTAGCTAGTATTCAAAGGGCCCCAAACGACTGACTAGCGCTTGACATGACTTTTTTTTTGTTAGGAATTACAATTCTTGAGAAGGATAGTGGAGCTGGAGGAGTTACCATGGAGCTGGAGATGCAGTGGGATGGAAACCCAAACGTTGTACTTGATATCAAGACTAGAGTTGGCGTGTCACTTCCCATTCAGGTAATCTATCCAGTTGCTATTTGATTTCAGTAAAGTCATCTCGGGAAATTTGTGTACAAAAAGCCGATGCAACGTTGATGTATCGTGAAAAACAATTAATTATATGCGTGGGATGGAAACCCAAACATTGTACTTGATATCAAGACAAGAGTTGGTGTGTCACTTCCCATTCAGGTAATATATTCGGTTGCTATTTGATTTCAATAAAGTCATTTCGGGAAATTTGTGTACAGAAAGTCGATGCAACGTTGATGTCTTGTAAAAAAACATTTAATTTGCTAATTTATATAAGCATTATTATAGATATCACGAACATGGCATAAACATGACAGTCAACTGTCACATTCTAAACCACTGGATTTTGTTAGAGTTGCGTCATTGTCTAACGTGACGTTTAGTTGACATGAAATCAACCGTCAAGAGTTGTGAATGAATGTCACGGGGCCAACTCTTTGAGACCCCGTGACGCTTACTAGTTCCCCTGAAATTAAGCGAGCCAAGAGTTGTGAATCACCGTATGTATCTGGAATAGTCACATGCACGGGGTTAGATACATGCTACATTTCAAGGATATATAGTTCAAGCACATGAACATGTATAACATAGGCAACCCATCACATAAACACACAGTAGCAAACAACACATAAGGGATACTGGAGTGAATACTACTCTGATAATCTTATTAATAAGAACAATGGTGCATCGATTTACTTGATCCCGTAGTAGTAGGGGCGACAACTACTAGGGAAGAGAGGAACCCAGGCATAAGTTTACGATAATCCCAATGGTGAACTGCCTCACCCTCTTCCCCCTCTGCTATGATCCACAGTAGTTGCACCAACAATTCAGATAGCCCAGACATCCGTCACAGACAGGCATCGGACCTGTGCCTGCTGGATAGTATTGAAATCAAGTGCAAAATGTGCAGTTTTTTTTTTAAGAAAATGAAGTCCAGTAACCTTTTTGAAATAAACTCCAAACTAAATTAGTTTTACCCCATTGTTTCTGCATGTTTCAAACTTGATCTAGGTAAAAGATATTGGATTTACTGGGATCTTCAGGTTGATCTTCAAGCCATTAGTTGACGAGTTTCCTGGTTTTGGAGCTATTTCTTATTCTTTGAGGAAAAAGGTCAGTGTATAAATCTGATACTGAAAAAAAAAAAAACCCATCATATTACTCCAGAAATATACGTATATATTGCGAATCTTGTTAACTCTTTTTGTTTTCCTTTTTGATGTTTGATCCTGCAGAAAAAACTGGATTTTACACTTAAAGTTATAGGTGGAGATTTATCGGCACTTCCTGGAATTTCTGATGCTATTGAGGTTTGACAACAAACTCAGGAAATGAACTTGACAATTTTTCTCAGACTTATTTGAATACTTGAACAGGAATTTTGTCTGATCTAGTGAGGCGTTAATACGTGAAATTTTTGGGTGATTTTATTCAGGAAATGATAAGGGATGCTATTGAAGATTCTATTACATGGCCAGTTCGGAAAATTGCAGCTATACTCCCAGGGGACTACAGGTATGGATACGGTACAGAAAACGAAAAGAGAAAATTTCATAAAGCTTCAGAAGATGATCTACAAAATAATAGGGATTTATTCAACATTCTACTTCAGAAAGCACCTTATATCCTAGGAAATGAGTTGTCTTAAATTTCAAAAATGTGACCTGAAACTTTTAGCACAAGATTTCGAGAGCTCTGAATTCCGAAACATGAAACACTTTCAAGTGAAAGAAACTGTGCAACTTAGGACTATCATCTTCCAATCCTAAGACCATGTGAACTCTCTTCTTATTTTCTTCAACATATGTTGTTTTGTTAGTTATCTGGAGGTGAAGCCCGTGGGAACATTAGATGTGAAGCTTGTACAAGGCAAGGAACTAAGCAATAAAGACTTGATTGGGAAATCAGATCCGTATGCAGTCTTGTTCGTACGTCCAACAAAAGAAAGAACAAAAACCAGCAAAACAATTGTATGGAAAAGTTAATTAGTCTTTGAGTTTTTGCATTTTACGCTAGTCGGTTTTTCTATATTGAAATGTGCGTTATAGAGTTGCTGATATTTTCTTTATAAACCTGGATGGAAAAATATTTTCAGGACAACCAATTGAATCCTATATGGAATGAACACTTTGAGTTCGTAGTTGAAGATCCAACGACTCAACACTTGACTATTAGAGTTTTTGACGACGAAGGAGTTCAGGCCTCTGAACTCATCGGTTGTGCTCAAATAGCATTGAAGGATCTTGAACCTGGAAAAGTTAAGGATGTATGGTTGAAGCTAGTCAAAGATTTGGAGGTTCAAAGAGATACTAAATACCGGGGACAAGTAAGAGGATTTTCATAATAAATTCATATGGTCCGAATTTCTCACTTACATTTTTGGGGAAGTGTACATATACTCCTAATTCAACGTTCCGTCATGGAGCAATTCTGGGTCCTGACAGTGGCGAAATCAGCCTTTGATTACTTGGAGGTAAAAAAATAAACCCAATCCATATGGGCTATGCTTAAAAACTTTTTGCCTCTACCAGCGCCAAAACGATTTGGCTTGAGCAGGAAAGAAAAAAGATGCTAGCTTTTTATCTGTTGGGAATGCAATCAACACCCGGTAAATAAAAACGGAGGGGCATGGGTAGGAGCGAAAAAAAAACAGATAACAGTCTTTTAAATTGCCAGGGTTGTAATGAACACCCTGCAAATAAAGATAGAAGGGAGGGCAAAGGGTGGAACCGCCTCGATAAGGTGTGATTCCTGGTAGTCGAGGGTGCCTTGACACCCCCTACCTCCACCTCTAGACCTAGGTAAGATTCCTATTTAATGAATTCTGTTATGTACTTATGTGGGCCTAAAATTGCTCCTTATAACATTGTCTAGGCACAAAAATCTTCCGGGTTACACTAAAGGTTTATCTGCACTTCCCCGAAAAGTTAGGACGAAATTTGGACCTTATTCCTGTTAGATAAAATCAATGCTTAGCAGCCAATTTTACTTGGCACCGTATTTTAATTCCGTTAGGTGCATTTGGAGCTTTTGTACTGCCCATATGGCACAGACAGCAGCATGAAAAATCCTTTCAATCCCGATTTCCAACTGACCACATTGGAAAGAACTATAAAGAGTGGAAGTGAAGACGCAGAAGACAGAAGTTCTCAGAAAAAACACATTATTGTAAGAGGAGTTTTATCCGTTAGTGTGATACAAGCAGAAGATCTGCCAGCAGTAGATTTGATGGGAAAGGCTGACCCCTATGTGGTTGTTTATATGAAAAAATCCGGCACAAAAAACAAGACCAGAGTAAGTGTCTGTTTGGTTCTGTTTTTTGTAGCTCGTTTTTGTTGTTTTATTCTAATATAAGATGTTTGGTAAGGATTGAGAAACAATTATTCGTAGCTATTTGGGAAGGGAATCAGCTAATATCTACCAACAAACAACTAACAAACAGTATGAACTAAACAGCAGAACCTAAGATTTCACTCTTATAACTACAATCAGCGGAGAGACATCATAGACTTCTGAACTTAGCTCAAAAAAAAAAAAACGATTTACCTCCTGAACTTTAAGGATGTCTCTCTATCCCTCTGAAAATGTGACATGATCAACACTCTAGTGCTAAGTGGCAGAGCAACTTGAAATGCATCACTTTAACGTAATTCAGGGGTTAATAGGTCAGTTTTAACAACTTCAAATGCTATATAGGTCAATTTTCAAAAACAAAAAAGGGCTATATAGGTCAATTTGACTAAGTTCAGGGGATCAGTATGCCGGTCTAAGTAAGTTAGGGGGCTAATGAAAAAGCTCTAAAGTTTATAGGGCCAATCGGTTTTCTCGTGAAAATTCAGAATACCATTGACGTGACTAGTATAATATGGTAAGATCTACTTATTCCTTTTTTCTTTGATTTCTACTTAATCAGGTTGTGAATGAGTGCCTTAATCCGGTTTGGAACCAGACATTTGACTATGTTGTGGAGGATGCATTACACGATATGCTAATTCTGGAGGTTTGGGATCATGACACTTTTGGAAAGGTAATTTTTTCAGTACTATTAACAGTCTAAAATTTCAATCTATACCCATAAAAATGGGTAAAAAGCATTCTGATGCCCCTGATCATTTCGATTTTGGTGGATTGAATCGCCGATCTTTCATTTCAAAACAACGAACCCTATTATTTTATTTTATTTGGTCATAATTCACATTATAGCACTACTTATCAAACTAGTTAGCTGTGAACTACAAGTTCAGTCAAAAGAGCGTTACTAATTTATCTTTGTCTGAAATTGTAACTTTTTATAGTTTGAATTATGTTTTTACAGTTTCTGGATACCATATTACATATATGAAAAAACTGCTCTCAAACGGTTAAAATTGCAAATTTCAAACGAGGTGAAATGAAGCGCTTTGTTAACCGAGTTTTATGTTCAAGACCGACTTTTCTGGTCATCAAGGAAAAGGTCAGGGCTCAATGCGTTAGACTGAAATATTAGAGGCTCAATCTACCAAAACCAAAATGATTAAGGGCCTCGGAATGCTTTTCTCCATGAAAATATAAACCAGTTATGCATAATCTTTTTGTTTTCTCCTTCATTAGTCCCTCTGCATTTCACACTATTCTTATAAAGCTTGAATTATGATATCTCAGGATAAAATAGGAACATGCATCATGACACTCACCAGGGTTCTAATAGAAGGTGAATTCCAAGACAATTTTCCACTGGATGGTGCTAAAACAGGGAAGATCCTTCTGCATCTTAAGTGGACACCGCAGCTAAAATTTCGTGATTAGGGGCATTTGTATAGATGGTCACTGGAGTCCTTTTTAGACAATAAAATCACCAAAGCAGAACATCCGTATCAAAAAAGTTACTATGACCGCATTCAGTATCTTGCTCCACCGAAAAGCTAATGTGACGACCACCTAAACAACACATAAGAATCCAAATATAAGGGGTATCCACATGGATCACATGGACGCCCCTTCAAGGTGCCTTTCTCGTGTCTCTACAGTGGTTACCATGTCAGCTTTTCTGGTGGATCAAGTCGCCGGATTCGGCTATAATAACTTGATTGATACAAACGTGCAGGGTTATTGTCTTAAAAACAACTTTAGTAACCACCGGTGTAACTACCCTCTACTTTAGTGACCATGGGAGCTTTTGACCCTCAAAACGAGTATATACAAGAATTGTTCTTCCACACAAATATTCCCTGCTTGTCTTGTGCTTCTCTCTGCAGACAAGAAGATCAAAAGTAAGATTTTGCCACAATCAAATCTGTAAAGAAAAATCAAAGCTTAACATCAAAAGTAAACGGAAAGATAGAGAACATTACTTTTTATATTGTTTGTTTATTCTTTTAAAAGTTCCCAGGATTGAAGCTATGATGAAATTTTCAAATTCTTTGGTGTAATGCTATCACGTCACATCTTGCTGTAGTAAAGATAGAAGATAGAATGGAAGAGTTCCTGCAACATAATTACATACCTAAAAATCATCTCATCGTAATCTTCTGAGATCAGCCTAATTAATGATTTGATTTCCTTAAAGTCTTTTCTTTTTTTTCTATTTGTTATCGAATTTAATAGGTTGTTGATTATAATAAGTTTCATATACAGAATAAGAACAAGGACAAAAATTGCGTGATTCAACTAATTATGCCTACGTCCACGGGTGAGTAACACATAATTCATTAGTGATCAAACAAGCTAGTAAAAGTGTAAGGAAATCACATCCAAAACAAGTTTGGACTCATACCAAGCTAAAATTTGAAATTCGGATGAAATATAAATGTAACAGTAATATTATTAGAAAAAAAAAAGAATAATTTGTAGCCTAAAATATTAAGCACAAACAATATGATATTCATACTAAGCATCAGAATAAGTCTGCAAACCATATACAAACATCTTACAAACTTTATATTGAGTAAAAGAATTAATAAATTCTTTTCATATGCTACAAGAAAACTCTCACCAGATGCCTGGGTAAGAATGGCAAATTACCCTTCACCTGGCCTGTATCTACATAACCAATGTTGCGTGGAAACACTCTTCAACAACGTTCCACTTTTCGTGTCTGTTTCCAGTTTCGTTTCCGTAAAGCATAGGACATAAATCCTCGATCTCTATCTTTGGATTTCCCTGTTGTGCTAAAAGAATGTAAATATCAAACATATATAGGCTCTCAGCCCAACCTTATCCATCAAATTAGCGTCCTCCAGCCCTAAAATGTCTTCTTCTGTGCATATTGCTTGCCCTGCATGACAGACACAATACACTTATAGTGCTCAAAATACGAATTAAAATGACGGTTTAACTACGCAAATAGAACATGCTATCAGGTCTCCTGTTTTCAAATTTTATCCTTTCTGAGCGGTGAGACGAGTATTAGATACCCAAGCCAAACGTGTAGATATATGCATTGAATGAGCTTAAGTTTTCCTTCATGATTCAAAAAACCATATGATAGAGAATGTGGCAGATGATACTACATGAGAATTGAGGGAAATGACAGAGACACGTTGATATCCTAGTTATAGTTAGTTATATCAGGGTCTTGGTGTGAGTAGTATATTCCATATTTTCCATCTGTTTCTGTCTGTGTCTATTCCATTGTGTTTGGGCATGTCATTGTTGAGACACGTAGATATCCTAGTTATAGTTAGTTATATCAGGGCTTAATGCTACACATATTTCAAATGAGTTTCACATAAGAGAACAAAGAAAAGGTGACACTGACCAGTATTGGTTGAGGAATACTACTGAATCAGTTGGTTCTTTTTTGCCATCATCATTTCGGTTCCACTGGTAGAAGGCATGAGTTCTGTTCTTGATCTCCAAGGTAGAATGACCATAACTAGCCTCACGGAAGGCAGAATAATCCGGTTGTTGGTCCAAAAACCTATTAATGAATAAAAGACACAATGAAAAATGAAACGGTTTTCAGCCGAAACCTTAACTGCTCAAAGCAGTTACTTGGATCTGTTCCAGTCCCAGAGTAGGTGAAAAATTATAAAGTTGAAAAATTAAGGTAGTTGTCTCACCTATCAGCAAGACCTTCCTGATTCCCTCCATCTCCTACTGTTATGTAAACTGGTGCAGATTTGTCAGGTATAGGATATCGATCACCGTTTGTGACGTTGTAGTGTATATTTGATATTCGATACTGTGAATTAACAACACTCTTTATAAGATAAATAACATATTCCGTGAAGTCCATCCATTGACATTTTAGTACCAAATGTGTTAGGTTTCAACGTAGAGAATTACGTACTGATCTTTCATAAGCATGGACATGTCCAGCAAAAACGAGGTCAACTCTGAAGCGGACAAACAATTTCTCAAACACAGCACGCATGCTTTCACCCTCCATGTAGTGAGCTAGGTTACTGCTGTACATTGGCACATGCATAAGCACAATGAGCCAAGGTGTCTGCTTTCTGTCCACTCTTTTGAACTCCTCCACAAGCCATCTCCACTGAGGAGTATATTTCACTGATTAATTTTTTTACAAATTCATGAGATCCTTAATCAATCTTACTTCACAATCATAAATAATCTGGAGAAAGATGAACTAGAGTTACTAGATCATATCTCTAAGAAGTTTGATGATAATGAGTAAAACATCTACCTTATAACCAACTTTGAGATGTTATGAGGAAAAGTATCATTAAGTTTGTTGAGAATACTCAAAAATCTAACTAAGTTAGAAGTATTTGAAATCAAAAAAGATTGTTCTGGTCAAACCATTGTGTGAGAGACACAAAAGTTTGAGTTTTAGTACTAAAAGATACCAATGGAGGAATAGAAACACACATACATTAGTTTCGGGACATCTGGAAGTCATTTGAGGTTGAGTATCGAGTTATTAAACTGTTGTGCTATTGAGAAAGTTTGCCACAATAGATAACACGGATTATCGAAATCAAGAAGTAGTGAATTCTTTTAGAATTTTGTGGCCAATTCATCGTGATTCATCACTAATCTCTGGAAAATCAATTCATGTTTGGCTTATTCCTAAGTACTATCTGATTAGGTCATTTAAGGGCATTATACTTCATGGGGTCTATATAAAGGCAAAACAAAAAAAAAAATGTGTTTTAAGTTTGAGAAAATTTGTATGAACATTGGTGGACCCTAAAGAGAATAAGAATAGTTAGCCTATAATTTCCTATAATTTCCTTTCGACAAACTTGTTTAATCAAATTCCCAATACTGTTCATTTCCTTAACATAGTTAAGCAAAAGAATATTACCATAAGGAGAATAGCTGGAGAGGACAATGATGTGGGCCGATGCTCGACGTACAGCATACCAAAGAGGGTTGCTGCTTTTTGAGGCAGTGTATGGAGTAGGAAATCTATGTAGATATGACTTGAATGGAACAATCTCCCCCTGTAATGGAACCATGCATTTATTAACTCAAAGTAATACAACTAACATGCGAATGAAAGTAACAAAAAAGAAGAACTCAAGGAAAATAAAAAAGCACACAAGCAAAAGGTGTTAGATAATAGAGAATAAAGTTGAAGATACCATTGTTGGCATATATTCTATCTCATGATTCCCAGCTGACCAAATCCATGGTTGATATGCAGCAATCGGCTCGATCAGACGGCCCCAAGAGTCCCATCTAATACCAACATCATTATACTGATACCTATCAGCATACGATAGATCACCAACAAATAACACACTCTGTCCATTACTCTGCATGTAATGCTTCAGAGTGGAAAGAGAGTTATATGTTTGACCCAAATCACCTGAAATATGCAGAAGCCAGTCAATAATAAGAACATTTTCGTAAAAGATAAAGCATGATTTTCAACAAACAAACAATGCTTAAAACTTACTAAGCCCTTTCAAAATGCATCCAAGCGTCTAATAACTCCTAAATAATGATTTTTGCACCACCTTAGCTTATGGCAGTTTTAAGCAAGTTGAGGTGGTGGAGAGGCCTTTTTTGAGCAAGTAAGGATACCGGAGAGGTTGTTTAAAACAAGTTAAGGTGGCATATATTCTATGCAAATTGAGGTTGTGAAATATTGTTTTGAAAGTTTTGGGAGTCATTACGTTTTTTCGTGCAAGTCAGAAGGACTTAGTATGTATTAAGAGGTAAAATGCATCCATTGTCATTAAGTTGGGATTCACAAAGGTCATTGTATACAAGAACTTACTAGAATGATGAGCAGAGTTGACTATATGTGTCAACCAAGCGTCATCCTGGACATATATGATTGCTTTTTATGGTTGACATGGCGATGTGATAGCACATCCTAAGCCCACAAAAAACATTAAAGTTCACATCATTATTTGATATGGCACTTGAGTAACATATAATGAATTCTTTTATATGTCATGTCAACATGCCGAAGAGTATTTATGCACAAAGTGACTTTATTGACACAAAATGAAGTTTAGTAATATTTGTGAAACGGAACCGGAAATTCATTGATCATGAGTGCAATATTTCCATGTATTAAGCGAAGAAATAAACAAGCTAACAACCTCTTTCAATTCCAATTTCCAAATTACATTCATGGACAGATGATAAGGAGAGAAGACAATGTTCTCACCAATTATTCCAAAAGTATAGGGAACATCTGGACCAATCTTTGGAGGTGTTTGAAACCAAAATTCACGAGAAGAACCACTCTGCCCAATCTTGTAATAGTACTTAGTGTCATACTACGCAAAAACTCAACAAGTTAATTGAACTCCATCACTATGCTGAAAATTTCAGACATCAAAGTTAAAAAGAAAACACAATGGGATGAAGTAAAATACTAGCCCTTAGGTTATTGTTGGAAGAAACCAGTAATAAACCGTTAGCTCTAGTGTTTTGCAATAGAGCAACTCCGTACTTCATTAATAGCACATCCAACAGAACCCCATTTCCCGCTAAGTTGGTTCCATATGTACCCATATAAGTTTCACTGAACCAAACATTAATGCAAACACCTCATGATTTTATATGTCAGTGTATGTCCGTCCTTCCTCATCAATCGCATGGAAAAATATATACTTTAGGTGCCACGAATTCGGAAAAACTTAACAGGAACTGATTTCTGTCAGATGTGTCGTTAATGAAGTTTGAAATGGCTCCATCAACAAAACATTAGTGCTAAAAATGCATATACTTAGAGTCTAAATTGTTCCCATCCAATAACCATTAAGTTAATTTTGCACCTCATCCGAAAACAATCAATTAAAAGTTACCTCAAGAGCATCAAGAAGACAATGATGAAGATACCCAGACTTGTACTTATAAAAAGTGTAATTCATCACAGCACCCACAGAACTAAACTCATATTTCTTCTCAGATTTACCATACTCCACAACACTAGACCCCAAATCATCAGAAGTTACCCACGATATTATCACAGCTTTACCGTCATAATCACCTTGAGTAATATGCACCTAAAATTTCAAATCCAACACCAAATTCAAATCAATCAAACCCTTAGTTAAAACTCAACCCACAACATAATCACCCAAAAAATCCCCAAACTTACTTGCTGAAGCACATTATCACCTCTTGGAATTAACTTGAGGGTAATTTCATATAAGTACACGGTGGTTTCGCATTTTTGTAAATAAAGGATTATGGTTTGTTTTTTTTATCAATAAAAGATTGTGATTTGCATTGTTTGCAGAATTTAAAAAATGTTTGATTTTGTTGATGTAAACGAGTACTGTGTTTTGTGAAAAAGAATTTCTGGCCTTTGAGCTAAACCGGTCAAAGGTTTGACAAATAATGTACTCGCTTATCATCAATAAAATCGGTCATTTCCTTTGCAAAATATGGTATTTTATTTGCTCAAAGACAAATCAAGCTACTTTATTAGCAAAAACGCAAAACCACCGGACACTTATATGAAATTAAACCTTAACTTACAATTTCCAAATCCAACACCAAATTCAAACAAATTAAACCCTTAATTCTGAAATTAACTTAAAACCCACAATATAATTCTCCAAAATGAGCTGAAACTTACTTGCTGGGGAGCATTATGACCTCTTGGGATCACAAATTCTTGACTGGTAAGAGGGATATCTGTGGATGGCCATTGGGAGCGGATGAAAGTGCTGGTGATTCCTGAGCTCCCATGATCTGGGAAGTTGAGGATCAGAAGAAGGACAAGTAGTGTGAACTGAAAAAATGGCATGGGGTCAATAGGAATTTTGAAGGTTGATTTAATTTATGGAGAGGATGAACTGAAAAAAGAACTAAAATGTAGACAAAGAAAGACAGTTGACGACGTTTAAAAATTGTGACTTTTAAGGAGGCGTATAACGGCCGCTTGCCGTTTGTTAAACTGTTGCTGTCTGAAAGACCAAAGCTTTTCTTTTTCCCGGGATAACTTAACTGCCAGTTATTTTCAATATCAAATAATATTAATATTAATATTTTGTTTATAAAGAAAAACGAAATCAATTTATCTATTACACCCTAACTTTTTATTTTGCAAATTAATCATATATCAATTTGTTGTAATTATGAGGCCAAAAATAAAACTTAAGTGGATTAGTAGCCAAAAAATGTTTTGGAGTTATTACTTATTTTTTCCTAAAATGTTTTACTTAAGTTGATAGAGGAAAAGCAAAATAAAATGAAGAAGGAACTTATGTCCCGTCGGAAAGACCTTAAAATATGAACAAAGAGAAGAAAAAAGGTTGACGGTTAGGATTTGGAATTTTTGTGCACACTACTCTTTTGTTACTTTTTTTTTTGTTTAGTATAATTACATTAATCATTCAACACAGTTGTAAGTATTTGTTTGGTACATACACTTTATTGTATGTTTAAGCAATTATGTGTTAATGCATAATTACAAAATGTTTTAAGCAATTATGCGTTAATGTACAAATTTAAAATGTATCTTCCTTATTTAACTGAAAGTTTGAAAACAATGAAATTCTAATTTTTAATTTTATAATAAAAAAATTTAACTGTCTATCAATTGTACATTTGAATAAAAATATTTACAAGCTAAAAAACACTTTAATATATTAGTTGTGAACTCTACTTTATCGAATGCGTAAAAGTTTGAAGTTGTTCTCGAGTCATCTAGAAATTTATTTGCTCAGTATATTTGTATCAACTGACTAAGTCGTTAACACTCTTGCTAGTGACGCATTGTCTTCGATTACACCTTTGTCTCGATCAAATGAGTCAATTTGTACTCTCTTTTTGTCACTGATGTATCAATTCATTTATAAAAAAAATTGATATTTACTTAAAAAAGATTTAATAATTTGTTATATTATATATTAGGAAACATAATATACTTAATATTTTAGATATAAAAGTTGTGTATTTTCATTTTTTTTGTGAAAAAAGTTGTGTATTTTAAAATGCACTTTTTATGTAAAAATTGACCGGAACAAATTAAATTATTATTCTAAAGAAAATAAAGGTAAATTTGGTAAATATGTAAAGTAAAAGACAGGAATTACAGTTGAATTTTCAAATCTTGTCTTATCTAGTAAGTTGACTGTTAGGTATTATTAATTCTAGTTAATTCATATCCTATTTCCCTCTCTTCATCTTCTTCATCAAGCTTCAAATCTTCCATCCATGGAAGAACCAGAAGATGAAATCAAACCCAATCTTCCTCTTTTACCCTTCTTACAAACCCTTAAAAAAGCTTCTAAAGATCTTCAACACAACTCCATCTTCCTCCCCCAAAACCCCCTACCCGCCATTGAAGCTCTGCTAGACCTTCAAACTCAAAAAGCTCCCATCTTTTCATCTTCTCCAAATCTTTCCCTCTTGTTATCTCGCCTCAAAACCCTAAAACCCTCAAATGGGTACAGCCTAAAAGCCATCCTCCGTCGTCAACTTGTCAATTACAGAATTTACCAACTCGCATTCGAAATCGAAGCTGAAATTCAAACCCTAATTGATCAAGAAATCATCAGAATTATCTCAAATTTGAGAGAAATTGAGGTAGAAGATGAGAAATTAATGGGGTTGAGAGAATTTGAGAAGCGATTGTTGCAGGGGTTTGATAGTGAATTTCAAGAATTGATCTTGAAATCAAAGGGGTTTCCGATTTTGGAATCTTTGATCGGAGATTCGGGTAGCTCCGGTGAGCTCCGGGAGGAAGCGGCGTTTTGTGTGGTGGCGTTAGTGAGATTTAATCGAGATGTGTTCGTCGGATTGATTCTGATGGGAACGACTGTCAAGACCCTAATTTCCATGGCGTCTGAAGGTTCAATTCGAGCTCTGTGTTCGTTGATCAGATTAATCAGAATCCCGCTAATCGATGAACTCGAATTGATCGGAGAAATCACTAAAATCATCAACCTCTGCAACTCCGGCGAACGGAAAATTCAGGTATGGTTAGTTAATTGATTAAACTAAAAGATTGAGCTAATAGTTGAGACTAGTAACATCTTTTTTTTTTTAAGTCCGACCCACTATCTGCTTTTAACTTAAAAAATATTAGAGTTCACATGAATAGAACTCAGTAACTTATGATACTACATCAGTATACTGATTGAAAAAGTCGAGCTCATATTAAAGCTAATAACATTTTTTATATTAATTTTTGACAGGTAGCGGCCATAGATTGTATCTGCGACATTGCTTATTTCGCGAGAAAAGAGGTGATTGAAGCCATGGTAAGGGAGAATTTGATTGAGAGATTGATGGAGTTGCAAAGATGTGAAAATGGTGAAATTGAGGAGATGAAAACGCCATTCGCGAGCTGTGTGAGGAGATTCGGGGTTCAAATTGAGACTGGAGAAGGGTTGAGTGGGAGAGAAAGGAGGGAGATGAAGATGGAGATTTTGAGGAGAGTGAAAGAAGCAGCTGTTTCGGAAGCTGAAGCTGCCTGCATTGTTGCAGAGGTTTTATGGGGTTCTTCTTCACCTTGATTTTTGAATGTTTTGGTTATGGTTGAAAGTGAGATTAGTTGGTTGATTAATTGGAGTTTAGATGTAATTAGTATTAGTTTAATGTAAGTAGAATGTGTTAGGCGTTAATCGATCGGCAATATATTTTGAGAGATTAGTCGGTGAATAATTGGGGGATTGGTTGAGAATAAGCCGAATATCACTTGAGGATAAGCTGCTGGATATTAAGCGCGTGGACGGTGCAACCAATCCTGTTGAAGTCTCAATTTTTTTATTGCCTTATTGCGGTCTAAGTGGTCGACGCCGCCAATTGGTTAAGGAAATATAATGAGTATAGGTTTCCATCTCGTTCCATTTAAATGTGAATCTGATCTATATACCCATGTAAATTTACCAATATTGGATTTTGATGTATATTCTATTATTCACCATTATTGGGATTTTTATGTGGCTTTTCTCTATGTAATTTAAAAATCTTATTGCAAAATCTTATTAGGAAAATAAAATTACAATTGTACAATAATTATTGTGTCTCTTTCTTCACTATGCGTTTATAAAATAATAAGTAACATTATATGTCAGTAACATGTCATTTTTTTTATATTGACACGTGTCATTTTAGACTAATTTATATTTAAGTTAAGGGAAATTCTATGGTCACTTTGTTTTTCACAAAGTAAGCATTACTTTGTTTTGTCCACCATTAGATCATGGGTTAAAAACCAATCTAATGGTAAATATGACAAAGTACAAACAAAGTAAAGATAAAACAAAGTAACCATAGCCTACACCTTAAGTTAAAAAAAGAAAAACTAAATTAATACCAAACTTAATTTTGGTCAAAGTTGATTCTTCATTAACCAAAATTCATAATACTCATATTCTATGAAGTCAGTTTAACTCATACTATTTTTCCGTATTGTATGAGTAAGAAAATCACGAAGTCGAGTGGATGGTACCTTAACACGTTGACCCCATCCTAACTTTGAATCTTGATTACCATTTTCTTCTTCACCGTAAACAATTTGCTCACTGTCTTCATCATGTACGACGTCCTCCCCCATTTCTCGCTGTGGGGTGAGGATTTCTGTCTCGTCTCGCCGAGACAAGGGGGTGTTTCGTCGAGACACCTTGGTGGTAGCCATATCTCGGCTAATTTCTGCTTCTACATCTGGATTGACCAATTCTTCTTCAACCGAGGGTGCTATAAGCTCAATAGTGGATTTCTCCGTGCGAAAAGGAAAGACATTCTCAAAGAACTGCACATTCCAACTAACAAAAAATTCCTTCGTCTCTAGGTCATACAACTTTCACCCCTTCTTCCCAAAAGGATATCCTACAAAAATACACTTCCAACTTCTCTTCTCAAACTTATCTCCCCTTACACGTTGATTGTGTGTATAACATAAACACCCAAAGACCCTTAACAATGTATAGTCAGCTTGTTTATGAAACAACACTTCATAAGGACTTTTGCTTTTTACAACCATCGAAAGCGTACGATTGATAAGGTGACAAGGTGCTAAAACACACTCTCTCCAAAAATAGATAGGTAAATTTCCCTCAAATCGTGGAGCACGTGCCACATTCAGAATGTGTCTTTGTTTTCTCTCCACACGCCCGTTCTGTTGGGGTGTTCCTACACGCAATTAGTCTCAAACAATATACCGTGACTAGTAAAATAAGAACTAAGACTCTTGAATTTATTCCCATTATTACTACGCACCGTCTTAATTTTCTTGTCAAATTGTCGATCAACCATAGCAAGAAAATTAAGAAAACTATGTTCTACATTTAACTTACTTGACAATAGATATTACCCAATTGACCCTAGAAAAATCATCAACTACAGTCAAAAATAGGATGCACCACATGAGGAACGGGTACGATAGGTCCTCATAAATCACAATGAATTAACTCAAAAACATCACTAGTCTTATTCAAACTTAAAGAAAAACTGTTTCGATGTTGTTTCGCAACAAAACACACATCACAAGGTTTATGACTACTATTCCTAGTGAAAACAGGAATATTTGGTAAATGCTTCAGTACATCTTCTCTCGGATGTCCAAGTCGCTTGTGCCACAAGTCCACAGGTTCACTTTTCGCAACAGTCAATACATGTTCCTTCGGTACCCCATGGAAAAAATATAGTCCTTCCGTTTGTTCACCGAGCTCAATCCTTTCTCATCCTGCAGTCCTCTATTACACATAATTCTTTTGTTAATTGGACAAGACATCGTGAATCGTGAAGTAATTGACTGACAAAAATCATCTTAGGTAACTTGCAGTTTTAATATTTTTAATTTTTATTCTATTAAACTTATACTTGCTCAATTTTCTTGTAGCCTACAAATGAATGAGTTGGATCTGGAAGAATAAAGAAGCACCTGAGGAAAAATTAAATATATTTAGTATTTGAATTAGTATTTTGGCCCTGTTTTGGAATTAGCTGTTAGCGGTTAGTTGTTAGATGTTAACTGATTTCATTAGCCGTTAGCTGATCGCATAAGCTGATTTGACTAGTCGTTTGTATAAACATGTTTGGTAAAATTTAGCTAATTGTCAATAGCTGTTTGTGCGAAATGACAAATAAGGGCATCCATTTTTAAGATCCTTGTATAATAGCATATACGAAAAATTAAACTACGAATAATTACCTTGAAATGTGGCATATATCGAGCATCATTGCCAATTTGTAATGGAATTTCTTTAAACTCGGGATCCCTTGGTCTTAATATATCTCTTGACAAGCCATCCATGGCATCCAAAACTTCTTTAAAAGTTCTACTTACCGTTTCACCAGAACGTTGAAAGCGCTCGTGGGAATCCCGATTTGAAGTTTCTTTACTAGGAAGCCATACAAATATACCAACTTTCTCCAAAATTGACATTCTATTTGAAGGAAGCAACCCATACTTATGAATTTGGGTAGAATCGTTCCAAACTTCCTGCCAATCCCTAGTAGCTTCGTTATGGTTAAAACCATCATTCGCACTCATTTCATCATCATTGTCATTGGTTACATTACCAATAGGATTTATGGGTAGAATCAGAATATAGTCGTTTCCATAATTTTTAACAAAAGAACTAAAGCGGTGAAGAAGATGAATCGGTTTCTAGGAGGAAAAGGAACATACGTTTATTTAGAAGTTACGGTTAAAAAGGTCCTTTAAAGTAGGTTTTTCAAAAGGCTAATTGGAAAAGCTGATAAAACTATTGTTTTCAAAAATAGCTTTTTGAGGCCAAAAAGCTCTTTCAAACCTCTTTCCACCAAACACTCATATTAGAGGTTTAGTTGGTCAAAACCTCTAAACTTGTTCAAATTCTCTAATTCTAACCCAATCTGCTCTTTGCCAAACACCCCATTTATTTGGTAGATGTATACAAATTTTATTTTTGAATGGATTGATACATTATTCATTGATGCATTTTTTCTATAATTAAACTAATATTTTGTATTATACTTTGTATAATTTGTTTTATGAAAAAATTACTAAATATTAATATTATAAATTTTATAAATGAGGAATGGGGATCCCCACGAAGATCTTAACCTCTATGGGTATGGAGACGGGATAATATTTTCCCTATTTATAAAATGGGGATGGGGATTCCCCATCTAGACTGAGATGGGGATGGTAGGAGGTGTCCCCATTCCCTCCCCGCCTCATTTGCAACCCTAAATATGAGGAGTCCAAAACTATGGGTATCTGACTTTTTGATACAACCTCATTTTTCATCCTATTCTATCAAGTATATATTTGTTTAGTATAAATAATTTTAACTATAAATTGGTTTAGTACTAGATAACTCCGATGCAGAGAATACCCAATTGCATATTTTGGTTTGTCGCTTTGTTGCAATACCAGTGAAGTTGCTGATTTGTAGGCTTCCATCAATTTCTTCATTTAATAGAATGTAATTTGGGTCCAAGATCCCATAGATGAGTTCTCCATTTTTTATGTGATAAATAGCATCAAGTACTTTCGCTATTTGGGTGAGTGTTTGATTTTTTTAGCCATTTGAACCCTGCAAATTGCAATTATTAATGAGTTTGCAATGTGACAAAAATGTAATAAAAATGAAAGTTGTTACCTTGGTAGGTAGAAGTCAATGTGTGTGGCTGTAATTCGCGTACCAAGACACACTACTCTTCAATATTTATATTTAAAATGTTTCGGTTGACTTTCTTCTAACAAAACGACATCGTCTCATTTAAAAGGTACTAGTCAGAGTCGAGATTTCACCGGAAACAATGGAAGCAAAACCTCAAGAACCTAAATCCAAGACCAAGACTTCTTTATATCTATAAATCTTAGTGAGGCAAGTCCCCTAATGCCCACTGCCTCCATTGATACGTGATCCTTCACCGAAAAAATGCAAGCTCTACTTCGGAGGTCACGTATCTCCTCGCTTTTTCGGACATTTGTCTACAGTCGCCACCATTTCGTGAGAGCCGAGGAGCCTTTGCACTGGCTAGAGTTAGGAGCGACCTAGCATGTGCTTGATCAGATGGAGTGTGAGTGTTGTTGGATCATATATGCTACTGGACCAGTGGAGGGTCTGATAAAGATTAAATATGGGCAGCTGACTCTTCTCTCGTCCCATGAGCTCGTAGATTGCAACCGGTGCAGGCGAGGTTACACCAAGTTGACTAGATGTACCTCCTTTTGCAAT